>CM057341.1:62290976-63783476 GCA_030015575.1 Agapanthus africanus
AAATAGCGGGTTTTCCTTTGATATGCTTATATTACTGTTCTATGTTGCATACATCATATTACATGGATTTACGTATTGAGATATGGATTTCATGTGATTTTCTGGATTGAGAACCGCGGGGATATTTCAAGAAATGTGTATTGTTTGAAAAATCCGGTTTCTCTTGATATGACATTTCAGTGCGGCCACCATGAGTTTTCTCGGTTTTGAGATTGACACGTGAAACCCGATTCGAGGAGTGAAGGAACCGTTTATGGGTACATGGTGGGCCCGGAGGTACCCCGGGGCAAGAAAACTCGTATTGTTAGGCGGTGATCCTGAGGCAGGGGGGTACTACCTACCGGTGATAGTTTTGGACTCGGCAGTTATCGAGAGGATATCGACCGGAGTCATGAGATGGATATAGGCTGATTCGTACTGCCGGAGCCCGTGGGCCGATCCGGGCAGACGAAGCCCATGGTACGTGGATTTACGTGTCGATGCAGAACACGGGTATTTCATGATGTTTCGAGTGTCGATGTTGGACACTCAGGTTCCATGAGATGTACGGATATGAGGGCTGGTCCTGGTGACGGCGCCTGAGGATTTAGGATTTGGGGTGTCGTTGATGGACACCAGCGTTTTTCCATGCTGATGATTTGTGCATGAGGTTTATTATTTATCCCACACTCAGGATTTATTTGATATGCATTTGATTCATGTAGATGTAGTACCCTGGTGGTGTACCTTGATCATGATTATTGCATATCCATATTGCCATACTTATGCAATCAGATTGCATATGATAGATTATCGTTGTTCGTGCATACTTGCGATTACAGTATGATGTTATTTACTATTCATGAGTTGGCAACTTACCCCCGTTGTGTCACAGTATTTTGCAGGTCTGACCCTCAGAGTTGTCGCAGCTGGGCGCCTTATTATCTCTACTTTTGCGGATACTGCTACGGTTGGCTGTGAGGCCTTTTGCTATAGGTGGGTTTTGCGGTTATCCGATAATGTTCATTGTATATCTTATTATATCTAGTACTCTCCATCTACCACCTTCATGTGTTGATTTAGAGACAAGTTGTGAGGATCGATGTTGTATATTCTTGTGACTCTGGGTGTCGTGCTCGTGTGAAACGGCCTTTGTTTATGTTGATTATCTCTTTATGTTGTTTCTTCGCTATGGCGTCATATATCTGTTGTGGTGGTTGTTTCCGCCTTTGGGCGAGATTTGCTCCCGTTTGGGGATGTTTTACTTATATCTTATATTTGTACCCGTTTCGGGGCTAGTTTTTACAAAGGAGGTGCTGCCGAAATTTTTATGAAAACAAACTTAAGCTTTAAGTTTTGCTTGAGTTTTAAAAATGTTTCTATCTTTTCCTTCTTATAATGGTTTAGATTGCTGGGTTTTCGGCTTACTTAAATTGCATTACGCCTGTTGACGTTACGTAGTCTAAGTGTCGGTCATATGCCTAACTTGGGTCGTCACAGTTTCACAACACATGTGAGGGATTTGAGCTTGGAGAAGTGGGGTGAAGAAGATGGAAGCTAGAGAGCAACTCAAGAATGAGCTCAAGAAAGAAAAAGCAAGTGTAGAATGATTCATCCTTGAGATCACTTATTCAAACATGGAATAAATTGCAATAATCAATTGCAATCATGCTTGAATAGTGAGTCAAGATAAATAAACAAATAATAAAATCCATGCTACACCCATGCTTCCATTTTCCACCTTATTTATTCTATTTTCCAAAAATAGAAATTAAACCATGCTTCATTTTAATATATATATATATATATATATATATATAACAAGTCTCCACGTGTCGAGTCTTTAGAGTCCCACACAAAGAGTTTTCCTGATTCGGACGAAACGATGTTGAGGCCGTATGGTTTTACATACAGGATTCCGATCATATACGTTTACTAGTTGCACGGATGTTGTTCGGACGGATAATACTAGTGGGCTTTGGTTTAAGCCGGATCCTAATATTATATTATTGGATTGTTATTATCTCATTGTATTCATATTTTTCAGAATACAAATATGGGTATGTATATACAGTGAGGGCATTCTTGTAATTTCACAAGAGATGCTTCTAGAAGGGGATACCTCATTATTTGGATTTATCTATTTTGGAAATAGATTAATGAGATAGAAATTGAGATATTTGAGGCATGGGAGTGAAGCATGGCTTATACATTTGTTTATTAGTTTGGATACACTATTAAAGTATGGTTGTTATTTTCTATATGAAAATAATCCATGCTTCACGAGTGATGTAGTATGAGCCATTCTTCACTTGGAAAAACATTTGATCATTCGCTCATTTCCTTTCTCTCTCCATTTTCTCCTCCTTCTTCCTCAAAACCCTGACCTTCATATGTGTTGTGAGCCATAGGGTTATATGAGATAAAACACTCCATTAAACACTCTATATTTTCTAAGCTACCTAGTTTAGCGAGATAGGTACCTTAGTTAGCTCGGTTTAGAGATTGGATCTTGAAGCACATACTCTCGGGTGGATCGTCTTCGATACGAGGAGGCCGACGTTTCAAACGCGATCCGATCTTCGAGGAGCTCAAGAAGAGGAGGAGAAGAAGAATACCCGAAGGACTTGTAAATAAGGAGGTATAAACTCTAATATAGTAGTTAGAACCTCCTAATAAATATTGCTAGTTAAGGTTTCCGTAAATATCCTAGAGTTTAGATCGGTGTTGCGAAGTAAGAAAATCGTTTTTTGTAAATTCCGTCTTCCCGCGAACCCGCGGGGTGCGCGGCATCGTGTGTGTGTGTGTATTATCACGCTCCGTTTCTCAAAAGACAGTGACGGCACGTGACGAGATCCGCAACGTACTTACTATGAGAATGTCATTTTCCTTAATAAATATGTTAAGCGTTTTAAGCAATATAATAACATATAAGAATTAATAAGAGTAACTAAAATTCAACAGTGACTTTATTTACATTCAAATTTTAAAGTACAGATGTCTGAAATAAAAAATACAATAACTGGAAAGCGCCTAAACAATGGCATACTAAAAATAATTGCAGAAAAGAAATCATTAGTCTGGCTGCGCGGTAAGTTGATTGAAATCCTCCTGGCTCGGCTCGGCTCGATCTCCTCTTAATCGGGTCCTCCTAACGAACATTCCAAGAAAAAGAAATGGATTGGGATGTTGTCGACGAGCTAGCGCTCAGTAAGTTTACAAGGAATAAAAAATATAATAATTGAGGGTATGTAAAAATAGGACATGGATCCAAGTAGCAACTATCAAGTAGGAGTGAAAATTTATATGAGCATTAGTTAAACTTCAGTATGTTAAGATATAGAACGTATGCGTGTATACGAAAGTAGTTCGACGTACCCCGCGAACCAAAGGTACAAAAATATAAGGCGACGTCAAACCCACGGAACAACAGCACCGGATATTCAGGTTAGGTGTTTTAAAGTGAAATCTTGTGCCATGTCATACATTCTTTATCAATCTACCCCTTATCTCCGCATATTTTATTGTATAGATCAAGTTTACAGGTCTCGGCCGAATCCATGAATATAAAGAGTATAAATTTAGGTCCAAGTGGTGTTCAAGTTGTCATGTCTAGTTCATGTCAAATTATATTCATGATTCGAGTCGGGTCAAGTATTCAAGTTCAAGTCGAGTTCGAGTTTGTTTTTGAGTTCAGGTTCACGTTAGGTTGGAATTCAAATCAAGTTTGGATTTGAGTTCAAATTCTGAACATATCTTATTAAAAAGATTTATCTTTTGAAATAATCCGGCAACCACTGCACATGTGCGGCAGATTTATGAATTTTTCAAAAACGTCTGTCAACGATAATTTCTCTAATTTGCATTGTTGTCTAAACTAGATAGGCAAGCACCCACTTTCTCTGGCTTCCCGAGGCCTAAAGAATTGATACCGCTTAAACCCATTATTAAACTAAAGTCCTTAAAGATTTATCAATTTGTTAATTTTTATGTATTTACATGTTTGCATTTCTCGAGAGGGTTTATGTAAAATGTTTTAATTTTCAAAATAAATCTCAAGAGTGTTTTTGATAATAAAAAATTTTAATTAGAAAGTCATGAGTTTTTTTTATAAAAATATTTTATATTTTGTGATATTTTAGTGTCAAAATCTATCTTTTAAAAGTTTATGGTATTTTGATGAAAAATTTATCTTTTGGAAATTTGAGCGTATTTTCTTAAAAACTTGCTTTGATTGATATTTTAGAAAACAGTGATAACCTAAATTAACAAAATTTGTTATATTTTCATTTATATTAAATTTTATAGAATTTGTTTATTTTTCTTTAAAACCGTATTTTATTCCTTTCGAGTCCGTATCTCCATAAAGAGTTCTGCACCTCACTCCACTAAATTCCAGGATGTGCGATAATCCGTACCAACCATAACCGGGTTCTCCTAATAAGGATTGTAGAGGCAAAGTATGCAAAGGGATCTAGAACCAACTTAAAACGGGATGCTTTAATTTCATGCTAGATATACATTTTAACCATAATAAGATCAATTTTCATAGTGAAAACTTGTAGAGGTCAATTTTTCTTAATTAAATTCTAAACCATGTTCTCTGGGTTTCACAAATTCAGTCACCCCAAAATTCTAAAATTATAATTTCCGACATCAAACATCGAGAATAAATGGAAGCATGCAGATTTGGGGTTAATGAACTTGCTCCAAAATAACCCAATTGCAGTGCTAATTACCAAGTTGAGCCTTGAGAATCATGCTCCACAGTACCAGTATTGGGAAACTAATGATGTTACAATTGTGGCAATAAGAATCTACATAGATTTTTTTTTGGTGTGCGCTACCATATTTCAACACCATGGTCTTTCAAAACAAACAAACCAAGTATCATACGATGAAAGGCACTTCTTTAATTATTGAAGATATCCAAATGATCTAAGTATTAGTTTCCATGTGAATAAAAAAAAGTCATGTATTTGACGGCTGCTGCACTTCATTCAAAAAGTTCTTTGGGGCCTAAAGTGTCATGTTGTGTATAAGAGTACTAAATAAATTAATGTATCGTGTATTAAATTGTCAATTAGGGACTACAACATGACGAGGACAGCAGATTCAGGAAGGAGACATGACAAGAGATGGAAAGAGATGAGACTTACAACCAAATAGAACGTGAGTGATGATGGGATTTCATTGGGGCATTTCATCGAACACCTCTGGACACAAATTTGAAACGTTACGGATTGAACATCCGGAAGCATGGAAATAATCGTGTCACTCACGTGATCTCAGGCCTATCCATGGAGTCCCGTTTCTCGGCCCATAACGCATCGAATACGCTGCCGAAGGTAAAGGGTTTTCGGTGTTGGTGGTGGCGTTGCAGTTGTTGTTGTCGACGACAGCGATGGTGATGACGACGGAGTGTTGTGGTGGGGGCGAGAGGGGGTCTCGGTTTGGTGGGTTTGCTCGACCATCGAGGGGGAGATGATTTATGAGTGTATGTATATATGTATATATAAGTAGAGAGAGAGAGAGAAGAGCTTGTGTGTGTGTATATGTATATATATAAGAGGGAGGGAGAGAGAGAGAGAGAGTGATGGAGGGCGGATCTCCTTCAAATGTTGTCCTACGTCTGTCCATAGCGAGCGCTGTTGTCACGCCCCGCTTCCCAGAGTGCGCTAAGATAGGCACGTGACAGAGCCAACCATGCTACCTGTGGCTAGGAAACATCCCTCTACGGTCATATTACGGCTGTCTATAGATATCAAGAACAGGAAAATAAAAGAAACTATCTAGTACATGTCCATGAACCAGAAATAATGAGTCAAGAAATAATATGCGGAAGCAATAAATTCAAGTAATAATAACATCTGGAAAGTAAACATAACTAAACCGGATACTAACGGGATACCAACAGGATCCTCACTGCTCGGTTTGTTGGTCAAAATACTCCTGAGCGGCCTGCGACAGAGATAGAGGATCTGGGCCATGCAAAACCCAGACGTCAGTGCGTCATGATATCAACCAATAATAAATGAACAGGATACACGAGATATGCAGGCATGAATCATAAACAGTAACATGAATGTAATAAGTAAACACGGATATAGAACAGTGAAGTGTATCAATATATGGGACGTGTAGTGATCAATTTAAACTGTGCTACTGGGTTATTTATTCTAAAGTTTGTTTCAAATCAATTAATGTAATCCTCCATGTAACTCAAAGGATATTTCCCGTTATCCCCCGGAACCACGGATCAGGTAATGGGAATCATGAATGACTCTGTCCCGTTATCCCCCGGGACCACGGATCAAGTAAGAATCATGAATGATTCTGTCCCGTTGTCCCCGGGACCACGGATCAAGTAATACCCTTGTAAGATACACTTTAGTTTACACTTTTGATTTCTCCATACCCCCAAGGTTATGTGTTCAAGTCAGGTATTGATAAATCTGGAGCTAATGCCAACATAGGATCAAGCAGGTACAGGTTTGTCTAAATAGACAACAGGATATGTCCGTAGGGACAACAGGTCAAAATTGTCGGCATTAGTAACAAGAGCAGGTATCAAGTCAAGCAGTGGTATATCAGGTCATATCAGGTAGTGCACATGTATCAAACGGATGCTCATAATAAAACTGTAGCAAGTACGAATGCACGATAAAAGCATGGATGCACAGATATTTATCAGGGGTTACATCATGACTATGTAGGATGCACATTATCAAGCATGGGGTATTACTATAACAATATTATGAATTAATACGACATGGCATGCAACTGGATATAAAGAATTAATGGTATGGGTACACAATAAAACATGGATGCATGAATAACTATTAGAGATTGCAACTATAGCTCCATTACTATGTAGGATGCATATTTTCTAGCATGGGGTGTTAATGTAGCAGTAATATGAAATAACGTGACATGGAATGCAAATAGATATATAATTAATGGTATGGATGCACAAACATCGATCAGGGTTACATTTACAGTTCCAAGACTAAGTGGGATGCACATTATTAAGCATGGGGTGTTACTACAATAATAATATGAATTAATGTGATCTATAGATACAGTTATATATATTTTAAATGATACGGATGCAAACGGGTATCCGAAAATGGTAAAACTTTAGTATGGATTTATAATGTGATAAACGGGTAACATTTTACTCACATGGATGCATAATATTATAACTAGCATATAGCAAGATGAATTAGCATGCGACTAGATATGTAAATAATAATAATGGATGCACACGGACGTCGTATAACAGTAAAATGATTAAAAAAATGGTAATGTAGGATGTACAAATAAGAAATATGAAATGTTATTATTCATTTGGGTGCATTATATAGTAGTATAGCATGCAGCAAGATAAACTTGCATGCAACTAGATATGAAATAAATTGTACGGATGCAAACGGACGTCGTAAAACAGTAAATGATAACAGGGGATGTATAATACACTAAACATTAAATATTATTATTAATGTGGATGTAAAATATATCATAGCATGTAGCAAGATAAACTTGTCTTGATGGATCACGCGATGGATGCGTACGGCATGTCCGACGTCGGGTAAAAGTTGCAACGCCCATGCGACACGGGACGGGTCCAGGCAAGGCAAGAAAGTAATCACGCTGGCTGGGGATGCCTACAGGGTTACATGGATCGTCGGCAGTGGTACGGCTCCGACGATCACCGGGATCAAGAAATCAAGAAAGAGAAGAAAGAAGAAGAAGAAGAGAGGAGAAGAGGGCTGCTTCCTGGCTTGGGGTTTCAGGGACAGAGGAGGTGGCAATGGGGTGAAGTCGATGATGGACTGGTCGGAGCTCCGGCAAGGCAGTGGATTTAGTTGAGGTCGGGTGTGCAAGGTTTCATGGGTTCTTGGGGTTGTTGTAGGGAAGGCTAGGGTTCAGCAGAGAAAAGGAGGTGGTGAGGACGAGATGAAGTCGGTGAAGGCGTCGGGGTGAGGCGACGACGACGTGGTCGCCGGCGGGTGAGGCGGGGTGTGCAGGGATCGATGAAGTTGAGGTCGGGGTCGTTGGGAGTGGAATAGGGAGGTGATGAAGGTGGTGACGTAGACGAGTGGACGAGGGTGGTGGCAAGGTGAGGAGGCGACGACGAGACCGTCGGCGGAGAGGACGACGACGACGACGAAGGCAAGCGAGGGTGCAGCGATGGGTTCACGTAGGTTGCAGTCGGGGAACGAGGTGGTTGAGGAGGGGAAAGAGGAGGAGAGAGAAAGAGAACGATGAGGGGAGGCCAACGAGGTCGACGGCGGCGGCGGCGACGGGCGCGAGCACAAGGCGTGGGTTCTTACTCGTGGAGGCGGGATACAAATTTTTTTTGAGAAGATGATGGAGGAGAGAGAACTTGGGGAACTGAATAGGGTTTAATATAAATTAATATATAGAGAGAGGAGAGTTGGGATCGAGAGGAGAGAGAAAGAGAGAGAGAGGAATAGAGAAAGAAAGAAAGAGAGAGAGAGAGAGAGTGTGCGCTCTGTGTTGAGAAAAGATTAACAATCTTTAAAATATTTTTTTGTTTGTTAAAAAATTTTTAAACGTGAATAGTTAATAGTTAAATAAATAAAAATATATTATTAATAAAATTTGATACTTTGGCTAATATAAAAATAATCCAAAACATGTCCGGGTCGGGTCTAAAAATCCAGTTTTAAAATACGGAAAATATACGTTTCGACCAAGATCAAAACAGGATATCCGGGTAACGAAAATGCAAACCCCCAAGAACGGATGCACGTAGTGTGCACGTAGCAATCCAAACAGGTCTGTTTCACTGAACGGGACGAGAACAAAATGCGCGGATGCTACGACAGGGTTAGGGGTATCAGGCAGGCCATGCGATGTATTTTTAAAAATATTTTATGTGAATTTAAATGTTATTTTTAAAAATGCAGATGCTAGAAATAATGCGAGTATGCAATATACAAATAATAAAAGCGCACGGATCCATATAATGAGCCAGGATAAACCATAAACAGAAATCAAGATGGGTTTCAAGCAAGCGGGTCCGGTCGGATGCAAATACAGATGTCAACAATACTATTCGCACCCAAACACGGTAAATCAGGAAAATACCATAAATAAAGAAATACTTAAAATAGAACTGGTATAAATGAACTAGGGTGTTACATTATACCCAACTACAAAAGAATTTCGTCCTCGAAATTCCAGAAACAAGAAAAGATAAACAAACAAGAATCTACAAGAATAGGTGTGGAAACTTCTGTCGTATCTCGTCTTCTCGTTCCCAAGTCGATTCCTCGTGCGAGCGATTCCCCCATGAAACAAGTACGAGAGGGATAGCCTTGTTCTTGAGGACTTTTTCTCTTCGATCAACAATCGACATCAGTCGTTCCTCAAAGGTCAAATCATCTCTTACAGTCAGCTCCGAATGATCCGGCACGTGTGTTTCATCTCGAACATACTTACGGAGTTGAGATACATGAAACACGTCATGAACATTCGCCAAAGATTGTGGCAAAACCAATTGATAAGCCACTTCTCCAACACGCTCCATAATCTTGAAAGGCCCTACGAATCGAGGACTAAGCATGCATCGACTCCCAAAACGAATCACTTCTCGAGTCGGTGATATCTTCAAAAATACCATATCACCAACCGCGAACTCTAGAGCTCTTCTCGATGTATCGGCCCAACTCTTCTGCCGATCTTGTGCTGCCTTTATAAGATTTCGGATATTATTAACTTTCTCCACTATTTGCACGATCAAATCCGGTCCCAACAATCTTCGTTCTCCAACATCATCCCAACAAACTGGTGAACGACACTTGCGACCATACAATGCTTCAAATGGAGCCATCTGAATAGTTGCCTGAAAACTGTTGTTGTACAAAAACTCCACCAAGTGTAGATGATCTTCCTACGAACCCTTGAAGTCCAACATCCAAACTCTCAATATATCTTCAAGAGTTTGGATCGTTCTTTCCGATTGGCCATCTATCTGAGGATGATATGCTGTGCTAAACTTCAATCGAGTCCCTAAACTTTCCTGTATGCTCCTCCAGAAGTGCGATAAGAATCGGGTATCACGATCAGAAACGATGCTCACAGGTACTCCATGCAATCTTACAATCTCCTGCATGTACCGTTCTGCTAACTCTTCCGTCGACTGACCAACTCAAAATGGTATGAAATCTGCCTTGGTCAATTGATCAACTATCACCCAAACTGCATTGTTGCCCTTTGGACTCCGCGGTAGAGCTGTCACGAAATCCATGGTTATATGTTCCCACTTCTATTGAGAAATCGGAAGTGGTTGCAATAAACTAGCAACCCTTTGATGTTCAGCCTTAACTTGTTGACACACCAAGCACTTCGCTACAAAGCGGGTAATCTTCCTTTTCATGCCTTCCCACCAGAATTGCTGTCGTAGATCACGGTACTTCTTCATGTCTCCTGGATGTACGGAATACGCGAAACCGTGCGCCTCCTTCAAAACTTCTTCACGAATGTCTCCTTTTGGCACACAAAAACGGCTACCATGTCACAACGAACCATCTTCATGAATCAACAAGTCCGTTCGAAGTCCCGCTTCTACCTGTTCTCGAAACTTCTGCAATCTTGGGACCTGCGACTGCGTTGCTTTAATACTCTCGATCAATGACGACTGTACTTGCAGCTGCATCAACTGTCCTGAAGAATGCGGTAGCACGATCTCCAATTCGAATCTCCGAAAATCTTCGATAAGCTCCTTTTGTGCAGTCAACATCTGAATTGCTGGTAACCGACTAAGCGCATCCGGCACTACATTAACTTTCCCCGGATGGTACTTAAGATCAAGATCATAGTCAGCCATCAGCTCTAACCATCTACGCTGCCTCATGTTAAGCTCTTTCTGTGTGAACACATACTTTAGGCTGTTGTGATCGGTGAATACTTCGACCCTTTCGCCCAATAAGTAGTGTCTCCAAATCTTCAAAGCGAAAATCACTGCTGTAAGCTCCAGATCATGAGTTTGGTAATTCTTCTCATGGGTCTTCAACTGTCTCGATGCGTAAGCTATAACCTTCCCATGTTGCATCAAACACATCTCAAACCTTTCCCAGATGCGTCGCTATGAATCATCAATCCTCCGGAACCGTCTGGTACGGTCAAATTAGGAGCGGTTATCAACTTTTGCTTCAACGCCTCAAAAGCTAACGCACAACTATCTGTCCATACGAACGGTATCTCCTTTGCGCATAAGCTTGGTCAAAGGCTCAGCCAAACGAGCAAAATTCTCCATGAACCTTCTGTAATAGCCTGCAAGTCCCAGAAAACTTCTGATCTCCGCTACATTCTTCGGAATCGGCCAATCTTGAACTGCTGTAATCTTCTCGAGATCAACAGCGATTCCATCTCCGGATACAACATGCCCCAAAAACTTCACTTCTTCAAGCCAAAACTCGCACTTGCTCATCTTTGCATACAATCTTTCTTGCCTCAATGTCTGCAGTGCGATCTTCAAGTGTTCCGCATGCTCTTCAATGCTCCTCGAGTAAACCAGAATATCATTGATGAACACCACTATACACTGGTCCAAGAATGGTGAAAATATTCGGTTCATCAAGTCCATAAATATCACCGGTGCATTCGTGACTCCGAATGGCATCACTAAATACTCGTAATGTCCATATCGAGTTCGGAACGCAGTTTTGCAAATACCCTCTGATTTAACTCGAACTTGATGATATCCGGATCGCAAATCCAGCTTCGAGAATACCCTCGCGCCACTGAGTTGCTCGAACAATTCGCCAATGCAAGAGATCAGGTACTTGTTCTTAATAGTCACCCGGTTTAATTCTCGATAATCGATGCACATCCTCTTTGTGCCATCTTTCTTCTTTACTAGAAGAACTGGAGCTCCCCAAGATGAATTACTGCTGCGAATCCAACCCTTCTCTACCAATTCAAAAACCTGTTTCTTAACTTCTTCCAACTCCACTGGTGCCATCGGATAGTACGCCTTTAAGATTGGCGCTGCACCAGGAACAAGATCGATCGCGAACTCCACATCTCATTTTGGCGGTAAACCCGAGATGTCATCGGACACGTCCATGAACTCTCAAACTACAACTGGCGCTTCCTCCTTATCAACTTCCATCGACGAAAGAACACTGTTTGTCAGCCTAGCCCTAAACTCGACTGGCCTGACTGAACTACTACCTCCAGCAAAAACAAACTCCAGATATCCAGGAATCTGGAAAATCACTTTCTTTGCCCTACAATCAATGTGAGCGTGGAAAGTGCCGAGAAAGTCCATTCCCAAGACAACATCATAACTGCCGGTATCGATCACTAAGAAATCTGCAAAATATGAACTGGTAAGCAATGAAACTGAGAGAACCAAGGTAATAAAACGACCATGGAACAAGGAAATGAATCAAGACCAGGACTCCAAGTTACTTAAATAGAGTACCGCATTGTAACCATGCTGCAGTTCATAGTTACAATCACATAACTCCGTTCAAGTCGCCCAAATCCTAGTATCAGAATCAAAGGAATAGGACGGGAGAAACAATAGGGAACCAAAAGATTTCAAGCCGAGATGCAACGTTGTTTGCATATCATCAAGACATGGGTCGAGAGAAAGATATGATTTAAGAATCACGATAACAATGTGGTTGGACATATTCCTAATCACGGATTTTCTGATTCGTGTATTGGGTTCAATATCCAACTACAAAAGAATCAAACCCGATTAACCTAAATCCTATGGCTCTGATACCAAACAAACCCTGTCACGCCCAGCTTCCCAGAGTGCGCTAAGATCGGCACGTGACAGAGCCAACCATGCTACCTGTGGCTAGGAAACATCTCTCCACGGTCACATTACGGCTGTCTATAGATATCAAGAACGGGAAAATAAAAGAAACTATCTAGTACATGTCCAAGAGCCAGAAATAACGAGTCAAGAAATAATATGCGGAAGCAATAAATTCAAGAAACTATAACATCTGGAAAGTAAACATAACTAAACCGGATACTAACTGGATACCAACAGGATCCTCACTGCTCGGCTTGTTGGTCAAAATACTCCTGAGCGGCCTGCGACAGAGATAGAGGATCTGGGCCATGCAAAACCCAGACGTCAGTGCGCCATGATATCAACCAATAATAAATGAACAGGATACACGAGATATGCAGGCATGAATCATAAACAGTAACATGAATGTAATAAGTAAACACGGATATAGACAGTGAAGTGTATCAATATATGGGACATGCAGTGATCAATTTAAACTGTGCTACTGGGTTATCTATTCTAAAGTTTGTTCCATGTAACTCAAAGGATATGTCCCGTTATCCCTAGGGACCACGGATCAGGTAGTGGGAGTCATGAATGACTCTATCCCGTTATCCCCCGGGACCACGGATCAAGTAAGAATCACGAATGATTCTGTCCCGTTATCCCCCGGGACCATGGATCAAGTAATAACCTTGTAAGCTACACTTTAGTTTACACTTTTGATTTCCCCATACCCCCAAGGTTATGTGTTCAAGTCGTGTATTGATAAATCTGGAGCTAATGCTAACACAGGATCAAGCAGGTACAGGTTTGTCTAAATAGACAACAGGATATGTCCGTAGGGACAACAGGTTAAAATTTTCGGCATTAGTTACAAGAGCAGGTATCAAGTCAAGCAGTGGTATATCAGGTCATGTCAGGAAGTGCACAGGTATCAAGTGGATGCTCATAATAAAACTGTAGCAAGTACGAATGCACGATAAAAGTATGGATGCACAGATATTTATCAGGGGTTACATCATGACTATGTAGGATGCACATTATCAAGCATGGGTATTACTATAACAATATTATGAATTAATACGACATGGCATGCAACTGGATATAAAGAATTAATGGTATGGGTACACAATAAAACATGGATGCATGAATAACTATCAGGGATTGCAACTATAGCTCCATTACTATGTAGGATGCACATTTTCTATCATGGGGTGTTAATGTAGCAGTAATATGAAATAACATGACATGGAATGCAAATAGATATATAATTAATGGTATGGATGCACAAACATCGATCAGGGTTACATTTACAGTTCCAAGACTAAGTGGGATGCACATTATTAAGCATGGGGTGTTACTACAATAATAATATGAATTAATGTGATCTATAGATACAGTTATATATATTTTAAATGATATGGATGCAAACGGGTATCCGAAAACGGAAAAACTTTAGTATGGATTTATAATGTGATAAACGGGTAACATTTTACACACATGGATGCATAATATTATAACCAGCATGTAGCAAGATGAATTAGCATGCGACTAGATATGTAAATAATAATAATGGATGCACACGGACGTCATATAACAGTAAAATGATAAAAAAAAAAATGGTAATGTGGGATGTACAAATAAGCAATATGAAATGTTATTATTCAATTGGGTGCATTATATAGTAGTATAGTATGCAGCAAGATAAACTTGCATGAACCTAGATATGAAATAAATTGTACGGATGCAAACGGACGTCGTAAAACAGTAAAATGATAACAGGGGATGTACAATACACTAAACATTAAATATTATTATTAATATGGATGTAAAATATATCATAACATGTAGCAAGATAAACTTGCCTTGATGGATCACGCGATGGATGCGTACGGCATGTCCGACGTCAGGTAAAAGTTGCAACGCACATGCGGCACGGGACGGGTCCAAGCAAGGCAAGAAAGTAATCACGCTGGCTGGGGATGCCTACAGGGTTACATAGATCGTCAGCAGCGGTACGGCTCCGGCGATCACCGGGATCAAGAAATCCAGAAAGAGAAGAAAGAAGAAGAAGAAGAAGAGGAGGAGAGGAGAAGAAGGCTGCTTCCTGGCTTAGGGTTTCAGGGACAGAGGAGGTGGCAATGGGGTGAAGTCGATGATGGGCTGGTCGGAGCTCCGGCAAGGCAGCGTGTTTGGTTGAGGTCGGGTGTGCAGGGTTTCATGGGTTCTTAGGTTTGTTGTAGGGAAGGCTAGGGTTCAGCAGAGAAAAGGTGGTGGTGAGGATAGGATGAAGTCGGCAAAGTCGTCGGGGTGAGGCGACGACATGGTCGCCGGCGGTGAGGCGGGGTGTGCAGGGATCGGTGAAGTTGAGGTCGGGGTCGTTGGGAGTGGAATAGGGAGGTGATGAAGGTGGTGACGTAGACAAGTGGACTAGGATGGTGGCAAGGTGAGGAGGCGACGATGAGGCCGTCGGCGGAGAGGACGACGACGACGACGACGACGAAGATAAGCGAGGGTGTAGCGATGGGTTCACGTGGGTTGCAGTCGGGGAACGAAGGTGGTCGAGGAGGGGAAAGAGGAGGAGAGAGAAAGAGAACGATGAGGGGAGGCCGACGAGGTCGACGGTGTAAGTCGACGTTAGACACCCCACATGATGCGGGGAGGCGGAATAGGTAAAACAATCATTTTGTTTAAACTAACATCGACTAACTTTACGGATCTTTGCTAAACCCTAACTAACAACTATATAGAAGTGATTAGCTACTATGATAGATGATTATACCTAATGAATCAAGTCTTTCTTGTTCTAGTTGATCACCTCCTCGTCGGCCTCCTCGATGTGATAGAAGATCCACCCGAGAGCTACTTCTCCAAGCTTTAACCTCTCACTTGAGGTAACTAGGTGACTATGAGTTCTAATCAAGGTAACTTAGAGGATACAGAAGAGGATTAGGGATCTATTAGTCTTGCTAACCCTAGGATCTCAACACATGAGAGGATTGGGGTTAGTTCTTGAAGAGAGGGAGCTTGAGGAGAGAGAAGTTGTGAGTGAGAATCATAATGAATTATAACTCATTTGTGAATATATATGAAGCATGATAATTATTAAATGAATAATATAATAATAATATCAACCATGCTTCATTAACTCTCTTTGAGTGAATCATCTCATGAGTCATTAAGCAATAATGCTTCATTAACTCATTTGGATGAATCACACCATGAGTCACTAATCCATTTAATGCAAATTCCACCTAAGCCTCCAACTCATCAATCTTCTAGAAGCTTCTCAACTAATTACGAGAATGCCCCTCCCATCTGTGAAAACACGGAAATACTGAGACTGTATAAATCCAATAATCCAATACTAGAATCTGGCTTAAACCAAAACCTGCTAGTATAAACTGTCCGAACATCGTACGTGCGTAAAAACACGTATGTGTCTGAACCCTGTCGTAAAACCATACGACCTCTATATCGTTTCGCCTGAAGTAGTGAAACTCTCTGTGTGGGACTCTAAAGACTCGACAGTTACGCTGGAAGTGGGTTTAACCATAGGCCGCAAGCGGTACTAGCTGTACGTGGTCCCCAGTTAGATGTCGATAAGAAGGCCGATGAGGAAACCCATCCGAACTCCTACTGAGCCTGATGTGACAATCTCCGTACAGTCTGGTCTGTTCGTCCAGGACTATCGCATATCGGGCCTAGGGGGCGGCAAGCGTCAGTCCCTTAAAAGGCGGTATAAGTCGTGTCGGAGTGAAGCCCATTACACCTTGAGAAGCTACTGGAAATCCTACCAGTAAATCTCGTTTGCCCTGGCCAGGGACTTTGCGTAATGGCTCTCCAAACACAGCGTGATATCAACTCCCAATACCGGGAGAGACGAATCCTATCTAACCGCCACTGTCTCCAAATGCTTCGGGACTGCACCCAACTGCTACCTGTTTGCACGACTCCTTTGAGCCGTGGTAGGGTAGCAATCTAAGAACAGTGGGAACACACTCGAGACGAAGCAGCAGTGTCAAGTCTGCGGACTATGCTGTACTCATGTCACCTGGGAACTGTTAACTGATGACGGGTATAATACCAACCAACAGTTCCCTGTGAGTCCTGTCCGGTGTACCCGTAACCCAACGAGCACATGTATACTATATTAATGGCTGTGAGACAGACCATTTCCCCTGCTGGGATGAGAAGCGTACACACTAGTCTACTCCGGAGTATCGATGCCCTGTCTCGATAATCCTACGACTAGGGACCTGAAAAAGGATGTGCTTGTAGACTACCCAGCCCCCACTAGTATGACTACCATCACAACGCTGGTAGTCAAGCAACATCCTAAGGGCTCTATCAATATGTATTCTCGATATGCAAACATATACACATATTAAGATAGATATAAACCAAATAGCGTACTACCATGTTTAGCAAGACTGTTAATATAACTGTGAATATCCCAAGCTTCCATTAAGTAATATACAAGCTAGTATGATACAATAATGGCCCCTAGGGCATATACACTAACAATCTCCCACTTGTACTAGGGCCATGTACTGGTGTATCGAAGACCTATCATCTCGAGTAGCCTCTCGAACTGAATCTGAGGTAAGGCCTTAGTGAATGGATCTGCAGTGTTCTCCTCTGTAGCTACTCTCCGGACCTCGATCTCCTGTCGATCTATGATCTCCCTGATCAGGTGATACCGCCTTAAGATGTGTCTGGACTTCTGATGGGACCTGGGTTCCTTCGCTAAAGCTATAGCGCCATTGTTGTCATAATACAGCGGTATTGGATCAGCAATTGTAGGAACCACCTGAAGTTCTGTTAGGAACTTCTTCATCCAGACCGCTTCTTTTGCGGCATCGCAAGCAGCGATATACTCTGCTTCCATCGTCGAGTCAGCAACGGTGTCCTGCTTGGAACTCTTCCAGCACACCGCCCCTCCATTGAGGGTAAAGACATAACCTGACATGGACTTGGAGTCATCCTTGTCACTCTGGAAGCTGGAATCAGCAAAAGCCTCGATCTTGAGGTCTTTTCCGCCGTAAACCAAGAGCATATCCTTAGTTCTTCTCAGGTACTTGAGAATGTTCTTTACTGCTATCCAGTGCTTCTCCCCTGGGTCTGACTGATACCGGCTTACCACGCTTAGTGCGTAAGCTACATCTGGTCTGGTGCACAACATCGCATACATTATAGAGCCTACCGCAGAAGCGTAGGGTATAACTGACATGCGACCCCTTTCCAAATCAGTCTTGGGAGACATCTATTTGGAGAGAGTGATTCCGTGACAAGCCGGTAAATTATCGCGCTTAGAATCTTCCATACTAAATCTTTTCAGTATAGTGTTGATATACCTGGACTGCGAAAGTCCCAACATCCTCGTGGATCTATCACGACAGATCCGAATCCCCAGAATGTAAGAGGCATCACCCAGGTCTTTCATGGAGAACCTGTGTGACAAGAATCCTTTGACAGATTGTAACATAGGAATATCATTTTCTATTAATAGAATGTCATCCACATACAAGACGAGGAATACGACAGTTCGTGCTATAATTTTACTATATATACATGGTTCATCTGGATTTTTGATAAAGTCATATTCTTTGACCGTTTCATCAAAACAGATGTTTCAACTCCGTGATGCCTGCTTTAGTCCATAAATGGATTTAAGCAACTTGCACACTTTCCCGCTGCTCCCACTCTGATTGAAACCTTCTGGCTGATCCATATAGACGCACTCTTCTAAATTGTCATTTAGAAAAACCGTCTTTACGTCCATCTGCCAGATCTTATAATCATGGAAGGCGGCAATGGCAAGAAGGATCCGAATGGATTTGAGCATAGCCACCGGAGAAAAAGTTTCGTCATAGTCCAAACCAGGTCTTTGACGAAAACCTTTTGCAACAAGTCTATCCTTACAGGTTTCCACCTGTCCATCTACACCAATTTTTTTCTTGAAGATCCATTTGCATCTTATGGGTTTTACCCCATCTGGAGCAAAGTCCAAAGTTCATACTTTGTTGGTGTACATGGACTCCATCTCGGTCCGCATTGCATCCAGCCATCGTACCGAGTCGCCGCTCTGGATGGCCTGCTGGAAGCTAGTAGGTTCATCATTATCAATGATGCATTCCTCTCTATCCCCATCTATAAGAAAACCGTAGTATCTCTCAGGCGGATGAGACGGCCTACTACTCCTGAGGAGGGGTGCGGGAATGTTCTGTTCTTCTGGAACTACTAGTTCTACCAAACTTTCAGTAGTAGTTTGTGGTTCTGGATATTCTTCCAGCTCTATTTCGCTCCCACTTGTTTCCTTTTCTAAAAACTACTGTTCTAGAAAATGGGCATTACGAGAAACAAATACCTTTTGTTCCTCTGCGTAATAGAAGAAATACCCCTTGGAGTTCTTTGGATATCCCACAAACTTACACTGTATTGATCGTGCCTCGAGTTTGTCCGCATGCTGCTTTTTAACAAAAGCTGGACATCCCCATATCTTCAGATTCTGAAGATAGGGTTTCTTCCCACTCCATATCTGATATGGCATGGTAGGCACAGTCTTGGTAGGAGCCCGGTTCAAAAGATATGCAGCTGATTCTAGTGCACAACCCCATAAAGATCGCAGTAACTCAGCATTACTCATCAGGGAACATACCATATCCAATAGGGTTCGGTTCCATCTTTCCGATACACCGTTATGTTGTGGAGTGTATGGAGTAGTAAGCTGAGAGAGAATTCCTTTCTCTTTTAGGTAACCCAGAAACTCGGCACTTAAGTATTCACCACCTCGATCAGATCTTAGTGTCTTGATACTTTTGCCGGTTTGGTTTTCTACTTCATTCTTATATTCTTGGAATTTCTCAAAAGCCTCGGATTTATGTTTCATCAAGAAAATGAATCCATACCTAGAGAAATCATCCGTAAAAGTAATGAAATATGAAAAACCACCACTTGCATGTGTAGACATTGGACCACATACATCGCTGTGTATGAGTCCTAAGAGCTCACTCGCTCTTACTCCATGTCCAGTGCATGGAGTCTTTGTCATCTTTCCTTTGAGACATGATTGACAAGTGGCATAAGATTGATATTCAAACGGATCCAAATATCCTTCTCTATGTAACTTAGTTAATCCTGTCTCATTGATGTGACCTAGTCTACAATGCCATAAGAAAGCCTGATTATCTGGAGACTTTCTTTTTAGTGTGTTCTGGACATTGAAAATCTGTAATTGGTTTAACACGTATATACCGTTATCTAGTGTACCGGACCCAATCAAACCATGATTAAGGTGGATGTTAACAATATCGCTTACAAACATGAAATCATAACCTTCTTTTGATAACAACGATACTGATATGATATTACACGTTAAACTAGGTACACAAAAACAGTTGCGCAAAACCAAAATATGTCCACTCGTCAATCCTAAGTGATAATCCCCTATGGACACAACACCCACGCTAGCTCCGTTAGCAACCTGGAGGGTCATATCACCAACCTTCAGCACTCTACGGTTTCTCAGTGCCTGCAATGAATTGCATATATGAGATCCTGATCCGGTATCCAATACTTAGGAAGTAGAGTTGATTGACAGACAATTTTCAATTACAAACACACCTGAAGTCGAAGCCACAGCTTGCTTCGGGTCCTGGTTCTTGGCAATCCAAGCTTTGCAATCTTTCTTCCAATGGCCTTTCCTACGACAGTGGAAGCACTCGTCCTTTGCCACTACTGGCACCGCAACCTTTGCCTTTCCCTTAACTCTCACCTTACCAACACCACCTCTCTGTTTGGTAGCGGCCTTCTTCTTCCTTCCTTTGGCCCTTGCCTTGGACCCGGAAGAGAAAGCACCGTGAACAAATATAGTGGGTGTTTCCCTTGCTTTCTGCAAAGTGCCCTCTGCACTCCTCAACATGTTAAGGAGTTCTGGAAGTTCAACTTCTTTTCCTTGAATGTTGAAATTCAGAATAATCTAGGCGTAGGTGGAAGGAAGGGATTGAAGAACTAAGTCTGTATACAGCTCGTTCTCTAATTTTGTCCCAAGGTCCGCGAGCTCTTCTATATAGCCAATCATCTTAAGGACATGTTCTTCTACAGATGATCCGACGGCCAGCCTCGACTGAAACAAGTTCTTCGAGGTCTCGTATCTTGCTATACGAGATTGCTCTCCATACAAATCCTTGGTGTGGAGAAATATGGATTCAAGATCCATATTCTCGTGCCTCCTCTGATGTTCATTATTCATAGAGGCAAGCACGATGCATTTGGCCTTCGCGCAATCTATCTCCCAGGTCTTGCGGATTTCCTTATCCGCAACACTGGATTCTGGACCAGGGACAGCAGGTGCCTTAGTAGTAAGGACATACCCTAATTTGTCATAAGTTATAGCCATCTTAACATTCCGGAACCAATCTTTATAGTTTGGCCCTGTCAAAATATTTTTATCTAATAGTAACTTAAGGCCTGTCATGTTCTGGGTCGCTACAATGAGAGAGAGAGGGAACACTTTAGCATGATACTCTTGCAAGTTTAGAGTGTTTTTAGTTTATCTAAACTGGATGGCTCCCACTGTTTCTTGAATCGCTCCTCAAACCAAAAAGGAAGAACTAGTCAGGACTATTCTCACCGTACAATACTTGCTTAACCGTTCAGCCAGGCCGGTGTCGGTACTTCGAGGGAGGTTTTACGACGCTTTCGTGAAGTTCCTTAATTAAATAACCTCTTTTCTCTGGGGGCGTAGCCCCGCTGACACCTTTCTCGACACCTACTTGGTTTATAGCATTGATCGTTAAGTGACGAATCTCCTGATGAGTAGCGGATATTCACAGTGGAATCGAGATCCAAATATCATCGTGTGATAAAACTGAAGGAATACTACCAGAATTATCACAATCCAAATGGTATGCAACTCTTAGCAAATTTTAGTTTCTTTAGAAATTCCCGATATCAATTTCTGCCCCATGCTCTTATGACCTTGGCGTTGGTCAAAATGTCATAAGTCACATGTCAAGTTCTACCCATCATTATCTTGTTAATTTGAACCCATCCGTACATACCCCTGACGTTGGCCATATGATAATACGACTGTCCCAAACTAACTCATCTATATATGCAACAAATGAATACCCAGCAGCTACCAAACACTATGCCTTGGCGTTGTTCAAAATACATAACTTGAATACTACTGAATATCCAAATGAAATGACGGAGGGCTACGAATGGTTTTTGGAGAAACCGTGAACGTAGTGAACTTGATATGATCGAAGGAACCTGATAGCTTTTTAAAAGGAGTGGTTTAAGCTCCGCAATTTAAAAAATATCTTCTGTTTTAAAATAACCGAATGGTTTCTTTTAAACTGTTCCAACGATTCAACTTTGGTTTATTTTCTTTGCATTAATATAATGCGTCCCATCAATTAACCTATCATTGCAGAAAACAACGAAAATACAACGCCCTCTTATGCCATCCGCATTCGCTACTGGGCCCCGTCATTCACCAGTTAGGTTACTTAACTAACAACAGAGCAGGGGCTGGGCTAGCGCGGGTGTAAAACATAAGTGACGCCTAATAGATATCATATATAGATATTGTACATTCGTCAGACGCAATAATAGGCATTCCAGATCACAGATGAACATATTGGATTTTCTACGAATCCGCATTCCTTTTGAGCCTGCAAAGAAAGACGGATTACACAGTCGTGATGAATAGCCAAAACCCCACCCTAGACCCCTACGGGTACAACAAACTACCCGCCAAGAACCCGAAGTGAAGCGATCTCCTTCAAAACGTGAGTAGGGCACTAAACACTTCAAAGTACACGGTAGTTTGTGCACCCCATCTTGGGTCTATCCTAGGAGCAGAAAACAGTAAATGAAATAATACAACGGTGGCTACAACCTCAACCCGGATGTGGCCCGCAAAAGAATATTACAACAATTTACAAATTACATTTGAATGAAAGAAACACTCGTCTCACATCCCCGGCTATCCATTCACGACAATCCAACAAGTCCACAATCACAAACCAGTAATAACCATTACAGAAATGTGCAACCCCCTGCTAACCGACATACTAGCAGTTAGGGGAGGTTTACGAACACATTAAACACATCATAGATATAATCAAGTTAGCCAAACATCTTAGAATTTCGATCAAGAAAACACAAATGAATCTACTCCAAATAATTCTCTGTGCACCTGAAACCTGAGCAGAAACAAAACATCCCAGAAAACACAACATCAACACAGAAGAATAACTGAGCAAATTTGGGCTGACTATGAGTCAACTCGGTCGCAGATCCACGGCGGATCGCTTGGATTGGCGGCGGTTCCGCGGCGCTATGGTCGAATCACAATCCCAAATTTCTTCATAATTCTTAAAATTCCCTGCCTGTATTTTTAAGGGTCCCTTAAAAATTTTTAGACCCCGTTTTAAAATCGGCAGAAACTTGGTTAAAACGTCGTATTTTCGGGTTCGTTTTATGATCGAATTTCTAACGACTTTGCTAACAAATTAGTTATGGTTTAGCGAGGCTCTGATACCACTGTAAGTCAACGTTAGACACCCCACATGATGTGGGGAGGCGGAATAGGTAAAACAATCATTTTGTTTAAACTAACATCGACTAATTTTACGGATCTTTCCTAAACCCTAACTAACAACTATATAGAAGTGATTAGCTACTATGATAAATGATTATACCTAATGAATCAAGTCCTTCTTGTTCTAGTTGTTCACCTCCTCGTCGGCCTCCTCGATGTGATAGAAGATCCACCCGAGAGCTACTTCTCCAAGCTTTAACCTCCCACTTGAGGTAACTAGGTGACTATGAGTGCTAATCAAGATAACATAGAGGATATAGAAGAGGATTAGGGATCTATTAGTCTTGCTAACCCTAGGATCTCAACACATGAGAGGATTATGGTTAGTTCTTGAAGAGAGGGAGCTTGAGGAGAGAGAAGGTGTGAGTGAGAATCATAATGAATTATAACTCATTTGTGAATATATATGAAGCATGAAAATTATTAAATGAATAACATAATAATAATATCAACCATGCTTCATTAACTCTCTTTGGGTGAATCATCTCATGAGTCATTAAGCAATAAATGCTTTATTAACTCATTTGGATGAATCACACCATGAGTCACTAATCCATTTAATGCAAATTCCACCTAATCCTCCAACTCATCAATCTTCTAGAAGCTTCTCGACTAATTACGAGAATGCCCCTCCCATCCATGAAAACACGGAAATACTGAGACTGTATAAATCCAATAATCCAATACTAGAATCTGGCTTAAACCAAAGCCTGCTAATATAAACTATCCGAACATCGTACGTGCGTAAAAACACGTATGTGTCCGAACCCTGTCGTAAAACCATATGACCTCTATATCGTTTCGCCTGAAGCAGTGAAACTCTCTGTGTGGGACTCTAAAGACTCAACACTTACGCTGGAAATGGGTTTAACCACAGGCCGCAAGCGGTACTAGCTGTACGTAACGGTCACCAGGTAGATGTCGATAAGAAGGCCGATGAGGAAACCCATCCGAACTCCTACTGAGCCTGATGTGACAATCTCCGTACAGTCCGGTCTGTTCGTCTAGGACTATAGCATATCGGGCCTAGGGGGCGGCAAGCGTCAGTCCCCTAAAAGGCGGTATAAGTCGTGTCGGAGTGAAACCCATTACACCTTGAGAAGTTACTGGAAATCCTACCAGTAAATCTCGTTTGCCCTGGCCAGGGACTTTGCGTAATGGCTCTCCAAACACAGCGCGATATCAACTCCCAATAACGGGAGAGACGAATCCTATCTAACCGCCACTATCTCCAAGTGCTTCGGGACTGCACCCAACTGCTACCTGTTTGCATGACTCCTTTGAGCCGTGGTAGGGTAGCAATCTAAGAACGGTGGGAATACACTCGAGACGAAGCAGCAGTGTCAAGTCTGCGGATTATGCTGTACTCATGTCACCTGGGAACTGTTAACTGACGACAGGTATAATACCAACCAACAGTTCCCTGTGAGTCATGTCCGGTGTACTCGTAACCCACCGAGCACCTATATACTATCTCCAGTACAACGTATTAATGGCTGTGGGACAGACCATTTCTCCTGCTGGGATGAGAAGCGTACACACTAGTCTACTCCGGAGTATCGATGCCCTGTCTCGATAATCCTACGACTAGGGACCTGAAAAAGGATGTGCTTGTAGACTACCCAGCCCCCACTAGTGTGACTGCCATCACAACGCTGGTAGTCAAGCAAGATCCTAAGGTCTCTATCAATATGTATTCTCGATATGCTAACATATACACATATTAAGATAAATATAAACCAAGTAGCGTACTACCATATTTAGCAAGACTGTTAATATAACTCTGAATATCCCAAGCTTCCATTAAGTAATATACAAGCTAGTATGATACAATAATGGCCCCTAGGGCATATACACTAACAGACGGCTGTGGTGGCGACGGGCGTGAGCACAGGGCATTGGTTCTTACTCGTGGAGGCGGGAAACAAAATTTCTTTGAGAAGATGATGGAGGAGAAAGAACGTGGGGAACTGAATAAGGTTTAATATAAATTAATATAGAGAGAGAGGAGAGTTGGGATCGAGAGGGGAGAGAAAGAGAGAGTGAGAGAGAGAGGAATAGAGAAAGAAAGAGAGAGAAAGTGTGTGTGTGCTGTGTTGAGAAAAGATTTACAATCTTTAAAATATTTTTTTGTTTGTTTAAAAAATTTTAAACGTGAATAGTTAACAGTTAAATAAATAAAAATATATTATTAATAAAATTTGATACTTTAGCTAATAAAAAAATAGTCCAAAATATGACCGGGTCGAGTCTAAAAATCTAATTTTAAAATATGGAAAATATATGTGTCGACCAAGATCAAAACAGGATATCCGGATAACGAAAATGCATACCCCCAAGAACGGATGCATGTAGCGTGCACGTAGCAATCCAAACAGGTCCATTTCACTGAACGGGACGAGAACAAGATGCGCGGATGCTACGACAGGGTTAGGGGTATCAGGCAGGCCATGCAGTGTATTTTTAAAAATAATTTATGCGACTTTAAATGTTATATTAAAAATGCAGATGCTAGAAATAATGCGAGTATGCAATGTACAAATAATGAAAGCGCACGGATCCATATAATGAGCCAGGATAAACCATAAACAGAAATCAAGATGGGTTTCAAGCAAGCGGGTCGGGTCGGATGCAAATACAAATGTCAAAAACACTATTCGCAACCAAACACGGTAAATCGGGAAAATACCATAAATAAAGAAATACTTGAAATAGAACTGGTATAAATGAACTTGGGTGTTACAGCTGTTGAACGGGAGAGATTTGGCTTGAAGGTTGTTTCCTTGAGCGTGTGGATTTCAATGGGTTGATTTTGGGATGGAAGCCGAGCTATCTGCAAAGAAATCCCGGAGTGGGCGACCACCGAAGGACCCTTCGACGATTAAGTTAGCCGAGAAAAATGAGCAGAATAGCGGCTTATTGGATAAAGATTGCCTTACCTAAGTCGTCTCAGAGAGGGGGTTTTATGGTGGTCGCATGGAGCGAGCAGGTGCAAGAACTTCGCCTTCAGTTACGCCTCTGACGTTACGCGTGCGTGAATGACAGGATCCCCCCATTAATGACGGGATACGCTCGTTAATTGGGGGATGCGCCAGCGTGGGACGCGGAACGTGAGACGGCGGTTATCTCGCTTTGGCGAGATACGCAGAGCCGTCGCGGAGGCGCTAGGGCTCTGCAATCTCGGTTGATCGGGAGAGGCCGAGAAAGCTTGGCATGCTTGGAGCTCGGAGATGAGCGGGAGGTCGAGGTAGCTCAGCATGCTTGGAGCTCAGAGACGAGCGAGAGGCCGAGGAAGCTCGGTATGCTTGGAGCTCGGGGACTAGCTGTTGGTAGTTTCTTAGGTGAAGGTGGAATGTCTTCATAGGGATATCCCGAAAGGTCGGGTGTGCTTGTTTAGGAGGTGCCCTGGGGATTGTCCCCGATGCGGCTCATTCATTCCACCCCCGTAGAGTCCGAGACACATCACCTGCCACGTGTAGTAATCAGAGGAGACACCACTTGTGAGCATCATCATTAGCCCCCCACTCTCATTCCGACCTATCTATGGGTCGGGTCTAGAGTGGCCTGCTTGGTTTGTCTTCGCTCAGTATATGGCCGAGAATCTTCGGTGCGGATTTTCCGGGGCGACGAGGTGTAGGGCAGTTGCATCATTCAGATTTCCGAACCTACGTGGCATATCCCTAAGCACTTGGATCTTCTCGCGTATCTCCGATGATATCAGCGGATCAGCGGAATTACCGCGTATTAAAGAGGGGGCATCGATTCGCTCGTTCGTCTGTTGGGTCACAGGCCACGCGTTCGATGCGGATTAGCAGACGCGACAGGCTGTCGCTGTCGCCTGTGATCGAAGGGACGTCCCCAATGGTTGTTCGACAGGTGGAGACTTGACGGCTGGCAGACGTGATGCTTCGTTTTGGCGGGAATTGATCTAGACCGTTGGATGCCTTTTCTGCAGTGTATAAATAGGAGGGGACCCCCCTAGGACCAACACTTTCCGTCAGAATTTCCCTTCGTTGTCAAAGATTTCTCGACGCTCCCTCCGTTAGACCGGATCCCTTGTGCTTTTTCCTTGGAGAACCAATCCCTTTGAATCAGGTTAGATGTCTTCTTCTGAGGAGTCTGTAGAAGTAGTTAGGGTTGAGTCGGGCGATGAGGTTCTAGTTGTTGGAGCCGAGTCTAGTGAGTCTTCCGCCTTTTCGGCTGCTAACAGCCGAGAGGGTTCTCTTGTTGCTTCCTCTGTGTCGAGCTCGCCCCACAGAGCCAGGGCTACCCGCGCCCTAGCCGTCCAGCGGCGACAAGGGCCCCTAAAGTGCTCATCGGGAACGCCCACGATGCACCCTCCGTCTTGAGGGATGTGGGCGAGCTTGCCGAGATTCGGGCTCGTTTCCATGTCCCCTCCAACTATTCGCTCCATTTGACTAAAGAGGGCGAACGGGCGGACAAGGTGCAGGGGAAGGAGATTGCCCTGTATTTGGATGAATTCCGAGCGGGAATGCGCCTGCTCTTTCCAACCGAGGTATGTGGGGTACTTCGTTGCTTCCATCTCTCCCTGGGCCAGCTAGCGCCGAACTCATGGAGAATCCTCCTCAGGTTTTTGATCCGGTTGAAACTTGAGGACATCCCCTTCAGCTTGACCTTTCTTACTTCCTTTCTCTGCTATAAGAATCATCCCGGCACTAGCAAGAAAGAGCCAAGCTGGGTGTATTTTTCCTTCAAAAAACGCAAGGGCGGGATGGCCGGGTCGGGTGTGGTAGCTGTTCCTTCTTCCATTCATGAATTGGAAAGAGAAATTTGTATTTGTCGGGCCATCCGAGGGCGAGGATTGGCCCATGCCTACACAGTGGTACAGGGCCGACTGCCCGAGGGTGAAGCAGTCATCTTCGCCTGAGGCAGGGATGGTATCCATGTGGGAGCCGATCCTACGGACCGACGTCCTGCTTTCCGAGAAGGTCCTTAGCTGGGCCGGGCTCAGCCTCTCTCGCTTCATGGGTAAGTTAGGGCTTTGGATGATCTGTTTAGACTTGAATGATTTCTTTTGCCCTCCTAGCATCATTAACTCTTTTGTGTATTCTCCTTTCGCAGAACAAATGGACCTATCCAAAATCTTAGCTGCCATAGCCACTACATCCCAAAGGAAGGCCGGGGGTGTGAGCTTGTCCCGAGCTGGCCCAAGCTTGGTCCTGAGACCATCTTCACCGGGAAGGCCTTCCACCACGCCCCGAGCCCCCGACGACCGCCGCGGGGGAAGCCAGAAGCATGCGCAAGACCCGGCGCCCCTGGCGAGGGGGGAGGAAGAGGGTGTCGAGGTTCCCCTCAAGAGGAAAAAGACGATCTCCCGCCCGGCGTCCAATGAGATTCCTAAGGGAATTCCTGTGCAGGAAGGGGAAGTCTGCTTTATGGTCCCCTCGGGGCTTTCCATTGCCGACAGCTTGCTCTCAGACATGGAGCAATCAGTCGGGGGCAAAATTCCCCGGTGAACCCTAAAGGCTCAAGTGGCCGCCATCGCTCAGGAGGCGGTTCAGATCGGTATCCGTTTATTTTAAGGATTTCCGTAAGTGCTCTTTCTCAGTTCGAATATTTCTAACTCCTTCTGCTGCTTTCTTCAGGTCCTCCAACACTGTGCCCTCATCGTAAATATGGAGTCCGGGGAGATTGCCCTGGCCATGAGGAAGACGGGGGAATCGTCTAAGCGGGAGGAGGATCCACGTCTTGAGGTATAGCAAGAAAAGGAGAAGACAACCGCACTCGAAACCCGGTTGGCCGCCGAGGCGTTAATAGTCTCCAAGTGCAAGGAGTCCCAAAGACTTTTGAGTGAGTCCAATCAATCCATTCAGGCTAAGTTTGAGGAGTTGGGTAAGTGCTATGCCACAATGAAGAGGTCGAGGGACGCCAGCAAGAGGGAGGTCGCGGCAGCGCTTGAGGCGGCGAAGATTGCCGAGCTCCGAGCTTCGAAGTCGGTGGAGAAGTATAAGGCGTCAGACCAGTTCTACGCCGACATCGCCGAAACCTTGGCCATCATTTGGCACGAGGTTCTCGACACCGTCAAGGCGTTAATGCTGGAGTTTGCCGACGGTGAGCTCCGTGCCAGGGTCCCGCTCTCGGTGGATACGCCGCAAGTGGCTGACGTCGGAGCGGCCATCGGAGGAGCGGTAGTTACGGAGGTAGAAGCCCCGGCCCCCAAGGGCGATGCCGAGCAAGACGAGATTCGAGCGGAGCCTGCAGCCTGAGCCTTTTTACCCCTTTTTTGTTTTTGTTTTTTTGAATTTTGTAAGCCTCCGGGCACTTTTTGTAAGGCTGAGGAGTCCAGAGTACTTTATAAAAATTTCTGGAATATGAATAAATTTGAGCTTATTTTCTCCGGCATGACTATGTGTTTTCTGCGTGAGTACCTCAGCTTGTCAGTTTTTTTCTCGAATCGAGTGTTAGGCTGTAGGTCGAAGACCGGATTTTTAGATGACGATTGTGTGTCGAATGTAACTCGATTAATTTCCAAGTGTAGGAAGGTCGGTGCCCTCCCGCTCTCCATAGTCGAGATGGCGATCGTTCATTTAAGATGAATCAACAGATATCTAAGTTAGGATAGGTTGGCATTGACTGATTCCTCCTTGTGGGTGACGACCACGTCTCATCGTAGGGTAGGAATCTATCCCTCGGAGATTAACCGAGCCGGAACCTGCACGATGGCCTCTTTATGAGGGCTTTAGATCCTGAGCGCTGATGGGTAAGAAGCTACCCGCTCAGGATGGACCGGGAAGGGAAGCTTGTTACGTCCCGCTTCCCAGAGTGCGCTAAGATAGGCACGTGACAGAGCCAACCATGCTACCTGTGGATAGGAAACATCCCTCCACAGTCACATTACGACTGTCTAGAGATATCAAGAACAGGAAAATAAAATAAACTATCTAGTACATGTCCATGAGCCAAAATAAACGAGTCAAGAAATAGTATGCGGAAGCAATAAATCCAAAGGGCAAAAACATCTGGAAAGTATAACATAAATAAACAAGATACTAACTGGATCATCACTGCTCGGCCTAACGGCGGAAGTACTCTTGATCAGCCTGCGACAAAGGTAGAGGATCTGGGCCATGCAAAACCCAAACGTCAGTGCATCATAATATCAACAATAATATAATCAGGAGGTAACAAGTCATGCAGGCATGAGTATAAACAGTAATAAGAGTATAACAGTAACATAAATATGGAACAGTGAAGGGTAAAAGCACATGTGACGTGCAGTGAGTAATCTGAACTAAACTACTGGGTACACTACTCTCAAGTCTTTGAAATCAATTTAATGAATCGTCGATGTAACTCAATAGTATCCTATACGTATCCGGGACCACGGTCCTGATTCTCGGGGCTGAATCCGAGACATGCTGCTAGGCACTAAAACAAGAAATATGTACAGATGAATGATGTCAGCAGCAGCATCCCAGGGCTGGCCTAGCCCGTAAAACTGATCAGTATAAGCGTCGAACTATTGGGTTACAGGTCAGGTTTCATCATTGATTTCCCCTTACCCCCAAATTATGTGTTCAAGTCAGGTATTGATAAATCTAAAGCAATGCTAACACAGGATCAAGCAGGAACATGTTTGTCTATACAGACAACAGGATATGTCCATCGGGACAACATGTCAGGATTGTCGGCATTAGAAATATGATCAAGTAACATGTCAAGTAGTGATATATCAGGTCATGTAGTGTACATGTATCAAGTCATGTCAAGTAGTGGTGTATCAGGTCATGTCAAGTAGTGCACAGGTGTCAAACTGGTGCTCATAATCAAACTGTAGTAAGTATTGAATTAAGGTGAAAGTACGGATGTACAATAAAAGCATGGATGCACAAATATCGATCAGGGGTCACATCATGACTAAGTAGGATGCACAATTATCAAGCATGGTGCACTAATACAACAGCAACATGAAATAATATGGTCTCGGTGTGCAACTAGATATGTAATAAACCGTACAGATACAGACGGATACTATAAAACTGTAAATCGGTAAAATTTGCTGAATATTAAAACACAAGAACTATTATTTATTAAATAGATATTGATATAATAATATTAACATGGATAACATATTCAAACCGATTAATAACTATAAAAGTGGTATTGATTAACCATGCACAAGAAAGTTCCGTTCAGAAATTCAGCGTCACCCTGATTTGTAAAATAGCTTAAAAATAGCAAACGTTCTCCAAAAGGGACGTGTCTTATACCAAAACAAAGATAATTCAATAAGATTTTCATTTTTATAAGTTGAAGTATCTCATGTTGTTCCTACAAAAAGTTATGAACATTCGAAATTGAAAGTTTGCTGCTGGAATTTCCCTAGACAGTAGTTAGAGATATTTTCATTTGCATTTTACGTTATTTAAACAATTTATTTTGCAAGTAAATATTTCATAGAGTTATAGTATTCTGAGTTAGCTTCGTAATGAACTAAAGAATATATACTAATAATTTTTCTATGATTTATAATGAATTTTATAAGGTAAGGTGTACAGTAAATTTCAGATTTGTCGTATCCGCTTTGCAACGACGTTTCATGTGTAAATTATAATATTTTCAAACTATATTTTGTATAAAATTATAAAATGCAGATTATAAACTAATTAAAGATAATAATAAGAAATATTACGACGATATATATTTTAAATGATATGGATTCAAACGGGTATCCGAAAACAGTAAAACTTTAGTATGGATGTACAATGGGATGAACGGGTAACATTTTACTCATATGGATGCATAATACTATACCTAGCATGTGGCAAGATGATTTAGCATTCGGATACTTATGTAAATAATAATATGGATGCATACGGATGTCATATAACCGTAAAATGATAAACTGGTAAATGTGGGATGTACAATTAAACAATATGAAATGTTATTATTCAAATGGGTGCAATATATTATAGTCTAGCATGTAAAAAGATAAATTTGCATGCACTAGATACGAAATAAGTTGTACGGATGCAAACGGACGTCGTAAAACTGTAAAACTATAACATGGGATGCGTAATTTTAAATACATGTATTATATTTATTCAAATGGATGTAAATATAGTAATATAGTATGTAGCAAGGTAAACTTGCCTCGATCGAATCACGCGACGGATACGCACGACACGTCCGACATCGATAAATCGTCGCAACGCACACGCGGCACGCGGGACGGGTCCAGGAAAGGCAAGAGGGTGATCACACAGGCAAGGTACGTTCACTGGATCACTCGGATCATCAGCGACGAGCACGGCTCCGACGGTATCACCGGAATCAAGAAATAAGATCAAGAAAAAGAAAGAAGAAAGAAGAAGAAGTAAGAAGAAAAGGCTGTGTATTAAATAAGGAAGAAATAAATAAATAAATAAAATATATATAAATATATATATATGTAGAGGAAAGAGAGAGAAAGGGGTTGTTAGTTTGTTAGGAAATTAGTTTAGATTTAAATTTAAAAAAATCTTTTATTAGTTAACTAAATTTTAATTTGTATCAGTTTATAAAATTAATATTATATAAATAAAATTTGATATTCTGGTAAATACAAACATAGTCCAAAACATGCCCGGGTTGGGTCTAAAATTTATTTTTAAAATACGAAAAATATACATGTCGACCAAAATTAAAGTTGGATGTCCGGGTAACGAAAAATGTATACTCCCAAGAACGGATGCACGCACGTGCACATAGTCATCCAAACAAGTCCGTTTCACTGAACGGGACGAGAACAAGATACGCGGATGCTACCATAGGGTTAGGGGTATCATGCAGACCATGCAATGTATTTTAAAAATATTTTATGTGACTTAAAATGTTATATTAAAATGCAGATGCTATATAAAATGCGAGTATGCAATGTACAAATAAATGAAAGTACACGAGTCCATGTAACAGGTCAGGATAAATCATAAACATGAATCAAGACTGATTTCAAGCATGCGGGTCGGGTCGGATGCAAATACAAATGTCAAATACACTATTCGCACCCAAAACACAATAAATTAAGAAAATACCATAAATAAAGAAATACATGAATTAGAACTGGTATAAATGAACTAGGGTGTTACAAAGATGCTCGGTGGCCTCGAGAGGAGGGCTTTATATCCTTAGCGTAGATGGGTAGGAATCTACCCGCTAGGGATTGACCGGGCAGGGAAGCTGATCGGTGGCCTTGAGATGAGGCTTTAATCCTTGGCGTAGATAGGTAGGAATTTACCCGTCAGGGATGGACCGGGCAGGGAAGCTGCTCGGTAGCCTCGAGATAAGAGCTTCGATCCGTAGCGTAGATGGGTAGGAATCTACCCGCTAGGGATGGACTGGGCAGAGAAGCTGCTCGGTGGCCTCGAGATGAGGGTTTTAGATCCTTAGCGTAGATGGGTAGGAATCTACCCGCTAGGGATTGACTAGGCAGGGAAGCTGCTCGGTGGCCTTCTAAGGAGGGCTTCGATTCTTAGCGTGGATGGGTAGGAATCTATCCGCTAGGGATGGACCGGGCAGGGAAGCCACTCGGTGGCCTCGAGATAAGGGCTTTTTATTCTTGGCGTAGATGGATAGGAATCTACCCGCCAGGGATGAACCGGACAGTGACTCGGTGGCCTCGAGATGAGGGCTTTTGATCCTTGGCGTAGATGGATAGGAATCTAGCCACCAAAGATGGACCGGACAGTGAAGCTTCTCGGTGGCCTCGGGATGAGGGCTTTTGATCCTTGGCGTAGATGGATAGGAATCTACCCGCCAAGAGTGGACCGGGCAGGGAAGCTGCTCAGTGATCTCGAGATGAGGGCTTTAGATCCTTAGCGTGATGGGTAGGAATCTACCCGCTAGGGATTGACCGGGTAGGGAAGCTGCTCGATGGCCTCGTGAGGAGGGCTTCGATCCTTAACATGGATGGGTAGGAATCTACCCGCTAAGGATGGACCGGGCAGGGAAGCTGCTCGATGGTCTCGAGATGAGGGCTTTTTATCCTTGGCGTAGATGGATATGAATCTACCTGCCAGGGATGGATCGGGCAGTGAAGCTGCTCGGTGGCCTCGAGATGAGGGATTTTGATCCTTGGCATAGATGGGTAGGAATCTACCCGCTAGGGATAGACCGGGCAGTGAAGTTGCTCGGTGGCCTCGGAATGAGGGCTTTTGATCTTTGACGTAGATGGGTAGGAATCTATCCGCCAGGGATGGACCGAGCCATGGCGCTGCTCAGTGGCCTCGGGATGAAAGCTTTTTAGACTTCCCTTCGCCTTCGTGGGGTATCGTTCAATCTTCCATTGACCCGTAAAATCAGGAAGAGTGACCGTTGTAACAACCTAAATTTCCTGTACAATTTTTCAAAAATCCATAAAGGGGTATTTTAGCCTGAGCACAAGATATAAGTAATTATTTTGCTTTTTAATTACAAGTTAAAATAATGTAACAACTCCATTTTTAGTGTACAAAATTTGCTTAAAAATTAATGTATACTTGGAGTATTTACATTTAGTTATTACTTTAAGTAATTAATTAGCTCCATAATTATAAGAAAGAGCTTGTAGCTCATTGGTAATAGCTTGCACCGCTGAACCAAGCCACCAGAGTTCAAATCCCATACCCCACATTATTTTTAATATTATTTTTGTTTTAAATTTTTAGAAATCCAACAGTCAACACGTGATAACTCCAAATTTTCCCACTACCCATGAAAAACTGAATATACCAGAGCCTACATCAGGCGACCCCCCACATTCTGAGCCCCCGACTCGGCCTGACTCGGCCGCCCGGCCGAGTCGTCAACATAGAAAATTTTTCTCTTGGGCTTCTCATACCCCCTGCACACTTTATTTCCCTAGATCGTTTCCAGAGAGCCCATTAACACTCATTTACTCCATTTTTAATACATTTTTACATTTTTTTTCAATTGAAACCCTTCATCTACCCTAACCCTATAAATACCATCCCTACCCTCTACCCTCTCACTCCAAACTCTGAGCCAACTCTCTGGAATTTTCAAGAAACTTTTGTGTGCAATCGAAGTGAGCGAAAGGCGAAGGTCCGGCGGATTCTTCGGCGGATTTTCCGACAACGACCTAGGAACCCCCGGCAACAAAACGACGCACCGCCGACTCCTTCCGAACCATCTCCCTCTTCTAGTTGTCCAATACCCGTAAGTCCCCAAATTCTACCTCTCTTTTCTTTTTTAAAATACGGATTTGCAAAACCCGACGGAATCGGAACAAATCCGATTTCCGATTCGGTTTCTTTATAAAACTTCACTTCTCGTTAATACAATTATGCTTAAATTTTCTCATATTAACTATTAAACACTAATCAACCAAATTGATCAAGTTTCATATCACAAAATAATTGCTAGTTCATTTTACCGTATTTTTTCATTTAAATACCATATAGTTCCTTAGCGACATTTAAACCATTAAACTTGTTATACCTTTAAGTAGATCACGAGGTAATGACCTACCTCCTCACATACTCATATGCAACATAGCACCATACCCTCGGGAACATAGAATACGGGAAATCGACATCATTACAAATAAATAACCTTTGAGCTAATAAAAAAATATATCTAGACTCAGCCAATTAAGGACTGTCGCGCTCATTAGGACAGAGGAAGGTTGTGGGCATTCAGTCATTTATCTAAACCTAATTTTGTGGTGCCTAGACTAGACAAGTGAGAAAGGTAACTTTAAAGGCCCGTCTCACGGTGATTCGTGAGCGGAACCCTCCTTTCTTCACTTGTACTTATCTGGCCACAATTGGCAGTGAAGAGGCGATTTGAGGGATATCTCACAACTTGTCGCTTTAGACCAGTTAGGAGCAGTCTAGTTAACTTAGGAGACTCTAGAACATAGAATACGGGAAATCGACATCTTTACAAATAAATACCATTTACTTAATAAAACCGTTTTCTAAAGGATTTAGTATTTTTACAATCTTTGCAAAGCACCGCTACAACCCATTTTGGGAAACCCATTCGGGATGGTGCGGATTATCGCACATCCTCCGGCTTAGTAGTGCGAGATGCAGACCTCCGGAAGGAGCATTCGGTCTCGAAAGATTTAAAATACGATATCTTAAGAAAACAAGATTTCTAGAATATTATATATATAATAAAATTATTTTCATATAAATATATGTATATGTAACATAAAAATATCTATTTTGAATTATTACAAATATTCCACTTTTTCTAAAAATGTCACAAGAATCATTTTACACTAAAATACCATGAATTCCATACAAATCAATATTACAAATAAATACCTTTATTTATGAAATTAGGATATTTTCACTAGAAATATCACAATATAAAATCTACATTCATTACAACTCTAAAGACGAATAATAAATACTTGGGGTGTATTTTGAAAGGTATATAAAAGTATTTTTACATAAAAACCCCTCAAGTTCTATAAATTACCCTAAGGACCCTAGTAAACATAGGTTTAAGCGGGACCAATCTCTTGAGCCTCAGGAAGCCGGAGAAGTGGGTGCTTGCCTATTTAAGATAGACAACTTAATAATGGTGTTATCAATACGGTAATCGTCTTTGAAAAAGACACAAATCCTGCCGTCCATGTGCAGCGGTTACCGATAACATCAAAACAATCAAGACTTCAATTTACTTTTCTAATTGTCTGACTCGGATTGAGTCTCATTATAATCTGACTTGAATATGATTCAAGTACAATCTACAATCCACAATCTACAATTTACAATATTACAATTCAACATGAATTCATTATTCCATATATTCAATCTATCAACTTGACTGAACCGAACAATGGATATACATTCCATTTACATGATTATATAGTTACATCCATGATTCTACAGTTACATACATGATTCTACGGTTACATCCGTTTACTGATATCATGGTTTCGGTCAGCCATCCAATTATACAATCAATACAATTTACAATACAAACAATACAATCAAAACACTACGGGGTTTAAGGGGTAGATTGGTACGGAAGGTGTTAGAAGTGGCACGAGATAGTAAGACTTAATACACCTAACATGAATCCAGTTGCTGTTGTACCGTGGCATAAACGGTTCCTTGTACTATACTTGCATCTAGTCTCTGGCATATTGAGACTCCTCTCGTATACACTGGCATTCTTCTGTACCAAGCTACAAACAACAGCGTTAACACAACATTACAACAATATAATACAACTTTAAAAGATACCTTCTTATTCTGTCTATTCTATTTCTCCCTTATCTGTGGGACTTACCGAGCGACCTGTTCGCTGACGACATTCTCTTTCTTTCTTTGAATGTCGGCAGGTGATCTGGACACATCAGAGATTGAGCCCAGCGCTAAAGACTTGGACCAGTTCAGTAAAGACCCCGAGCTCTAGTTCATTGTACACTTTTCCATTTCAGTACTTTTCTTTTCTGTTATGCCATTGTTTAGGTATTACTTTTTATTCAGTGGTATTTACTTTTCACGCATTGTACAAAAGAATGTTAATAAATAAAGTTGCTGTTCAGTTTATATCTCTTGTCTCTTGTGCTTATTTTTATATTGCTTAGATACGCTTAGCGTATTTACTTCACAGTAAATACGTAGCGGACCAGCCGCGTCCCCTTCGCCGTATACCGGGAAGCGGGGCATGACAACCGTCGCGGATGACGCGCGGCAGAAATGTGCCGGTGGGGTATGATATTTCGAGATTCGCGTCGTTCAATCTTCCATTGACGCCTAGGGGTTTGTGAGGATCGGCATGGTCGCCACGTGGCATCTCTGTATTGGGAAATTGAAAATATCCCACGATTCGCGTCGCTGCGCTTTTAAATTTTAGCCGTTGGAAGATTTTTGTTGACGCTATAAATAGTGAAGACGTGTCGAGGTTCCTTTTTAGCCCTGTGTTTCTGAAGATGGTCGGGCGTCCGTGCGTACTCATCAGCGAGATAATTTCTCGGGATGATGTGTACCTTTACAATCTCGACCGATCCGAACAGACGTATGATGCGATGATAGACCGCGTGGAGGGCCACTTCGGATGCTTTCTTCCCCGGCGATCTTCACTCCTCCAAGTGCTTATTTATCCGATCTGGAAGAGTTCCTCGGGTCTGCACAATGCCTTGTCTCCACAGTTGAGGGACGAGGCGATCGAGAAGTTGCACTCGCTTTACCATCTCGGCTTGATCTCGAAGAGCAAGCGGGACCGATCAGCGGGCCTTCTTCTGGAGTGTTTCCAGAAGAGACTGATCGTTGATTTTTATCCGGCGAGTGGCGCTTCCGAGGTAGCCGAGGAAGCTAAGGCTCGGCTGGCGGAAATTTCGTCGGAGTATCATCAACAATGCTTCCTCAATCCCCGGCCCCCTTTGCTCTAATTTTTTGTAAGGCTGAAGAGCATATAATACCTATTAACGAATAAAATTCTTCTTTTCTGATGTGTTTTGTCTTCTTTTATCCCTTAGGACTTTTTACATATTTTCTCAAAACGAATTTAGGGATCTCGGAACCGAGGAAGAAGAAAATATATAGAAGGAGTCTCTTCTAATTCAGGAGACTTAATAATAATAGGAAAAAATTACATCGCTTCGAAAACAAGAAACATATTCATTCGTACAATTTGAGTTTCTCGGCGTTGTAGGGCCGAAGAAACCTATGACCCCCAGCGTCTTGCAAGCGATATGCCCCACCGGGCAACACCTCTGCAGCGAGGAAAGGGTCGTCCCATTTCGGGGAGAACTTGTGTAGCCGGTCTTGATCTACGAACTCGTTCCTTCGTAAGACTAAATCTCTCGACTTGAAGGCGCGATACTTTACTTGTGCGTTGTAGTAGCGAGTGGTTTGCTGTTAATAGGCAGCCGCTCGGATTTGCGCCCGATCACGTTTTTCCAGTAAGACGTCTAAGTTGGTCCTTAGCGCCGAGGTGTTAGCTTGATCGTCGAAATGTTCGACCCGGTAACTAGGTAATCCGATCTCTGCCGGGACCATTGCTTCGGTACCATAGCAAAGGCTGAAGGGAGTTTCTCCTGTGGATGTCTTCTTCGATGTGCGCAATGCCCATAGTACTCATGGTAGTTCCTCGACCCAGCTGCCCTGTCTTCCTTCCAAACGAGCTCGGAGACCTCGGATGACGCCTCGGTTAGCTATCTCGGCCTGCCCGTTACATTGAGGATGTGCGACAGTGAAAAACTTCATTAGAATGTGATAGTCGCCGTAGAACTCTTTGACTTTATCATTTTCGAAGTTGGTTCCGTGATCGGTAACTATACACCTCGGGATGCCGAATCGAGTAATTATGTTGTTCTGCGGGAACTTTATAGTAGTGGTGGCATCCGGTTTTCTAATGGGGACGGCCTCGACCCACTTTGTGAACTAGTCTACCGCGATGAGGATGTACTTGTATCCACCCGTGCCGGTGTGGAGATGGCCAACCATGTCCATTCCCCATTGCGCAAATGGCCAAGAGGAACCGAGGGTCGTTAGCTCAGTAGCAAGAAGACGAGGTATGCTGCCGTGGAGTTGGCAGCTTTTGCATCTTCTGACAAGCTTCTCGGCGTCTTGGTGTATCTTCGGCCAATAATATCCTTGGAGAAGCATCTTCTGGACCAAGGTGCGGGCCCCCTGATGTGCTCCACTGACTCCTTTGTGTATCTCTCGCAGAACGTAGTCGGCTTCGCGAGGATCGATACATCGGAGCAGAGGCCGTGTGTACGACTTCTTATAAAGGTTTCCATTGCTCCCGATAAAATGCTTGGCTTTTGCTCGAAGGCGGCGTGCTTCCCCTCAGTCTTCCGGGAGTGTACCATCTTTTAGGAACTCCACGAGGGGCTTCCTCCAATCTTGGCCTTCCTCCTGAGTCGAGTATACTTGGAGCATTACCTCTCTGTCTTCCACGCTAGGCCGTGGAAAAACATCGAAGAGGATATTCCTCTTATGGTTGGCCATATAGGAAGAGGCTAGTTTTCTCAAAGCGTCGGCCTGGGTGTTCAGGTTCCGGGGAATCTATTCCACTTGGACTTCATCAAAGTTTATGCGGAGTCTTTTTACCTCGGCAAAGTACTTCACCATAAGCGGTTCTCGGGCCTCAAAACGCCCGGTCACTTGGCCGACGACCAGAGCGGAATTGCTGCGAATTCAGATCGTCTTCAGCCCACCCCCGAGATGATTCGCAATCCTGCTAACAAAGTCTCGTATTCCGCGGCATTGTTTGACTTTTTGAACCCGAGCTTCAAAGAGTATTCCATCTCAACCTCGTCCGGGCCTCGGATGATCAGGCCCAGCTCCGATTCCCTCCTCGGTAGAGGATCCATCCACGTAGAGAACCCAATCGGCAATAGAGTCAGGTACTTCCTTGACTGAAGGTCGGGGTCCGGGGTCTCGTGCTACCGCTCCTTCCTTTGTGGGAATAGTGCATTCAACCACGAAGTCTGCTAGGACTTGTGCTTTTATGGCTTGCCTGGGGTAGTATTTGATGTCGAATTAGGATAATTCCTACCTCCATTTCTTCAGACGACCTGATGATTCGGGGGAGGCGAGAATAGTCCCTATAGGTTGCTCGGTGAGGACGAGGATCGTGTGCGCCTGAAAGTAGTTCTGCAGCTTCCTTGAGGCGACGACAAGCGCTAAGACTATCTTTTCTATGGCCGGGTATCTCATTTCCGCGTCTTTGAAGACATGGCTTACGTAGTAGACCGGCTTCTGCACACCTTCGACTTCTCTGACGAGCACCGAGCCTTCTGCTTGGTCGGAGACCGCAAGGTACAATGAAATCTCGTCTCCTTAGACTGGTCGGGTGAGCAGTGGGGGAGTTGTTAAGTGCGTCTTGAGTTGCTCGAAAGTGTTTTGACATTTCTCAGACCATTCGAACTTAGGGATCTTTCTTAAGGATTTGAAGAACGAGAGGCACTTTTCTCCGGATCTTGACATGAAGTGACTTAGAGCGGCCACTCTCCCTGTAAGCTGCATAATCTCAACGTTGCTCTTTGGTGTGGCCATGTTGAGAATGGCGCTGAACTTTTCTGGGTTCGCTTCGATTCCTCGGTGGATAAACATGAACCTAAGGAATTTGCCGCTAGTGACTCCGAACACGCACTTAGATGGGTCCAGCTTCATTTTGTACTTGCAGAGGACGTCGAATGTCTCGCCAAGATCTTTGGTGTGCTCGTCCGATGAGGTTGACTTTACGAGCATGTCATCGACGTAGACCTCCACGTTCCTCCCGATCTGTGGCTTGAACAGTTTGTTAACTAGGCGCTGATATGTAGCCCGGCATTCTTGAGACCGAAAGGCATCATTTTGTAGCAGTACACCCCCGGTCCGTGGTGAATGTTTCCCCCAATCAGAGCAAAGCTCTGTTTTGAATTTCAAAAATTCAAAAATTGAAGCAACGCTTCAGATCACGTGCGCTGCGCGCTGCGCGCCACATGTCAAAAGTAGACACGCCAGCACCAGGGACACTGCGCCCTAAGCAGCGCACCCCAATAAGAGCAAAGTTCTGTTTCAAAATTCAAATTTTAAAAGTTGAAGCAACGCTTCAGATCCAGCGCTCTGCGCTGCGCGCCGCGTGTCAAGCACGGGTACGCTAGCGCAGTCAAACGCAGGTGCGCTCGCGCTAAATGCGCCGGCGCTGGAATTAAAAGAATTCCCCACCGTTAGATCAAAAGATCTAATAATAATAAATTATTAATTAATCGGAATTAAAATTCTGTTCTGGAAAGATCTTTCCAATCTTGTTGAAAACAAGAAGATTACCTTCTGTAAAACAGAAGCCCTAGGATCAAAGATCCAACGGTGGGGAAATATCCCCAAATCAATCAGAGAAAGATCTCTTCAACTAATTTAAAAAATCAATTGGCCCTATATAAAGGCCCCAAGACTTCAAGTCTCATATAGAAAAAACCCTCTGCAAACTTTGAGAAAAACTCAAAGAGAAAGAAAGGCAAGCCTCTGAAAAAAGAAGATCATTTCTTCATCTTTAAAGGTAAAAGAACTATGTTCTTGAATAACAAAGATGAAATCATCTCATTAGAAAAGAAGAACTCTCTTCTAAAAAGATCGGAGATCAAAGAACAAGATCAAGGTCTTTAATAAAAAAAGAAAAGATCAAAAAGATCTAATCATAAAAAGACTAAAAGAAGTACTTTACTTCATTCACAGATCTTCTGATCTATAAAGGCAGAGCTTTTTAATAAGAATGAGAACTTAGTTCTTGAATCTTGAGGCAAAGCCTCTTTTAAGAAGAACATAAACTTGTTCTTTAATCTTAAATTGATCAAAATGTGCTTTGCGCTATTGGACAGTGCTTTGCACTCTTGAACTGCGCTTTTGCGCCCCTTAGACCGGCGCTCAGCGCCAAAACATGCCACGTGTCAACCGCAGACACAGCTTGCGTTTTGCGCTCCTGAAAACAGCGCACTGCGCTCTTGGGTTGGCGCTCAGCGCCAAGCGCGCCACGTGTCACTCGCTGGCGCGCCAACAGACTAGCGCAACGCGCTCATAAATTAAAAGCGCAGTGCGCTAACAAACTAGCGCTTAGCGCTAAGCGACACGTGTCATTCTCATGTGCGCTAGCGCAATACGCCCTTTAATTGGCGCAAAGCGCCTGACACGCCACGTGGCGCACTATCAGAACATCACTTTGTTCCTGATAAATGGTATGCATTCAATACCAGACAAAATTTTAGAGCCCACTTCTTAGCATTATTGGAAAGGGCTGAGCCCAAATAAAGGCTTAATAGCCAGAACAAAAATAAAATGTTAAAACATTTTAATTGGACTTAGCCCAATTTTGGCCATAAGTCCTCAACTTGTTTTGAATTGAGCACGTCTGCTTTTTCAACCAACTAACCTTGGTTCAAGGGTACATCTCTTCACTCCTTTAATATTCGTCGTTGTAATTCCTCAACGTCTTCAAAGAGATGACGGGTCCCGACAACCACACATTTCACAGACTATGACGTCTTTAAACTGGACTGTTGGGTCCTTAAACTCATGGACTATGATGTCCTTAACCTTGACCGTGATGTCTTTAAACTAACATCGGACTGTGAGGTCCTTAAACTCATGGACTATGATGTCCTTAAACTCGACCGTGATGTCTTAAAACTAACATTGGACTGTGAGGTCCTTAAACTCATGAACTATGATGTCCTTAACCTCGACCGTGATGTCTTAAAACTAACATTAGACTGTGAGGTCCTTAAACTCATGGACTATGATGTCGTTAACCTTGACCATGATGTCTTTAAACTAACATCGGACTGTGAGGTCCTTAAACCCATGGACTATGATGTCCTTAACCTCGACCGTGATGTCTTAAAACTAACATTGGACTGTGAGGTATTTAAACCCATGGACTATGATGTCCTTAACCTCGACCGTGATGTCTTAAAACTAACATTAGACTGTGAGGTCCTTAAACTCATGGACTATGATGTCCTTAACCTCGACCGTGATGTCTTAAAACTAACATTGGATTGTGAGGTCCTTAAACTCATGGACTATGATGTCCTTAAGCTCGACCGTGATGTCTTAAAACTAACATTGGACTGTGAGGTCCTTAAACTCATGGACTATGATGTCCTTAACCTCGACCGCAATGTCTTTAAACTAACATTGGACTGTGAGGTCCTTAAACTCATGGACTATGATGTTCTTAACCTCGACCGCAATGTCTTTAAACTAACATCGGACTGTGGGGTCCTTAAACTCATGGACTATGATGTCCTTAACCTCGACCGCAATGTCTTAAAACTAACATTGGACCGTAATGTCCTTAAACTAATTATCGACCGCAATGTCATTAAACTAAACAATAGAGCCCAATTGCTCTCTTGTCGGATCTAAACGATCCCGTTAAGTTGATGTTAGTCTAGAATTAGACTAACATGTCCTTAACAAACGTTTAAGTTGATCTTAGCCTCAAATAAGGCTAACGTATCCTTAAACACAAACCCCCCCAAACCCAAATCTAAGAAAGATACGGATTTGGACTAGTCCTCGCCCTACGGGCGACAACATAACTTAGTCTCCGTATACAATCCACGGGCAATCAAACACAAAACAAACACACATGACACGAAGTGACCATCTGGAGAAGGAGAAAGTTCTTACCGCGATGCGGTAGCGTAATTAACTGCAGGGGCTTGCGTCTACAGGGAAGAGCGTCCCTACAATCAAAAACCCCTCAAACGAGGGGGAATCTGACGAAGTCTGCTACATCGGCCGCATCCATTTAAACCTTCGATACATGGTGTCATAAATCAACTTGGCATCTTCGGAGAGATGGACGGATAGCACCAATTAGCATCTGCCCCAAATTTCAGGCAAGACATACGTTTAGTCTTCCTGGCTTCCGGCGGTGAACAGATTCTGGCACGCCCGATGGGATCTTTTCCTCTTTCCACTCCACACTTCGTGTATCGTGTTCGCGAACCAATCGCGGTTTGCTAATAGTTGCCCTTGGGTTTCAAGGTACTAAGATTTGACGTTTTGCTTGGTGCAGAAAGCAAAGGATCAATGGCGTTCACTTGCTCAAAGTGTTCCACATGCAATTGCAACCCACGTCCTGCCTCAACTGGGGGCATAACCTACGGGCCCCAAGCGGCTTCCCTGTTCACGATGCCCGTGGAACATGTCACTCAAGTCACCACAGGGTTGTTTTTCGGGACCATACTCCCGCCAACGAGCTTCACCGCTCCTGTGCCGACACCGGAAGCTCCCAAGAAGTCGGTCTTCGATCGGCTAACAGCTAATGCAGCCCCTCTCAACGGGTCGTCCAGTTCCATCTCCTCGGTCTTCGCCAGACTGGACCAAAATTCCTGTGGGCCCACAATGAAGCCTGCAATCCAAGAAAAGGTTATCCCAAAGAGAGTAACCAACCCTGCTCCTGAAGTCGTCAAGGCGACTTCCCCTGCCAAGGGGTCGGTCTTTACAAGACTGACTGTCCCAACTCCCACTCCCGCTGCTGCTACTCAAAGGACATCAGTTTTCAACAGGCTGACACCAGCAACAGCCCCTCACCGGATCATAGGGAAAGACAAAGCCATCCTCGTCACCGAACCGACTCTATCAGCTCGACACGCTCGACGTCGCCACTGGCACTGAGTAAGGAAGGCTGGGGGCAACTCCCCTTTTGGGCTAACTCCACCAGCTCCAACGGTGGAAATTAATGATGCTGTTCCAACCGAGAACAGCTTCGAACTGCTGAATAAGGTGCGTAGGAATTCTCCTACCACCATACTGAAAAGACCTCCTCCTCCGGTGGAGAATGTTACGGAAGCAAAGCCAGAACAGTCCCCTCAGCGACTGTCCTCTAAAATCTACAAGGTCTGGCGTCAAGTCCAAGACTCGGTGATCGATCCAAATTTCTCCTGCCAGCACAAAAAGCTGAAGGTCCGACAGGAAGAAAACCGTCCTGTTAAGCCACAAAAGATGGCGACTACTTGGGTGCCCACTGCAGCGGCCCCCTCAACTTCGACCGCTTACAAGAAGAGAAGGCCGGAGAATATCCCCGTGCCTGCGACAAATGTCAAAGGTACTGAGCCCAAACGCCCTAAGTCCGGGGGCATAACGGTCCATACTATTTACATGGCATCCGGGAAAGAGGATAGCCGCGCTTCTACAGGCCACCGACCACTCACCCGATCCATCACAAGAGCTCAGGAACAGCAACAGCAGAAGCTCCAGGAGATACTGACTGCCATGGCCGCACTCACTGGGCCAAAAGAAAGCCCGGAGGCATCATCGGAGCAGCGTTATGAACAAGAAACTGATGCTGACTTCCTTCGCAGAATCCTCGAAAAGAAGGACAAAGAAACCGCAGAGCAAGCGGCTAACATAAAGCGAACGGCACTTATATTCCAAGATATAGTAGGGATGATGTTACAGCCGGATCCCCCAACTGAAGACCCTCCAATCATTATTGAAGATGACAGAGGGGAGACGTCGAACCCTCCCCCGGCTCTTTCAGCAGCCAAGGAGGAAACCATTTCTAAGGCCGCCCTGGATGATTATATTGCTCAATAATACGAGTTCACCAGGCAAATGAAGCGGCCGGCCAAGTCGTCAAAACTGGGCGACCATATCCGGGCTGGTATGACCAGATAAAGTATCCGTCAGGATATACCATCCCTAAATTCCATGTCTACAAGGGGACAGGCAATCCTCATCAACATGTCGCCCAGTTCAGAGCCCTGTGCGGCAACACCAGGGGCGATGATAAGCTTTTGCTCCGTCAATTCGTCGGCAGCTTGTCGGAAACGGCGTTTGAGTGGTACTCCGAACATCCAAATGACTCCGTCAAAACTTTCGCAGAAATGGAGTTCTTGTTCACCCAGCGATTTGCAAGTGCCAGTGAACGCACCCCAATAATGGCATTGATCAATGCCAGGGTGAAGCCGGGCGAAACTTGGGTTCAATACACAATCCGATGGCGAAATCTGTGGTCGAAGTGCGAGCAGCGCATCGAAGAAGCACCAGCGGTGGGCATGTTCATGGGCACCCTAGACCCTCATGCAACTATTTCACAGTTCATGATGTTCTTCAAACCGACCACGTTCCAGGCTTTAATCGATAAGCTAGCCCAGATGGATCAGATGGGTCACAGACCGTCTCCTCCGAAGCCAGAACCGTGGAACGAAAAGGGGAAAGGGAAGACGATCTTCGTTGCAAACACCCAACAGCAGCCCAGTGCTCCAAACCTAGCGGATCAACTGGAGGAGAGACGGCGCTATTACAATGAGAAAATAAAGCATCCTTACTCATTCCCACGGGATAAAATGAAGAGGCTGTTTGAGCTGGCGGTGCGTAACAGGCTTATCAACTTGCCAAATCCAAGGCAACCACCGCAACCCAGCGAAGTGAATAATCCCAATCACTGCCCTTACCACCAAACGGTAAGCCACCTGATCGAGAATTGCTTCGTCTTTAAGGGATAGATCGAGGATCAATACCTACAAGGCAAGTTTGCGTTGTCTGAGTGTTGGCTATAGTGCCCTCAAGGAAATTATTATAGTCGCGGACTTGTGATTATGATGATTGAGTGAGGACTTATACCGATAAAACAGTCTCACTCAAGATGATAGTATGCTATCTAGTTTGTCTTTATCATCATGTTGATAGAGCCCATAGGATTCTTGCTTGACTGCCAGCATTGTGATGGCGATCACATACGTGGGAGCTGGGGGTCTATAACCACATCCTTAAATGTCGCTAGTCGTGGGAGTATCAAGACCGGGCATTGATACTCCAGTGTAGACTAGTGTATACTGATCGAGACCCCGACGAGGGGCGGTGGCCAGGTCTCACAAGCCATTGGTGTTAGTTTGTTCACCTAAGATAGTATACAGGTGCTCATTGGGTTATGAGTACACTGGAGGGACTCGCCGGGAACCTGCTAGTTGGTATTATACCTATTGTCAGATAGCAGTCCCCTGGTGACATGTGTACAGGTTAGTCTGTCGACCTGAGATCGTCATTTGTCTCATGTGAGTTCCCATTGTGCTTTGATTACTACCACACCATGGCTCAAAGGAGTCGTGCAAACAGGTTTTAGTTGGGTACAGTCCCGAGCCACATGGAGGCAGTGATCGGATCGTCGGGGATTCGTCTCTCCCGGTATTAGGGGTTGATGTCGCGTTGTGTACGGATGGCCATCACCATAAATCCGTGGCCACGGTGGACGAGAATTACCGATTCAGGATCGCTAGTTTCTCAGGTGGTGATGGGGTTTTCATACCGACACTAAATATCGCGTTGTTGGGGGTCTGACTTTATCCACCCCCTACACTCGATATGCGATACTCTTAGACGAACAGACCGGACTGTGCGGATATTGTCACTGACAGGCTCAGTAAGGGTTCAGGATGAGTTTGCTCGTCGGCCTCCCTTTCGCTCAATACCTGGGTAGCCGTTACGTACAGCTAGTGCTACTGACGTGCTTGTGGTTAAACCCACTGCCAGCGTATTGACGCCGTATACAATCAAGGACTGGAACAATCATCGGAACTTATAAAGCAGAGAGGGACTGGGCTGACCACACTTGTCTAGCTAGATCTACTCAGTCAACGGACTACGCCTCTTAGCACGATGCGACCCGAACACCCTTAGAGGATTTATATCTACTTGGTGCGGTTGTTCTCCGGTCTTTGCGCAGAATCGTCCCATGGGCGGGGGCTTTCCCGACGTTGGTAATCAAATCCTTCTTTCAGTCTCACGTGCAGGGCAAAGACTCGATCAAGTACGCGTGCCACACCATTAACACTTGATTAGTCTATAGAGCCCCACACAGAGGGTTTTCATGGTTCAGGCGATATGGTGTACATGTCGTATGTTGGTACATACGGGTGTCCGATTAAATATGTGCACTTGCTGCGCAGACCTTAATCGGACGGTTGATAATATCGGCGGCTTAGGATTAAGCCAGATTATTAAATCAGGTTTTGATTTGATAATTTACATATGTATTTATATATATGTATTCTAGTATTATTGTTCACTATTCGTTTTCTCTCTTGGCTATTCGTATTTTTTGTACGAATACGCGTATATGTATTTCGGTACATGTACCGGGAAGTATTCCGTATTTTCTACGGAATAGCTTCTAGAAGGTGCTACATCATTTGTATGAATTTCCATTTTTGGAAATTCATTTGACTCACAAATGAGGTGGACAAATGAGGTGGACTTGTGAGGTGGCATGTGCATAGTGATAAGTATGGCATGTAGCAAAATATGGTTGTGTATTGTTTATTTGATTAATTGAAAAAGGAAATTGATATTTTTTTATGGGGAATAGGAGAGGGGGCCGGCCACTACTTGTGGAAAAGGGATCATTTCATTTGGATGATGATATACACATTTCACTAGCCTACTCTCTCACTCTCTCATGTTAACAAACACTTAACCATTTTGTTCATGCCAAAAAAGCCATCACCTCCTTCATCATCTTCTATGGTTGCTCTCATGAGCACAAGTGTTGAGAGAAAAATGTAGTGACAATTTTATACACCCCCACTCTTCATCGCTAGCGACGTTGGAGCGTCGGTTATCTCGTTCGACGAGGTTGGAGCTTGTGCCGTTTCCTTCAGGTGGATAATCGGAGATGGAGGAAGACCGGCAACCAAACATCATCAAAGGACCGCTAGGAGCTTGGAATGAAGACCGAAGGACTCAGATCATCTCGGTATATCGATTATAATTCTTAGTTAGTTTGCTAGTTTAGGGTTTAAGGTCAATCCGGAAATCGGGTGGCGGTAGCGTCGGTTTTATAAATTTTTGTTCCGCATCTTGGCCGCATTTCGACGACCGGGGCGCTGCCGGGACCCAACATGGTATCAGAGCCACCCTTTAAACCCCTTACTAGCTTGTTTAAACATGCTTAAAAGATCGATCGACGGAAATTACCAAAATCACGATTTCAATGTTCTGTTCTCTGCCGATTTTTAAAAGTGGTCAAAATATTATTTCAGACATCTTAAAAATCCGTGCTACACAAAAAATTTGAGCTCATGATGCCGCTAAAGTGCCGCGGATCCGCCGCGCTAACCCCCTATTGGCGGCGGTTCCGCGGCCATTTATTGGCGAAGGGCCTTAAAATTTTCACTGTAGCTCATATAATTGAAATTGTGATTTTTTTGATATTCTGTTTTGGCCCAGATTTCAGTGAAGTGTTGTTTTGCTATTGGGGTCAATTTGGAACTTAGTCGATCGATATTTTAAGTGGGTCTTTAACGGTACATACATTTATATCTGCGACCGTGAATGTCATTTGATCGGTAAACCCATCTAACTGCTATATGTTCCTTTAGACGGGTTTGCGAACGTGACATTCACGTTGATGTTCTGTGTTGTGCTGTGATGTTGGTTGGATCGTCGTGGTGGATAGCAATGGTGCAATGTTAGTACAGTTTTATTTCATTTGTATATTTGATATTGCGGGGCGAGCGTCCGACATATGGACTGTCGTCAATGCCAGTTTGTATATTATTCTTTTGGGGCACGACCGGGCTGAGGTCAATGTCACCCTTGTATATTATTTTCTTTTCTGTACTAGGATTACCCCGAGGTGGGGTGCATGAATAGTCGGATTCTAGAGGGCAATGAGTCCGTTTCTCATGGCGTTGGGACGGAGGGGACCTTACTCTAGAATTGGCGGGCTATTCGCCGCACTCGTAGGGGGTATAGGTGACCCAGGAGGGGTGCTCGAGTTACCGGATTCCGTGAAGTGCTGGGTGGTCCATTCACGTTGCTGAAGGGGGCTGCCTCACTTCTACTTTTGGCGGATAACTTGCCGCGCTCGTAGGGGTCTAGGTTTCATTGCACAGGCTATCCACACAACAAGGAACGTCGGGTCTCACTTGCGGCTCAAGTGAAACCCGGGGCTCCAGATTATCCACCATTCTGTGTTGCTTCTGTGATGTTTCTGTGATGTTGCTTTATATCATGCCGGGGACGATTGTTATATATATTTATATATACTAGTAGATATTGTATATGTTTTGCACCCGCGCTAGCCCAGTCCCCGCTCTTTCGTTAGTTAAGTAACCTAACGGGTGATGACGGGACCCAGTGGCGAATGCGGATGGCATATACGTACATTTTATTTTCGTTCTTTTCTGGTGTGATTAATTGATGGGACTGCATTGATTCTTATCAATGCAAGGATAAAAAAAACCTATTTATATGATGTTGTTGGAACCAAGTTTTTAAAAAACTGACATTACAGACGTACACTTTTGCTTTGCACAGTGGTATTCGGTTATGAATATCCAGCACCTCATTCGACGAGGCAAGGGCCGAGATCTCTTCATCAGGAGTGACCCCTTAGACAGAAGTTTGCGTCAACGTAATAACTTTACTATAGTCGATTATTTTTGCTTTGCATCGTGGTATTCAGTTTGGGATATCCTGCACCCCATTCGACGGGGAAAGAGCCGAGATCCCTTCACCGGGAGTGACCTCTTTAGCAAAAGTTTTCGCCACTATATATTTATAAAACCACTTGGATTCCTTCAACGATATCAAGTTCATTACGTTAAAGGTTTTTCGCCAAAAACCAGCCGTAGCCCTCCGTCACTTCAAATTTGTATTGCTTAGTATTCGTGCTACGTATGTCGTGCTTAGCCGAGGTGTAGTGTTCGGTAGCTATGTAGTGCTTTTCTGTTGCATGGATATGTGATTGGTTAGGACAGTCGTACGGTCATTTTGGCTCAGTCAAGGACTCGTGTGGGTGGGTCTAATGCAATCAAGATAGTGACGGGTTGAACTTGACTAGGATCCTTTGATATGTTGGCTCAGTCAAGGTCACTTGGGTCCTAGGGGTAAAAACATACATCGGGAGTTTCAAACATACAGGAAACTTGCCAGGTTTGCGCATACCTTCTGGAGTGTGGTGACTTGAGTGGTTTCCATCAAGTTATCATGCGATGATAGTTGGATCCCGATTCCCACTGATGAGTAGGATTACTCCTCGGGTGATTCCGACTAATTCTCCTTTTGGGTTTGGAGGAGAATTCGAGGAAATAGTGGGAGCCATCCAGATTAGATAAAATGATTAACCATTCTGATCTAGGTTAGAGTGCACGCTGAGTGTTTCTTCTCTCTCTCTCTGGCTGCGACTATGACCTAACCTTTGACTAAAACTCATGAACCAAGTTGACCGAACCTTCTTAAAACACTTTGGCTTTTGGAATGTCACGGTGTCGCATACATCATTGCCACTTCTATATCACCTTTGCATTTCTCCAGAACACCCCGTATTATTACGAACATCCACTTCCATTGGATAAATCCATCGTATGGTTATATACGAACTCGAAGGAACTTTTTCGGGGATGGATTCTGGTTCTGAAGAGAATGAATATGATTATTCGGTTGTCTTTTCTCTTTACCTTCTCTCAGGTTGTGAGGGCTCCTAGGATTAGAAGAGGGTACACCTATTGAGCTTATTGGATAGTCTTCCTTCAAACCATAGGCAGGTGCCGAACGGTAGGGAAGGAAGAAAACCAACAAGCTTAACTGAAGTGTATAGAAGGTAATAAGTAAAGACATATAAAGGGATTAGAATAATGGCAAAGAAAATTGCGGTCACCATCATTCACGACAAAAACAGTGTATACCCCTGCCACTCCTACATCCACTTTGCTTTTCTCTAGAACACTCCGTATCACTACGGATATCCACTTCCATTGGATAAATCCATCGTATAGTTACATACGAAGTCGAAGGAACTTTTTCGAGGATGGATTCTGATTCTGGAGAGATTGAATAGGATTATTCGGTTGTCTTTTCTCTTTACCTTCTTTCAGGTTGCGAGAGCTCCTGGTATTAGGAGAGTACACCTATTACGCTTATTGGAAAGTCTTCTTCCAAACCTTAGGCTGGTGCCGAAAGGTAGGGAATGAAGAAAACCAATTAGCGTAAAAGAGGTGTACAGAAGGTAATAAGTAAAGACATAATAAAGGGATTGCAGAAAGGGCAGGCAAGTATATGGTTACTGTCGTGAATCAGAATAGTGGAAGAGGCGTTACTAGGAATACCAGTTAACCCCTTTTGAAACATTTTCATGTTTCAGTTTGACTGTGCGATGTTAATTGAAAACTGTTTTCCCAATTGGAATCTAACTCCAGGGTATGTATTTACCAGATCGGTTTCTCACATCTGCATGTTATTGCAGATGGTGAGTGGGAGTAAGATATTGGGAATTGGGTGATTAGATCCTCATTATATCGGAATTCGTTGCAATTGGTGATATTTGAGGAAATCATCTGGATTTTGCCGGATGGCAGATATATGGATTTGAATATCCGTTGTTATGCACCAATTTCAAACTGATATATCTGTACGTTTATTTTATAAAGTGAGATATATCTTTTTGATATTATGTCTGTGACATTTACCTATATCGGTTGGTGATTAGGTAAGGTGCATTCAACAGCGGTGTAATTCTTCTTAACCATACTACAGTTTTTCAACCTACGACGCACAGGGTTTGAGTTGTTGAACTCAGGGGACTTATACAAAGTATTGTATGTTGTCCAGTGTCCATTAAGACAATGGGGTTAGTACTCACACAGTATTCTGTTTACTCATAACTTCTCTGATTCTAGACATGTATTTCGTTGAAATGCAATGTTCAGATTTTGAGAAATTATAGGTATAAGAATAAAGTAGAGAACCATTTATTGTAAGTATCAGGATTCAGATACTTGTGTTTGGTATTCCGTTGATAGTAATGGTTTTGAGAACTTGCTTCTCTTTCGGGTTACTCATATATGGGTGCACTCCTAGATGAGTAATGCTGATTGTCCTCTTTCCATTTGGTTGATATGCACTGGAGACAGCTGCATGATTTTGAATCTGGTTCCAATTAAGTTAGTGCTTTTGTTTCTATATTAGATATATATAGAATCAATTTATATCTTAACGATGTTAAGGTATAGGGAGTTGTCCGGCTGATGCTTAAAACCAGAATCCGGATAAACTCAAGGTACGTTTCAGTAATGGTTGTTTGTGGGTTATCCCGGGCTTTGTCGAGGGATAACTTTCTACCATCAGGAAGATCAATATTTATATTGTTCTTGACTCGCCACAGTTTTAGCAAAATGGACTTTTTCAGAAAAACAAAAGTGGGAGTATGGTAGAACTGGAAGTTATTCCAGAACCACAAACGATTACTGAAGATTTAATAAAACCTGAAGATTCAATTGTTTTTAACGTTCCATTAGCCACTCCGCAGATTTTGGTGGGTAACCTCAGGCACCCGAGAGGTACTTTAGTCTTCTCAGAGATGGTGACAAGGAGGTTCTTGTTTACCCAGACTTGCCATTGCTGTTGTTCTAAACTATAAGACCCGGCAGGAGGATGAGTATAGAGTCGTTCTAAACTACTTTTGGAAATGTACGTGTATATGACTCTGCCGGAGGGTTGTTGTAGTCAATGGGAGCAGCGGAAGCATAGTGGGAAAGTAGCTTATGTCTATTTATAGACTAAAACAGGTATAGCGGAAATAGATCATCTAATTTTTGATGTGAGAGTCATAGGTTTTGATCTCATCAGAATAGGAGATGGATCTGGTAAGAAGGTAGTAGAGAGTGATATCCAAGTATTGGGATGACATGCACTTGATAGGAAGAGATATTCATATACTACGATCGGTTGTATTATGGTTGTCACAAAGTTGTTTTCTCCACACAGGATATGGATGTAATATCAGGGTTTCTGGTTACTAGATCTATGGTTTTAGATCTAGATTTGGGAAGTATCCCAATCTGGGTACTTTGACATTAAATGGACGATTCCTGGCATGGTGGTGTACCTGCAGGTGATGGAGTTACCCTCTCTAAAGGTGTCTTACAGACTAAAGAGGAGAGGAATCTACTTGATTAACATATCATTTGCTTAGGCAATTGAGTTAATCATGAAATGTCAGCTACCACACCAGATATTGCTTTTGCACTAGATGCAATAAGCTGATATATTAATCCAATCCTGGAGAAACATTGGGAAGCAGTTATTGAACATAAGTGAATGTTCTTAGGAAATGATTACGGCAGCCTCCTTCGGGAGACGGTTATCATTTCAGGCTTCCAAGGTGACCTGAATGACAGAGTGACTGTCAGACTTATAGTTTTTCCTTCTTTTGAGGCACAGTATGTTGGACAGGTGGTGTTCCCCTCCGAATGGCGGCCAAGACATGGACGTCTTGCCTGAAATTCGGGGTAGATGCTAATTGGTCTTATCCGTCCACCTCTCCGAAGATGCCAAGTTGATTTATGGCACCGTGTATCGAAGGTTTAGACGGATGCGGCCGATATAGCAGACTTCGTCAGATTCCCCCTCGCTTGAGGGGGTTTTGATTGTGGGGACGCTCTTCCCTGCAGGCGCAAGCCCCTGCAGTTAATTACGCTACCGCATCGCGGTAACAACTTTCTCCTTCTCCAGCTGGTCACTTCGTGTCGTGGGTGTTTGTTTTGTTTGTGGTTGCCCGTGGATTGTATACGGAGACTATTTATTTCGTCGTCCGTAGGACGCGGATTAGTCCAAATCCGTATTTTCTTAGATTTGGGTTTGGGATTTTGGTTTGAGGATGCGTTAGCCATATTTGAGGCTAAGATCAACTCAAACGTTTGTTAAGGATACGTTAGTCTAATTTGAGACCAAGATCAACTTAACGGGATCGTTTAGATCCGACAAAAGAGCGTTTGGGAGCTCTATTGTTCCAGTTTAGGGACATAGTGGTCCAACATTCCCATTTTGGAGACGGATGTTGGTTTAAGGACGCATAAGTCCATGAGTTTAAGGACCCCACAGTCCGTATTAATGTGTGGTTGTCGGGACCTGTCACCTCTCTGACGACATTGAAGGATTATACCGACAAATATCAGAGGAGTTCAGAGATGTACCCTTGAACCAAAGTTGGTTGAGAGATCTATAGTCCAATTTGGGACTAAAGTCTGTTTAAAGGTTTGATTTAAGGACACGTTAGCCATATTTGAGGCTAAGATCAACTTAAACGTTTGTTAAGGATACGTTAGTCCAATTTGAGACTAAGATCAACTTAACGGGATAGTTTAGATCCAACAAAAGAGCGTTTGGGCTCTATTGTTCCAGTTTAGGGACATGGTGGTCCAATGCCAGTTTAGGGACGTAGTGGTCCAATACCAGTTTAAGGACATAGTGGTCCAATACCAGTTTAAGGACATAGTGGTCCAACATTCCTATTTTGGAGACGAATATTGGTTTAAGGACGCGTTAGTCCATGAGTTTAAGGACCCCACAGTCCATATTAATATGTAGTTGTCGGGACCCGTCACCTCTCTGAAGACGTTGAAGGATTGCAACGACAAATATCAGAGGAGTTCAGAGATGTACCCTTGAACCAATGAGTTGGTTAAAAGAGCAGATGTGCTCAGTTCAAGATGATTTGAGGACTTATGTCCAGTTTGGGCTAAGTCCAGTTATGTTTGAAATATTGGCTCTCTGTTGGTCCATTGAAGGAGAGGCTTTGTCTCTAGAAACTTAGCCAATTGGGCTAAAGCTAGTGTTAAACACTAAAAACCAACAGTGTTGAACACTGGGAATAAGATTAGCAAGTTAGTGTTAAACACTAAAAGATAACCAGTGTTAAACACTAGCAACAGGGATTTCAAATTAGTGTTAAACACTAAAGCAAATCAGTGTTAAACACTGGGAACAAAGTCTCCAGATTAGTGTTAAACACTAAGGAGAGAAGGGTCACGTGTGGACACGTGAGAGTGCCCTGATTTCCCTTATTTTATTCTGCAGATCAGTGTTTAATTCTTTTAATTCTGACGGCCATCACGTGTGAGCACATGATGGAGGCCCCCGCTCTGGTCTGTTAGAATACTCATTAGGGGTCACGTGGTGACACGTGAGGGGGCCCTAAATGTGGAGCCAGATCTCCTTTGTTTTATCCTCAAATCTGCGAATAAGTGTTAAACACTTTTCATCTTTATTTTAGAACATCACGTGTTGGCACGTGATGGGGATTTATGCATCGATAATTACAGCACTTGCTGAGGGGTCACGTGGGGACACGTGAGAGCGTCCAAAGCTTCTTTTCTTTTGTTCTTTCTTTCTGCGTTTTGGGAGTCACGTGGGAGCACGTGAGACATTGCCTCGAAGCTTCTTTTCTTCAGGGATCTTTTCAAGGGTCACGTGGGGGCATGTTACCCTAGTTCCTTTCATGAACAGAGATCTTTTAAGAATTGAATTCTCTGTAGGGTTAAACCCTAATTATGATTTTGGAGGAATTAAATTCCTATTGTGAAATAATTAAATTCTTATTTAGGATAAAACCCTGATTTCTTTTTAAAGGAATTAAATTCCCAGATATGTAAAAGAATTAAATTCTTGATTAGGGTTAAACCCCAGTTTCATTTTAGGAGGAATTAAATCCCTGTGAGTTTGGGAGAATTAAATTCTTAAAACTCAATTCCCCTTCTAAGTTTAGGATCTGCATGGCAGGATCTCGACCCGATGAGAATTAAATTCTCATCCTATGGGGAGATGTGCTCTGTACAGATCTTCAACCAGAAGAAGAACTAAGTTCTTTATTTGCAGAAGAGTTAAACTCTTAAATTTTGAGAATTTAATTCTCTTTTTTGAAGTTTTGATCCCTTTATTTTCTCACCTAAGGTTTTCTTTGTTGAGAATTAAATTCTCCTTTCTTTTCTTCCCTCTTGAGAATTAGATTCTCCTTTCTCTGTTTTCTCTCCCCAAAGGTGGATCCTTCTCTTCTTTTCTTGGCTCCTATTTATAGGAGAAAGAAAAGAATCAATTTGTTCGGAAAATCTCTCATTGAAAGATTTGATTTGATTTCATATTTAATATGAGCCTTTAGATCATTCAGTGAATTTTATTCACCATTGGATTTTAAATCCAAAAGATATTCTGTTTGTTATTTCGGTGAGATTTGGGGAGATCTTTCCTTATTTAAGATTTTTCCATAAATTGGTGGTTTTTAATCACCATTGAATTTTTAATCCAACTGTCCCCATAATCCTTTTCCATTTGGAAAGATTTAGAGAAATTTAGAATTTTAATTTTATTTCGAAAGATTTTAGAGAAATTTAGAATTTTAATTCTATTAAACTGTAAGGCTTTCAAAGCCTGTCACGTGCTGGCACGTGACCCTTGGTCACGTGTGAGTACGTGACCCCCAAATTGGTTCCTTTAACAGCCGCTTGTTTATGTTGTTGTTTTAACCATCACGTGTCAACACGTGACCATTGGTCACGTGTAAGCACGTGATACCTCGTTGAGGTATTTTCTGACTTTTAGAATTAAATTCTATTCATTATTTTAGAGGCTTTAAAAGCCCATCACGTGTCTGCACGTGATCCATGGTCACGTGTGAGCACGTGATGCCCCATTGGGGTCTTTTCTGAGTTTTTATTATATCTTTTAACTCCTCCAGCGGGTTCTTAAAGGTCCATCACGTGTGGACACGTGATGCCTCATAACTTTTGATCCCGGATGAATTATGAGGCCCATAATATATCAAATCGAAGGGTTTTTCGAGATGTTTCCAATACCATCAGAATTTAATAGTTCCTCCTTCGGGAACTTATCAAAATACAGGCAGGAAGATATTGGTTCGCATTTCCTTAAGCGTATCACTTCCATTTGATACCTTGGACTCTTCTGCGCAGAAATTTTCGGCGGGAACAGGTGGTCCAAGCGGATACTGAGGAAGACATGGCGCATGTTACTGATTAAATTCAGTGGACGATACAGTCTAAATAGTTTGCTGGATTTGGAGTTCATTTGTGAACTGGGTCCCATCAGATATACAGACAAATTCTAAGACAAGTATTGCTCATTTCGGAAGATAGTTTTCTCCGCGAAGTTGAGATATAGAGAGATACAGAAAGAAACATTGGAGCGGATCCACTCACTGAGGCTGTTTCTCAAACGCAATCATTTTTCACAAACAGGCTTTGTGAAACTGATTAGTAGAGAAGTTGGGTGTTCGGTATCACACGGGCTGTGAGTATGCGACATCGCAATAATTGGCCTTAAGTGCAAGTGGGAGATTGTTGGCTATAGTGCCCTTAAGGCAATTATCATAGTCGCGGACTTGTGATTATGATGATTGAGTGAGGACCTATACCGATAAAATAGTCTCACTCAAGATGGTAGTATGCTATCCGGTTTGTCTTTATCATCATGTTGATAGAGCCCATAGGATTCTTGCTTGACTGCCAGCATTGTGATGGCGATCACATATGTGGGAGCTGGGGGTCTATAAGCACATCCTTAAATGTCCCTAGTCATGGGAGTATCGAGACCGGGCATCGATACTCCAGTGTAGACTAGTGTATACTGATCGAGACCCCGACGAGGGGCGGTGGCCAGGTCTCACAGGCCATTGGTGTTAGTTTGTTCACCTAAGATAGTATACAGGTGCTCATTGGGTTATGAGTACACTGGACGGACTCGCCGAGAACCTGTTAGTTGGTATTATACCTATTGTCAGATAGCAGTCCCCAGGTGAGATGTGTACAGGTTAGTCTGTCGACCTGAGATCGTCATTTGTCTCGTGTGAGTTCCCACTGTGCTTTGATTACTACCCTACCACGGCTCAAAGGAGTCGTGCAAATAGGTTTTAGTTGGGTACAGTCCCGAGCCACATGGAGGCAGTGATCGGATCATCGGGGATTCGTCTCTCCCGGTATTGGGGGCTGATGTCGCGTTGTGTACGGATGGCCATCACCATAAATCCATGGCCACGGTGTACGAGAATTACCGATCCACGATCGATAGTTTCTCAGGTGGTGATGGGGTTTTCATACCGACACTAAATATCGCGTTGTTGGGGGTCTGACTTTATCCATCCCCCTAGACTCGATATGCGATACTCTTAGACGAACAGACCGGACTGTGCGGATATTGTCACTGACAGGCTCAGTAGGAGTTCAGGATGAGTTTGCTCGTCGGCCTCCCTTTCGCTCAATACCTGGGTAGCCGTTACGTACAGCTAGTGCCGCTGACGTGCTTGTGGTTAAACCCACTGCCAGCGTATTGACGAGTCTTTAGAGTCCCACACAGAGAGTTTTCACGGTTCAGGCGATATGGTGTACATGTCGTATGTTGGTACATACGGGTGTCCGATTAAATATGTGCACTTGCTGCGCAGACCTTAATCGGACGGTTGATAATACCGGCAGGTTAGGATTAAGCCAGATTATTAAATCAGGTTTTGATTTGATAATTTACATATGTATTTATATATATGTATTCTAGTATTATTGTTCACTATTCGTTTTCTCTCTTGGCTATTCGTATTTTTTGTACGAATACGCGTATATGTATTTCGGTACATGTACCGGGAAGTATTCCGTATTTTCTACGGAATAGCTTCTAGAAGGTGCCACATCATTTGTATGAATTTCCATTTTTGAAAATTCATTTGACTCACAAATGAGGTGGACTTGTGAGGTGGCATGTGCATAGTGATAAGCATGGTTTTGGGCATGTAGCAAAGTATGGTTGTGTATTGTTTATTTGATTAATTGAAAAAGGAAATTGATATTTTTTTATGGGGAATGGGAGAGGGGGCCGGCCACTACTTGTGGAAAAGGGATCATTTCATTTGGATGATGATAAACACATTTCACTAGCCTACTCTCTCACTCTCTCATGTTAACAAACACTTAACCATTTTGTTCATGCCAAAAAAGCCATCACCTCCTTCATCATCTTCTATGGTTGCTCTCATGAGCACAAGAGTTGAGAGAAAAATGTAGTGACATTTTCATACACCCCTACTCTCCATCGCTAGCGACGTTAGAGCGTCGGTTACCTCGTTCGACGAGGTTGGAGCTTGCGCCGTTTCCCTCAGGTGGATCATCGGAGATGGAGGAAGACCGGCAACCAAACATCATCAAAGGACCGCTAGGACCTTGGAATGAAGACCGAAGGACTCGGGTCATCTCGGTATAATGATTCTAACTCTTAGTTAGTTTGCTAGTTTAGGGTTTAAGGTTGATCCGGAAATCGGGTAGCAGTAGCGCCGGTTTTATAAATTTTTGTTCCGCGTTTCGACGACCGGGGCGCTGCCGGGACCCAACACTGAGAAGTAGAAAGTAAACCCACCATAACCGCACACTCCTAGGAAGACGGACACACCGGGGGCAACGTGCTCTTTTGTTGAAGAAGCTCCGTGGGAGGTCGTGCTTTCAGCCAAAACCAAAAGGATGCTGAATGATCTTCAGACATGCCCGGCGATCAGGTGGAAGAACCCGCTGGAACCCCAGATCATCGAAGGGATGCTGAAGCCGTGCCCAACTCTAAAGATTGGTGGTGATAGCCAAAGTGCTCACACCCAGCCGCCGAAATCTTCGAAAAAAAAAGAAGAAATCCAAGAAGCCCGTGAAGCCTAGCGACAAACGCACGGACCTACAGAAACAGATTGACGCGCTGGAAGAGTACAACCAGAAGGCGCGAACCCCAATCACGCTTCAAGAGTTCCTCAGCCACGTCCTTGAAGACGAAGATGATGGAGAAGACTCGTCGGATGGATCTGAGGAGTACGTGGCAAGTTGTCACGTAATCTCTCACTCGTCCACGGACGATGAAGAAGTTCCCTGCACAAAGAGACTGGGGGCAGGTCCCGAGCCGGAACTTCTATGGCCGTCAGACGAAATGATCGACGCCTTCCTAAATGAGATTCATCTGAAAAGTAAAGCCGATCGGAAACGTGAGATGGCCATATTTGAAAGAGCCAAACGCCGGCGACTGGACGAAAGAGTCGAGACACTCCCGCCGAATCAAGGGACATCCGTCGTGAATAAAAACAAGTTCAAGACGAGGAAAAGGTTCGCCAAATCCATATCAATGGGGATGAAGCTACCACCCTCCGAAGCGAACGCCCTTGGTGAAACAGAAACACATCCTAGCTACTGCTTATATCATCGAAAGATTTCACACCCTACCGAAGAGTGCGACGCTTTTAAAAGATGGTGGCAGGGATACGTTGCTCACCAGCAACATTTTAAGCGGATGAAACGCAAAACTTGTCGGGAGCAAAGAAATACGACCGAGGAGCGTAAAAGAACTACCGGCAACTGTCGCATGGTTAACGCTGGGGGATCGCAAGTCCTCACCTTCGGAAGTGACTCCGACGAAGAGATGAATCTTTGCCCTCTTTTCAAAGAATCTACCTCGGGGAAAGAAGAAGAACCGAAGACCTGCGAAAATATCCAGCTGCGCAGTCGTACGCTGCCCGAAAAGAATCTCGGACCCGCGAACAGAAAAGATAAGGGAAAAGAGAAGGCCTCTGAAGATATCGCCCTAGATGACCAAGTCATGAAAGAGCTGACCGCCAAGGACCCGCCAAACAAAAGTAAGGTGGACTACAACGTTCTGGCACACTTAAGGAAGTTACCCTCGCAGCTCAGCATTCTCGACGCCCTTTTACTATCAAAAGAAGCAAGAGATTCATTGATCAAGGCGCTACATGAGCCAGAGCAATTCCAAGCTTTTCTCGCCGAAGAAAAGATGAAGGACGAGTTGTAGGAAGTACACACAGCTGATATCACCTTCGGCGATGAATACCTCCTCCTTGGGACGTGCGAGCACAACCGTCCCCTCTATGTCTCAGGATACTGCCACGATATAAAGATAGGTAAAATCCTGGTCGACAATGGGTCTTCCGTCAATCTCCTCAGCGTGCGAGTGTTGAAGGAAATCTGCATGAGTGTTCAGCACCTCGCTCGTGATAAAATCACAATCTCCGGTTTCGACTCCCAGTCATCACGGACTCTCGGGTCTGTGATACTGACACTGCGCTTCGGGCTACTTGTCACAGATATTAAATTTCACGTCATTGATACTAAGACATGATACAATGCTTTGCTCGGTAGGCCTTGGTTACATGAGTACAACATTATTCCTTCTACACAGCACCAGTGTATGAAGTATTTCAAAGATGGTCTCGAGTACATTATGACGGGAGAGTTGAACCCATTCTCCGTGAATGAAGTCCAGAAATACGAAGATGCAAAATACTTCTTACCAGATTTTGAGGACACAGAAAGATGTCACAAACCGGAGAACAAAGCTATCACCACCATTCCGGTCTTCGGGAGTGATACTGAAGAAGAGGAAGAAATAGTTTATCCAGGTCCACCCCAGTACAACAAGTCAGGACCGTCCGCTCCTATGCTTATCTTCGGCAGCGACTCGGAAGATGAGGTCCACGCCGTATTCTCCACTCGGCCTTCAATACAAACATTCGCTGATGAAGAGCAAACTTTGCAAGTTGCCATGGTTCCGTCCAAGCATCATAAAGAACTAGACGAGCTTGATACCTACAGTGTGGAAGAGCTGCAGACGTTCTATATCCCTCCCAGGCGAGAAGGTGAAAAGGCGATCCTATTCTACCAATCCAGGGAAACCAAAGGGGAGAAAGAAATCTGGCACGGCGCGGATTCTATACTTGACAGGCTCCAGCCCATTCGTTTGCCTAGATATTACACAGAAGGCTTGAAAAGGCTATTGAAGTACCAAGGGATACCCTTCAAACAGACCGCTCGACAAGCACGATTCTATAACAGGATCTGGAACGTTCCCGGAACTCAGTGCAAGTTGCTTAACGGGAGGATGGAAGCGATCGGGTTTGGATATGTTCGGTCCAAGAAACAGGAGCCCGTCCACGACTGCTATGTCGTACATGACTTTGATGAAGAAGGAGATGCTCAATGGGAGAATGCTAACCCTGAACCAGAAAGAGCCCCCGACATGAAAATGCCCAGTCCGTCGTTCGAAGAACAAATGGACAAGCTTATAAGGGAAGCTGGTCAAAAAGTTCAAGACGACCATAATCGCGAAATGACCATCTACGAGAAAGCCAGGACTCAACGCCTTCTTCAACAGGCTGCGAAAGATGAAAATGCCCCTCCCTGTCAACCTGTTGTTCAAAAGGCCCGGCGCAGAGGCAGAAACAAACCAAAGAATAGAAAAGGGGTTCGACGGCAACAAAGCAGGACCAAGAAGTCACGCGAACGGGAATCGAGCGGTCCGGATTTGTCCCTGATGAAGAAGATGAATCGAGCATACTCTTTTCCTCAGGACAAGACAAAGAAGATACTTGATCTTGCCATAAGACATCAAATGCTTACACTCCCGGAGTCCAAACACCCCGAGCAAGCAAACGAGGTCTCTCATCCAGACTATTGCTCTTATCACCGATCAATAGGACACCCGCTCGAAGACTGCTTCACCTTCAAGAACTGGGTCGAAGATCAATATCAGCTTGGCAAGTTCGCTCTATCCGACAGTTGGAGGATAACACTGCCGCAGATGCATGAACCCAAATCCGCGAGGGTAGAACCAGATCAATATCGGTCATGGAAGCGAGCTCGTACTTGTCATATGATAACACTATCAAAAGAAGAGCCTGAGGATAGGGGTAACCTCCCGTGGTGCTTCGAAAGCAATGATGATGAGGTGATCTCAGAGTTTCCACCGGCGCCAAAAGAGCTGGAAGATGAAATACATACCACTGCAGATAACCTCAAGAAAATTGATTTGGGGACGGCGAATGACCCGCGACCTACATTCGTTAGTGAGCTGTTATCTGAAGAAAGGGTGGTTGCGCTAAAAGACGTGCTTATGCAGCACAGAGATTGCTTCGCATGGAACTATTCCGAGATGCCAGGACTAGATCCAGAAGTTGCTGTCCACAAACCGGCAATATCCCTGGACGTTAAGCCAATCAAACAAGCACCGAGAAGAATGCGGCTTGAGCTTGAAATGAGCATCAACTCTGAGGTCAAGAAGCTAATCGACTCCGGCTTCATCCAAGAAGTTCAGTACCCTGACTGGATCGCCAACATCGTCCCGGTGATGAAGAAAAATGGGACAGTACGCATCTGCGTAGACTTTCGGGATCTCAACAAAGCTTGCCCAAAAGACGACTTCCCAGTGCCAGTTACCGAGCTGATGATAGACAATACATCCACTCACGAAGTTTTCTCCTTCATGGACGGATCGTCGGGATACAACCAGATAAAGATGCATCCCGAATACCAGAACCATACCACTTTCCGGACCCCTTTGGGTATATTTTGCTACAAGGTGATGCCCTTCGGTCTAAAAAACGCCGGTGCCACCTATCAGAGGGCCATGATGAAGATCTTCGACGATCTCATACATGAAATCGTCGAATGCTATATCGACGACCTCGTGGTTAAAAGCAAATCATACGAGGAATATCTCGAGCATCTGAAGATCGTATTTCAACGCCTTCGGCAATACAACTTGAAGATGAACCCTCTCAAATGCGCATTCGGAGTGTCCTCAGGTAAATTCTTAGGATTCATCGTCCGACACCGAGGTATCGAGATAGATCCGTCAAAGATCAAGGCGATCATGGAGATGCCCCCGCCAAGGACTTTCAAACAATTGCGGTCTCTCCAAGGAAAGCTTGCGTATATCCGACGATTTATAGCTAATCTCTCTGGCAAGTGCCGCCCATATAGTCACTTGATGAAGAAAGGGACCCCGTTCGCATGGGATCACAAATGCCAAGGCGCACTGGACGAAATCAAGCAGTACCTGCAGAACCCGCCAGTGTTGGCCGCTCCGGTCAAGGGAAAGCCCCTTATTCTTTATACAACAGCCCTCGAAGGTTCCTTAGACGCATTATGGGCACAAGAGAATGACCAAGGGAAAGAAAGAGCTCTCTACTACTTGAGCCGAGTTCTCCTGGGGGCAGAAAGCAACTATTCTCCCATCGAAAAACACTGCCTGGCATTGATCTTCGCGATAACGAAGCTCAGGCACTATGCATTGGCGCATGAAGTCCGTCTCATATCGAAGGTGGATCCTCTCAAATATTTGATGTCAAAAGCCATATTGATGGGACGACTCGCTAATTGGGCCCTGCTCTTGATGGAGTTCTCAATAACTTATCAGTATCTTAAGGCAGTGAAAGGTCAGGCCATCGCCGACTTCCTCGCTGAGCATCTGATACCGGCCGACTCCCCCTTGAATTGCGAACTGCCAGACGAACATGCGTTTGATGCGATCGACGGTGGTGGTATCCGGTGGGAACTTTATTTTGATGGAGCGTCTTCCATGAAGAAGCGCAAACAGAACGTGCCTATAATCAAATCAGAGGTAGGCCTTATCTTCGCGACCCCACAAGGAGGGATAATGCGATTCGCCTTCTCCTTGACAGAACCGAGGACGAACAATGAAGCTGAATACGAAGCTTTGATAGCAGGCCTCGAGATCGCCATCGACATGGGAATTGAAAACCTCCTCATATACGGAGACTCCCAACTGGTCGTTAGTCAAGTAAACGGCGACTACCAGACGTGCAAGCCAGAGCTGGTGAAGTATAGCGAGAGAGTACAGCAACTGCTGACTCAAATTCCCTCCTACATGCTGAAAAGCATACCGCGTGCAGACAATAGCAAAGCGGATGCACTAGCTAAGCCCGCTAAAGAACTGGCCGACGAGAACCTCGATGACGTGAGGATCGTTGTGCAAAGTCGTCGGGTCCTCGCACCGGCGGAAATATCTCCGGAATCATCCGAGGAAAAGGAAGCGACTGAGCAAACGGCCCTGCAAATAAAAGACCAAGAAATGGTTGAGGATTGGAGAGAAGTCTTTATAGACTACTTCAAATCCCGTTGAACGCCTGAAGATGCGTCCTCAACACATCAGCTCATGAAGCGAGCCCTATCTTTCGCCTTCGTCAATGATACTCTGTACAAGAGGTCGTTTGATTCTCTTTGGTTGAGATGCCTGGGACCTGAAGAGGCGAAAAGAGTCGTCCAAGAAGTTCACGACGGACTCTGTGGCTCTCACCAAGCAGGCCCGAAGATGAAGTTGAAGATCAAACGGATAGATTATTATTGGCCCACGATGATCCAGGACTGCCTTGTGTATGCAAAGCAATGCCACTCGTGCCAGATTCATGGGGACTTTATCCATCAACATCCAAATCCACTACATCCAACGATGGATAGCTGGCCATTCGAAATGTGGGGAACTGACATAATCGGCCCCATCGAACCGGTATCGTCCAGAGGACATCGTTTCATTTTGGTGACAACTGATTACTTCTCCAAATGGGCAGAAGCAGTACCACTGAGGGAAGTGAAGACGGAAAATATCCTCCACTTCTTCAAGACGCACGTTATTTATCGATTTGGAACTCCGAGGCGGATCATCTCCGATAATAGGCCAGCCTACAGAAGCCACAAGATTAGCCGCTTCGCACAACAACATAACATAGACTGGAGATACTCTTCAGTCTATAATCCTCGAGCTAACGGTCTAGCTGAGGCTTTCAACAAGACCTTGACAAAGATAGTGAAGAAGACGGTGTCTCGAAATAAGAAAGACTGGCACGAGAGACTGCAAGAAGATCTCTGGGCGTATCGAACTACATTCAAGACGGCCACGAACACAACGCCGTACGCGTTGGTATTCGGTACAGAAGCGGTACTCCCCCTCGAGATAAAGTTACCCTCTCTACGAGTGGCAGTCCATTATGAGCTAACGGACGAAGAGAATGGTCACCTTCGGCTTGAGGAGCTCGATGCCCTTGATGAAACCCGGCTCATGGCGCAACAAAATCTGGAAGCTTATAAAGCAAAGATGACGCGCTCATATGAAAGATTGACCAGGCCGAGGACATTCCGCCAAGGCGAACTCGTGCTAGTGGTCAAAAGACCTATGATCCCCAATCGCGCTAAACGAGGGAAATTTGAGCCGAATTATGAAGGCCCGTACATCATAGATAAGGTCTACTAGGGTGGAGCTTATCTACTCATGGACATGCATGGTGAAAGACCTTTCAGGCCAATAAACGGTCGCTTCCTGAAGAAGTACTACGCTTGACGAGTCACGGCCTAGGTCAATGATAGATGACGACGGCTATGTCCGCTCGCTATCTTCCTAAGCCCAAACTCTATAAGTAGTAACCGGCTTACTTAACAGCGAACCGAAATGTCCTTAAACTAACAGCGGACCGAAATGTCCTTAAACTAACAACGGACCACTATATCCTAAAACTAGTTGTTGACCGAGATGTCTTAAACTACGATGGATTGCAGCATCCCGAAGCTAAAATAAAAAAAAACAAAAAAAAAAGAATTAAAAAAATGGTATGTCCATAAGCAAAATGGGCACGGATGAAAACCCGAAAGGGCTCCGTGAGTAAAAACAGCAGGGCTACCGGCGAGTGTTTATGAAAACCCGAAATGGCACAATCTCGTTAAAAGACACTTGCAAGGTCCTCTCGACCTTGTGAGGAGAAATCACCCGCGTGAGATCCTTACGACTCACAAGGGAGTAACACACTTAGGGATCTCCACGATTCCTAAGGAGAAATTACACTTGCGAGATCCTCACGACTCGTAAGGAGAATCCTCTTATGGGACCCTCACGGCTCATAAGATTCAAAAGTCTTAAGTTACAGAGACCTGAACCTGTTCTTAAGCAGCCCCCCACAACTTCCACTACTGCCCTACAAGCGGTGCAACACTGACCCTTGTATATAATCCACGGGCACGAATAAACATTTCCCTAACGAAGTCCCATCCGTGACTAGGGATATGTCTGCACGGTGAACAGCCTTTGTAAGTCCTCTCGACTTATAAGGAGAAAACACTCTTGTAAGATCCTTACGACTTATAGGAGAATATACACTTAGGAGTCCTCACGATTCCTAAGGAGAAAACACACCGACGAGATCCTCACGACTTGTAGGGGGAAATACCTTTGTGAGACCCTTACGGCTCATGAAGTCAAAAGCCTTAGTCGACAGAATCCTAACCATGTTTACTAAGCCACCTTTGTTCGGTATCGACAGAGGCAAATGATGATTCGCTCCTGGCAATATCCCAGTTGTAGCGGCGCTGATGCCGAAATCGGTGTCTGATTCCAAGCTTGCAGCAAAAAGCCAGCAAGCCACACATGCATACGAAATAGCCGAAATGATGGGGCAACTTGTGACAAAATCAGCAAGTAAAAATGTATGCATGTGAAATAGCCGAAATGATTGGGCACCGCGAAAAATAGCCGAAATGATGGGGTAATCGCGACCTTCGCGATGTAAAAAGCTGAAATGATAGAGCATCGCGGAAAGAAATAAAATAAAAAAATATATATATAAAATGAAATTTATGCCCTGCAGGTGATATTACATCAATCCCTGTATACAATGCAGGGGCGCAAACAAAAAAGGAATCACACCCCTCCTCCCCAGGTTTCATCAGAAGAAGAAGCCAAATCACGATGGGTCACAGATAGCCTGGAGATCATTTCAACATTCGTCTCATTACAGCAGACACAACATCAAGCAAAGCGGAACGGCGGCAACTCCCAGTTCCATGACTCGGCGGTGTACAGATGACCGAGAGTCAAATCCCAAATCCGTGAAATGCGGGTATAATCAACAAATTTCCTGGCTACGTGGAACGCGGATAACGTCACTTCTGACCCCGTGGAAAACGTCCAGAGCGGATCCTGGTCCTCGCAGAGCACGGCAGTGAACCCGTGTGAAGCATCCAGAGCGGAGCCTAGTCCTCGCCGAACACGGCAGTGAACCCGTAGGAAGCATCTAGAGCAAAATTCCTGGCTACGTGGAACGCGGATAACGTCACTTCTGACCCCGTGGAAAATGTCCAGAGTGGATCCTGGTCCTCGCAGAGCACGGCAGTGAACCCGTATGAAGCATCCAGAGCGGAGCCTAGTTCTCGCCGAACACGGCAGTGAACCCGTGGGAAGTATCTAGAGCAAAATTCCTGGCTACGTGGAACGTGGATAACGTCACTTCTGACCCCGTGGAAAACGTCCAGAGCGGATCCTGGTCCTCGCAGAGTACGGCAATGAACCCGTGTGAAGCATCCAGAGCGGAGCCTGGTCCTCGCCGAGCACGGCAGTGAACCCGTGTGAAGCATCCAAAGCAAACATTGGACTGTGGAGTCCTTAAATCCACGGACTATGATGTCCTTAATCTCGACCGTGATGTATTAAAACTAACAATCAACCATAATGATTTTAAGCTAATTTCACCTTGGTTCAAGGGTACATCTCGTCACTCCTTTAATATTTGTCGTTATAATTCCTCAACGTTTTCAAAGAGGCGACGGGTCCCGGCAACCACACATTTCATGGACTGTGAGGTCCTTAAACTCATGGACTATGATGTCCTTAACCTCGACCGTGATGTCTTAAAACTAACATTGGACTGTGAGGTCCTTAAACTCATGAACTATGATGTACTTAATCTCGACCGTGATGTCTTAAAACTAACATTGGACTGTGAGGTCCTTAAACTCATGGACTATGATGTCCTTAACTTCGACCGTGATGTCTTAAAACTAACATTGGACTGTGAGGTCCTTAAACTCATAGACTATGCTGTCCTTAACCTCGACCGTGATGTCTTAAAACTAACATTGGATTGTGAGGTCCTTAAACTCATGGACTATGATGTCCTTAACCTCGACCGCAATGTCTTTAAACTAACATTGGACTGTGAGGTCCTTAAACTCATAGACTATGATGTCTTTAACCTCGACCGCAATGTCTTTAAACTAATATCGGACTGTGGGGCCCTTAAACTCATGGACTATGATATCCTTAATCTCGACCGCAATGTCTTAAAACTAACATTGGACCGTAATGTCCTTAAACTAATTACCGACCGCAATGTCCCTAAACTAAACAACAGAGCCCAAATGCTCTTTTGTTGGATCTAAACGATCCTGTTAAGTTGATCTTAGTCTAGAATTAGACTAACGTGTCCTTAACAAACGTTTAAGTTGATCTTAGTCTCAAATAAGGCTAACATATCCTTAAACATAATCCCCCCAAACCCAAATCTAAGAAAGATACGGATTTGGACTAGTCCACGTCCTACGGACGACAGCATAACGTAATCTCCGAATACAATCCACGGGCAACCGAACATAAAACAAACACCCACGACACGAAGTGACCATATGGAGAAGGAGAAAGTTATTACCACGATGCAGTAGCGTAATTAACTGCAGGGGCTTGCGCCTGCAGGGAAGAGTGTTCCCACAATCAAAAACCTCTCAAACGAGGGGGAATCTGACGAAGTCTGCTATATCGGCTGCATCCGTTTAAACCTTCGATACATGGTGCCATAAATCAACTTGGTATCTTCGGAGAGGTGGACGGATAGCACCAATTAGCATCTGCCCCTAGATTTAGGCAAGACGTACAGTCTTCCCGGCTTCCGGTGGTGAACAGTGAACACGGTAAGTTCTTCATCTGCCGGGTTCATCCGGATCTGGTTGTAGCCGGAGAAAGCGTCTACGAAGCTTAGCAATTCGTGGTCGGCCGAGCTGTCCACTAGCTGGTCTATCCGAGGGAGGGGATAGTTGTCTTCCGGGCAAGCCTTGTTCAGATCGGTGAAGTCAACGCCCATTCGCCATTCCCCGTTTGCCTTTTTGACCATGACCACATTCGCTAGACAATCCGAGTAATCAATATTTCTAATGAAGTTAGCTGCGAGCAATCTATCGACCTCGTCCTCGATCGCCTTTTGTTTGGCTGGAACGAAACTTCGCCTCTTTTGTCGTACGGGTCAGGCCTTCGGGTCGACCCCGAGCTTGTGTGAGATTACTTTAGGGTTGATCCCGGGCATGTCTGCCGGTACCCAAGCGAACACGTCCGAGTTCCCTCGAAGAAAGCGGATCAAGTCCTCGTGACGGTCTCCCGTCAAAAGAGATCCGATCTGAATTGTACGCCTATCGACCCCCTCGACAAGGGGAACTTCAGTCAGCGCTTCTACCGGTGCTCCCCGGATTATATTATGGTCGTCGCGGGTGTTCAAAGACCCCTGGAAATCGTCTGTGTCTTCAAAGTCGTCACTTTGCTCTCCGGCGGGGGACGTCGAGGTGAAGCAAATCTTGGCGATCTGCCGGTTCCCGTATGTCCGGCCTATTCTCCTTGGTCTAATGGAAATTTGATCGCGAGGTGATAGGTCGAGATTTGGGCCCGGAGGGCGTTCAATGTCGGACGGCCCAGGAGGATGTTGTAGAATGAGGGGACCCTAGCGACGATGAACTCTACAGGTATGGTCCTCGTACGGCCCGTTTCTTCAATATTGAGGAGGAGGGTGGCCAATCCTTCAGCCGGGATAGAGTGGTTGGTAAACCCCGAGAGGACGTGGGAGGTGGGCCTTAGGTCGGACGGTCCAAGCCCCATACGTTGGAAGCAGTCATAGAAGAGGATGTCAGCCGAGCTTTTGGAATCTACCAATATCCTCTATACCTCGTAACGGTGGACCCGGGCAGTTATGACGAGAGGGTCGTTGTGAGGCAAGGATATACCGTGGAGGTCATCATCGGTGAAGATGATGGGCTTGGCCGTCCTGCACTTCTTCTGGGATAGGTCACTAGCACCCTCGACGGGTCATAGGCGGTGATTTTCAACAGCACCCTAGGCAGATTCCGAGGTAACGACCATAATTTTCCCGATCGTTAATTCCCCGGGAGGGAGTTGATTCTCTTGTTCCCGATCCGCTTGTTGCTTGTCCCGCAGGTACTTCGCCAGGTAGCCCGAGCGGATAAACTCTTCGATGTAGTCACAGAGTTGTTTGCAGTTTTCGGTCTGGTGACCCTGCGACCTATGGAAGGCGCGGTACGGGCCCTGGATACGCTTAGCCGCTTTATGGGTGACTGGCGGGAGCTTGAAGAATCGATCTCCCTTCACCTCCTCTAACAGCTCGGTCTGGGAGATGTTAAGAGGAGTGTACTCCTGGAACTTCGGGGAGTATGGCTTTGGTCGGTCAATCCACTTCTTCTCTTCTCTGGCCCTCTTCTTTTGGTCGGCTTGGTCGTCCCGGGGCAGGTTGGCGTTCACCTCCGACTCGAGTTGGATCTCCCGTTCGGTCTAAGTTTTTACCTCGGCCATGGTCTTAAGTTGCGCTAATGCAAAAGAGCGGAGCCACTCTTTATGCCTGAGACCCGACCTTAGTGCGGTGATGACAGTTTCATCTCGGTGCTCAGGGACTTTGAGGAGAGCGTTGTAAAAGCGAGTGACGTATCCCTTAAAGGATTCTTTGTCTCCGCTCTTTATGGTGAAGAGGTAATCGACAGTTCTCTTCTGTCGTCTGTTTCCGACGAAGTGACCGAGGAACTGGGTGGCCAGCTCATCAAAGGTAGAGATGGAGCGCGGCGTGAGTCTTCAGAACCAATCCCGTCCTGCCCGGATGAGGGTGGTGGGAAATGCTCGGTATTGGGCAGCGTCGGAGTTATCCTGAAAGATCATGTCCACCGTAAATGCGTCTAGATGGTTCTTTGGGTCGGATTTCCCGTCGAAGGGGGCCACCTTGGGCGGTTTGTTCCTGGACGAGACATGCTCGGCCAGCAGTTCCTCCGTAAAGGGTTCTGTCGGCGAATCGGCGGAGTATCGGGCCCCTCCGCTGGACGCCTGGCCATCCCGGTATATGCCCTCGATTTTGTTCTCGAGGGCCTCGAGGCAGTTGTGGTACCCCGAGAATTCGGCACAGTTACAGTGGTGGCCATTTCCGCTCCTGGTCCACGCGGTAGTGCGGCTTCGATTCCGCTCTATCAAATTTCTCAGATCCTCGGGCGACGTCCTTTTAGAGCAGCCTTGACGCAAGTTGTTTGCGTGGTCCCGGCGAGGGAGAGGGCGTCGGTCTTGCCTGGAAACGGGCGAGCTGACAGACACCTCCTCGGGTAGCACAGGAGCGCGATGGGCATCACGGCGATGATCTCTTTCCCGGGACCTCGGCGTAGAGCCGTGCGGCACCCAGTGGGTCATTGAATCAGTCGCTGCATGGGAGCCATGGTTGTCGGAGTCGGCACGCCTGTGTTCGGGGGCATCGAGGGGAGTAATGTTATCCGCTTTTCTGCCGATATCGTGATCCCTGGGAGAGGGAGCTGTGATCTGGGGGGTTGGGCCCGCCGCTTGAATGCGAATGAGCGCGTCCACCATCGACGTGAGTCTGTCGATCCGGACGGTAAGGCAACAATGGCATTGGGAGGAGGAGACAAGCCGCTCCCGCCTCCGTTGTTGGGGATATGATGAATCGTACTGGGATCGCCACGGTTCTCGCTCGCTATTAGGTCGAAGACGGAAGATCAACTTTGATGGGGGGAAGAAACTTACAAGATTCCCCCATACGGCGCCAACTGATGTCCGTAGCGAGCGTTGTTGAACGGGCGAGATTTGGCTTGAAGGCTGTCTCCTTGAGCGTGTGGATCTCAATGGGTTGATTTTGGGGTGGAAGCCGAGCTATCTGCAATGAAGTCCCGAGGTGGGTGACCATCGTAGGACCCTCCGACGATCAAGTTAGCCGAGGAAAATGAGCAGAGTAGCGGCTTATTGGATTAAGATTGCCTTACCTGAGTCGTCTGAGAGAGGAGTTTTTATAGTGGTCGCATGGAGCGAGAAGGCGCGAGATCTTTGCCTTCGGTTACGCCTCTGACGTTACGCGTAAGTGAATGATGGGATCCCCCTATTAATGACGGGATACGCTCGTTAATGGGGAGATGCGCCGGCATGGGACACGGGAGGTGGGGCGGCGGTTATCTCGCTTTGGCGAGATAACCGGAGCTGTCGCGGAGGCGCTAGGGCTCTGCAATCTCGGTTGATCGGGAGAGACCGAGGTAGCTCGGCACGCTTGGAGCTCGGAGACGAGCGGGAGGCCGAAGAAGCTGGGCACGCTTGGAGCTCGGAGACGAGCGGGAGGCCAAGGAAGCTTGGCATGCTTGGAGCTCGGGAACGAGCTGTTGGTAGTTTCCTATGTGAAGGTGGAATGTCTCCAGGGGGGCTCCCGAAAGGTCGGGTGTGCTCGTCTAGGAGGTGCCCCGGGGATTGTCCCTGATGCGGCTAATTCATTCCACCCCCGTGGAGTCCGGAACACGTCACCTGCCACGTGTAATAATCAGAGGAGATACCACTTGTGAGCATCATCAAAGAGAGAGAAGTAATGGAAATCAATGAGAGGGAGGGAGTGAGGAGAAGAAAGGTCGGCCGTGGAGAGGTTGGGTCGGTTCATTGAAAATGAACAGTGGAGCTTTAATTTGGGAGTTTGGGTTTTTAATTAAATGTGTACGGAGTTAATTGAAAGGAGTTGTGAGATAGAAATAGTGGGGGAAAGAACAGGTAGTGGGTAATGATTTATAGGATGGGAATATTATTTTGAAATGAGTTTGGGTTAATGGGTTTTGGGTTTGGGTTATGTTTTATTTTGGTTTTAAATATAAATGGGTTTTAGGTTGTTGGAAAATATTAAAGAGATGAAAAATGGAAATAATGGATTTGGATTAAGAGTATTTGGTTTAAATTTGAAATGGGTTTATGTTTTTGGTTATAAAGAAACGGGCTTTGGAAAATAATAAAATATGGATATAGATAGAGAAATTAAGTAGAAATAGTATATTAATAGAAAACAAAATATAAAATAATATATTTAATAGAAAACTGAATATTCAAAAAATATCAAAAACAATTAAATACGGGGGGAGCGCAAATTTCAAGCTTTTTCTACCCTCTAGCCTTATATATATATATATAGAGAGAGAGAGAGAGAATAATGGAGAAAAGAGGCCATAAAAGGGGATTTCCTCCTATGGCGTGGAAAAAATACAATCTCCACCAATTTTTTCGACGATCGGCCTCCATCATCCTCATCGTTATCATCTAAGATGTGGGTACACCAAATTTCATGTGATTCTACAACCTTTTCACCGTTGATTTAGCAATGTAAAAAGTTCTATTGTCGGTAAACCGTTAATTTTGAACCCACTAAATCAATGGTGAAAAAGTTGTGGAATCACATGAAATTTGGTGTACGCACATCTTAGATGATAACGATGATGATGATGTGTGCCGATCGTCGGAAAAAATTGTGGAGTTTGTATTTTTTCCACGCCATAGGAGGAAATCCCCTCCTATGGCCTCTTTCCTCCATTAATCTCATATATATATATATATATATATATATATAATGGAGGAAAGAGGCCATAGGAGGAAATTTTCTCCTATGGCGTGGAAAAAATACAACCTCCATCAATTTTTTCGACGATCGGCCCCCCATCATCTTCATCGTTATCATCTAAGATGTGGGTATACCAAATTTCATGTGATTCTACAACTTTTTCACCGTTGATTTAGCAATGTAAAAAGTTTTATTGTCGGTAAACCGTTAATTTTGAACCCACTAAATCAACGGTGAAAAAGTTGTGGAATCACATGAAATTTGGTGTACGCACATCTTAGATGATAACGGGTGTCGATCGTCGGAAAAAATGATGGAGCTTGTATTTTTTCCACGCCATAGGAGGAAATCCCCTCCTATGTCATCTTCCCTCCATTAATCTCTCTCTCTCTATATATATATATATATAATGGAGAAAAGAGGCCATAGGAGGGGATTTCCTCTTATGGCGTCGAAAAAATACAACCCCATCATTTTTTTATATATATAAGAATAATGGAGAAAAGAGGCCATAGGAGGGGATTTCCTCTTATGGCGTCGAAAAAATACAACCCCATCATTTTTTCCGACGATCGAGATCCATCATCATCATCATCATCGTTATCATCTAAGATGTGCATACGCCAAATTTCATATGATTCCACTACTTTTTCACCGTTGAATTAGCAATGTAAAAATTTCTATTGTCGGTAAAACATTAATTTTGCACCAACTAAATCAACGGTGAAAATGGTATAATCACGTGAAATTTGGTGTATCCACATCTTAGATGATAATGATGGAGGTGATGTATGCCGATCGTCGAAAAAAATCACGGAGGGTACATTTTTCCGACGCCATAGAAGGAAATCCCCTCCTATGGCACCTTTCCTCCATCAACCCCCCCACCTTCTATATATATGTGTGTGTGTATGTGTGTGTGAGAATAATGAAGGAAAAAGGCGATAGGAGGGAATTTCTTCCTACGGCGTTGAAAAAGTACGCTCTCTGTCGTGTTTTCCGACGATCGGAATCCATCATCTTCATCGTTATCATCTAAGATGTGGGTACGCCATATTTCATGTGATTCTACAACTTTTTCACCGTTGATTATGCAATGTAAAAAGTTCCATTGTCGGTAAACCGTTAATTTTGAACCCACTAATTCAACGGTGAAAAGGTTGTAGAATTACATGAAATTTGGTATACCCATATCTTAGATGATAACGATGAAGATGATAGGTGCCGATCGTTGGAAAACATGATGGAGGGCGTACTTTTTCGACGCCATAGGATAAAATTCCCTCTTATGGCATCTTTCCTCCATTATTATATATATATATATATATATATGTGTGTGTGTGTGTGTGTGTGTGAGAGAGAGAGAGAGAGAGAGAGAGAATTTTCAAGCTCAATTTTGTCTTTATGCAAAAAAATTGTAGGGAAGCCCCTCACATTTTAGGCATAAAATTACGTGGAGGACCCTCATTTCCACAATTTTGTTACGGCTGTAAATTTTGTTTAATTTCGTCATGCAAAATTTTCAGCTTGCGACAACCATTTTGCTGCAGCTGTATTGAAAATCATTGGTTAATACACTGTTCATTTTGCTTTCAAATGTACAGATGTAAATTTCGTTTTTGCATGCTTTTTTAGGAATCTAGCGGATAATTATTTGAAGATCTTCATTTTAAATTTTTTGTCATGGTGGCAAATTTTCTTAAACAAACTCCAATAATACACTTTTAACTTCGTCATGGAAAATTACGTTTTAACTTCTTCATGGAAAAATTTTAATCTGCGGCAACATCTTTCTGCGGCTATATTGGGAAACCGTCGCTTAATACATTGTTCATTTTGCTTTCAAATGTACAGACGAAAACTTCTGTTTTTCATGTTCTTTTGGGCATCTGGCGGATAATTATATGGAATACACTAATTTTCAAAATTTAGTCATGGTTGCAAAATTCCGTAAACAAATTCAACAACACACTTTAACTTTCTCATGGAAATTTTTTAATTTGCAGCAGCCGTCTTACTGCAGCTCTATTGAAAAATCATCGTTTAATGCACTGTTCATTTTGTTCTCGGTATATGGATGGAAACTTGGATGTCCCTTCGCTTGTGCATGAGTTCTTTGTTTTCTTTAATATATAAAAAAGCAATACAGAAGAGAACAAAAGAGAGCTAGATTTTGTTCTCTTCGGCATAGCCAAAGCTGCTTTGATCGGGCCTTTCGTTTCTAAAACTAAATTAGGCCCCTCAATTGTTTTCCCCCTTGGTTTGGCTCCTTATGCATTCAAGTGAAATTGCAAAATTTAGTTGAGGCCCTCTAATTGGTTTCATATTTCATTTCATTTGGAACAGTGGGTGTTTAATTCTTCATAAATAAAGGACAAGCTTCAAGAAAACACCTTAATTTCTCAGCGATTAACAAATAAACACCCTAAATTACACGCAATAACTATGTAAGGCCACTGCTCCTTTAGGTGTCTGTTACTGATACCGCAACGGGAGTCGCGGCACAACATGATGATTAACAAATAAGCACCCTAAATTACATGCAAGAACTGTGTAAGGCCACTGCGCCTTTATGTGTTTACTGACACCGCAATAGGTGCAGTCTAGCACAATATGATGACTCTGGAAAGAACGGGGCAATTGACTTCAAACCCTCCTCGACTGTGAAACTCACCTTCATGAAATTACTCGTTGGCTCCGCGTCCACCGCCTTCGTCGCCGTCAGCATTTGGTGCTCTCTCGATAGCTTCAATAGTTCATCTTGGGTGTAATGAACTGCAATCCCTTCAAAAATAAAGACAAATAAGATTTTTCCTTGCTCAGTGAAGTGAGAGCTAAATGACCAAAAGGACGGATAGGGTTTCGAGGCTTCTAGACCAATAACAGATCGGTTCAATGATCAAAGCATTCCCGAAGGCGAAGAGTAGAAAAGCCCCTTGTCGATTGAGAGCCCGGTTCGGGTGAAGAAAGAAAGTCTGGATAGTTGGCAGAGCCCGGTTCGAAGAATGGATAGGCTTGATAAGCTACATATAATTGTTTGGTTTTTTCTAATCGACACTCAAACCACACAAAATCAGACATTTTAACATAATTACTATTTTGTTTAGTCCATTTAACCGGAATTTCCCTACCTTGATAAAGGCTAAGCTTTACTAGAGCTATCAATAAATGGATCCAATATGAATTGGATATAGTGTCACAATATCTGTATTCAGTAATTGTTGGCCAATGCGAATACAGATACGGATAATGAAAATCACTATCAATATTTGAAAAAATTCGGTATGGATACGGCTATGGATATAAAACGGATATCGTAAATACTCATACATACATGGTATAAAAAAACCGGATGATAAATCAGATATGGATATAGACGGAATATACGTGTTACCATATTTGATAATAATCGGATGCAAATACGGATTCCGTATTTGTATCTGTTTGCATCCCTAATTAAAGCTCGGTTTTATGGCTTTTGTATCCGGAAAAAGTAAAATCTCCATTCATCCAATAGCTCTTGCCAAGTTATAATCTGGTTTGAATTAAGATTTCCGAGAGCGTAGCGGGATGGATTTGAACAAGTTCTAAACCGCGGTAAAACCTAAAAGCATTTTAATACCATCAACTATGCAGCACCTGTATTTTTTGGAACTGCAAAGATTTCCCAGCGCGTGTGCGGGGATTTGTGCTAGTTGGCGTGAAAAGCTGTAATTTTTTATGTTGGCTTTATAACACTTTAAAATTTCTTTTTCCTCCATGTTTCTTCTAAAAATATCCTTTGATCAACTCATTTTTGACTGCTCATATTTGCAGATTAAAGTGGATCTTAATTAATTAGGGGATGATAAGAAGGATGGGGGAAAAAGATTCAAATTGACCTTACGGAGAATGATTGATCTTAAAACAATTTTTTTATTTGGAAAAGAATCAAATTATTTAATTAAAAAAAGAAGATATTACATCAAGGAGGCAAACCGTAGTTTTAGAGCGGGGTTTGCAACTAATCGAGCAAAAGTCCAGAAGTCAGGGGCCCTACTGCATTTTGGCCTTTTAAAATCTTGGTTTATTGCTAATTAGACACAAATGAGAGGTTTCGTGCAAATTTACCAAAAAAAACCTAGAAAAAGAACATGGTTAGTCTGATCTGGATGCTAATTGGGCAACACTCTTATGTGAGCTCCGAAACCCAAAAGTTTTGGTCAAAACAGCACAGAAGAAACCGCATATAATAAAGTATCATTAACATAACAAACCAGATCATATGTTTAAGCCTTCGTGCAATTTAATAACTAAACATCAAAAATTTAAATTAATACAGAGATTTTTTTTTTTTTTACAATATATCTCTATACTTTCTAGACTCGTTAGGAGTTTCTAATATTCCTTTCGGTTGTAAATGTGTGAATAAGTTTATATAAATGAAAACGAAAACTAAACAGAATCAAAATCAACAATGAGCATGATAATGATAAGGTTCAAATCCACATCATTTTATTTAGAAATACGATATACTACCACTTGAACTATATTCTGCATGCTCATTGTAATTATTTATTTTTAAAGAAGAGTGCATGTTCATGTATGTGAGAATCAAAGTTTTCAGAAATATCTGGATTCAATTGCGGGCAATGCTAAGTATTTTCCCCCCGTAATGTTAGAGGGGGCACGTGTCCTCTAACCACTGGTTTTGGGTTCGTTCCTACTACCACAAGAGAAAAAGAACACATTCATTTGATATTAGATTTGAAGCTACAAATAATCGTCCTAAATATGTTTGTTGAGACCGCGACAAGAGTTTGAATTATAAAAAATGTATAGTTCCTACAACACACTTTTTTTAAATTATAAAAAATGTATAGCCCTTCTTTTTGCACAAGAGTTTGAAGAATTATATTATGTTATGAAGTAAATGAAGTGACCTCTCATATACCAATCTCTCATGATAAAAAATCCATGATTACGCAGCACTCAACCATCATGGTTTTTGATCTAAACTGCTTTAAAACGTTTTATAACAGTAGATTTTAACGGTAATGAAATAACTTTTAAGGCATTTTTAGTTCAAAATACAATAGTTTAGGCTATTTTAGTGCAACATAATCTATTCAATAATGCACACGTGGCAATCACTAATACCTTTTGGTGGGACCCCGACCAACTCTCTTTCCGCCGTCACCAACCAACTGCCCATCGCATCGTGCCACGTATCATACAAACTTCCAGAATCTACACGTGGCAAACTACTGTCCGTTCGGTCGAGATCGGGGCGCGCGCCTCTTTTCTCTCGTCGTTTCGTTTGGACAAAAAATCCTTAAATAAAAAAATAAAAAATAAAAATTTCTGGAAAATTCTTGTTTGGCTTCTCTGTTTACCTTCCATTTTTTAGAGGCGATTGTTTCAATTTTTCTCGCCCCTCAAACCCTAACCCTAAAATTCATCAGCATTTCCCCCAAATTCCGAAAGCTGAAGTTTTTAAGCTAATTATATGATTTGCATCGGAGCTAGCGTTCCGATCACTCGGATCCCAAATCCCAACCCAATTCAACAAAAAGTTCAGATTTTAAGGAGCAATAGCACGAACCTGCGATCATTGCCCTCGCTGAAACGATCGACGATCGAGATGGATTCTACGAAGCCATCGTTGGCGTCTCAGCCGTTGATCCTCAGCGCCAGCAGTAGGGTCACCGCCCTTTTCTCTCTTCAGGCTTTCAGAAGCCTGCTGCTTCTGTTCAATAGCTTTTTGCTGTTGCTTCTGCTGCCGTTCCGGCGGCGGACGGCGGTTGACCTGAAGAAGGCGTCGCCGGCGGCGATGGCGGTGAGGAGGGTGAAGGAGAGCGAGGCGAGGAGAGCGATGGCGATTCGGAGATTGAGGGCGATGGAGGAGGAGGAGGAAGAAGATAAAAAGATGAGTTTGAGAGAGTTTTCGTTGTTTTCGACGGAGAGAGGGGACACGCTGTTCACGCAGTCCTGGACTCCCATCGCCGTTCAAACCAAGTAAGTAGATTTTATTAAATTTCTTCTTTCAATTTTATTGTTGATTTGCGTTATTTTTAAAAATTTTGTGGGGCATGACTGGCAATTTAATTATTTGGAAATTAAATTGTTAATCTCATTTGGAATTTTGTCTGATCTTTTATTATTTTATTTTATTTAATGCTTATTTTTTCAAAGTGAAATTTCCTTAAAAATTCTGTTGTTTTGATCTTTGTAAGTTTGGATTTAAAAAAAAAACAAACAAAATTGTTGCTTTTGTAGGCAAAAATTGAGAATCTTCATTCTCGAAGTTATGCAGATTTAGGATTTTTGGTCTTATTTCTGATTAAGTTGGATGGTTTTAAAGCATGCTATGAAGTTGCAAATCCTTTTCCTCAATTTTTGTATAGCTAAATTCTAATTTTTTAACACTGTTTTCAGAAATTCTCTAATTTATATGATATTTTATTATAAACTTTTATTTTCTTTGGGTTGGGGTCGGGGTCGGGGTCGGGGTCGGGGGGTATATTTATTTTTGTTGTTGGATAGTCTTAAACCATTGTTGTTGGAAGTTTGGTGGTCCTTTTATGAAAAGTTATTGGTTACTCCACAAAGTATCCTAGTGAAAAGCTCCTTTGAAACCAAGGTCGAAAAGAGTTTCATGTAAACACTGTGGTATTTTAGTGAAATTTAAGCTAGAAAAGGAAAAAGCTTTGCACTGTTTGTATACATATGCAAATCTATAGATTTGAGTTTTCTTGCGTGCCTGGTGCCTTCGGTAGTGTCTCAGATAAATTTATTGTACCTTCTTCGATAATATAAACGTTTCCCCTTTTTTTTTTTACGAAATAGAGGACTCTAGAACAGTGGACAAATTTGAACCGAAAGCTTTAGATTTATTTAGACCCATAACAAAAGATTTGCCACCTAGGATTACCAAATTTTGGAGTCATAAGAAAACAATATATCGATCACTTTTACTTGTTTTAGGATGATGGAGCCTCTAATCTTGTCACCCACTGTCTCCTTCACATTAGCTTTTCCATTATTGTACTTCCTTTAGTACAACAAAGGAGACAGTAAATTCAATCTAGTTACAGGTAAATGTTAGGATGTAGCTTGTTAATCTACGAATTGCTCATCTATATGTCAATATTAAGTTTGTTAGATGCATTATTTATGTCGAGCTAATGTTAGCCGTTATCGAAAATTCAGGGCTACACTTCCCAAGATCATATGTGTGTATTTTCCATAGATCTTATGGACCAATTTTGTCCTCAAGAACAGGAATGGTGTGGGGGTATCGGGTGGAATATTCCACTGTAGGCGGAGCATAATGAAAGGGAAAAGATGCTGATTCTTTGTTATGTTGGAATTAGGGTTAACTGCTGGCACGTCACAATCCATCTACTTTGGGCGGTCCCCTCCATAATGGGCCTTCTTAGGCCCACTGGAATGTGATCTTTTGAGCATGGTGAACTTGTCCATGCGCTAGCAATTTGCAAAATTGATAAGCAGAACTATTAAAGTTGAATTGAAACTTAATCCATTGTGATAAAACAGCAATCACTGAACTAAAATTGATAAGACTGTAATGCCTGCTGGACTAAAATTGATAAGCCTTGACTAAGATGCTAATTCCTAAAACTGTATTTATTAAAGTAAAAAGTTGAATAAAAGATCTACTTCTTTGGCTGTACTTTATAAGATTAGCATCCTGATCGACTTTTGGTCTAATGCTCTAAAGAAGGAAAATGATTAGTTCCATGTGTACCGCTAAAGTTGTATGTTGACAATTGAAGAACGATATTGCCGTTAAACATGACACATGGCTAATTTTTTTTTGTTCATTTTCTTGACGGGTGAAGTTTATAGAAGATTTTGTTTTTCTTCTTATATAGTGATTTGTAACTTTTCTCAATTCATTATTTTAATGAAATGTTTGTTAGGTTAATGTTGTATTGACCCTATCCATTTTCTATAAAAAAAAATAAGGACACACACAAACACAAATGATTGAATTGAATATTATTTGAAAAAACTGAACGAAAAATCAATATAACAATGTCAAATACAAATTGATAACTTAGTTGTTTGTGTGAGATCCTTATAGTGCTTAATCAACAAAACCTTTTGTTTAACATTACATACCTTCGGCTCCGGCCATCTTCCTTCTTCGATCGCTAACCCGAGATCTGTAAAATAGAGAGAGAAGCCCTGATTTTTAGTTTATTTCTTTTCTGAATGCTGTGTATCAGATGGAGAGATTACAGGCTGCTTAAATAGACTAGAGGGACTCTCACCTTTTGCAACTCTTTACATCAAGGAATTGCAAACTTTTCACATTTTCCTCATTGTCAATTAGTCTAGACAATTTAGTAGCCCATATTAGTTTTGGACGCTAAGTTTGAATTCAACCGCCAAGATTCAATTTGGTTTCAACTTTTTCTTTTTGACCAACATCCTTCCACTTGAACTACTAAATTTACTTTATAGGTTACTTTATAAGATAATGATAAAACTTATCTTTATGGGCAAAACTTAGAGTTATTCCTTATAACTCTGAAAAAACCATATGAAACTCAAAAACTTATCATGAACCATCATGATAAGAGTTTCTATAAAATAGATAGAAGCAACAATACATTAGGAAGATCTTAGATACTAATGAGCCCCATCCGATACAAATGATCCTTGAACGAATTAACATGTATTGTCTTAGTCAAGGGATCAGCACCCATAAGATCGGTACTTATATGCTCAATAGCAACTTCTTTTTAGCGACACGGTTTCTTACAACAAGATACTTTATGTTGATGTGTCTGCTTCGACTTTCACTTTTCTCATTATTAACAAAAGAAACCGCATAGGTATTATCACAGTAAATCAATAATGGTCTTGATACAATATCAATAACCATCATTCCTATGATAAAATTCCTTAACTATAATGCCCGGGATGACGCTTCATAGCAAGCAATGTACTCCGCTTCCATAGTTGAAGATGCCATTAATGACTGTTTTACACTTCTCCAGGATACACCAACTCCTGCAAGAAGGAAAATATATCCCGAAGTAGACTTCATTGAATTCTGACACCCGGCCCAATCTAAATTCGAATAACCAATCATCTCCAATTGGTTGACATGCCTATGCCTCTATGTGAGCTGGTAATCTTTGGTTCCTTTAAAATATTGCGCTAAATCTGGATTACTTTGATATCTTCCTAACATTCCCATCATAAAGACAAGGCCCGGTCTCGCGCAAACAAGCGTATATATAAGGCTTTCGACCTCAGAAGCATATGACATGCCTTCCATCTCCTCTTGTTTCGAAATACTTTTGGGACATTGATCAAGACTAAATTTGTCTCCTTTCACTATAGGTGATTTTTTAGGCGCACAATATTGCATCTGATATCTGTCCAAAATCTTTTCAATATAAGCTTTCTGAGATAATTTCAAAGTTCTTAAGGATTTATCTATGTGAATATCTATGCTACTGACATAAGAGGTTTTACTCATATCCTTCATATCAAAATTTTGGGACAGAAATTGTTGTGTCATATAACAACTCTTTATCATTACTTGCTAGTACTATGTTATCCATACAAGACCAAAATAATAAACCTTCTCCCCTTGACCTTTATATATATACATTGATCCACAATATTCTCAACAAAACCATACGGGATAACAATATTGTGGAATTTAATATACTATTGTCGAGAAACTTGTTTTAGTCCGTATATAGATTTCTTAAGCTTGCATACCAAATGGTTGACTTGACCAAATCCTTCTCGCTGCTTCATGTATATCTCTTCTTCAAAATCTCCATTTAAGAATGTTATTTTCACATCCATTTGATGTAGTTCTAAATCATAATGAGCTGCTAGAGCCATAATTATTCTAAAAGAATCCTTCTTAGAAATTGGAGAAAAGGTTTCACGGTAGTCAACGCCTTCCTTTTGAGTAAAACTTTTGGCTACAAATCTGGTTTTATATCGTTCAACCTTACCAGATAAGTCTCGCTTGATTTTATAAATCCATTTACAACCAACGACGGAGGCTTATTTCGGTAAGTCAACCAAATCCCAAATTTTATTTCTAATCATATATTCCATTCATCCTTCATTGCATCATACCATAAATCTGAATTTTCTTCATTCATGCCTTGTGAAAACGACTTAGGATCATCCTTAGGTCTATTATCAAAATCAAACTCCTGAAGGTACACTATATAATCATTAGGAATTGCTAATGTTCTTATTCTTGAGGGTCTCCTTAATGTTACCGTTTCATCTAAATTAACCGTATTTTGGAGAACCGGTTCTTCATGAGTTAGCTCTTGATGGAGTTGTTCATCTTATATTTCTTGTTCATCGTTAAATACCTTTCTTTCAAGAACAAGTAATTCATTTTCCTTATAAGATGAACATCTTTTCATTTCCTCAAAATTTTCTTTACAAAGAAATTCACTCCCACTGAACTCAAAATTCTCAAGAAATTTAGCATTCCTAGATTCGACAATTCTTGGATTGTGTGCAGGACAATAAAACCTATATTTTTTGGAATTCGCTGGATAGCTAATAAAATAGCCACTTACAGTCTTTGAGTTCAGTTTCTTAATGTGGGTTATAAACCCTCACTTCGATTGGACAACCACATACATGTATATGCCTTAAACCGGATTTTCATCCTTTACACAACTCGAAAGGAGTTTTAGCAACAACTTTGGATGAAATGTTGTTCAAAATATACACTGCAGTCTTTTAAGGCTTCACTCCAAAGGGATAAAGGTAAATTGGAGTTATTAATCATGCTTCTTATCATTTCCATAAACGTTCGGTTCTTTGTTTCGGCCACACCATTTTGTTATGGTATACCTGGCATCGTATATTGCCCCATGATATCTTCACTTTCAAGAAATATAGTAAATTGACTCGGCATTTGTCCTTATTCTGTGTATCTATCGTAATATTCATCACTCTGTCTGACTTTACAATCTTTATTTTCTTTTCAAGTTGATTTTCTGTTTCAGCCTTATAAGACTTGAAAGCATCTAGTGCCTTAGCCTTTTCATTTAATAGGTAAAGATACATGTAACTTGTATGGTCATCAATAAATGAGATGAAATATCTCTGACCGTTTAGACAGGGTGTGGCAAATGGTCCACATATATCAATATGCATGATCTCAAGAATCTCAGAACTTTTCCTAGAATCTTTATTGGTAATGTTGGTTTGCTTTTCCTTTATGCAATCCAAACAAGTGCCAAAATCAGTAAAATCAAGAGTTTCTAAAACTCAATTATTTACTAATCTCATTATTCTATCAATGGAGATATGACCCAAATTTTTATGTTATAGCGTAGAGGATTGCTCATTTATAATATTTCTTTTACTTCCAATGCAGTCTGTAATGCAGCGATAATAAGTCATGTTCAAATATGGGATCCAAATCAAACTTATATAGATTATCAAATAAAGTTTCAGTTCTAACAACTTTATTTTCTTTTAATAAGTTAAAAATAGAACCACGAAAAACAAATTCATATTAAGACTTGATAATCTAGATACATAAACTAGATTTCTTGAAAATGTTGGAAAATAGAAAGTGTTTTCTAAATCTAAAATATAAGCGGATTTTAGAACAAGTCTAAAAGTCCTCATAGTTTTAACAAGTGAACGCATCCCATTTTCTGAATAGATGCCGCTCACTGCCCACTGGTTTCCTATAGTTTTGAAAGATCTGCATAGTGTTACAAATGTGAATTGTAGAACCCGAATCAATCCACCAAGTATTATTAGGAGTATGCGTAAAATGATATTTAAAACACACAAACGAAATGAGATTACCTTTCTTCTCCAGCTATTTCTTATACTTTAGGCAATATTTCTTAAAATGCCCCTTCTTCTTACAGAAGAAACACGGTCTGTTTTTATTCTTAGACTTTATAGGCTTATTTCTTTTATACTTTGAGGAGAAAGGACGATTGACTTTTTTCACATTACTCTTATCATGAGTAGCAACGTTAGCACTTTCAAGTTTTTCATGTTTCAAACTCTAATCTTCTTAAACACACATGTTCAATAATTCATTAATAGACCACTTTTCTTTATGTGTGTTGTAGGAGATTTTAAACGGACCATGTTCTTTTAGATATGAGTTGAGTATGAAATGTACAAAAAATGATTCGGAGATTTCAACCTCCAAGAACTTCAATTGAGTAGCAATATCCCTCATCTGTATGATATGTTTACGCACACCTTTTGTGTTGTCGTACTTCATGCTTGAAAGTTTTTGTATAAGAGTGTTTGCTAAAGCCTTGTCAGATGTGATAAACTGCTCCTCAACCTCTCTCATAATTTCTTTAACTTTATTTCATTCAAGAATAGAAACTCTAATGCTTTTACCGACATGATATTTAATGAGCATTAAGCTAAGATGGTTGGAACACTCCCACTTTCATAAACAGTTTTCATAAGTGACGTACTTTCCTCCGTAGGAGCATCCTCACGAAGCGTCAAATCATGGTCCATGCACCTTAATGTTGGAAGCACTTTATCTTTCCAGTCCGAAAAGTTTTCACCGGTAAGCATCCGGAATAGAGCTAATAGGATTAGATATAACCGTATAACCAAAGATCAAGATATACATTATTGCTATGAAAAACTTTATTGAAATCGACCATTATATGATTTTATTAGTAAATTCAAACCTTCCTGTGGGTAGAGCTTGCATACGCATGAATTTACTAAATTACTGTATAATAAGTTTAGCAATCTTTAATACTAAGATGGAAAATCTTTTTTCTTTTGGGCATAAGAAATTCTCTATTAATTATTTCTTTGAGCTAACTAATTCCGATTGAAACACAAAGATAATTATCTCCCAGTGGGATAAAATAACTATCTAAATGAAGCAATTTCAATTTTAGATGTTACCTTAATTTTAATTATCTTGATGTGAATAAAACCATGGTTTACTTATCATACGAAATAGGATGATGTGGCTATTCCTAAATTATATGATAACTCAATTTAAAAGACATCTAAAACTTATTCATCAAATTAACCATATTTGATTATTAAAATATCACATGTAATACACATAATAACCGTAATTTTATACTTCCAACATGATAGTATAACTGAAATATTAGTGTAGAATATGAAAATTTCTTCTAAACGAGGCGTACATTATCAAAATCGGACATATATATCAAAAGATATAGCCAATTTAATTTTCAAGACTAATTATGCAAATACGGAAAGGTTTTCTACAATTTTAATTAATTTAAGATGCTATAACAGAAAACTTTATGAACATTTCTTAATAGTTCGTATAATACCAGTCCATTGACAGTGCATCCATCAACCCCTTAACAAATTGATTTAAAAAACCCAATTAACATTAATGGGTGTCAGTTAACTTAATGGGTCTATGGATTAAAGGGTTGATGGCATATCAACTAGCTTAATAGGTAATTGAAATGGGCCATGACAACTAACATTTGAACTCCAATATAATAATAACTTTTGGGCCACAAGATATCATTCATGGCATATGTCTAGTTATAAAACAAACAATATGAAGTGAATATTAGACCCAATAATAACTAGGTTCATACTCCATTTTAACCTGACCTAATAATAACCTTTAATTAAACCCAGCACCAAAAGACACGCTTTAGTATCTTCTTCCTCAACAACAGAGGAAAAGGGAAAAAATTAGGATGGTTTGAGGCTGCAACTCGTTGGTGGAGCACAAAATTGGGCACCGTTACCATGGAGGAGATGGGGCACAACAGAGATCGAACTCAAGTTCGTCTCCAACATCGATGGGCTGATGGTGATGGGTTTCAGAAACACAGATAAGATCAAGATTTGATCTTGCTCTCTAAAGGTAAAGGTATGTAATCAAAACCCCTAGGCTCTGATACCAACTGTGAGACCCTTATAATGTTTAATCAATACAACCCTTTGTTTAAATTACATACCTCCGACCCTGGCCATCTTTTCCGTTCTCCAATCGTTGATCCGATATCTGTAAAACAGAGAGAGAAACCTTAATTTCTAGTCTATTTCTTTTCTAAATGATGTGTGTTTAGATGGAGAGGTCACCAACTGCTTAAATAGACTAGAGGGACTCTTACCTTTTGCAACTCTTTCCATCAAGGAATTGCAAACTTTTCATATTTTCCTCATTGTCAATTAACTTAGACAATTTAGTAGCCCACATTAGTTTTGGAAGCCGAGTTTGAATTCAACAGCCAAGTTTGAATTTGGCTTCAACCTTTTCTTTTTGATTAACAGTTTGGTAATCAACCATGGTTGATTGGCAGCAAATCAAGATTTTTATGGTTGTAAATCACACACGTATGGTCATTTTTCATCTTCTTGGTCGATCATCAAATTTTGAAATGCATGTCTGGGCCCGTGTTCTCATCTTACATTCCGTGGGTAGTCATTGAGTTCCCCATAGCCTCTCTTTCATTTCTTTCCCTAATCCCTAGTCAGGGTTAGAGAATAAAGAGAGGCGGGGGGTCTTCAATCGGGGGAGTAACAAACATGGTCATGAGTTTGGTTTTTAATTTGCAGGGCTGAATGGCTAATGGGTTGGAAACATACTAGGATTTGAAATCTTTTTTATCCATGTGCATTGCACGTGAGGCTGAGTGTTGAGAATGTGGTTAATATAGTCCCACATCGGGAAAATTGTGAGATGCATATGAGTATAAGATATAAGATGGGATAAACCTCCATAAAACTACCTTGATTTTGGCCAACTTGTGGATTTATGTCGGTATAGCAGAAAACATAGTGAATCAAGAGGGGGAGGAGCTTTAGGCGTCATAGGTTTTACTGTGACTTTACCAGGAAAAACCGCCAAGATTATCTTCAAAACAATCGATGAACAATAATAGAAAATTAGGTAAATACAAATTTAAGAATAAAAGATAAGTTTTATTAATGATTTTTGTGTATAAATTTTTTACTCCATTCAACGACAGATTAAGGATCTAGAAGTAAATGTTATATGCCATTAATATTAGCCCAAGAAGAAACTTTATACACAAAAGACAACAGTGTTTTTAATAAAAACTCAATCATTCCATCATTCATTTCAGTAGTGTACGAAAGTTAACGCTAAAAGAAAGATTAAGAAGATGCATGAGATATTGAAACATGTGTACATATTATATACATATTAATATCTAATACATAATTTTTTTTACCAAATTGCACCTGCCAACTAGTGTGGAGACCATTCAGATGATAGAGAGATAGGACACAGATGAAGACCACTTTCACTTTGTTCTTACCTAAGTTGGATCTTAAGGCATATGTAGGATGCAAATTATTATATCGCCCTCTGGCCTGCTAAAAAAAATGAGTCGAATCGGCTATTCGTGCCACTAAACCTGCCGAAGCAGGGCATTAAGACTCTGATGCTGTGCAGGGGTTATATACAACAGATTTAGTACAAATGAAGGCTGTGAAGCTTCTTATCTCCACTTTCTGCTAAAGCTCACTTAAGGGGGATTTTTTGCATGTAATGTTATTAACATACTATTGGATCACCTTATTCATGACAACTTTGACTAAGCAAGGTTACTATTTCAGTCTACCATGACAGCTGATGATAATTAGTTATACTATTTTACAGGGGATTGGTGATTCTTATGCATGGTCTGAACGAGCACAGGTTTGTTTAATACTCTTATAATGTAAAACTTGAAATTACAACGTTGAATTTGATTTACTAACAAAGCTTTGTGTTTTGCATATGGCAGTGGAAGATACGATTATTTTGCAAGGCAACTAAATGCTAGAGGATTTAAAGTGTGTGCTATGGACTGGATTGGTAAGCTCTACTCCAACAACATTGATTTGTAACTTTTTTTCCTTCTTTCCAGCGTAACTGGAAAATTCATTTAATCTATTGCATAACATATTATAATTTGATTAAAAAACAAAGCTTATTCAATGTTTTAAAAAGCGGGGGAAAAAGTGAAGAGGCGGAAGTGCCTGGACGCTTAAACGCTTAAGCGTCCGCTTTGGCCGCTCAAAATTCAGCAAGTCTTATTTTAGTTTAATTTTGTTATTTCTTGTAAGTTGTTTGTTAAAAATTGGTTCTAATTGGGGTTTTAATTACATTTAAATACTCGAACCCCTCCCATGTCAAGTTTCAAAGTCAAAATCGATAGTGTTCGAAGTCAAAATCCAAAACCCGAAGTTGAAGCTGCTCAAAACTCAAAGCCGAATCTGCTAAAAACCGGAGCTTTGAATCAAAACCAAAACTTGAAGACTTTAGTTGCTCGATTCCTTGTTTCAAAGCCAAAATCGCATCTCTTCCAAGCTCGAAGTCAAAGTTTCAAAGTCGAAAACCCTATCTCTTCAAGTCGAAGCCTCTAACTCGAAGTCAAAGTGTCGAACTTGAAGTCAAAGCCTCAGGTTGAAGTCCCCCTAAACTATAATTTGAAGTCTTGGCCACAGAGAAATGAAAACATCATGAGAAGAATTGGGAATTTGGGGTTATTTTAGATGTTATTATCACACCCAGTGAAATACATATAAGACTTTATATAGGCATAAACACAATAAAAAGGGCATGCTAATAAAAATACGAAAAATTACATCCATAAACCTTTGAATTCACCTCAATCAATAAGAAATAAAATATGGTTATCCAATTAAAGGGGTGAGAATATCACCCCACTTAAGCGGTAAAAAATGGAGCGGTGGAGAGTGCTCCGCCGCTTAAGTGCTTAAGTGTCGGCCTTTTAAAATACCAAGTTTAGGTATGCATTCCAAGATGAAGTGGATGCGGAGACCTTGAACAATTGAAAGTGAGTTTAAGACATTTTCTTTTAGGAGACAGTGAACACTTGAACAGGCCTAAGGCGCTTTATGATTATCCAAATGGGAACCTGGTAGGAGATCATATTGCAGCGAGTAAACCTACAAGAGTGTTTGTAACATTGGACAGATTAAAACATTACAGAGTTTTTCTGCTATGTCCCCTTTCTGGTTTCTACATTGAAGCATGGAACAAGGGTGATGAACTTTTTTCTTCTTACTCTCGGTAATGAAGGAGCAGCAGAAGAGTTGTGCTGTAATTTAGTTTGTATTTTTCACTGTTAGGTGGCAAAGGGCAATGATAAGGAACAAAGCCCTATTCTAATTAGAAAAGGATACCTGATTTACTAAGATAAGAATCCTTATTTGCTATAAAATGGAGGCTTTCGTGATTTCATCGAAGGCTCTTTTGGAGGATGAAATTGAAAGAATTTATGGTTAATGAGGCATAAAGGTCATTCCAGAGTTGAAGGTTTAAGTATTGACTGTGATACGATTACCATAACGGCTTTGTGGGATCTAGAGAAAGCATATATAATAATATTTATAAATACATTGAATTCTCTCCTGTTCTCTTTGCTTTCCTTGTGCTCTTTGTGGACCTAAACATATTATATTCCCCCTATTTGATTATTTTTCTTGCATTTTTTGGTTTTCTTCTCTACTAATATCTATGATTGATTGTAAACTCTAAAATTCTGATGCTTGCTCTAATAATGTGGTTGAGGAACCTTGAACTTTAAGATGGGTGTTCGTGCTTGCTTGCTTGTGTGTGTGAGTGTATGTGATTAGTAATATATGTATGATTAGTCATTACTCTGTTGTGAGTGTGTTTTCATGATTTCTATGCTAAAAATAATTTACTTGTTCCACAAGCTTTGTGAATACACTCTGGATCACAGTGATGGCAGTTAGACTCACTGCATTGATACAAGGAACATGGACTAATTGTATATGTAAATAGAAGAGAAGATTTTTATTCGAATGTTTGCTAGCTTCTAACGATAGCCATTACTTATGAGCCAGGCTTCTTGAGCAATGTTAAGATGTTATCTGATTTTGTAACCCATTGTGGTTTGCATGTTACTTTCTGCATCGGTCTATGTCAGTTGGTAGGTTTTGATGATTCCAAAAGAGGGAATATTTGCAGTGTGGCATATCCAATTTATTCATTGCTTGACAAGTTGACATATGATAAGTTCAAGATATATATAAAACCCTGTGGAAAAACTTCATCCTCTATGCCATTCTTGTCATTGGCAATTATGTTTAGGATAGTGTTGAGACAATCATGATGGTATTTATGGGATTATCTGGCCATCAATAGGTGCTTGCTGGGATATGTATTGTGTAGTGCTTTTGATGCGTTCCATACTATCTAGTAATTCGAGGTGGTTGTTAGATAGTGAGAGAAATATGCAAGTAGTAGAGAGTGAATGGAGATATACTTGTTTGGATGACTGATGAGAGTAGTAGCCTATTAGGTGACGTGCTATCATCTCCTGCCCTCCCTCCCCCTAAAATGTAAAGATGCTATTTGAAATTTTTATTCAATCTCTCTTGTGTAAGAACTTGTTAGTTTGTTCAGCAATAACATTTTTTTTGTTCTCATGAAGCATTATATTGCAATGTTCTCATGAAGCATATATTGTAAATAGATAGTTAGCATATGCAGGGTAGTCTGACTCCATATAAAAAGTTACTTTTGCAAGAAAGCCTGAGATCATAGTATTTGTTCACATCGTTCAGTTCATAGCCATTCTGGTAGAATATCTGAAACTTAATGTAACCTTGGTAATCTTAATGCGTAGCGTTGCTGCTGCTAATGATGTAGTTAATAGTATTGTGCATTTTGCTCAGCTATTTTATCCCTTCTATGATCTTTTTGGTTGATGAGTCGTGGATTTTTTTAATTTTTGGTTTTTTCTATAGAGAATAATGGATAAGTTCAATATTGACCTCGGCCTATAAAACGTTTCATTGAATATATGCAATGAGGAACATTGCAAAATACAGATGGTAGAGGTGTACACTAAGCGGCTCCAAAAGAATTTTCACCCCTCAACAAGGCTAAAGAAAGAAGTAACATAACATGTTGAAGCTTTAGTCGTCAGCGCCAAGACAGTGTGTCAAATTTTGCCGTACTTCAATTTATTGTATTGCTATTTTATGTTCTGTCATTGTAAATTCTAGTCTTGCTAGGAAGTTTCAAGTTTTATCAAACAATGCTAAGTTAACTTGAGCTGAGATTTCTCTCTGAATTCTCGTTTGAGTGGTTTTTAGTTATTGACCACCAATAGTATCCAATCCTATTTTTTTCAGGTCATGAAAGAACCAAACCATCCCTTGACTTGGCTTAAGGTTTGTCCAACTCTTGATTGAACGAGTCAGGTTAGCTAGTTTTCCGAGTGTTCAGCTAAATTTTAAACACTGCTTTGATTAACCCATATTGCTAATGTACATAGAAAGTAGAATTAGGTTTTGTTTTCTAGGTAGAAACAACAAATTTTCATCATGTAATAATTGTTTTCTTGCTTATATACCTATTAAATCAATAATTTAGCACCGATTTTAAATTGTGTCTCTCTCTCAATTTTGTTCAGAAGTTGATAACGGTAGTTAAAAGCAGTGTTTAAATTCTCTCTCTCTCTCTCAATTCCATATACACATCAATATTCTTCTCTTTTTCCTTCAATCTTTCATCCAACTCCGACCTGCAGTTCTGAATCATGATATTGGTACCGCCTCTCTTTGAGACCTGACCATCATAATATTTTATGTCATTAGGCTCGATCCATGCGGGACCCACCCCTCTGCTAGATAAATTGGGTTTACTTTATTTCCTTTCTGGTTAGTGTTGGTTGCATGCCATGAACTTGTGATCTTGTTGTCGCAATTCTCATTCACTATAAACTCTCCCACTTGGGGGTCAGAATTTGTCAGATGATTGAATTGATTGTTCAATGTTCTGTTCTGTACATCTTATATTTTTCTTATTATCAGTTAGGCCGTTTGTGGATAGGTTAGAACTTTTGACATCATTTCATTGCGTGAGTCATTAAACCAGTGTCCTCGGAATTTGCACGTTTCGGGGGTGAAAAATAAGCGTATAAACCAGTCCTTTTTCTATCCTTTTACCCATAAAAATGGGGGAAAATGAAAAATAAATAAATAAAAAATGAGCAAAATAAATGATTAGTTTAAAATTTAAGTTTTAAATTCCACTTTGAATCCGCAAGACTTATTGGTTTAGAATCTTCAGACTTCATTTTCACATGATTTCTATTCTTTTACTACTCAGGACATGGAGGAAGTGATGGGCTACACGGCTATGTTCATTCCCTTGATTATGCAGTCAATGATTTGGTACGAAAAATCAATATATGTTCCAAATGGAAAGTAAACATTTATCAATCAGCTGAACTTTTCTTCTGATGAGTTATAAATCCCAATCACACAGAAAGCTTTCTTGGAGAAGGTCTTGAGTGAAAATCCCGGGTTACCATGTTTTTGTTTTGGTCACTCTACAGGAGCAGCTATTGTTCTTAAGGTAAGATGTATGGATGACTGAGGTGCGATATCATTTTAGAATCAATACATTCGAATATAATCTCACTCACCTTGCACTAAATTTACTTACCCCCTCCCCCCTGTGTCTATTAATGTTTGTAGGCAGTACTAGATCCCAAGATAGAAGCCCGCATAAATGGTGTGGTATTGACTTCTCCCGCAATTCGTGTTCAGCCATCTCATCCTCTTGTTACGGTGAGATTTTCATCTTGTCAGTAGAATAAGAGTATTCAACTGTGTTGCTCTTAAGTTGGCAATACCATTTTGTGTGTTTACAACTTAATAGCCTTAATCATGAAAATACACAAAAGCTGGCCTTCTAATGATAATGCTTGCAACTTAAATTCTTCATTTAAGTTTTACATCATTGGACTTGTAATTTCTGCATCTGACATTATGTCTTACCTAGGACCTCAAGATGTCAACTAAATTAGCTTCCTTAATACCACATCTTTTCTTTAAAAGAATAATATAAAACCAGTCTAAGTTGGTGAGGATTGAATGGGGGCTTGTTTAGATCATGTAGCATTTAGGTGCATAGATCTCAACATCAAATCATAGCAGCGGAATAGTAGATCTCCATACAAGGTTATACAAGAATTACCTTAACCCGAAAATGGTGGGGTGGTTATCCTCGTCTACGTTACCACATCAAAGTTTGACTTTCGTCTCATTGCAACGGCCGGAGAGAAACCGCTCTTGATGAACGAGAATCTTTCACGTGATCATCTCGCGAGAACCCTCGATAGAACTTGAAGAAGAGAAGACAATTCAAACCCCAGCAATCTCTTAGATCCCTCCTTTCTCTTAATTAGATTAATTAAGCCTAGCACCATATATCACACATATATATAGGGGCCACTAGAAAGGGTGGATATTAAGCCGGGTGAAACCCAATAGCCAACATACTCCCACTCGCACCTTCGAGTGGACGCCGTCCATAGCTCCTTGAGCCGGTTCCTAGAACCGTTGACTTCCTGAGTCAATTGTCTTCTTGAGAATCATCTTTTCCATCCCTGTTCATACCCATACATGGTGCGAGGTGGACCGTTGAGAATCTACAAGCGGATAGCCTTACAACCAGATCTGTTAGGACCGACACAAATATCTCTCTAAAAGGAAAACAACATAAACCAAATATACGTCAGGCTCGTGAAATTTCGTACCCTAGATCCGATCAGGCCTCTCTGAAGCATACTCGAACACCGTGGTTGTTCCTTGATTCATTGCACTATTAAACTTCGTTATCATGGCATCAATAAGAGTTGGCCATGCGATGCAATCAGGAGACATCCCAATGAATCTTTCTCCGGCTCACAACAGCTAGGTTTGCTATTTACCGGCGTTTCTGGCACTGTCCCGAATGTGCGGTATATAGTCATCGCAGCACGAAACAGCAGCCAAACTAGCAGACACTGATAACATGTCTCCCCAGACAGCCCAGCGTCGCTAAGGGTATGTTGACGATCCGTCTTTCCGTGAAGGAGATCGTCATAAGGACTTACACATTGAGGGAGATGGGATCCATCCCTCAACCTCTTTATGTGCACGGTCCCGACACACGTCCTATGGCAACGTACTACGGTATAAAATTCTCTTCGTGAGAGCATACATCATTAAAGTTATATTCCACGGACCCAAGTTCAATCACCCTGTAATTGACTTGCCTGGCTATATCGTCCTGCGATATGTCTGAGATCTCCCGACAAGCGCGCACCCCGTGCAACGAGTTAGATCCCTAGTTCGTCTATATGTAAAAACATGTAAAGTGGTCATGAGATGACCACTTCGATCGCTTGGCATATAGCACATCACCTCATTCTGACCCAGTCAGGATGACTCTGTTAAACACTCTCATGGTTGTTGGGGTAAAAATTTACATCCCGGTTGACCGAGTCAAAGTCAAGGTCAACCCCCAAGCTAGGTGGGCCCAAGCCCAGGTCAAGCGGGCCCATGCCCAAGTCAAGCCCGCGGCCAGCCTCCCCATGCCAACAACAAAATCATGTAATAAATAATTTTTATGTAATTTTTTATACATGAATGTATGCAAAATGGGCATAAAGCCAATGTTTTGTAAGCCCGTGGCTTATGTGCAAAAATGAAATGGCGCATGAGCCATGGGATGGCTAAAATGCCATATTTGTAAAGCCCAAGGGGCTATATGTAAATATGTAAGCCTATAAAAGGCAACATGATGAATAAAAAAAATAACACTTTTTCATTCTCCCAAAAACTAGGGTTCTTTGTGCCTCCTGCTCCTTCTCCAAGGTTCTAAACCTTCTCAATTCTTTTGAATTAAATCAAGAGTTTTACTTTCTTTTCCAAAACTAAGTAGTTTTCCACCACAAAACCCACAAAGGGGAACTCAGATCTCCCATCAGATCTCAAAAAGGAGTGTTTTTTTTAAAATCTCCTACTTCTTGATCTTCAAGATCCGGCCAAACAACAGAAGGAAGAAGAAGAACCCCCTTCATCAGCTTCAAACATCCAAGGAGTTTAACTCCATACATATATACATAACAAATATTTCCTTTCTGAAGTATAGCTTCTGTTTCTTAGGTTAAAAGCCACTTTTTCTCGCCGGCGCTCAAGCGCAGAGCGCCCGCGTGCTGACACGTGGCGCGCTTGCGCTCAAGCGCAAGCGCCCGAGCGCAAGTCGCCCACGTGCCGACACGTGGCGCGCTTGCGTTCAAGCGCAAGCGCCCGAGCGCAAGTCTCCCCGGTGCCGACACATGGCGCGCTTGCGTTCAAGCGCAAGTCTCCCCGGTGCCGACACGTGGCGCACTTGCGCCCCAGCGCGAGCGCAAGTCTCCCCCGTGCCGACACGTGGCGTGCTTGCGCTCAAGCGCAAGCGCAAGTCTCCCCCGTGCCGACACGTGCCGCGCTTGCGTTCCAGCGCAGGCGCTCAAGCGCAAAGCGCGTAGCGCGCTTGCGCTCAAGCGCCCAGGGCTCAAGCGCAGAGCGCCCACGTGCCGACACGTGGCACTTTAGCGCCTGAGCGTACAGCACCCAGGCGCACAGCGCCCAAGGTGCTGCCCCCACACATCCTTTGGATGCCCTTTCCCCCTTTCTTTCTTTTATATATATACATATATACATATATATATATATACATATGTATACATATTTGCACACACACGTGCTCCACGACACTGTCCCTGTTAGAAAAAAATTTCTAACGGGGCGCTGTCCCGCATCCCGCAAGGGGGCTGCTAGCCCCCTTGACCCCCAGCCCGCTATCCGGGTAGCGGGACCCCCGTAAAAACTCTGTGTGGCTCCCGATATATCCAAAACCTCTCTTTCAAAACACAACACACGCACACTGCACATTGAGTTCGCATGACCAGTTTAACCCGTCAATCGGAGGTTCCCTCGCTCCAAAGGCGAGGGGTAATTAACGGCAGCTTAGTCCGCGGCTGCCGGAGATTCGGATCCCCACAATCAATAAACCCCGGCCTACCCTGGGCAGGGGGAATCTGTAGTACGCCTGACAAGCGCGCGCATATTCCCATCTCAATGGGGTGACGAAAAACACCCTATAATGGTTACCATACCCTGTATACAACAATACGATCACTGCTTCGAGCAGATGATGTTTTGCACTTATTCTCATCTTCGTATGCTTCCCTAGTATAAAAAGGATCTTTCGTGGGGGAAAGTTCCTACATGTTGATGTATCTTTGTTAAATGTGTGTCCTGCACACATCATATATCCCGTACACTTCGTGTACTTTGTACACTTAAATTTGTACTCCGTGCCAGAAACAGACATATCCATCCCAGATAATAAAGAAAGAAGGTTACACACCATCAATTATAAAATATACGTCTATAAAGTCGCCATCCACAAATGAATGTCAAATATAATAGGAAGTCACTACATGTCTAAATACATGGCTGTCACCGAGGACGTAGCCCTAAGGCCCTGGTATACTGTACAAAACGCTCCTCGGCAATTCCCTTCGACAGTTGTCCACGACCATCTGATCTGTAGGGATGTATGCAGCTTGATTTCCTCTTTCTCCTGCCTCCTAATAAAATGGTACCAAATTTGAATGTGGTTTGACTTGCCGTGGTACTTCGGATCCTTCGAGTACGCAATGGCTGACATGCTATCGCAATTAAGGATCACCATATCCTTTGCATGTGGCACTAAGGTCAGATTTTACAAGAATCTGTGTAACCAAACTGCCTCTTGTGCTGCAGCACATGTCACCACGTATTCCGCCTCGATGGTGGAAAGGGAAATGCAATCCTGCTTCTTACTACACCAAGAGATAGCCCCGCCATTTAGTAAAAAGGCATATCCCGACGTGGACGCCCCGCTCATCCAGATCGCCGACCCAGTTGACATTTATATAGCCCTACAGGCGAGTGTCCGATCAGCCATAGCACAAAGTACAGTGGGCTATCCCACTTGGGTACCGCAAGATCTCTGCTTCACCCCCTTCCAATGAGTAATACTGGGGTTGGACTGATATCTACTCATCAGTCCCACTGCATAAGATTTATCGGTTCTCGTACACACCAAAACATACACGAAACTCCTGATAGCGCTCCTATAAGAAACATTCTGCATCTGCCTTTTTTTGTTTCGTTCTTGAGACACTGCTCTAAACTTAGCACATGATTCTTTGCAATTGGAGTCCTAATGGGTTTGCAACCGTTCATGCTGAATTGTTCCAAGACTTTCTTAATGTAAGTCTTCTTAAACGAACCTAGGGTACTCCTGGAGCGGTCCTTCAGAATCCAAACCCCGAGCACGAATCGGGCATCGCCAATGTCCTTCATTTTAAAGGTGGAGGACAGTCAACTCTGAGTGGCATTTATAGTCTCTATGCTATTCCCGTGCCAGCAAGATATCGTCGACTTACAATGATGGAATCTTGAAACTCTTACCGGCATGTCGTAGGTAGACACAATAGTCCTGATCGATCATCTTAAAACCATAGCCCAGTACGGTTTTTTGAAATAAAAAATTCCAGACTCTTGAAGACCATTTCAAGCCATAAATAGACTTTAATTTGTACACCTTGCGCTCGAGTCCTTTGGCTAGGGAATCGGTGGGCTGATCCATATAGATCTCCTTTTTCAGTTCTCTAAAGAGAAAAACTGTCTTGATGTCCATCTAGACTAATTCAAGATCCATCCGCGCTACTAAAACCAGAACTAGGCGAACGGATACAATTTTCACCACCGGGACAAATGTCTCATCATAGTCCACACCACTCCTTTGGGTGAACCCATTCACCACCAAGCGTGCTTTGCACCGCTCGATTGTCCTATCCATCTTTCGCTTAATCTGAAAACCCACTTGTTCTCAATGGTCTTGCGTCTGGCAGGAAGATCCACCATGTCACGCCCTGCTTCTCAAGATACGTAACTACGGCACGTGACAGAGCTAACCATGTTGCATGTGGTTAAGAATCATCCCTCCACTGTCACATTACGGCTGTCTGTAGGATATCAAGAAAAGAAAATATATAATATAGTCAACACATGTCCATTTGCTACAGTAAATAAAATCAAGAAAATGCATAAAGCGGAACTGAATCAAGATCCAATAAATAATAGTATATGAATCACGTCCCAATATCAGCCCACACATCAATAGAAATAAAACTGCGGAAATAACTAAACTAAGAGTCTATAACTAAATGGCTAGCTCCTCATTATTCGGCTTGATTGCTAAAGTACTCTTGATCTGCCTGCGATAAAGGTTAAGGAACTGGGCTATGCAAAACCTAGACGTCAGTGAGTCATAAATACCAAAATAATAGTAATAACCAGGATAGGATGATATGATTAAACAAGAATGTAAATAATAACACATGTTTAAAACAATAAGCTGTATGTATGTGATGTGTATCTTAAAGTCTCTGATTCTAGGTTATCTATTTTACAAGCCTTTGAAATTAATTTAATGGAATCGTCGATATAACTCAATAGTATCCCGTGTGTGTCCGGGACCACGGTCAAGACTCTTGGGTTGAATCTGAGACGTGCCGCTAAGCGGTAAACAGGTAACATGTACAGACGAGATGTCAGCAGCATCATTCCGGGGCTGGTCGAGCCCGTAAAGATTGATCAGTATAAGTATCGAACTGTTGTGTTACAAGTCAGGTTTCATTATTGATTTCCCCTTACCCCAGGTTTTGTGTTCAAGTCAGATATTGATGATATAAATCTAATGCCAACACAGAATTAAGCAGGTACAGGTCTTGTCTATGTAGATGACAAGTTACGTCCATGAGGACAACAATCAGGATTGTTGGCATTAGCAATAAGATCTAAGTAACAAGTCTGGTAGTGTGTCGTGAACATGTCATGTACTATATGTTACCCAAAATAGATGCCAATGTGAAACTGTAATCAATATCGGAACATGGTAAACACAACTGATGCTAGAATGCATATGTATCTATCTGTAATAACCATTATACGTCTATTACCATGTATGATGCAGGCTAGATAGCGTATTGAACTAATATAGTAGTATGATAACGTTGTGACGTTCAGGTATGTAACTAGATAAGCTATTATCAGTACGGATACAGACGGATACTGGAAAACGGTAAATCGGTAATTTCTGCTGAATAGTAAAACACATGCACTATCATTTATTAAATAAATATCGATATAATAATATAGCATGTTGCAATTTTAGAACTTGCCTGATCGGATCTCACGTCGAGATGCAGATGTCACGTCCGACATCGGAATAACGTCGCGATGCAAACTACGTGCGCAGGACTGGACCTGACTAAGCAGTGACGTGATGTGATGACTGGGCTAGATGATGTCGGTGACTGGGTCGTCTGAATCGTCGGCGACGCGGGCAACTCCGGCGAGACGGCCGGAATCAAGAAAAGAAGGAAAGAAAGAAAAGAAGAAGAGAGTAGTTGCTGTAGGTTTTCTGTTCTTGGTGAGAACAGAGGGGATGGTGGCGAGGTGATGGCGGTGACGACGTCAAGGTGTTGCCGTCGGTGAGATAGTGAGGGTGTGGTGATCAGGGAAGAAAGTGCAGGGTGGTCGGGAGAGTGTAGCATTGGTGGTGGTGGTCTGGGGTGTTGCTGGGAGGCGAGGAAGCGAAGAAGTGGTCGGCGGCGGCGGTTGGGTCTACCGGCGACGAGGGTTCCGGCGACGAAGTGTGGGTTTCTTGGGTCGGGAAAAGGTGCAAGGGTTGCAGGGGTTTTGGTTTGGGTCGTCGGGGAGAGGAGGTGAGGAGGAGATAACTGTGATGATGATGGACGAGGACGAGGGCGAACGGCGACGAGGGTTGCCGGCGGGGGTGTTGGGTTTCTTGGCGTCGGGAAGGTACAGGGGTGCTCGGGAATAGGAGAAGAGGAGAGAAGAGGGAGGCGGAGGTGACGACGAGAGAGGGCGGTGATGGTGAGGATGAGGTCGAGGGGTCAACGGCGGCGACGAGGGAGCGGGTTAGGTTTCTGGGTTCGTTCTAGGTGGGGGACGTAAGGAAAATAAGAAGAAGAAGAGAGAGTTGGTTTTGTTAATTATTAATATATATATATATATATATATTAGTGTATATATATAAAGAGAGAGAAAGGTTAGAGAGAGAGAGACGGATGGGAGAGAGACGTGAGAAGAGAGAGATTATTTTAATTAGTATATATATATATATATATATATATATATCTAACAGATTATATATTGATATATATATATTGGGATTTTACAACTAATACCAGTTTACTCCGAATATTGCCCGCGCCTTTTCTAAAAATCTAGTTTTTAAATATAGAGAATATATGTAAAAGTTTAAACCATAATGTGATATCCAGTAAATAAAAATATATACCCCCAAGTACGGATCTACGTAAATATAAATAGCGATAAAAAACGAGTCTGTTTTAACAATTAGGGCATAAACACAATATATGGGTGTAACCACAAGCTATGGGGGATGGCAAGGCTAGATATTAAAATATATTATTTGTTTTTTATTATATATTATTAAAAGATATGTGGATACTATAATATATTATATATGTATAATATCTAGATTCGCACGGATACTCTGTACTGGCAAATATTTGATGTAAACTTGAACTATGATGAATTTCAAACATGTGAGTCGGGTCAGATAATAACCACAGCTGCTAAATGCACTATCCGTAACCCAAACAACGGTAATCAAGAACTTTACCGCAAGATTTGAAATATCCCAAAAAGTATAGTACTATACCCAATTACAAAAGAATTTCGTCCTCAAAATTCCTAGAACAAGAAAAGACAAGAAAACATGGATCTAAGAAAAGAGGTGTAGAAACTTCTGTCGGATCTCGTTTTCACGTTCCGAAATAGATTCTCCGTGCGAACGATTCCCCTCATGAAACGAGTACTAGTGGGATAACCTTATTTTTTAGGACTTTTTCTTGTCGATCCACAATCGCTATTGGTTGCTTTTCAAATGTTAAATCTTCCCTTACTGTCAGTTTTGAGTGATCTAGGACGTGCGTCTCATTTCGAACATACTTGCGGAGTTGAGATACATGAAACATGCCATGAACATCCGCCAAGGATGGCGGTAAAACCAATCGATAAGCTATCTCTCCAACACGCTCGATAATACCGAAAGGCCCCACGAATCGAGGACTAAATTTGCTTCGACTACCAAATCGGATCACTCTTCTGGTCGGTGATATCTTCAAGAATATAAGATCACCAACTGCGAACTCCAGACGTCTTCGTCCAGTATCAGCCCAACTTTTCTGTCGATCTTGTACCACTTTCATATGATTTCTGATCACGTTAACTTTCTCCACCGTCTGCACAATATGATCCGGTCCCAATAATTTTCTTTCTCCAACACCGTCCCAACAGACGGACGAGCGACACTTGCGACAAAAAATGATCCTCCCATGAACCCTTGAAGTCTAACATGCATGCTCTCAACATATCTTTAAGAGTTCGGATCGTTCTTTCGGACTGGCCATCTGTTTGAGGATGATAAGCTGTGCTAAATTTCAAGCGAGTCTCCAAACTTTCCTGTAAACTCCTCCAAAAGTGCAATAAAAATCGAGTATCACCATCGGAAATGATGCTCACGGGTATTCCATGTAATCTCATAATCTCCTGCATGTACCGCTCTGCTAAAGCTTTCGTCGATTGACCAACACGAAATGGTATAAAATGAGTTGCCTTGGTCAATCGATCGACAATCATTCAAACTGCATTATTGCCCCTTGGACTCCGTGGTAAAGCTGTCATGAAATCCATGGTTATATGTTCCCGCTTCCATTAAGGAATCGGAAGTGGTTGCAACAAACCAGCTACCCTTTGATGTTCAGCCTTGACTCGATGACACATTACGCACTTCGATACGTAGCGAGCAATCTCTCTTTTCATGCGTTCCCACCAGAAATGTTGTCGTAGATCTCTGTACATCTTTGTGTCTCCCGGATGTACGGGATACGCGGAACTATGAGCCTCTTTGAGAACTTCACGAACACTCCTTTCGGTACACATAAACGACTCCCATAATGTAACGAACCATCTTCATGAATTAACAAATCCGTTCGAAGTCCCGCTTCTACTTGTTCTCGAAACTTCTGCAATCTTAGATCATGCGACTGCGCTGCTTTAATGCCATCGATTGAGGATGACTGTAATTGCAACTGCATCAACTGTCCCGAAGAATTCGGTAGTACAATCTCCAATCCGAATCTCTGAAAATCATATATAATCCCTTTTTGTGCAGTCAATATCCGTAACCGACTTAGAGCATCCGGCACTACATTAACTTTCCCCGGATGGTATTTTAGATCAAGATCATAGTCAGCCATCAGCTTTAACCATCTACGCTGCCTCATGTTGAGCTCCTTCTATGTGAACACGTACTTTAGGCTCTTGTGATCCGTAAATACTTCAACTCTTTCGTCTAGTAAGTAGTGTCTCTAAATCTTTAGCACAAAGATCACTTCTGCTAGTTCTAAGTCATTAGTTAGGTAGTTCTTCTCACGAGTCTTCAATTGTCTCGACGCATAAGTTATAACCTTCTCATGCTGCATTAGAACGCATTCCAAGCCTTTCCTAGATGCGTCGCTATGAATAACCAACCCTCCGGAACCGTCTGGCATTGTCAAGATAGGAGCGGTGGTCAATTTTTGCTTCAACGCTTCAAAAGCCGACGCACATTTCTCGGTCCATACGAATGGTACCTCCTTTCGTGTTAGCTTGGTCAATGGTTCAGCTGTTCGAGTGAAGTTCTTAACAGACCTTCTATCCGGCAAGCCCAAGAAAACTTCTGATCTCCTCCATGTTCTTTAAAATTGGCCAATCATGAACAACTGCAATCTTTTCGGGGTCAACGACAATTCCATCTCCGGATACAACATGACCCAAGAACTTCACTTTTTCGAGCTAAAACTCGTACTTACTCATCTTAACATATAACTTTTCTTGTCTCAGTATTTGCAGTGTGATCCTCAAGTGTTTTGTATGTTCTTCTTTGCTCCTCGAATAGACCAAAATGTCATCAATAAACACGACTACAAACTGGTCCAGGTACGGTGAAAAGATTCGATTCATCAAGTCCATAAATATTGCCGGTGCGTTAGTAACTCCAAATGGCATCACTAAGTACTCGTAATGCCCATATCGAGTTTGGAACGCTGTCTTGCAAATATCTTCTGATTTCACCCGAATTTAATATCTGGATCGCTAATCCAACTTCGAGAATACTTTCGCGTCACTGAGTTGATCGAATAATTCGCCGATGCGAGAGATTAAGTACTTGTTCTTAATAGTTACCCGGTTTAATTCTTGATAGTCAATGCACATCCTTCGTGTGCCATCCTTCTTGATTAGAAGAACTGGAGCTCTCCAGGGTGAATTGCTGTTGCGAATCCAACCCTTTTCTAGCAATTCGGTAACTTGTTTTTTTTACCTCTTCTAGTTCTACCGGCGCCATTGGATAATAAACCTTTGAAATCGGCGCTGCTTTAGGAATAAGATCAATCACGAACTCCACATATCGTTTTGGCGGTAAACCCGAGATGTCCTCGAACACATCCATAAACTCCCGAACTACTGCTGGCACTTCCTCTTTGTTTACTTCCATCGACGAAAGAACGGCATTATTCGGCCCTAAATTTGACTGGTCCGACAGATCTGCTATTTCCCAAAAATATTAACTCCGGATGTCCGGGAATCTGGAAAATCACTTTCTTTGCCCTACAATCAATGTGAGAGTGGAAAATGCCAAGAAAATCTATTTCCAAAACATCATAGCTACCAGTATCAATCACCAAGAAATCTGCGAACAACTCCCGTCCGCAAATAACAATCGAGCAATCCTTGCACTTACTACTAGATATAATATTTCCATTCCCAGTGTGTATATCCCAGCAACTAAACATGGCCGTGTGTGGAATAGAGTGTGCATTAATAAACTTGGACAACATGAAGCAATGGGATGCACCTGAATCGAATAATGCCAATGCGGGAAAATTATAAATGAGTAGGATACCTGAAACAACATCATCTGACGCCTTAGCCTCCTCGGCCGTCAAGGTGAAGGCCCGTGCTTGATTAAGCCTCTGAATAATCAGTTTCTGCCCATGAATCTATTTCTGCGGTGGCTTCTGAATATTGTCTTTCAATCGTATCTTTAAAGGGCAAGCACTGATGGTATGGTCAGCTGATCTACAAACTAGACAGAGTCCAAGCCTCTTTCGACATTCCTTCAGTAGGTGTCCGGATAGATGGCAAAAGTCACAAATCACACTTCTTTTCTGATCGGATACGACGGGCTTCTTCATGGGTACAATGTCTCGCTTGTTTACCGGAATGTTTCTGCGTTCAGGAGCTCGATATGGCGTAAACGACGGCTTCCGCACTATAACTTCTTGCGGTTGAGTACCATTTTCTTTCACCGATAAACTCTGTTATTCTCTAGCCGTCTTGAGAACTTGGGAGAAGGTAGCTAGTCAATCCTAGAGCTATGATATGTCTATGAATCTCCACATCCAAGCTACACATAAACCTCCGTGCCCTATCTGCCTCATACAACCAAGGGTCCCGCAAATCGACTGAGCCGGGTCCACTCAGCTGATGCGCATCAACGGATCCGCCATTCTGCTTCAAGCTAATGAACTTCTATTCCATTTCCTCCCGAGCAGACCGCGGAAAGAACTTCTCCAAGAAACTTCGCGAAAACATTGCCCAACTGGTCGGCTTGGTCAAACGGGTCTCCTCTACGAGCCACCACTCGCGAGCGTAATCTACCAATTGGATGCATACTACATCTATCCTTTTCTCATCTGGAATCTGCGCGGCAATAAGCAGATTCTCTGTATCAACTAACTACTGCTCCGCCGGCAATGGCTTCTCCAATCCTGTAAATGTGGACGGACTGAGCTTTCTAAAGTCCGCCACGGTGCCCTCACGCTGTGCTGGCCTGAGTGCTACTGCAACTACGGACTGCTGGACTGTCCGCAGACCCTCCTGGAAAGCCTCGGCCTGCCGCTGATTCAGCTCAGTTTGCCGCTTCTGGTTTTCCAGCATACCACATATAACTCCAAGCAATGCGGCGTTATCAACAAGTCTATGCTATAACCTCAAATCTTTATCCGTCATGATTCTGAAGCCAAGACACCGAAGAGGATTAGCAACGGTAAACAGGATTCAATAAACAGGATGGTTATAGATTCAAGACTGGTAAGATAGTAATGTGGCAGGACATGTTCTTGATTTCGGGTTTTCTGGTTAGTGTTTTCAATATCCAACTGCAAAAGAACCAAACCCGACTAACCCTAAATCTTATGGCTCTGATACCAAACAAACCCTGTCGCGTCCCGCTTTCCAAGAAACGTAACTACGACACGTGACAGAGCCAACCATGCTACCTGTGGCTGGGAATCATTCTTCCACAGTCACATTGCGGCTGTCTGTAGGATATAAAAAAAAGAAAAATATATAATTTAGCTAACACATGTCCATTTGCCACAGTAAATAAAATCAAGAAAACACAGCGGAAACGAATCAAGATTCAATAAACAATAGTATCTGAATCACGTCTCAATATGGGCTCACATCAATAGAAATAAAACCGCGGAAATAACTAAACTAAGAGTCTATAACTAAATGGCTAGCTCCTTATTGCTCGGCTTGATTGCTAAAGTACTCTTGATCTGCCTGCGATAAAGGTAGAGGAACTGGGCTATACAAAATCCAGACGTCAGTGCGTCATAAATACCAAAATAATAGTAATAATCAAGATAGGATGATACGATTAAACAAGAATGTAAATAATAACACAGGTATAAAACAATAAGTTGTATGTATTTGATGTGTATCCTAAAGTCTGTGCTTCTAGGTTATCTATTTTACAAGTCTTTGAAATCAATTTAATGGAATCGTCGATATAACTCAATAGTATCCCGTACGTGCCCGGGACCACGGTCAAGACTCTCGGGCTGAATCCAAGACGTGTCGCTAAGCAGTAAACGGGTAACATGTACAGACGAATGATGTCAGCAGTATCATTCAGGGGTTGGCCGAGCCCGTAAAGACTGATCAGTATAAGTATCAAACTGTTGAGTTACAAGTCAGGTTTCATTATTGATTTTCCCTTACCCCCAGGTTTTGTGTTCAAGTCAGGTATTGATGATATAAATTAATGCCAACACAGGATCAAGCAGGTACATGTCTTGTCTATATAGACAACAAGTCACGTCTATGAGGATAACAATCAGGATTGTTGGTTTTAGCAATAAGATCCAAGTAACAAGTCTAGTAGTGTGTCGTGAACATATCATGTACTATATATTTCCCAAAATAGATGCCAATGTGATACTGTAATCAATATCGGAACATGGTAAATACAACTGATGCCAGGATGCATATGTATCTATCTGTAATAACCATTATACGTCCATTACTATGTATGATGCAGTCTAGATAGTGTATTGAACTAATATAGTAGTATGATAACGTTATGACATTCCGGTATGCAACTAGATAAGCTGTTATCAGTACGGATACTGGAAAACGGTAAATCGGTAATTTCTGCTGAATAGTAAAACACATGTATTATCATTTATTAAATAAATATCGATAATATAGCATGTTGCAAGTTTAGAACTTGTCTGATCAGATTTCACGTCGAGATACAGATGTCAAGTCCGACGTCGGAATAACGTCACGATGCAAACTACGTGCGCAGGACTGGACCTGGCTTAGCAGTGACGTGACGTGGTGACTGGGCTAGATGACGACGGTGACTGGGTCGTCTGGATCGTCGGCGACGCGGGAAACTTCGTCGAGACGACCGGAATCAAGAAAAGAAGGAAAGAAAGAAAGAAAAGAAGAAGAGAGTAGTTGCTGTGGGTTATCTATTCTTGGCGAGGATAGAGAGAATGGTGGCGAGATGACGATGGTGACGACGTCGACGAGATGGTGAGGGTGTGGTGATCGGGGAAGAAAGTGCAGAGTGGTCGGGAGAGTATAGCGTTAGTGGTGGTTGTGGTCTGGGGTGTTGTTGGGAGACGAGGAGGCGAAGAAGTGGTCGGCGGCGGCGATTGGGTCTACCGGCGACGAGGGTTCTAGCGTCGAAGTATGTGTTTCTTGGGTCGGAAAAAGATGCAGGGGTCGCTGGGGTTTTGGTTTGGGTCGTCGGGGAGAGGAGGTGAAGAGGAGGAGATGACTGAGGTGAATGTGATGACGAGGGGAGAGGACGAAGGCGAACGGCGACGAGGATTGTCGGTGGGGGTGTTGGGTTTCTTGGCGTCGAGAAGGTGCAGGGGTGCTCAGGAACAGGAGAAGAGGAGAGAAGGGGGAAGCGGAGGCGATGACTTGAGAGGGCGGTGATGGTGAGGATGAGGTCGAGGGGTGAACGGCTGCGACGAGGGAGCGGGTTAGGGTTCTGGGTTCGTGTTCGGAGGACGTGAGGAAAATAAGAAGAAGAGAAAGAGAGTGGGTTTTGTTAATTATTAATATATATATTATATTTATATATATATAGTGTGTGTGTGTGTGTAGAGAGAGAGAGGAGGGGGAGAGAGACGTGAGAAGAGAGAGAGAGGGATTAGTTTAATTAGTATATATATATATATTTAACAGATTATATATATATATATATATATATATATATATATATATATATATATATATTGGGATTTTACAGCTAATACCGGATTACTCCGAATATTACCCGCGCCCGTTCTAAAAATCTAGTTTTTAAATATGGAGAATATACGTAAAAGTTTAAACCATAATGTGATATCCAGTAAATAAAAATGTATACCCCAAGTACGAATCTATGTAAATATACATAGCGATAAAAAACGAGTCTGTTTTAACAATTAGGACATGAACACGATATATGGGTGCAACCACATGCTTTGGGGTGTGATGACATGCAAGGCCAGATAATAAAATATATTATTTGTTTTTTATTTTGTATTATTAAAAGATGTGTGGATACTAAAATATATTATATATGTATAATATTTAGATTTGCACGGATAGTCTATAATAGTAAATATTTGATTTAAACTTGAACCATGATGGGTTTCAAACATGCGGGTCGAGTCGGATAATAACCACAGCTGCTAAATGCACTATCCGTAACCCAAACAATAGTAATCAAGAATTTTACCGCAAGATTTGAAATACCCCAAAAAGTATAGTATAAATGCACTAGGGTGTTACATTATACCCAACCACAAAAAAATTTCGTTCTTGAAATTCCCAGAATAAGAAAAGACAAGAAAATACGGATCTAAGAAAAGAGGTATGGAAACTTCTGTCGGATCTCGTCTTCATGTTCCCAAGTAGATTCTCCGTACGAACGATTCCCCCATGAAACGAATGTTAGGAAAGATACACATTCCTTAAAGTAATACCGAACTGATCATGATACGTTATATCAATCTAAACCATGCTAATGGAATGGAACGGAACAAAATGGATAAAGAAACAAGAGGAATTAGATTGTGCCAGGTCATCTAACTTAGTCCAGCTAGTGTCACACACACAACTTCATAATTTCTCGCATAAATTTCTCTGCTAACGCCTCCCGAAATGTAACGAATAGGTCGAGTTATGTGCCTCCCTCATAACTTCACGAATTTTTCCTTTTGGCACACATGTGGTTCCCATACTATGAGGACCCGACTCCTTGAATTAGCAAATCTGTCTCGAGCCTTGTGGGTCATGGGTCTACCATACTTCCGCTGCGCTACTCTGATAAGTTTAGACATTTCTTCACAACCTCTTCAATTGAGTATACCGCGCTCGAGCAGTCTTGATGCGATCTATCAACGATGACTATACTTATAGTGGCTTTAACTCCCCGAAAAATTTGGTAAGACTAATTCCAACTCAATTCTCCGACAATCAGTTATCAGCTACTCTTGCAACATCAATATCATTCTAGCTCGCAACCAACTTATAGTATCCAACACTACACTTCCTGTCCGGATGATACTTCTATATCCAGGTTGTAATTAGTCACTAGATTCAACTATCTATATTGCTTCATGTTAGGCTCCTTCCGCTTGAACACGTACTTTTTGGCTTTTACGACCGGTGGATGTCTCGACCTTTTCGTCTAAAGAGTAGCGTCTTCATAACTCCAATGCGAGTATCACTACAACTAATTTACGAGTAATGCGCCGGCCAATTCTTTTCCAATGTCTTCAGCTGTTCGACACATCGGCCATCACCAGTCCTTGATGTTTCAATACATTACCCAAAACCTTTCCCGATGCGTCGTTGTGAATCTACTATCCTTACGAAACCATTCGACGCAGTTAGAACAGGAGCGGTTGTTCATATATACTTCAACGAGTTGAAAACTTGCGCACACTTCTTAGACCAACCAACTGGTCATCTTTTCTAGTCAACTTGGTCAGCGACACCGCTATCCATGCGAAACTTACATAAATTTTTGATGGTAACCAGCGAGTCCAACCTATTCTTATTTCGGGTTTCCTCGGACTTGACAAACTCAAGTTGCCACAATCTTTCTGAGTCTACAGCGATCTTATCTCCCGATATGTTATCACCCAAGTACTTAATTTCATCGATTCAAAACTCGCATTTGCTCAACCTGGAATACAATTGCTCTTGCCTCAAACAAAGTCTAAAATATACTTCCTTAAATGCTTCCTTCAGATGGATCATACATGAATTTTAGGGAGTCCCAATGTCAAGAGGTGAACTTCAAGAGAATTGAAGAAAGAAGTTGGATTCAGCTTTCAAGGTAAGACATATGTTTGGAAATAATTGAATAGAGGGAGAAACAAAATAATACAATAAAAATCAAGGAATGGATCAAGAGTAGAATTCTAAGTTATTTAAACAGAGTACCGTATTGTAATCATTCCGCGGTATATGATTACAATCACATAACTCTATCTAAGTCACCAAAACTCTACCATCAGAGTCAATAGAATACAATTTAAGAATACGGAATCAAGAAAATTACATGATACGATCAACGGTGATGAAAGGTTTGCAATTTCGTTTTCCTTCAATCGAGATACGATCGTTAGGAAGAGTAGGGAGAAATTCAAGTTATAGGATTAAGGGATGAACCATGGTGCAAACATTATAAACTCACTCACATCAATTTAGGCATGAAGGGTACCAAGACAATACATACCTAAACCATCTCGCAACTGCGGGTATCAATCACTAGGCAAACTGCAAACGAATTCCGGCCACCAACTACGACAGGACACTTCTTATGCTCCTTTTTAGAAACAATCTTCCTATTCCTATGTGAGTCTCAGATCAGATCTAGAAATAGCGTGCTACAATCGATGTCGGGTTTTTCTAGAGGGTAGATTAGCTAGTAGGAGACATACGTGACGGGATGACATAAAAACCAGCTAACCATAATACCGGAAAGGAGTTAAACGAGAAGAATACTTAATACCACCTCCATAGAAGTCTCTACTTCTATGATACAAATGGTGCTTCCGGAACATCACTTCTCAACTGATTCCTCGACGAACAGGTGTCGATCTGGTGGTCAGTAGCCCCATAACCAAAACATTGCCACCTTTATTTTCGACAATACCACCAAGTATGGCCAGGCCGCCGGCAGTAGTTACAGATCACAATCTTCTTTTAAGATGAGATAACTGGTCGTTTCATAGGTAGTTCCCTGTCTCAACCGGAACACCCCTATGTGCTTGAACTCTGGTTGTCGTCTGTACTACTATATATGCCAGAACATCCTGCTGATGATCACTTTTCCCTGTGTTCGTGGGTCTCTGTTGCCCATTCAAAGAGAACAGTAGCAGTCTGTTGGACCGTCTTCAAACTTCATTGGAACACCGTATTCCTGAAATTGAGGACGAAAGACGAGTTTAACAAGGAAAACAAGATTCAATCGAAGCAAGAGATTCAATGGAATCAAGATTCGATAAAGACAAGAATTCAAGAATTCGAATGGCAGGCAATAGTGTGCCTAGATATGTTTTTATATTCCGGGATTTAAGGTCAACGAATTGGGTCGAATATCCAATTACAAATTGAACTAAGCCCAGCTAATCTAATCTTAGGCGCCGATACCAACAAAACCTTGTCACGTTCCACTTCCCAATATACTTAAATACGGAAACGTAACAAAGCCAACCATGCTAGGTACGGTAAGAAAATATCTTTCCATAGTCACATTACGGCTGTCAATCAGTAATCAAGAACACTATAATAATAAATTTATCGCATGTCTAATAGCCACAAGAAATAATAACGGGAAACAATAGCGGAAGCAATAAAGATCCAAGGAAATAAAAGCATACCTAAACCATCAATAAGAACTAGATCAATGGGATGCTTCTTAGATCGGCATTCCTGTCGATATAATCACAATTCTCCTGTGCTAAGGTCAAGTATTTGAGCCATGCAAAACCCAGACGTCAGTACGTCAATAATATAACCAGTATGAGTTAGAATATATCATGTACAAGAACTAGATACCATGAGTATAAACGATAAGCAATAGCATTACATGTGATGCAACAAGCAAGATATCAGCATCAATCTTATCACGTGTATCCTAAGCGTTCATGTCGCTATGTTATCTATCCTAAAGGTATTTGAAACCAATCAATGGAATTCTCGATGTAACTCAATAGTATCCCGTGTGTGTCCAGGACAACGGTCATGATTCTCGGGACTGAATCCGAGACGTGCCGCCAGGTAGTAAAACAATGTCATGTATAGATGAACAATGTCAGCATCACCATTTCGGATCCCAAAGCTCGTATCGGCTGATCAGTCTTTAGCAATCAATAACTGTTGAGTTACAAGTCGGGTTTCATTCTTGATTTCCCATTTTCCCATGTTTTTATGTTCATGTCAAGTATATAAATAATATCTACCTAATGCTAACATATGAACATGCATATACATGTTACGTCCATTGGGACAACTTGTCAGGTCAATCAAGTCAATATCAGGATTGTTGGCATTGGTAAACATTACATGGTAAGTATGTACTGGCATGATAACGATAACAATACAATAAAAATAGCATGATAGCAGTGATATATGTCATAAATTGGCATACAAGCATGTCAGGGATAACATAATCATATCATGTATAAGATCAAAATAATAACATTAACAAGGATATCATATTCAATCCGATTAATAATAATAAAAGTGGTGTTGATTAACCATGTAGAAGAAAGTTCTGTTCAGAAATTCAGCGACATCCTGATTTGTAAAATAGCTTAAAAATAACAAACATTCTCCAAAAGGGACGTGTCATATACCAAAACAAAGCTAATTCAACAAGCTTTTCATTTTTATAAGTATCTCAAGTTGTTCGTACAAAAAATTATGAACGTTCGAAATTGATAGTTTGCTGCTGGAATTTCCCTGAACAGCAGTTCATAGGTACTTTCATTTGCAATTTACGTTATTTAAATAATTTATTTTGCAAGTAAATCTTTCACAGGGTTACATTATTCTGAGTTAGCTTCGTAACGAACTAAAAAACATGTGCTAATGATTTTTTTACGATTTATAATGAATTTTATAAGGTAAGTTGTACAGTAAATTTCAGATTTTTCGTATCCGTTTGGCGACGACGTTTCATATGTAAACTATAATATTTTCAAACTATATTTTGCAACAACGATTATTATATCTAATATAAACTAATGATCATAATATGGGTTTCAACAAGGGTTTCATTATTATGTACACTATTTCCGAAAAGACTTGGGCTTAGTTTTTAGCAAAACAGGTTATATATATATTCAAATATTAAACTATAGACAATGTTAGTTAACAATCTGCAATCATCAATACCTATCAAAATAACATTATTAATTAAGCATAATTATTCTCTTAAAGTATATACTAATTTTAACCGTTATAAATAAATAATATTATGACTACCGTAATTGTCATCGTAGTTAGTATGCACGAACAAGTATTAGATACTTGCTTCGGAGACGACGAAGACGAGAAAGATAGCTGCGATTTGATGGTGATCGATCTTTTCTGAAGTTGGGGTGGGTCATTGCAGCGGTCGAGGGTGATGGGTTTAGAGGAGATGAAAACATGGGCGAAGGAGATAAGCTTAGGTTTATATTAGAGAAGAGAGGAAGATGAGAGTGATAGGAGAGAAAATAAGATTTGTTTTTAAAAGAGATAGATAGATAATGGGTTATATATATATATATATATATATAGAGAGAGAGAGAGAGAGAGAGAGAGTGATTAATGCAAATCTGAAATAAACCTCCAAAATATTTGTTTAAGGATCGCCTAAAGATTTTCAAAAGATTAACAATATCTAAGCATATTTTTTATTTAAAACTACCATAATAAAATATATCCCTTTTAAAGTTATCAAACCAAAATATATTTTTTGTTAAAAAAACATACTAATATATCTAATATTTAAGTATACCGTATGAACATTAAAATAAGATATTATTAGACTAGCAAACAAAGTTAAAACTAATTATCATATATTTAACTATTTAGATAACCATAATATTTTTGGTTACAAAACTAATATTTGATTATATATTGTATGGATATTAAAACATATGTTAATAGATTAGCAAACAAAATATTAGATATTAATTATCTTTTATTTAACAAACTAGATAACCATAAATATATTCTATTATATAATACCCTTTTCTTATGTCATGATATTTTAACATATATTATATGAATAAGATATATACGATAAGCAATAAAACTTAAATACTAGCAAAATATATTAGGTTAACATGCATGCGGGTCGGGTACTAATATTATATCAATTCGAACTAGAGATCAAGATAAGATAAAATAATACGATTATCATAATAACCATTCAAATATCAATTATAACCCAATAACAATAACAATATAAATGCTCAACATATTTATTTAATATAATTAAATAACGTACGATCGTGTTAGGGTGTTATAAAGATATTATGTGAGAATAAATTTTAAATTTTCTAAAAAAAATTAATGGTAAAATCAATTTAAAACTTCCAAAGTTTTAAATGGTTTTTATGTTTCTTACACCCCAAAATAATTTTTTTACAAGACATGTGGACCTTTTTTAAAATTTCCTAAAATTTTAGAATTATTTAAGATTTTTTTTTTTGAATTTTAAAAAATTTCAGAAAAAGAAAACTTTTATGGTTTTTTTTCCTTAAAAAAAACTGACGGGTCAGCCTAAGCCCAAAAAATATCTTTTTTTATTTAAAAAATGTTTTAATTTTCTTGATTTATTTTTAAAATAAAAAAATCCAAAAAAAAATTAAAATCTTTTACTTAAAAATAAATCCATAAAAATCTCAAAAAAATTCTAGATTTATTTTTCAAATAATAAAATATTTGGGCTAACCAAATATCAACTAAATATCTTATCTCAAATTCCACATATCTAAAAAAACCCTTAGGGTTAGGGATTGTTTTTCCAAAAATTATGACCTAACCATCATAAAATTTCACAAAAAATTTACAAACAAGAACCAATGTTTAGCAAAAACAATATTCTCACAATTTTGATTCATGGCTATTCCTCACACCGAGAAACAAATTTTTAATCATCGCAACGTCACAAAAAAAATAGATCTAATTTAGGCGACATATGAAGCATAAAAATTTAAATAGATCTAAAGATCTATTTCCATCAACAACCCTAATAATTGTAAATGTATAAAAATTGATAAAAAAATTTGATCTAACTTTTAGATAAAAAAAGCAATTTTGAATCGCAACAATTTTAAAATATAGATCTAACTACGAATTACGAATGTGGGTATCTAAGTTCTGATACCAATGTAGCATTTAGGTAGATCTCAATATCAAATTATGGCAGCGGAATAGTAGATCTACACACAAGGTTCTTGATGACGCTCGATATTAGCGACCTCCAAGATCAGGACACGTGGCAGATGACGTGTCCCAAGACTCAGAAGAAAGGGCCTACAGGGGCCGACCAGGCCACCCTGTGCCCGACCTGTAAGCGCAAGCTGGCCCTCCCCGGGACCCCCTGCAAATTAGCCTCCTCGGCCCCTCAGCTCGCCCCGAGCTGCCACAAGACCAAGACTCCTCGGCCTTCTCGCTCGTCCTCGAGTCCCAGGCCGAGGCCGCCTTCCTCGACCTTCCGATCAACTCCACCACTCACAGGCGTAACCGCCGCTCCGCGAATCTCGTCATGCACAGATTCTATGCCAACAACATCCCACGTTCCACGCTATCACGATCCCCATTAATGGGCGATCCGCTCTCTGCGCGAGAATCTCGCGCTCCCGACGTCACGCCCGCGCAGAGAGGGGATCGTGATAGCGTGGAATGTGGGATGTTGTTGGCGTAGAATCTGCGCATGGCGAGATTCGCGGAGCGGTAGTTACGCCTGTGAGTGGTGGAGTTGATTGGAGGGCCGGGGACTCGGGGACGAGCGAGGAGGCCGAGGAGTCTTGGTCTTGTGGCAGCTCGGGGCGAGTTGAGGGACCGAGGAGGCTAATTTGCAGGGGGCCCCGGGGAGGGCCAGCTTGCGCTTACAGGTCGGGCATAGGGTGGCCTGATCGGCCCCTGTGGGCCCTTTCTTCTGAGTCTTGGGACACGTCATCTGCCACGTGTCCTGATCTTGGAGGTCGCCAATATCGAGCGTCATCATTAGCCCCCCACTCTTGTCCTGACCAGCTAGCGGGTCGGGTCAGGAGTGGACTGCCGGGCCTTCCTAGGTGAGCTCCTTCTCAAGGTTATGCCGGGATGAGTTCTCGAGCCGTCGGTTGTCTTTTCCGCTAGCGAATCGAGGCGAGATCTTTGCATTTAAAGGGGGTGCGCCGGTTCGTGCACTCTGCAGTCAAAGCGACAATCCACGTGTCGAGCGCCAACTGGCTGATGTGACGTGCGCAGGTCTGCGGCGTCTGACGGAACGCGGTCAATCGTGGGCCGCCACGTGGAGCGATCGGAGCTGCTGGGCGCAAGGAGCCGTTTCGACGGGAGACGATGGGCGCCATTGGATGAGGCCGTATGCGGTAATAAATGTTGGTGGGGACCGTCCTAGGGCCTTTACTCTCTCATACTCATTCTCAAGCCCCAGCTGCTCGGCGCTCGTCTCCCCTCTCTCGTTCCCAAGTTTTGAAGAATTTCCTTCCCAGGTTAGATGTCTTCCCCTGTAGAATCAGTACACGTCGTAAGAGTAGATGTTAGGGTTCCTTTAGATGTGTCCAAGTCCCCTCGGGGAGCAGGGGTTGGACCCTCTTCCCGAGGCCGTGAGGCGGGGGCCGCCTCCAGGGAGGAGGCGGTAGATATAGCCCCCAGCACCCCGTGCTGGGTGAGGCATGAGGACGAGCTCGCCAATGCTCAAACTCGCTTCCACATTCCCCTGCGCTACACGCTTCTTCTGGCCGAGGAGGGAGAGAGGGCAGACCAAGTACGGGGCAGGGAGATTGCCCTGTATTTGGAAGCTTTTTGGGGCGGAATGCGCTTGCCCTTCTCTCCTGAGGTCGTCGCCGCTCTGAATTTCTTCGGCTTGGCTCCCGGCCAGTTAGTGCCGAATGCGTGGAGAATCCTCCTGAAGCTGCAGGCGGTTCCTTTCAGCCTTTCCCTTCTCGATTCCTCCCTTGCTTTTAAGAGTCACCCCGGCGGTCGAGCTGGTGGCCCGAGGTGGGTTTATTTTACTTTTAGGAAGCGGCCTGGGGTCGCTGCCGGGACTGGGGTCGTGGTCTTGCCCTCCTCCATTCACGACTGGAAGAAGAAGTTTTTCTTCGTCTCCCCTCCCGAGGGCGAGGACTGGCCGGTGCCCACCAAGTGGTCGAGGGAGAAGAGTCTGCCGGGGAATCTGTCCGATGACCCCGCCGCGGTGAGAGTGGCGTCGTGGGAACCCATCCCTCGATACGACGTGTTGCTGTCCGAGAGGGTTTTGAGCCGGGCCGGGCTTAGCCCCGTCGTGTTCGTTGGTAAGTTAGGCTTGTTTTCTGGGTTTATGTTTTACTCGCGTTGCTGATAAGTGGGGTGTTTGTTTTGTGCAGGATCCATGGACTTCGGCGTTCTCCGAAATGCTATGCGCCAACCGAGGCAGCCTGTTAGGGCTGGGGGCGCCAGCTCTTCCCGGGCGCAGGCTGCCCCCGCTCCCACTGCCCCGGTGGCAGTGCCCCGAGGACGCTCGGCGGTGGATGCTGCCCTAGGCCCCAGCAGAGTGTCAGGCCGGAAGCGGGCCCTGATTGTGGAGGACACGGCCTCGGAAGAGGAGATCGGCTCCCTCTCGAAGTCGCTCAAGAGGGGTTCCCGGAGGCCTTCCCGGGGCCGGTCTTCGCCGACCGTGGTGGAGGAAGGGGGCTCCGGTTCACGGTGTCGTCCGGGCTGTCGGTCGCGGACAGCCTCCTCCACGAGATAGAGACCTGGCCGGGGGTCGGGTTCCCGGGGGAACCCTTAAGCGTCGATCGCCCAGGAAGCCGTGCAGGTAAGCCCCCAGTGCGCGGTGAGATTTAGTGTTTTCGTTCATATTTCTGATCCTTCTCTTCTTTTTATGCCTTCCTAGGCTCTCCAGCACGTGGCCCTCGCCCTTCGTATGGAGACCGAGGTGGTAGCACCGGCGGTGGAGGCCGCGGGCTAGCTCGCCGTGTTGCAAGAGAGCTTCAGACGGGAGCAGGGGGCGATGTCGGCGAGGATCGCCGCCCTGGAGGGCGAGGTGGATGCCGGGAAAAGGGAGGTCGCCCGGCATCGCGAGGCCACCGCAATCGCCGAGGGCAAGCTCGAGGACTCCCAGGTGCTCGCCGGCACCCTTAAGAAGACGATGAAGGCCCTCCGAAAGGAGCTGGGGGCGGCGGCCGAGGCCTATAAGTCGGCGGGATCGAGAGCCGTGGCGAGCTACAAGGGGTCGAGGGACTTTTATGACGACCTGGCCGTGGCCACGACTCGCATTTGGCACGACGCCCTTGATGCCGTCAAGTCTCAGATGCCGGAGTTCGACGACGCGGATCTGCGGGCCGAGTGCCCCCTCGTGGGCGTCGACGAGCAAGGGGGAGAGGTTCCCGGCGGGGAGGGGGCCGAGGACCCAGCGCCCCCGGTGGTGGAGGTCGAGGACCTCGAGGTCGTGTCCGGGCCCGAGGTGTAGAGCCCCCGCTCTCCTATCTTCATTTTGTTTTTCTTTTGAATTTTGTAAGGCTGAGGAGCCCAAAGAATACCTTTTGTAAAAACTTATCTTTGGCAGTAGTAATAAAGTTTTTCTTCTTCAGCTGTGATAAAGTTTTCCTTTCTGCCATCTGTTTGTGAAGAATACTCGTTTGGGATATTTTAGTTTGGGATGTTTTTACTTGCGCCGTTGTGCTTCATGTTAGGTCGGCCCTCTGTCCAACGATCGTCCGTCGAGCTTACTGCGGTCGCTTGCCGACGAGCGTCTCCGAGGAGGTATATCTCTGGCCCCCGAGGTCGAGGGGAGATCGTTTAGGCTTGGACAGACCTGATATCCATTTCTGATTTAAGGTATTGGCCGTCATCTGGGGGTTACCGGGCTGGGTAGCTGCGCCGCCATCTCCTGCTAAAGCTTCATGCAACTATAGCGGCGGTAGGGGGGTTACTCGCCAGGGATGGCCGAGCAGTGTAGCTGCTCGGTCGTGTCTTTCGAGGGCTTGGTTTTTTAGAGTTGTGGGTAGGCGACTACCAGCCTGGGGTGGTTGAGCGGGGTAGCCGCTCTGATGCCCCTTGTGAGGGTTCTTGATCCCTGGCGCAGAGGGTAGGAGCCGGAGTTTGACCGAGCAGGGTAGCTGCTCGGGTGCCTCTGTATGATGGTTTTTGATCCGTAAGGGCGGTGGTAGGATCTACCAGCCGTTGATAGCCGTCAAGGACCCGACTGCCTTGGGGAGGACTTTTTGATCCCCGGCTTATTGCAGGGAAGCCGCCCGCCGGGGATAGCCGAGCGAGGGGACCTCGGGCTCGACTGCCTCTAGGAGGGCTTTCCGATCCTTCAGGACGTGGACCGAGCAGGGTTACTGCCCAGTGCCTCTTGGCGAGGACTTTGATCCCTGTCGGTTGTGGTAGGAAACTACCAGCCGGGGATAGCCGGGCAAGGACCCGACTGCCTCTGGGAGGACTTTGGTCCTTGGCGCGAGAAAAGCTAGGAGGCTGTAGGAAGCCCACCAAGGACCTTTGGCCGGGCAGGGTTACTGCCCGGTGCCTCTTGGCGAGGGCTTTTGTCCTGAAAGATAGCCGAGTGAGGGAACCTCTGGCCTCGACTGTCTCTGGGAGGGCTTTTTGATCCCCGGCGTTGTGGAAGGGAAGTTGCCCGTGGGGGATAGCCGAGTGAGGGAACCTCAGGCCTCGACTGCCTCTGGGAGGGCTTTTTGATCCCCGGCGTGGTGGCAGGGGAGCTGCCCATGGGGGATAGCCGAGAGAGGGAACCTCGGGCCTCGACTGCCTTTGGGAGGTCTTTTTGATCCCCGGCGTCTTGACAGGGAAGCTGCCCGCGGGGGATAGCCGAGCGAGGGAATCTCGGGCTCGGCTGCGTCTGAGAGGGCTTTTTGATCCTCGGCGTTGTGGCAGGGAAGCTGCCCGCTGGGGATACCCGAGCGAGGGAATCTCGTGCTCGGCTGCCTCTGGGTGGGCTTTTTGATCCCCGGCGTGGTGGCAGGGGGGATGCCGGCCGGGGATGTCTGAGCAGGGTAGCTGCTGGGTTGAATCTTTGACGAGGCGCAGCCTGGTCGCTCGGCTGTAGGTACGGGGAATGGGAACGGTCGGGGCAACGGCGCGCGCGTCTAGTGCATTGAATGCGGGAGGAGGCGAAGCGACGGGGGCGCGTTGCTTCGTTTCCACCGAGTAACGTTCGATGGACGCCGCGTGGCGCGTCGCTTCGTTTCCACTGGGTAACGATCGATGGACGCCGCATGGAGGCCGTTGGGCTGCACAGCGGGCTATATAAGGAGTACCGGTTCTTCCCCCTTCGCAGATAGGCTATCGAAAATGGAGGATTTCCCGTTCACTATCCCCGAAATCATCAGTTCTGCGGATGTGTACCTTTATAACCGCGACCGCACCGAGAACACGGTGCAGTTGGTTGTTGCTCGCATTGAGGAGCACTTCGGCCGGCTGCTCCCTAGGCGCTCCTCCCTGCTGCAGCTACTGATGTACTCCATCTGGAGGGCATCGCCGGGGCTTTACAACCCCCTGTCGGAGCAGCTCTTCGACGAGGCCGTGGGCAAGCTGCGGTCTTTGAGGCGTTTCGGCTTGATCTCCGTGAACCGGTTGGCACGCTCGGAGGCGCTCGTCAGCGAATGCTACGAGCTGAGGCTCGGGGTCAACGCCTGCGGGGGGAACCGGGAACAGAGGCTGGAACTTGCGCGGCCCTGGTTGGCGGAGATTTTCGTCGAGTACCACGAGCAGTGCTCGCTGCACCCCTAACCCCCGCTATTGTAACTTAGCAGTTTTTTTTTTGCATGTATGGCTGAGGAGTCCATAATACCCTTTGAATAAACAAAGATTTTCTTTCTTTTTCGCAATGCTCCATTGATCCTTATTTAGTCAACAATAGATTCTAGGAAGAATTTACATTGCTTAAAAAAAGAACAGGTACAGGTTAAAGGATGACTTTGTTGGCTCGGGCCGAGCCCCCTGAAGGGTTGCCGGCCCCAGCGCTTGGCATAGGGCATGGGGCTCCCTGAGCCCCGGGCTGGCTGTCTGCTGAAAGAAGCATGATCTGGCCGATGGTCAGGTCGGTGGGAGGGCGAGGCTGCTCCTGCTCACGGTCGGTCTGCCGTTTGTCCCTTAAGTAGGCGGCGAGGTGTCCAGACCGGATGAGCTCCTCGATGTAGTCCCTCAGTTGTTTGCAGTCCTCCGTGTCGTGGCCCAGCACCCGGTGGAAAGCGCAGTAGGGGCCCCGGGTTCGCTTAGCGGCCTGACGTGGAACCGGGGGGAACTTGATGAACCCCTCATTCTGGGCCTACTCCTGGAACTTCGGGTGTAGGGTTGCTGACGCTCCAGCCTGTCCTCCCGAGTCCTTTTCTTCTGGTCGGGCCGGTCCGCCCGGGAAAGGTTAGCATTCACTTCGGATTCCAGCTGGACCTCGCGCTCGGTCCACGCCTTGACTTCGGCTATGGTCTTAGGTTGAGCCAGTGCGAAGGAGCGCGACCATTCTTTATGCCTCAGACCAGATCTGAGTGCCGTTATGACGGTCTCGTCCCGGTGCTCGGGCACATCGAGGAGGGCGTTGTAGAAGCGGGTAATATAGGCCTTGAACGTTTCCTTGTCCCAGTTCTTAACCGTGAAGAGGTAGTCGACCGTGCGCTTCTGTCGACGGTTCCCCACGAAATGGCCGAGGAACTGGTGGCCAGCTCGTCGAAGGTCGAAATTGAGCGGGGGCTCGAGCCTCCGGAACCAGTCCCGACCCGTGCGGATGAGGATGGCCGGGAAGGCCCTGCACTGGGCGGCGTCGGAGTGGTCTTGGAAGCTCATTCCCGCGGTGAAAGCGTCCAAGTGGTCCTTCGGGTCGGTTTTCCTGTCGAACAGAGAGACCTTCGGGGGCTTATTACGCGAGGAGACGCGCACGGTGAGCAGTTCCTCGGTGAATGGCTTCGTGAGCGAGTCGGAGGCGTACTTAGCCCCGTCGCTCGAGAAGTGAGCTTCTCGGCGCATGCTCTCGATCTTCTTCTCGAGGGCATCGAGCTGACCGTAGTACCTCGAGGAATCGGCGCCTCGGGATTCCCGGGCCTCGCTGCGGGTGGACTGCGTCTGGGAACGGCCCCGGTTTCTCTCGATAAGGTGCCTCATGTCCCGGAATGGGGTGGCTCTTGAGTCACCGGGACGGACTCCTTCTGTGCGTTCCCGCCGATCATGGTGGGGTCGGCCACGCTCGTGGATAGGAGAGGTGACCGACATTTCCTCAGGGGGGTAAGGGTCGCGAGGAGGCTCGGAGCGAGGTTCCCTGGCGGCGGATCTCGACGTGGAGCCCTGGGGTGCCCAGCGGGCCTCAGGGAGGCACCGGTTCGAGGGACCGGTGGCGAGGGGATGCAGCCTGCTGGTGGTTGGCCGTCCAGACAGGGACAGAGTCTTCTGGAGGCGGAGAAGCAGCGATCTGGGGCCCGGGCGCGGTCGTTTGGACGCGGACGAGGGCCTCCACGAGGGATTGCAGGCGATCTATCCGGCCTGCGAGGGCGTTGATGACTGTCATGGGGGGAGGTTCATCCCCGCCTTCGGTGAGCAGAAGGCGGCGGCTGGTACTGGGATCCCCAGGATGGTCGTCTGCCATGAGAGAGGAGATAGGAAGACCAACTTTGTATTTTGTGGAATTTAACGTTCCCACAGATGGCGCAAACTGATGGGGCTCTTTTTTCGGGCCTCCATCAGATGTCTTCCGTTGATCTCGAGGCGAACTTGACTGATTATCCTTCATTGCGTGTGGGTCTCAATGGGTTTTGAGAGGAGAAGGTGGGGTGAGGAGGCTGTCGCTGAGTACCTGCAAAGAAGTCCCGGGTAGTTTCTTACCACCGAGGACCCTCCAACTCTCAAGTTAGTGATGAGATCCGAGCAGAGTAACGGCGTAAGTGTAAAGAATCGCTTACTTGACCCCTCTGTGGTGGAGGTTTATATAGCGGTGGTGGCACGCAGCAGCAGGCGCGAGAATCTCGCCGGCAGTTATGCTTCCGACGTTACGCCCGCGCAGAGAGCGGATCGTCCATTAATGGGGATCGTGATAGCGTGGAACGTGGGATGTTGTTGGCGTAGAATCTGTGCATGGCGAGATTCGCGGAGCGGCGGCTACGTCTGTGAGTGGTGGAGTTGATCGGAGGGCCGAGGAAGACGGCCTCGGCCGGGGACTCGGGGACGAGCGAGGAGGCCGAGGAGTCTTGGTCTTGTAGCAGCTCGGGGCGAGCTGAGGGGCCGAGGAGGCTAATTTGCAGAGGGCCCCGGGTCGGGCCAGCTTGCGCTTACAGGTCGGGCACAGGGTGGCATGGTCGGCCTCTGTGGGCCCTTTCTTCTGAGTCTTGGGACACGTCATCTGCCACGTGTCCTGATCTTGGAGGTCGCCAATATCGAGCGTCATCAGTTTTACAAGAATTATCTTAACCCGAAAGTGGTGGGAATTCTCGCTCACGCCACCACAACAAATTTTGACATTCACCTCCTTACAGCGGCCAAAGAGAAACCACACTCTTCATGAGCGGGAATCTCCCACGTGATCGCCTCTTGAGCCAACCCTCGATAGAACTTGGAGAAGAGAAGACGACGGTTCAAACCCTAGCAATCTCTTAGATACCTCATTTCTCTTATTTAGATTAATTAATCCAAGCACCATCTCTCTCTCACGCATATATTGCGGCCACTAGAAGGGGATGGGTATTGGGGTGAAGCCCAATAGCCAACAGGTTAGATAAATTGGATATGATGTTATCAGTATTGGATTAAACGATTATTTGTTTAGAGGGAAGCTCACATCAAGTCATGTCGGTTATGGTTTTGTTAGGTTTGCCCAACTCTTATGTATTCGAATGATAGGATGAATTTTATTTATTTAATCCAAGTTGTGCGATTCACAACCTTTATATCCCAATTATTTGTAACCCACTACATGATTTTCATTTTTTATTCATACTTTTTTTTTGGCCTGTTCTGTTCTTTGGTGGGTTATTTCATGGGTCAAAATAACCTCACGTCATTTTTACTGCCTTGATCCAAATGCATTTTGAGCCTATCCTCTTGCACCTTTAATTATGATTAATTAATCCCTTTACTCGTGGTAATCTGCTAAAAAATTGTGTCCCGGCAGATATTTTTGCATAATCAATTAGTTTTTGAAGTCTTGTATATATTATTGGAACACCCCTGTGGTTTCCGTGATTGACATTTTCTCCTAATCTGTAAAATGCTTTGTCATGTTTACTTAGATATTTGTGTGTTGCAAGGCATAAAAGGGTCTTGATATTTACCCCTTTCTGCGGTATAACCAAAAGGTTCTGAGTATCTCAGTATTTAAACTAAAGATGCCGTGGGTAAATTACGTAGAACCATCGAACAAGCATGGACTTTTAAAAATACAACTAAAATCACTGATCTTTCGTTATCACGGTATTAATAGGAAAAGTTAATTTTACCTAATTTCCACCATTTTCATCCACCTCCTAACTTGCCTACAAGGAATTTTATAAAGTCTCACTTGACCAACCAATTGCAAAAGGACCGGGAGTTGAATGGGGTTTGTAATGTTATATTGAAAACTGAAAACTATCAATTGTGCTTTAATTTCAGATGATTGCACCAATATTTTCCCTCTTGGTTCCGAAATACCGATTTAATGCCGCACACAAGGGCCCGCCCGTGTCTCGTGATCCTGAGGCACTGAAAGCCAAATACTCTGATCCCCTGGTATTCACCGGCCCAATCAGAGTTAGGACCGGTTATGAAATTCTCCGCATTTCCGATTATTTACAACAGAACCTTCATAGACTCACAACACCATTTCTGGTTCTTCATGGCACGGCTGATACAGTCACTGATCCCATGGGCTCACGAAAACTTTATGAAGAAGCTGCATCCACAGACAAATCAATCAAACTCTATGATGGTTTCTTGCATGATTTATTGTTTGAACCTGAACGTGATGATATAGCGGAAGATATTATCGAGTGGTTGATTCATAGACTTGGTCCTGAAAAAAGAGCGTAAATGTGGCATGGATGTTCTCTTTTCAAATGCGTCTTGCCCACCATGGGGGATTCAAGAGAAATGTTGCATTTTTATATGAGAAATCTTGTAATAATGCATCGAATCCCTTGCCCACCTAGCTCGCCAAAGGGGATTATTTCTTTTCAAGTATCAGTGTGTCATTTGTGTAATGTGAGATTCATAAGTTTGAATCATAATGTATGCATGATTTGGCCAGAGTTTCTTGCCTTTGTCATGAACAACCTTTATACTACTATAAATTGATGTATGTAATTAATTGCTAATGTTGTAAATATAAATTTGTGATTCAATCAACAATTGTTTTATGTGGAGCTCTTGTTTTGGCTTGATTATGTGCTAAAGCACTACAAGTTTAACTATGCATGCTTTTTTAATCATGCCAGAGATCATAATTAAATAACTTTTCTACTTCATGTCAATTTTTTCATTTTTCATTTTTTTGAAGTACCAAGTTCAGTATCTGTTGCATCCTCTGCATAAAGGTGGGAGAAAATTTCTGAAGTAATTTAATTTGGCTTTGAATAATAAATAATGATGGCATGATCTCTTTCTATAGCTAATGGTTCCTTTTGAGGATGCACAGAAGATCTATATAAAAAAAATGATGATTTAATTAACTGGATCAACCCAATAATCAACAAGATTTATGATTAGTTCAACTTAGTTTTATCTCTAAGTTGGACTCGCTTTCTAAGATCTTAACTTCTTATAGAATGATTATCTAATCAATGAAACCAAAGATAGGTGGTGTTTTTCCCCCATAAAAAGTTCGTGAGTTTCTCTTTACCATTCTACCCCAATCCGTTTTCATACTCAAAAGAATAAAGCGATGGATCGGTTTGCATGACAGGGTTACATTTAATCGTACATCAAGCTTAGATGAATTTTGCCACATGAACGTATAAAATTAAAATCAAAATCGAAACACAAAAAATGTTATTGGAAAAATTAGCCTTACTTCCCGATGAGAAAAGTACAGCCAATAATGGGAAGTGCCCTTAGTGAACTTAAAAGTTTTCTGAGGTGTATTGTATGGAGCCGGCGTCGGTCGGAGAAGGTTTCGGAAAAAACTGTCTGAAATCCTTCTCAGCCATGTCGGGGGCCTCACGTTTCTTTGGATTCACATGCAGTGTTTGGCATGCTAGAATCGATCCATGAACGGAGGCAGGGGTCCCCTAAGCCCAACTTGCACTTGATCTTTACCTAAATAGAAGAAAGCCAAACAATTAAAATTATAACTATTTCTTCAATTTTTGTTTTTATTTTTTATTTGTACCAACGATCCATTTTTTTTAAAATAAACGTGCATGCTACGTCTCTCTCTCTCTCTCTCTCTCGATCTTTCTCGTCTCTCTCTCTCTATATATATATCTTTCTCACACTCTCTCATATCCAACAACTTGATTTTCTATTTTATCTTGGACATGCAACTTGCAAATATTCTGTAAACAATATCAACACAAGTTGTACTAAAATGAGCATTGATTAAGTTCAACTTGTATACATAATAGTAATTAATAACCTACGTAATGTGATACAATCATTTAATCATAACTTAATTAATATACATTTATTTAATTAAGTGCTTAAATATATAAGTGGATTACATATATTATCAATAGTTTCATCTTGTTGGGGACATAGACAAACATATTTAATTAAGTGCTTAAATATATAAGTGGATTACATATATTATCAATAGTTTCATCTTGTTGGGGACATAGACAAACATCCCACATCATTCAATTATATAGTTTACTTATTCGTGATGTATCGCCAAATTGAAAGACATAGATATGAGTTCAGAGAGATTAATTAACGTCATATCGTTGTTTAGATAATATAATTTTGAACAATAATGTTCTTGAATTAGAGATATGGGCCATATCCTTACCAACTTTTGATGTGTGGCAAATTTTGCGTTCTACATTGTTCTTGATTTAGAAAAGGTTATGATAATGAGAGAATGAGACTTTGATAATATGATCATAAGATTAATGCATATATACTAAGTATATGGGTGATATAATGGGATAAATTAAACTAGACTTTGATAATGATCAATCACAAGACTAATACCTATATATTAAGCATGGAAATTAACTCCCTTATGGAAGCTAAGATTCTGGTGCAACAAATATAGAAGCAAACTAGTAAACTCGTAGATACCAAGTTCAGATTCCTAAGATATATATTTGGTTGATTGTGGATTTATGTCAATTTTATTATCCTTTTTACTTGATATCTACAAAAGATCACATCTAAAGCAATATATTTACTACTTTTTGATTGCTATGTGTACTTAGAAAAATCAAAGCTTTAGACTGTCTCTTATTATCATAATTACTATTTTCCAAAATTAGAATTAATTTTCCAATTGATTTCCACCATTAATACTATGGATGGTCAGCCTATTACTACAGTAAAGCCTCTTAACAGCTCAGCAAGAGGTTTAAGATTCAAACACTGCTTGCTTGCGTATCAGGTTACGGTTTATTATTCAAAAAGGAAAGAAAAAAGAATCAATTATTGGTTATGTTGAACCGAATGGGGAATTTTTAATACTCTAAGCAAAGTCCAACATATAATATCTGAAGTACATATCTTAAGGGAAGATGTTACACGCACACACTACATTAGGTAGGTCGACATACAACTTGTGAGTAATTATATATTAGACCATAATCAGTGCAACTTGATCTAAATTAATCGACATCGAAATATCTTTATCTGCACCCATCATTGCGGAGTTAATTGCCCAGTGCCGTCTATACAAAGATCTATTAGCATGCACAACAAGATCCAAATCTTGATTTTTTCGAAGGATTAGTTAATTAGTAGTACTCTATGTAACTATAAATTAAGATAACTTGATTGCGCTTTAGTTCAAGTGGATGATACTAGCAACTTGATTAATTTGGTCAATTGTGTAGGTGTCGTGTGTGTGTGTGTGTCCTTATTATAGATTGTTGTGATTAATGAAGGCTAATTTTTCCTTAAAAGAATTTTTTTTATATGTACAACTAGAACATATATATTTCTCATCCAATTAGATATTAAAATTATGTAGAAATAACTGCTAGCTAGCAAGTTTGCATTATATAAGAGTTTGGCAAACAATGGCAACACACAGTAACCCGCCCTACTGATCCCATATACATCTATATATATATATATATATATATATATGAGAATAATGGAGGAAAGAAACCATATGAGGGAATTTCCTCCTATGACGTTGAAAAAACACTCTCTCTATCGTGTTTTCCGACGATCGGAATACATTATCTTCATCGTTATCATCTAAAATATGGGTACACCAAATTTCATGTGATTCTAAAACATTTTCACCGTTGATTTAGCAATGTAAAAAGTTCTATTGTCGGTAAACCGTTAATTTTGAATCCACTAATTCAACGGTGAAAAAGTTGTAGAATCACATGAAATTTGGTATATCCATATCTTAGATGATAACGATGAAGATGATGGGTTCCGATCGTCAGAAAACTCGATGGAAGGTGTATTTTATCGACGCCATAGGAGAAAATTCCCTCCTATGGCATCTTTCCTCCATTATGCGCTCTCTCTCTCTATATATATAGAGAGAGAATAATGGAGGAAAGATGCCATAGAAAGGAATTCCCTCCTATGGCGTCGAAAAAACAAACCTTCCATCGTGTTTTCCGACGATCGGAACCCATCATCTTCATCGTTATCATCTAAGATGTGGATACACCAAATTTCATGTGATTTTACAACTTTTGCACCGTTGATTTAGAAATGTAAAAAGTTCTATTGTCGGTAAACCGTTAATTTTGAACCCACTAATTCAACGGTGAAAAGGTTGTAGAATCACATGAAATTTGGTGTACCCATATCTTAGATGATAACGATTAAGATGATGGGTTCCGATCTTCGGAAAACACGATGAATGTTGTATTTTTTCAACGCTCCTATGGCATATTGCCTCCATTATTCTCATATATATATATATATATATATATATATATAAAGAGTAATTAAGAAAAGAAGCCTTCGAAGGCTTTTTCGTGGGGTGGCGTCAAAAATTTACATGCTCCACCGTTTTATTTGACGATCGGCACCCATCTTCATTTTTATCATCTATAAGACGTGGATACGACGGACTTCACGTGATTCTACGGCTTTTTACCATTGATTAGCCGTGCAAAAATTTCTATTGTCGGTAAACCGTTAATTTTGCACTCAATAAATTAGCGGTGAAAAAGTTGTAGAATCACATAAAATTTGGTGTATCCACATCTTAGATGATAATGATAGAAGTGATGAGTGCTGATCGTCGAAAAAATTCATGGAGGGAGCCATAGGAGGGAATCCCTCCTATGGCTTCGAATAAATACACCCTCCATCTTATTTTTCGTCGATCGGAATCTATTTTTTGCATCTATATCATTTAAGACGTGGACAATATTTTATGTGATTCCACCATTTTTCACCGCTAATTTAGCGGGTGAAAAATTAACGGTTTAGTATTTTTTACACTGCTAATTCAATGGTGAAAAGGAGATATAATCTCATGAAATTTGGTATATCCACATCTTAGATAATAAAGATGAAGTTGATGGGTGCCGATCGTCGAACAAAACGGTGAATGGTGTATTTATTTGATGCCATAGAAGAAAATTTCATCATATGGTCTATTTCCTTCGTTGCTCTATTTCTCTCTCTCTATGTATATATAAAAGATAATTTTTTTTAATTTTAATTTTATTTTGAGGATATATATCAACATTTGGCAAACAATGCTTCTGTGCTTAACTTAATGGTTCATGAAAGTTTGGATGAAGTAAAGATTCTGATTTCAACTTTTAATAGAATATGATGTTGGTAAGTTTTATATCTTAAAAAATTGAATAAACAAAATTCTAATTTTTGTGAATTACGAGTATGAAAATTGAAGTTTTTGGTAAAGAGATATACACTTGTGTGCACCGACCTAAGAAAAATATCGTCCCCCTCTTGGCAGATTTACAACGGCGATTCAATCCCAAGATATAACTTCCCTAGTCCTTCTGGTACTCCGGTTTGCACAAGTCGCCGAAATAGTATCAGTATCCTTTCTGTTTCAAAGTCAGATGCTCAGGATGTTTATGAATGCAGGAAAGAAGAAGAAAGATCTGTGTGTGTCTCCGGTTTTTGGTTTATTGAGTTTGTGTTGCTTTTCTTTTGTCTTCATAGAGGGTTTTATATTAGCCCTTCTAAAAGGTTGGAACCCCAACAGTTGCAACCTTTCATTTGCAACCGATTATTCGCGACCGTTAGATTGCAACCGTCCGATCTTAATCGTTTGACCTACAATCATCCGATTTCAATCATTTGATCTGCAACTGCTGGCAACCGTTTAAACTGCAACGATCAACTACCAACCGTCACAGCCGTTCCTAAAAACCATTTGTGAAAAAACGTTTCAAAAAATATAGTTAAAGAAGAGGATGTCAATTTTATAAAGAAAAGCTTTGTAGGGTTCATATGATTTAGTAGTAATGGATGACTAATTAAAAATGCCTCTTTTTATCTTTTAATAGTTTAAAATTAGATCAATAGCGATGAATGTGAATTATGGTTCTTTTGGAAGAAACTAGGGTTTCCCCACTCTTAACCCTTGTCCTTACATTGATCTCTATTCATGTCTAGACTTTACCAAAATAAGTGTTGAACAGATCTCGAATCGTGGTCGTGACGAGCAATAAATTGGTAGCGCGCCCGATTAGGATATTAACATTATTTTGCTAAAATTTATAGATTTTAAAATGTATAAAAGGAGTTAAATGATTTTATCATCTATTGATCTACTCTAGCCTACGAACCCTAGCAAGTTAGGAATTACTCGTTCATGGTTTGAGATAGAAGAAATAATGATAAAGAAAACATGATTAAGATGTAGAAATAAAATACAGAAAGTAAATGCGAGAAAACTAATAAAAAGACTATATTTATTAATCAACTATTGCATACAACTCTCCGTACAAAGTAGATTATAAAGAACCCTAGTTTTTGCTCTCGCTCTCTCTTGTTGAAGGTAGATGACTAGCTGATGATTACCTGGATGCGCGGATCGTTTTGGACCTCTTGATCTCTTCGGTTTGATCCTCTTTCATGTAAAGCTCTCGGTCTCTTATATAGTCATTATAGACAGAAACCCTGGATTCCATATAATAATATATACTGTTAAAATCCTACCCACAAAATCTTAAATCCTACGGCCATCAAGAGGCAGCGAATCCGCCGCGAATATGGTAGTTTGGCCGCCCGACCGCGGCGACATGGTGGGATCAGGACTTGGGATTTTTTCTTCTATTTGGTGTTGACATGTGGAGATCCTCTAGATATCTGGATTTTGAGAATCTAACTCTGAGTCTCTGCCGTTACTAGATCTTATAATTTGCTTCAATATTTCGGCAGATTTGATTCCGACATCTCGGATCTCTTGATTTCCAGACCTGAGCTAATATCTCCACAATATCTCAATTCATAGTATTAGTAGTATTTGTTATTATTTTGATATATTATCCTAACCATTTTATATGATTTAAATCTTAAGAATATTGATTAGAAATATTTAATATGATATGCATATTTTAGTTATAATATTTCATTTAAATATTATATGCGTGTATTTTCTCTCATTATGTTAATTATAATGTAGAAATATATGATAATAATCTTTTTACAAATAAACCCTCATATGTTTTATATTTATAATAAACACCTTTTAGAAAATAATCATTCAAATGTGCAATATTTCAGACTAATCAAATACCCCCAAACTTAATTTTGATCGTCCCGAGCAAAATAGTTATTAAAGAGAAGAAAAAGAAAAAGAAAAACTTAGCACACTTTCATAGGCAACACGATTGCAATGCACGTGCAACAAGCCTTTAAACCTCTAGATGTCCCTAGTAGGAGGAGTGTTGTCTCCTAAGAGTTTTCAGCGGATTACACCCACAAAATCCCATAATAAAATAAAGACGATGAAAGTTATATACAAAGATAAAGAACATATAAAAGAAAGAACTTGAAAATAAGAGTTTCAAACTACACTAGCTTTTTAGTAGTCATGAGCCCTATCTTAATAGTCATGAAAAGATGTCAGAAATCACATCATCCCTCAATAAAACACCGTCTTTAGTCTTCCTCCCTACCTTTCTTCCAAACATCGATCATATACCCCTACGTGTGTGTAAAAGATATCCTTACACTTAGAGAATTTAATTCAAGCTATCATACTCTTGTCTATCTTTCTTAGTATTTTTTAGTCGGTGAATATTTTACAGATGGAATTGCTCACACATTCTTCATGCGACCGTTAATACTTCTTGAGGTACTAACCGACTGATTACCAAATTTGCTCACTCTTTTGAGCGTAATTAGCAATATTCTCGTTTTACAACACTTAAAACTTAGCAATGGCTCCCAAACCAGTTAGTCTAAGGCAGTAGGTGATAAAGCACCCTCGTTATATTTTTTTTATATTGCCTTAAATAATTACAAAACCAGTGTTTATTTTTCTTCACCATTTTTTCATTTATATTTTTGTTTGTATATTTATTTTCCTTCATACTAAGCCTTTTAGACAAGAGCATTTCAATGTAATCTCTACTATCCCAAGTTTCAAGATGTGTGCAAGTGCATATAGTAGGGTATCAACGTTCAGATGTTTGGACTCAAGAATAAGGATTATTTTTCAGACTTATTTCTATTATCAGATTAGTGATTCCCTCCATCTTACTAACCCTTGGGACAACAGTTCATGACTATCTATTACTAGTTTCGTTATAAAACATCTAATTTTCTTGCTTTTCTTAAATCTCTTCCTATCTTTCATATGTATTTTTCACTTTCTAATTTTTATTATTTAAATTTTTTGTGCTTTTATTTAGTATAATGCAAAAAATGATGCTTGAATAAGCACAAACCTCCCCCAAACCTATTTGCAGCAGTGTCCTCACTGGTGTCATCTGTTAAGCTTAAAATCTGTAAACTTGGGAGGAAAAATTAGTAACGGGGACAAGAATTAATGACAGTGAAAACCTCCCCCAAACTTATTTTTAGCTCATAATTTTGTAAAAAAATTATTTTCTTTCAAGAGCCAAAATAATTTCTCCCCTCCAAACTTGAGTAAAATAGTATTAAGCATTTAAAATTATAAGAGGGGGGGGGTTAAAGTTATTGGTCTATGCAAAACTTTATAAAGACCAAAAGTCAACACCAACCATTCAAATATTTTATCGATATAATAATATAGTTGGTGGAAGATCATAGATGTGAAGAAGTGGAGAGATAAGAGGCGTAATCGATCGGGTTTACATCTCGGTTGGTAGAGATGAAATAGTAATGGTGCACTACTCGCATTCTCGTTCTTGATAAAAAGAAGGGGTGGCGGTTCAACTTCTTTGGGTGGGGGTTGACTCATCACAACTCCCATGTCTTCTAGGAATGCGAGTTCTTCGGTAAAAATGACTTCAAAACTTTCATCTATATTTCGAATGATAATCTCATCAGAAAGGAAGTTATGAGACTCGGATAGCTCGACTAAATCATTCTACTAGTCAAAAGGTTCGGACTTAGGTATGGACTTGTCGACAGAAGGGTCTTCACGTGTATAATAAACAGTAGGATCAAACCATATCGCACTAGTGGCGTCGAGATCAGAATCGTGAAGCTCCTCAAATTCACAACTGTCGGAAGCTATCTTTTCGACAGAACAAACATAAGCATAGGATTCTGGTGGTTGACTTCCTAGTTTGTAGATGTTAAGCTCAATTGTCATCTTCCCAAAGGACAGGTTCATTGAACCGTTATGACAATTGATTATCGCGTTTGATGTTGCTAGGAAAGGTCGACCTAAGATTACAGGAATTTGGTTATGTGGGTTCGCTACAGGCTGTGTATCTATAACTATAAAGTCCACAGGGAATATAAATTTCCCGACTTTGATTAACACGTTCTCTAGCTCACCCGAGGTTGGATGATAGATCGATCGGCCATCTGGAGAGTGCAATACATAGGTTTCAACTCTCCTATCTCTAATTGCTCATAAACAGAATACGGAAGCAAGTTAACACTAGCACCGAAATTAAGTAGAGCACGATTGATATTTTTACCCCAATAGTTATAGAAATTGTAGGACAACCGGGATCCTTACGTTTCGTGGGCACCAATTGGGTAAGAGAATTACTCATATTACTTGTTAAGAAAACCTTTTTAGGTACTTGAGTTTTCCTCTTCCTAGTGCATAAGTCCTTTAAAATTTCCGCAAAGGACGGAACTTGTTTGATAGTATATAGGAGAGGGATATTTATGTTAACTTGCTTAAAAATGTCCACAATCTTCTCCATTTGGGGACTTAGTTTGTTGGTCCTCAACCTATGTGGAGAATGAGCTTTATCAATAAGGGTTGGGTCCAAGTTTTGAGGAGAAGTTTGTGGGGATGGAATGGATTCCAAAATTGAATTTGGGATGGTCGTAGATGGTAATTCCTTCAAGGAAGTGGGATGAGAGTTCGAGCCTAGTGGGAAATGGAGAATAGGCTCGAAAGAAGATGGTGGACTAGACGAAATAAGAGTAGAAGTAGTAGCCGGGGTTTCATCAATATCATCGACTTCAACTTGTTTACCAACATTGGTATTCAGCACTCTTCCCGATCTCAACGTAGTCACGACACTCACATTATAATTTTGAAAGATAATATTCACGCTTTGTGAGTGGCCGGGATTTGGTAGAGGTTGAGATGGAAGTCTCTCTTTCTCTCTCTCGCTCATCGCGATATTTAACTGTGTAAGTTGTGCTTCTATCGATTTTATGCTTTCACTGTGGGAAGCAGTGTGTTGCATTAATGTTTGGATAGAAGACGTTAAATTAGCCGACGTTTACGTGGATTGTTTAATGAATGTTTTTAAGTTACGTTCGAGCGCAGAGGTTTTATCGGTACCGGCCGTTGAAATATTATTATAAGGATCAAAGTTGTTGGCCGGGTTTTGAAAAGATTGTGGTTGAAAGGGGTGCTGACTTTATTGTGGTGGCTGCTATTGCTGTGGGGGGAAGCCTTTGATAGTTGCTTGGGAACTGGTTTTGATTTTGAGTTTGGTTTTGGTTCCAAGCGAAATTAGGGTGATTCCTTCATCCCTGATTATATGTGGAGGAATAGGGATCGTTTCTAGGTCATTACTGAAAAGCAGCATTAGTATGTTCTTGACCTTGAAACGGAGGATTCAAAGGGCATTCTTTAGTTAAATGTGATGGGTCAGAACAGCAACCACATACGGTTTTAGGTAGTGTAACTTGGTTTAGGGAGGCAGACGAGAATTTGTTTTCGATAGCATAGAAGTTTCTTTTGCATCGCGGCCATTTCGGCTTTTACTGCGATGGAAACATCGAGCTGATGAATACCCGCCCTAGATGAAGATGAAGTTAGTTTAACGCTTTCCCACTGTAAGGTTTGTTCGGCGAGATCTTCCAGCAATTGCCAAGCTTCACCATCGTCTTTATACATGAAATGGTATTGACAAATGGTTTCAAGCATTTGCTTCATGGCAGGATTAACACCTTCATATATAATTCGGCAAAGTTACCATCTATCAATTCCGTGATGGCGGCATTGTAGAAAAAGATCCTTAAACCGCTCAAAGCATTTCCAGAATGGTTCATTGGGTAGTTGGGTAAACTGGTTAATCTCGCTTCGAACACGGATGGTTTTGTGATTGGGATAAAATTTCTTAAGGAATAATGTTATAACGAATTTAACCCATTTGGCGATAGAATGTGCGGCAGTGCTATAAAACCATTTTTTTGCTAGATCGCACAAGGTAAAAGGAAGAAGACGTAATCGCATAGTATCCCTTGAAAGTTGGGTTGCGCCCATCATTGCACATACGTTCTCGAATTTGGTTATGAAAACGTATGCGTCTTCGGATTCAAGCCCGTGAAATTTGGGCAACAAGTTGATGAAGTGGGGTTTAATTTCGAAATTATCCCCATCGGCCGGTGGAAGAGACATGCAAGTAGGAAGGGGTCCACGTACAGGGTAGCATCTTTCTTGGAGATAGATGCGTGGTGGATTCTGCGCACCTACGGGTGGTGGCAGGGTGGTATCGTGAAATCTCGATGGAGATCCGTCCATTTCGGAAGATGTGTTGGGTGGAGGGAAAATAGAAGATGAAGAAGGACCGACTTCGGAGTCGATAGCAAAGACGCGGACAAGACGGGCACTAGAATCCCGTGTCCAGCCGATCATGCACTAAAAGGGTTTAGCGCACGTGGCAGTGTGTGTGAGAACGATTTTTTTTAAAAGGTTTGTTTTTGAAAAAGTGTCGGACTTAAGGCTTGACTCAACAAATCACAAACAAGCACAATCAAACCCTAAAACTAGGGTCACTTAGGTCAAGTCATTAGACTGCTCCTAGACTTCAAAAGGACAAGTCGCAGGATCAATCCTCTACCACCTCTTTATCGCTCTTGTGTTCAGGTAAGTGCAAGATAAGTGAGAGGTATCCGCTATACGAATCACCAAAAATAGCGGATCTAATTAAGTAACCACTTTCCTTAGTCACACTTGCCTAGACACCACAAGAAAGATGCGGATACACGATAGATTACCCACGACCCTCCTCTGTCCTAATTGAGCGCGACGGTCGTTAGAGGCTTGATCTAGATATTTTTTAATTAATGTAGGGTGAAAATATGCTCGTTTTGTGATTTGTGGGGCCTAGGAAGGGTGATGAAATCCCCACCTAATCTGAATTTAGGTTATTGCCCCTTAATGCCCGGTTATGATATACACAAACAAACCAATATCAAAACACGCAAAAAGATTTTTGAGCGGCGCTTTTTGCAAAGAATCTTGTAGTCAAAATCAGATTATTGGAGTTTTACAGGAGTGAGAAAGATATGAAAAAATTACCTGAGGATTTTGGGGGCCCAACTCCACCAGAGAGCCACGGTTCTGCCGCCAATAGCTCACTTATGCTGCGGTTCTGCCGCACAATGGAGTCTTCTCCTATTGAGTTTTCTTCAGAGCACCCCTATTCTCCTCTGGGCTTCGTCGAAATTTTCTAACTCTCTGTTGGCTTGCTCCAGTTACTTCAGATTTTCTTGCAAAACTCGCACAATAATCGTAAAATACACAAGATGCGGTTTTGATTTTTTTTTTATGGTTGCCGGATTTAATAATAATTCAACCCGAATAGTAAGAAAAAAATTACAGCCGTGTCTCCGGCAACGGCACCATTTGATTGATCGTTTTAAAGTGTGTGTTGTACATAAACTAACCGCAATCAGGACGGTGTAGCCAGCAGCTAGCCGCGATGAGTACGGGTCGTCCACAGGGAAACGTGAACCTTTTTCTTGTTTTAGACGAGTTGATTGAAAGATGGGTTGATTGGGTTATAGATCTATTTTAATACGGATATAGATTTTATAAAGAAGAGCCTTGTAGGGTTCATATGACTTAGTAGTAATGGATGACTAATTAAAAATGCCTCATTTTATTTTTTAATAGTTTAAAATTAGATCGATAGTGATGAATGTGGATTAGTGTTTTTTGGAGGAAACTAGAGTTTCCCCACTCTTAACCCTTGTCCTTACATTGATCTCTATTCATGTCTAATCTTTACCAAAACAAATATTGAACAGATTTCGAATCGTGGTCGTGACTACCAATAAATTGGTAGCGCGCCCGATTAGGATGTTAACAATTATTTTGCTAAAATTTATAGACTTTAAAATGTATAAAAGGAGTTAAATGATTTTATCATCTATTGATCGACCCTAACCTACGAACACTAGCAAGTTAGGAATTACTCGCTCATGGTTTGAGATAGAAGAAAGGATGAAGAAGAAAATATGATTAAGACGCAGAAATAAAATATAGAAAGTAAATACGAAAAGACTAATTAAAAGACTACCTTTATTAATCAACTATTGTATACAACTATCCGTACAAAGTAGATTACAAAGAACACTAGTTTTTCCTCTCTCTCTCTCTCTCTCTTGTTGGAGGTAGGTGACTAATTGATGATCACTTGGATGCACGGATCACTTTGGACCTCTTGATCTCTTCGGTTTGATCCTCTTTCATGTGAAACTCTTGGTCTCTTATATAGTCACCATAGACAGAAACCCTAGATTCTATATAATAATATATGCGGTTAAAATCCTACCCACAAAATTTTAAATCCTACGGCCATCAAGAGGCCGCGGATCCGCCGCGAATATGGTAGTTTGGCCGCCTGTAACAACTCTAATTTCAATGTACAGAAAATTTATTTAAAAGTTAATGTACAAATGGAGTATTTGCAATCCTGTGTACACTATAAGTATTTGAATTGCTATTGAACAGCAAGAAAACACTTGTAGCTCATTGGTAAAGTCTTGCACTGCTATGACGTATCCCCTATGATCGAATCCCCCCAGCCACATTATCTTTTTATTAATTTTTCTTTTAATTTTTTAGAAGTCCAAGGGTTTACACGTGCACTACACGTAAAGGTATATGAGATGACGGGGACACGTGGCACAAATCTCACCCTCCACCACCGGTAAATGACCAGCGAGATTGCTTGATGGACCAGCACCGCCGGGCCGTCCGTAGGGGATGTTCCCCATTTTTTTCCCCTTGCACCTGTTCGCCTACCCTACTAACCCCATATTATTTGTTTACTCTGCATTCATCCAGAGAATATTAAATCACCCTTTAATCCGATTTTTAATGCATTCTTTAACCCTCAAAACCCTAATTTTCCCTATAAATACCACACTCTATTTCACCCCTCCTCACTTATAATTTCATTACAAAAACTCTCAAAAATTCGCAAGTTCATATAGTTGTACAAGTGGAGTTAGCAAAGGGCAAGATTCCGACGACGTTTCGAGGAAATTCCGGCGACGAAACGACGCCCCGATACTTCCCTACTCTTCCCCCCTTTCCCCTCTACCTTAATAGCTTGTAAGTCCCCTCTTCAATTCTCTTTTTCCATACTAAAAACTTCTCTTTTTCAAACTCGTCGGAAGCGGAGTTATTCCGACTTCCGATTCGTTTTTCTTTAAAAATTCCATTTTTCTTAAACCATAACATACCATACTCCCATATAATGTTTAACAAACATAAATAAACACATCAGTACAAGTTTCATCTCAAAAAAAATCATGTTGCATTCTTTATCTCCTTTTTACAGTAAAATACCACCATATTTACAAACAATATTGTTATCCATTTTTTTACCATATTATCTTTAAAAAACTCACGAGGTAATGACCTACCTCATCACAACACACATATTGGACAAAGCACGATGGACTTTGAAAATCTAGATTATGGAAAATACGCTTCTACGAATAATTACCCTAAACTTACAAAACCGTTTTTTTAAAAAGAGTGTTATCTAATTCTTTACAATTACGCCTCTACAACACATTGTGGGGAACCCCGATCGGGATGGTGCGGGTTATCGCACGTCCTCGGGCCTAGTAGAGCGAGATGCAGACCTCCGCAAGGAGCATTCGATCTCGATGGAATTTTTAATGATATTTTTAAGAAAATGAGATTTCTACAAAATAAATAAAATTTATTTTTATTAAATATATATATATATATATATATATATATATATATATATATATATATATATATATAGAGAGAGAGAGAGAGAGAGAATAATGGAGGAAAGATGCCATAGGAGGGAATTTCCTCCTATGGTGTCGAAAAAATACACCATCACTTATTTTTTCCGCCGATCGGCACCCACCATCTTCATCGCTATCATCTAATATGTGGGTACACCAAATTTCATATGATTCTACAACCTTTTCACCGTTGATTAAGCAATATAAAAAGTTCTATTGTCGGTAAACCGTCAATTTTGAACCCACTAAATCAACGGTGAAAAGGTTGTAGAATCACATGAAATTTGGTGTACCCACATCTTAGATGATAGCGATGAAGACGGTGGGTGTCGATCGTCGGAAAAAATGGTTGAGGATGTATTTTTTCGACGCCATAGGAGGAAATTCCCTCATATGGCCTCTTTCCTCCATTAACCTCTTATATATATATATATATATATATTATCAAAATATCTATTTTAAATATATTATACAAATATTTCAAGTTTTCTAAATTAAAGGAATCACAATTATATGAAAGTACCATTTCAATACAATACAATTCCAATATTTCATTAAAATACCATTTACAATGAAAACTAGGTTCTACTCACTCGAAGATTTCACTTTTATAAAATATACAACTTTGAAAACCCTAAAGGCGATAATTAAATACTTGAGGTGTATTTTGAAAATGTATCAAAACTATTTTTACATAAAACCCCCTCATGTTATACTAAATTACAATAAGGACCCTAGCAAATATAGGTTTAAGCGGGACCAGTTCTCTTAAGTCTCGGGGAGCCGGAGAAAGTGGGTGCTTGCCTATCTAAGGTAGACAATCTAACAATGGTGTTATCATACGGTAATTGTTTAGGGAAAAGACACAAATCCTGCCGTTCATATGCAGCAGTTACCGATAACTCCAAAACAATCAGGACTTTAATTTTGTTTAAAAGTCCGACTCAGTTCGAGTCACGGGAAAATATACAATCAATCTGACTTGAATATGATTCAAGTATAAACTACAATTCAACATGAATCCGTCTGTTCAATCTATATCAATCTATTGATCGAACCGAACCATGGATATACTCTATTTACATGACTATTCATTTATATTCATTCCATTTACTGACATCATAGTTTCGGCAAGTCATCCATCTATATAATAAACAATACCATCAATACAAAAGATATTACGGGGTTTTAAATGGGTAGATTGGTACGGAATGTGTTAGAAGTGGCACGAGACTGTAACCATAATACACATAACCTGAATATCCATTGCCGTTGTACCATGGCTGAACGGTTCCTTGTGCTCCGTATACTTTAGTCTCTGGATAGTGGGACTCCTCTCGTATACACCGGTATATTCTGTACCAAATTACAAACAACTGCGTTAACATTATAATCAAACACTACTAGTTATACTCTTTCTGTCTATTCTATCTCTACTTATCTTTGGGACTTACCAAGCGATTGTTCGCTGACGACATTCCTTTTCTTCTTTCTTTGAAATGTTGTCAGATGGATCGGACTCACTGGAGATCTAGCCCAGTACTGAAATTTGGAGCAGTTAGTCTTTGACCTGGAGCTTTATATACTTGTACATACTTTTTATTTCATTTATGCCATTGTTTAGGCATTGCTTTCTATTCATGTATTTACATTTCCAGTTGTACTTGTAAAGAATTGTTAATAAATAAAAGTTGCTGTTCAATTACATCTATTGTCTTTTTTTCTTGTGTACATTTATTTTATATTGCTTAGATACGCGTAGCGCGTTTACTTCTGAGTAAATACGTAGCGGGCCCAGTCGCGTCCCCTTGTCCGTACACCGGGAAGTGGGGCGTGACATCGCCTAACCGCGGCGACATGGTGAGATCAGGACTTGGGATTTCTTCTTCTGTTTGGTGTTAACATGTGGAGATCCTCTAGATATCTGGATTTTGAGAATTTAACTCTGAGTCTCTACCGTTGCTAGATCTTATGATTTGCTTTAATATTTCGGCATATTTGATTCCGATATCTCGGATCTCTTGATCTCCAAACCTGAGCTAATATCTGCACAATATCTCAAGTCATAGCGTTAGTAGTATTTGTTATTATTTTCAGATATTATCCTAACCATTTTATATAATTTAAATCTTAAGAATATTGATTAGATATATTTGATATGATATACATATTTTAATTACAATATTTCATTTAAATATAATATGCATGTATTTTCCTTCATTATGTTAATTATAATATAGAAACATATAATAATAATCTTTTTACAAATAAATACTCATATATTCTATATTTAAAATAAACACCTTTTAAAACTTAAAAATAGTAGGGAAAATAATCATTCAAATGTACAATATTTCAGACCAATCACCAACATATTTTGTCAATCTCCAAAATTCGACATTGTTGAAAGTTTCTTCATAAAGTCCTTGAAATATTAAGAAATGCATTTTATTCTTTCTTTTATTTTGTTTTTCCAACAATATTTCAATTTCAATAGCGTCCCAAAGATTTTGAGAAACCAATATATCCTTTAATCTACTACTTCTATTCGTATATAGTTTTTGTTCATCGGATAAGACAATCCAATTTGCATCAATTTATGAGTCATCTTTGACCAGGCTCTGATACGACTTTGTTGACAATAAAGCTCTAATACTATTTTGTAGAAAATAAAGCTTTGCTACCTCTTTGAAGACAATAATGTTCTAACACCAGGTGTTCTAATTTTCGTGGAGATGATGAGGATGAATAATATACTGGAAATCCAGATTAAAATTTAGAAGTCATACGATTTTCATTATTTTGAGACACGAACCAACAAACAACCCTATTAATTCTATCTATCTATCTATATATTATGTATAAAAGTTATAGGAAGGAATATTCCCTCTTCAAGTTTTTTTTGTCCTCATGCAAGTAAAATTTAACTCCACCCCTTTAGTTTAAGAAAATTTGCATTTATCCCATTTTTGCGAAAAATTAATCCTCCGCCCATATAATTTAAGTTAATATGCATTTGGTCCATTCTAAGTTTATCTTCAAATTCACGCGATATATTTTTGGATGAATTATCTGTATTTATTTTCTTATGGGTTATTACTATTCAATCTAGATTGTAGCGTAACATCAATGGAAAGTATCTTCAGAAATTAGTCATCCGCCTCTATAATTTAAGTTAATATGCATTTGTCCCATTCTAAATTTATTTTCTTATTCACGCGATTTATTTTCGGGTGAATTATCTGTATTTATTTTCTTATGGGTTATCAGTATTCAATCTAGATTGTAGCGTAATATCTATGGAAAGTATCTTCTCTCAGTAGGATGTAAACAGACGCGGATAATCCAATCCGGATCCGTTTTTGAATTCGATGAGTTGCGGATATAGATATTAAAAATCCATATCCTGATGGATCCTAATAGAAAATTTGTATCCAAATGGGATCCGGATTCGAATCATGATACTACAAAAATATTCGGATCTGGATTTGGATATTCGGATGAATTTTATCCACTATCCAACTACTGATTACTTTTAATTATAGCTAAACTTTGGATGGTCCGAGGATTTGATATTATATGAAAAAACTTAATTTGAAACTATTACAACTTATGGACTTGATGCGATTATTTGAATATAAAAATATTGGTTAACCCATATTGAAATATTTATTAGTTATAGTTATGAATCATGATTTTTTATATTTATTCGAATAGTATGTGTATCCGATTTTAGCGGATATGATTTTTACAAAATTTGATCCGTATTTGTATTCGATTTGTGGTGGATACATATAGTAAATTTTTGTTACCGAAAAATATTATCCGTATCGGCATCCGTAAATAAGTGCCAAATACGGACATGGTAATGCTCATATCCAATCTATATCCGATCCGTTTATATCCCTACTCTTTGGACACATATGGATGGAAAATTAGAAGAGATCTTTGATATCTGTTGAAAATTGCAATTAGCCTATCTCCTGTTACTTTGCACACACACACATGCATGGAAAATTAGATGAGATTCAGTCATCAATGTGATGGCATATTTTTTGGGCAATTCTCTGGGCCCGTACATCGCATGGGACACTTGCTAATGTTGGGGTCGAAATTTACACCCTACCACCAAAATAAAAAATCAAAAGTCAAAATCAAAATAAACGCCCAAATAGATGGACCGAAATCCAACCAACTCGGGCCCAAGCCCAACCGGTCCAAGCTCAAGCATAGGGCTGGCCCCATGCCAAGAAAGGAGTAGGAAAGTGTAATAAATAAATTTTGTATGCCAATAAGTATGAAAATGTAATACAAATGGACAAAATGCCAAATTGTTGTAAAGCCCATGGTTCATACGCAAAAAGATATGTATATGGGGAATGGGAAAGGCAAAAATCCAAATTTGTAATGTCCAAGGGGTTATGTGTAAAGTTGTAAGCCTATATAAGGCAAACATACGAAGAAATCAATAACGATTTTTATTCACTCATATCTTTTTAGGATTTTGAGCCACCACCTCTCTTGAGGTGATCTTCTTCTCCTTCCTCTTTTTAGCTTACCTTCCAAGAAAAGAAAGAAAATGAACTCCTTTCCTTCAAAACTCCACAAACCCATAACATCAAAACTCAAGATTTAAGAAAAGGAGACCCTTTTACTCCAGCTCAAGAAAGGAGAAGGAGGGATCACACCCCATGGGGTGAAGGCCGATAGCTTTCATCATGGATCGATCCTTCCAAGCTTATAGGATACTCATGGATGAAGGATCGCGGAGAAACCCTTTGGTTTAACTCTCGAAACTTGTAAAATTGACAACTTTAAGGTGAAAGCTCAAAGCTTTTGTCTTGCAAAACCTCCTCGCCGCTGGATCCTTCATGGGATCTGCGAGTAACATGGTCATGATCCATATTCCTTCTCTAAAACTCGAATATGGGATCCACCCGTGTTCAATTTCAAAACCCCCAAAAAGGGTTCTTGCTTCGGGATCCCTCCCGGGGCTGCTTCCTTCGAGCCCCCCGAAAAAGGTTCCTACTTTGGAATCCCGCAAAAGCGATTCCTTTCGGGACCCTTCCCGGGGTCCCTGCCTTTGGAACCCTCCCAAAAGTGGTTCTTACTTTAGAATCCTCCAAAAGAGATTCCCTTTGGGACCCCTCCTGGGGTCCCTGCTTTCGGAACCCCCTCAAAAGGGGAGGTTCCTACTGTCGGGACCTCTAAGGGGGAGGTTCCTGTTGTCGGGACCCTTCCCAGGGTCCCCATTTTCGGAAACCCCCTAAAAGGGAGGTTCCCGCTATCAGGACCCCTTCCCGGGGTCCCGACCTTCGGGAGCCCTCTAGGGTCCTTTTTTTAAGACCCCTGAGGGGTCTCTGGTGTCTCAGAAGACTACTAATATTCTCTCTCTCTTTCTCTCGTTTTCCCCTTCCTGAAATCTTTTGCCACACTTAAAACATTTCTTCCCTTTTAAAAAATTTTCTAATGGGGCGTTGCCCCACAGGGAGGCTGCTAGCCAGTTTGATCTTCAGTCCACTGAACGGTTAGCGGGACCCCTGTAAACTCCGCGAGGCTCCCGATATGCCCAAAGCACCCTAAAAATTGCCTTCAAAACACAACACACGCATATTGCACCACTCAGTTCGCATGACCTGTATGACCCGTTAATCGAAAGTTCCCTTGGATCAAGAGCGAGGGGTAATTAATAGCAGTTTTGTTCGTGGGTGTTGGAGACACTAGTAGAAACTGTACACATCAGGGATGGTATATTAAGAATCGTAATAATATATATAGTCGCTATTAAGTTATTAGCGACCGTATTATATATACGGTCCCTAATGCACAGTCGCCAATGCATTGGCGACCGTGCCCAAAGCATTAGCGACCGTTTGAAGCAGTCGCTAATGTCTCGATCAGATTAACCCTGCGAGCTGCCTTCTTCTTCCTCATTCTCCCTAGTTCAAACCGCGAAGGTAAATTCCCACCCCAACATTTCATCAATTTTTAAAAAAAATTTATCAAACTTATTGCAATTTTTTTCTTGTAGGTGTTATAGTTGGATTTGTTGCTGTTGGAGCTTGTAATAGATTTTTTCTTTTCCAAATCCGATCCAAGCTTAGTGTTTTCTCCTCCTAGTCCTAAATTTTTTAATTAGATTATTTAATTTTGAAATTAGGTGATTGGTAATTTCAAAAAATTGAATCGGTTGTAGGATGATGGGTTTAGGATTATGAAATCATGGAATTATGAAATTAGGCTTTGAAATTTATTGTGATTTTTAGGTTGATAGGTTTTAGCAATGAAATATAATTGAAGAATTGAAAAGAAATTGAAAATATATGAAAAATTGAATTAGAAATTTGGTAATTTGGTAATTTAGTAATTTAGGGTAAGATGGGCTTTAGAATTGAAAATATATGAAAAGTTGAAATAGAAACTTGGTAATTTAGGTTAAAATGGATTATAGGATTATGTTAGATGAATTTAGGGTAAGAAAAATTATAGGTAATTGAGGGTATGTGTGGGCGAGTATGTGCGCCCGCGCATGTGCGTTTGTGTGTATGTGTAAGTGCGTGTCTACGTGTACATATGTGAACGAGAGTGTGTGAGTGTATAAACGAGTGTATGTATGAGTGCTTGAGTGCGCGCGTGTATATGTGATTGTGCGAGTGTGTATGTGTGAGTGTGTGCCTGCATATGAAATATTACAAAATATATTCATCTTAACTTCTAATTTGTATTTTGTAAATTTAATGATTCGATATCTTGTATTTTATAAATTTAATGATTCAATATCTTGTTATCTATGATTTATTGCTTAGATTTTTAAATTGTAGCATAATCTATAAATCAAATCAAAATAAAAATCAAATCCTTTAAAACCAATTAAACTATACTAGATGCATAAATAAAAAATAAAATAAAATCATTAAGAAAAATTAACACTAATTAGGCTATAACAAAAATTACACCAATTAAGAAATCTTAATAAAATCTAGATACTAGTGAACCAGGGCTCTAATTAAAAAACGGTTAAATAGAAAGTTAATTAAGGAAAAGCCTAAAATTATGATTAGAAAATTAAGGAGGGTTTTATTTTTTATTTAATTAGTAAGTTTAAGATCGAAAGGTCTTAAATTTGTTTAGAATCGACCTATAATTTCCCGTGTGACAATTGGTGTATGTCAAATGTTTTAAACGTCGAATTGATAGGTTCACATTATATGCTTGTGAGAGTTGAGATTCTTGTTCAATTTTTTCAAACGTATATATAATATTCGACGAGGGGATTTGACATACAGTAATTGTTGGATTTTTCCAGTTTAGACATATTACGAATGCAACAAGACTCACATCTCACATCCTCTTGTATTTTCGTCCATTTTGAAAAGTTTCGGTGGTACTTTCCACTTGTTCCCCGTGTATAGATTTATGTATGAACACGGGGAACATAGGAAAAGTGCTGCAGAATTTTTTTCGAAATGGACGAAAAATAAGAGAAAGTGAGATGTGAGTGTTGCATTTGTAATGGGAATTTGGACCTTTACGTCTTACAGCCGTGAAACTAATTATCTGTCCTGACCTCTTGCCCTAATTTACGCCAACCTTAAATAATATCAGATGCTTTAATGTGTCCACACCGTTAAATCTAATTTAAGTGTTGAAAATTTATTTAATGATGATCTTGTAATAAACTCCTAAGATATGCTATACTCATATCATTGTCTGTATGATAACAGATGAGAATTCTTTCGGATAAATCATTTATTCTCATGAGGAGAAAAGATAGATATAATATGAGGGACACCCGATTTAAATATGGACTTAAAACCTTTTTAGATTATAAGGAGATGAACCCAAAGCGTAGCATAGACGGATTCTTGTTCTGTCCTTGTAAGAAATGTAAGAATAGAGAACATCTTCGATGTGAAGAGATAGAAAAATATGTGTATGAAAACTGCTTTGAATCAAACTACATACATTGGAATTACCATGGTGAGGGAATACTTGACGAGGAAGTGAGAACGTATAACGAGACCGCAGCTTCGCAATCTGAGTTGCCGACGGGTGACAAGATAGATGACACACATTAGATGTTGAAAGATTTATTTGCCGGTAAGGAAATGAATGGTGTCGAACTGTCTGAAGACACCGCTGGAGTAGAGGAAGTGAGGAAACTTTTGGATAAAAACGAACAAGATCTGCACGAAAGCTGTACGGAATTTAGTAAACTATTATTTGTAGTAAAGCTTCTCCATCTAAAGATGATTAGCGGGATAGCTAACGAGCACTTCGATGTGCTTATTGATCTCTTACGTAAGGTAATTCCCGAAGGAAAGGAGAGCATTCTAGAGAATCATTACCAGGCAAAAAAGATTGTCAAGACACTTGGTTTCTCATATAAAAAGATCGATGCATGTTCCACCCACTGTGTGTTGTACCATAAGGATTATACGTCTCTCGATGAGTGTCCCACCTACAATTTGTCTACGTGGAAAAATGTTAAGCGCAATTCAATCATAGAAACGTCCGATGCCAGAAAAAGAGCAAGAAAATCGCAGCTAAAGTCCGTTATTTTCCCCTGGCTAAGAGGTTGCTAAATTTATATATTTCAAAAGACATGGCAAAGAGCATACGATGGCATTCCGATCGTCGGATCAAAGATGGGAAGCTGATGTAGGGTTCCTAGGCACACTAATGAGGTCTCACAAGGCATCAACCATGCCAATTTCAAATTTTACAAGTGCCGAGAAACCCTAATACGGATCGTTAACTAGAATTTTAGGCGAAACATGCAATTAGTTAACAACTTAACTAAGTGAACGGAAATACAACCTTTGTAGATCCGGTCCTCCACCTCCATAGCTCCATGATGAAGTCTCCTTGCTGTCCAAATCGAATCCCGGGCTCTAGCGTCGGCTTCATCGGAGAAATGGACGGGCTAGGTCATCGACGACGATGCCGAAGATGATCTACGTCGAGGCATCACAAGATCAAGCTCCCACTTCACCAAGTCATGAAACATGTGAAGAAAACACCCTATACTACTTGGCAAGAGGTAGATGATGAAGAAATAGGAGATGGGTTCACTTTAGAATTGGATTTCTCACTCTTTTCATCAAGTAGCCATTGATGGAGGCAGGCTTTCTTCATTGTTGAAGAAGGAGAAGAAGAAGAAGATAATATGATAAGTTAATTAAAAATAGAAAAGAAAATGAATACTTATCATAATATCAACCATGGTTAGGTGTAGAGAATTGACTAAGATTAGATGAATGGTTAGGGTTAAGCATGAAGACAAAATGGTCACTTTAGTCAAACCTTCATGAAGCTTCAACAAGCTTCATCTTTGAAAGCAACCATTTTCTCTTTTTGTTTTGTCAAAACAAAATAAATAAATGCATAAATAAATCAAATGAAACCCTAACCATTAACTAACCAAGGTTTAATTCTTTACACAAACCCTAGCATTCATGTATCATCAAACATGATACAATCAAGTGCACAAAAGTATATCACATATACAACTTGTGAAGTTCAAGTGAGAAAATCCATTTAAAGTGAACCAATACTAGTTAATGCAAAGTAATACATCAAATATATAATTATGCATTAAATCATTAAATCAACACTTGATTTAACGATCCGGTCATATCACATATAACCGACTAATATCCAATGTATCGGCTTATCGAATCAATCCTTGATTCGATAACTAGGTTATATCGCATACAACCATTCGATACATTCATCGCGAGGATAGAATACGGTATCACATACACGCATTATTCTCGGTCCCTCACATATCTCATATGCGCTCCTATTTCGTTTCGCTTGAGCCAGGAAACCTCTGTGTAGGACTCTAAAGACTCGTCAATACGCCGGCAGCAGATGATGATCATATCAAACACCCACAAGCCGCAAGCGGTCTGCTAAACGTAACGGCCATCCGGGTATTGAGCGATCAGAAGATCGACGAGCAAGCCCGCTCATACTCCTGTGAATCCAACCAGCAACACTTATCGTACAGCCCGGTCTGTTCGTCTGATATGTCGCATATCTCGCCTAGGGGTGGTAAACGTCAGACCCCAACAGCTCGATAAGTCGTGTCGATATGAGGTCTATAACAGTTTGAGAAACTACTGGTAACACTTACCAGTAAATCTCAGCAACCCTGGCCAGAGATTTCCGGTTATAGCCAATCGAACACAGCGCAACATCAACCCCCTATACCGGGAGAGACGAATCCCCTCCTATCGCTCATTGCCTCCATGTGACTCGGGACTGTACCCAAAAACCACCGTTTTGCACGCCCTCTTGGACGTGGTAAGGTGGAAATCAAAGCACAGTGGGAACCACACAAGACTCTATGACGATCTCGGGTCAACAGACTACTCTGTACCAGTGTCACCAGAGAACTGCCATCTGACGTAAGGTATAATACCATCTGGGAGTTCTCGGCGAGTCCGTCCAGTGTACCCAGTCTCCACTGAGCACCCGTATATCATCTCTGATGTCAAACACCAATGGATATGGGATCATCCATCGCCCATCTGTATGGGTCGAGAAGGTATACGCTAGTCTACTCTGGTATATTGATGCCCCGTCTCGATATACCCACGACTAGGGACTTTGAAGGATATACTTATGGACTACCATGTCCCCACTAGTATGATCCGCATCATAGTCCAGGTAGTCAAGTATACATCCTAAGGGCTTTACCAACATGTAACAGAGAGACAATCAGTGTACACGTTAAGGTAAAAATCAACCAGATAGCATACTATCATGTCAAGCAAGAAAGTCCTCCCTATATATGTCCAAGCATCCACTACAATATACATCCTATGTATAGTAATGGCCTCTAGGGCATACATATAACTAACAGCTGAGGCACCCGACTGATGTAGAAGTATGGAAGGGATTAAACAGTGTTGATCATTTTAGGGATGATCCGAGAAATGTACAACTAGGTTTGGCAACCGACGGGTTCATGCCTTACGGACTCATGAGTTCTAATTGATCTACGTGGCCGGTCTTGCTTATGCTTTACAATCTGCCTCCTTGGATGTGTATGAAGCAACAGTATATGATTCTTTCCTTATTAATCCCTGTAAAATATTCACTTGGCCAGAACATCGATATTTATATGGAACCTTTAATTGAAGAGCTGATAGAACTCTGGGAAAATGGAGTAGATACATATGATGTGTTTGCCGAGGAGAAGTTTAGAATGCAAGCGACTGTTATTTGGACAATCAACGATTTTCCAGCATATGGCATGTTATCTGGATAGTTTACCTACGCGAAGCATGCATGTCCACCGCGTGGTCTTGATTACAGTCCCAAGAAGCTTAAGACACGTGGTAAGTTTTACTACTGGTTTCATCGTAGGTGGGTATCGGCGAATCATCTATACAGAAAGATGACAAATAAGTTTGATGGAATAGTTGAGGTGTGTGAAGCACCAAAATAATTGTCAGGGTTAGAGATTTTTGAGCAGATATCAGCGTGTCAATTCCAACAAACATCTAATCATTTTAACTCAGATGGTTTCTCGAATAAACAAAAAAAACGGAAGTGATCCCAAGATAATGAATTATTGAATATGTAGAAGAAGAAAAGTATATTATGGAATCTTCCTCACTGGAAACATCTATTGATTCGACACAACATTGATGTCATGCATGTAGAAAAGAATATGTTTGATAATATTGCTGGCACATTATTACAGGACGATTTTAAATCCAAGGATATGATGAGTGCTCATGAGAGTATGAAGGAGCTTGGAATCCGACAGGAATTGCATGCGGTACTTCATGATGACGATGTCTATGAATTACCAGTTTTGAGCCACACAATGTTGAAATTGGCTATGAAAATATTTTGCGGGGTGCTAAAGAGCGTTAAAACTCCAGATGGTTACTTCTCTAATATATCAAAGAATGTGTAGGTCGATTCACCGTAACTCTTAAACCTTAAAATTCATGATTGTCATATGCTTCTGCATCACTTGCTTCCTGTGGCTCTTCGACATAATTTGCTGTCTGATGTCACCAAGATTTTGATAGAGTATTGTGAATTTTTAACAAATTTTGTTCTAAATTGATAGATGTAGCCGAACTCGAGGAGTTGCAGAGGAGTGCTATTGAAACACTCTGCAAATTGGAGATGATATTTTCACCATCTTTCTTCACAGTTATGGCTCATCATACGATGCATCTAGCCACAAAGGCAATGATTGTAGACCAGTCTCATATCGGTGGATGTATCAATAGAAAGGTAATTAATTTTATGTTAATTTTGATATTTAATTCATTCTAATATCCACATTCGTCTTAAATATTCGTTAATTTTTCAGATATTTGGGATTCTTGAAACGGTAAGTACGCAATCGAGCTCGACCGGAAGGGTCAATAGCCGAGAGTTGTTGTGCCAATGAATGCCTCAACTTCACTTTTCGTTACTTACGTGGAGTTGAAACAAGATTAAATCACCCCCCTTGAATTTATGAGGACCGGCTGTCCCATCCACAAGGGGAAGATCGATCCTACCGGAGGGATTGGCACGACCAAGCGCATACGTATGTCCTTCATATCCTTAAAATTACTGCCGATCATAGAAGGTATATAAATTAAAACTTTTAATCGCGTCAATATTTTTGTGTGTATATATATGCTTAAATAGATAATATTGTTATTCTTTTAGACGATATATTCAAAAACTGTAATGACTCTGTTTTAATGTACATAAATTTTTTAAAGTTAATGTACAAATGGAGTATATGCAAGTCCTGAGCACAAATTATAAATTTGATTTGCTTTTGAACATCAAGAAATTACTTGTATCTCATTGGTAAAGCCTTGCAATGCTGAGACGTAGCCTCTTTATTCGAATCCCCTCAGCCACATAATATTTTTGCTGATTTTTCTTTTAAATTTTTTGGAAGCCCAAAAGTTTACACGTGCAAAACACGTAAAAATGAAAAGTCTCAGAAATCAAACATATGCACCGAGCTATATGAAGCGACTAGGACACGTGGCCGCAATCCAAGCACCCACACCTCGAAATTGGCCGACGAGATCACCATTGGGGCCGCCGCCGGGCCCCCCATCCCTATTGCCTCCACATTTTAAACCCTAACCCCTTGGACACCCCCACTATCCCCATGTTGTTTGATTTCCCTGCATTTATCCAGAGAGTGATAATTCACCTCTTTAATCCATTTTAATGCATATTTTAATTCCCTCTTCACTCATAAAACCCTAATTTTTCCTATAAATACAACCCTATACCCTAACCCTCCTCATTCAGAAATCCATTTCCAAAACTCTCTAAATTTTCCAAGTATAAGAAGTTGTACAAGTGGAGTTAGTCAAGGCCAAAGTTCCGGCGATGATTCGGGACAAATCCGGCGACGACGCGACTCCACGACGCCTTCAAAAGTTCCCTCTACCTCCACTCTCTTCTCTAAATCAGTAAGTTCCCTCTTCCCTCCTCTCATTCTAATCTAAAACACTCTCATTTCAAAACTCTTCGGAAGCGGAGTTATTCCGACTTCCGATTCTCTTTTATTTAAAAACCCAAATTTTCTTAATAACAAACCTACCAATTCTTCATATATTGTTTAGCAATCATAACCAAACACTTTAGAACAAGTTTCATCTCATAATAACATGTTATGCAACTTTTATCTCATTTTTACGATTAAATACCATAAACTTTACATTCTACATATTTCATCATATTCCTTTGTATTACCTTTAGAAAACTCACGAGGTAATGACCTACCTCATCACAACACTCATTCTTGACATAGCACGATGGCTTTTGGAACATTAGTTTGTGAGATAATTATAAGTTTACAATAAAATACCCTAAATTTTTACAAAACAGTATTTTTTAAATTGTCTTATTTAAATTCCTTACGATTAAGTCCTTACAACCCATTTTAGGGAATCCGACTTGGTTGGTACGGGTTATTGCACATCCATCGGATTAGTAGGGTGAGATGCAGACCTCCTCATGGAGCATACGATCTTGATGGAATTTGTATTACAATTTTAAGAAAAACGTGATTTCTATTAATAAATAAATTCTAATATATGTATATATATATAATCAAAATATCTACTTTAATTTCAAATCAAAAGAAAAGAGTCATAAAAGATCATGAAAATATCATCACATTTAATACAAGTCAAATTACAAGAAAATACCATATACTATTAAAAGTTAGGTTTATATCCACTAGAATAAATTATCACTTTTAAAATTTACATCTATGAAAACCATGAAGACGATAATTAAATACTTGAGCTTTATTTTGAAAATATATCAAAACTATTTTTCATAAACCCCCTCAAGTTATACTAATTTACAATAAGGACCCTAGTAAATATAAGTTTAAGCGGGACCAGTTCTCTTGAGCCTCAGGGAGTTGGAGAATTTAGGTGCTTGCCTATTTAAAGTAGACAATTGAAAATGAGGTTATCAATATGGCAATTGGTTTGGAAAAAGTCATAAATCCTGCCGTCCATGTGCAGCAGTTACCGATAACTCCAAAACTAATTCAGGACTTCAATTCTGTTTAAGTGTCTGACTCAGACAGAGTCTCAGTATAATCTGAAATCAATCAATCATTGAATACAATTCAAGTACAACTCCAATTCAACATGAATCCATTTATACCAGAATACAATCAATATCAACATGACTCGACCGAACCGAACTATGGATATACTCTGATTACATGACTATCCATTCCGTTTACATGAAGTACTGATATCATGGTTTCGGCAAGTCTTACATCTATTAAACAAAACAATACACATCAATACAAAATACATTACGGGGTTTTAAAGGGGTAGACTGGTACGGAATGCGTTAGAAGTGGCACGAGACGGTCACTTTAATACACCTAACCTGAATATCCGTTGCTGTTATTCCGTGGCTTAACGGTTCCTTGTGCTCCATATATCTTAGTCCACGGAATAGTTGGACTCCTCTCGTATACACTGGTATATTCTATATCAAGTTACAAACAACTGCGTTAACATAACTATCAACTTTATACCAGTTATAATCTCTTACTTGTTCAGTCTATTTCTATCTCTCTTTGGGACTTACCGAGCGATTGTTTGCTGACGACATTCCTTTTCTCTTCTTTCTTTGGAATGTTGTCAGGTGGATCTGACTCATTAGAGATAGAGCCCAGCACAGACGACTTGGAGCAGTTCTCAGAAGACCCCGAGCTTTAGACACTTGTATATACTTTATTTTCAGTTCATGCCATTGTTTAGGCATTGCTTTCCATTCTTATATTTACATTTTTAGTGGTATTGTAAAGAAATGTTTAATAAATAAAAGTTGCTGTTCAATTACATCTCTTGTTATTTTTATTGTGTACTTTATTATATTGCTTATTTACGCTTAGCGTGTTTACTTCTGAGTAAATACCTAGCAGGCCGGTGACGTCTTCTTATAGTAGACCGGGAAGCGGGGCGTGACAAAAACTTATGAACGCGATTACCCGAAAGGGCGCTAATTAGAAAATTAATCAAGAACATAAGAAACACTTTTCACAGTGGTTCCATAAACACGTACGTATCCCTTATAGATTTCATATATAGTTTATACATTTTACAGGTAAATGCATCGTAGATTGAAGATGGCATAACAAAAGGGATGCAATTTTTGGATGTAATTGTGAGACTATCTAAAGGTTCTAATACAAAAGAGAATCGATACAGTTCATATTGCATTAATAACCAAAAATTTCTTACAGCCAAGAGGTTGATTATCCAAAATAACAGCATTTGTTGTCCGTTTGAACAAACACGCTTCTCAAGTTCCCGTGATCAAAGACCGCAGGATCGAAAAAAAGAATACTACGGTTAGGTGGATGACATATTAGAGATAATATATGAGAGTAACGAGTAAGAACGATTTGTTATTGTAACACCCGAGCCCAATAATACTATTTTTCGGTTACTGTTTGAGTATAAGGTGGTACTCATTTCATTTATCTTACTTGTTTGTGACTTACTGCAAAATTTTACCCGGCAAAGTCATTTCTACATATAACAATTTTTGGCATTTAAAATGAAGTTAAAAATATTCATCTTGGTCTACTCGACACCCCTAGCCTTGTGGTAGCGTCCGTGTATTGTGTTCTCGTCCCGTTCAGTGAAACGGGCGAGTTTGGACGGCTACGCGCGCGTACAGGTGTCCGTTTTGGGGGTATGCTTTTTAATCATAAAACACTTAATTTTAAAATTTGGAACCCGCTTAAAATCCTATTATTTTAATTTCGAATTTTTGGACCCAACTCGGGCGCGATTTGGAAATGTTTTATTTGGCGCCAACATCCCAAATTTTAATATTTTAAACCTTCAAATATATTTCTTTAACTATGCAAACCTCACTGTTAAGTTAAATCTTTAAAATCTTTTTAAAATTTTTCTTAACCAAAATTTTCCTTCCAGCCAATCAACAACGATTTCCGTGGGCCCCCTATCCTTTTTTCTCTCTCTCTCTCCCCCCCTCTCTCCCCCCCGATCTCTTTCTCTCTCTCCCTCAAATCTCTTTCTCTCTCTCCCACCTTTTAAATTTCTTTCCCTCCTCCATATTTCTCACGAAAGCACAGAACCCATCCGAGCCTCGCGCAAACCCCAGCCACCTTCACCCATCACCACCGCAGCCCCACGCCGGCACCACCGTCACCCTCGCCCGCACCTCCTCACCTCACCAAGCCCCTCGTCCTCCTTCCCCGTGCGCCTGCACCCTCACCATGGCCTTGCCCTCGCTGCTGCAGCCACCTGCTCGCCATCTGCGACCACCTGCGTCGCCCCTGGTCGTCGCCGACGATCAACAAACCACCTGTGATCGCCTCTGTGAGTCTTTCTCTTCTCTCCTCCTCTCCTTCTTCCCTTCTTCTCCCTTTTCTGTTCTGACCCGATTCTTGTTTGGCCGTAGTCCCTCGCAGGCAAAGCACCGGAGCTCCGTCGACCTGGTCGGCAATCACCATCCCTCCACAGATCCTCGTGAGCCCCCTCGTCTCTATCCTTCTTCTCTTCCCTCTTCTTGATTCTCCGTTTGGCCGTTCATGAATTCTTGAATTTGTAGTTCGCTGTTCGCCGGAATCCGGCCGTGCCGGTGACGTGTCCCGACGATCCAGCGAGGTACCCCGACCCGCGTGGTTCCATTATTCGTTGTTTGGGTTCAATCCGTGAACCGTGCGTCCGTCGCGAGTTTCCCCGTCGACGTTACGTTCCGTTTTTCCCGGTCCGCGACCCGTCGAGGCAAGTACCCCTTGCTACATGCTATACAACATTTACATATATGTATTGACACCCTAAACCTGTAAAATTTAACTTGGTATAATCGTTTCCCATTTTTGGTTACAAAATTGCATCATATCATTTTACTGTTAAACATGGAACTTACAGTTTGCAAATTGAACCTAATAATCATATCTACCTGTTCAATCACATTTTTACTGTTAAAATAGATGGTGGCATTTATCCCTGTAGTTCTGTTACATTTGGACACTCGTATGCTTTTAACCTGAAATAACTGTATTGAACCGTTACATAAATTATTGCACCGCTAAGGGTGCTTACACCTGTTCACATGACTAAACGGCTATATCGTCTTACTGCACTCTTGTAATTTGAATGAAACTGCTTATTATGTAATTCATTGCGTATCTCATGTTGTTAATACCCATGTTTGATTATATACCTGATTGTGAGCACACCCGCGATATTGTTTACATCTTGACCCGACATTGCTACACACATATATATTGATACACCTGACATGGTACCGTATACTGTTGACTTGACCTGATGTACCATGACCTGACCGTGACCTGATCTTGTGTCTAATGCCAACAAACCTGACATGTAGTCCTCATGGACCGTTCCTGTTGTCTATCCAGACAAACCTGCTTTTACCTGATCCTGTGTTGGCATTAGTTCTTGATTACTGAATACCTGACTTGACATACATAACTTGGGGGTATGGGGAAATCAAAGGTGAAACCTGACTTGTAACTCAACAGTTCGATACCTGTTCTGATCAGTCTTACGGGCTAGGCCAGCCCCGGAGTGATGATGCTGACATCACCCGCCCATCCTGCTACCTGTTACTGCCTAGCAGCACGTCTTGGATTCAGCCCCGAGGATCTTGACCGTGGTCCCGGGCACGCACGGGATACTATTGAGTTACATCGACGATTCATCAATTGATTTCAAAGACTTTAGAATAGAAAACCTGATAGAACAGTTTCGTTACCCACTGTGCACTACCCTGCACTGCTTGTTTCACATTATTGCTTTATTCATGTTTATTTTGCATTGCCTGTTACATTGTTCACATTATATTACTTGTTGACATGACGCGCTGACGTCTGGGTTTTGCATGGCCCAGATTCTGTACCGCTGTCGCAGTCCGAGCAGGAGTACTTCAGCCAGCAGGCTGAGCTGTGAGTTCAGTAGTAGTCAGTTTTATTTCCTGCATTTATTTCCTGATGTGAGCCCGCATTATGGGACATACATTTTAGTTATTTGTATTGGATCATTTGCTTCCGCATTTATTTATTATTGACTCCTGTTATTCTGGATTATGGACATGTTTTAGATAGTTTTATTTTGTTCTTGATATCTCTACAGCCGTAATGTGACTGTGGATGGATGCTTCCTACCCACAGGTAGCATGGTTGGCTATGTCACGTGCCCATTTTAGCGTACTCTGGGAAGCGGGGCGTGACAGTTATGTTCAAAATTCGTTGGTACGCTTGCATCCAGAAAGATGAGTATGGTTTTCATCTTGTTAATCTCAAAAAAGAAGTTTACCGAGATGATGAGTTAATGTTAGTTTCACAAGCCGAACAATACTTCTATGTCAAAGATCCTAATCGTGAAGATACTTGGTTGCACTGCAGGCACCGCCTAAATTCTTATTCCATAGTTCTATCGACGATGGTGACATTGAGAATGTAGATCCGATTGACATATGAAAAAAATTTATGGTTGTAACCACACACACACACACACACACATGTTATAAACTCTGCAGTTGCAAACACGTATAAACAATTGATATATGAAAACTTTGGAGTTCTAATCACTTGTAATCTATTGATATGTTAGTTTAATGATTTATTCATTTTATATATTTTGTATCGTTCTAACTTGCATGAAACAGATGCTGCGAAAAGGCATGTTCAACAAATTTGCTAGAATTATATCAGGGAAGAAAAGAGATCAATCAGCTTCCTCTTCGACACAGCCTGATCCTGAGATCACAGAAGTCATATATTATGAGTTTTAAATAAGCGTGTTCAAAATATTTTTTCATATAACTATTGATTTATTATAATAAATTAAAATGTGTAGATATATCTGATTAGGGGCCTGTAGGTATATCAGTGCAGGATGATCCGTATGTACATAGATGAGTAGTGCACGGACCTGGGTAGCGAGGAGGGGATGTTTACTGTAGGGTGTTTTTCGTCACCCCATTGAGATGGGAATACGCGCGCGCTTGTCAGGTGCATTATAGATTCCCTCTGCCTAGGGTAGGCTGGGGTTTATTGATTGTGGGGATCCGAATCTCCGGTAGCCGTGGACTAAGCTGCCGTTAATTACCCCTCGCATTTGGAGCGAGAGAACCTCCGATTGACGGGTTAAACTGGTCATGCGAACTCAATGTGCAGTGTACGTGTGCTTTGTTTTGGAGGGGGCTTGGATATATCGGGAGCCACGCAGAGTTTTTTACGGGGGTCCCGCTACCCGGATAGCGGGCTGGGGGTCAAGGGGGCTAACAGCCCCTTGCGGGGTGCGGGGCAGCATCCCGGCCCAAATTTTTTTTAGAGTGACGGTGTTGTGGAGTGTGTGAGTATATATATATATATATATATATATATATATATATATAAGGGGAAAAGCGCCCAAAGAACGTGCGGGGCCAGTGCCTCGTGTGCCTAGCACGCGAGCGCCGTGCGCTTAAGCGCCAGCGCACCACGTGTCCGACACATGGGCGATGGGCGCTTAAGCGCTGTGCGCTCAGGCGCTGTGTCCGACATGTGGGCGATGGACGCTTGAGCGCTAAGCACTCGGGCGCTTGGGCGCCGGCGAGGAAAAGGGGATTTTAGCCCCAGAAAAAGGATTTAAAATCCCAAAAGAGAATTTAGGGTGGAGTTAAACTCCTAGGATGTTTTGAAGCTGATGAAGGGTTTCTTCTTTGGAGCCCTGGGTCTTCCCAAAAATGGGGTTTCTGGAGATGTGTCTCCTTCTTCCTCCTCTGTTGGCAGGATCTTGAAGATCAAGAGATGTGAGATTTTAAAAATCTCTTCTTTTTGAGATCTGATGGAAGATCTGAGTTCTCTTTTGTGGGTTTTGTGGTGAAAAACTATTTAGTTTTATAAAAAGAAGAGTAAAACTCTTGATTTAATTCAAAAGAAAGAAAAAGGTTTTAGAAGCTTGAGGAAGGAGAAAGATCTCAGATCTACATTTTTTTTGAGAGAGAAAAAAGTTGTTGGGATATTTTCATTATCCTTGCCTTTATAGGCTATACACTTTACATATAGCCCCTTGGGCTCTACAAAAATGGCATTTTGCCTATTACATGGTTCATGTGCCATTTCTTTTTGCACATAAGCCATGGGCTTTACAAAATTTGCCTTTATGCCCATTTTCTTACATTTATTCATAAAATAAAAATACAAGAAATACCACAAAATTATTTATTATAAAATTTTTATTTTGGCATGGGGGGAGGCCGGTCGCTTCATGTTCGGGCTCGCTCCGGGCATTGGCCCACTTGACCTGGGCTTGGACCTGATTTATCAAAGAATTTATTATAACCGCAATCAAGAACGGCGTCGCTTGGTAGCTAGCCGGTGAGTACGGGTCGGTCCACAGGGATTTTGTGTATTCTCGATTTGTTCTAACGAGTTAATTCCGATTGTTATCGGATTGATTAAATCTAAAAACTAAGTTGATCTAGATTAAAATCTTTCTAGGGTTAGGTTTAGGTTAAGTTTGGAAAGTCAATATTTCTCACCGCTTTCTATGCCCTATTAAGATCTATGAGGTGGTATGATAATAATTAATAAAGTGGATTAGTGCCATCGGGAAGAAACAATGTTTCTTCTTCTAGGTTCTTATCCTTCCTTTCTCAATCCTTACCTTAATCTCCATGGAAAACACACACAACCGGTCGTTTATACTACGGTATCACCGCTACCTCGTGGGATAGGGTGCCGTATGGAGCAGTGTGTGCATGTATGCATGGAGTCCTATAAAAACGTATGATGGGCAAAAAAGGGGTGGGAGATCTTCATCTCTCAAGTCTTCCCCAAATCTAACCCTAACAAGTGAGAAGACTACTCACTCATTAGGGAATTGAAAAACATTTTCTAACTGTCTAACTAGGGTAATTAATGAAAGTTATACTAGGGCAGATAATAAAGATTTATACTAGGGCAGGAATAAAGATTTAACTAGGGCAATAAAAAGAAACTTACTCTAATTTTTATTTGATGCTATCTTCATACTTTACAGAAATTTACAGATCTAAATTTTGATAAAATGAAATGAGGCACAAGAAGAGGCATGCCTCAAAAAGAGGCATTAGGGTTTCTATTTATAGAACATAGAAACTCTAGGGTTACAATCGAGTCATATCTACAATTACAAGTTTACCCCCTAAGAAAAGAACTAGTCAACGCATGCCCACCGTCACAGCCGACACGCGCCACGCACGTGCGACACACGGCCGCGGATCCGCAGCCAAGAGCTTGGTTTGGCCGCGGTTCCGCGGCCATAAAGTAGGCTTGCTGGCTGAAATTTCTCTTGTTGCTTCAGGTTACATTTAGCATCTGTTTTCTTCACTTTGTTCTTCAGAATAGCTTCTATTTCTCTTCCAGATTTCCACAGTGAATAATGTCGTGGACTTTACTGTTTGCTTCATGTTGAAGTCTTGAACCTTGCGCTGCCTTTGTACTTTGTGAACTTGTTTATTGATTTTCGTTTATTCTCCAAACTGTAGGCTTGATCAAGATTCTTCCATTTGTCGGTCGTAGTCTCACTTTTATATCGTCTTTTCATCATTTTCACTGTTTTTGTTCCGAGAACCTGTAGCCTGCAACTATGTAGCAGACATGGGTCAAAAGCACCTGTTTTTTTGTAATATGAATAAGAATGGAGAATATAATAATGCAAAATTATGATATGAACAAATACCCCCAAACTTATCTTTTGCTCGTCCTCGAGCAAACCCAGTTTTATTCTCGAAAAAGACCTATCCTCACTTTCGCAGGGAAACGCGATTGTACTGAGCTCGTGCAACAAGCCGTTAAACCTCTAGGTGTCCCTAGTAGGAGGAGTGTTGGCTCCTGAGGGTTTTCAGCGGATACTACCCACAAAATCCTATCAATTCGGCCTATTAACTTTTATTCTCCAATTAGGTTTTCTAATTAAGAACTCTATTATCTTCGACTCGTAAATTATCCACCCGTATTTTTCACGCTTCCTTATCATTTAACTTAAGATTATATATATTCTAGTGAATTTACTTAGTTTTTGGCATCTTTTAAGTTTTCCTTCTAGGGTTCTATCTCAACTTAGGAATTTTTATCATCTCTATTAGAGATATAAGTCCTATGTTTCATCCCTATCTCTTATCTAAACCCCAATCACATACCGCTACGTGTGTGTATCTATCCATCGTCCAAAGTACTTTTTTAATTGGTAAATTTTTAGATGAAATTGCTCACACATTCTTCATGCGACCGTTTATACTTCTTGAGATACCAACGACCGATTACAAAATGTGTTCGCACATTAAAGCGTAATTCCTAGTCTTGTAATCCCTAAGGCTTTTAGCAGTGACTCCCAAACCAGTTGGTCTAAGGCACTAGGTGATGAAGCACCCTCGCTAAATATTTTTTTTCTATTAATGTAGCCTTAAGTAATCACAAAAACCAGTGTTCATTTTTTTTATCTCTTTATTCACACTTGTATTTTTATTTTATTTTTTTTCGTACTAAGGACTTTAGACAAGAGCATTTCAAGGTCTCTTCTACTATTCCAAGTTTCAAGGTTCGTGTTTGTGCAATTTGTAGGGTATATATTTTCAGAATTAGACTTAAACTTAGGAATTATTTTTCAGACTTATATTTTAATAAAAATATCAATACTTTTCTCTTGTTTTAATTTAGCCCACGAAGTCAACTCGAAATTTGCCTATTTCTAAATAAATTATAAAGACATATACTTTCTACCATTAATTTTTAAGAAAGATTATTTTTAGGGTTTTTAATTTACTAAGTCTAAGATTTAGTTGTTCCTAGCTAGTTAACCGTCATGTCAAACTTAAGTCAAATATGGCCAAAATTGAATGTTTCAATTTTTATAATTTTTAAAATTTTTCAATTTTTATGGGTTTTAAAATAAGTATGCAAATGCAAAAATGTACATATGAATGTGAAGAAAGAAAGCTTACCGAGCACACCCCCAAACTTAAACTTGACAGTGTTCTCACTGTCAGGCTACACCAAGAGGGTCAAAAATGTCGGCACTCCTCTGTTTATTTATTTACAATTTTTTTTGTTAAAAGAAAAGCAAAATATATATACAAAAAGATTCCTCCCAAACTTAAGTGAAACAGTGTTTCCACTGTTTTAAGCGTTAAAGTTTAGAGTTAAGGAGGAGAAAAATCAAACTATACAAGGCCTTACACAGACCAAAGGTTAGCACCAATCATTCAAAAATTTTATCGTGATAATGGTAGGGTTGGTGGAAGAATGGAGTGTAGAGAAATGAGTTGAGAAACACACGAGACCGTATGGGAAGAAGGGTGGAATATGGTCTCGGTGGAGGAGAAGAATGGCGGAAAAGAGAAAGAAGTGTAGCATGAACTTGAGGGTGTAAATTGAGTGAATAAATTAGCGCAATTTGTGATGACCGATGTGTTATAAGAGATTGTGCTAATTTATCAACCCGTCGAGAAATGGGGTCAAATCCTTCAAGATTCGCAAGAAAACATGGGTACGTTGAACTTGGTAAACCATCCATTGAAAATGGAAACGCGACGGATTCTTGCGTGGTTGAAACGATGGAAAGGACAAAGGGGAGTGATTTAGGGATAGTCTTATTCTCACCTGAGTAATCTGTCTCGAACTCGAAGCATTCCATCAATAGTTCAAAATGACTGTAAGCAACCGAGTCTGATGGTTCAACTAACTCATCTGAAAATTCAAAGGACTCAAACTCGGGCGGTGAGTTTTCAAAATCGTCCGCAAAAGTGAAACACTCGTAATCGATATCGGTTGTGAGAACTGTGTCAGATTCAAGGAGGAACACACTAGTGGCGTCCAAACTGCTGTGATCGAACAGAAAATTTTCAAGCTCACAGTCCTCCTGCGTGATCTTTTGCGTGGTCGGAACGATGGAAAGGAGGGAGGGTGATTTAGGAAGGATTACAGTTAAAGGTTCAGGAGGATGAATTAGAAAATCCGACACATCAAACAAAAATGGTTCATCCTCAATACTATCCTTAATACTCTCCTCAATACTCTCCTCATAATTCTCCTTAAAGGTTTTCTCATCCATGCAATTATCATCAAAATCAAGACGCATATGAAATTCGGGAGAAACATTTAATAACTCGGGATGATGAATTGGAGATAAAATTTCAGTCAAATCTACGGGTTCATCATCCAAAATATTCCCGGCGTCAATATCCGCAATCAAGTGAAAATCAATTTTTTTAGACACCTCATCACAAGTATGGATATTTATCAATTCAGGTTCTAGATTAGAGGTGTAAAGTTCGAAAGGATTGGTGATGGTTTCACTCGAAAGGGACCCTTCACAATCTGGCAAATCAAGCACTACAAAGTCGCACAACTCATTAAACGTTTTATTTTTAACTGGTGAATCATTTGGGACACTTGTTTGAAAACCGGAGTTATGGGATTCAATTGAAGATGAGTATGTTTGATTTGGAAGTGTGTAGAACTCACTCTCACCACTCAAATTCTCACTCTGTCCAACCGCCTCATCATATATTGGAATTTTTGGAGCTAGTTGGAAACTAGCTACCGGGTCACTAGGTTGTATAAGGGCGGCAATGGACGCATCCAAATTCCTCATCTGTCGGTTTGTTGCTGCAATATAAGCTTCCAACGACTGTTCCAGACTAGACATGGGTTGTGAAGGGGTTTCAGTAAAAGATTCAAAGTTGTTTGGATACGTGAAACTCCCAAATGGTTGTGTAAAAGCAATGTCTAGGGAAGGTGTGAAAGTCGGGTAGGACTGGTAGGAATTGAATGGTTGGACATGAGTAGGATCAACATTTGGATAAAAAGATGAATGGACTTGTTGATCCCAAGAACTGGAAGTGTTGAAAGGAGTGAAAGATCGGTTACGAGATAGTTCAATATGTTCAGCGATAGATATGGGTTTTGGAGTTACAACAGGACTCGAAAAGGGGTATCAACGTAAGAAGATGGTGAAGGTTGAAATGGTTGATGCAAAGTGGATTGCAGAGTCGAACTGTTTCTCCTAGACGTTTCTATTCGATCTTTCAAAGAAATTTTGGGCATGGAGGGGTCGCCCGTAATTCGACCAAAACAATTCGCGTATAAAGCAATGTTTGGATGAGGGTACCAAAGTTCGGCAAGAGTTTTGGGAGGTGGGGTACCCATGATGTAAAAATGAGAAGAAAAAGAATGTGGGGTGCACGGATTTCTTAGCGACAAGTTGCAAGTTTTTGTAAAAAATTTTTTTCCTTTTTCTTATTGTGTTTTTTTTATGTGGAGCTTTTTGCAAAAAAGATTTTCGATAAAAGGCTTAGACACACGTTCAATTAACCACAAATGCACAATTAGACCTAGATCTAGGGTCACCTAGGTTAGCTAGACAGCTCCTAACTGTTCCAAAGGGCAAGAAGTAGGACCTCAAACCGTCTCTTCACCGCCAATTGTGGCCAGGTAAGTGCCAGGTAAGTGGGAGGTTCTCCACTACGTAAGTAGTGGGCCTAATTAAGTAACCACTTGCCTAAGACACACTTGCCTAGACACCACAAAGTCAGGTTAGGATTAACGGTCGATGTCTACAACTATTCCTCTGTCCTATTGAGCACGAAGTCCTTAGAGCTGAGTCTAATCTTTTTTAATTAAATGATGGTCAATGCAATATGCCTTATGTGATTTCTGGGGTCCTGGGAAGGGTAATGAAATCCCCACCTAATCTGGATTGGTGTAAAATCCCCTTAAAGTCAATTTAGATATGCAAAGCAGTAAACACAATCACTTGCAAATAAATTTTTTTTTAACGCGGTGCAAAGAATCATGCACAAGATTAAGTTATTGGAAGGGGGAGAAATTTTTTTGGCGCAAAGAATCCTGCAGGAAAATTTTCCAGAGGAGATATTAGGGTTGCAGAGGAGAAGAGGAAGCTTACAGTGAAAATTTCAGGTGCTGACGTCACTACAGGACCGCGTTTCCGCCGCCAAAGGGGGGTTTATGCCGCGGTTCAGCGGTAGGATGAGCGGTTCGATTCTTGAGATTTCTTCTGCTCCTCTGTTATGATTTTTCTCTGTTGTTCAGATCTGCCGTTTTTTGTTTTGATCTCTGGATTTTTCCAGATCCAAACTTGTCTGTCGATCCTGCAAAATTCACACGAAAATACTCTTCACAAAATAACAAGATGATAAATTTTTATATTTTTTTTTCCAGTTTTTATGATTTTTCAATTTTATATTAACCCGAAATTACAAAAAGAAAATAACACGTCATCCTGGCAATGGCGCCATTTGATTTATCAAAGAATTTATTATAACCGCAATCAAGAACGGCGTCGCTTAGTAGCTAGCCGGTGAGTACGGGTCGGTCCACAGGGATTTTGTGTATTCTCGATTTGTTCTAACGAGTTAATTCCGATTGTTGTCGGATTGATTAAATCTAAAAACTAAGTTGATCTAGATTAAAATCTTGCTAGGGTTAGGTTTAGGTTAAGTTTGGAAAGTCAATATTCTTCACTGCTTTCTATGCCCTATTAAGATCTATGAGGTGTTATGGTAATAATTAATAAAGTGGATTAGTGCAATCGGGAAGAAACGATGTTTCTTCCTCTAGGTTCTTGTCCTTCCTTTCTTAATCCTTACCCTAACCTCCATGGAAAACACACACAACCGGTCGTTTATACTACGGTATCACCGCTATCTCGTGGGATAGGGTGCCTTAGGGAGCAGTGTGTGCATGTATGCATGGAGTCCTATAAAAACGTATGATGGGCAAAAAAGGGGTGAGAGATCTTCATCTCTCAAGCCTTCCCCAAATCTAATCCTAACAAGTGAGGAGACTACTCACTCATTAGGGAATTGAAAAACATTTTCTAACTGTCTAACTAGGGCAATTAATGAAAGTTATACTAGGGCAGATAATAAAGATTTATACTAGGGCAGGAAAGAAAATTTAACTAGGGCAATAAAAAGAAACTTTAATTTTTATTTGATACTCTCTTCATACTTTACAGAAATTTACAGATCTGAATTTTGATGAAATGAAATGAGGCACAAGAAGAGGCATGCCTCAAAAAGAGGCATTAAGGTTTCTATTTCTAGAACATAAAAACCCTAGGGTTACAATCGAGTCATATCTGCAATTATAAGTTTATCCCGTAAGAAAAGAACTAGTCAACGCATGCCCACCGTCACAGCCGACACGCGCCACGCACGTACGACACACGGCCGCGGAGCCACGGCCAAGAGCTTGGTTTGGCCGCGGTTCCGTGGCCATAAAGTAGGATTGCTGGCTGAAATTTCTCTTGTTGCTTCAGGTTACATTTAGCATCTGTTTTCTTCACTTTGTTTTTCAGAATAGCTTCTATTTCTCTTCCAGATTTCCACAGTGAATAATATCGTGGACTTTACTGTTTGCTTCGTGTTGAAGTCTTGAACCTTGTGCTGCCTTTGTACTTTGTGAACTTGTTTATTGATATTCGTTTATTCTCCAAACTGTAGGCTTGATCAAGATTTTTCCATTTGTCGGTCGTAGTCTCACTTGTATATCGTCTTTTCATCATTTTCACTGTTTTTATTCCGAGAACCTGTAATCTGCAACTATGTAGCAGGCATGGGTCAAAAGCACCTGTTTATTTGTAAAATGAATATGAATAGGGAATATAATAATGCAAAATTATGATATGAACAGGACCCACCTGGTTTGGGGTTGACTTTGATTTTGACTTGGTCAACCAGGTGTAAATTTTTACCCCAACAAATTGCCCCCCATCAATAAATGCACACCACACATGTGGGTCGTGTGTATGAAATTGATGGATCTTCTTTCACGTGGAGGCGACTTGATTTGGTTCCCGCTTTTGGGAAGCTGGCACTGCCCTTTTTACGACATGGACGGTCGATTCTGCCCTTTTTGCGACTTGGACGGTCGATGCTGCCATTTTAGCGACTTGGACGGTCGGTGCTGCCATTTTAGCGACGTGGACGGTCGGTGCTGCCCTTTTTGCGTCTTGGACGGTCGGTGCTGCCCTTTTTGCGTCTTGGACGGTCGGTGCTGCCATTTTAGCAACGTGGACGGTCGGTGCTGCCATTTTAGCGACATGGACGGTCGGTGGTGCCCTTTTTGCGACTTGGACGGTCGGTGCTGCCTTTTTTGCGACTTGGACGGTAGTGCTACCCTTTTTGCGACGTGGACGGTTGGTACTACCCTTTTAGCGACGTGGACGGTTGGTGTTGCCATTTTTGCGACGTGGACGGTCGGTGCTGCCCTTTTCGTGACGTGGACGGTCGGTGTTGCCCTTTTTGCGACTTGGACGGTCGGTGCTGCCCTTTTTGTGACGTGGACGATCGGTGCTGCCCTTTTTGCGATTTGGACGGTCGATGCTGCCCTTTTAGCGACTTGGACGGTCGATACTGCCATTTTTGCGACGTGGACGGTCGGTTCTGCCCTTTTTGCGATGTGGACGGTCGGTGCTGCCCTTTTAGCGACGTGGACAGTCGGTGCTACCCTTTTAGCGACGTGGACGGTCGGTGCTGCCCTTTTGGCAACTTGGATGGTCGGTGCTGCCCTTTTTGCGACGTGGACGGTCGGTACTGCCCTTTTAGCGACGTGGACGGTCGGTGCTGCCCTTTTTGCGACGTGGACGGTCGGTTCTGGATTTGACTTGCTCCGCTTCTTGTGGTGTCAGGGATGAAGTCGACTTGTTTCCGAGGTGGAATTTGATTCTGCCAGGGAGGTCATTGGTTGTTTTGCTGATTTGATGCGATTTGGATTGACATCAGCACCGTTATACTGGAATATGGTACCAGGAGCGAACCATCATCTGTCATAACAGGATTTGGGGATTTTGGTTTTGGTTTGGCATCGGCATCACTACACTGGAATATGGTACCAGGAGCGAATCATCATTTGCCGTGAGGGAATTTCCTCCGTTCCCAGTTTAACGACTTAGGGGTCATCTGTTCCCAGTTTAACGACTTAGAGATTATTTGTTCCCAGTTTAAAGACTTAGGGGTCTATTGGATTGGAGTTTGAAATTTTAGGGTTAGGATAGGCATCAGGGTTGTTAACACTGAAGCACATGTGCCAGGAGCAATTCATCATTTGCCTTTTCCTGTTAGGAAGCGGTGGCTTAGTAGACAGGTTTAGGTCCCTATCACCAAAGATTTTTCAATTTTATGAGCCATAAGGGTCCCATAAACGTATTTTCTCCCTATGAGTCGAAAGGATCTAGTAGGTGCACTTTCTCCTTAGGAGTCGTAGGGACTCCTAAGTGTGTTTTTCCTTTGTGAGTCGTAAGAATCCCACGAAGGTGTTTTCTTACGAGTCGTGAGGATCCCGTAAGTTAGTTCTCCTCATGTATCATGAGGACACATGAGTGGGTCTTCCAAAATGGAGCATAAGTCCAAGAGCGAAGACCGGCCGCTAGGCTGGTGATTGTGGTGGGGTATGGGTATGATGAGAATTATTTGAGCCCGTGGATTGTATACGGCAGTCAAATTGGGGACTAACCGTAGGGCTGCGAGAATTTTGAAAAATTGGATTTTGGTTAGCGTCTGCATCGCTACACTGGAATATGGTACCAGGAGCGACTCATCATTCGCCGTTTGGGGACTTGGAATTTGGATCTCGTTTGGCATCAGCATTGCTGTACTGGAATAATGCCAGGAGCAACTCATCATTTGTCTCGGGAGGACTTGGGATTTGGGTTTTTGGTCGGCATCAGCACCGCTAACACTGAAGCGAAATGCCAGGAGTGACTCATCATTTGCCGTTGCCCGTTGGGGAACGATGGCTTAGGAGACAGGTTTAGGACCCTATCACCTAAGGCTTTTCAATTTTATGAGCCGTAAGGGTCTCATAAAAGCATTTTCTCCCTACGAGTCGAGAGGATCTCGCAGGTGTATATTCTCCTTAGGAATCGTGAGGATTCCTAAGTGTGTTGCCCCTTTGTGAGTCGTAAGGATCTCACGCAGGGATTTTCTCCTCACAAGGTCGAGAGGACTTTGCGAGTGTGTTTCATCTCTTTTCACGAGTTTGCGCCCTTTCGTATTTTCATAAACTCGCCGGTAGTCCTGCTGTTTTTACTCACGGAACTCTTTCGGGTTTTCATCCGTGCCCGTTTTGATTGTGGACATACCTTTTTTTCACCCTCCGCTGGTGGGACTTTAAAAGTAGTCTCACCGGCAGGATTTGGGAGAGATAGGGGTCATTTACGCCCGTGGATTATGTACGGTTTTGCAGGATGTATGATCCAGACCATAGGGCTGGTGTGCTCAATTCTCCTGCGACTTGGAGCATTCACACGTAGTATTTCTTGAGATATCGGCCATTGATGGGTGGCATGGGCCTTTCTACCTCGGCACTTATCAGTTGGTAGGATCCTCCATCGAACACTTTCTCGATGACGTATGGTCCTTCCCAGTTTGGCTCGAATTTTCCCTCGGCATGTCGATTGGGGATGATCGGTCTTTTGAGGACCAACACCAATTCGCCTTTCTTGAAAGCGCAGAGACGAGTCATCGTATCATAGGCCCGTGACATTTGGGCTCGGTACAGCTCCAAATTTTGCTGTACTGCAAGCCTCTTTTCTTCGAGGGCGTCAAGCTCTTCCAGCCGAAGGAGGACGTTTTCCTCCTCCGTCAATTCATACTGAACGACCATTCTTAAGCTTGGAACATCGACTTCGAGGGGGAGGACCGCCTCCACTCCGAAGAGCTATGAGTATGGAGTGGACTGAGTTGGAGTACGATGCGTGGTACTATATGCCCACAACGCCTCGTGAAGCTTGAGATTCCAGTCTCTCTTGTTGGCTGAAGCATTTTTTCTCAGGAGTTTGCATAGAGTCTTATTGAAGGCTTCGGCTAGCCCATTGGCCCTTGGATTATAAATGGAAGAATATCTCCGGTCTATCTTGTGTTGAGTAGCGAATCTTGAGACTTTGAAGCTCTTGAAAGAAGGCCCGTTGTCAGAAATGATTCTTCTTGGTGTACCGAAACGGTATAGAATATAATGCTGGAAGAATGTCAGAATATCTTCTGTCTTGACTTCTTTTAGCGGGACAGCTTCAGCTCATCTGGAGAAGTAGTCTGTTGCAGCCAGTATGAACCGGTGGCCTTTGGATGACGGAGGATCAATTGGACCAACTATGTCGGTTCCCCAGACTTCGAAGGGCCACGACGCCCCCGTAGGATGCAACGGATTGGGGTGCTTATGAATGAAATCGCCGTGAATTTGGCAGATATAACATTTCTTTGCATGCTCTTTGCAATCCCGTATCATGGTGGGCCAGTAATACCCAAGCCGTTTAATTTGAAGTCGCATCTTGGGGCCAAATTGGTGAGCACCGCAAACTCCTAAGTAAACTTCTTTCATGACTTTTTGGGCTTCGGCCGATGACAGGAACCTGAGCCAGAGTTGGTCATATGACCAGCGGTATAGTGTGTCATTTACAAACACGTATCGGAGAGCTCTCTTCTTCAGCTGAACCCTCGCAGACCTTCTTTCGGGCAGCTTGTCGTATCGGAAGTACTCTATGAAGGGTTTTCTCCAATCGGGCTCGTCTTGAACGATCGAAGATTCTTCGGCGGGACTGCTCTTCTGTTCCGCGCTTTCCTCTTCTCGTAGAGAGATATGGGGTAGAATTTGCCGGCTCCTGACTGTGATCAGAATTTCGTCCATGTCAGGATCAGCCAGCTCCTTGGCTAAGCGAGCGAGTACGTCAGCCTTTCCGTTCAACGCTCTAGGTACTCTCGTTAGTTTAATGTGAGTGAACCGTTTCATGAGTTCCACCACCCGGCTTCTGTACCGAGCTAACTTGGGTTTGTATATCTTATAGTCGCCGCTTACTTGTTGACGACGTAGCCGAAGGATTTCCATTTCTATAGCGAGCTCCAAACCAGCTATCAGAGCTTCATACTCGGCCTCATTATTTGTGCGAGGCTCGGTGAGAGCAAAAGAACGCCGTAGGGTTCCCATTGATGGCATGATGAACACCAATCCTATCCCTGCTTTTATCTCCGGGACGCTTGATTTACTGGAGGTCCTTATCGATGAGGCCCCATCGAAGTAGAGCTCCCAACATAGATTGTCATTCTCGAGGTGCATCATTTGTTCGTCGGGTAACTCGCAATTGAGTGGTGGCCCTTCTGGTATGGGATGAGCAGCGAGAAAGTCTGCAAGAGTTTGCCCTTTTACTGCTTTCTGAGGAGTATAAACTATGTCAAACTCAAGTAGCATGATAGCCCATCTTGCCATTCTGCCGGCTAGGCTTGCTTTGGTCATCAAGTGTTTGAGCGGGTCGACCTTGGAGATCAGCATAACCTGATGAGCGAGCAAATAGTGTCTCAGCTTCTTCACAGCAAATATCAGAGCTAGGTATTGCTTTTCGATTGGGGAATAGTTGTGTTCTGCCCCAACTAAAGTTTGACTAAGGTAATAGAGGGCATTCTCTTTTCCCTCCTTGTTGTTCTGGGCAAGGAGCGCACCGAGTGAATCATCTAGCGCGGCAGTGTAGAGAATCAGCGGTTTATTTGAAATGGGAACGGCCAGCACTGGAGGGTGCAACAAGTATTGTTTGATGCTTTCGAACGCTGCTTGACATTCGGCATCCCAGATAAAAGGAGCTCCTTTCTTCATGAGCTTTGAGAAGGGCCTACATCTTCCCGATAAATTTGAGATAAACCTCCGTATATAAGCGAGCTTGCCTTGAAATGATCTCAGTCGCGTCAGGCTCTTTGGAGGGGGAATTTCCATGATGGCCTTTATCTTGGATGGGTCAACCTCGATCCCCTGATATCGAACTATAAAGCCCAGGAATTTTCCCGATGACACGCCAAATGCGCACTTCAGAGGATTAATCATCAGATCATATTCCCTTAGTCTGGTGAGAACGGTCCTAAGATCTTGGATGTGATCGGCCTTAGCTTTAGTCTTGATGACCAGATCATTAACATAACATTCGACGACCTTATGAATTAGGTCATCAAAGATATTGGTCATTGCCCTTTGATATGTAGCACCCGCGTTCTTCAGTCTGAACGGCATCACTTTGTAGCAGTATATTCCGATCGGGGTTCGAAATGCTGTGTGCTTCTCATCCTCAGGCGACATCTTGATCTGATTATACCCAGACAAGCCATCCATAAAGGTGAACAACTCATAATTTGAGGTGTCGTCAACCATCATTTCCATGACCGGTAGCGGAAAGTCGTCTTTAGGACATGCCTTGTTGAGGTCCCTGAAATCGACACAAACTCGGATATACCCATTTTTCTTCTTCACTGGGACTATGCATGCGATCTAGTCCGCATATTTCTCTTCCCTGATGAAGCCGGCATCGATGAGCTTCCTGGTTTCCTCGATGACCTTTTCTTCTAGCTCCTTTCTCATTTTTCGAGGAGCTTGTTTGACTGGCTTAGCGTCAGGAGATATAGCCAGCTTATGCATGGCCACTTCAGGGGAGAGGCCAAGCATTTCTTTGTACGTTCACGCGAAGCAGTCGACGAACTCATGCAGCAGGGCAACTATCTGCTCTTTCATTTCCTCTGACAAGAGTGAGCTGATGTAGGTCGACCTTGGATTATTGGGCGTTCCTAAGTCAATCTCGTTTAGCTCGTCAAAGGTTGCTTGTCCGCCATCTTCGAGCTCTTGAGGAGCTTCTTCTGGTTCGGCTATCTCGTCATCATCATTTGATCTTTTGCTGGCCTCACCAACATGGATCATGTAGCACGCTTTGGAATCAGGTTGAATGTAGCTTATGCCCTGTCTATATGGAATTCGTCCATCGATGAGCGCTCGGACTTGGGGCGGATTCCATAGCCCTTCATAAAACTTTGCTTCGGACTCCGTATGATATAACCGACATCCGCACTTTTTGAAATATTCTCTCATCTCAGGCGCATAGTATCTGGGATTGAGGACAGCTCTTATGCCTCTCTCATAGGGAAGGCATGCGACAGACAAATCTTCCGGGTGCACAACAGTGTTTGACCCGTAAAACAGGATGCCCTTCTGTCCACTTTTCTTTCCGGGAACTAGAAAGTTTTCAGTTGGTCAACGGTAGAGACTGACAATGCATCGAGATCTTTGCATATCTGCTCCGGCACCCTTGTGACAGCTAGAGACCCTTCTGTAATTTTGAAGGTCTCTCGTAGTTTCGGTTGTTGCATGGGGGTCCAATCTGCACCGCTGTTGCACGGCAGGTCCTCTTCCTCCGACTCTTCAGTGTCGCTGCCAAGATGAGAGCGGACTTTGCTGCTAGATGGGCTTTCAGTATCGGATTCGTCCGTATCTCTACCGAAACGAGGGCGAGTTTTATGGAAGGACGGACTTCCAGCGTCAGACTCATCAGTGTCACTACCGAAACACGGGCGCATTTAGGCATTTTTGCTTTTGAAAGTGACAGCCGGCTCAGATTTGCTTTTGAGCCTTGGGGTCGCTCTATCCTCAGTCAGTTGTGGCTTAGCATTTTGGTGGTTCATAAAGTACCGAGAATCTTCATATCAGACTTCATGCACACCGAACGGCTGGATGTCTCCGTCAATGCGTCTTTCTTCGCCAATTTTTAGTATACTTCATGCATTGATGGAGAGTTGACGGAACGATGCCGTAATTGTGGAGCCACGGCCGTCCCAAGAGAATTTTATAAGACGTGTCGGCGTCGATCACGTATATCTTAGCTTCAGTTTGCAGATCCCCGAATTTGATTGGCAAAGCTATAGACCCCAGAACTTGCTGGCAGTTTTGATTGAAGACTTGAATAACAATCCTTTCCTTTGACAGGTGTCGGACGTCCATTGACAAACTCTTCAGAGTCCGCAAGTTCATGATATTCACTGAAGACCCCGAATCAATCAATATACGATTAATCCGATCTCCGTCGCTGTACCCGTTCACGTAAAGCGGCCGATTATGCTCAGCTGTTCCCAGTAGCAAGTCTTCATCCTTAAACGTGACTGCGGCGGCTTGCAAAGTGTACTGAGCTTCTTTCATATTAATTTCCGCAAAGCGAGCCTGATACCGCTCAGGGTTTTGTAGAGCATGAATGAGAACATCTTTAAGCTCTTGAGATAGAACCGAGGTATCGTAGATGCTAAGGAGAGACGGAAGCTTTCGGAGGTGAGCCAAGACATTATAGTCTACTAGGGAAGGACTCGAATCTTCATGAGCAAGTTCTCTGCCACCTTCTTCATTAGCGACTTGTTTTTCCTTCCCTTTTGGGGCGTTGCCCTGATTTGGCGGTAGAGCCTTGCCGCTTCTGAGCTGAATTTGGTTGGCCTTTGTGGTGAGCTCCTCGTCCTCTTTGAGAAAACAGAGCTCTTCCTCAGAGTCGCTACCAAGATGGATGGCGTAGCAGGTCACTACTGGGATCTCTTCATTGGAGTCTTCTTCTAACTCCTCCAGAATTTCAGCCGCTCGTACAGGGAAGAACTCTTTCAATTGAATCAAAGTTCTTTCCTTTTGTTCATAGTCTTCGAGGGAATCAATATATTTTTGAATGGTCGATCTCCCTGCAGACTCTTTTTCGCGCCAAGCTGCAATTTTCTTCTTCTTGAGCTTCTTGGATTTTAAGCTTGATGGAGCCGCATTGGCAGCTGGACTAGTAGGCTTCTTCTGTCCTTCCCATTCCGTCGTGGGCTCTTTCTGAAGCAGCTTTAGTATCTTCTTCGTCTTATTAGATATGTGCTTATTCCAAGGAGGCTACGGTGAGTCCATTTCATTGCTCAGGGCAGCGGGTTCGGCTGGCTGCTCCCAGAAGGCTTCAGCTTCTATCTATATAAAGTTGGTGGTTGTAACTTGATTGTTCACTAACGCACTTTTGGACAGCTCGATCTCTCCAGCCTTGTACTGCTTCTCGACCCAGTCCTTGAAGATATAGCAATCCTCGATCGCATGGCTCACTACTTGGTGGTACGGGCAATACAGGGGATTGTCGGTCATTTTTGCTTCTTGGGGTCTTTTTGACTCCGGCAATTGTAGGTCGTTGTTCAAGGCATCTTTAAATATCTTGTGGACCTTGTCCCTTCTGAAAGAGTAAACCTTGTTCTTTTTCTCCTCTAGAGAAGGTCCATCTCCTCCCAGCAATGGCTTTCGAGACCGGTTGGTTTTGGATTCGCCGGCTCTTCGCTTTTCTTCATTGTCGGACGCATTGAAGACATTGGTACTGCTGGAACTCCCGCTTCTACGGCTGTCGTCCCGCTTGCTTTTCCAAGTTTTGTTTCTCTGAGAGTCCGGCGGGGACTCTTACTTCGAGCGTTCCAGCATTTGGACTTTCTTGGTTAGTTCCTGAAATGTCTTGAGGCCCGTTGTACACAAGAATGGGACTATCCAATTGCTGAGGTTCCCAATGAGAAGGCTGACGGACTGGTCCAGCTCCAGCGGCGGTTCGCACTTGACCGTGAGATTACGCCATCGGGCGATAAAGTCGGTGTTGCTTTCATTCTTTCCCGGCTTGGTCCTCACAAGGTCGGCAATGGAGATTTTATCATTGACACTCATGAACCTTTGCCGAAACAGAGACTCCATTTGGGCAAAGGTAATGACGGTCCCGTCCGGTATACTCGCGTACCAGTCGAAGGAGACACCAATCAGACTGTTGACAAACTGACGAAGAAGGAGCGCGTCTTTGCCCCCTGTATTTCCGCACGAGGCTTTGAAGTAGGCGACGTGCTGATTTGCATTCCCCGTTCCGTCAAATCTTCCGAACTTAGGAATGACGTAGCCGCTCGGGAACTCGTTTAGATCGTACTGTGCGGGATATGGCCGCCCACTACTGCCAATTTCTTTCTGATCTTCGGCTTCAGCCACCAATATTTTAACTTTGCTGGTGACCAAATCCATTATCTGATCTTGTGTAAGCGGGATAGTGCTATCTAGGGCCAAGGCGTCCCCAGAAGCGGAATGTGGCCGGCTTTCGTGCGGCTCGACCAGTCTTGGACCCAAAGGAATAGGCATTGGCTGCTTCGGATTATCATCACCCGGTTGATTAGTAGCGACTTGTGCTTGATTGGGAGGCGCTCGAGCAATTTGAGTCGTAAGCTGCATCACAACGTTCGTTAGGTCATCGATTTTCGAATAGAGCTTGGCCATCTCTTTATCTTTGCTCTTGAGCTGTTTTTGAAGCTCTTGAAGCAGCTCTTACTCCGCGGTCCTGGGGCGGAAAGTCGGCTCTTCCTTGTTGTCCGAGCGTGACTCTACCTGGACCGAAGGGTCCTTCTGCCTATCGTCCTCATCGAGAGGGTTTTCATCATCCGGCGGAGGCGGCTGTTCTTAGGAAGCAGCAACCATATTCAAGCCAGATTGGGCTTGGGATGTGGTGGCCCCATCCCTGCTTTTGCTGCGAAGGTTGTCTCCGCGGCGTCCACCCGCCATATAGACCGTATGGATAGTATATCCAGCCGTCTTTTTATCATCGGCGGCTGATTTCACAGATCGCTGTCTTGACCCCTCTATTTCGGTAGCGGGCAGTCGATTGAAGGCGACTGGCCTGACCAGGTTCTTGAATGGTGCTGGCGCTTCTTTTCTGGGTTTGTCCCACTGCTTTCGTGCGGCACAGAGCGCCTGATAGACTCTTGAAGAGACAGTGTCATACTATTTCTGTTGGGGCCGGGACACGTCTCTTTATAGCGACGTTCGGACCGCTGTCTTCTTGATTCTGGCGGTCATGGCATTTTTCTGAACCCACTTCATAGGTTCGAAGGAATTGCTGATTTTTACGGCCGACTCAGCCGTCGTCAAAGAGTAACCCTGCTCTTGGAACTTCACAAGATTCCACTTGGCCAAAGCCCTGGCCCTCTTGTTGGCTCGATACCTGAGCCGCTTCTACCTTAACTTTTCTGTTCTATGCACCTAGCAGACTTCGGCTCTTTGGGAAGACGCCGTAGACCGGGCGATGGGGGATTTTGGAGATACGCTCGATCGTGTATTTGTTGGAGTCATCGCCTGAGATCGTCCGCAACATTTGATGTTGCCCTTTGTACAGGAAGTCTTGCCCCTAGCTGGAGCACTAGAGAGTCATTCAGACACCATCTTAAGTTACAGTTGTGGTGCCTTAGCGATCACAACATTCGGCCTCTTGCCCCTTGAGACCGGCTTGGCTACCTGTTTCGCCGGGATTTCTGCCAGATGAGCACTTCCGGCAGGGTAGATGATGACGGAACCAAACTGGCGGGGCAATTCCTCCCACTGTCGACTGAGGCTTTCGGGGAGAACCACACGGGCATTGATCTTGACCACGTACAAGGTCGGGGTCGCGTTGGAAGCTAAATTCATCTTTGGAGACATTTTCGTTGAAAGTTGATTGCTGCACGAAAATAAAACATCATTTCAGTATAGGCAATCGATGTGTATATTGATTGAGTTCGCATGAACGTTTAATCCGAAATATGGGAGGAGAGACTGGTCCCACCGGGCATGCCAGAATCTGTAGGGTGTTTTTTATCACCCCATTGAGATGGGAATACACGCGTGCTTGTCAGGCGCATTACAGAATCCCCCTGCCTAGGATAGGCCGGGGTTTATTGATTGTGGGGATCCGAATCTCCGGCAGCCGCAGACTAAGCTGCCTTTAATTACCCCTCGCATTTGGAGCGAGAGAACCTCCGATTGATGGGTTAAACTGGTCATGCGAACTCAATGTGCAGTGTACGTGTGCTTTGTTTTGGAGGGGGTTTGGATATATCGGGAGCCACGCAGAGTTTTTTACGGGGGTCCCGCTACCCGGATAGCGGGCTGGGGGTCAAGGGGGCTAGTAGCTCCCTTGCGGGGTGCGGGGCAGCGCCCCGGCCCAAAATTTTTGTAGAGGAACGGTATTGTGGAGTGTGTGAGTGTGTGTGTATATATATATATATATATATATATATATATATATATAAAGGGGAAAAGCGTCCAAAGGACGCGTGGGGCCAGCGCCTCGCGTGCCTAGCACGCGAGCGCCGTGCGCTTAAGCGCTAGCGCACCACGTGTCCGACACGTGGGCACTGTGCGTTCAAGCGCTAGCACGCCACGTGTCCGACACGTAGGCGCTGTGCGCTTAGGCGCTGTGCGCTTAAGCGCCAGCGTGCCACGTGTCCGACACGTGGGCGCTGGACGCTTGAGCGCTAAGCACTCGAGCGCTTGGGCGCCGGCGAGGAAAAGGGGATTTTAGCCCCAGAAAAAGGATTTTAAATCCCAAAAGAGGATTTAGGGTGGAGTTAAACTCCTAGGATGTTTTGAAGCTGATGAAGGGCTTCTTCTTTAGAGCCCTGGGTCTTCCCAAAAATGGGGTTTCTGTAGACGTGTCTCCTTCTTCCTCCTCTGTTAGCAGGATCTTGAAGATCAAGAGATGTGAGATTTTAAAAATCTCTTCTTTTTGAGATCTGATGGAAGATCTGAGTTCCCCTTTGTGGGTTTTGTGGTGAAAAACTATTTAGTTTTATAAAAGGAAGAGTAAAACTCTTGATTTAATTCAAAAGAAAGAAGAAGGTTTTAGAACCTTGAGGAAGGAAAAAGATCTCAGATCTAGATGTTTTTTGAGAGAGAAAAAAAGTTGTTAGGATATTTTCATTATCCTTACCTTTATAGGCTATACACTTTACATATAGCCCCTTGGACTCTACAAAAATGGCATTTTGCCCATCCCATAGCTCATGTGCCATTTCTTTTTGCACATAAGCCATGGGCTTTACAAAATTTGGCTTTATGCCCATTTTCTTATATTTATTCATAAAATAAAAATACAAGAAATACAACAAAATTATTTATTACAAAATTTTTATTTTGGCATGGGGGGAGGCCGGCCGCTTCATGTTCGGGCTCGCTCCGGGCATTGGCCCACTTGACCTGGGCTTGGACCCACCTGGTTTGGGGTTGACTTTGATTTTGACTTGGTCAACCGGGGTGTAAATTTTTACCCCAACATTCACGAATCCCGTCACTGATGAGTTTACTCATTCATTGCCTCTTCCAAGAGATTTGCAAAATATAAAAACTTCTCATGATAGGGCCAATATAGGGGCACGAACGAGGTGGGATGTTGCTCGTCCTCAAATGGATACGGTGATAGAGACAACATTAGCGAGTATCGCTCAGGCAAAGGTTGCGGGTGATAATTTTGTCCGGTTTGAACACCACGGAAGAGGTGTTGCCAACGAGAATACCAAATTCGATATGAAGAGAAAAATGACAATTTTGTTATGGGAAGGTAGAAAGCTTGTAGGTCCGGATAAGTGGGTTACCCATTTTAATGGTTATATTGGTATTCTTATCCGAAACACGGACTGGTGGAACGTGGGGTTCACGTTTGCGGTTAACCTCTGGGAAGCCTACGTATGGACTTGGCGCTCATTCTTGGTAATGCATAACTGAATTAAACATATATATGTCATCATTACATGTATACTTGTTATATGGTATTGTTGATTGAAAGAGGAAGAATAGAAAAATAAAGGATAGTGAAGAATAGATTCTAAATCTATGTTAAACACGGATGTATTATACAGATCTAGTTTAATTACGGATATAGAATATATAAGAAGAGGGCTTGTAGGATTCGTTAGGATTTAGTAGTCATGGATGACTAATAACAGATTACTCCTTTTATCTATTGATAGATTTAAAACTAGATAGATAGTGATGAATGAGGATTGGAGTTATTGGAAGAAACTAGGGTTTCCACTCTATTGACCCTTGTCTTTTTATTGATCTTTATTCATGTCTAGCCCTTAACAAAACAATTGTTAATCTGATCTCAAATCGCAGTCGAGACTAGCAATAAATTGGTAGTGCGCCCGATTAGGATGTTAACGATTCTTTTGCTAAAGTTTATAAACTTCATAAGACTTAAAAGAAGTTAAAATATTTTCTCATCCATTGTTCTACCTTAATCCTACGAACCCTATCAAGCTGAGAATTACTCACGCATGATGAAGATAGAAGAAGAATGAATAGAAATCATAGTGTAAATACAGAAAATAAATGCAAACTAATTAATCTAATGATCTACCTTTATTAATCAACTTCATAAGTACAATTCTTCGAGTTTAGATTACAAGAGGAAGAAAAAGTTGCTCTCGATCTCTGCCTCGTAGGAAGTAGATATTCCGTCGAATCTCACGTCGCCTTATCACGTCGAATCGCGGCCCTGTCGTGGATCACTTGTTCTTTGACGGTGATTTGCTTCGTATAAAAAGGTTGATGATTTCTAGTTTTAGCCCTCGGTCCTTTAAATACTCTCAAAACCAGAAACTATAGATTCCAGAAATTAGGGTTTGTTGTTGCAAATCTAATCTGAAAATCCCAAACCCTAATTCCCTAAATCCACCGCGGCTCCGCCGCAATATGGAGCTTTTGGCCGCAGAAAGGCGGTTCTTTTGTGGGATCTTGGCTTCAAAATTCTGGGGCTGCTTCATTGTGGCATATGGAGATTTATTTGATATCTGGAATTTTCATATCTTTTCTGAGTCTCTGTCAGTATTGATTCTTCGATTTTATCTAATTTTATCGGCAGATTTTTGATTCCCGGCATCTCGGTATCCCGATCTGCTGACCTGAGCTAAAACTTGCACAATATCTCAATGAATAATGTTAGTAATATTTGGTATTTTTGAAATATTATCTTAACCATTTGATATGATATTATATTTTAAGAATATTGATTAAGGATATTTGATATGATATGCATATTTAAATTATCAAAACATTATATGCATACATTTTCCTTCATAATATTAATTATAATATATAAACATACGATAATAGATATTTTACAGATAAACCCTCATATGTGTCATATTTATAATAAACACCTTTAGATATTTAAGAAAAGTAAGGAAAATGTTATATCAAAAGTGCGATATTTTCGAATGAACAAATACCCCAAAACTTAATTTTGATCGTCCCGAGCAAACTATTTATTCAAGAGAGAGAGTAAAAGAAAAAGAAAAACCTAAATAGCACACTTTCGTAGGCAACATGATTGCACTGAGCACGTGCAACAAGCCGTTAAATCTCTAGGTGTCCCTAGTAGGAGGAGTGTTGTCTCCTGAGGGTTTTCGGCGGATTACATTCACAAAATCCTATAATAAAAGAAAGATGGTGAAAGTTACATACAAAAATAAGAATTATAAAAGAAAGAATTTGAAAAGAAGAGTTTCCAACTACACCATCTTTTCGGTTGCCATGAACCCTATCTTAATGGTTGTGAAAAAATGTTAGAAATCACATCATCACTCAATAAAATATCGTCTTTATTCTTCCTTCCTATATTGTATCCAAACATCGATCACATACCCCTACGTGTGTGTAAAAGACATCCCTACACTTAGATAATTCAATTCAAGCTATCATACTCTAGTCCATCTTCCAAAGTATTTTATACTCGGTGTATATTATCAAATGGAATTACTAACACATCCTTCATGCGACCGTCAATACTTCTTGAGGTACTAACCAACCGATTACAAAACGTGCTCGCGCATTTAGGCTTAATTTTCTTATCTTGCAACACCTAATGCTTAGCTGTGGCTCCCAAACCAGTTGGTCTAAGGCACTAGGTGATAAAGCACCCTTGCTATATTTTTTTATATGCTGTCTTGGTAATTACAAAACCAGTGTTCATTTTTTTCTTCACAACTTATATTTATTTTATTTTATTTTCCTTCATACCAATGCTTTTAGACAAGAGCATTTCAAGGTATTCTCTACCATCCCAAGTTTCAAGATGTGTGCAAGTGCGTATAATAGGGTATCAACATTCAATTGTTTGGCCTTAAGAATATGGAATATTTTTCAGACTTATTTTTATCCTCAGATTAGTAATTTCCTTCATCTTACTAACTCTTAGGACAATGGCTCATAACTACTTATTACTAGTTTCGTTTAAGAAAACATCTAATTTTTTTGTTTTTCTCAAACTATTCCTATATTTCAAATGTAAATTTTCACTTTCAAAGTTTCATTATTAAATTTTTTTTGTGCTTATATATAGTATAATGCAAAATAATGCGTGAATAAGCACAAACCTCCCCCAAACCTGTTTGTAGCATTTTCCTCACAGATGTCATCTGTTAAGCTTAAAAAAAACTGTAGGCTTGGGAGGAAAATTTAGTAACGGGGACATGAATTAATGACAGTGAAATCCTCCCCCAAACTTATTTTTGGCTCACAATTTTGTAAAAATTTTCTTTCAAGAGCCAAAATATACCCCCCCTAAACTTGAGTAAAACAGTATTAAGCATTTAAAATTATGAGGGGGGTAAATTTATTAGTCGATGCAAAGCTTTGCAAAGACCAAAAGTCAACACCAACCATTCAAAATTTTTATCGATTAACGCACTGGTTGGTAGAAGATCCTGTTATATGTAGACAAGAAGTGGGGAGGAGATAAGAGGTGCTATGGTTTGCGTCTCGGTTGATAGAGACGAAACAGTAATGGTGAACGGAAACGATAATGTGAATAATTAGGAATGGGAAGAATAGTCACATTCTCGTATGGGATAAGAAAAAATGGTGGTGGTTCAACTTCTTCATGTGGAAGTTGATTAATCATAAAATCCGTATCGTTTAGGAATGCGAGTTCGTCGGCGAAAATATCTTTAAAATTTTCATCGATGGTCCGATTGAACGTTTCAATGTAAATAAGTGTCGCGCCAGAATTCAACACACTTGATTTGTCAAAAATTATGGAGGTAGGAGATTCGAAAAGCTCATCTATCTCATTCTCAAAAAAGTCTAAATCAAGTTGTCTTTTTAAAATTATCGAACTCGAAATATCAGATTGTGATTCATCAACACTCGCTAAAATTAAAGGAAGAATAGAAGAAGAACCAGAGAAAGTGGGAGATGAAATGGGTAAATAAATTGGCGTGTCGAGTATTGCTGAACCAGATATGGGAAATGAAGGCTGAATTTCGTTCTTCTTTTCGGTCATACATTAATCATCAATTTCGAGACGCATATGGGGTTCGGGAAGAATAGTTAAAGGTTTGAGATGATGACCACACGGGAGTGAAACGACCTGATGAGTTGGTGGGACAAACTCATCCAAAATTTCGGGTTCATCATCCAATATATCCCCAACGTCAATATCCTCAATCATGTGAAGGTTAAAATTCTCAGACACCTCATCAAAAGCAGGGTTTTCAATCAATTGTAATTCTAGAGTGGAGGTGTAGAGATCATAAGGATTGGGTGTAGTTTCACTTGAAATGGACTCTTCACAATCGGGTAAATCAAACACTATAAAGTTACACAACTCATCAAATATTCTATCTTCAATTGATAAATCATTTGGTGTACTCGATAGATCTGTGAAACTGGAGTCATGGATTTCAATTTGGGATGGTGAGGTTTGATTTGGAAGGGTGTACCGCTCTTTCTCACTACCCGAATTCTCAATTTGTTCTTTGGCCGTATCATACATTGGAAGATTTTGAGCCAGTTTGAAACTACTTACTCGTTCGTTTTGTTTATTGAGGACAGCCATGGATGCATTCAATTCCTCTATGGCGCAGCGCGACGGTACTCGATATTCTTTCACGGTCCGTTCAAGACTAGATATGGGTCGGTAAGGGGTTTCAGTATAAGATTGAAATTCTTGTGGATAAGTAAAACTCCCAAATGACCGATTAGAAGAAATGTTTAGAGAAGGTGTAAAAGTCGGGTAGGATTGATAGGAATCGAATGGTTGTGAAAATTGGGCAGGAGTAGGATCAACATTGTGATAAGAAAATATTAATATTGGTTGGTTGGTTGGCGACTGTCAACAGATGCCATATATGCCGCAAAACAAGTAGCAAAATCTTCTTTAGAAGGTGGTGGTGTTTGTTGTCCTAACGGTTTGACCAGATTGAAACTTTGGCCGTTAATCCTCGCTATATACTCAACGATGGACAAGCGTTTAGGAGTTCCCTCACACGTGTTAGATGGAGTATCAACATAAGAAGATGTAGAATTTTGATGCGGTTGATAGGACCTGGAGTGAGGTGGCCAACTGTTTCTTTCCGCTTGCTTTATCCGATCTCTTAAATACATGGTAGAGTCAGATGGTATACTGAAACGATTACGATAACAAGAAATATCTGGTTCTGGATAGCAAACTTCGGCAAGAGTTCTTTATTTGGGTTACCCATTATAAGAAGGTGAAAAGAAAAGAGGGTGAAAAGATTTAAACTCTAGTTGGATTGTTTTGCTTTGAAAGTAGGACTTGAGGGTTGACTCGACAAATCACAAAATGCACAAGCAAACCCAAGAACTAAGGTTACCTAGGTCAAGTCACTAGACCGCTCCTAGAATTTCAAAGGACAAGCCGCATGATCAATCCTCTACCACTTTTTTATCGCTCCTGTGGCCACGTAAGTGCCAGGTAAGTGGGAGGTATCCGCTATACGAATCACCGAAAATAGCGGGCCTAATTAAGTAACCACTTGCCTTAGTCACGCTTACCTAGACACCACAAAAGAAATGCGGATAAGCGATAGATTATCCACGACCTTCCTCTGTCCTTATTGAGCACGACGGTCCTCAGAGTCTTGGTCTAGATATTTTTTTTAATTAATGTAGGGTGATGCAGATGCTTGTTTTATGATTTTTGGGGGTTAGGAAGGGTGATGAAATCCCCACCTAATCTGAATTGTGGTCTTTCCCTTAAAATCCGTATTAAAATATGCAAAAATAACCCGCAAAACAAAACATGCAAAAAGATTTTTAAGCGGCGATATTTCGCAAAAAATCCTGCAGAAAAATATATTATTGGATTTAGAGAAGGATATAGGAAAGTTACCAGAGAAGTTTGGAACACTAAGTCCCCAACTCCACCGCGGTTCCGCCGCAAATATGGTGCTTTAGCCGCGGTTTCGCCGCAAGAGGAAGGGTTCTTTGTAAAAAAAATTCTACAGTGCCTGCCTAACTCCTCTGGACCTCTCTGAAAGTCTCTGAATCTTGATTTATTTGTTCTTATATCTCCAGATCCCCTCGCAAAAATCGCACACTAATCGTTAATTACACAATACGTGGTTTTGTTTTATTTTATGATATGTATCGAATAAGAATTCAAAACGAATAATAAGAAAAAAATATTACGCACGTATCCCTGGCAACGGTGCCATTTGATTGATCTGTGAAAGAGTGTGTAGTAACCGCAATCAATAATGGTGTCACGTGTAGCTAGTCGAGATAAGTACGGGTCGTTCTCAGGGATATGTGGAATCTTTTAATCTTATTTTAGACGTGTTGATTGAAAGAGGAAGAATAGAAGAATAAAGAATAGTGAAGAATAGATTCTAGATCTATGTTAAACACGAATGTAGAATACAAATTTAGTTAATTACGGATATAGAATATATAAGAAGAGGGCGTGTAGGGTTCGTTAGGATTTAGTAGTCATGGATGACTAATAAAGATTACTCATTTTAACTACTACAAATAAGGGTTGCCCCTACGGATATATCCGTAGGAGCAAACCACTGCCCCTACGGATATATCCGTAGGGGCAAAAAAATACCCTATAGGTGCAAACGCCGTAGGTGCAAGTCGTAGCCTTGAACATGCCCCTACGGTCGAAAACTTGCCCCTACGGAGTAATGTGTAGGTCCAGTTGTCCCTACGGATTAGGCTGTAGGGACAAAAAATTTATTTAATTTATGTTTTTATAAAATAAATTAGGTGTCCCTACGGACTTATCTGTAGGGCCAAATAGTTGCCCCTACGGATAAGTGCATAGGTATGTAGGGACAAAATATTAGGTATTCTGATATTTTGTCCCCACGGATACCTGTGTAGGGGCATATGTTTGCCCCTATAGATATATCTGTAGGGGCAAGCGTAACCCCTAATACTGAGATCATAGGGGCAAAATATCAGATATCCTGATATTTTGCCCCTACGGATAAATCTGTAGGTACATTGTTGGGCCCAACGGATTAATCCGTAGGGGCAATGTTGGGCCCTACGGATTAATCCGTAAATACATATTATCAGGGTTTTTTTAAAAAAAAGGGCTGTCTATTTTTTTCTCGCCCTGTGCACAATAATATATACATTATATATAAAATTAATCATCATGCAGAACATATATCGCAGTATTCATAATCACATCTCACGCATAATATACAAAAGAAATCAACAAGCAGAATATGATATCAATATAAACACGCAAACATCACCAATATCAATATCGTCCAAAATATAGTACAATATGTATCATATAAATAAATACATGTTTAAAATATAAGAATAAAAAAGCTACCCTAGCTCCACCTCTGATAAACGCCATAATCTAGCGCGCCTGCTCCTCGGATATACCCTGAGTCAATAAATCATGCAATGCGGAGTGTGCGGGAGTCTGAGCGGGCTGTGGAGATGTAGGAGTGGTCTGCGCAGCCGCCGCCGAGGTAGTAGCTTGCGGAGCTGCGGCTGCGGGAGTCTGAGCGGGCAGTAAAGCTATAGGAGCTGTCTGCGGAACCGCAGCCGATATAGTAGCTTGCGGAGCCACAGCCGAAGGAGATGCATGTAGAGGCTCGGTCGATGTACCCTTTCGTGTCTGGACCTACGTGTGTAATAAGCGAGTAAGAACTATGTATTATTCGAATTCGTATCATTATCAAGTTATTTCGAAACCCCAATCTATGTATACTTAAGGACTTAGGCCTCGTTTGGATATCTAGTTTGGAAAACCGTATTTTATTTTAATTAGATATGTATGTATGACTAATCAAAGCTAAGTCTACAACCAAATAAGCTCAGGCTACGTACTAATATTGGATATGTTGCTATCTATAATATGACATAATATTTTACTATTAAGTAGTATACATACCAACATCTCCTTCAACTCCTGAACGGCGGCCTTCAAGCTTTCCAGTTCTTGCTGGAAACGCCGCTCACTGGAGACGGAGGAAATAACCGCCGGGGTGGAGTCTAACCTCATATGGGCCCTACTAGGGCCCAGTCCCCGGCCTCTCTCCCAACCTCCGTGGTGCCCTCCGTGTGCGGCGTCCAGGACTGGGGTCAGCATCATTGGATCGTTCTGTCCAGTAAAATCGATCCCCGATGCCTCGGCCTGCTTAACCACCCGCTCCTACACCCACATTAACCAGTAAAATATAAGTATATCATTTAAATTTGAACCTTTCAAAACTAAAATTTCAAATAGGGGTTGAATAAATATTAACACTTACGCAATACTCCTGGGTAGCGGCGTCGGGGTATCGAAGCTCGCCCGTGGCGGGATCTGTCGAGATGCCGTGGACGGTAAGATATGCGGACAGCACGCTCGGTGTACCACCTTGCGCCAGAGTCTGAGCTCTCTGCAATATTAGAAAATAACTCTTAATATTATATATATTAGAAAATAACTCTTAATATTGCATTATATCACAAAGGCCGGTCTATTGTAATTTACCGATAGCTCCATGGCACGAGTAATATTCTTCGAGCCACCTGTATAAGTGGGGTGACCCTTCTTCGCCGACTTCCTATTTTCTATATTTTGAGCTGCCTGTTTCTGCACAACACATTCACATTTAGTTTTCTAATTAAGCAACACAAAAAAATAAATTATATACTAAACAATGAATTACATTTAAAATACATACCTGTTTGCGTTGGGAGTTAAAATATTCGCACAATAGAGTCCATGTCTTTACGTCGACTCTTGCAAAGGCCGGAGTAGTTAGGAGGGCCGCTCTCTCTGCCTCGGGGATCGCCATCCACAGGGAGTAGCAGTCAGTCTTCAGCTTATTCCTGTTGTACCGGACCTTCATCTGCATGTTCTTCATCAGGCCATTGTACAGAGCATGAAGATCGAGCACCCTCCCAGGGTAATCAGGGTCGGGTACAGGCTGAAAATCGTAATCCAGCTGAAAATACAAAAAAAACATTGTTATTAGATTGCAAGTGTTAATAATAAATATATTGGATAAATCAAATGAAAATATATATTAATACCCGAGCCTGATCTCAGAAGAGGGCGAATGAGCGCCGGTGCTGGTCGCCCCACTCAACGTGAAGTGGATAGTTCTTCACGAGCCGGCTCTCATCCCCATATACTGGCCGAATCTCTCGGCATGATATAGCATTCTAAATTAATATACATGCACTATATGATATATAAACATACATGGAGGTGCGGGAGTGGCCTCTGTCCCTGATGTGGACGCATCACCAACAGTTAGACAATCAAATATTGACAATATAAGTAATTTTGACATGAACATGCATGAATATCTATAATATTACATTCAAAAAAAAATATGCGTGCAATATACCTGGAGGTGTGGCAAAGTCCACACGGAAGGAGGCATCCGAAGGGGTCTCCGATCTGGGTGCAAGGCCGGCCCTCTGAAGCTCCCTACGCAGCTCTTCGGGCGGCAGAACTGCTCTGCCTCTGCCGGTGCCGCTGCTGGAGCTCTTGCCGCCCCTCGCTGCTCCCGTCATCGTCATCAAATCTAGATAAACGGTTCGTGGACGCATTAGACAATCATTATAAGTATTGACTATATATGTATAGATCGTAAAATGTGAAGTAATAATATAATATTACTGATAACCTTTTTCGTTTCGTGGGCGCATTAGACATATCTACTTGGATTTCATCATCGATATCATTTCTAACCCACGTAACTTCATGATCGGCCGAAGACAACCTGTCTTTCGAAACAGATGGTCGGAGCACTCTAAGCCTTCTCTCTTCTTCATCCTCATCGCTGTCTTCGAATTCTGGGACATCGTAGACATCCCTGGGTTTCCAACGGCATACGACACTCCATCCCGGATGCTTCAAACACTGTGAGTAGTATACTTGGAACGCTTGGTTTGGAAAGATAAACGGATCTTCCTGATGCATTTGTTGTGTATTCTTGTTGTATGTGTGTGTTTCGGCTGTCGGGGGTAAGGCTTCTATCCCATTAAGAATGTATAGAGCGAACGCCCATTCACTTGTGTTTTCAACCGTTTCGAGTAAATTTCAGCAGCACCTCCCCGCTGTTCTCCGAGTACACTATAATAGAATAGATAATCATTTCAAAGCTGTGAAACAACGTTGAAATGAACATCTAATCTATCTTTGTACACGGAGAACTAGCGGAAAGGTACCGACAAAATATCTCGAAACGGATGAAAACACAAGTGAATGAAGGTGTTTGCTTTATATATTCCTAACTTGTCCACACGGGACAAATCTATCGGTTATCATCCGATTGAATCTTCTCGTCACATAGACTATACGACGGTTGTTAGTATCGAGCTATACCGTCCGATATTTAACAACCTTCGTATAGTTCTATATCACGACGAACATCGAACGTATGTTAACCGATAGATGGGGACTAAGTGACGCTTTTAGTTTCATATATGAGTATCGATGAGAATATGAAAGTTTCATATTATCATCGAGTATCATATATTGGTTTTAACTTGAACATCTTGAATCACTCTCTAATGATGCGTTTTTTGTGTATTCTTGTTGTATGTGTGTGTTTCGGCTGTCGGTGGTAAGGCTTCTATCCCATTAAGAATGTATAGAGCGAAAACCCATTCGCTTGTGCTTTCAACCGTTTAGAGTAAATTTCGGCAGCACCTCCCCGCTGTTCTCCGAGTACACTGTAATAGAATAGATAATCATTTCAAAGCTGTGTAACAACGTTGAAATGAACATCTAATTTATCTTTGTATATGGAGAACCAGCGGAAAGGTACCGACGAAATATCTCAAAACGGATGAAAACACAAGTGAATGAAGGTGTTTGCTTTATACATTCCTAACTTGTCCACACGGGACAAATCTATCGGTTATCATACGATTGAATATTCTTGTCACATAGACTATACGACGGTTGTTAGTATCGAGCTATACCGTTTGATATTTAAAAACCTTCGTATAGTTCTATGTCATGACAAATATCGAACGTATGTTAACCGATAGACGGGGACTAAGTGGCGCTTTTAGTTTCATATATGAGTATCGATGAGAATATGAAAGTTTCATATTATCATCGAGTATCATATATTGGTTTTAACTTGAGTATCTTGAATCACTCTCTAATAATGCGTTTGTTGTGCGTTTGTTGTGTATTCTTGTTGTATGTGTGTGTTTCGGCTGTCGGTGGTAAGGCTTCTATCCCATTAAGAATGTATAGAGCGAATACCCATTCGCTTGTGCTTTCAACCGTTTCAAGTAAATTTCGGAAGCACCTCCCTGCTGTTCTCCGAGTACACTGTAATAGAATAGATAATCATTTCAAAACTGTGAAACAACGTTGAAATGAACATCCAATCTATCTTTGTACACGGAGAACTAGCGGAAAGGTACCGACGAAATATCTCGAAACAGATGAAAACACAAGTGAATGAAGGTGTTTGCTTTATACATTCCTAATTTGTCCACACGGGACAAATCTATCGATTATCATACGATTGAATCTTCTCGTCACATAGACTATATGACGGTTGTTAGTATCGAGCTATACCGTCCGATATTTAACAACTTTCATATAGTTCTGTGTCACGACAAATATCGAACGTATGCTAACCGATAGACGGGGACTAAATGACGCTTTTAGTTTCATATATGAGTATCGATGAGAATATGAAAGTTTCATATTATCATTGAGTATCATATATTGGTTTTAACTTGAACATCTTGAATCACTCTCTAATGATGCGTTTGTTGTGTATTCTTATTGTATGTGTGTGTTTCGGCTGTCGGGGGTAAGGCATCTATCGGTTATCATACGATTGAATCTTCTCGTCATATAGACTATACGAAGTATTTAAATAAAATATAAAGTAACTGATATAATATGATTTTAAACTTATGAAATAATACCTGCTTAGTTACTTACAACTTGCAACTTGAGAATAAGATATATGAAGAATTGAGCATTAAAGAATTAAGATGCATTAGACTTGAGATTGAGATACATACTTTCAACATAGAAAAGAAATCAATAAACAAGATGAATATAATATAAATTCAAGTTGAAAGAATATATATCAAATAAACTAACGAAGATCAAATAAACTAACGAACATCACCCAATCAGTTTGTTTCTCTTCCTTTTCCTCTTCAACTTCTGTCTCCTTCTCTTTTCTCTCTCACAAAACACAACACAAACTCTACCCTCTCATTTCTGGAAATTGATATATGATGGCAGCAATGCAATCTCTTGCTATCTCTTCATGCATGACCAGTTGCCCACAACAACATCAGCCTCTTTCAGGTCTCTCTCTCTCTCTCTCTCTCTCTCTCCCTCTCAATATAAAGCTACATTCATGTTTTTCTTTTCTTTTCTTATATAATGTAGATGGCTTTTATTTGGGACAAATTTGAAAATTCAGGTTCGAAGTCATAAACTTTATATGTCTAATGTAACAGTAATGTTGATGCAGAGATGATTTTGGATGTGGTTTTTTTCCTAATTAATTCTACCAAGAGTAACTTTAGCGTTTTGGGTATTTTCAGAAGCCTTTTTGTATACATGAAATGTTTTACTGAAGGCAGTCACAGACTTGATAGAAACCCCTCAATAGTAGTGCATGTAAGCTGTTATTAAGGAAAAGGGAAAATAATTAGAAGAATAGGATATCAATAAAGGAAATTTAGTGAAGTGTACATTCTGTCGGTGTTGAGATATGAAAACTCAAATTTTGGAGTTTTAGTGCCGTGACAAGGACATTAAAATGCCATTGGAGCAACCTAGGTTCGATTTCTACAAACATTCTGAATTTTCTTTTATTTTTTACGGCCAATTATAATAAATCAGGATGGGAGGCATAAACCATGTTAAATGTCGATGTAAGAAAGATTTTGGTTGGTTTTCAAAGCCATTTATGTTTTTTCAATTTTTTTATTTTTAATTTTGATTCCCATTTTTCAGACATTAAATATAATTTTCCTAAAAATCACAACCCAACCCTAACCCCAGCCCTAGCCCTAGCCCCAGCCGAACCCCAGCCCCACCCCAACCCTAACCCCAGCCCCAGCCCCACCCCAACCCCAATCCCAACCCCAACCCCAACCGCAACCCCAACCCTAGCGCTAACCCCAACCGATGCCTAACCCAAACCCTCATCGGTACCCAAACCATGAACCCTAGCCCTAAAATAATCAAAAATTTGTTTAATTGAAGATTTACTAACCTGTGCGGTGGAGGAGAATATCGATCGGTGGTCGACAATCGATGCAATCGGCGACGAGGAAGAACGAGGGCGGTGGCGACGACGAAACGGAGGGCGGTGGCGACGACGAGAACGGCGATCAGCGAGAATGAGAGATTTGGGGATCTTGGGTTCGCGCGCGAGAGATCGAGAGAGATAATAAGCGTAGGGCATTTCTGTGCCTTTTTAATTAAATCCCTATTTAGATGCCCCTACGGATTAGTCCGTAGGTCTTTATTTTGCGGTTCCGTAGGGGCAAACAATAATTTACGATTTAATATTTTTAAATTAATACGTCAGGGACCATAGGGGCAACCGTCTGGACCTACGGACTAATCCGTAGGGCCAAAATAAATCTGCCCCTACGGATTTCATTATCCATAGCTGACAACCCCCTATTTTAGTAGTGTTTATCTATTGATAGATTTAAAAATAGATAGATAGTGATGAATGAGGATTAGGGTTATTGGAAGAAACTAGGGTTTCCACTCTATTGATCCTTGTCCTTTCATTGATCTCTATTCATGTCTAGCCCTTAACAAAACAATTGTTAATCTGATCTCAAATCGCGGTCGAGACTAGCAATAAATTGGTAGCGCGTCCGATTAGGATGTTAACGATTCTTTTGCTAAAATTTATAAACTTCATAAGAGTTAAAAGAAGTTAAAATATTTTCTCATCCATTGTTCTACTCTAATCCTACGAACCCTATCAAGCCGAGAATTACTTACGCATGATGGAGATAGAAGAAGAACGGATAGAAATTATAACGTAAATATAGAAAATAAATGCAAACTAATTAATCTAATGATCTACTTTTATTAATCAACTTCATAAGTACAATTCTTCGAGTTTAAATTACAAGAGGAAGAAGAAGTTGCTCTCAATCTCTGCATCGTAGGAAGTAGATGTTCCATCGAATCTCACGTCGTCTTATCACGTCGAATCGCGGATCTGTCGTGGATCACTTATTCTTTGATGGTGATTTACTTCGTGTAAAAGATTGATGATTTCTAGTTTTAGCCCTAGGTCCTTTAAATACTCTCAAAACCAGAAACTATAGATCCCAGAAATTAGGGTTTGCTGTTGCAAATCTAACCTGAAAATCCCAAACCCTAATTCCCTAAATCCACCGTGGATCCGCCGCAATATGGAGCTTTTGGCCGCGGAAGAGCGGTTCTTTTGTGGGATCTTGGCTTCAAAATTCTGGGGCTGCTTCATTGTGGCATATGGAGATTTATTTGATATCTGGAATTTTCATATCTTTTCTGAGTCTCTGCCAGTATTGATTCTTTGATTTTATCTAACTTTATCGGCAGATTTTTGATTCCCGACATCTCGATATCCTGATCTCCTGACCTGAGCTAAAACTTGCAAAATATCTCAATGAATAATGTTAGTAATATTTGGTATTTTTGAGATATTATCCTAACCATTTGATATGATATTATATTTTAAGAATATTGATTAAGGATATTTGATATGATGTGCATATTTAAATTATCAAAATATTATATAAATATTATATGCATACATTTTCCTTCATAATGTTAATTATAATATATAAACATATGATAATAGATATTTTACAGATAAGCCCTCATTTGTGTCATATTTATAATAAATACATTTAGATATTTAAGAAAAGTAAGGAAAATATTATATCAAAAGTGCGATATTTTCGACTGAACAGATATTAATATAGTAATCAATATATTTATTAATTTGTATTACAGAAACATTTCTTCTTGGAAGACGACATGAACAGACATTGGAAGTATATTTGGCATGAGATGGGTGGAATATTCAAGAGATGGTGTCAAAAATTAAAAAAGGTTTTTATGAGTCCGATAGATTTACGGTGGATTGGGAACTGTTTGCCGCTCTTCCCTCTGTCATCCCTAGGGAGCAATTTGCTTTTCTCCTAATTTATTGGGATACACCCGATGCGGAGATAATTAAAAATATACTTAATTGATTTTAATACTTTGAATTTAGATTAGTTTAATTTATATTATGATATGTTATTTTCTAAATATGCAGGAAGAATCAAAAAGAAATAAGCAGTACCGAGAGAAATAAATGGAAGAGTATTATACTGGATCGGGTTTTTGTTGATCAGTATAGGTCTACTTTGGCGAGTTCATCTTTAATTACATATATGTTCAATTTTTTAAGTTTATCATTGCATATAATCACATATAAATAAATTATATATCCAGTACAGGAGAGGACTCGGGGAAAGCCGAGCCTTGCTAAGACTTAGGAGGCGGTGCACACTAGGGAAGGCATGACAGAAGAAAAATTGAAAATAGCCTCTCAATATATGGTGAGATTGCATTTATAAATTCTTCAAAGTAATTACACTCAATTGTTAATTTTGCAATGAAAAGTAATTAATTACTGTTTTATTTATCGAAGTCGGAGCTCAAATCCTTATTTTCCGGCCGACGATCCTCTTCCTAGGGATACTGAGCTACCTATATTAGATCAGATTTTTCCCGACTCAAGGGAGCACGACTGTTATCCTGTTTTAGGTGGTCTCGTTAGTCTTGTACGGTTGGGTTCCGCAAGAGAAGCTTCAACACTACTACAAATAAGGGTTGCCCCTACGGATATGACTGTAAGGGCGAAAAAATACCCCGTAGGTGCAAAGGACGCAGGTGCAAGTTGAAGCCCTGAACTTAACCCTACGGGCAAATTTTTGCCCCTACGGATTTATGTGTAGGTCCTGTTTCCCCTACGGAGTAGACCGTAGGGTAAAAATTTTTATATTATTTACGGTTTTTTTTAATATATTAAATGTACCTACGGATATAACCGTAGGTCCATATTCTACCCCCTACGGATAACTGCGTAGGTACTTATCCGTAGGGGCAAAATATCAGGAATCCTGAGATTGTGCCCCTACGGATAACTCCGTAGGGCGAGGCTGTGGCCCCTACGGATATGTCCGCAGGGGCACTCCCAACCCCCTGAAACTGAGATCAGGGGGGAAAATATCAGTTACTGCTGATATTTTGCCCTTATGCTTATAGCCGTAGGGGCAACATGTGTACCTACGGATTAATCCGTAGGTACACATTATCTGTATTTTTTTTTAAAAATAGGGCTGCCTGATTTTTTCCCGTCCTGTGCACAATAATATATAAAACAATAAAATATAAAATTAATTATCACACAACATATATCGCATTATTCATAATCACATCTCACGCATATAATATACAAAAGAAACCAAAAAACTAAATATGATATAAATATAAACCAATATCAATATCGCCCAAAATGTTTCAAAATGTAGTACAATATGTATCATATAAATAAATACATGTTTCAAAAAATAAGAATCAAAAAGCTAGCCTAGCTCGGTTCAGCTCCACCTCTGATAAACGCTAGAATCTGGTGCCCCTGCTCCTCGGTCAATAAACCATGCAATTCGGCGCGTGCGGGAGTCTGAGCGGGCTGTGGAACTGGCGATGTAGTCTGCGCAGCCGCCGTCGAGGTAGTGGCTTGCTGAGCCGCGACTGCGGGAGTCTGAGCGGGCGGTGGAGCTATAGGAGCTGTCTGTGGAACCGCAGCCAATGTAGTGGCTTGCGAAGCCGCAGCCGAAGGAGATGCATGTGGAGGCTCGGCCGATATACCCCGTCGCGTCTGGACCTAACGTGTGCAATAAGCGTAGTTTATTTTAATTAGATATGTACATGTATGATTAATCAAACCTAAGTCTACAACCAAATAAGCTCAGGCTATGTACTGATATTGGATATGTTGATATCTATAATATGACATGATATTTTACTATTAAGTAGTATACATACCAACATCTCCTTCAACTCCTGAACGGTGACCTTCAAGCTCTCCAGTTCCTGCTGGATACGTCGCTCACTGGAGATGGAGGAAGTAACCGCCGGGGTGGAGTCCAACCTCATATGGGCCCTGCTAGGGCCCAGTCCTCGGCCTCTCTCCCAACCTCCGTGGTGCCGTCCGTGTGCGGCGTCCAGGACTGGGGTCAGCAGCCTCGAATGCTGCATTTCCCCTAACAACTGTCAGAACATTATATTTTGCACATACTGGTCTATAAAATTGACAAGAAATACCAAAATCAACAAATTCAAAGCCTTACCTACAGAGATAGAAGATGTGCTCCTCTGGTATCTGCATGTATCAAAATTTGAATAATATTAATTAATTTCGGTACATACATATTAACAAGGTAAACTCGCATATAACGCTGCTTACACATAAGACAGGGAGTGAACAAGCTCTTGTAGATCATCAGGCGCAAATCTAATCTCATCAAGCGGCCCATGATAATGAGTTGGACGACTAAACAAGGTCCACGACTTACAATTATTCCCGCATGCGAGCACATATAAAAATCATAGTTTCTAGGATGATACTGTCACCACCTACAGCTAGACAATAATAAAAATTACTATCTAAGTAAGAGCAAAAGGAATGTGTGTATATTTATGATATAACATTCTAAATCAATATACATGCACTATATGATATATAAACATACCTGGAGGAACGGGAGTGGCCTCTGTCCCTGATATGGACGCATCACCAACAACTAGACAATCAAACATTGACAATATAAGTAATTTTGACATAAACAGGCATGAATATCTATAATATTACATTCAAAATGGATATTAGAGTGCGCACAAATCTGACCTGCACAAATCTAATGTATGCTTTCCATTGGACACTAAGAAAACTCTAAAGGGAAAAGCCAATGTGAAAGCCATCATTAGTTCATATCAGAAGATTGATACTGAAACAGAGAACAATGAATGTCATTTTCTTCTTCTTCTGCCACATTACTATCTTCTCCTTCTTCCGCCACATTACTGTCTTCTCCTTCTTATTATGTGCGCGTGCAAATTCAATGAAAGCAGAAACTCCAGTGACAAACTTAGGTTGCATACGTTGTTGCCAATTCACATACATCCAGTCCTTAACCCTGACGTACTCATGGGCCATATTAGACTGTATCATATAAATTGTAGGTTATGATGACTATATTGAGAATATGGATTAATAGTGGGTAGGAAAAATATTTCTCAAATGGATTTTGCATCTAAAAACCATAAACTACTAAGTAATAGCATATATAATTTTTTTAGTATAAAAGTTGTTATTTTAAGTTTTCCCTTATAGTGATATGATCTAACTGCCTTTATAAACTACAAGTGTACAGAAAATTATGATAAGAAACCATAAGAAAGGGTCGTAGCCATGCATAACCTTGAATCTACATACCAAATCATGCACAAGCATGCAATTATTGTCACCTTACCTTGGAATATAAAATATCTTGGAAGACTATAAGCGAGCATTTAAATCTTGATAACTTTTGACTTCAACATATATTTTTCTCAAGTACCATGAAATATACTTCCTCCGTATAAACCGTTTTCAGGAAGATGGATTAACAATGACAAATTATCCAGCATATGTATTTTTCTAATCTAATATCACACACACACACACACACACACACACAGAGAGAAAGAGAGAGAGAACACCAGTTTGGTAAAGAAATCAGGTAGCAGGACGCTGAAGAAATGGAGTCCATAGCATTGCTCATCATCATCATCCATGATCCCTTTTGATAATATTTCTTCAAAGGGATCATGGATGATGATGATGAGCAATGCTATGGACTCCATTTCTTCAGGGTCCTACTACCTGATTTCTCTACCAAACTGGTGTTCTCTCTCTCTCTCTCTCTCGGTGTATGTGTGTGTGTGTGATATATTAGATTAGAAAAATACATATGCATATGTATAATAGCTTAAATTTAGTCTTCATGATATGATTGCATCAACTAAGAAAATATCTACCCAAGGTGTTTAAAAACTTTAATTACTTTATACTAATAATACTTTCCATGTTCTCAAATATTTGTCCATGATGCCTGACGCATTCGCACGTGCACCACGTGTGTAGAAATAAATATCTCTGGGTTATCATCGCAACTTTGAAGTTTCGATGTATCGGTATGCTATATATCTGTATTTTAGCTTTCTTTCTTATTGCAGGGTTAATTTCTAGCATTATTTCACTTCTACATGCATTGTAGTTTGTAAAACGGCATGGAGAGTATGAAAAAAGTGATTTAGACTGTTTATAGTAGACTACAGTGATGTCGATTCTAAAAAGGATAACTTTAATTTTCAGTTTAATATCCATACATGATAAACCAAGTTGATGGGAACAAGAATGGTATAGAACACACCTTACGATCTTTGTAGCCAACTTCACAATCAACCTAGAATATGTCGACTCTTTTATGCGTGAGTATTACATTTCATACCAACGGCCAACCCGTGAGTTTCCATATAGGCTGTGATTCAATACACAGATAGGGTAGTTTTGGGGATTGAATCCTACCCCCGTCTTTTGATCAATCACCAACCTGGTAACAGACGTGGAATCTACCGGGTTGGTAGGTTAAGCATTTGTCTTTCTGCATATACAGCATTAAAGCGTTCTGTGCACTGCCAGGCCCAAAGTGCACAAGGTCTATTTAAAGGATTCGTTGGATTTTCTTTTCATCAGGGAAAAAAAATTGTAACCGATTCAAGTTCATCAAAATGGAAACTTAGGGTTTTGCTCTTTTGACCATGAAGCATAACATTGATACCACTAAGGTAGTGGATTTCTCCACCTTCGAAGATTAATTTATTTAATAACTAATGGGAATAAAGGTTCTTAGGATTTAAAACACCATATAATTCCAATGTGTGATGTAAGTCCTATCCTAAGTGGCCGATTATGTTTCAAGTTCTAAAATGCCGCACTTTTCTGAGCTTAATTATCATAAATTTATCTATCTATTTTCTTCCAAAAAGAAAAATTGAAGATATCTATCTATATGACTACACCATTATAGCTTATAATTTATAGCCATGGGTGATTATCAAGCATTTCCAACATTAATTTCAGATGAAAAGGCAAATGTTGCTATAGCCTCTGCTTGCACATAAAAAATAAAGGGTAAACTAGCAATGAGGGCCATCATGTAACATATGGTAATAGTTTACCTAGTTAAATCATTTTACATGAAGAATTTAGCCAAGATATGAAACTACTAAAGTGGATTTTGTTCTCTCAGGCCACTGAACAAACACATTGTGTGCCTGCAAATGTAGCACAATAATATTAATAACAGCCAAACCAAGAAAGCTGATTTTGCTCTTCATTTTGATAACCAAAAACTAATATAATTTTCATTACATGCAAGAAGCGATTTATCAAACTGCCGAGCTAAGAAAAGTTCTTACCTTGGCTGGGTTACGGTTTCCGAAACCCTCGTTTTGTCGAGTTTCAATACCAGACTCTGAAAATTGAAACTATGGTTTATGAAAACCAAAATGGAGTTTCCAAACCGTGGTTTCAAAAAGTTTGAAGGGCTCGAACCATATATTTTTTAACTCCAAAAAAAGTTCAATCTCGCAAAGTTTCATGTTGTCTCTCTCTTTATTCTCTCTATCCCGCACTTAATATAAATTAAGTGAAATGAAACCATGGTTTAAACTCTGATTTCTCAACAATTGGATTAGGGTTTTAGTAAGATTAAAATAGAATATCTAGCATAGATTATTGACCAAAAATGCAGACTAATGCCCACTGATCCCAGAACTATCCAAACTCGTTAACAAAGTAAAAGAAATCTCATGAAAGCCCCGTATGAGACACAGAATGAAAATAAAACCTATATGTTACTTTGCACACGAACCCTAATCCCAACCCCAACCGACCCCTAACCCTAGCCCTAAACGTAACCCTAACTGAAACTGACCCGATGCCTAACCCTAACCCTCACCCGTACCCTTACCCTGCCCTCAACCTAATATCATCAAAAGAGGGAAATAAAAGAATTAAATTAGAAGTAGAAATTGGAGATTTACTAACCTTTTTCGCGGTGGAAGAGACGACGGAGGAGGCGACGAGGAAGTCGACGAGGCTCGGGATCGAGGTGCTGGAGGAAGTCGACGAGGTTGTTATGATGAGGCGATGGAGGAGGCGACTGAGGAGGCGACGGAGGAGGCGACGAGGAAGTCGACGAGTCGGCACGGGAGGAAATCGATCGCGAGGCGCGGGAAGATGTAGCTCTAATATGAAACTATTTGATTCGTGTCTCGATAATTATGTCCTCTACAACCTTTGCTATGGTCGGCTTCCAAGTTAATGCGACAAGCACTTAAAGAAGTATCACCATCTACTATATATCAAAAAATGTAGCAAACTAGGACGAGAAATTTATAACCAACATGCCACGAATATTGATATATATATATATATATATATATATATATACATTTGAATCTAGACAAATAGAAAACAAAACTTTATTTCTCCCTTGTCTCTTATCAAAATCATTAGAAATGTTCATTTTTAGGGGGCTCAAAATTTCCTTCACAAGCTTTAAAAGAAACCTAGAAAAATTCTCACCCCCTGCCGCAACCCCCTGTCCCAACCCTAACCCTAACCCTAACCCCAACCCTAACCGCAACCCCCTGCCGAACCCCAGCCCCAACCGCAACCCCAGCCCCAGCCTCAACCGCAACCCCAACCCCAACCCCAACCCCAACCGCAACCCTAACGCTAACCCCAATGGATGCCTCATCTGTACCCAAACCATGAACCCTAGCCCTAAAATAATCAAAAATTTGTTTAATTTAAGATTTCCTAACCTGTGCAGTGGAGGCGTCGACGATCGATCGGAGGCGACGACGAAAGAAGGCGACGACGAAATCGGAGATGAGGAAGAACCAGACAGTGGCGACGAGGAATCGGCCTGTGCTGGCGACGACGAGAACGGCGATGAAACACAGGCGATCGGCGGGAACGAGGGTTTGGCGATTTTGGGTTCGCGGGCGATGGAAAAATAAATTTTAGGTAATGAGCGTAGGGATCGATCCGTGCCTTTTGAATTAAATCTCTATTTAGATGCCCTTACGGATAAGTCCGTAGGTACTTGGTTTGCGGCTCCGTAGGGGCAAACAACAATTTACGATTTAATATTTTTTAAATTAATATGTAAGGACTGTAGGTGCAACCTTTTAGCCCTACGGAGTAATCCGTAGGGCCAAACTAAATCTTCCCCTACGGATGTTGTTATCCGTAGGGGCAACCCCCTATTTTAGTAGTGCAAGTTTGTCGATCGCTCGCACACTCCAACCCATCTCATGTCGAGACACTAGAGGTGATGGCGCTACGGGAAGAGCGTGAAGGAAACATGAAATAGAAAGCTGAAATGGATTCCTGGAGGAATCAATTCTCGCAACAACACGATCCGCCTTTACAACCGTGGTCAGCACACGCAGCAAACATATTACCCTCTGTCGACGCATCGTGCGTATTACCCACCTCCATCACAGGGATCGTGGCCGCCGTACCTTCGCAACAGGGGTACTACCCCCGGTCTTCGCCTCTGCAACAGGTGCCTTATCCTCCGCCTCCGCAACAGGGAGACTACTACTACCCTTAGCGTCCGTCTCCGCCACAGGAACCCCTTTACCCTCAGCATCCGCAATAGGGAGGGCCATGGTCATTTTTTCGCAAGAAGATATCAACCAAACAAATCAATTTTTTGCAGGGCAAGGTTCAGGTAGCGATGACAATGGTGGGAGTTAGCGAGGTAAGCATATATACAAGTATTAATTAGTGTAGCTAGCGCATTTAATTTCGAAGATTATTATTTGAGTTTATGCAATTATTTATATCTTTGGATTTGCAGGGTGTGCGGGATTGATTGAAATAGGATTGCGCACAACTTGGAGAATTTTTCATATAGCATACGTATTGTATTTGTTTATATTGAAAACGATGTTATTTTTGTGTTGATTTGGAATGTTTTTCATATCGTTGGATGTATTGTACTATTTATTACGATTTTAGTTCATATGTGTGTTGTTGAGATGGTGAAATTGTTGGATATTGGAGCTTGTATCATTTCTATATTTGGTTTGTGATCGAACGCTATTTTTAGTGTATTATATTATAATTGAATGTATTATTGTAAGCAACTTGTGATATTTTGTTAAAAAAAATTCGGAGTAAAGGGGTATTAGCGACCGTATAAGCTACAGTAACGGTCACTAATACCCCCATTAGAGACCGCAATTTATATTTAAATTTCGTTGCAATGCTAGGTATCCATACATTGGGGACCGTGTGATACGGTCCTTAATATCACTATTAGCGACCGTTTAAAAATGGTCGCTAATACACCTTTTAGCGACCATCGTGCCAGCAACGGTGTATCAGCGACCGTTTTATTAAAAAACAGTCCCTAATAAATTTTAGGGACCGTATACTTACCTTTAGAGACCGTTTTAAACTATCTCTAATGCGTACAGTATGGAATAGTGAGATTAGGATCCCACAATCAATAAACCCCGTCTACTCTAGGTGGGGGAATCTATACACGCCTAAGACATGTGTGTATCCATCTCAATGGGTGACGAAAAACACACTGCAACTAATACATACATATATATATATATATATATATATATATATATATATATATATATATATATATATATATATATATATATGTGGTAGGCATCAATTCCACACTCCTAACATCATGACTCTCCACTAAACATGCATTAATACAAATACATTCAATACATGCAAATTCATCTACTAAATGCAAATACATATTCTAATTAATGCATAACCTTAATATAATTACATACATGACTCTTAATAATTATAATTGATAAAATACTTAAATACAGTTTATTTTCAACACTTGTTATAAGCTTAATTTGATTTCTTTTTCAAGGCTGTGGGAAAAAAATATAGTTGAAATTTCGTAATAGAATATGAGGTAACTTCTAAATTATATTACTTAAGGTTTTTCTATTAATTGATTGTTGATATTAATTGATTGTTGATGTTGCGATACAATCGTTAATTTGTTTTCTTTCAATACTAGCGATTTAGGTAACATGGAAATAAATAGAACACTTATATTTTTAATTTAATTAGCTTAAGTTTCCACTCCCCAGAAATAATTTTTTGGCTCCCCTCTGAATGCTAATAACAACATATTCATTTTATTCGAGCAATTTTTGAATCTAGTTGGTGTAGAAATAAAACGTTTTCCAATTTGGGTGTGTAAACTAGTTTATGACTCCACCCTTGATGATATTAATTGTTTATTTATTTTGTTATGGCAATTCTTAAATCTAATAGATATGGAAATAAAAAAATTAATTTCATTCTGCAAACTGTACCCCTTGTTATTATAAGATTTAAATATCACAAGAAAGGAAATAATTTCAAATAAGGTAATGAAAAAGAGAGGCAAAAAGAGAGGGAAAAGGAAACAAAAACACAAAAGGGAAAGGCCAAAGCAAGAAACACAATGCAGTCCTTGAAGACCAAATCGAGGACCTCACAATTTCCCACTTCCCTCTCAAATGTCTAAAACATTTTAATAAGTTAGGGATAATCCATAAAATAAAGCTTGACTTGCATCACCTTGGACGTCAATCACACCGCCAATTTGCCCCCTCTCCTCCCAACTTGTCAGCCATATATTTTAATTTAGTGCTCAAACAAACTCTTGTGGTGGAACCCCACACATGACTTCTCCTCCACCTTCCACTCTCTTTTCATCCACTCATTACTCTCCCCGCCCCACCCCCAACCTTTCTGTTCTTTTTAATCCATCTCCCTCCTTCACACTCCCCTTGTATCACCATGCAAGAAAACCATAAGCAAGGAGAGGTGAGAACACTCTCTCTCTCTCTCTCTCTCTCTCTCTCATTACTAATATCTTTATGTGTCTCTAGGTGATGTGGCCTAAATTGGTGGCCAACAAGTTTTTTCGCATGCCGTCCGGGAGTCACCGGTTCGTCGCAGACTTCCCGAGCACCGAAAATCCGATTGAGGCTGCAACAAGCTCATCCGGTCATTGCCCGGCATTGTTTGCTAGGCCATCTCATGATCATAGGACCACCTATAAGTATAAGTGAGTTTTAATATATACACGTGTACACTCAACGCAAAATTTGCCAATAGCTAGTCTAACATGCTTTTTTGGTGATCAAGGATGTTTGCTAGCACATGGAATGTTGGAGGAGTCCATCCATCTGATGATCTAAACTTGGATGATTGGTTGGACACAAGCAACAATCCATATGATATCTATGTTCTTGGGTATGTTTGGACTAATTAAAATGGTGAAAAACTATTCTAAATATATGAATATTTAATTTCCTTCTACAAAAAGTATATACATGCTAACAAATCTTTAGCCTTAATTAATAGGTTTCAAGAGATGGTGCCCCTCAGTGCCAAGAATATCATGGGACAGGAAAAGAGTAGAAATTCAATGAAGTGGAACTCACTTGTTAGAGCAACCCTAAACAAATCCCTATCCAATGAACCAAAGTTGGGGGAGAAACAAAGGGTGCACCCTTTGAAGAACAATAAGTCTACCATAGATTACAGGTGCATGGTGAGCAAACATATGGTTGGCATCTTCATCTCTGTATGGATTCGAAGCGATCTCACACCGCACATTCGACATACGAGCGTCTCGTGCATTGGCTGTGGCATTATGGGATGCCTCGGCAATAAGGTATGCTTTTCGCTTAAAACTTATTGATGCAAGTTGTAATACTTTTATAATATTTATGAAAATTGTTCTTTTCTTCTTAATTTATATTCAGGGTTCGGTGTCAGTAAGATTTTTCTTGCATGGTACAAGTTTCTGCGTTATATGCTGCCATTTGGCATCGGGGGGAAAGGAAGGTGATGAGGCTCGGCGAAATTCAGATGCCATGGAGATATTCTCTAGAACGAGCTTTCCGCGAGGAATATCTGATCATTCAATGGAACTGCCACAAAAAATTCTTGATCATGAGTGAGTAATATATATTCCCTTCCAAGTTAATCAACAAAATTTAATGCCACTATGTTGCGATGAACAAAATTTAAATATAATTCTAACCATATAATGTTATGGTCTAAAAATATGTTTCTTTGCATTTCAACTAAAGATATTAGATTTAAATCCTAATTAATCCCGAATTTAAATCATATTTCGAAAATCTCCATTTTGAATCAAATTCGTCATAATCTCTTTACTTTCTCAACAACTTGGAACTCTGTTCTCGTCATCTTGTGGCTGAAGGTACCTCAACAATCTATAAGGCAAAACTTGACCTTGGACCGGGACCACCTTAGAAATGCGTCCACCAGATTCTTTGGGGTACCATCTTCGTAAGAGATATCACCTTCTTCGCCTCTAAGAAAAATACTCTCACCTCCACTGATCTCCCAAATGCAACAATCTTCGCAAATCGATGGCCTCCCTAACTGTCTCCATGGCGGCTATCAACTCTGCCTTTATTGTTGAGACCGCGATATCAGCCAAAAGCGTCGATCTACTTGGCACTGCATCCATGCCTAACATGTAACCCATCATCAACCTTCATTTTCCCCTATCACCGGCGTAATCTATACCTGATGATAATATCGCCGAAAATCTGAAGTGTGCCTCTAAATGAGAAGACACAGGTCGAGTCTCCTCTATCCCATACTGAGCTAGAACCTGCTTAATACAGTGCTGCAACCAACGCAACTCCCCATCCATGACATCATCCATTCCACGAATTAAAAGTCCAGACTTTCTGTCGAACTCCCGATCCCCTTGCCTTGGAGACCCATCCCTAGCCTCTATCGTGTGCCTGACTCTCGTCGACCTCTACACCACTGGATACATTGGACTCTCCATTTGAATCGAAGTACTGACCACCTCATCGCTCATAACTTGGACCGGGACTTCAAACTCCACCTCGGTTGGCGGCATACATGTTCTCCGTTCACCATCTATCCAAGTTTGTCATCTACCAAGTATCGCAGATTCAACGAATGTCATTCGGCTAATTACTCCACTCTGGAACCCAGAACACCACGACCTGTACCCTTTCGCTCCGTCTCTGAAGCCGACAAGAGAATATCTCCCGATCCTTGGCTCCTTGATGCATCGAATTCCACAAAGCCCTGAGTAGTCTCTAGCCTCTCCAATCCATAACTCCTTAGGAATTCTTATATCTACTGTCGTCGATGGTGACTAATCGATGAGATACTCGACTGTAAATAGGGCTCCAGCCCCAAACTCTCGCGGAAAACTAACCATAAACCATAAAGTTCTGTTCTTCCCAACTGTCTGAACCATCCGTCCTGCAATATCATCTAACTGATGATCGTTCAATGTGGTATACCGATGCACGATCCTCTCCAGCGTGCACAATCCTGCGAACTCTTGCAAAGCGAACTCTCTGCCTAATCCGAACCGAAGAATCTCTACGCGCTTCCCAGACTGCTTTAGATAGAATCCGTTAGTAAGAGATTTTTTCATGTAAAGGACTCCAATTTGTTCCATAATCCTGTCGCTGTTGTCTTTTGCACCACTTCATAAAGAACCTTATCGGCCATTGAAAGCTGAATCGAACCGTGTGCTTTGTCTTCCATCTCTACACTTTTTGCTACCGTGGCCGTCGTCAGAATTCTGCCTTTCGCAAATACAATCTTATGCACACCTTGTTGTTTTAGCAGCGCCATCATCTTCAATCTTCATAAACTGAAATTATTGCGCTCATCGAACTTTTCGATCTCGTAATTTGTAGACTTTATCTTCTTAATCGACTCCAAAACGCAAATTGACGCTCTAATATCACTTATCGTAAGATTTATGTATCTATGCACAGCGAAAATCCAAAACTTTTATTTTAGGGTAGATTGAAAAAGACCATCCGATGGATGCCAAATCATATGAAAAGAACACACCAACAACAATACACAAGATTTACCTATGTTTAGCGCAATTAGAATTTAATCCTGCAAACCGTGACGAAAACTTCCACTATGAGAAAGAATTACTTGAGATTATACCGACTTCTCACCCCTCTACAAAGCAACACCCTCTCCCAAAAAACCTCTCTATCCGCGACTGCGCTTGGCCGCCTCTCACACTCTATTCAAATTTTAGATGATTAGAGAATTATGGATACATAAAAAGCTTTAGAGAAAGCCTCTATTTATAGTATAAATACATGCTTGGAGATAAATCCATATTTAAATTAGAGATAAATATAAATCTAAACTAGAGATTAGATCTAAATCTAAACTAAAGAGATTAGATCTAAATCCTAACTAATCCCAAAATTAAATCATATTTCAACAGCATTGGCCTCCAATTTCTTTTCTTTTTTTTAAACCCTTTTTTAAAAATGAAAGCATGCAACTTTATACTTTTTTCTTTGCAAGGACCACACTTTCAATAACTCATAAAGGTGATGAAAAAGGTGATGAATGCAGGCTTTTAACATTATTAGAAACTCATGAAGAAGCTAGAACCACTATAATTTGATATGTTACATAGAAAATTCATTACATTTAGTTCTTCATGATTTAAAAATTTCAAAACAATTGTTAATGGAACCTAGATGGAAACCACGTGTCCGATACAAATTAGGGTTCTAAAATAATTGTACATTTATTTAATAGAGAATCTCTATTTGATAGGTATAGGCCAAATCAGGTTGAAGATACTGTAGGTTATCAAACCTAATTTGAAAAGCAAATAAAAACATGCAACTTGCTGGTAATACTATTTCAATATGGTAGTCATTTGAAAGATAAAAAACAATAATAATTGTATTATTTTCCTACTACCGCAACTGTTTCAACTACTACTATTAATTTATAACTATTATTAGTGGATTGTCGTCGCTGGATTTTACTGCATGTTGTTATACTGTATTAGTTAATAATATTATTAGCACTAACATATTATACATTATTAACTAACAATTACAATTTGATTGATAATTGCTTGCTAATCTTCATCATTACTTTATATTTCATGCAGTCGAATAATCATGCTCGGCGACTTGAACTATAGAATCTCATTGCCGGAAGACAAAACACGATCACTTGTTGAACGAAATGAATGGAATAAATTGTTAGAGAAAGACCAGGTGCGTATACTCAAGAAAAGTTGCAAATTTCATTAACAATCAATAGCTTTACTTCAAATTCTTAATCTGATTTAATTTTTCTCTTCATCTTAAGAAATTTTTGGATTCGTGACCATGCAGTTGCTTGCTGAGGTCTCCGAGGGCGGAACTTTTCAAGGTTGGCAAGAGGGTGCAATCACATTCTTACCAACATATAAATATTACCCAAACTCAAATGAATATTATGGTTGTTTACAAGGTAAAAAAGGAGAGAAAAGTCGCGCCCCTGCATGGTGAGTTTCGAAAATTCACACAAATTAGTCTTAGTATATATCACTAATTTTCCGCACATGCAATAAAAATGCAAAAGATGAATTTAATTAACTTTTAACTTACAATTACCTCAATTTAAAAATAAAAAAAAATTAACTTACAGACTTTATGAGATTGTATGAATATAAATGATATTTTATAGAACATATTTCTAATTAGTATTATTTTATAAAGTTTGATAGACTTATAGAAAAGAAAAGAAGATAATTTTCGAAATATCAATTGCATTCAAATTGACAATCTTCAAGAGTACTATGTCTTCTATCTAATAGTAAAGATAATAGACAATCTCTACTTTTGTTTTCAGCTCACCAATTAGGATTTTGCAGGTGCGATCGGATTATATGGTATGGTAAGGGCTTGAAGGAAAATCGATACGAGCGATGTGAGACTATATTGTCTGACCATCGTCCGGTGAGGGCCATTTTCGTTGCTGAAGTTGAAGAATCTAAAGATATGAGCGCATCAGAAAGCCTCTTGTTATCGGATAGAATTGATTGTACTGATAGCCATCTTGATTTTGCTAGCACATGACGGCCGAAGCAGTGGAAAATTTGAGTAGAGTTTATCTATGATGTCTTAGATGTAACATGAGCAATATAGGATACATAGAGGAGAGGCCAAATGGATGTAATTTTTCAAGATCTTAAAACCATTAGTCTTACCTTAAATAGCCAGTATACTATTACGTACACTCGTATGAGCCTGGCATCTCTCTCTTCTAACAAAATGTTTTTCCTAATTAGGAATTTGAAAAGGTAATTTTATCCAAAACTTACATCAAACAAACTAAAGCAAATTTCATTTGTATTGTGTATATATCATTTTTCTCCGGTCTCACTTGATAGAGACTTCATATATGTAATATTTACTCTAGCTAGAGAATTGTAATGTCATTTTGAAATAATGATCAGTAGAGCCTTCAGAAATAGGCCTTGTGCTTAATCAATATCTATTTTAATACATTTTTATGTTCCTCAATTATATTAAGAGATTTGTAAATTTGAGACCTCATGATATATGCATCAGAAAAGACATTTTCATGGTCCACCATATGACCTATTTATTGTATAAACTAAAATGCTCTGATACCATTTTGGAGAGACTAAAATACTCTGATGTCACTTTATAGGCGATAAAGACACTAGTAAAATAGGGGGTTGCCCCTACGGATATTGGAATCCGTAGGGACAGATTTAAGTTGGCCCTACGGATTAATCCGTAGGGCTAAAAGGTTGCCCCTACGGGCCCAGACATCCAAGAATAAAAATATTAATTCTTAATTTGGTGTTTGCCCCTACGGAGCCGCAAACAAAGAACCTACGGGTATATCCGTAGGGGCAACTAAATATCAAATTACTAAAGCTCAGATCTCGATCGCCTACGCTCACAATTTCTTTCTCTCTCGATCTCGATCGCGCGCGAAAACAACTCCTCGTCGCCACCGTCGTCCTCCTCGTCGCCACCGGCGTTCTCGTCGCCAGCGCCGTTCAGGTCGTCGCCAGCGCCGTTCAGGTGAGTAAATCTTGAGGTAAATTAAAGAATTTTTTGATTAACATACGTGCTGGGTCTGGGGTCGGGGGGTTGCGCGCGCGCGAGTTGAGGTTCGGCAGGGGTCGCGGTCGGGGTCGGGGTCGGGGTTGGGGTTAGGGTTAGGGTTGGGGTTCGCAGCTGCTGGGGCTGGGGCTGGGGCTGGGGCTGGGGTTAGGGTTTGCCTTAGGGTTGGTGTTGGGGTTTAGCTGGCCGCGCTGGGGTTAGGGTTAGGGTTAGGTTGGGGCTGGGCTGGGCTGGGGCTGGAGGCTGGGGGCTGGGGCTGGGGCTGGGCTGGGCTGGGGCTGGGGGCTGCCCCTGAGGCTGGGTGGGGCTGGGGCTAGGGTTAGGTTGGGGTTAGGGTTAGGTGGATTGATGACAACAAAATACATGGATGGATCGATGAATTTAGTGATGTTATGTGTCCCGCCAACATAGGAAATTCAAACGTATACTCCGTTTTCTCATCTTAAAACTAGCAACCAAAATATGACTAAAAAATCTTTCTAAATATATTTGAAACACATTTATTAGTTGGGTTGAATATTTGTGATTCCATTATATTATATTGTAAGATGCAGAAATTGTATCCTAAAACTACTTGATCCAATCATCCAACAAATACATTCATAAGATACTTATTAATTTTCCTGTATCTTGTATTGAATCGTAAGATTGATTTGCATGTCGTAAGATATTTGACAACACTAGGATGTCTTTCATAAAACAGAAAGTAAATTGGTGTAGGGAGAAAGCTGCTTGATGGGTGGTGACTGGGTCCATTCTTTCTTCATAATCCCCTTCAACTCTATGCCTTTCAATTATTGTGGGAAAATTAGATATTACTTGAGTGATCATGATATCATTTTTTTTGAATATTTCTTCCGAGAATTTATGCATGGTCTTGACATTGAACTTTATCATACTCCTTAATATTACTTTAGTGATTGATAATATTCAATAAGCTTATGTTGTTGACCCAAATTAAGTAAGGGGGTTAGTCAATTGGAATTGGTGTTTGGAACTTTGAAGTATATCTTTAATGGGATAGGTTTATTTGGTGCCAGTCAAATAAAATGAGAAGTAGAACCTTTTATTGTTAGTTATGAATGAATCTAATATTGGAAGTTGATGGTTTCAGTTAGAACTTTTTTGGTATATGATAGATTTCTGCCTACCAAAATCGTTCCATCCAAAAAGTGAATACAGTGGAACTTCTGTTCTCCTTGCCCATCCACTTTTTCTCTCTGGAAATTTGTAGTCTATATAACTATCTAAAATGTATTTGCTAATACAATTATTTTAACCTGACATACTAAAATATTATTATATTGTTTATGTTATCAATAAGTTATTAGTAGTATTCTCTTGATTGGTAAAAGGGGCATGGGCGTTCGCTCTATACATTCTTAATGGGATAGAAGCCTACCCCCCACAGCCGGAACACACACATACAACAAGAATACACAATAAACGCATAATTAGAGAGCGATTCGAGATGTTCGGGTTAAAACTAATATATGATACTCGATGATAATATGAAACCTTCATATCCCCATCGAAACTCATATATGAAACTAAAAGCGCCACTTAGTCCCCGTCTATCGGTTAACATACGTGCGATGCTCGTCGTGACCTAGAACTATACGAATGTTGTTAAATATCGGACAGTATAGCTCGATACTAACAACCGTCGTATAGTCTACGCGACGAGAAAATTCAATCGTATGGTAACCCATAGATTTGTCCCGTGTGGACAAGTTAAGAATGTATAAAGCAAACGCCTTCATTCACTTGTGTTTTCATCCGTTTCGAGATATTTCATCGGTACCTTTCCGCTGGTTCTCCGTGTACAAAGATAGATTAGATGTTCATTTCAACGTTGTTTCACAGCTTTGAAATGATTATCTATTCTATTACAGTGTACTCGGAGAACAGCGGAGAGGTGCTGCCGAAATTTACTCGAAACGGTTGAAATCACAAGTGATGGGCGTTCGCTCTATACATTCTTAATGGGATAGAAGCCTACCCCCGACAGCCGGAACACACACATACAAATGCATAACTAGAGAGCGATTCGAGATGTTCGGGTTAAAACCAATATATGATACTCGATGATAATATGAAACCTTCATATCCCCATCGAAACTCATATATGAAACTAAAAGCGCCACTTAGTCCCCGTCTATCGGTTAACATACGTGCGATGCTCGTCGTGACCTAGAACTATACGAAGGTTGTTAAATATCGGACAGTATAGCTCGATACTAACAACCGTCGTATAGTCTACACGACGAGAAAATTCAATCGTATGGTAACCCATAGATTTATCCCATGTGGACAAGTTAAGAATGTATAAAGCAAACGCCTTCAATCACTTGTGTTTTCATCCGTTTCGAGATATTTCGTCGGTACCTTTCCGCTGGTTCTCCGTGTACAAAGATAGATTAGATGTTCATTTCAACGTTGTTTCACAGCTTTGAAATGATTATCTATTCTATTACAGTGTACTCGGAGAACAGCGGGGAGGTGCTGCCGAAATTTACTCGAAACGGTTGAAAGCACAAGTGATGGGCGTTCGCTCTATACATTCTTAATGGGATAGAAGCCTACCCCCGACAGCCGGAACACACACATACAAATGCATAACTAGAGAGCGATTCGAGATGTTCGGGTTAAAACCAATATATGATAATATGAAACCTTCATATTCCCATCGATACCCATATATGAAACTAAAAGCGCCACTTAGTCCCCGTCTATCGGTTAACATAACGTGTGATAATTTATTCTTTTCAACGACAAACGCACACACAAAGCATATACACGGATTTTCTCCTTTGTCAGTAACTATCCCGTTCTTATATTTCTCAATATAGTCAGCATAACCTACAATTTATATGTTATTCAGTCTAACATGGCCCATGAGTACGTCAGAGTTAAGGACTGGATGTATGTGGATTGGAAACAACGTATGCAACCTAAGTTTGTCGCAGGAGTTGCTGCTTTCCTTGAATTTGCACGAGCACATAATAAGATCATAATAGAGAAGATTCTCTGTCCGTGCGATAGATGTGGCAATAAGTACTGGCAGAAGGTAGAATAGGCAGAGCTTCATATTGTAAAACATGGGTTTACTAGACTTTATTCAACTTGGAAATATCACGGGGAAGGAGAAGAATGCAGTACTGCGGTAGAAGAAGAAGGAGAACACGATAATGCGGCAGGAGAAGAAGAAGAATTCGGTAATACGGCAGGATACGGAAATTTATTTCCATCAGAAGAAATGGAGGATATGGTAGAGGCTGCCCTAGGTGAATCTATTCGTACCGAAGATGACATTCCTTCCGGTCAGGGACCGCGTGCGGATAAATATGAAAATTTCATGAATGATGCTAGGAAACCAATTTATGAGAATGCGAAGTATTCCACCCTCTCATGGTTCGTCCAACTTTTCCAGATTAAGTGCCTAAATGGATGGAGCAACAAGTCATTCACAATGCTTCTTTCGTTCTTGAAAGATTCTATGCCTCCGGGAAATAATGTGCCCGAAAGCTGGTACGAAGCCCAGAAGATGATGTCTGATTTGGGTCTAAAGTGCGAGAAGATTCAAGTATGTCCTAAAAATTGCGTGTTGTACCGGAAAGAGAATTCAGATTTGAAAGAGTGTCCAACATGCGGAGAGGCCAGGTATAAACCGAAAGATTCTGATAAGAAGCCTGATATACCTGTGAAGATAGCACGATACTTTCCCATAACACAGAGGCTACAGAGGCTATTCAGGTGCAAGAAAACAGCCGAGGCAATGATTTGGCATCACCGTGCTCCTCCAAGCGAAAATGGAAAAATGAGCCATCCAAGAGATTCACCGGCATGGAAGGATTTCGATAGGAGGCACGCAATATTCAGTAGCGATCCTCGCAATGTCTGGCTCGGGCTGGCTGCCGATGGCTTCTGCCCATTCAACTATATGGCTGGAAGTCACAGTACATGGCCCGTTGTAATGATAATTTATAATCTGTCGCCTTGGTTGGCTATGGACCAATCATACTTTATGATGCCTCTTCTTATCAACGGACCAAACTCACCGGGGAACAATATCGACGTCTATCTCCGACTTCTGATCGAGGAGCTGAAAACTTTGTTCATTGATGGTGTAGAGACATATGATTCAAACACAAATACAACCTTCATACTGCGTGCGGCTTTAATGTGGATAATTAATGACTTTCCTGCGTATGGAATGCTATCAGGTTGGTCCGTACATGGTCACAAAGCATGTCCTCATTGCCATGAACACACAACATCAAAATTTTTGAATTTTAGCAGGAAGGTTTGTTATTGCGGCCATCGACGTTTTCTGCCTCCAGACCACCCCTATAGGTTAGACACGGTTCACTTTGATGGTCATCAGGAGCTTCTTGGGCCTCCATCCCCATTGTCCGGAGAGGACGTGACTGCTAAATGGGATGGTTACAATAACGTGACCTTCGGGATGGATCCGACGAGACAGGTCAAACCACAATATTGGAACAAGTTAAGCATTTTCTTCGAGCTTCCGTACTTGTCTACAAATTCAGTGCGTCATTGTCTGGACGTCATGCATATAGAGAAGGAGTATCAGAGCACATACTTAACTTGCTTCTGTGTAAAGACGGGAAATCGAAAGACAATATGAATGCCCGGATGGATCTACAACAGTGGGGAATAAGAAGTGAACTGCACCCTAAACCGGTAGCGGGTAAACCGGGCAAGTTTGTACTTCCCAATACCGCTTATCATATGTCACAACCGGAGAAGAAAAGATTCCTGCAGGTGTTGCATGATTTGAAAGTCCCCACAGGTTTCTCAGGATCATTCAGCAAGAAAATAAAAATTATGAAGGGCAAGATCGATGGGCTGAAAAGTCATGATCACCATGTTATCGTGGAGCACCTTCTTCCATTAGCCCTCAGGACTTCTCTCCCCGACTCGGTTGGTCTAGTAATCAACGACCTATGTTGTTTTTTCAGGAAGTTGTGTGCTAAAACACTGGAGGTTGCGACGCTAGATAAACTAGAAAATTCTATTGCGTTGATACTTTGCAAGTTTGAGCGTATTTTCCCACCGTCATTCTCCGATATCATAATACACTTGACGGTTCATCTTGCAACTGAGGCGAACTTAGCCGGACCGGTACAATATCGATGGATGTATCCCGTCGAGAGGTACGTGTAATTTTTCGTTTCGCGCAATTTATAAATTTATTGTTGTCTTGTATGCCCGTATTTATTTATTCAACATATTCTCATTAGGTACCTTTACACTCTTAAGAAGTATATACGCAATAAAAATCGACCAGAGGGTTCTATCATGCAAGGTTATCTTCTTGATGAAGCAACCACATTTTGTTCCCGCTATCTGGACGAGAACATTGAGACAAGGCTTAACCGACCACGAAGAATTCAAGACGGGCCATATGGTAAAGCCGAGTATAAGAGGGTAGACACTATGTTTATCAACAAGATATACCGGTTTATCTTTCTTAATTGCGCATGTCTTGAACAAATTAGAGAGTAAGTTCTTTTGGATTAATTGTTATATCTGTGTTTGTGTGTGTATGAAATGACATAATATTAATGTCATAATTATTTGTCGAAAACAGAACTCATTTTAACGAGGTACGTGAGGGGCATCCTGATTGGAACGAAGAGCGTTTGGAAAAATACCATCAGGATAATTTTTGTGATTGGGTCACAGAGCATGTAAGTTATTCGAATTACATTTTATTGCTATCAGTTTTAATCTAAACTTGTATCGTTATGTATTTATCGTAAAATTTGTTTTGTTAGATCCACGATCCGAACTTGTCTGCATCATTTGAGAGTGATTCAAGATGTTTAGCTCAATTTCCTAGTATGGAGGTTGCATATTACAAAGGATTTGGTGTTCTTGGATACAAATTCGAAGTTAAGGACATAGAAATATCTAGAACCACTCAGAATAGTGGGATTGCGACGGTAGGATCGGACGGTGTGATTTACTATGGGTACTTAAATTGTATACTCGGCATCCACTATCCCGGACAATCAGAACCCTTTTATATATTCCACTGTACTTGGTACGATCCGCGAACCGATACAGACAGGTGGAGAAGCAGTCTTGGGACTTGGAAAGATGAATATGGATTGACCAGTGTGAACACACTTCGATTTTACGGTCAGGATGATCCGTTTATCTTTCCGAACCAAGCGTTCCAAGTATACTACTCACAGTGTTTGAAGCATCCGGGATGGAGTGTTGTATGCCGATGGAAACCTAGAGATGTCTACGATGTCCCAGAATACGAGGACAGCGATGAGGACGAAGAAGAAAGAAGGCTTAAAGTGCTCCGACCGTCTGTTTCGAAGGACGGGTTGTCTTCGACCGATCATGAAGTTACGTGGGTTAGAAATGACATCGACGATGAAATCCAAGTAGATATGTATGATGCGCCCACGAAACGAAAAAGGTTATCAGTAATGTTATATTATTACTTCACATTTTACGCTCTAGATCATATATAGTCAATACTTTTAATGATTGTCTAATGCGTCCACGAACCGTTTATCTAGATTTGATGACGATGTCGGGAGTAGCGAGGGACGGCAGGAGCTCCAGCCGCGGCAGAGGCAGAGGCAGAGGCAGAGCGGTTCTGCCGCCCGGAGAGCTCCGTAGGGAGCTTCAGAGGGCCGGTCTTGCACCTAAATCGGAGATCCCTTCGGATACCTCCTTCCGTGTTGATTTGGCCAGACCTCCAGGTATACTGCACGCATATCCATTTTGAATGTAATATTACAGATATTCATGCATGTTTATGTCAAAATTACTTATTTGTCAATGTTTGATGTCTAGTTGTTGGTGATGCGTCCACATCTGGGACAGAGGCCACCCCCGCTCCTCCAGGTATGTTTATATATCATATAGTGTATGTATATTGATTTAGAATGCTATATCATAAATATACGCATTCCTTTTGCTCTTACTTAGCAATTTTTATTATTGTTTAGCTGTAGGTGGTGACACCACCGCACCTGCGGGTATATTTATATGTCCTATAGTGCATGCATATTGATTTAGAACGTTATATTATTGATCTACACATTCTTTTTGCAATTACTTATATAATCTATTTTTAATTGTCTAATTATAGGTGGTGCGTCCACACCTTCCACAGGGGCCACTCCTGCCGCTTCCATACCCTCCGCATCGTCTGCAGGTTAGTATGAATAATTTAAAATATTTATTTATTTTACATATGCTCTATAGAATAAATATGAACTTCATGGAAATTTAGCGTCGATGTTTTTTTTATAGTTGGAGGGGATGCGTCCGGGTCCGGGACCCCGGTTGTTCCTCACCGGAGGAACTATCGTCCCGCTCGTGCTGCTGCTCGGGCCCAGGCTCGTGCGCTAGTCACCGGAGGTATATATCACACTTGAATTTTTGTTTAACCTTGATTTCTTAATACAACTTTGTCTTATTATTGTTTGTCTTGATATTTCGTGCAGACGCAGGGCCTCTCCATCCCCAGAGGGGGACTCGAGACCCGAATCAGTCCCATAGGCTGAGGCCTGATAGAGCTAGGGGGGAGGCAGCATTCCCCCTATTTTTTACCCTTGACTATCGCTATACCGGTCCTCATGCCGAGAGGTTCGGCCGGTATTTGGGGGACGAGAGCCGGATCGTGAAGAACTATCCACTTCACGTTGAGTGGGGCGAGCAGCACCAGCGCTCATTCGTCCTCTTCTTTGATCAGGCTCGGGTATATATTAATATATATTTTCATTTGATCTATCCAATATATTTATTATTAACACTTGCAATCTAATAACAATGTTTTTTTTTGTATTTTCAGTTGGATTACGATTTTCAGCCTGTAGCCGACCCTGATCACCCGGGGAGGGTGCTCGACCTTCATGCTCTGTACAATGGCCTGATGAAGAACATGCAGGCCAAGGTCCGATACAACAGGAATGAGCTGAAGGCCGACTGCTACTCCCTATGGATAGCGACCCCCGAGGCAGAGAGAGCGGCCCTCCTATCTACTCCGGCGTTTGTGAGAGTCGACGTAGAGACATGGCCTCTATTGTGCGCTTATTTCGACTCCGAACGCAAACAAGTATGTATTTTAAATTTAATTCATTATTTATGATATAATTTATTTCTTTGTGTTTCTTAATTAGAAAACTAAATGTTAATGCGTTGTGCAGAAACAGGCCGCTCAGAATACGGAGAACAGGAAGTCGGCGAAGAGGGGTCGCCCCACTTACACAGGTGGCTCGAGGAACATTACTCGAGCCATGGAGTTATCGGTAAATTAAGAGTTATTCTCTAATATTCTGCAATATTAAGAGTTATTCTCTAATATTTCTAATATTAAGAGTTACTTTCTAATATTGCAGACATCTCGGACCGTGGCGTCAGGTGGTATACCGAGCGTGCTGTCCGCATATCTTGCCGTCCACGGCACCTCGACAGATCCCGCCACGGGCGAGCTTCGATGTCCCGACGTCGCTACCCAGGAGTACTGCGTAAGTGTTAATATTTTTTCTACCCAAATTTGAAATTTTAGTTTTGGAAGGTTCAAGTTTAAATTTTATACTTATACTTTACTGCTTAATGTGGGTGTAGGAGCGGGTGGTTGAGCAGGCCCAGGCCTCGGGGATCGATTTTACCGGACAGAACGATCCGAGGCTGCTGACCCCAGTTCTGGACGCCGCACACGGAGGGCACCACGGAGGTTGGGAGAGAGGCCGGGGATTGGGCCCTAGCAGGGCCCATATGAGCTTGGACTCCACCCCGGCGGTTACTTCCTCCGTCTCCAGTGACCGGCATGTCCATCAGGAACTGGATAGCTTGAGGGCCACCGTTCAGGAGTTGAAGGAGATGCTGGTATGTATACTACTTTATAGTAAAATATCATTTCATATTATATACATATCAACATATCCATAATTAGTACGTAGCTTGAGCTTATTTGGTTTTAGACTTAAGTTTGATTAATCATACATACATATGTAATTAAAATAAACAACGCTTTTCCAAATTAGATATCCAAACAGGGTTTCGAAATAACTTAATAATGAAACGAATTCGAATAATACACAGTTCTTACACGCTTCTTACACACGTTATGTCCAGACGAGACAGGGTAGATCGGCCGAGCCTCTACATGCATCTCCTTCGGCTGCGGCTCCGCAAGCCACTACATCGGCTGCGGTTCCGCAGACAGCTCCTGTAGCTCCACCGCCCACTCAGGCTCCCGCAGCCGCAGCTCCGCAAGCGACTACCTCGACGGCGGCTGCGCAGACCACATCGCCAGCTCCACATGCCGCTCAGACTCCCTTATTTGTAGCATTGCAGAGTGTATTGACCGAGGAGCAGGCGCGCGTTATTCTAACGTTATTCAGAGGTGGAGCTGGACCGAACTAGGGTAGCTTTTTGGTTCTTATTTTTTGAAACATGTATTTATATCATATTGTACTACATTTTGAAACGATATTGATATTGGTTTGTATTTATATCATATTCAGTTTTTGGGTTTCTTTTGTATATTATATATATGCGTGAGATGTGATTATGAATACTGCAATATATGATTTGATTGATGTATATAGTATTGTGCACAGGGCGGGAAAAAATCTAGCAGCCCATTTTTAAAAAAAAAATACAGACAATATGTACCTACGGATTAAGCCGTAGATACATACGTTGCCCCTACGGAGTTATCCGTAGGGGCAAACTATCAGGAAACCTGATATTTTCCCACCTGATCTCAGTGCAAGGTGTTGGGAGTGCCCCTACGGATATGTCCGTAGATGCCACTGTCTATCCCCTACGGATTTATCCGTAGGGGCAAAATATCAGGTTTCCTGATATTTTCCCCCCTGATCTCAGTACAGGATGTTGGGAGTGCCCCTACGGATATGTCCGTAGGGGCCACTGCCTATTCCCTACGGAGTTATCCGTAGGGGTAGAACAAGGACCTACGGATGTATCCGTAGGTATATGCAATATATTCAAAAAAAAAAATACATATATGATTTGATTACCCCTACGGAGTACTCCGTAGGGGCAATAACACCTACAGATATATCCGTAGGGGCAAGAATTTGCCCGTAGGGGCAAGTTCAGGGCCTCAACTTGCACCTGCGGCCTTTGCATCTACGGGGTATTTTTTCGCCCCTACGCAGATATCCGTAGGGGCAGTGGGTTGCCCCTACGGATAAATCCGTAGGGGCAACCATTATTCGTTTTCAGCTCACCAATTAGGATTTTGCAGGTGCGATCGGATTATATGGTATGGTAAGGGCTTGAAGGAAAATCGATACGAGCGATGTGAGACTATATTGTCTGACCATCGTCCGGTGAGGGCCATTTTCGTTGCTGAAGTTGAAGAATCTAAAGATATGAGCGCATCAGAAAGCCTCTTGTTATCGGATAGAATTGATTGTACAGATAGCCATCTTGATTTTGCTAGCACATGACGGCCGAAGCAGTGGAAAATTTGAGTAGAGTTTATCTATGATGTCTTAGATGTAACATGAGCAATATAGGATACATAGAGGAGAGGCCAAATGGATGTAATTTTTCAAGATCTTAAAACCATTAGTCTTACCTTAAATAGCCAGCATACTATTACGTACACTCGTATGAGCCTGGCATCTCTCTCTTCTAACAAAATGTTTTTCCTAATTAGGAATTTGAAAAGGTAATTTTATCCAAAACTTACATCAAACAAACTAAAGCAAATTTCATTTGTATTGTGTATATATCATTTTTCTCCGGTCTCACTTGATAGAGACTTCATATATGTAATATTTACTCTAGCTAGAGAATTGTAATGTCATTTTGAAATAATGATCAGTAGAGCCTTCAGAAATAGGCCTTGTGCTTAATCAATATCTATTTTAATACATTTTTATGTTCCTCAATTATATTAAGAGATTTGTAAATTTGAGACCTCATGATATATGCATCAGAAAAGACATTTTCATGGTCCACCATATGACCTATTTATTGTATAAACTAAAATGCTCTGATACCATTTTGGAGAGACTAAAATACTCTGATGTCATTTTGTAGGCGATAAAGAGAGCTTCAAGGATTAATTTGTGGTGATGAGTTTGATTTGTGAAGAGAATGATAACAAAATATCAATATAAATTCGGAATTAAATATGGTGAATGCAAAAACTCATATATGTTTGATTGTATCAATTGCCTTACTATTACAAACTAATTCAAAACATATATATAGATAATAGCCGTCATTTTCTTTACTAATAACTCATGACCGTTGATATTACATCCACTAAATGCAATTACCCTCACTAAATGCATTAACTCACCATAATACTAATTAAAACAAAAAAATGTTTATTGAATATGCTAAAGATCATGACTCTTCATAATACCATTTAATAATTATTATTAAAATTTCAAGATTATTTTCAACATTCCCCCTTAAACTTTATTTCCATTAACCATGCCGAGGAACATCTTCAAATTGTTAAACCTTTCGGCTTTGAGCTGCTTCATAAAAATATCGGCAACTTGATCTTACGATTTGACATAGATGAGCTCCACTTCCTTTTTCTTAACACGTTTGAACGGTTTAGAACATTTGCGACCTGATCTAAAAATTTAAGGTATGCTTTCAATTTCTTCATATGTTCAAAGTTAATATTCGACACATTTCTTTTTCTTGACGACAGACATGTTATAAGGACACTACCTTGTCTACTCATCTTAATTTTCTTTCTCCTTTTAATTCTGACTAATTTTTCACCCTCTAATAAAATATTTAAGAACCTTGCATTTTTCTTCTTAACCATGTTGATTTCTTCATGCATAGATTTCTCTCTCTTATACTTATCAATATTCTTTATTTTGGATTTTATGCAACATTTCTTTCTTCTACTTTTACTATCAATTTTACTGCTATATTTTCTTTTGTGAGAAGCAAAAATGATATTACTTCTTCGCCTTGCTCTTTTTCTTTGACGTTGAATTCGATCTTGAATTTGTGATGATTTCACACAATATGATGCCTTTAATCTTCCTCTATTTTCATGCATACGACTGTTGGGGTCAAAATTTACATCTCTTTGTCCAAAAGGTCAATGTCAAAAACTCAAGATCAACACCCCAAACAAGCGGGCTCGATCCCAAGCCAAGTGGACCTGAGCCCAAGCGGGCCCGAGCCTAAGTCAAGCCTAAGCATGAGGTCGGCCTTATGCCAAGAGGAGAAAAGAATTATGTAATAAATAAATTTAAATATAATAACTATAAATACTGTAAGAAGAATGGGAAAAAATCCAAAATTGTAAAACGCAAGGGGCTATGTGTAAAGTTGTAAGTCTATATAAAACAAACATATGAAGAAATGAAAAGCATTTTGATTCCCCAATTTTTCTAGGGTTTTGAGCCTCCATCCAAAAAGAGGCAAGTTTTTTCTCTCTGCTTCATCTTCTTCTTCCTTAAGAGAGAGATCCAAAAGAAAAGAGCCCACTTTAGCTTTCTCTCATCACCTTCATCCATCTTCTTTCCCAAATAACCCATTGAAAGATAATTCATCACTTGAAGAAGAAAACTCATCTCAAAAGTCTAAGATCCAAAATCAAAACCAAGAAAATGAGCAAGCTTTCTTCATCAAGTTTGAAAAACAAGAGAGCACAAGGGTTCTCGAGGTGAAAGCCTAGGGCTTTCACGCCGAGCAAGCATATTTTTCGAACAGGGAACTCGGCTAAAGCCTCTACGCCCCATGAAGGGATGACCCGCGTCGGATACCCTATAAAGGGGTTATCCACTACCTTCGGAAGCCCCTCAAGGGGACTTTCCACTTCGGAAGTCCCCGTAAGGGGAGTTTCCTCTCTCGGGACCCCCTGAAGGGTGTGTCCGCTGTCGGGGATCCCTTTAAGGGGTTTCCTTGCTTCGAAACACCCCAAATGGGTCCCCGTTGTCTCGGGAGGCACCACAATCTCTTTCTCTCACTTTCCCCTTTGTCGGGAGCTCATCGACACACTCAAAAGACTTTTCCCCTTCAAAAGCACCCTGCATAAACTCTGCGGGACTCCCATAAACTCTATAAGGCCTCTAGTATGTCAAAAGCACCTTCAAAATTGTTTCTCAAAATACAACATGTACATATTGCATATTGAGTTCGCATGACTTAGACGATCGGTTAATCGAAAATTCCCCTGCCTCAAAGCGAGGGGTAATTAACGACAGTTTTGTCCGCAGCTGTAGTAAATTAAAATCCACACAATCAATAAACCCCTGCTTATCTTAGGCAGGGGGAATTTGTACAATGCCTGATGATTGATTTGAAAAGTGTATGTAGAATAACCACAATCAATAACGGTGTCGCGTATAGCTAGACCGAGATGAGTACGGTCGTCCTCAGGGAAACATTGAATCTTTTAATCTTACTTTAGGCGTGTTGATTAGTAAAGGAGGAAGAATAATGAATAGTGGAGAATGATTATAGATTCTAGATCTACGTCAATCGCGGATGTATGATATAGATCTAGATTAACTACGGATGTAGGTTTTATATTAGAAGGGGGCTTGTAGGGTTCATTAAGATTTAGTAGTCATGGATGATTAATTAAATATTACTCCTTTTATCCTTTAATAGATTTAAAACTAGATCGACAGTGATGCATGTAGATTGGGGTTTCTGGAGGGAATAGGGTTCCCACTCTTAACCCCTATCTTGACATGGATCTCCGTTCATGTCTGGCCTTTACCAAAACAATTGTTAATCTAATCTCTAATCGTAGTCGTGAGTATCAATGAATTGATAGCGCGTCCGATTAGGATGTTAACGATTCTTTTGGTAAAGTTTATAAACTTTATAGGATGTAAAAGAAGTTAAAAGATTCCAATCATCCATTGATCTACCCTAATCCTATGAACCCTAACAAGTGGAGAATTACTCGCTCATGATGGAGAGAGAAGAATGGATAGAGATCGTGATGTAAATAAAGAAAATAAAATGCAATAAGAATAAAACAACTACCTTTATTAATCAACTTGATCAATTACACTTTGTTCCTTTAGAAAGTGATTACAAAATCCTAGTTTGCTTATCTATCTTTTCTTAAGGAGGCAGATGAACAGCTGATGATCAACCTGGATTCTTGAGCCGTCTTGGACTTCGTGATCTCGTCAGTTTGATGATTTTTCCAAGTGAGACTCTCGGTCCTTTAAATAGTCTCAAATCCAGAATCCCTAGTTTCCTAATAGGGTAACTAGCTGTTAGAATCCTACCCAAAAAATCTCACATCTTAACTCCTCTAACAGGCCGAGGATCCCCCGCGTTTAGTGGGTTTTAGCCGCGGTTTAGCCGCGGATTGGGGGAGTTAGGGATTCATTTTTCTAGGGCTTTATCTCTATAATACGTGTGATCTTTTGAATATCTGGACTTTGAAAATCTTCTCTAAGTCTCTGCCAGAATTGGTTTTGTAACAACTCCATTTTTAATGTACAAAGAATTGATTTAAATTCAATATATACTTGGAGTATTTATTGTGGCTGATATCTCTTTAAGTATTTATTTCACTCCATAATTACAAGAAGGAGCTTGTAGCTCATTGGTAATACCTTGCACTGCTGAACCAAGCCACCAGAGTTCAAATCCCATGCCCCACATTATTTTTGTATTTATTTTGTTTTAAATTCTTTTGGAAGTCAACAGTCAAAATGTCATAACTCTCAAAATTTGTACTGAACATAAAAAAATAAAAATACCATAAATTCCCCCAGGAGATTCCCCGGCCCCCGACACCTTGACTCGGCCCGACTCGGCCGAGTCGGCCGGCGAACCAGCTGACTCGGTCCGGCGCCGCAGGCCGGACTCGGCCGGACGGCCGAGTCGTCAACACAGGAAAGTTGCCCTTTGACCTGGTCCACCCCATGCACACTTTAAATGGTCGGATCGGTTACCAAATGCCCAATAAATCCCTTTTACTCCAAGGTTTAATGATTTTTAATGATTTTTATATATTTTTTTAATATATTTTTAATTAAAACCCTAACCCTAGCCTAACCCTATATATACCCCCATACCCTCTACCCTCTCATCCTAAATTCCTAAGTCCACTCTCTCAAAATTCCTAGAGAACTTGGTACGTTAGAAAACGAGCGAAAAGCGAAGCACTGATGAAATCGACGGCGAAATTCCGGTGATCGTGCTAGGAGCTCTCAACGACGATTCGATGCACTGGCAAACCCTCTACTTCCCCCTCACTCTCTAGCGTTGTCCAAGCCCGTAAGTCTCCCTTTTCTACCTTTCTTTTCTTCCATTAAAATACGACTTTTCAAACCCGACGGAAATCGGAACAAACCGATTTCCGATTCGGTTTTCTATCAAATCTCATTTATCACCAATTCCATAATACTTAAACATCTTCATGTTGACTACTAATCACTTAACAACTAATTTGAATAAGTTTTCTCACATGAAATGATAACGTTTCCATTTATCGTATTTCTTTCACTTAAATACCACAATATTTAGTTTTCACATTTAACCCCTTAACATTGCTATACCCTAAAGTAGATCACGAGGTAATGACCTATCTCCACACACACGCAAATACAACCCTAAATGATATCATTAAAACTTAGAATACGATAATATAAGATTTTACATTTAAATACCCTTTTCTTTTAAAACCTTTTCTAAAAGTTTTAGGTTTGATACACTTTCAAACAAATATCTTTTAATAGGAAAATACGATATGTCATGGATATCGATCGTTTATCTAAACCTGACTTTGTGGTGTCTAGGCTAGGCAAGTGAGAAAAGGTAACTTTAAAAGGCCCGTCTCACGATTCGTGAGCGGATCCCTCTTTTTCTCATTTGTACTTACCTGGCCACTATTGGCGGTGAAGAGGCGATTTGAGGCTTCTAACGACTTGTCGTTTAGACTATTTAGAAATAGTCTAATTGAAATATAAAACCCTAGAATCTAAAATACGGAAAATCGACTTTTGCAAATAAATACCTTTTACTTTAATAAAACCGTTTTCTAAATGATTAGTATTTATTAAATCTTTGCAAAACGCCACTACAACCCACCTTTGGGGAACCCGTTAGGGATTGTACGGTTTATCGTGCACCCTCGGTTTAGTAGTGCGAGATTCAGACCTCCGCAAGGAGCATTCGGTCTCGAAAGGTTTAAAATACGATATCTTAAGAAAATGATATTTTTATATAAAATATTTATTGAAATTATTTTTGTATAAATATATGTATATTATCATTAAAAGATCTATTTTGTTATAATATAAATATCCCACTTTTTCTAAAAATCACAAGACTAGATTTTTACATTAAAATACCATGAATTTCAACTAAATCAATATTACAGATAAATACCTTTATTTATGGAATTAGAATATTTTCACTAAGAAATATCACAAAATAAAATTACACTCATTATAACTATAAAGACGAATAATAAATACTAGGGGCGTATCTTGAAAACTATTCAAAAGTATTTTTACATAAAACCCCCTCAAGTTTTATAAATTACAATAAGGACCCTAACAATTGTAGAACTTCGACTTACATTTCTTTCGGTCTGACTCGTGTTTGAGTCTGATTATTTCTGACTTGAATATGATTCAAGTCAATCTACATTCTTTAATATTCCAACTAAATATGAACACATGAATCCCAGAATCCAGTTAATAATCTATACAACTTGACTGAACTAAACCATGGATATACATCCATTATTCCGTTATTCCATTTACCTGATTATGCAGTTACACTTTGTTACTGATATCATGATTTTGGTCAGTCATCTAACTTATACAATACAATACAACAATACAATCAAAGCAATACGGGGTTTAAGGGGTAGATTGGTGCGGAAGGTGTTAGAAGTGGCACGAGACGGTAAGATTAAGACACCTAATCTATATTCCGTTGCTTTTGTACCGTGGCTTAACGGTTCCTTGTACATTCCGTTTGCCCTGGTCTCTAGCATACCGAGACCCCTCTCGTATACACTGGCATCCTTCCGTACCAAGCTATAAACAACAGCGTAAACAAAATATTCTACAACATTATACTTTAGAAGATATCTCTTATTCTGTCTTTTCTTATTCTTCTTTATCTTTGGGACTTACCGAGCGACATGTTCGCTGACGACATTCTATTTCTTTCTTCTTTGAATGCCGTCAGCTGTTTTGGACCCAGCAGAGATCGAGCCCACCGGTGAAGACTTGGATCAGTTTCACGAAGACCCCGAGCTCTAGACATTGTACCTTATTCTATTCAGTATTTTCATTTCCTGTTATGCCATTGTTTAGGCATCGCTTTTCATTCCAGTTGTATTTACTTTTCATGCATTGTACAAAAGAATGTTATTAATAAAGTTGATGTTATTACTATATCTCTTATCTCTTGTGATTTACTTTTATATTGCTTAGATATGCTCAGCGTATTTACTTCACAGTAAATACGTAGCGGACCTCGTCGCGTCCCCTTCGCCGTATACCGGAAAGCGGAGCGTGACAGGTTTTGTTGGTGGCCCATGCAGGTCAGAGCTGTATAGAACCATACTATGCAGTTCTGTTCTGCGTGAACAACCTAAGCAATATAACACAAGAACCAGCAACTAAAACATTCTTTACAATTCATGTTTCTTGAATCTTACAAATTTCTATTCCTTAAATCTTATCATTTCATGTACTTGAATCTATCCTAACCCAAATTTTTCTTCAAGGTTATGGATTCCCCGAACAACACCAACACCAATGTCAACAACACACCTCCAGCACTACCTCTCACACCAGCTGTTCCTGCACCAACTACCGAGCAAACAGTGCTACTTGAGGCGATCCACAGCCTTCTCGAGGGACAACAACTCCTGAACTGTCCTGAGACCGACGCACCAGGGGTAAAGCAATTCAGGGCTTTGCACCCCAAGCAGTTCTCTGGTAAAGGAAGCCCTCTTGAAGCGGAAGAATGGGCATAGAGCATAGAAGATGATCTGGCAGCAGCTCAAGTGCCAGACCAAGCTTGGGTCCGTGTGGCGAAACTACAGCTCACGGATAATGCTCGCAACTGGTGGAAGGCGAAAGAAAGCCGTCTGGTATAGCTGATTGAATGGAAGACTTTTCGCGAGAAGTTTGACGCGAAATACTTCCCTGTGACTGCCAGGTTTGCAATGGAGCAGCAGTTCATTCATCTACAACAGGGTTCGATGTGGGACAAATTAGTAGATGAGTACGACGCTGAACTCACCATGCTAAGCCGGTAAGATATGTCACAACAGTTCAATTTTTAAAACATCACATATTACATAGCTAACACAATCCTTAAACAGATTCGCGGCACACTTGATACCGACGGACGAGATCAGAGCCCGTCGTTTTCAACAAGGTTTGGACACGGAGATTCAGGCTGCTCTAGCCACGGGAAAATTTCTGACTCATGAGGATGCTCTGGAAGCTGCCCGCAGTTATGAGGCAGTGATAAAAGCAAGGGACAGACCTCAGTCTGCAGGAGTCAAGCGCCCTGCCAATCAACTGGCAGGTGGAGCCTCGTCCAGGCCACCTTTTGTGCCAAGGCGACCCGGAGTACCGAACCATCATCCCAGCCCAGCCTTTTGCACCTACTGCAAGAGAACTGGACATATGATGAAGGACTGCCGTCAAGCCAACCGCCTTTGCTTAGTCTGCGGCTCAGCTACTCACGATATTGGGTCTTGTCCCCAAAGACAGAACCCAGTTGCTGCACCCAGGACAACAATTACTTATCCGCAGCGACCAGCTCTTCAGGCACCTGCTCCCAGACCTGCACTACCTGCACCATCCAGAGGACCACAAGCTGCACCACCTCCTCGTCAGTTCCATCAAGCTCAAAGGAACGTTCAGAGGAATGCTCCTCAGGCCAGGAGGAATGTACCAAGGCGCCAGGCTTTCACGATGTCCGTGGAAGAAGCTGAGGCCACTGGCCAAGTCATCACTGGTAAACTTTTCTTTTCAAACTTTGCTTTCTATCCTGCTACTTAGCTACATATTTTCTATACCTAAAATAAATCCCACATACCTTAGGTACAATCTTAGTATCCTCAATCCCTGCACTTGCACTGTTTGATACTGGAGCATCACACTGCTTTATGTCGCAATGGTTTGTTCGAACCCATGCGATTCCAGTCTCACCGCTTATATCCAGCTGGAATGTCAGTTCAGGAAATGGCGTTCTAAAGGCTACTATGGGATACAACTTGTGTCCAGTCGTCGTCTGCAGTCGAGAGTTTTATGCTGACTTCAAAGTGCTAGACATACCGAACTTCGATGTGGTTCTAGGAATGGATTGGCTTGGAACTTTTTATGCTACTATAGACCGTCGTCAAAGGAGGGTAGTATTCGAGATTCCAGACCATCCGGTCTTCTATTTCAAAAGCGGAGACCGTACACTGGAGCCAAGTACCTACAAAGCAAAGCCAAGAGAAGCAGTAGTTGCAGCAGCTCAAGCGGAGGAAGAATCAAGACCAGATGTGGTTCGAGAGTTCGACGATGTATTTCCTGACGATATATCAGGTTTGCTTCCCGATCGAGCTCTTGAATTCAGTATTGATTTGGTACCAGGAGCACAACCGGTGATCAAAGCACCCTATCGTTTAAGTCCGGAAGGTTTGAAAGAAGTCCGAACACAGTTGGACGAATTACTGGAGAAAGGATGGATTCGTCCCAGTACTTCAAGTTGGGGATCACCTGTACTACTTGTAAAGAAGAAGGAAAGTTCATACAGAATGTGCATCGATTACAGAGCCTTGAACGAAGTCACTATAAAGAACAAGTATCCACTTCCGCGCATCGATGATTTATTCAATCAGCTAAGTGGATCTTGTGTTTTCTCTAAATTAGATCTTCATTCAGGTTATCATCAAGTGAAGGTCAAGGAAGCTGATATTCACAAAACAGGTTTCAGAACTCGCTATGGACATTACGAATTTCTAGTGATGCCATTTGGAGTGACCAAAGCACCCGCAATATTCATGAACCTAATGAATCAAGTTTTCCGGGAGTACTTAGACAGGTTTGTTGTCATCTTCATCGATGACATCCTGGTGTATTCTAAGAGCCGGAAAGAACATGCAGAGCACCTACGAATTGTCCTAGAAACTCTTCGACAACATCAGCTTTATGCCAAGTATAGCAAGTGCGAGTTTTGGTTAAAGCAAGTTGGTTTTCTTGGACATATCGTATCAGGAGAAGGAATCTCTGTGGATCCAGCAAAAGTTTCAGCAGTTAGCGAATGGCCTACACCAAAGTCAGTGAAGGATATTCGAAGTTTCTTGGATTTAGCTGGATATTACAGAAGGTTTATTGAAGGCTTTTCAAAGATAGCAACGCCCCTGACCAAGCTTACACGTAAAGATGAAGAATTTGTGTGGTCAGAAACATGCGAACAAGCTTTCGTAGAACTCAAGTCAAGGTTGACATCAGCACTTATTCTCGTCATACCGGATCAATCTGGAGGTTTCGAAGTGCATTGCGATGCATCCGGTAAGGGATTAGGATGTGTTCTACATCAGCACGGTAAGGTTGTGCCTTATGCTTCAAGACAGCTGAAGATTCATGAGCTCAATTATCCGACGCATGATCTGGAGTTGGCAGCCGTCATTTTTGCTATCAAGATTTGGCGTCATTATCTACTTGGTAAACGAGTGAACATCTACACGGATCATAAGAGCCTGAAGTACGTGTTTACTCAGAAGGAGTTGAATATGTGGCAGAGAAGATGGTTAGAACTCATGGCGGACTTTGACATCAACTTGCAATATCATCCAGGGAAGGTGAATGTAGTACCTGATGCTCTTAGTCGCCAACCATTATCGATGAATCTCACCGCTCAGTGGAAGCTTCAACAAGACTTGCATCAGATGGAGATTGAAGTAGTCATGCCAGGTAATGCTTCAAGTTTGATGAATTTACAAGTTCAATCAACCATTGTCAATCAGATCAAAGCAGCTCAAATAAGTGATGCTAAGTTGCAAAAGATCAGAGAACAAGTGGAGAATGGACTCAGAACAGACTTCATCATCCATGAAGACGGATCTTTGAGATACGGCAGCAGATTGTGTGTACCAAAATATCCTGTTCGGGAAGAGTTAATGAAAGAAGCTCACAACTCTCCCTACTCAGTACACCCTGGAGGTACCAAAATGTACAGAGATCTACGTCAGAATTATTGGTGGCATGGAATGAAGCGTGAAGTATCCAGAAGCGTCGCAAAATACTTGGTGTGTCAGCAAGTAAAGACTGAACATCACAGGACTGCTGGATTACTTCAACCGTTACCAATCCCAGAATGGAAGTGGCAAAATATCACGATGGATTTTGTGACTGCTCTTCCTTGCAGCACAAAGGGTAACGATGCTGTATGGGTCATTGTGGATCGACTCACAAAGTCAGCTCACTTCATCTCATTTCAAGTTGGCCAATCAACTGAGACACTAGCAAAGAAGTACATGGAGGTAATAATCTAATTAAGATTTAAACTCTTCATAATGTACTATCTCTGATACCCATGAACTCATACAGGAAATTGTGAGACTTCATGAAGTACCGGTCTGCATTGTCTCCGATCGTGACACCAGGTTCCGATCGCAATTTTGGCAGAGTCTGCAAGCAAGCTTGTGAACAAGTCTGAACTTCAGCACGGTTTATCATCCACAAACAGATGGTCAGTCGGAACGAACTATTCAGATCTTGGAGAATATGCTTAGAGCATGTATGCTAGACTTCAAAGGATCGTGGGAAGATCACCTACATCTTGTGGAGTTTTCGTACAACAACAGCTACCAAGCAAGCATAGGAATGGCACCTTTTGCAGCATTGTATGGAAGGAAGTGTCGTTCTCCATTAAGTTGGGACGACATCGGAGATAGGGAACTTCTTGGACCGGAGATGATAGTAGCGACTGTTGATGTGGTTCGTACTATCAGGAAAATGATGCGCATAGCCCAAGATCGACAGAAGCACTGGGCTGATGCGAAGAGACGGCACTTAGAGTTCCAGCCAGGAGATCACGTATTCTTGAAGATATCTCCGAACCGCAGAGTGATCCGTTTTGGAAGACGGGGAAAGCTAAGTGCGAGATATATTGGACCGTTCGACATACTCGAACGAGTCGGTGAAGTGGCATACCGTTTAGCGCTTCCACCTTCATTGGAAGGAGTGCATAATGTGTTCCATATATCCCAACTCAGAAAGTATGTGAGTAACCCCAGCCATGTACTTGATCATTCCGAGCTCATTATACAACCCGATTTGTCTTGTGAGCAACAGCCCGTGGAGATCCTGGACAGGAAAGTGAAGACACTTCGGAACAAGGAAGTTAACTTGGTTCGAGTGATGTGGAGGAAAGACACTCCAGGAGAGTCCACTTGGGAAAGGGAGGATGAAATGCGTACTAGATATCCACACCTCTTTGTAAACTAGTCCTCAAATAAAAGTTGTAAATTTCGAGGACGAAATTTTTGTAAGGAGGGTAGACTGTAACAACTCCATTTTTAATGTACAAAAAATTGATTTAAATTCAATGTATACTTGGAGTATTTATTGTGGCTGATATCTCTTTAAGTATTTATTTCACTCCATAATTACAAGAAGGAGCTTGTAGCTCATTGGTAATACCTTGCACTGTTGAACCAAGCCACCAGAGTTCAAATCCCATGTCCTACATTATTTTTGTATTTATTTTGTTTTAAATTCTTTTGGAAGTCAACAGTCAAAACGTCATAACTCTCAAAATTTGTACTGAACATAAAAAAATAAAAATACCATAAATTCCCCCAGGAGATTCCCCGGCCCCCGACACCTTGACTCGGCCCAATTCGGCCGAGTCGGCCGGCGAACCGGCCGACTGGGTCCGGCGCCGCCGGCCGGACTCGGTCGGACGGCCGAGTCGTCAACACAGGAAAGTTGCCCCTTGACCTGGTCTACCCCCCTGCACACTTTAAAAGGTCGGATCGGTTACCAAATGCCCAATAAATCCCTTTTACTCCAAGGTTTAATGATTTTTATATATTTTTTATATTTTTTTTAATTAAAACCCTAACCCTAGCCTAACCCTATATATACCCCCATACCCTCTATCCTCTCATCCTAAATTCCTAAGTCCACTCTCTTAAAATTCCTAAAGAACTTGGTACTTTAGAAACGAGCGAAATGCGAAGCGCTGACGAAATCGACGGCGAAATTCCGGTGATCGTGCTAGGAGCTCTCAACGACGATTCGACGCACCGGCAAACCCTCTACTTCCCCCTCACTCTCTAGTGTTGTCCAAACCCGTAAGTCCCCCTTTTCTACCTTTCTTTTCTTCCATTAAAATACGATTTTGCAAACCCGACGGAAATCGGAACAAACCGATTTCCGATTCGGTTTTTTATCAAATCTCACTTATCACCAATTCCATAATGCTTAAACATTTTCATGTTGACTACTAATCACTTAACAACTAATTTGGATAAGTTTTCTCACATGAAATGATAACGTTTCCATTTATCGTATTTCTTTCACTTAAATACCACAATGTTTAGTTTTCACATTTAACCCCTTAACATTGCTATACCCTAAAATAGATCACGAGGTAATGACCTACCTCCACACACACGCAAATACAACTCTAAATGATATCATCAAAACTTAGAATACGATAATACAAGATTTTACATTTAAATATCTTTTTCTTTTAAAACCTTTTCTAATAGTTTTAGGTTTGATACACTTTCAAAAAAATATCTTTTAATAGGAAAATACGATATGTCGTGGACATCGATCGTTTATCTAAACCTGACTTTGTGGTGTCTAGGCTAGGCAAGTGAGAAAAGGTAACTTTAAAAGGCCCGTCTCATGATTCGTGAGCGGAACCCTCTTTTTCTCATTTGTACTTACCTGGCCACAATTGGCGGTGAAGAGACGATTTGAGGCTTCTAACGACTTGTCGTTTAGACCATTTAGAAATAGTCTAGTTGAAATATAAAACCCTAGAATCTAAAATACGGAAAATCGACTTTTGCAAATAAATACCCTTTACTTTAATAAAACCGTTTTCTAAATGATTAGTATTTATTAAATCTTTGCAAAACGCCACTACAACCCACCTTTGGGGAACCCGTTAGGGATTGTACGGTTTATCGTGCACCCTCGGTTTAGTAGTGCGAGATTCAGACCTCCGCAAGGAGCATTCGGTCTCGAAAGATTTAAAATACGATATCTTAAAAAAATGATATTTTTATATAAAATATTTATTGAAATTATTTTTGTATAAATATATGTATATTATCATTAAAAGATCTATTTTGTTATAATATAAATATCCCACTTTTTCTAAAAATCACAAGACTAGATTTTTACATTAAAACACCATGAATTTCAACTAAATCAATATTACAGATAAATACCTTTATTTAAGGAATTAGAATATTTTCACTAAGAAATATCACAAAATAAAATTACACTCATTATAACTATAAAGACGAATAATAAATACTAGGGGCGTATCTTGAAAACTATTCAAAAGTATTTTTACATAAAACCCCCTCAAGTTTTATAAATTACAATATGGACCCTAACAATTGTAGAACTTCGACTTACATTTCTTTTGGTCTGACTCGTGTTTGAGTCTGATTATTTCTGACTTGAATATGATTCAAGTCAATCTACATTCCTTAATATTCCAACTAAATATGAACACATGAATCTCAGAATCCAGTTAACAATCTATACAACTTGACTGAACCAAACCATGGATATACATCCATTATTCCGTTATTCCATTTACCTGATTATGCAGTTACACTTTGTTACTGATATCATGGTTTTGGTCAGTCATCCAACTTATACAATACAATACAACAATACAATCAAAACACTACGGGGTTTAAGGGGTAGATTGGTGCGGAAGGTGTTAGAAGTGGCACGAGACGGTAAGATTAAGACACCTAACCTATATTCCGTTGCTGTTGTACCGTGGCTTAACGGTTCCTTGTACATTCCGTTTGCCCTGATCTCTAGCATACCGAGACCCCTCTCGTATACACTGGCATCCTTCCGTACCAAGCTATAAACAACAGCGTAAACAAAATATTCTACAACATTATACTTTAGAAGATACCTCTTATTCTGTCTTTTCTTATTCTTCTTTATGTTTGGGACTTACCGAGTGACCTGTTCGCTGACGACATTCTATTTCTTTCTTCTTTGAATGTCATCAGGTGTTTTGGACCCAACAGAGATCGAGCCCACCGGTGAAGACTTGGATCAGTTTCACGAAGACCCCGAGCTCTAGACATTGTACCTTGTTTTATTCAGTATTTTCATTTCCTGTTATGCCATTGTTTAGGCATTGCTTTTCATTCCAGTTGTATTTACTTTTCATGCATTGTACAAAAGAATGTTATGTTGGGTTCCTAGGCACACTATAGAGGTCTCACAAGGCATCAACCATGCCAATTTCAAATTTTATGGGTGCCGAGAAAGCCTAATACGGATCGTTGGCTAGAAGTTTAGGCGATATATGAATCTAGTTAACAACTTAACTAAAGATAAGAAGCTACAACCTTTGTAGATCCGGATATCCACTTCCTTGGCTCCACGTAGGCGTCCTCTCGCTGTCCATCTCGAATCCCGGACTCAATCGTCGGCTTGATCGGAGAAATGGGCGGACTAGGTCGTCGGCTTCGTGCCGAAGATGATCTACGTCGAGGCATCACAAGTTCAAGCTCCGACTTCACAAAGTTGTGAAACTTGTGAAGAAAACACCCAAAACAACTTGGCAAGAGGTAGAGGGTGAAGAAATAGGAAGTGGGTTCACTTTAGAATTGGATTTTTCACTTTAGAACTCAAGTTGCCATTGTTGGCATCAAGCTTTCTTTCTTGAAGATGAAGAAGAAGATGAAGCTAGAATTATGATAAGTCTTGTTAAAATGAATAATAAAATGAATACTTATCATAAACTAACTAGGGTAGAGTGTAGAGAATAGACCATGGTTACTTGGATGGGTTAGGGTTAAGCATGAAGACAAGAATGGTTAAGAAGTCAAAGCTTCATGAAGCTTCAACTAGAAACAAACATAGCCACCATTCTTATCTAAATCCTTTCCAAATAAATAAACAAATAAATAAATGAAAAAGCAAAACCCTAATCATCTCTTAACCATGGTTTAATCCTTTACACTTAACCACAGGATCAAGTATCATCAAACATGATACAAATATGTGCACAAAAGTATATCACATATACTTCTTGCACATCAAGTGAGAAAATCCATTTAAAGTGAACCAATACTAGTTAATGCAAAGTAATATATCAAATATATAATTATACATTAAATCATTAAATCAACACTTGATTTAACGATCCGGTCATATCGCATATAACCGACTAGTATCTTATGTATCGGCTTATCGAATCGATCTTCGATTCGATAACTAGGTTATATCGCATACAACCAATCGAAACATTAATCGCGAGAATGAAATGCGGTATCACATACACACATTATTCTCGGTCCCGCACATATCTCATATGCGCTCCTATTTCGTTTCGCTTGAACCAGGAAACCTCTGTGTAGGACTCTAAAGACTCGTCAATACGCCGGTAGCAGATGATGATCATATCAAGCACCCACAAGCCGCAAGCGGTCTGCTAAACGTAACGGCCATCCGGGTATTGAGCGATCAGAAGATCGACGAGCTAGCCCGCTCACACTCCTGTGAATCCAACCAGTAACACTTACCGTACAGTCCGGTCTGTTCGTCTGATATGCCGCATATCAAGTCTAGGGGTGGTAAACGTCAGACCCCAATAACCGATAAGTCGTGCCGATGTGAGGCTCATAACGGGTCGAGAAACTACCGGTAACACTTACCAGCAAATCTCTGATCAGCCCTGGCCAGGGACTTCCCTGTTACGGCCAATCGAGCACAGCGCAACATCAACCCCCAATACCGGGAGAGACGAAACCCCTCCTATCGCTCATTGCCTCCATATGACTCGGGACTGTACCCAAAGACCACCGTTTTGCACGCCCTCATGGACGTGGTAAGGTGGAGATCAAAGCACAGTGGGAATCACACAAGACTCTATGACGATCTCGAGTCAACAGACTAACCTGTACAAGTGTCACCTGAGAACTGCCATCTGACGTGAGGTATAATACCATCTGGGAGTTCTCGGCGAGTCCGTCCAGTGTACCCAGTCTCTACTGAGCACCCGTATACCATCTCTGATATCAAACACCAATGGATATGGGATCATCCATCGACCATCTCATGGGTCGAGAAGCGTATACGCTAGTCTACACTGGTATATCGATGCCCTGTCTCGATACACCCATGACTAGGGACCTTGAAGGATGTACTTATAGACTACCATGTCCCCACTAGTATGATCTGCATCATAGTCCAGATAGTCAAGTACACATCCTAAGGGCTTTATCAACATGTAACTATAAGACAGTTTAAAGAGACAAGTGTATATGTTAAGATAAAGAGCAACCAGATAGCATACTATCATATCGAGCAAGAAAGTCATCTCTATATATGTCCAAGCATCCAATATAATATACATCATCTGTACAATACTGGCCTCTAGGGCATACATACAACTAACAATCTCCCACTTGCACTAGGGCCAGCTGCTGTAGTATCGTATACCGAGCATCCCGAAGAGTCTCTCAAACTGTATCTGGGGAATGGCCTTCGTGAGTGGATCCTCCGTGTTGTTCTTCGTGTCAACCCTCCTGATCTCGATCTCCCGGCGATCAACTATCTCCCGGATCAGGTGATACCGCCTCAGAATATGCCTGGATCGCTGATGGGACCTGGGTTCCTTGGCCAAAGCCACCGCTCTATTGTTATCACAATACAAAGGTATTGGATGCTCAATGGATGGAACCACTCCAAGTTCAGTAATGAACTTCTTGATCCAGACAGCCTCTTTGGCAGCATCGTTGGCAGCGATGTATTCAGCCTCCATCGTCGAGTCTGCCACGGTTTCCTGCTTGGAACTCTTCCAGCTAACCGCCCCTCCGTAAAGGGTAAAGACAAAGCCCGACTGCGACTTAGAGTCGTCCTTATCACTCTGGAAGCTCGAATCGGTAAAGGACTCCACTTGGAGTTCTCCGTTACCATACACCAAGAGCATCTCTTTAGTCCTTCGCAAGTACTTGAGAATGCTCTTCACAGCTGTCCAGTGATTCTCTCCAGGATCAGCTTGATACCTGCTCACTACACTTAGTGAGTATGCTACATCGGGTCTGGTACATAGCATCGCATACATGATAGAGCCTACAGCCGAAGTATAGGGTATCCCTTGCATGCGAGCTCTCTCCAAATCAGTCTTGGGAGACATCTCTTTGGAGAGAGTGACTCCAGAGATCGTGGGCAATTTCCCACGCTTGGATTCTTCCATACTAAACCTCTTTAATATGGTGTCAATGTACCTGGATTGGGACAATCCCAAAATCCATTTGGATCTATCTCTATAGATCCTAATTCCCAATATGCAGGAGGCATCACCAAGATCTTTCATTGAGAATCTTTGTGATAAGAAGAGCTTGACCGATTGCAGCATAGGAATATCATTTCCTATCAAGAGTATGTCGTCCACGTACAATACGAGGAAGACAACCTTACTCCCTGCCACCTTCTTGTAAATACAAGGTTCATCTGGGTTTTTGACGAAATCAAACTCTTTGATAACGACGTCAAAGCAGATGTTCCAACTCCGCGATGCTTGCTTTAATCCATAAATGGATTTAAGCAGCTTGCACACCTTCCCGCTGCTCCAACTGTCTACGAAGCCCTCTGGCTGAGTCATGTACACGCACTCTTCTAAATCACCATTTAGAAAGGCGGTCTTAACATCCATTTACCAGATTTCGTAGTCATGATACGCAGCGATGGCAAGCATGATTCGGATGGATTTAAGCATAGCCACTGGAGAAAAGGTTTCGTCATAGTCCACACCTGGTCTTTGATGAAAACCCTTTGCTACAAGTCTAGCTTTGAAAGTCTCCACTTTCCCATCTACACCAAGTTTCTTCTTGAAGATCCATTTGCTCCCAATGGGTTTTACCCCTTCAGGAGCAACATCCAAAGTCCATACTTTGTTGGTGTACATGGATTCCATCTCGGACCGCATAGCATCCAGCCATTTCACTGAGTCCCTACTCGTGATGGCCTGCTTGAAGCTAGTTGGGTCATCATCCTCCATGATGCAATCCTCGCTCCCACCATCCATGAGAAAACCGTAGTATCTCTCAGGTGGGCGAGGAACCCTACTAGATCGGCGGAGAGGCCGATGTTCGTCGGGAGCTACTGAATGCTCTGGTTCCACTAAATCTTCTGTTGTGTTTTGTTCAGCTGGAACCTTTTCCAGTTCTACCTCAGAGCCACTAATTTCTTTTACAAGAAATTCCTTTTCTAAAAAGGTGGCATGTTGAGCAACAAATACTCTTTGTTCCTCACTGTGGTAGAAGATATACCCTCGCGAATGTTTGGGATATCCAACAAATTTACACAAAACAGATCTTGCCTCGAGTTTGTCCGGTTTTTGTCTTTTGACATAGGCCGGGCAACCCCATATCTTTATAAAATTAAGATATGGTCTCTTCCCTTCCCATATCTCATATGGTGTGGTAGGCACAGATTTGGTGGGAACCCTGTTCAGTAGGTATGCTGCTGTTTCCAGTGCATATCCCCAGAAGGAAACAGGTAACTCAGCTACACTCATCATAGAGCGCACCATATCTAATAGGGTGCGGTTTCTCCGCTCCGATACACCGTTGTGCTGTGGTGTATATGGAGGAGTTAGCTGAGAGAGAATCCCATTCTCTTTTAGGAAGTCCAGGAATTCAATGCTCAAGTATTCTCCTCCTCGATCAGATCGTAGGATTTTAATACTTTTTCCGGTTTGGTTCTCAACTTCTTGTTTATATTCTCTAAATTTCTCAAAAGCTTCTGATTTGTGTTTCATCAGGAACACATATCCAAATTTAGAGAGATCGTCAGTGAATGTAATGAAGTATGAAGAACCATCCCTGGCATGTGTAGACATGGGACCGCATACATCACTATGTATCAGTCCCAAGAGTTCGGTAACTCTTTCTCCGTGTCCCGTAAACGGAGTTTTGGTCATCTTGCCTTTAAGACATGACTGGCAAGTGTCATAAGATGAAAATTCAAACGGATTTAAATATCCATCTTTATGCAACTTAGCTAGTCGTGTCGCATTGATGTGACCCAGTCTACAATGCCACAAGAAGGATTCGTTCAGTTCAGAACTCTTCCTCTTGTGTGTGTTAGTTATGCTCAGAACTGTTGATTGATTTAGAACAAAAATGCCATTGCACAACGTGCCTGATCCAACCAACTTTTGGTTACGGAAAATGTTCATAACATTGTCCTGTAATACAAAATTATATCCCTCTTTACTCAATAAAGAAACCGATATAATGTTGCATATCAGGTTCGGCATGTAATAGCATTCGTTCAGAACCAATGTATTACCAGTTGGTAACACAAGGTGATATTCCCCGACAGTCTTAGCTGCAACAATTGCACCATTTCCAACTCTAATGTCTTTATCACCTTCTCCAAGTTCTCTACCTTTTCTAAGCCCATGTAACTGATTACATATATGGGATCCTGACTCGGTATCTAATACCCAGGACGTAGGGCAAATGGAGAAACAGTTCTCTGTAACGAACACACCCGAAGAAAATGCATCATCATGTACTTTCTTCAATCGGGTGGCATGGGAATCCTGGTATTCCCCTATATCCTGTTCATTCCTATAACTCTTATAAGAAAGAACGGAACCAACGTTCCCCAGCACAGTATAATATGCGGGTTCGGTCAATACATCCATATTATTATCTTTATTAGGGCATGAAGTGGTCGCTACCTGGAGAGAGAGAGAAGAAAACACTTTAGCGTATGCTCATGCAAGATCAGATTGGTTATTATCTTATCTAATCAGGATGGCTCCCACTGGTTTTTATCAAATCTTCCTTCAAACCCTAAAAGGAAAGACTAGCCGGGATTAATTACACCCTACAACTTCGTCGATCTTTCAGCCAGGCCAGTGTCGGTACTTTGAGGGAGGTTCCCCGTGCTTTCGCACGGACCTAATTAATGTAAACCTCGTTTTCCCAGAGGCGTAACCCCGTTGACACCTTTCTAGACACCTACTTGATCGGCTAATTGTAGTGTGCAAAACTCTCCCAGAAGTAACTCTTACTCGCAGTGGGTATCGGGATCCAACTATCTCATAGAAGGTATGCAATCTCATTGCAAATTTCAACACTTGAAATTCCCGATAATATTTTGCCCCAAGCATCCTATGACCTTGACGGAGGTCAACAAACCACAGGGTGCAAGTCAAGTTCAACCCGTCATTTCTTGATTGAATCAAACCCACCCGCATGACCCTTGACGGAGGTCAACAAGGTCGTACGACTACCCTAATCCAATCTGCATCATATGCATAAGCAGATAAATACTAGTTAGCTACCGCACACTACGCCTTGACGGAGGTCAACAAACGCAGCACGAATACTAAATAGTCTTTATCTGAAATGACGGATGGCTACGACAGTTTTTTCTGAAAACCTATTGCGTAATGAACTTGATATCGTTGTCGAATCAAATGAAGTTTTGAAATGGAATGATTTTGAGGCTTTTGTAGTTTTGCTAAAGGGGTCACTCCCGGTGAAGGGATCGTCGGCCCTTTCCTCGTCGAATGAGGTGCGGGATATATCATATATATCACTGTGCAAAGCAGAAACTATAGAAGCAATCAAAAGCAAACCGAGTGTGTAGCATCTGCCAGTTATCGCTAAAGGAGTCACTCCCGGTGAAGGGATCTCGGTCCTTTCCTCATCGAATAAGGTGCAGGGTATATCATATATACCGCTATGCAAAGCAAGAACTGTAGCTACCTTTTTTATTTTAAAATCTGATTCTACAACATCATTTGGTTTCTTTTATTTCATTAATCACATTAATGAAGTCCCATCATTTAAATACCTAAACATCACAGATAAATACGACGTACACTTATGCCATCCGCATTCGCCTCGATGTCCCCTCGTGCACCGTTAGGTTAGGTAACTAACGACAGAGCAGGGCAGGGCTAGTGCGGGTGTAAAACATAAGTAACGTCTATATAATATATCATATATACTATATACTGTATCTATCAGAGAACATCACATGATCACATCACAGATATCGCAGCAGAAGAAACATATGAAACATTGGATATACTAGGACGTCCGTGTTTTCAATACGAGCCAGTATAAAACACGGATTCCACGGTCGTGATGAATAGCCAATCCCACACCCTTAGACTCCTACGAGAGCGGCAAGCAACCCTACCAATTCTAGGGTTAGGAGACCCGGACTCGACTCCTCGAGTTGGTCTCCCACTGGACCCCAGAACCCGGTTACTTGTGCTCCCCTCCTTGGGTCTATCCTAATGCGGAAAAATAAATAATATACAAAAGGTGAAAACTTCCGCAACCTGGAAGTGCCCCAATAAAAGAATATTACATACTCGTTTTTACATGAATGAAAATGAAAAACACTCATCTCACATAAAAACCCCCGGCTATTCAAACAACGACGATCCAATATAACATATCCAGCAACACAGAACATCACATGTCATCAACGTAAGTAAATATGCACATCCCAATTGTCGTTGACATATAGCAACGAAACCGGCGATATCACATATTACACTTACGGTCACAGAAAAGAAAGTGTAAAACTACAACAATTGGAATCCGCATCCCTTTTAGACATCGCATGCCTAATCATTATAAATCCCGCATTTTAGTCTCATTATCGAAAACTCTTTTCAATATCAAACGAAACTAAACCGCTAGATTTATAACATTCATCCAGTTATCTCATAACTGTTTGTGAATTCCAATTATTGTATCACATTCCGGATAAATAGAAAATATTAAACTTTCCGATCGAACATTCGAACACCCAAGTTTTCCCGAAACCATCCAACACATGAAATAGGTTCAAAGACATTCACTTCATGCCTCAGTACCAACGGTCCAGCCGTAGAAGGGTCAAGCCAACGCCTCACATGTGGCACGCCGTACTGCCCCAAACCCGAAGGTTCAAAGGGCAGTTCAAGACGGTCACATAATCGAGTTAAGGTTTGTTATCTTCTAGAGGGACCATCGCGTTACTTGCACTACTCAGAACGTCCTTAAACCACACAAAAATCCAACACTTGGAAATTTTTCGGCAGGGGAAAAGTTGGGTATTTATATTCGGTCGAACTTTTTAACATATTCAAAAATTATCCGGAAAGTCACAGACAAGATTTAGACAATCCGATCGAAACTCCGAGTCCCCAATACAACCCTAAAAATTCAACTCCCGGAAAAATATTAAAAATTCCCAGAAAACTCAGCATCATAAAATAGGAATTACTGTGCAAAAATGAAATGATGACGTCATAAGATGGCCGCGGAACCGCCGCAGAAGCCAGGCTTCTGCCGCGGTTCCGCCGCCGTTTGGACGAATTGGGTGATCGTGTTTCACAGTAATTCTTAGAAAGTCCTGCTGAATTTTCTGCATATTTTTAATGTCGAAAAAGACCAGATTTCAAAAATTGTCCAGAGAGCATTTTAGGGTTTTGGTTTTTGGTTCGATCGGACTTCTAATTCCGTCTACGCATCGCCTAAGGCTCTAGCTAGGCTCTGATACCACTGTTGGGTTCCTAGGCACACTATAGAGGTCTCACGAGGCATCAACCATGCCAATTTCAAATTTTATGGGTGCCGAGAAACCCTAATACGGATCGTTGGCTAGAAGTTTAGGCGATATATGAATCTAGTTAACAACTTAACTAAAGATAAGAAGCTACAACCTTTGTAGATCCGGATATCCACTTCCTTAGCTCCACGTAGGCATCCTCTCGCTGTCCATCTCGAATCCCGGACTCAATCGTCGGCTTGATCGGAGAAATGGGCGGACTAGGTCGTCGGCTTCGTGCCGAAGATGATCTACGTCGAGGCATCACAAGTTCGAGCTCCGACTTCACAAAGTTGTGAAACTTGTGAAGAAAACACCCAAAACAACTTGGCAAGAGGTAAAGGGTGAAGAAATAGGAGGTGGGTTCACTTTAGAATTGGATTTTTCACTTTAGAACTCAAGTTGCCATTGTTGGCATCAAGCTTTCTTTCTTGAAGATGAAGAAGAAGATGAAGCTAGAATTATGATAAGTCTTGTTAAAATGAATAATAAAATGAATACTTATCATAAACTAACTAGGGTAGAGTGTAGAGAATAGACCATGGTTACTTGGATGGGTTAGGGTTAAGCATGAAGACAAGAATGGTTAAGAAATCAAAGCTTCATAAAGCTTCAACTAGAAACAAACATAGCCACCATTCTTATCTAAATCCTTTCCAAATAAATAAACAAATAAATAAATGAAAAAGCAAAACCCTAATCATCTCTTAACCATGGTTTAATCCTTTACACTTAACCACAGGATCAAGTATCATCAAACATGATACAAATATGTGCACAAAAATATATCACATATACTTCTTGCACATCAAGTGAGAAAATCCATTTAAAGTGAACCAATACTAGTTAATGCAAAGTAATATATCAAATATATAATTATACATTAAATCATTAAATCAACACATGATTTAACGATCCGGTCATATCGCATATAACCGACTAGTATCTTATGTATCAGCTTATCGAATCGATCTTCGATTCGATAACTAGGTTATATCGCATACAACCAATCAAAACATTAATCGCGAGAATGAAATGCGGTATCACATACACGCATTATTCTCGGTCCCGCACATATCTCATATGCGCTCCTATTTCGTTTCGCTTGAACCAGGAAACCTCTGTATAGGACTCTAAAGACTCGTCAATACGCCGGTAGCAGATGATGATCATATCAAGCACCCACAAGCCGCAAGCGGTCTGCTAAACGTAACGGCCATCCAGGTATTGAGCGATCAGAAGATCGACGAGCTAGCCCGCTCACACTCCTGTGAATCCAACCAGTAACACTTACCGTACAGTCCGGTCTGTTCGTCTGATATGCCGCATATCAAGTCTAGGGGTGGTAAACGTCAGACCCCAATAACCGATAAGTCGTGCCGATGTGAGGCTCATAACGGGTCGAGAAACTACCGGTAACACTTACCAGCAAATCTCTGATCAGCCCTGGCCAGGGACTTCCCTGTTACGGCCAATCGAGCACAGCGCAACATCAACCCCCAATACCGGGAGAGACGAAACCCCTCCTATCGCTCATTGCCTCCATGTGACTCGGGACTGTACCCAAAGACCACCGTTTTGCACACCCTCATGGATGTGGTAAGGTGGAGATCAAAGCACAGTGGGAATCACACAAGACTCTATGACGATCTCGGGTCAACAGACTAACCTGTACAAGTGTCACCTGAGAACTGCCATCTGACGTGAGGTATAATACCATCTGGGAGTTCTCGGCGAGTCCGTCCAGTGTACCCAGTCTCTACTGAGCACCCGTATACCATCTCTGATGTCAAACACCAATGGATATGGGATCATCCATCGACCATCTCATGGGTCGAGAAGCGTATACGCTAGTCTACACTGGTATATCGATGCCCTGTCTCGATACACCCACGACTAGGGACCTTGAAGGATGTACTTATAGACTACCATGTCCCCACTAGTATGATCTGCATCATAGTCCAGGTAGTCAAGTACACATCCTAAGGGCTTTATCAACATGTAACTATAAGACAGTTTAAAGAGACAAGTGTATATGTTAAGATAAAGAGCAACCAGATAGCATACTATCATATCGAGCAAGAAAGTCATCTCTATATATGTCCAAGCATCCAATATAATATACATCATCTGTACAATACTGGCCTCTAGGGCATACATACAACTAACATGTTATTAATAAAGTTGCTGTTATTTCTATATCTCTTATTTCTTGTGATTTACTTTTATATTGCTTAGATACGCTCAGCGTATTTACTTCACAGTAAATACGTAGCGGACCTCGTCGCGTCCTCTTCGCCGTATACCGGGAAGCGGGGCGTGACTGGTTTCTTCGATTTAGTTGAATATTTCGGCAGATTTGATCTCGCTAACTCGGATTTTCTTGAGTTCAGTCTTGAAGTAATTTCTGCACAATATCTCAAAGAATAATATTAGTAAAATTTGTTTTTATTGAGATATCATTCTAACCATTTTATATGATATTATTGTTTAAGAGAATTGGTTAATGATATTTGATATGATATGGACTAAATATTATATAGATATTATATGCTTATATTTTCCTTCATAATGTTAATTATAATATATAAACATATGAAAAAAGTATTTTTACAGATAAACCCTCATATGTGCCATATTTATAATAAACACCTTTTCTTATATAAAAATAGTAAGGAAAATGTCATATCAAATGCATCATATTTTTGACTGAACAAATACCCCCAAACTTAACTTTGATCGTTCCGAGCAAATTAGTTATTCAAGAGAAGGAGAAAAAGAAAAAGAAAAACCTAAGTAGCACATTTTCATAGACAACACGATTGTACTGAGCACGTGCAACAAGCCGTTAAAGCTCTAGGTGTCCCTACTAGAAGGAGTGTTGTCTCCTGAGGGTTTTTAGCGGATTATGTCACGCCCCGCTTCTCAGTAGATGGAAACGATGACATTGCAAGCCTGCGACGTATTTATTCCGAGAAGGTCATTTCTCGAAATAAATACGCTAAGCATCTATAAGCAAAATAAACTAACAAGAATAAACAAAAGAATGAAATCCAACTCTAATTTATTACATTCAAGATTCACAATTGAAAAAATATCCGAAAACAAGATATTTAACATGATAAACCTTAACAAGGAGGCATACATAAATAAGCAGAAATGAAATGAAAAACTGAATGAAACTATATGTCTGTTTGTGATGGGAACTGATTGTACTCCTTTTCGACCACTTCTATCTTCTCTGTCTCAATGTCACCTGACGAACATTCCAAGAATAAAAAGAAGTGGGTGGAATGCCTGTCAGCGAACTAATGCTTGGTATGTCCCAATAGAGACGTGTAAATTGAGTGCAAGATGATATGTAATATAGTATAAATGAAAATTGTAATATGTGAACAAGTATGGTATTGTATATGGCAACTATATCAGCATAGAAATGTAACATGAGCATAGCAACAAGTATAACATGGCCCTGGAGTGTAGAATATGAAGTGAATGTAAGTGTCCTAAAAGGTCTCTAAAAAAGTCAAATTAACTAACGTGAGTTCAAGTGTGAATGTCAACCAATCTCAAGAGTATTCTCGAACTCAAAGATATCGTCTAGGGGAAAGGAATCACGGGCCCAAAATAGCGGGACTTCAATTGTTATTGAAGCATTCCAAACCCAACAGGCTATCATCCAGGGGCTTGGAAACACGGGCCCTTATTTGTGAATTCGTGATTTGTACCGTTTCAGCCCGGCACCACATCAACATGATTTGTACCGTTTTAGCCCGGTACCACAGCAACATGATTTGTACCGTTTCAGCCCAGTACCACAGCAACATGATTTGTATTAATGGGACTCATGAGATTCCGTTGGATTCATACTCAAACTATCCCAACATCCCGTGTATATAAGTCTATGATTAATGTTTTGAGTCTTGATCGAATCTATGAATACAAAAAGTGATATATGATATCAAGTTTTCAAAATTGAGTTCATGTAATCATGTCAAGCGCAAGTCATGCTAATTGTATTTATGGTTCGAGTCAAGTTGGTTCAAGTGTGCGAATCAGGACATATTCTGTCTAGATTCGTCGTTTAATATTGTAACGCAGTTTTCTATATTTTACGTCGATTTTCAGTTAAAACTTAAAACTAAGAAAATATAGATCTTTTGATGTAGATATAAAAAACATTTGAGTTTCCTTAATTTAGATATCGGTATACCAAGTTATGTGTCCTACAAGTTGACCGATAACTGCAGTTTTCTGTTTTATGAACGGTGAATAAAAATGATATAATTCCTAAACCGTTCAGCGATTCGATCTGAAATTTTTAAAGCATGTATAAAATAATATATTCTGTCATATGTAAATTTCCTGAAATTTACAGAAGTAAAAATTAATTTCTAAAAATTATTTTAAAAGTAAAGGTGTTAATATGTCATATATGAGAAATGAGAAAACCATGGTATTTATTCGTAACTTCATTTTTTTTTACAAAATTTAAATAAAGTAATTTAAAATACAACAACAAACGATGCAATCCTAATTGGTTACTATAAAATCTTAACATATAGATTGAGAGTAATGAAAAAGACTTTACAAACCATATATTTGTGTATGTTTGTGTATATTCATTATTTATACATGTATCCATTTAATTAATTATTTATGGACTATGATATGACAAGGGAAGTTTTTCATGACAATATAAAAAAGAGAAAGATAAAGAGAGAAATGGAGGGAGGGAAAGAGAGAAGAGACTTACATACACAAGCCGGTATTGTCACCGGACTTGTCTGTCCGCCGATAGCCTTGCTTTTCTAGCGAGAATTTTTTGAAAACTTCTTTATGTCCTTCTTCTAGGACTCTAGGTGAAGAGAGAGAATGGAGAGATAGAAAAATGTGAGGAAGAAAAAGAAAGATGAGGACAAATAAAAATGGTGTAATGGTGAATTATCTATAATAATATATGCATTCAACATGGAAATTAAAAGAGAAATGAAAGGTCACCATTCATTTTGGAAATGAAAGGTCTCATTTATAAGTTATGAGAAGAATAAAAAATTGGTAAAAAAAAATAATTGCAAGAATGAGGATTTGAACATGTGACTTATGGAATAACAATGTAAGGACTTAACCAATGAGTTATAAGATTGTTCATGCACATATTTAATAAGAATTTAATATATATTGTTGCTTAAAAAGAAAATGCACTTTTGGGCTCATAGTTTTTTAAAAGAAAATGAAAATAAGATTGGATTTGGGTTATGGGCTGGGTCAGTTCTTGCGTTTAATTTGAAAAAAGGTTAAAATTTAATTTTAGAGAAATGTGTTTGGGAAAAATAGATGGAATAATAAAATAATATATTTATAAAAAACAAAATATACAGAAAATACTAAGAATAAATAAAATACAATATTTTACTAAAGAAAGAAAATACGGAGGTATATTAATATTGAGGTCGTTACATTCTACCCTCCTTAAAAATAATTTCGTCCTCGAAATTACATAAGAAGGATATTGCAACAAGGTAAGGAAACATGATTAGGATGGTGTCGTTTTCGAGCTCCGTCGATCGATACTCTAACTAATTGAGCTAATAGGCCAATGGGATACAAATAGAAACGGTGAATAAGAGTTAAGAATTCAAAAGTCAAGAGATGGACTTCAAGAAGGCCGAAGGCGGAGTTCAAGATGGACTCAAGGAATATGGTAGGATTCAAAAGAAAAGTCGAATGTAATAATTGGATTTTATAATTCTTGTATTATATTGCTTACGATGTTCATGCAGAACTGACCTGCATGGGCCACCAACAAAACCTGTCACGCCCCGCTTCCCAGTAGATAAAAACGATGACGTGGCAAGCCCGCGACGTATTTATTCCGAGAAAGTCATTTCTCGAAATAAATACGCTAAGCGTCTATAAGCAAAATAAACTAACAAGAATAAACAAAAGAATGAAATCCAACTCTGATTTATTATATTCAAGATTCACAATTGACAAAATTTCCGAAAACAAGATATTTAACATGATAAGCATTAATAAGGAGGCATACATAAATAAGCTGAAATGAAATGAAAAACTGAATGAAACTATACGTCTATTTGTGATGAGAACTGGTTGTACGCTTTTTCGACCACTTCTATATTCTCTGTCTTAATGTCACCTGACGAACATTCCAAGAATAGAAAGAAGTGGGTGGAATACCCGTCAGCGAATTAACGCTCGGTAAGTCCCAATAGAGATGTGTAAATTGAGTGTAAGATGACATGTAATATAGTATAAATGAAAATTGTAATATGTGAACAAGTATGATAATGTATATGACAACTATATCAGCATAGAAATGTAACATGAGCATAGCAACATGTATAACATGGCCGTGGAGTGTAGGTATAGTGAATATGAAGTGAATGTAAGTGTCCTAAAAGGTCTTTAAAAAGGTAAAAGTAATTAACGTGAGTTCAAGTGTGAATGTCAACCAATCTCAAGAGTATTCTCGAACCCAAGGCTATCGTCCAGGGGCAAGGAATCATGGGCCCAAAATAGCGGGACTTCAATTATTATTAAAGTATTCCAAACCCAATAGGCTATCATCCAGGGGCTTGGAAACACGGGCCCTCATTCTTGAATTCATGATTTGTACCGTTTCAGCCCGGTACCACAGCAACATGATTTGTACCGTTTCAGCCCGGTACCATAGTAACATGATTTGTATTAATTGGACTCATGAGATTCCGTTGGATTCATACTCAAACTATCCTAACACCCCGTGTATATAAGTCTATGATTAATGTTTTGAGTCTTGATCGAATCTATGAATACAAAAGGTGATATATGATATCAAGTTTTCAAAATTGAGTTCATGTAATCATGTCAAGCGCAAGTCATGCTAATTGTATTTATGGTTCGAGTCAAGTTGGTTCAAGTGTGCGAATCGGGACAGATTCTGTCCAGATTCGTCGCTTAATATTGTAACGCAGTTTTCTATATTTTACGTCGATTTTCAATTAAAAGTTGAAACTAAGAAAATATAGATCTTTTGATGTAGATATAAAAAACATTTGAGTTTCCTTAATATGGACACCAGTATACCAAGTTATGTGTCCTACAAGTTAACCGATAACTGCAGTTTTCTATTTTATGAACAGTGAATAAAAACGATATAATTCCTAAACCGTTAAGCGATTCGATCTGAAATTTTTAAAGCATGTACAAAATAATATATTCTGTCATATGTAAATTTCCTGAAGTTTACAGAAATAAAAATTAATTTCTAAAAATTATTTTAAAAGTAAAGGTATTGATATGTCATATATGAGAAATGAGAAAACCATGGTATTTATTCGTAACTTCATTTTTTTTTAAAAACAATTTAAATAAATTAATTTAAAATACAATAACAAACGATGCAATCCTAATTGGTTACTATGAAATCTTAATATATGGATTGAGAGTAATGAAAAAGACTTTACAAACTATATATTTGTGTATGTTTGTGTGTGTCCATTATTTATATATGTATCTATTTAATTAATTATTTATGGACTATGATATGGCAAGAGAAGTTTTTCATGGCAATAAAAAAGTGAAAGAGATGGTGGGAGGGAAAGAGAGAAGGGACTTACATACACAAGCCGGTATTGTCACCGGACTTGTCTGTCCGCCGATAGCCTCGCTTTTTTAGCGAGACTTTCTTGAAAACTTCTTTGTGTTCTTTTTCTAGAACTCTAGGTGAAGAGGGAGAAGGGAGAGATAGAAAAATGTGAGGAAGAAAAACAAAGAGGAGGACAAATAAAGATGGTGTAATAGTGAATTATCTATAATAATATATGCATTCAACATCAAAATTAACAGAGAAATGAGAGGTCACCATTCATTTTGGAAATGAAAGATCTTATTTGTAAGTTATGAGAAGAATAAAAAATTGATAAAAAAAATAATTGCAAGAATGAGGATTTGAACATGTGACCTATGTAATAACAATTTAAGGACTTAACCAATGAGCTATAAAATTGTTTATGCATATATTTAATAAGAATTAAATATATGTTGTTGCTTAAAAAGAAAGTGGGCTTCTGGGCTCATAGTTTTTTAAAAGAAAATGAAAATGAGATTGAATTTGGGTTATGGGCTGGGTCAGTTCTTGCGTTTAATTTGAAAAAATGTTAAAATTTAGTTTTAAAGAAATGTGTTTGGGAAAAATAGATGGAATAATAAAATAATATATTTATAAAAAACAAAATATACAGAAAATACTAAGAATAAATAAAATACAATATTTTACTAAAGAAAGAAAATACAGAGGTATATTAATGTTGGGGTCGTTACAGATTACACCCATAAAATTCTATAATAAAAGAAAGATGGTGAAGGTTGCATATAAAGATAAGAACTATAGAAAAAGGAACTTGAAAATAAGAGTTTCCAACTACACCCGTTTTTCGGTTGTTATGAGCCCTATCTTAATGGTCATGAAAAAATGTTAGAAATCACATTATCTCTCAATAAAACACCGTCTTTAGTCTTCTTCCCTATGTTTCTTCCAAATATTGATCATATACTCCTAAGTGTGTGTAAAAGATATTCCTACACTTAGAGAATTCAATTCAAACTATCATACTCTTGTCCATCTTCCAAAGTACTTTATAGTTGGTGAATATTTTCGATAAAATTGATCACGCATTCTTTATGCGACCGTTAATACTTCTTGAGGTACTAACTGACCGATTACAAAATGTGCTTGCGCATTTAGGCGTAATTCTTCGTTTCACAACACCTAAGACTTAGCAGTGCCTCCCAAACCAGTTTGTCTAAGGCACTAGGTGATAAAGCACCATCGCTATATTTTTTTATGCTGCCTTAAGCAATTACAAAACCAGCGTTCATTTTTTTCTTCACCACTTATATATATATATATATATATATATTCTTCATACTATGTCTTTTAGACAAGAGTATTTCAAGGTATTCTCTACCATCCCAAGTTTCAAAATGTGTGTAAGTGCGTATAGTAGGGTATCAACATTCAGATATTTGGCCTCAAGAATAAGGACTATTTTTCAGATTTATTTTTATTCTCAGATTAGTAATTTCCTTCTTCTTACTAACTCTTGGGACAACGGCTCATAACTAATTACTGGTTTCGTTTACGAAAACATCTAATTTTCTTACTTTTCTTAAACTTTTTCTATCTTTCATATGAAATTTTTCACTTTCTACACTTCTATTATATAATCAAATAAATTTGTATAGTGCTAAGTGCCAAAAGATAGTTTAGTGATTACAAACCTTCCCCCCGAACCTGTTTTCAACAGTGTCCTCACTGATGTCATCTTTGAATGCATAGACCTGTAGACTTGGGGAGAGAAATTAAGAGGGGTAAAATAATAGTTAAATGAAAACTACCCCCAAACTTGTATTTTGGCACGCACAGATATTCTGTTAAGTCATTTTTCACTCAACTCCATTCTTAAAACGAGAAAATGTTACCGAAAAATGGACGTGAGGCGGAGGAAATTTATTTATGATAAAGCGACTCCTGTAAAAATAGGAGCTCCTCCGCTGGGTCAGCAGAAAAATACAGTTTCCATCTATGCCCATTTATTTTAAAAATTGAACCGTTTTTAATATTTTCAACTTCTACCGTCCCGTGCGGATATACATACCGCACCACAAAAGGTCCTTTCTAACGAGATCTCAGCTTACCTGGATGAATATGGAGACGGGAATCGTAAAGAAGGACTTGTTGTCCAGGTGTGAAGGTTTTTCTAAAAAAATTTTTATCGTGGAAAATTTTAGTCCGGTTCTTTACTATAACCGCGTTATCGTAAATTTCATCGCGGAGTTCACTTAGCTCATTTAATTGCAGCTTTCGATAGCTGCAGACTTGATCAAAATCGAAATTAAGCTCTTTAATAGCCCACATTGCTTTATGCACGATCTCGACAGGAAGGTGGCAAGCCTTTCCAAACAATAGGCGGTATGGAGACATACCAAGATCGGTCTTATAAGCAGTACGAAATGCCCAAAGAGGATCCGTCAATTTGGTTGACCAATCTTTACGGTTTTTAGAAACCGTCTTCTCCAAAATTTGTGTTATCTGCCTATTGGAAATCTCAGCTTGCCCGCTCGTTTGGGGATGATAGAGCGTAGAAAGTTTGTGGTTGATTGAATATTTCCGAATCAAAGGATCGAAAGGCCAATTACAGAAATGCGTCTCGTTATCGCTAATTATAGCGCGAGGGTGCCCGAATCGCGAAAAGATATTTTCTTTAAGGAACTTAATAATAATCTTTTTGTCATTAGTGTGACACGGTATTGCTTCTACCCATTTTGAGACATAATCAACTGCTAACAAGATATATAAATTCCCAAAAGAGTTAGAAAAAGGGCCCATAAAATCAATACCCTAATCATCAAATATTTCTACAATCAAGATAGGTTGGAGCGACATCTCATTTCTTCGCAAAATCCGACCCAAGTGTTGACACCAATGACAAGTTTTAAAATGATCATAAGCATCTTTAAATAATGTTGGCCAATAAAAACCACATTGCAAAACTTTCTCCGCCATTTTACGTGGACCAAAATGACCACCACATGCCTGATCATGACAAAAAGACAATACACTCTTGAATTCATAGTTAGAGACACATTTGCGAATGATTTGATCGGAACAATACTTAAACAAATAAAGTTCATCCCAGTAAAAGTGTTTTACTTGGGATAGAAATCGAAGTTTGTCTTGTTTTGACCAATTGCTAGTAATAAGTCCCGTCGCTAGATAATTCACAATATCCATGAACCAAGGTTCGCAGGATACGGTCAAGAGCTGTTCGTCAAGGAAGGAATCGTTTATTGGCACGGTCAACGTCGGGGAAGAATTGATGCGTGAAAAATGGTCGGCTACAACGTTTTCACATCTACTCTTGTCTCGTATGACAAGATCAAATTCTTGTAACAACATGATCCAACGTATTAGCCTGGCCTTAGCATCCTTCTGTTCTCCTCCGAAACACGGAGACGAGACCGCGCAGGTTCGTCTTGCCTGAATTTCGGGGCAGATACTAATTGGTGCTATTCGTCCACCTCTCCGAAAATGCTAAGTTGATTTATGGCACCATGTATCGAAGGTTTAAACGGATGCGGCCGATATAGCAGATTTTGTCAAATTCTACCTCGTTGATGAGGGGTTTTTGATTGTGGGGACGCTCTTCCCTGCAGGCGCAAGCCCCTGCAGTTAATTACGCTACCGCATCGCGGTAACCACTTTCTCTTTCTCCAGATGGTCACTTTGTGTCATGTGTGTTTGTTTTGTTTTTGGTTGCCCGTGGATTGTATATGGAGACTAATTTATGTTGTCGCCCGTAGGGCGTGGATTAGTCCAAATCCGTATCTTCTTAGATTTGGGTTTAAGGATACGTTAGTCTCATTTGAGACTAAGATCAACTTAAACGTTTGTTAAGGATACGTTAGTCTAATTTTAGACTAAGATCAACTTAACAGGATCATTTAGATCCAACAAAAGAGCATTTGAACTCCATTGTTTAGTTTAGGGACATTACAGTCGATTACCAGTTTAAGGACATGGTGGTCCAGGTTAAGGACATCGTAGTCCGTGGGTTTAAAGGGACCTCATAGTCCAAGGTTAAGGACATCATAGTTCGTGGGTTTAAGGACCCTATAGTCCAAGGTTAAGGACATCATAGTCCGTGAGTTTAAGGACATCACAGTCCAGGTTAAGGACATCATAGTCCATAGGCTTAAGGACCCTACAGTCCAGATTAAGGACATTGTAGTCCATGGGTTTAAGGACCCCACAGTTCAGGTTAAGGACATCGTAGTCCATGGGCTTAAGGACCCCACAGTCCAGTTTAAAGACATCATAGTCTGTGGAATGTATGGCTGTCGGGACCCGTCACCTCTTTGAAGACGTTGAAGGATTACAAAGACAAATATCAGAGGAGTTCAGAGATGTACCCTTGAACCAATTTTGGTTGGGAGATCTATAGTCCAATTTGGGACTAAAGTCTGTTAAAAGGTTTATGAGCATATGGGCTCAGTTGATATGAGTTGAGGACTTACGGCCAATCTTAGGCTAAGTCCAATAAATGTTTAACATTTTATTGTTCTGGCTATTGAGCCATTATTTGGACTTGGCCCTTTTAATAATGCTGAGCATTAGATCCTGACATTTCTTTTTTTTCTTGTATTGAATGCATAGCATTCATCAGAACAATGTGTGTTCTGACAGCGCGCTACGTGGCGCGTCAGGCGCTTTGCGCCAATTAAAAAGCGCATTGCACTTCTGCCAAGTAGCGCACACGAAGAGAACACGTGTCGCGCTTAGCGCTAAGCGCCGGTTTATAAGCGTATTGCGCTTTTAATTTATGGGCGCTTTGCGCTAGTTTAGTGGCGCACTAGTGAGTGACACATGGCGCGCTTGGCGCTGAGCACCAGCCCATGAGCGCAGTGCGCTATTTCAGAAGCGCAAAGCGTAAGTTGTGTCTGTGGTTGACACGTGGCATGTTTTGGTGCTGAGCGTCGGTCCAAGGAGCGCAAAAGCGCAGTTCATGAGTGCAAGACACTTTCCAGTAGCGCAAAGCGCATTTGATCAAATTTATGATCAGAGAACAAGTTTATGTTCTTTTAAAAAGGAGGCTTTGCCTCGAGATTTAAGAACAAAAGTTCTTATTTATAAAAGGGCTTTGCCTTTGTTGATCAATGATCTGTGAATGAAGTAAATACTTCTTTTTGGTTTTTATGATGAGATCTTTTCTCTCTTTTATCAAAGGCCTTGGTCTTTATAGATCTATGATCTTTTTTAGAAGATAGTTCTTCTTTTTATGAGATGATTTCATCTCTGTGTTCAAGAATCATGTTCTTTACCTTGAAGAAAATGATCTTCTTTCAAGAGCTTGCTATCTTTCTTTTGAGTTTTCTCAAAATTTGTAGGGGGGTTTCTCTATATTAGACTTCAGGTCTTGGGGCCTTTATATAGGGCAAGATGGTTTGTTCAATTAGTTAAGGAGATCTTTTCTCCAATTGATTTGGGGAATTTCCCATCGTTGGATGTTTGATCCAAGGGCTTCTGATTTACAGAAGGCAATCTTCTTGTTTTTAAGAAGATTGATAAATCTTTCTATACAGAATTTATTCTGTTTTTTGGTAATTTTTATTTACCATTGGATCATTGATCCAACGGTGCTCTGATTTACATAGCACAATCTTGTTATTTGGAAAGATTTTGAGGAATGTTTCCTTAACAGAATTTAGTTTCTGATTAATTAATGATTTATCATTATTATTAGATCTTTGATCTGACGGTGGGGAGATTTTAGGTTCCAGCGCTAGCACACCCGTGCTTTGTACGTGATGTGCTGCTTAAAAGGCAGCACACATTGCGCTAGCGCACCCGTGTTTGACACGTGGTGTGCTGCTTGGAGCGCAGCGTGCCTAGCGCTAGTGCATCCATGCTTTACACGGGGTGCACTGCTTAGAGCGCAGTGCACCTAGCGCTAGTGCACACGTGCTTTGCACGTGGTGCGCTGTTTAGGGCGCAACGCACTTGACGCTGCATCTGAAGCGTTGCTTCACAATATTTTAACTCTTGGTTTTGAGGCATTTATTACATTCTTTGCATTTGGAGTTTTTTCCCTTCATTTTTTATTTTATTATTATTATTATTATTATTTTATATAAGGGAGCAGGTTGTGAGCCAAAATTTTGGCGGGAACAAATGCCCCCCACTACTTTGCCCACGTAAGTATTTACGTGGGTGAAGTAGTGCAGAGTTATGCATGGCCACATAATTGAGGGCTTAGGAGACAAGTTTAGGGTCCGTGTAGCCTAACACTTTCTTCGTCTTCATGAGCCGTAAGAGTCTCAAGAAGGTTTTTCTCCTTACGAGTCGAGAGGATCTCGTAGGTGCAAATTCTCCCTAGAAATCGTGAGGATTTCTAAGTGTTCATTACCTCCGTGAGTCGTAAGGATCTCACTCGGGTATTTTTCCTTACGAATCGTGAGGACCCGTAAGTAGCTTCTTCACTTCAGCGGCGAATGTGGCTTTGGCAAATGTGGCCCATAGATGGTAGATGACATTTCATCCTGAACGCTTTATAAGGTAGCGATGGCTTAGGAAGCAGGTTCAGATCTGCTACCTAAGACTTTCCAACTTTATGAGCCGTGAGGGTTTCATGAAGACTTTTCTCCCTACGAGTCGTAAGGATCTCGTAGGTGTATTTTCTTCTTAGGAATCGTGAGGATTCCTAAGTGCGTTTTTCCTTATAAGTCGTAAGGATCTTATAAGAGAATTTTCCCTCCTACAAGTCGAGAGGACCCATAAGCGGTTGTTTCCCTCCTTGTCGAGATTTGACTTCGAGAGTGTGGCCCGTGAATAGTATGCAAGATTCTATTGTAGACCGACTTGCAGGGCCTCAGTGCTTAGGAAACAGGTCCTTATCCCCATTGCCTAAGGCTTTTCCCTACGAGTCGAGACGAATCGAGAAGTTCTCGCAAAGTCACTAATTTCCTCACAAGTCGAGACGAATCGAGCAGTTCTCGCAGGAATTTCCTAACGTCACAGTTAACTCCTGCTAATAGAAGTTCGTTAGGGCCTGTGGTACTAGGGTTTTTTACCCGTCGCACCATCGTGTTGGCTGGTGTATTCCTCGACGCATAATCTTGCTGTTCGAGTAGCCCCGCGACTGTCGTTTCTCTGATCCCTTCGGGGGCTGGACAAGACGTCTTCAAGCAATCTTCCAGGTGATATTACCGTCGAAAGAGCAAGCGTTAGGGATTTTTCCATGCCGCTTTTTACTTGAGGTTAGGCTCATTTTGGAGAGTCCCGATGAGTCATAACCACTCCGCGCTGGTGTGGGATGATCTCCGATAGTCTTTCAGGTTTTATATGAGTTGCCATCAAGAACCTGAAGCTAGGAATTTGGCCCTCGCTTCGTTTGCTGGTATTGCGTTTGCTGTATTGAGACGAATGTCGCGGTTGTCTCTAGGTTGCTGGTGAACTGTCGAGGTTTGGAACTAGGGATTTTGCCGTGGCTCTGTTGTTTGATTGTTGCATCTGAATCCTACTAGAGGAAGAACGCTGTAGTGACATCTCGTCTACTGTATCGAGACGAACGTCGAGGTGGTGACCACTCCGCGCTGGTGTGGGATGATCTCCGATAGTCTTTTAGGTTTTATATGAGTTGCCGTCAAGACCCTGAAGCTAGGAATTTGGCCTTCGCTTCGTTTTCTTTGGCGTGTCCGAATCCTGTTAGAGGAAGGACGCTGTAGTGACATCTCGTTTGCTATATCGAGATGAATATCGAGGTGGTGACCACTCCGCGCTGGTGTGGGATGATCTCCGATAGTCTTTCATGTTTTATATGAGTTGCTGTCAAGTCTATGAAGCTAGGAATTTGGCCATCGCTTCGTTTGCTTTGGCGTGTCCGAATCCTGTTGGAGGAAGGACGCTGTAGTGACATCTCGTCTGCTGTATCGAGACGAACGTCGAGGTGGTGACCACTCCGTGCTGGTGTGGGATGATCTCCGATAGTCTTTCAGGTTTTATATGAGTTGCCGTCAAGACCCTGAAGCTAGGAATTTGGCCTTCGCTTCATTTGCTTTGGCGTGTCCGAATCCTGTTGGAGGAAGGACGCTGTAGTGACATCTCGTTTGCTGTATCGAGACGAACGTCGAGGTGGTGCTGAGATTTTTCCATCACTTCGCTTTGTTCCGACCGTGAGGTCTTTCGTTGACGTTGCATCTGCATCCTGTTGGACTGTGAAGGAACGCTGTTGTTGACATCACGTCTGGTGTAATGAGACGAATGCTGAGGTGGAGTTGGGATTTTGCCATCACTCCGCCTTGTTTCAACCATGAGGTCTTTCGTTGACGTTGCGTCTGCTGTAACGAGACGAATGTCGAGGTGGTCTCTAGGTTGTCTGGGAACCATCGAGATTTGGAGTAGGGGCTTTGCCATAGCTCCAGGGTTGATTATAGCGTCTGAATCCTGCTGGAATGGGGAGGAATGCTGTTGATGGTCTCTAGGCTATCCCTGAACCGTCGAGATTTGGCTTCGTTTTCTGATGGAGCCTGGGGAGGGAAGGTGTGATTCCTTCTTTGTTTGCGCCACTGGATTGTATACAGGGATTGATGTGATATCACCTGTAGGGCATAAATTTTATTTTATTTTATTTCTTTCCGCGATGCTCTATCATTTCAGCTTTTATATCGCGAAGGTCGCGATTGCCCAATCATTTCGGCTATTTTTTGCGGTGCCCAATCATTTCGGCTATTTATTTTATTTTTACTCGCTGCTTTTTATTGCGAGTTGCCCAATCATTTCGGCTATTTTGCATGCATACATTTTTTTTACTTGCTGATTTTGTTGCAAGTTGCCCCATCATTTCGGCTATTTCATATGCATGTGTGGCTCACTAGCTTCTCGCTGCAAGCCTGGAATCGGATACGGATTTCGGCATCAGCACCACTACAACTGAAATACTACCAGGAGCGAATAATAATTTGCCTCTGTCGATGTCGAACAAAGGTGGCTTAGCGAACAGGGTTAGGATCCTGTCGACTAAGGTTTTCAACTTCATGAGCCGTAAGGGTCTCATAAAGGTTTTTCTCCCAGCGAGTCGTGAGGATCTCGTAGGTGCGTTTTCTTCTTAGGAATTGTGAGGATTCCTAAGTGCATGGTCTCTTATATGTCGTAAGGATCTTACAAGAGTGTTTTCTCCTTATAAGTCGAGAGGACTTATAAGGGCTGTTCACCATGTAGACATATCCCTAGTCACGGATGGGACTTTGTTAGGGAAATGTTTATTCGCGCCTGTGGATTGTATACAAGGGTCAGCATTAAGCCGATTGTAGGGCAATATTGGAGGTTGTGGTGGTTGCTTAAGAACAGGTTTAGATCCCTGTAGCTTAAGACTTTTAAATCTTATGAGCCGTGAGGATCTCATAAGAGGGTTCTCTTTACGAGTCATGAGGATCTCGCAAGTGTAATTTCTCCTTAGGAATCGTGAGGGTTCCTAAGTGTGTTGCTCCCTTATGAGTCGTCAGGATCTCACGCAGGTGGTTTCTCCTTACAAAGTCGAGAGGACCTTGCAAGTGTCTTTCAATGAGATTGCGCCCTTTCGGGTTTTCACAAAACTCGCCGGTAGCCCTGCTGTTCTTACTCATGGAGCCCTTTCGGATTTTCATCCGTGCCCTTTTGCTTATGGACATACCGTTTTCTTTTTTTTTTCTTTCTCTTTTTTTTTTATTCTAACGAGATTGTGCCTTTTCGGGTTTTCACAAAGCTCACCGGTAGCCCTGCTGTTTTTACTCACGGAGCCCTTTCGGGTTTTCATCCGTGCCCATTTTGCTTGTGGACATACCGTTTTCTTTTCTCTCTCTTTTTTTTATTGCATCTTTTTTGTATCAGCCTTGGGATGCCGCGGTCTGTAGTAGTTTATCGACGTCTAAGTCAATATCCAGTTTTAGGACATAGCGGTCCATTGTTAGTTTAACGACGTTTCGGTCTTTGGTTCATAGGTCCGACATGTCTGAAGTTCTTTCGGCACTCTTTTAGTTTTTTGCCGAAAAAACAATTTCTCATGGAGCTTCCCCTATAAAATAGCATGATGCCCCCGGCGTGTCCATCCTTTTCTGAGCATGTGGTTGTGGCGGGTTCACCTTCCAGTTGTCAGACAACTCGAATTTGCTATTTTGGTATTCATCCTTAATCCATCCTTTGAAGACGTAGCAATCTTCGAGTGGGTGACCCATTACTCTGTGGTAGGGACAATAGTTAGGATGGTTAACGCCACCCAGTTGCGACAGATGTTTTGGATCTGGCAGAGTGATGAGCCCGTTGCGCACTGCCAGTTCGAACAGTCTCCTTGTTTTATCCCTGGGAAATGAGTAAGGACGTTTCAACATCTCGTCGAGGGATCACGGCTTGTTGCTTTGACGAACAGACGGTCTCGGGTTACTCGGCTGTTGCTGAGCTTTGGCGACAAAAGTCCCTTTTCCCTTTCCCTTATCCTTTTTGCTTGATCCCTTGTTTGCGGGTCCGAGATCCTTTTCAGGTAGCGTGTGATTGCATAGCGGAATGTTCTCGCAGCTATTCGTTTCTTCCTCTTTTCCTGAGGTGGATTCCTTGAAGAGAGGGCTGAGAGTAATTTCTTCTTCAGAATTGCTCCCGAAGGTGAGAACTTGCGATCCCTTGCTATCAACCATGTGACAATTGTCGGCAGCTCTTTCTCGTTCGTCTGTCGCATTTTTCTGCTGTCGACGAGTTTCACGCTCCATCCTCTTGAAGTGCTGCCTGTGAGCGACATACCCCTGCCACCAATTTTTAAAGACGTTGCACTCTTTGGTGGGGTGCGCAATCCCTTGATGATATAAACAGTAATTAGGATGCACATCCTCATCATTAAAGCGTATATTGCCAGGAGAATTTTCTCTAAAAGAGGGCAGCTTCATTCCCATTGATATGGTTTTGGCGAACCTTTTCCTCGTCTTGAACCTTCTTTTATTTGCGGTAGATGAAGTGCTTTGACCTGGGGGGGTGGGTGTTTTAACCTTTTCGTCCAGTCGCCGGCGTTTGGCCTTTTCAAATATGGCTATCTCACGCTTTCGATCAGCTTTGCTTTTAAGACGGGTTTCGTTCAGGAATGCATCAATCATTTCGTCCGATGGTCCTAGAAGTTCCGGCTCAGGATCTGCCCCCAATTTCTTTGCGTCAGGAGCTTCTTCACCGTTTATTAACGAGTGAGAGATCATATGGCAGCTTGCCACATAATCCTTGGGTTCATTTGACGGGTCTTCTCCATTGTCATCACCTCCGTCCTCAAGGACGTGGCTGAGGAATTCTTGGAGTGTGACTGGGGTCTGCGCCTTCTGAATATATTCTTCCAGCGCGTCAATATGTTTTTGCAGGTCCGTGCGTTTGTCATCAGGTTTCACGGGTTTCTTGGTTTTCTTCTTGGAAGATTTTGACGGCTGGATATGAGCGCTTTGACTATCACTACCAATTTTTGGAATTGGGCGCGGCTTCAGCATTCCTTCGATAATCTCGGATTCCAGCGGATTCTTCCACCTGATTGCTGGGAATGTTTGGAGATTCCTTAACATTCTTTTAGTCTTTGAAAGAGCGACCTCCCATGGAGCTTTTTCAATGAAAGAGCATGATGCCCCCGGCGTGTCTGTCTTCTTGGGAGCGTGTGGCTATGGTGGGTTCACTTTCCAATTCTCGGACAGGGCAAATTTGCCCTGTTGGTATTGATCTTCAATCCAGCCTTTAAAGACGAAGCAATCCTCAATTGGATGACTTACCGTTTGATGTTAAGGGCAATAATTGGGATTATTAGCCTCGCCGAGTTGCAACGGTCGTTTTGGATCCGGCAGATTGATGAGTCTGTTGTGCACTGCCAGCTTGAACAGTCTCCTCATTTTATCCTGGGAAAATGAGTAAGGACGTCCCAGTCTTTCCTCGAGGAATGGGCGTGGATGCATGTTGTTTTGGCGAACAACCGGCTTTAAGTTGCTTGGCTGTTGTTGAGTGTTGGCGACGAAGGTTGCTTTCCCTTTCCCTTTTTCGTTTTGCGGCTCTGGCTTCGAAGAGGAAGGCCTATGGCCCATCTGGTCCATTTGAGCCAGCTTATCAATCAAGGCCTGAAAAGTGGTCGGCTTGAAAAACATCATGAACTGGAAGATGGTCGCTTGCGGATCAAGAGTACCCACGAACATGCCTACCACGGGAGCTTCTTCGATGCACTGCTCGCATTTCGACCAATAAATTCCGCTACCGTATCGCGCATTGTAACCATGTTTCGCCTGGCTTTACCCTGGCGTTGATCAATACGGTGATCGGGGTGCGCTCGCTAGCGCTTACAAATCTCTGTGTAAACAGCAGCTCCATCTCTGCAAATGTTTTGACAGAGTCGTTGGGCAGCTCCGAATACCACTCAAATGCTGTTTTCGACAAGCTGCCGACGAATTGACGGAGCAAAAGCTTATCATCGCCCCCCAGTGTTGCCGCAAAGAGCTCTGAACTGGGAGACGTGCTGGTGAGGGTTGCCTGTCCCTTTATATACATGGAACTTAGGGATCGTATATCCCGGCGGGTAACTTATTTGGTCATACCAGCCCGGATAGGGTCGTCCGGTCTTGACAATTTGGCCAGCCGCTTCATTCGCCTGGTGAGCTCGTATTTGCTGAGCAATATAATCATCGAGCGCAGCTTTTGAGATGGTCTCCTCTTTGGCTGCTGAACAAGCCGGAAGGGGATTTGACGTCTCCGCTCGGTCATCTTCAATAATGATCGGAGGGTCTTCAGCTAGAGGATCCGGCTGTAATATCATCCCGACCATGTCTTGGAAGAGAAGTGCCATTCGTTTTATGTTGGCAGCTTGTTCTGCTGCTTCTCTGTCCTTCTTTTCGAGGACTCTGCGGAGGAAGTCAGCATCAGTTTCTTGTTCATGACGCTGCTCTAATGACGCCTCCGGGCTTTCTTTTGGCCCGGTGAGTGTGGCCATTTGCGTCAACATTTCTTAAAGCTTCTGTTGCTGCTCCTGGGCTTTTGTCATGGATCGGGTGAGCGGTCCGTGACCCGTCGAAGCGCGGCTTTCCTCTTTTCCGGAAGCCATGTAAACGGTATGCACCGTTATGCCCGCAGACTTAGGGCGTTTGGGTTCAGTGGTCTTACGATTCGTCGCAGACTCATGGATATTCTGCGGCCTTTTCTTTTTGTGGACTGGTGACGTTGAGGGGTCCGTTGCAGTGGGCACCCAAGTAGCTGTCGTCCTTTGTGGCTTTCCAGGACGGTTTTCTTTCTGCTGAACCTTCAGCTTCTTCTGTCGACGGGGATAGTTTTGATCAATCACCGACTCTTGGACCCGTCGCCAGACTTTGTAAACTTTGGAGGACAGCCGTTGAAGGGGCTGATCCGGCTTTATTTCTATAACATTCTCCACCGGTGGAGGAGATCTTTTCAGTACGGTGGTAGGAGAGTTTCTGCGCACCTTGTTCAGCAGTTCAAAGCTATTCCTGGTTGGAACAACAACATTGACTTCCACCGTTGGGGCTGGTGGAGTTAGCCCAGAGGGGGAGTTGCCCCCAGCCTTCCTTACTCGGTGCCAGTGGCGACGTCGGGCGAGTCGAGCTGTTGGGATGGTTTCAGCTTGAGGGGTGACTTCGTCTTGCCCCCTGCTTTAGAGAAGGGCTGTTGCTGGCGTCAGCCTCTTGAAGACTGAGGTCCGTTGAGTAGCAGAATTTAATCTGTCAAAGACAGACCTTGGAGTAGGAGCGGGAGTGGGAGCTGGAACAGTCAGTCTTGCAAAAACCGACCCTTTGGTAGGAAAGCCGCCTTGACGACTTCAGGAGCAGGGATGGCTATCCTCTTCGGAACAACCTTTTCTGGGATTGCAGGCTTTATCATGGGCCCACATGGACTTTGGCCAAATCTGGCGAAGACTGAGGCGCTGGAGCTGGACGACCCGTTGAGAGGGGCCGCGGTAGTAGCAAGCCGATCAAAGACCAACTTTTTGGGAGCTTCTGGTGTTGGTACAGGGGTGCTGAAGCTCATCGGTGGGAGCATAGTCCCAAAGAACAATCCGGTGGTGGCCTGAGTCACCTGGTCCACCGGCATCGTGAACAAGGAGGCTGCTTGGTGCCCGTAGGCTATGCCTCCAGATGAGGCGGAGCGCGAGTTACAATTGCAGTTGGAACACTTCTCGCAAGTGGATGCCATTGATGTTTCGCTTTTTGCACCAAGTAAGAAACCAAATCTTAGTATCTCGAACCCAAGGGCAACCATATCAAACTGCGATTCATTCGCGAACACGACACACGAAGTGTGGAGTGGAAAGAGGAAAAGGTCCCACCGGGCGTGCCAGAATCTGTTCTCCTCCGAAACACGGAGACGAGACCGCGCAGGTTCGTCTTGCCTGAATTTCGGGGCAGATACTAATTGGTGGTATCCGTCCACCTCTCCGAAGATACCAAGTTGATTTATGGCACCATGTATCGAAGGTTTAAATGGATGCGGCCGATGTAGCAGATTTCGTCAGATTCCCCCTCGTTGATGAGGGGTTTTTGATTGTGGGAACGCTCTTCCCTGCAGGCGCAAGCCCCTGCAGTTAATTACGCGACCGCATCGCGGTAACCACTTTCTCCTTCTCCAGATGGTCACTTCGCTTCGTGTGTATTTGTTTTGTTTTTGGTTGCCCGTGGATTGTATACGGAGACTAATTTATGTTGTCGCCCGTAGGGCGTGGATTAGTCCAAATCCATATCTTTTTAGATTTGGGTTTTGGTTTGGGTTTAAGGATACGTTAGTCTCATTTGAGACTAAGATCAACTTAAACGTTTGTTAAGGATACGTTAGTCTAATTTTAGACTAAGATCAATTTAACAGGATCATTTAGATCCAACAAAAGAGCATTTGAACTCCATTGTTTAGTTTAGGGACATTGCGGTCGATTACCAGTTTAAGGACATGATGGTCTATTACCAGTTTAAGGACATGGTGGTCCAGGTTAAGGACATCGTAGTCCGTGGGTTTAAAGAGACCCCACAGTCCAAGGTTAAGGACATTATAGTCTGTGGGTTTAAGGACCCCACAGTCCAAGGTTAAAGACATCATAGTCCGTGAGTTTAAGGACATCACAGTCCAGGTTAAGGACATCGTAGTCCATGGGCTTAAGGACCCCACAGTCCAGGTAAAGGACATCGTAGTCCATGGGCTTAAGGACCCCACAGTCCAGCTTAAGGACATCGTAGTTCATGGGCTTAAGGAACCTACAGTCCAGGTTAAGGACATCGTAGTCCATGGACTTATGTACCCCACAGTCCAATTTAAAGACATCATAGTCTGTGGAATGTATGGCTGTCGGGACCCATCACCTCTCTGAAGACGTTGAAGGATTACAACGACAAATATCAGAGGAGTTCAGAGATGTACCCTTGAACTAATTTTGGTTGGGAGATCTATAGTCCAATTTGGGACTAAAGTCTGTTAAAAGTTTTATGAGCATATAGGCTCAGTTAATATGAGTTGAGGACTTACGGCCAATCTTAGGCTAAGTCCAATAAATGTTTAACATTTTATTGTTCTGGCTATTGAGCCATTATTTGGGCTTGGCCCTTTTAATAATGCTGAGCATTAGATCCTGACATTTCTTTTTTGTCTTGTATTGAATGCATAGTATTCATCAGAACAATGTGTGTTCTGACAGCGCGCCACGTGGCGCGTCAGGCGCTTTGCGCCAATTAAAGAGCGTATTGCGCTTCTGCCAAGTAGTGCACACGAAGAGGACACGTGTCGCGCTTAGCGCTAAGCGCCAGTTTATAAGCGCATTGCGCTTTTAATTTATGAGCGCTTTGCGCTAGTTTAGTGGCGCACCAGTGAGTGACACATGGCGCGCTTGGCGTCGAGCGCCAGCCTATGAGCGCAGTGCGCTATTTCAGAAGCGTAAAGCGCAAGTTGTGTCTGTGGTTGACACGTGGCATGTTTTAGCGCTGAGCGCCGGTCCAAGGAGCGCAAAAGCGTAGTTCATGAGTGCAAGGCACTTTCCAGTAGCGCAAAGCGCATTTGATCAAATTTATGATCAGAGAACAAGTTTATGTTCTTTTAAAAAGGAGGCTTTGCCTCGAGATTTAAGAACAAAAGTTCTTATTTATAAAAGGGCTTTGCCTTTGTAGATCAATGATCTGTGAATGAAATAAATACTTCTTTTTGGTTTTTATGATGAGATCTTTTTAATCTCTCTTTTTTATCAAAGGCCTTGGTCTTTATAGATCTATGATCTTTTTTAGAAGATAATTCTTCTTTTTATGAGATGATTTCATCTCTGTGTTCAAGAATCACGTTCTTTACCTTGAAGAAAATGATCTTCTTTCAAGAGCTTGCTCTCTTTCTTTTAAGTTTTCTCAAAGTTTGTAGGGGGGTTTCTCTATATTAGACTTTATGTCTTGGGGCCTTTATATAGGGCAAGATGGTTTGTTCAATTAGTTTAGGAGATCTTTTCTCCAATTGATTTGGGGAATTTCCCATCGTTGGATCTTTGATCCAAGGGCTTCTGATTTACAGAAGGCAATCTTCTTGTTTTTAACAAGATTGATAAATCTTTCCATACAGAATTTATTCTGTCTTTTGGTAATTTTTATTTACCATTGGATCATTGATCCAATGGTGCTCTGATTTACAGAGCACAATCTTGTTATTTGGAAAGATTTTGAGGAATCTTTCCTTAACAGAATTTAGTTTCTGATTAATTAATGATTTATCATTATTATTAGATCTTTGATCTGACGGTGGGGAGCTTTTAGGTTCCAGCGCTAGCGCACCCGTGCTTTGCATGTGATGTGCTGCTTAAAAGGCAGCGCACATTGCGCTAGCGCACCCGTGTTTGACACGTGGTGCGCTGCTTGGAGCGCAGCGCGCCTAGCGCTAGCGCACCCAAGCTTTACACGGGGTGCACTGCTTAGAGCGTAGCGCACCTAGCGCTAGCGCACACGTGCTTTGCACGTGGTGCGCTGTTTAAGGCGCAGCGCATTTGGCGCTGCATCTGAAGCGTTGCTTCACAATGTTTTAACTCTTGGCTTTGAGGCATTTGTTACATTCTTTGCATGTGGTGTTTTTCCCTTCATTTTTTATTTTATTATTATTATTATTATTTTTATATAAGGGAGCAGGTTGTGAGCCAAAATTTTGGCGGGAACACCTTCTTCGATAAAAAGTGTCGTAGGACGGAGTGATCAGTGTAAACCACTATTGGCGAGCCAATCAAGTAGGGCCTGAATTTTTCTAATGCAAATACAACTGTCAAGAGTTCTTTCTCGGTAGTTGTGTAATTAATTTATGCATCGTTCAAGGTCCTACTTGCATAGTAAATTACATATGGCATCTTATTAATGTGCTGTCCCAAGACTGCACCAATAGCAAAATCTGATGCATCACACATAAGCTCGAATGGGTGGTTCCAATCCGGAGATAATAGAACGGGGGCTGTAGTGAGAAATCTTTTAAGCGATTCAAAAGAAGCCTCACAATCCGAATCGAAGTGAAATGTTGTATCCTTGGCCAAGAGAAGAGTTAAGGGTCTAGCAATTTTGCTAAAGTCTTTAATGAATCTCCTATAAAATCCTGCATGACCAAGAAAAGATCATATATTTTTGACGTATTTGGGAGGAGGAAGGTTATGGATGGCATCAATTTTAACACTGTCAAGCTCAATGCCTTTTCGTGAAATGATATATCCAAGGACAATACCTTCTTGGACCATGAAATGACATTTTTCCCAATTCAAAGTTAAGTTCTTATCCTTACAGCGGGTAAGAACCGTGTCAAGATGACGTAGGCATTCCTCAAAGGAGTCCCCAAATATGGAGAAATCGTCCATAAATATCTCCAGAAAATTCTCGACCATGTCTGAGAATATCCCCATCATACACCGCTGAAATGTAGCGGGAGCGTTGCATAACCCAAAGGGCGTGTGTCTATAAGCAAAAGTACCGAAATGACAAGTAAATGTTGTTTTATCTTGATTCTTTTCAGCGATGGAGACCTAGTTATAGCCAGAGTATCTGTCCAAGAAACAATAGTATTCATGTCCAGCAAATCGTTCTAATATCTGGTCAATGAAAGGTAGAGAGAAGTGATATTTCCTCATTGCGGTATTGAGTTTTCTGTAATCAATACATACGCGCCATCCAGTTTGGGTGTGTGTTTGGATCAACTCATTAGCCTAATTAGTTATGACCGTGATGCCAGACTTTTTAGAGACCACATGAATATGACTTACCCATTGGCTATCAGATATTGAGTAAATTATACCACTATTTAGACACTTGACGATTTCTTTCTTTACTGCCTCCTTCATGACGGGGTTTAACCGTCTTTGTGGGTCTCAGGTTGGTTTGGTTTCATCCATCAAATGTATATAATGTTCAACAATTAAGGGACTAATCCCTTTGATGTCAGCCATTATCCAACCAAATACTTGCCGATTTGATCTCACTACTGTCAAAAGTACGTTTTCTTGCTCTAAAGCTAGAGAAGCGGATATGATCATGGGCAAATACTCATTCTCACCTAAATATGCAAATTTAAGATGAGAAGGTAGCGGTTTGAGATCTAGAGATGGCAGAGAGACGATAGAAGGAGGGGTAAGGGAATGATATTCGGACTCCCCAAGAGGTTCACAACTTGCATAGGATATTGACTCACAAAGCGCTACTGAATTTTGTGACGAGTCAACGGATTAAAACTCGGGAATGGACTCATCGAAGATATCCCCACTATAATAGTTTTCCAGATCAAACAATATCGTACTAGTGTTGTCGAGATCATCATAGCAAAGTGCTTCCGCTTCGCAGCTGTCGGAAGCTATCTCGTTGATGGAACAGATATCGATTAAATGAGTAGAAGGTTCAGAGGGTTGACTTCCTAGTTTGTAAATATTAAGCTCAATTGTCATCTTCCCGAAGGATAAGTTCATAGAACCGTTACGACAATTAATGACAACGTTGGAAGTTGCTAGGAAAGGTCGACCGAGTATCACCGGGATTTGGTTGCATGGGTTCGCCACAGGCTGTGTATCTAAAACAATAAAGTTCACAGGGAATATGAATTCCCCGACTTTTATTAACACATCTTTAAGCTCACCCCTAGGTTGTGCGATAGATCGGTCGGCCATCTGGAGAGTGCAGTGGGCAGGTTTCAACTCTCCTATACCTAGCTGCTCATAGACGGAATATGGAAGCAAGTTTACACTAGCGTTGAGGTCAAATAGAGCAAGATTGATGCTTTTCCCCCCAATAGAAATAGATATTGTAGAACAGCCGGGGTCCTTACGTTTCTTAGGCAATTGTTGGGTAAAAGTCGTGCTCACGTTACTTGTCATGAATACCTTTTTCGGCACTTAAGTTTTTCTCTTTCTAGTGCACAAGTCTTTAAGGATTCTCGCATAAGACGGAACTTGTTGAATAGTATGTAGGATAGGGATATTTATGTTAACTTGCTTAAACATTTCCATAACCTTCTCCATTTGTGCATTAAATTTGTTGGCCCTCAAGCTGTTTGGAAATAGAGCTTTATCAATAAGTTTTGGGTCCAACATTTGTGGAGAAGTTTGTGGGGATGGAATCGATCCTAGAATTGGTGTGGGGATCGTTTTAGGTAGATTCGAGAAAGTGGGCGAAGTGTTCGAGCCTTGGGGAAAATGGAGAATAGGCTCGGCAGAAGGTGGGAGATTAGACGAAATAGGGCAAGAAGTAGAAGCCGGGATTTCAATTGATTCCTCATCATCAATATGTTCACCCATTTGATTGTTCAACACTCTTCCTGATCTCAACGTGGTAACGACACTCACATTATGACTTTGTGAGTGGCCAGGATTCGGTAGGGGTTGAGATGGAAGTTTCCCTTTTTCTCTCGCACTCATCACGGCATTTATTTGTGCAAGTTGTGCTTCTATCAATTTTATACTTTCACCGTGGGAGTTGGTAGTCTGTGTTAAAGTTTGGATAGAAGACTTGATTTCATCCATCGACTGCGTGGAATGTTTAATAAACATATCCATACTTCGTTCAAGCGCAGATGAGTTTCGGTACCTGTTCATACCATAATATTGCATTATTATATTCCCCAGTCCTAGTTATTTTACAAATAAACAGGTGCTTTTGACCCATGTCTGCTACTTAGTTACAGGTTACAGGTTCTCGGAACAAAAGCAGTGAAAAAGATAAAAGACGATGCAAAAGTGAGACTACGACCAACAAATAGAAGGATCTTGATCAAGCCTACATGAAGATCAGTTCACAAAGTACAAGGCAGCGCAAGGTTCAAGACTTCGTCATGAAGCAACGGTAAAAGGCCACTACAACTATTCACTGTGGAGATCTGGAAGAAACCTAGAAGCCAATCTGAGAAAAAGACTGAATAAACTTGAAGGAAACATGCATCAGAACATTGCCAGAAATATTGAGTATAAAAGCTCTCTATACGGCCGCGGAACCGTGGCCAAACCCTGCTTTTGGCCGCGGATCCGCGGCCATTAAGAGCCCGTGTCGGTGCGAACTTCTGGAAACGGCTGCGAGCGTTGACTAGGTCTTTTTCTTAGGGGGTATTTTTGTAAAAGCAAATGTGCGAGTCAATTTTAACCTAGGGTTTCTATGAATCTATAAATAGAAGCCCTAATACCTCTTTTGAGGTATGCCTCTTTTCATCAATAAAAATTCAGAATTCTTTTGAAGTTTAGAGAGCATCAATTTGTAAGTAGGTTTATTTTCTGCCCTAGTTCTTAGATTTATTTTCTGCCTTAGATAGATAAATTCTTATTTGCCTTAGTTTAATCTCGAATAAAATTTTTATTAATCTGCAGTAGATCATTAATCTCTTAAATCAAAACTCATAAAAATAATGTCTTTTGTAGATCCCTTAATGAGCGAGTAGTTTCCTCGCTTGTTAGGGTTAGGAATAGGGAAGGGTTTGAGAGATGAAGATCTCTCACCCCTTTCTTTGCCAATCACTTATGAACAATTAGGACTCCATGCATACTTTTATATTCCGCTCCCTACGGCACTCTACCCACGAGGTAACGGTGATGCCGCAGTATAAAAGACCGGATATTAATGTTTTCCATGGAGGTTAGGGTAAGGATTAAGAAAGGACGGACAAGGATCTAGAGGAAGAAACATAGTTTCTTCCCGATCATCCTAATCCCCTTTATTAATAATTACTATAACTCCTAAAAAGATATCTAATTTAGGGCATTGAAAGAGGTGAAAATCTTTATTTTACCAAACTTTACCTAAACCTAATCCTAGCAAGTTTCCTAATCCTAGTATAACTCAATTTAGTTTTTGTGATAAAAGATCCAACACCCTTTGGAATTAGCTTGTAAGAACATTTAGGAAATTAACACCATCCCTGTGGACCGACCCGTATTCACCGGCTAGCTACCAAGCGACGCCATTCTTGATTGCGGTAACATATATTTTTGATCTAGAAAATCCATCTAAATCAGTACCGGCCATTTGGAAAAAATTATTGGTCAGATTCTGAAAAGGTTGTGATTGAAAGGAGTGCTGGCTTTGTGGTGGTGGTTGCTGTTGCTGTGGAGGAGGTCTTTGATAATTTCTTTGGAACTGGTTTTGATTTTGGTTGGTTTGGTTTTGACTCCAAGCAAAATTAGGATGATTTCTCCATCCTTGATTGTATGAAGAGAATAAGGATCGTTTCTGGGTCATTGCTGAAAAACAGCATTAGTTTGCTCGTGACCTTGAAACGAAGAATTTAAAGGACATTCTTCCGTCAAATGAGATGGATGAGGACAGCAACCACACATGGTCTTGGGGAGGGTTACCTGGTTTAGGGAGACTGGTGAGAATTTGCTCTCTATAGTATCGAGTTTCTTTTGCATCGCTGCCATTTCAGCTTTTACTGCGATGGAAATATCGAGCTGATGGATACCTCCCCTAGATGAAGATGGTCTAATGCTTTCCCACTGCAAAGTGTTTTCAGCGAGATCTTCCAGATATTTCCAGGCTTCACCATCGTCTTTGGACATGAAATTGCATTGACACATGGTTTCAAGCATTTGCTTTGTCGCTAGATTAATACCTTCATATATAATTCAGCACAGATCCCATCTATTTATTCCGTGATGAGGACATCGGACAAACAGATCCTTGAACCGTTCAAAGCATTTCCAAAATGGTTCATTGGGAAACTGGGTAAACTGGTTGATTTCGCTCCGAACATGGGTTGTCTTATGATTGGGGTAAAATTTCGTAAGGAATGCTATCACGAATTCGTTCCAATTGGTAATGGAGTGTGCGGCTGTGTTATAAAGCCATTTTTCGGCTAAATTGCACAAAATGAAAGAGAGAAGACGCAAGCGCATAGCATTCACAGACAGTTGTGATGTACCCATCATTACGCATACATTTTCGAATTTAATGATAAAAACGTATGCGTCTTCAGACTCGAGGCCGTGAAATTTGGGTAACAGGTTGATAAAATGGGGTTTAATTTCAAAATTATCCCCATTGGCTGGTGGAATAGATAAACAGGTAGGAAGGGGACCGCGTATAGGATAACATCTCTTTTGGAGAGAAAAGCGCGGTGGATTCTACGCACCGACGAGTGGTGGCAGGATGGTGTTATAATCTGATAGAGAACCGTCCATCTCGGTCGATGTGGTGGGTGGAGGGGAAAAAGAAAATGAAGAAGTACCAAATTCGGAGTCGATAGCAGGAATGCGGACAAGACGAGCACTAGAATCCTGTGTCCAGCCGAGCATGCACTAAGCGGGTTTAGCGCAAGTGGCAGCGTGTGTGATTTAAAATTGGTTTGTTTTGAAAATTTTCGGACGTGAGACAAATCACACAAAAATACACAATCAACCCTAGAACTAAGGTTACCTAGGTCAAGTCTCTAGACCACTCCTAGACTTCTAAAGGACAAGCCGCAGGATTAATCCTCTACCACCTCTTTATAGCTCTTGTGGCCAGGTAAGTGCTGGGTAAGTGGGAGGTATCCGCTATATGAATCACCAAAAATAGCGGGCCTAATTAAGTAACCACTTACCTAGGCACCACAAAAGAAATGCGGATAAGCGATAGATTACCCACGACCTTCCAGGGTTCCTGCTCCTCGAAAGCCCTCACCGACTCCTTTCTTTATAGTAATATAGTCCTCACTACCCATATATTATTAAGCAACTCAACTAGCTCCTCTCGTAACTGAGGAATCCAGCTCTAATGAGATGACTCTTCCCTTACTTTGACTTGTCCTTATTGAGCGCGGCCGTCCTTAGAGTTTTGGTCTAGATATTTTTTAATTAATGTAGGGTGATGCGGATGCTCGTTTTGTGATTTGTAGGGCATAGGAAGGGTGATGAAATCCCCACCTAATTTTAATTTGGTCTTTGTCCCTTAATGTCCGTATTAAAATATGCACAAACAAACCAATTACAAAACTTACAAAAAGATTTTTGAGCGGCGATATTTTGCAATGAATCCTGCAGAAAAAATATTTTCTTAGATTTCAGAGAAGAGAGAAGGAGTTGAGAAAGATACCAGAGAATTTGGAAACCTTAATTCCCTAATTGAGCCATGGTTCCGCCGCCAATTTCCCCTTATTGCCGCGGTTCCGCCGCCGACTAGGGAGATATGGTGGAGATTTTTGCTACGTGGCCTCGTTTGCTCCTCTGGATCTTGATGAATGTCTCTGAATCTCTGTTTCCTCAAATCTGTGACTCCAGATCCCCTTGCAAAATTCACACAATAATCGTTAAATATACAATTTACAGTTTTGTTTATTTTTATGATGCGGATCGAATAAGAATTCAACACGAATAGTAAGAAAAATTAATTACACGCGTATCCCCGGCAACGGCGCCATTTGATTGATTTGAAAAGTGTGTGTAGAATAACTGCAATCAATAACGGTATCGCGTGTAGCTAGACTGAGATGAGTACGGGTCGTCCTCAGGGAAACGTTGAATCTTTTAATCTTACTTTAGGCGTGTTGATTAGAAAAGGAGGAAGAATAATGAATAGTGGAGAATGGTTGTAAATTCTAGATCTACGTCAATCACGGATGTAGGATATAGATCTAGATTAACTACGGATGTAGGTTTTATATTAGAAGAGGGCTTGTAAGGTTCGTTAAGATTTAGTAGTCATGGATGATTAATTAAATATTAATCCTTTTATCCTTTAATAGATTTAAAATTAGATCGACAGTGATGCATGTAGATTAGGGTTTCTGGAGGGAATAGGGTTCCCACTCTTAACCCCTTATCTTGATATGGATCTCCGTTCATGTCTAGATTTTACCAAAACAATTATTAATCTAATCTCTAATCGTGGTCATGCATATCAATGAATTGATAGCACGCCCGATTAGGATGTTAACGATTCTTTTGGTAAAGTTTATAAACTTTATAGGATGTAAAAGGAGTTAAAGGATTCTAATCATCCATTGATCTACCATAATCCTATGAACCCTAACAAGCGGAGAATTACTCGCGCATGATGGAGAGAGAAGAATGGATAGAGATCATGATGTAAATAAAGAAAATAAAATGCAATAAGAATAAAACAACTACCTTTATTAATCAACTTGATCAATTACACTTTGTTCCTTTAGAAAGTGATTGCAAAACCCTAGTTTGCTTCTCGATCTCTTCTTAAGGAGGTAGATGAACAGCTGATGATCAACCTGGATTCTTGAGCCGTCTTGGACTTCGTGATCTCGTCGGTTTGATGATTTTTCCAAGTGAGACTTTCGGTCCTTTAAATAGTCTCAAAGCCAGAATTCCTAGTTTCCTAATAGGGTAACTAGCCGTTAGGATTCTACCTAAAAAATCTCACATCTTAACTCCTCTAATAGGCTGCGGATCCGCTGTGTTTAGTGGGTTTTGGCCGCGGTTTAGCCGCGGATTGGGGGAGTTAGGGATTCATTTTTCTGGGGCTTTATCTCTATAACACGTGGTGATCTTTTAAATATCTGGACTTTGAAAATCTTCTCTAAGTCTCTGCCAGAATTGGTTTCTTCGATTTACTTGAATATTTCGGCAGATTTGATCTCGCCAACTCGGATTTCCTTAATTTCAGTCCTGATGTAATTTCTGCACAATATCTCAAAGAATAATGTTAGTAGAATTTATTTTTATTGAGATATTATCCTAACTATTTGATATGATATTATAGTTTAAGAGAATTGGTTAATGATATTTGATATGGTATGGACTAAATATTATATAGATATTATATGCTTATATTTTCCTTCATAATATTAATTATAATATATAAACATATGAAAAAAGTATTTTTACAGATAAACCCTCATATGTGTCATATTTATAATAAACACCTTTTCTTAAATAAAAATAGTAAGGAAAATGTCATATCAAATGCACGATATTTTCGACTGAACACCTGACAAGCGAGTGTATTCTATTTCAATAGGGTGACGAAAAACACTCTAAAGATTCCGGTACGGCTGGTGAGACCTTTTCTCTCCTCCCATATTTCGGGTCAAATGATCACGCAAACTCATTCGATATATATGTTGCTGTTTGTACTGAAATCATGCTCTTTTATGCAGCAATCAACTTTTAACAATCAATAATAATCAATACCGCTCAACGATATCTCAACAAACAAGCCTACCTTCCATCGCGACCACCGTCGCATACACGTTCAAGACAACCGCCAAAGTGATTCTTCCATCGAAACTCATGGACCAATGGATAGAGCAACCACTCCCATTTGACTCCATTTTATTCTCCTCAGCTAGCAGTGTTCCTGCCCCTCAAGCTCCAGTGATGGATAGAACGCCCTCAAAAGGGAGGATGCCAAATGTTGTAATTGCAAGAGCTCCCGAGCCTAAACGCAAGTCAGTCTTCGAACGACTCTCTGTTGCTCCATCTGGAGGCAAAGCCGTCAACACTAGGAAAACGACAAGGCGTCTCGGGCAAGCTCAGGCGGTGCCCTTCACAACTGCATGATCAAGTGTTTTCTCTGGACTCCCTGTCATTCTTCCTACGGCGGCTTCCAAGAGAGCAGATGTCCCTCAAGCCCTCAAAACCGAAAGTTAAGACAGAAACGACTCAAATATAGAGCCAATAAGAATGCTAGGGCTCTTGCTAAGTTCAATTTTGTGAGGTTTCAAGAACAGGATTATCCCGCGACAACAGCTAAGTCTGCTTTGAAGATCAACAACTCCTTCAAACCCTTAAAGTGGGTTAAAAAAAATGCCATGACTGCAAAAATTAAGAAGACGGAGATTCAAACAGTGCAGCGAAGAGATATGTCTTAGCCTTAATACAGAAAGCATGACACTATCTCCTCAAGGGTCTACCAAGCACTCATCGCCATGCAAAAGTAACGTGGAGAATTCAGAAAGGGGGTACCAGTGCCACCTAAGAACTCAGCCAGGCCGACTGTCTTCAGTCACTTGTCCTTTCCTGAAAAGGAAGGACCACGACGACGGTCCGAAAGACCAGTCGCCAACAATAAAGGGATGGCCAGATGTACGGTCCATATGGTCTATATGCCAGGCACGCGCCCCAGTGATAATCTTCGCAGCAAGAGCAAAGATCGGGCTGCCACTTCCCAGGCCCAATCTGGTTTGAATATGGCTGCCACATCCCAGGCCCCGCCTCATTTGAAAGACAATGAAAATCCTTTCGGTGAGTCTGCTAAGCAAAATTATCCCCTAATTCACGGAGAGTCGAGCTCGGAAATCGGTGAGGAGCCAACTTTCATCCTCAAGAACGCAGAACAATAGCTTCTCCAAGAACTCTGTAAACAGTTTAAAAGCAAAGGCAAGGAGATGACCAAGCTCTACTCCAAAATTGATGATTTGACAAATGTCATATTGCAACTCACAGCCAAAGTCAAGGGCAGTCTAATCAAGTGCAAGGCTCTAGATCTACCCATGAACCGGGAAGCGATGCCCCGAAACAGCCGACGCTTATTCCCTCAAGTCTTAAGATAGGCGAGCCGCATGAAAGTCGACCGTATTCAACTTTAGGAAATGTCTTAACTGTCGATGACAATAGGGTGCTAACTCAAGATAAAATAATAGAGTTGGTCACCAACAAAATCAAGACATTGGTGGCCGAAACCGAAGTGCAGAAAAACGTCGGCAATAGTGGGATACCGTAACCTGCATGATATGATCTCATGGAGTTTCCCAGTGGCTACGTCGTCCCCAAATTCGGAAGGTTTGATGGGACGGGAAATGCAAACCAGTACATTGCCAACTTTAAAGTATCATACGGGAATACTGGGGGCAATAATGTGCTTTTCCTCCAACAGTTCATCAACAGCTTGACCGATATTGCCTTCGACTGGTATGCAAGCATACTGACGGCTCAGTCACGACTTTTGCTCAAATGGAATCTCTGTTTAAGCAAAGATTCATGAGTGTCAGGGATAAAATCATTATTGCTGACCATGTGAGGACCAAAATAGAAAACAACGAAAGCAACACGTATTTTATAGCCCGATGGCGTAATCTCGCAGTCAAGTGTGAACCACCGTTATAACAAGACCAATCTGTCAGCCTTCTTATAGAAAATCTTGGCAACTAGATGATTTCTTTCCTATGAACAGCTGATCTCACAACGTTTCAGGAACTAACCAAAAAGTTTCATATATTGGAATGCTCAAAGTTCGAGTCCACTCTGGATCTCCAATTTACTAACAAGCCAAAGAATCGGAGGGAAGAAAACCGCAAAGGCAAAAGTTCCAACAGTACCGATTCTTTTAGCAAGCAAAGAACGGGCAGAGAAAAGAATGACCGGCCTTGAAAGTTAGTACTAGGAGGAGAATGATCGACTCAAGATGAGAAAAATGATAAGGCTTACTCTTTCAGAAGGGACAAAGTTCGTAAAATATTCAATGACGCCATGAACAATGGTCTACAACTGCCAGAATCGAAGAGGCCTCATGAAACAAAGATGACCTACAATCCTATGTATTACCTATACCACATAGTAGCGAGTCATATAATCGCAGACTGCTATATTTTTAAAGATTGGGTTGAGAGACAATACAAGACCAGAGAAATCGAATTGTCCAACGGCATGTTAGCAAGCAATCAAGCCGCGACCGTTAACTTCATTCAGACAGATGCTGAATTCTTCTGCCAACAGATGGCTCAATCATCCGCTCCAAGAAATGATGCCAATCTGCCACAACCTCCGCGGAGTGTATACATATCCAGTAAGACAGAGAATATGTTGAAGCTGCTTTAGAAAGAGCCCAAAATCAAATAAGGCCTATTGTCCCAGTCATCAATTTGACTTCATAAAAATCAAAATCCAAGAGTCTTAAAATAAGTACAGGTTTGACCCATATGTAACGATTCTGTTTTTAATGAACAAATTTTTTAAAATTAATGTACAGAAAAGAGTATTTGTAAGTCTGAGCACAAGTTATAAATTGAACAGCAAGAAACAACTTGTAGCTCATTGGTAAGCCTTTTATTGCTATGACGTAACCCCTGTGTTCAAATCCCTCAAACCACATATTATTTTTAATGATTTTTATTTTAAACTTTTTGGAAGCCCAAAAGTTTACACGTGAAATACACGTAAAAATGAAAAGTCTCAGAAATCAAACATGTGGAAATTATTGTATGAACAAACCCCGATAAATGGCATCAATCCAGAACCCACCCTCACCCAATCGACCGTCGAAGGAGCCTCAGGGGCCGGCGCCGCCGGGCTTACCCATAGGTAATGCCACAATCTTTTGAACTCTAACTCTTGGCCTTCCCCCCACTACTCCTCTTCTATTTGAATTTTCTGCAAATTAATAAAGGATTAAAATCATCATTAAACCAATGTTTTAATGAATTTTAATTCTCTTTTTTAATTCCCTAAACCCTAATTCTATCCTATAAATACCATGCCATACCCTAGCCCTCTCCATTATGAAATGTATTGTCAAAACTCTTAAATTTTTTCCAAGTCAAAGAAGTGTACAAGCGAAGTTAGCCCAAGGTCATGTTCCGGTGACAATTCGGGACAATTCCGGCGACACCGCGACTCCACGAAGCCATCAAATTGTTCTTATATCTCATCTCTCTCTTTTCATCTAGTAAGTCTCCTCTTTTCTCCGCTCTTCCTTATTCAAAAAAGTTCACTTTCCAAAACTCGTCGGAAGTGGAGTTATTCCGACATCCGAATTTGAAATTGTTAAAAACACAACTTTTCTTAATAACCAAACATCCATATTGTTATATCATGTTTAGTAATCTTAAAACAAACTTTGAAAACAAGTTTCATCTTAAAATTCATTGCTATGCAACTTTTGTTACACTTTTACGTTTAAATACCACAAACTTTACATACGATATCTTGTATCATATTTGCTTGTATCACCTTTAGAAAAATCTCACGAGTTAATGACCTACCTTTCACAACACACATCTTGACATAGCACGATTACTTGAAAATCATATTTTTGTGGCTAGTACAATTTTACATTAAAATACCCTAACCTATTAAAAACCGTATTCTTTAAATTGTTTTAATCAAATTCCTTATGATTATGTCTTTACAACCCACTTTTGGGGAATCCGATTTGGTTAGTGCGGGTTCTCTCACATCCATTGGACTAGTAGAATGAGATGCAAACCTACTCACGGAGCATACAATCTTGATGGAATTTTTTATTACAAATTTTAAGAAAACGTGATTTCTATTTAATAAATAAATTTATTTTCTAATAAATATATATAAATATTATCAAATCATCTATTTTATATTTATAATAAATTCCATAATTTCTAAACACAAGAATCATAAATTTCATGAATATATCATTAAGAATCCATACAAGTCAATTTAGACAAAAATACCATATATTATTCAAGCTAGCTATTTATTCACTAGAATACTTCACTTTTAAAATTTAAATCCATGAAAAACAAAAATACGATAAATAAATACTTGAGGTTTATTTTGAAAATGTACTAAAACTATTTTTCATAAAACACCCTCAAATTATATTAATTTACATTAAGGACCCTAGTAAATATAGGTTTAAGCGGGACCAATTCTCTTGAGCCTCAGGGAGCTGGAGAAAGTGGGTGCTTGCCTATTCAAGATACAAAACTAAAACGGGGTTTTCAATGGTAATTGGTTTGGAAAAAATCACAAATCCTGCCGTCCATGTGCAGCAGTTACCGATAACTCCAAACCCTAAGTCAGGAATCCAATTCTGTTAAGTGTCTGACTCAATCTGAGTCTTAATATAATCTGAATACAATTCGAACCTGAATACAATTTAAATATAACTCCAATACAACATGAATCCATATATACTGGAACTTGAACATGAATATCAGAATACTATCCAATATCAATATGAGTTGATTTGACCGAACCATGAATATATGTTGACTTGATTACATGGCTATCCATTTACATCCTTATCCGTTTACATGAACAATCTATACCATGGTCTCGGCAAGTCTTATATCAACAAATCATTAAAATCAGTACAAAATACATTACGGGGTTTTTAAAGGGGTAAACTTGTACGGAATGTGTTAAACGTGGCACGATGATGGTCACTTTAATACACCTAATCTGAACATTTATTGCCATTGTCCCGTGGGTTTTGACGGGGCCTTGTACTCCATATATCTTAGTCCACGGAGCAAGTTGGACTCCTCTCATATACACTGGCACATTCTGTACTAAACTACAAATAACTACGTTAGCATAACAAACATACATTATATAGTTATATTCTCTTTAATTGTCCATTATATTTTCTCTCTCTCTTTTGGGACTTACCGAGCGATTGTTCACCGACGACATTCCTTTTCTCTTCTTTCTTTGGAATGTTGTCAGGAGGACCCGACTCTAAGGAGATCGAGTCCAGCCAGGACGATTTGGAGCAGTTCACTGAGGACCCAAAGTTCTAGTCTACTTGTACATACTCTTACTTTCAGTTCATATGCCATTGTTTAGGCATCACTTTCCAGTATTGTATTTACTTCCCAGTTGTATTGTAAAGAATGTTTAATTAATAAAAAGTTGATGTTTATTTATATCTCTTGTCATACCTTGTGTACATTTATTATATTGCTTATTTACGCTTAACGTGTTTACTTTAGAGTAAATACGCCGCGTCCCTGCCATGTCCTCTTACCCGTACAGTGGGATGTAGGGCGTGACAGGTTTTGTTGGGGTCCCATGCAGGTCCAGTTCTGCATGAAGTCATACCATGCAGGGTCAATTCTGTATGGAAACCTAAGCAATATAGCACAAGAATTATAAGAATCAGCAACTAAACGTTCTTTACATTTCATATTCTTTGAATCTATCATAACCCTATTTTTCTTTCAAGGTTATGAATTCACCAAACAATACGAGCACGAACGTGAACGACAACACCGCACCACCATCTCTTTCACTTACACCTACCTTAGTAGCTCCTATAAATGAGCATATAGTATTGCTCGAGACGATTAAGAGCCTCTTAGAGGGACAGCAGCAGCAGACTGCTATCCTAATGAACCGTCTAGAAGCTGAGGCACCTGGAGTGAAATAATTTCGGGCATTGCACCCTAAAAAATTCTCTGGGGAAGAGAGCCCTTTGGAAGTAGAGGAATGGGCTCAGTCAATCTAAGACGATCTGGCAGAAGCACAAGTGCCGGACATTGCTTGGGTAAGGGTTGCGAAGCTGCAACTCACGAATAATGCTAGGGTATGGTGGAAGGCGGAAGAAAGCCGTTTTGCCCAACCGATCGAATAGAGGATTTTTCGCGAGATGTTCAACACGAAATATTTTTCCGAGACTAACGGATTTGATATGGAGCAGCAATTCATCTACTTGAAACAAGGCTCTATGTGGAACAAATATGTGGATGAGTATGATACTGAGTTCACCATGTTGAGCAGGTTTGCGGCCCATCTCATACCGACTGCTGAGATCAGGGCTAGACGATTTCAGCAAGGGTTGGACCCGGAGATCCAAGTTGCATTAGCTACAACGGATTTCCCAACACATGATTTGGATTTGAAGGCTTCCTGAAGATATGAGGCAGTGGTGAAGAAGAAGGGCAGACTTCAATCTGCCGGTATGAAGTGCCATGCTACTCAGATAGCACGATGAGCCTCTTCCAGGCCACCGTTTGTACCAGGAGACCGGGAGTACCTTTTAACTGGCCCAGTCCAGATTTCTACTTTTATTGCAAAAGAAATGGACACCTGGCGAAGGATTGCAGGCGTGTTAATCGCCTTTGCTTAGTCCGTGGCTCATCCACATACGATATCGGATCTTGTCCTCATAGAATCAACGAGAATCATTCACCCAGACCAGCAATCACCTATCCGTAGTGGCCAGCTATCCATGCACCCGCTCCTCGACTTGCTCTCCTAGCTCCACCTCCTCGTGGACCTACCGCACCTCTTCCTCGTCGGTTCCATCAAGCGCAAAGGAACTTATCTCAAGAACATAGGAACGGACAGAGGAATGCTCCCCCAGTGACAAGGAATGTACCTAGGCGACGGACTTTCACAATGACTATGGAAGAAGCTGAAGCCACTGGCCAAATCATCACTGGTAACTCCCTTTCTTTCAAACTTTATACATATCAAAGTATCTTTTTCTATACAAAAACATATTCCACACAACTTAGGTACAATCTTAGTAGCCTCACTTCCTGCACTAGCACTCTTCGATACTGGAGCATCACATTGCTTTATGTCGCAACGGTTTATTCGAACTCATGCGATTCCAGTCAAACCACTTGTATCCAGCTGGAATGTCAGTTTAGGGAATGGCGTTCTAAATGCAACTTTGGGATACGATCTCTATCCAGTAGTTGTCTGCAGCAGAGAATTTTATGCTGACTTCAAGGTGCTGGACATACTGAATTTTGATGTAGTCTTGGGTATGGATTGGCTAGGAACTTTCTACGCTACCATCGACTGTCGTCAAAGGAGGGTAGTGTTCGAGATTTTAGACCATCCGGTTTTTTATTTCAAGAGTGGAGACCATACACTGGAGCCTAGCACATACAAAGCTAAGCGAAAGAAAGCCGTGGTTGCAACACTACAAGCAGAGGAAGAATCGAAGTTAGAGCTAGTTCGAGAGTTCGACGATGTATTTCCTGAAGGCATATCAAGTTTGCCTCCCGATCGAGCTCTTGAATTCAATATTGACTTAGTACCTAGTGCACAACCGGTGATCAAAGCACTATATCAGTTAAGTCCAGAAGGATTGAAGGAGACCCGTACTCAGCTGGACGAACTTCTGCAGAAAGGATGGGTATGTCCTAGTACTTCAAGTTGGGGATCTTCAGTTCTGCTTGTGAAGAAGAAAGAAGGTTCATACAGAATATGCATTGATTATAGAATTTTGAACGAAGTCACAATAAAGAACAAGTATCCACTACCGCAAATCGACGATCTGTTCGATCAGCTAAGTGGATCTTGCGTTTTCTCCAAATTAGATTTTCATTCGGGTTATCATCAGGTGAAGGTCAAAAAATCTGATATTCCAAAAATGGCATTTAGAACTCGCTATGGACATTACGAATATCTTGTGATACCATTTGAAGTGACCAACGCACCAGCCATATTCATGAACCTGATGAATCAAGTTTTCCAGGGGTACCTAGACAAGTTTGTGGACATTTTCATCGAAGACATCCTGGTGTATTCTAAGAGCCGGAAATAACATGCCGAGCACTTACGAATTGTCCTGCAGACTTTGCGAAAGTATCAACTCTATGCCAAGTACAACAAGTGCGAGTTTTGGCTAGATCAAGTCGGATTTCTCGGACATGTCGTTTCAGGTGAAGGAATCTCTGTAGATTCAGCTAAAGTATCAGCAGTAAGCGAATGGCTGACACCAAAGATAGTGAAGGACATTCGAATTTTTTTAAGATTAGCGGGATACTATCGAAGATTCATAGAAGGCTTTTCGAAAATTGCAACACCCCTGACCAAGCTCACATGTAAAGATGAAGTATTCGTGTGGTCAGAAGCATGCGAACATGCTTTTGTAGAACTCAAGTTAAGATTGACATCAGTGTCTATTCTCTAATATCGGACCAATCAGGGGGTTTCGATGTGGATTGCGATGCATCCGGTAAGGGATTAGGATGTGTTCTACACCAGCATGGAAAAGTTGTAGCTTATGCTTCAAGATAGTTGAAGATTCATTAGCGCAATTATCCAACGCATGACTTAGAGTTGGCAGCAGTTATTTTTGCACTAAAGATTTGGCGCCATTATCTTCTTGGAGAACGAGTAGATATATACACAGACTACAAAAGTCTGAAGTATGTGTTTACTTAGAAAGAGCTGAATATGCGGCAGAGAAGATGGCTAGAACTTATGGCGGACTTCGACATCAACTTACAATATCATCCAGGGAAGGTGAATGTAGTTCCTGATGCACTTAGTCGCCAGCCACTATCAATGAATCTCACCGCACAGTGGAAGCTACAGCAAGATTTGCATAAGATGGAGATTGAAGTGGTTATGCCAGGTAATACTTCAGAGTTGATGAATTTACGAGTTCAATCCACTATTGTCAATCAGATCAAAGCAGCTCAAGCAATTGACGCCAAGTTGCAAAAGATCAGAGAATAAGTAGAAAGTGGACTTAGAACAGACTTCATCATCCATGAAGATGGATCTTTGAGATACGGAAGCGGATTGTATGTACCACAAGGTCCTGTTCGGAAAGAGTTGATGAAAGAAGCTCACAGCTCTCCATATTCAGTACACCTTGGTGGTACAAAGATGTACAAAAATCTACATCGATATTACCGGTGGCATAGAATGAAGCATGAAGTAGCCAGAAATATAGCCAAATGCTTGGTATGTCAACAAGTAAAATCTGAATATCACAGGACTGCCGGTTTACTTCAACCGTTATCTATTCCATAATGGAAGTGGTAACACATCACCATGGACTTCGTGACTGCACTTCCTCGCAGCACGAAAGGTAACGATACGGTATGGGTTATTATGGATCGACTCACAAATCGGCTCACTTCATCCCATTTTGAGTTGGCCAATCTACTGAGACACTAGCAAAGAAATACATGGAAGTAAGTCTGAATCTAAGTAAGATTTAACTCTTCATAATGTACTATTTCTGATACCCATGAACTCATGAAGGAGATCGTGAGATTATATGGAGTGCCGGTTTGCATTGTCTCGTGACACCAGATTCCGATCACATTTTTGGCAGAGTCTACAAGTTAGCTTAAGAACGAGTCTGAACTTTAGCACAGTTTATCATCCACAAACAGATGGCCAGTCTGAGCGAACAATTCAGAACCTAGAAGATATGCTAAGAGCGTGTATGTTAGATTTCGGAGGATCGTGGGAAGATCACCTACATCTTGTGGAGTTTTCATACAATACCAGCTACCAAGCAAGTATAGAAATGGCACCCTTTGCAGCGCTCTATAGAAGGAAGTGTCGATCACCATTAAGTTGGGATGACATTGGAGATAGGGAACTCCTTGGACCTGAGATGATCGTAGTGACGGTGGACATAGTGCGCACGATCAGGGAAAGAATGCGCATAGCCCAAGATAGACAGAAGCACTAGGCTGATGTTGTTTCCCCAATCAGAGCAAAACTCTGTTCATATTTTGAAATTTGAAATGAAGCAGCGCTTCATAGCAGTGCCAGCGCTGAGAGTCAAAGACTCTGATGCGACGCCCATGTGCAAAGCACGAGAGCGCTCGCGCTTGCAGCGCCAGCGCTGAGAGTCAAAGACTCTAAGGCAGTGCACCAGGTGCAAAGCACATGAGCGTTAGCGCTAAGAGCGCTGCACTCTAAGCAGCGCACCACGTGCAAATCACGTAAGCGCTAGCGATAGAACAAAATGTTCTCGGCCCTTGGATCAAAGATCCAACGAACAGGATTAAAAATTATCAATTGACGAGAATAAAATTCTGTTAAGGAAACATTCCTCAGAATCTTTCTAAAAAGAAAAGATTATGCTCTGAAAATTAGAGCACCGTTGGATCAATGATCCAATGGTGATTAAAAATCACCAAAATACAGAATAAATTCTGTATAGGAAAAAGGTTTCCCAATCTTGTTAAAAACAAGAAGATTGCCTTCTGTAAAACAGAAACCCTGAGATCAAAGATCCAACGGTGGGGAAATCCCCAAATCAATTAGAGAAAAAGATCTCTTCAACCGATTCAACAAATCAGCCTTCACTATAAAAAAGGACCCAAGACTTCAAGTCTGATAGAAAGGAACCCCCCCATAAACTTTGAGAAACTTCAGAGAGAAAAGCAAGCTTTCGGCAGAAGAAGAACTTTTCTTCAAGGTAAAAACAGAGAGATAAAAAAATCTCATCAGAAAAATAACTTAGTTCTTATGCTAGATCATAGATCTTTAAGACAAATTGTCTTTCACAAAAGAGATTATAGCATCTCATTATAAAAAAGGGGGAGAATAATTTAATTCTCTTAGGATCACGGATCCATAACACCAAGAACATAAGAGATTGAAACATCTCCTATAAAATAAGAACTTTGTTCTTAGATCCATGAGACAAAGTCTCTTATAAGAGAGAATTTAATTCTCAGAGCACAGAACTGCCTAAAAAAAGCCTTAGTGCTCCAAGTTTAAAGAAGCACATCAGCGCTCCAAATCTAGCGCACAGCGCTCCAAATCTAGCGCACAGCGCTGCAGAGCCTTAGCGCTCCAAATTTAAAATAAGCACTCTGCGCTCATTTACTAGCGTACAGCGCCAAGCGTGCCATGTGCTCTTCACGTGTGCGCTACTTCACCAGAAGCGCTCTGTGCTCATTTGTCTGGCGCACAGCGCCAAGCGCACCATGTGCTCCTCACGTGTGCGCTACTTTACAGAAGCGCTATGCACTCATTGACTGGTGCTCAGCGCCAAGCGCGCCACGTGCTCCTCACGTATGCGCTACTTAACAGAAGCGCTATGCGCTACTTAACAGAAGCGCTATGCGCTTATTGACTGGCGCTCAGCGCCAAGCGCGCCACGTGCTCCTCACGTGTGCGCCGAGAGAACATAAATTGTATTTTAAATGATAAAGCTCAGAGCCATAATGAGTGCCCAGCATTTAATAAAAGACAAAATGTTATCAAGACCAATGCTCAGCATTGTTAAAGGACTGGGCCTAATTAAATGTCTAACATTTTGAATAAATGGGCGGAGCCTAAGTTGGCCACAGATTTCAGATTAATTGAACCCATATGGTCATAAATCTTTGATCTTAGTCCCAAATTGGACTACAGATCTCCCAACCAATATTGGTTCAAGGGTACATCTCTTCACTCCTCTGATATTTGCCGTTGTAATCCTTCAACGTCTTCAGAGAGGTGACGGGTCCCGACAACCAGACATTCTACGGACTGCGGGGTCCTTAAACTCATGGACTATGATGTCCTTAAACTTCATGGACTATGATGTCCTTAAACCCACTGGACAGCAAAGTCCCTAAACTAAAACAATAGAGCCCAAATGCTCTTTTGTTGGATCTAAATGATCCTGTTAAGTAGATCTTAGTCTAAAATAAGACTAACGTATCCTTAACAACCATTTAAGTTGATCTTAATCTCAAACGAGATTAATGATCCTTAAATCAATCCAACTACAGATCTCTCAACTGACACTGGTTCATGGGTACATCTCCTCACACCTCTGATATATGTCGTTGTAATTCTTCAACGTTTTCAGAGAGGTGGCGGGTCCCGGCAACCAGACACTCAATAGACCGCAAAGTCCCTAAACTAAAACAATAGAGCCAAAATACTCTTTTGTTGGATCTAAATGATCCTGTTAAGTTGATCTTAGTCTAAAAACTAGACTAACGTATCATTAACAAACATTTAAGTTGATCTTAGTCTCAAATGAGACTAATGATCCTTAAACCTAACCCAAAACCCAAATCTAAGAAAATACGAATTTGGACTAATCCACGCCCTACGGGCGACAACATAAATTAGTATCCGTATACAATCCACGGGCAACCAAAAACAAAACAAACATATACGATACGAAGTGATCATCTGGAGAAGGAGAAAGTTGTTACCGCGATGTGGTAGCGTAATTAACTACAGGGGCTTGCGCCAGCAGGGAAGAGCGTTCCCACAATCAAAAACCCCTCAAACGAGGGGGAATCTGACGAAATTTGCTACAACGGCCGCATCGGTCTAAACCTTCGATACACGGTGCCATAAATCAACTTGGTATCTTCGGAGAGATGGACGGATATAATCAAATAGCATCTTCCCCCAAATTCAGGAAAGACGACCTACGCGGTTCCGTTTCTGTTTTCGGCCGTGAACAGATTCTGGCACTCCCGGTGGGACCTTTTCCTCTTTCCACTCCACACTTCGTGTATTGTGTTTCGCGAACGAATCGCAATTTGCTATGGTTGCCCTTGGATTCGAGATACTAAGATTTGGTGTCTTGCTCCGTGCAGAAAATAGAAGATCAATGGCTTCCAACTGCTTAAACTGCAACAGCTGCAACAACTCTCACTCTGTCCTCGCTAGAGGAGTGACTTACGGGCCTCAGGCGGCCTCTGTTTTCAAGATGCCAGTGGAACAGGTGACGCAAGCCGCCACTGGGCTGTTCTTTAGGACCATGCTCCCACCCATAAGCTTCAACGCCCCATTGTCGATGCAGGAGGCTCCAAAAAGGTCAGTCTTTGATCGGCTTACCACTACCGCGGCCCCTCTCAACGGGTCGTCCAAATCCAACGCCTCAGTTTTCAACAGATTGGGCCAAAACTCTAATAGGCCCGCGAAGAAACCTGCGGGACCTAAAGGGGTTATCCCGAAACGGATAGCCATTCCTGCTCCTGAAGTCCTCAAAGCAGCTTCTCCTCCTAAAAGATCAGTCTTTGCAAGACTGGCTGCTCCAACTCCCGCTTCAGGCGAAATCACCAAGGCTGCTTCCCCTGCTCGGAAGTCTGCCTTCGACAGGTTGGTCATCCCTACTCAACGGACGTTAGTCTTCAAGAGGCTGGCACCGGCAACAACCCTTCACCAGAGCAGGGGCATGATGAAGCCACCCCCATAGCTGAGTCAATACCGTCTTCAAGGCATGCTCGATGTCTCCACTGGCGCCGAGTGAGGAAATCTGGGGGCAATTCCCCTTCCGGACTGACTCCACCAGCATTGATGGTGGAAATTGATGTTGCTATTCCAACTGGGAACAACTTTGAACTACTTAACAGGGTGCGTAGGAATTCGTCAACTGCCGTGCTAAAAAAGTCCCCTCAGCGGCTGTCTTCCAAAATTTACAAAGTCTGGCGACAGGTCCAAGACTCGGAGATCAACCAAGACTAGTCCCTCCGATCGAAAAAGATGAAAGTTCGGCAAGAGAAGGACCACCCTGTCATACCACAGAAGGTGTCGTCTACTTGGGTGCCGCTGCAACGGCCCCCTCAATTTCGACCGCTCACAAAAGAAGAAGGCCGGAGAAAATCCCCGTATCTGCGACGAGAGGCACTGAACCTAAACGCCTCAAGTCTGGGGGCATGGTGGTGCACACTATTTATATGGGATCCGGAAAAGAGGATGGCCGTATCTTTACGGGTCATCGACCATTCACCAGATCCGTAACAAAGGCCCAGGAGCAGCAACAGAACCTCCAGGAAATGTTAACACATATGGCCGCACTCACTGGGCCAAAAGAAAGCCCGGAGACGTCGTCAGAGCAACGTCATGAACAAAAAACTGATGCTGAGTTCCTTCGCAGAATCCTCGAGAAGAAGGACAAAGAGGCAGCGGAACAAGCTGCCAACATAAAAAGAATAGCGCTTTATTCCAAGACATGGTCGGGATGATGTTACAGCCGGATCCTCCAGTTGAAGACCCTCCGATTATCCTTGAAGATGATGGGGGAGAGACATCAAACTCTCTTCCGGCTTATTCAGCAGCCAAAGAGGAGACCATTTCTAAAGCCACCCTAGATGACTATATCGCTCAGCAGATACGAGCTCATCAGGCGAACGAAGTGGCCGGCCAAATTATTAAGACTGGACGACCATATCCGGGTTGGTACGACCAAATAAAGTACCCGCAGTGATATACGATCCCTAAATTTCACGTATATAAGGGAACGGAAAATCCACACTAACACATGGCTCAATTTAGGGCTCTATGCGGCAACACTGGAGGTGACGATAAGCTACTGCTTCACCAGTTTATTGGCAGCTTGTCAGAGACAGCGTTTGAATGGTACTCCGAGCTCCCGAACGACTCCGTTAAGACATTTGCAGAAATGAAGTTACTGTTCACACAAAGGTTCGCAAGCGCACCCCCATCACAGCATTAATTAACGCCAGGGTGAAGCCGGGCGAAACGTGGGTGCAGTACGCGATACGGTGGCGGAATTTATGGTCGAAGTGCGAACAACGCATCGAAGAAGCTCCTGCGGTAGGCATATTCATGGGTACTCTTGATCCACAGGCGACAATATCCCAGTTCATGATGTTTTTCAAGCCGACTACCTTTCAGACCTTGATTGATAAGCTGGCCCAGATAGACCAGATGGGTCATAAGCCTTCCTTTTCAAAGACGGAACCGCGGAATGAAAAGGGCAAAGGGAAAGCCACCTTTGTCGCTAATTCTCAACAACAGCCGAGCGACTTAAAACCTGTTGTTCGCCAAAGCAGCATGCGTTCACGCCAATCACTCGAGGAGAGTCTGGGACGTCTTTACTCGTTTTCCCGGGATAAAATAAGGAGATTGTTCGAGCTGGCAGTGCGCAATAGACTCATCAATCTGCTTGAGCTAAGACGTCCGTTGTAGCCAGGCGATGCCAATAATCCTAATTACTGCCCCTATCACCGAGTAGTAGGCAATCCAATCGAAGATTGCTTCGTCTTCAAAGACTGAATTGAGGACCAATACCAACAGGGAAAATTCACGCTGTCCGAGAATTGGAAAGTAAGCCCGCCCCAGCCGCACGCTCCTAAGAAGGTGGATACACCAGGGGTATCGTGCTCTTTTATAGAAGAAGCTCCATGGGTGGTCACTCTTTCAGCCAAAACAAAAAGAATGCTGAAGTATCTACAAACATGCCCGGCGATCAGGTAGAAAAGTCCGCTGGAACCCGAGGTCATTGAGGGAAATGCTGAAGCCGCGCCCAATACCAAGAGTTGGTAGCGATAATCAAAACGCTCAGGCCCAGCCGTCAAAGTCTTCGAAAAAGAAGAAGAAGACCAAAAAGCCCGTCCAACCCGAAGACAGCCGTAGAGGTCTGCAGAAATACATCGATACACTGAAAGAATATAACCAGAAGGCACGGACCCCAATCACGTTGGACGAATTCTTTAAGCATGTTCTTGAGAATGAAGACGATGATGCTGATGAAGGAGAAGATTCTTCAGAAGGGCTTGAAGACTATGTGGCAAGCTACCATGTGATCTCTCACTCGCCGTTAGATGGTGAAGAATCTCCTGATGCAGAGAAACTGGGGGCAGATCCTGAACCGGAACTCCTAGGACCGTCAGACGAGATGATTGACGTATTCCTGAATGAAGCCCGTCAGAGAAGCAAAGCCAATCGAGAGCGTGAACTGGCTATATTCGAAAAAGCCAAACGCCGGCAACTGAATGAAAAGGTTGAGGCACTCCAGCCTGATCGAAGCATTTTGGCCGCCAGCAAAAGCAGGTTCAAGACAAGAAAAAGGTTCGCCAAATCCATATCGATAGGAATGAAGCTGCCACCCTCCGAAGGAAACACTTCTGATAGAATACACCTTAACGAAGAGGATACATATCCAAACTACTGCTTATACCATCGGAAGACCACACACCCTATTGAGAAATGCATGGCCTTTAAAAACTCGTGGCAAGGATATGTTGCCCACCGGCAGCATTTCAAGCGGATGAAGCGCAAAACGCGTCGAGAGCAGAAGAGCACGACAGATGAGCACAAAAGAACTACCGGCAACTGTCACATGGTTGATTCCAGGGGATCGTAAGTTCTTACCTTCGGAAGTGATTCTGATGAAGAAATAGCTCTCGGCCCTCTCTTCAAGGAATCCATCTCCGAAACGAAAGAGATAAAGACCTGCGAGAACATTCAGCTGCGTAATCGCACACTACCCGAAAAGAATCTCGGACCCACAAACAAGGGGTCGAGTAGAAAAGATAAAGGGAAGGAAAAAGTCCCTGAGGATATCACCCTCGATGATCGAGTCGTCGAAGAGCTGGCAGTCAAGGACCCGCCCAAGAAAAACAAGGTGGATTACAACGTTCTGGCACACCTGAGGAAGATATCCTCGCAGCTAAGCATTCTCGACGCTCTTCTGCTATCCAAAGAGGCAAGAGATTCTTTGATCAAGGCACTACAAGAGCCTGACCTGTTTCAAGCTTTCTTCGCCGAAGAAAAGATGAAGGACGAGCTGGAAGAAGTGCACACTGCTAACATCACTTTCGGCGATGAAGATCTCCTTCTTGGAACATGCGAGCACAACCGTCCCCTATATGTCTCCGGGTATTGCCATGACATTAAGATAGGGAAGATCCTAGTTGACAATGGGTCCTCTGTCAATCTCCTAAATGTGAGCGTGCTAAAAGAAATCTGCATGAGCATTCAACACCTCGCTCGGGATAAAACCACTATCTCCGGGTTCAACTCCCAGTCATCACGGACGCTCGGGTCTGTAATACTGACGTTAAGCTTTAGGCTGCTCGTTACTGATATCAAGTTTCACGTCATTGCCGCTAAGACTTGCTACAACGCTTTGCTCGGCAGGCCTTGGTTACACGAGTACAAAATTATCCCTTCTATACAACATCAGTGTATGAAGTATTTCAAGGATGGTCTCGAGTATACCGTGACAGGGGAGCTGAACCCATTCTCCATGAATGAAGTTCGTAAATACGAGGACGCAAAGTACTTTCTGCCAAACTTTGAAGACACGGAAAGGTGCCATAAGCTGGAAAATAAGCAAAAAGCTATCACCACTATTCCGGTCTTTGGGAGCGATACCGAGGAGGAAGAAGAGATAGTCTATTCGGGACTTCCCCGATACAACAAACCGGGACCGTCTACCCCTATTCTGGTCTTTGGGAGTGACTTTGAAGATGATATCAACGCAGTATTCTCGGCTTGTCCATCAGTGCAAGCCTTCATTGGAGATGATCAGAGTTTGCAGATCGCCATGGTTTCGCAAGAGCATTACAAAGAGCTCGACGCACTTGATACATACAGTGTGCAAGAACTGGAGACGTTCTACGTCCCTCCCGGGCGAAAAGATGAAAAGGCGATCCTCTTTTATCGATCCGTGGAAACCAAAGTGGAGAAAGAAATCTGGTATGGCGCCGATTCTATGCTTGACAGGCTCCAGCCCATCCGTCTGCCCGGATACTACACAGAAGGATTAAAAAGGTTGTTGAGACGCCAAAGCGTACCCTTCAAACAGACTGCTCGACAAGCTCAGTTCTACAACAAGATCTGGAACGTCCCCGGAACTCAGCGAAAATTGCCCAACGGGAGAATGGAAATGATCGGGCTTGGATATGTTCAATCCAAGAAACGGGAGAGATTCCATAGCTGCTACGTTATACATGATTTCGATAAAGAAGGAGATGCTCTGTTAGAAGACGCTAACCCTGAACCAAAACGAGGTCCCGCCATGAAAGTGCCAAGTCCGTCGTTCGAAGAACAGATGGATAAGCTAATAAGGGAAGCGGGTCAAAAGGTCCGGGATGACCATGGTCGCGAAATGGCCATCTATGAGAAAGCCAGAACGCAGTGCCTCCTTCAGAAGGCTATGAAAAATGAAGATGCCTTTCGTCGCCAGCCCGTCATACGGAAGACTCGATGTAGAGAAAAAAATAAACTAAAGAACGGAAAAAACGTTCGACGGCAGCAAAGCGGGTCCAAGAAGCCTCGCAATCGAAAATTGAGTAGCCGAGATTCGTCTCTTATAAAGAAGATGGGTTGAGCATATTCTTTTTCCTAAGACAAGACAAGAAAGATATTCAGTCTTGTCATTAAACATCAGATGATTGCCCTCCCGGAGTCCAAGCACCCTGAACAAGAAAGTGAGGTTCATCACCTAGATTATTGCTCCTATCACCGAGCGATAGGACATCCTCTCGAAGACTGCTTCACATTCAAAGACTAGGTAGAAGACCAGTATCAGCAAGGCAGGTTCGCTTTATCCAGCAGTTGGAGGGTAACCTCGCCACAGAAGCATGAACCGAAAGTCACATATGCAGCGGGAGTAGAGCCGGATCAACATCGGTCTTGGAAGAGATCTCGTACCTGTCACGCGATAACGCTGTCAGGAGAAGGAGTACGTGAGGATATGGCTGACCTCCCCTGGTGCTTCAAAAACGGCGATGACAAAGTGATCTCAGAGTTTCCACCGGCGCCGAAGGAGTTGGAAGATGGAATACATATTACGGTAGATAAACTCAGAAAAATCAACTTAGGAATGGAAAACGACCCACGGCCTACGTTCGTCAGTGAGCTGCTGTCTAAAGAATAGGTGGCTACACTCAAAGACGTGCTCATGCAGTTTAAAGACTGGTTCGCATGGAACTATTCTGAAATGCCGGGATTAGATCCAGAAGTAGTGATGCATAAATTGGCGATATCTCCGGACGCCAAGCCAGTCAAGCAAGTACTAAGAAGAATGCGGCTCGAACTTGAAATGAGCATCAACGCCGAGGTCAAGAAGCTAATCGACTCCGGCTTCATCCAAGATGTTCAGTACCCTGACTGGATTGCCAAAATTGTCCTGGTGATAAAGAAAAATAGAACGGTGTACATCTGTGTAGACTTTCGGGACCTCAACAAAGCTTGCCCAAAGGATAATTTTCCTGTACCGGTCACCGAGCTGATGATAGACAACACGTCCACTCATGAAGTTTTCTCCTTCATGGACGGCTCATCGGGGTACAATCAAATAAAGATGTATTCCGAAGACCAGAAGCACACCGCTTTCCGGATCCCTTTGGGTATATTCTTCTACAAAGTGATGCCTTTCGGTCTAAAGAAAGCCGGCGCTACCTATCAGAGGGCCATGACGAAGATTTTCGATGACCTCATACACGAAATCGTTGAATGCTATATCGACGATCTCGTGGTTAAAAGTAAATTGCATGAGGAGCATTGGGAGCATCTGAAGATAGTGTTCCAACGTCTTCGGAAATACAATCTGAAGATGAACCCTCTCAAATGTGCGTTCGGAGTCTCCTCAGGCAAATTCCTAGGATTCATCGTACGACACCGGGGCATTGAAATAGACCCGTCAAAGATCAAGGCGATCATGGAGATGCCTCCGCCAAGAACTCTCAAGAAACCGCGGTCTCTCCAAGGAAAGCTCGCATATATCCGACGGTTCATAGCTAACCTCTCAGACAAATGCCGCCCCTACAGTCACCTAATGAAGAAAGGGACTTCGTTCGTCTGGGATCGCAAATGCCAGAGTGCACTGGATGAAATTAAGCAATACTTGCAGAATCCGCCGGTGCTGGCCGCTCCAGTTAAGGGAAAACCTCTTATCCTGTATACAACAGCCCTTGAAGGTTCTTTAGGCGCGCTATGGGCACAAGAAAATGACCAAGGGAAGGAAAGATCCCTCTACTACTTGAGTCGAGTTCTCTTGGAGGCAGAAAACAATTACCCCCCATTGAAAAACACTGTCTGACGTTGATCTTCACGATAACAAAGCTCAGGCACTATGCGTTGGCGCATGAGGTCCATCTCATATCAAAGGTGGATCCGCTCAAATATTTGATGTCAAGAGCCATACTAACAGGGCGGCTCGCTAAATGGGCCCTCCTCTTGATGGAGTTCTTGATAACATACCGACCACTCAAGGCAGTGAAAGGCCAGGTCATCGCCGACTTCCTCGCCGAGCATCCTATACCTGCCGATTCACTCCTAAATTGTGAATTGCCAGACGAGCACGTGTTTGACACAATCGACGGGGAGAAAGGAGAGAGTAATACCCGGTAGGAACTCTACTTCTATGGGGCATCTTCTATGAAGAAGCGAAAGCACAGCTCCCCCATAATCAAGTCTGGGGTAGGCCTTATCTTCATGACTCCACAAGGAGGGATAATGCACTTTGACTTTTCCCTAACAGAGCCGAGGACAAACAATGAAGCCGAATATGAAGCTTTGATAGCAGGACTTGAGATCGCTGTCGACATGGGGATCGAAAACCTCCTCATATATCGAGACTCCCGGCTGGTCGTTCGCTAAGTAAACGGCGACTATCAAATGTGCACACCAGAGTTGGTGAAATACGGCGAGAGAGTGCAACAATTGCTGATTCAAATCTCTGCCTACGCCTTGGAAAGCATACCGTGTGCAGAAAATAGCAAGGCGGATGCATTAGCCAAGCTTGCTAAAGAACTGGCCGACGAGATCCTCGATGACGTAAGGATCGTTGTGCAAAGCCGTCGAGTTCTCGCACCGGCAGAAATATCTCCGGAGTCATCCGAAGAAAAGGGAGCAACCGAGCAAATAGCCCTACAAATAGAGGACCAGAGAAAGGTCAAGGATTGGAGAGAAGTCTTTATAGACTACTTCAAATCCCGTCGAACACCTGAAGATGCATCTTCGAGACATCAGCTCATGAAAAGAGCTCTGTCTTTCACCTTCGTCAATGATACTCTGTATAAGAGATCATTTGACTCCCTGTGGCTAAGATGCCTAGGATCGGAAGAAGCGAGGAGAGTCGTCCAAGAAACTCACGATGGACTCTGCGGTTCTCACCACGCCGGTCCGAAGATGAAACTGAAGATCAAAAGGATGGGCTACTATTGGCCCATAATGATCCAGGACTGCCTCGAATACGCGAAGCAGTGCCACTCATGCCAGATTCATGGGGACTTTATCCACCAGCATCCAAATCCGCTACATCCAACGGTGGCTAGCTGGCCGTTCGAAATGTGGGGAACTGACATAATCAGGCCCATTGAACCAGCATCGTCCAGAGGACATCGGTTCATACTGAAAAAGACGGTGTCAAAAAATAAAACGGACTGGCACGAGAGACTGCATGAAGCTCTCTGGGAGTATCGAACTACGTTCAAAATGGCCACAAACACAATGCCGTATGCATTGGTATTCGGCGCTGAAGCAGTGCTCCTCTTGGAGATAGAGCTACCCTCCTTATGAGTGGCGGTCCATTACGAGCTAACAGACGAAAAGAATGCTCATCTTTGGCTTGAGGAACTTGATGCCCTCGACGAAACCTGGCTCATGGCACAGCAAAATTTGGAAGCTTACAAAGCAAAAATGACGCGCTCATACGAGAGATTGACTAGGCCGAGAACATTCCGCCAAGGCGAACTTATGCTAGTGGTCAAGAGACCTATGATCCCCAATCATGCCAAACGGAGGAAATCCGAGCCGAACTATGAAAGCCCGTACATCATAGACAAAGTCTACCAGGGTGGGACTTACTTTCTCATGGATATGCATGGCGAAAGACCCTTCAGGACAATAAACGGCCGTTTCTTGAAGAAATACTACGCTTGACCGAAACGTCTTTAAACTTCTACAAACCCGCAGCATTCTTGGGCTGACGCGTAAAAAAAACGGTACGTCCATAAGCAAAATGGGCACGGATGAAAAGCCGAAAGGGCTCCGTGAGTAAAAACAGCAGGGCTATCGGCGAGTTTGTGAAAACCTGAAAGGGCGCAATCTCGTTAAAAGACACTTACAAGGTCCTCACGACCTTGAAAGGAGAAAATACCTGCGTGAGATTCTTACGACTCATAAAAGAGAAACACACTTAGGAATCCCCACAATTCCGAAGGAGAAAACACACTTACGAGTTCTTCACGACTTGTAAGGAGAATTCCTTTTTGAGACCCTCACGGTTCATAGGATTCAAAAGCCTTAAGGTATAGGGATCTGAACCTGTTCTTAAGCCATCACAAACCCCGATTTTTGTCCTACAAGCGTTTCAATATTGACCCTTGTATACAATCCACGGGCACAAATAAACATTTCCCTAACAAAATCCCACTAGCGACTAGAGATATGCTCACACGATGGACAACCCTTGTAAGTCCTCTCGACTTATAAGGAGAAAACACTCTTGTAAAATCTTTACAACTTATAAAAGAACATACACTTAAGAATCCTCACGATTTTTAAGGAGAAAACGCACTTACGAGATCCTCACTACTCGTAGGGTGAAACACCTCTATGAGACCCTTACGACTCATGAAATTAAAAGCCTTAGTCGACAGGATCCTAACCCTGTTTGCTAAGCTACCTTTGTTCGACATCGACAGAGGCAAATGATGATTCGCTCCTGGCAATGTTCCAGTGGTAGCAATGTTGATGCCTAAATAGGTATCAAATCCCAAGTCCTTTCACGGCAAATGATGATTCGCTCTTGGCAATATTCCAGTCGCAGCGATGCTGATGCTAAGACTGGCACCAGATTCCAAGTTCCATACTCGCGATAAAAAAATCAGTGAGCCAAAAATGCATATGAAATAGCTGAAATGATGGGGCAACTTGCAACAAAATTAGCAAGTAAAAATATATGCATACAAAATAGCCAAAATGGTTAGGCAACTCGCAATAAAAAGCAGCGAGTAAAAAAGAAAAAAAAAGCCGAAATGATTGGGCACCGCGAAAAATAGCCGAAATGATTGGGCAATCGCGACTTTCGCGATATAAAAGCTGAAATGATAGAGCATCGCCGAAAGAAATAAAAAATGAAAGAATGAAATTTTTGCCCTGCAGATAAGTCCATACTGACCTCTGTATACAATCCATGGGCATAAATGAAAAGAGATCCACATGTCCCAACAAACTCCATCAAAGGGAGAGTCAGGTCTCGATGGTTCACAGACAACCTAGAGACCACCTCGACATTCGTCTCGTTACAGCAGACGCAACGTCAGCAAAGCGGAGCTACGACAACGTCCCTAGTTCCAAATCACGATGGTTCACATACAACCTAGAGACCACCTCGACATTTGTCTCATTACAGCAGACACAACGTCAACAAGCGGAGCCATGGCAAAGTCTCTAGTTCCAAATCTCGACGGTTCACAGACAACCTAGAAACCACATCGATATTCTTCTGGTTACAGCGGACGCGGTGTCAACAACGGCGTTTCTTCTCAAATCCAACAGGATACAGATACAACGTCAACAACTGACACCAGGGGTCAAAACAATGGAGCCATGGCAAAATCCTTAGTTCCAAGCCTCGACGGTTCATAGGCAACCTAGAGACAACTGCAACATTCGTCTCGATATAGTAGACGCAATGCCAGCAAACGAAGCAAAGGCCAAATTCCTAGCTTCAGGGTCTTGACGGCAATTCAAATAAAACCTGAAAGACTATCGGAGATCATCCCACACCAGTGCGGAGTGGTTATGACTCATCGGGGCTCCCCAAACTGAGCCTAACCTCAAGTAAAAATTGGCATGGCAAAATTCCTAATGCTTGCTCTTTCGACGGTCAAACTGCCTAGGAAGTTGCTTGAAGACGTCTTGTCCAGCCCCCGAAGGGATCAGAGACACCACAGTCGCAAGGCTGCTCGAACAGCAAGATTGCCTATCGAGGTATATATCAGCCAACGCGACGGTACGACGGACAAAACCTTAGTACCACAGACCTTAACGGACCTTTGTCGTAAAGAGCAGAGGTTAACTGTGACGTTAGGACATTCTTGCGAGAACTTCTCGATTCATCTCGACTTATGAGGAAATTAATGTCCTTACGAGAACCTCTCGATTCGTCTTGACTCGTAGGGAAAAGCCTTAGGCAATAGGGATAAGGACTTGTTTCCTAAGCACTGGGGCCCTACAAGTTAGTCTAAGATAGGCGCTTGCATACTATTCATGGGCCACACTCTTCGAAGCCGAACATAGATAAGGAGGGAAACAACCACTTACGAGTCCTCTCGACTTGTAAACGGGAAAATTCTCTTGGGAGATCCTTAAAAATCTTAAGAGAAAAACACACTTAGGAATCCTCACGATTCTTAAGGAGAAAATACACCCACGAGATCCTCTCGACTCGTAGGGAGAAAAATCTTTATGAGACCCCTACGGCTCATAAAGTTGAAAAGTCTTAGGCGACAGATCCTAACCCTGTTTCCTAAGTCATTGCTACCCTGCAAAGAGTCCAAGATGGACATCTTCCTACTATCTATAGGCCAAACTTGCTAAAATCACATGGCGACAACACAGCAAAGAAAAGAAAGCAACAGTGGGAGATAAAAAAAATGTGTGTACCTTTTATTCATGAATTCAATTGAGTACATGACGAATCATGTAAAAGAATAAAAAATGGATACATGTTATTTAAAGATTACAAATGTAGCTACTGAGAAGGAGGCATTTTCAGTAAATCAGCCAGCTGCTCGCGCACTCCTCTCAGCTCCTTTTCGTGATCAGCTGCCGTGGCCAGCTCTGCTTCGACTAGAGCCCGCTGCTGCAAGCAAGACGAAAGTTTCTCGTCGATTTCCCATCGAGCAACTTCGCGATTCTGCGTAACCCGCTCTAAGAAGTCGAGTTTCTGCCTTAGCTCTAGCCCGTCCGAAATACATCGTTGCAAATTGTCGAAGACGGCTCTCAGTTGCCCAGCGTTTGCTTCAAACTAAGCGCGCAATCGGGAGGATTCACCTGAGGCTTCCTCGCGTTCCTTCCACATTAAGCTCACTTCTTGTTCAAAATGGCAGAGGAAGGGAATGCTCTGCTCAACTCATGCAGCCCGCTGGGAGTTCGAAGCCAACACCTCTGGAGCAGGATGCCTAAGCTCAAGCTCATGAAGGCAGGCCTCAATCTTCCTGCAGTGATTAACCCAAGACTCAACGATGACTTCGCTATGGAAGTTCACGAGCGTCGCCAGTATGGGATTAACCTCGGCAGCAAAATCTACAGCAAATGCAGGGACCTCTGCGTTAAGCTCCTCGATGTACTCACTTAACATGCGCCGGCTGGTCGCAGTGCCCTTGGAAGATGGACGTCTAGAAAAGGGCCCTGCCGACATTAAGATACGAGACTCGAAGGGAGCAGGAGTCGGCGTGATTGCTGCAAAACAAATCATAGTCAGATATTGGCTTAAAAGATAAAGAAGATGCAAAAGCGATGAAGGCTACCATACCGGCTACGGCAGGTGGCAGAGCTGGGAGTACCAGTGGCGCGGCAATTCTCTTGTCCCCTCCTTCAATTTGTAGTGATGTAATCAACTTAAAGTTAACAACGGCAGGGTCACCCATTAAAGAAAAGAAAAAATGTCGGTTAGAGAGGATACTCACCGGCACCAATAGACAAAGCGATTTCCGACTGGAAGGAGAAGTGCAGGTGCAAAGCTTGATACAGGTGATCAAAGAGAACTCCTGCGAGATTACGATGATACATGGTCAGTACACGAAAGATACTGCCCTCGATCTAAATTAATCGCAAACCCATACCTTCCAGCATTTGAGAGGATATAAGAGAAGGCGAAGGGTCGGTAACCGTCAGAGCAGCAACTGGTGATGCTTCTTCGGGTGGCATGACCTCAACGCTCACCACATCTGCATTAGAAACAAAAGAAATGCCGTCAGAAAGGATTGAAAGGGATTGCAGAATAAAAAGGAAGACAATGACCTAAGATCTACCTGATGAATCGCCAATCGAAACCGCGACAAGAGCATCACCAGGCGCAGCGACTGCTTCAGGCTCCCCCAATGGAATGGTTTCGCCACTCGTGGATTCATCCCCCGATTCTACGAGAGCCGTCGTGACACTCGCAATGCCAGGCAATGGCAGAAAACCACAAGGGGAAAGAGTGGCAGTCGGGGCTGTCCCGGACTCCTGAGAAAGAGTGGCCACTTCGGGTTCGGTGATTGCCGTCATCTCACCTACCACCTCCTCACTAGGACTTGGCCCTGTAGGGTATAACATATGAGAACATGAAGATCAAACTCTAATAAAAGGACTCAGTGTTACGTTACCTTGGGACGGCTTTTCAATTGCTTCCTGAGCCGCGCGTACCGCCTGTCTATGAGCGGTAAACAGGGCAGCCGGAGCACCCTTTGGAGAAATAAGGACAGGGGAAGCAGTGCTCAAGTCTGCACCTACAGCTAGGACGACATTGCGTTCTTTCGCTGCACGCCTCTTACACTTCCTTTCAGCCTGAGCCGCTAGAGCCGACCTCCTCAAGACCTCCGTCAAGAAGACATCATCATCCGAACCAAGTTCTGCCTCTGGAACATCTACGGCGTCCGTCATCGGCTGTTTAAGCGAAGTTTCTTTCGACGATACTAAGGGAACTGGGACTCCGGCAGTCGGCCCTGGAAGCGTTGCAGCGCCGCCTTGCAGGATTGGCACTACACTCGGGATAACCTGAGTCGAGGTAGTCCCTGCAATAAGACGAAAAAGAAGATTTAGTTTACCCATAAAAATAGGAATGAAGATACAGTGGGCCGAAATCTACCAATGCCCAAGAAAGCACGAAGCCTTTCCTCCTCTTCAAAGTCTTAAGAGAAGCCGTGAGAGCCTCTTCAGTGGAGATGCCTGTTGAAGAAGAAATGTCAGTCAAAGCATGATAATAAAAACGTAATAGCGAAAAGATACAACTGAAGTTTAACTGACTGTGCAAGGGTGATCAGTCCTGCTTTGTTGCTAGCTAATTGCTCGGAAGCTGCAATAGCAGCCTCCAGATCGGTATCATCCGGCGCCATGAATAAGCCTTCATTGGTCCCGTATTCGCTCAAGCCCTCGCTGTAAGGAGCATGGAGCTCCTGGCCGAATACGACGTCCGCAGAAAGTATTGACTTCTTTTTCTTCTGTGGAGGAGCGCCGGTAGCCGATAACACAAGCTTGCGCTTGGTGGGCAACTTAGGGCGACGAGTCCCAATTTCCGTACCCACACCCGACTCGGGAGACGCGGCAGCTACCACTTTTTCAGGCACACGGGGTAAAGGTAGCTCACGTATAGCACGTAGTACCACAGCCATAGCGGCTTCTCTCAAGGGAGGACGGACAATGGTCCGTCGCTTCAGAGGAACATTTAGATTACCAGCCGGGGCAGTGCCCTTGCGATCAAGCAGCAATCTCTTTTCCTCTCTAATAACGGTGCCCATCGAATGCAGGTACCACGCCACATATAGGTTCGGGCTTTTGGAACACAACTCGGCTCACTAATAAAGAAATGAGAGCCAGTGTTCAACCGCATAAAATGGTGCAATGCGCTCCGGATACCCTCTTCAGTAGCAACCGGTTCTGCCAAGAGGGCATCGAGCAGGACTGTAACAACCCTAATTTTCTTATACACTTTTTCCTATACAAATTTTTTTCAAAATATTTTTTTAAAATCCACAAAAGGGTATTTAAGCCTGAGCACAAGATATAGGTAATTATTTTTGTTTTTAATTACAAGTTATAAGAATGAAATAACTCCATTTTTAGTGTACAAGAAATTACTTTAAATTTAATGAATACTAGGAGTATTTATTCTTGCTGCTATCAGTTTAAGTAATTAAAAACCACAATAATTACAAGAAAGAGCTTGTAGCTCATTGGTAATACCTTGCACTGCTGAACCAAGCCACCGGAGTTCAAATCCCATGCCCCACATTATTTTTGTATTTATTTTGTTTTATTTTTTTTTTGGAAGTCAACGGTAAAAAGGCCATAACTCCCAAAATCTGTACTGGACAACAAAAAGTAAATATACCAAATTGTACCCCCAGAAAATCCCCGGCCACTAGAAGCCTGACTCGGCCCGACTCGGCGCCGCCGGCCGGCGAATCGGCCGACTCGGTCCGGCCGATCCGGCCGGACTTGGCCGGACGGCCGAGTCACCAACTGAGAAAAGTTGGCTCTTGACTTGGTCAACCCTATTCCACACTTATTATACCTGGATCGGTTTGATTTGGCCAATAAATCCCTTTTACTCCTAGATTTAATGATTTTTAATGAATTTTTAATGTTTTTTTATATTTTCTTTTAATATTTTTATCCTAACCCTAACCCTAGCCTAGCCCTATATAAAGACCCCTACCCTCTACCATTTCACCTCACAACTCTAAGTCCACTCTCCCAAATTCTCGAGAACTCGGTACGAAGAGCGAGAAGCGAAGCGCTGCCGAAATTGACGACGGATTCCGGCGACCGGATCAGAACCGACGCGACATTTTCGACGCATCGACGACCACCACATCTTTTAGCTTCTTTAGCTTGTCCAAACCGTAAGTTCCATCCCTTCTATCTCTCTTTTCTATAAGTGTAAAAATACGACTTTTTGGAACCCGACGGAAATCGGACAAACCGATTTCTGATTCGGTTTTTCTATAAATTTCCGCTTGTCACCTAATACATAATATCTACCCATATTCATGTTGACTATTAATCACCCATAAACAAATTTAATCAAACTTTTTCACATGCAATGATAGCTTCTTTGCAAAACTGTATTCTTTTCATAAAAATACCATGAAGTTCATTTTTCTTAGTTTAATCAATTACCTCACTCATAAATATGTTTATCTTGATCACAAAACTTGTAGAACTCAATTTGAATGAAATTTCACACATAAAATGATAACGTTTTCGAATACCGTATTCTTGCGCTATAATACCTTTAAGTTTAACATAGCATGTTTTACCTTTAAACTTCACCAAAACCTAAAATAAGTCACGAGGTAATGACCTACCGCTACACACACACAAATATAACCCTAATTGATAAACATCAAAACATAGAATACGACATTACAGGACTTTTCACTAAAATACCATATTCTTTATAACCTTTTCTTGAAAGTTTTAAGTTGTATAAAATTTTAAATAAAATGAAAGCACGATTGGTCATGGACATCGATCGTTTATCTAATCTGTCTTGTGATGTCTAGGCAAGTGTGTCTAGGCTAGTGGTTTTTAATTAGGCCCACGACTGTGCTTCCTTCCCACTTACCTGGCACTTACCTGACCGCAATTGACGGTGAAGAGGCGATTTGAGGCTTCTAATGACTTGTCGTTTAGACCCTTAGAAATAGGCTAGTTGGCTTAGGAAACCTTCGAAACTAAAATACAGAAAACTATACTCTTTTACAAATAAATACCTTATATTTATAAAACCGTTTTCCTAAATGAAAAGTATTTATAAAGCCTAAGCAAAGTGCCACTACAACCCATCTTTGGGGAACCTGTTAGGGATAGTACGGTTCATCGTGCACCCGCAGGCTAGTAGTGCGAGATTCAGACCTCCGCAAGGAGCATTCCGTCTCGAAAGGTTTAAAATACGACATTTAAGAAAAAATGAGATTTTTTGAAAATAAAATATTCATTTAAAAATTATTCATGTGTTAATATATATATAATTATAATTTAAACACCTATTTTATCATAAGTTAAAGTTTTCACTTTTTTTCTAAAATTAAAAGATTAAAAGTTACATTAAAATACCATGAATTTCAGATAAATCAATTAATACTGTTATTAGGATATATTCACTAGAATAACACAAATAAAATTCACACTCATTATAACTATAAAGACGAATATTAAATACTTGAGGTGTATTTTGTAAACTATACAAAAGTACTTTTTACATAAAACCCCCTCAAGTTTTATAAATTACAAGAAGGCCCCTAATAAATATAGAACTTCAAAATATCTTTCTTTTAGTCTGACTCGGGTTAGAGTCTGACTATTTCTGATCTGAATATGAATCAAGTCAATCTATATTCTTTATATTTCAACTCAAGATGAATACAGGAATCCCAGAATCCAGTTCACAATCTATATAACTTGACTGAACCGAACCATGGATATTCCTTTTACATGTTTCCCAGTATTCCATTTACATGACTCTACGGTTATAACCGTTTCCTGATATCATGGTTTCGGTCAGTCAATCAAGTCAATCATGCAATCATTACAAGTTTTACAAGATAACAATACAAACAAGGCATCGCGGGGTTTAAGGGGTAGATTGGTACGGAAGGTGTTAAAGGTGGCACGAGATGGTAAGATTAAGACACCTAACTTGAATCCAATTGCCGTTGTTCCGGGTTGTATAACGGAGACTTGTACTTCCATTTGCCCTGGTCTCTAGCATACTGAGACCCCTCTCGTATACACTGGCATCCTTCTGTACCAAGTTACAACAACAGCGTTAACACCATATTACTATAACATGACAATACAATACAACATTAAAAGCTACTCTCTCTCTCTCTCTCTCTCCTACTCTTGTCTATTTCTCCCTCTTACCTTTAGGACTTACCGAGCGATCTGTTCGCTGACGACATTCTGTTTCTCTCTTCTTTGAATGTCGTCAGGTGACCTGGACCCGGCAGAAGTTGAGCCAACACAAGAAGATTTGGAGCAATTTGTCGAAGACCCTGCAGTATAATTTCATTATACCTTGTTCTTTTCAGTATTTTCATTTCCTGTTATGCCACTGTTTAGGCATCGCTTTTCATTTCAGTTGTATTTTCTTTTCATGTATTGTACAAAGAATGCTATTAATAAAAGTTGCTGTTATTTCTATATCTTTTGTCTCTTGTGATTTATTTTATATTGCTTAGCTACGCTTAGCGTATGTACTTCTGAGTACATACGTAGCGGGCCTTGTCGCGTCCACTTCGCCGTACACTGGGAAGCGGGGCGTGACAGGTTTTGTTGGTGGCCCATGCAGGTCAGAGCTGTATGAATCCCTGTCATACAGTTCTGGTCTGTGTGAACAAGCTAAGCAATATAACACAAGAACCAGCAACTATAATATTCTTTACAATTCATGTTCCTTGAATATTACAATTTCTATTCCTTGAATCATATCATTTCATGTATTTGAATCTATTCTAACCCTATTCTTTCACTCACAATCACCAAATTGTTTTGAAACTGTTACACATTTTTTTTACAAATTTCGAGGACGAAATTTTTATAAGGAGGGTAGAATGTAACAACCCTAATTTTCTTATACACTTTTTCCTATAAAATTTTTTTCAAATTTTTTTTTAAAAATCCACAAAGGGGTATTTAAGCCTGAGCACAAGATATAGGTAATTATTTTTGTTTTTAATTACAAGCTACAAGAATGAAATAACTCCCTTTTTAGTGTACAAGAAATTACTTTAAATTTAATGAATACTAGGAGTATTTATTCTTGCTGCTATCAGTTTAAGTAATTAAAAACCATAATAATTATAAGAAAGAGCTTGTAGCTCATTGGTAATACCTTGCACTGCTGAACCAAGCCACCGGAGTTCAAATCCCATGCCCCACATTATTTTTGTATTTATTTTGTTTTATTTTTTTTTTGGAGTCAACGGTAAAAAGGCCATAACTCCCAAAATATGTACTGGACAACAAAAAGTAAATATACCAAATTGTACCCCCAGAAAATCCCCGGCCACTAGAAGCCTGACTAGGCCCGACTCGGCGCCGCCGGCCGGCGAATCGGCCGACTCGGTCCGGCCGATCCGGCCGGACTTGGCCGGACGGCCGAGTCACCAACTGAGAAAAGTTGGCTCTTGACTTGGTCAACCCTCTTGCACACTTATTATACCTGGATCGGTTTTGATTTGGCCAATAAATCCCTTTTACTCCTAGATTTAATGATTTTTAATGAATTTTTAATGTTTTTTTATATTTTCTTTTAATATTTTTATCCTAACCCTAACCCTAACCCTAGCCTCGCCCTATATAAAGACCCCTACCCTCTACCATTTCACCTCACAACTCTAAGTCCACTCTCCCAAATTCTCGAGAACTCGGTACGAAGAGTGAGAAGCGAAGCGCTGCCGAAATCGACGACGGATTCCGGCGACCGGATCAGAACCGACGCGAAGTTTTCGACGCATCGACGACCACCACATCTTTTAGCTTCTTTAGCTTGTCCAAACCGTAAGTCCCATCCCTTCTATCTCTCTTTTCTATAAGTGTAAAAATACGACTTTTTGGAACCCGACGGAAATCGGACAAACCGATTTCCGATTCGGTTTTTCTATAAATTTCCGCTTGTCACCTAATACATAATATCTACCCATATTCATGTTGACTATTAATCACCCATAAACCAATTTAATCAAACTTTTTCACATGAAATGATAGTTTCTTTGCAAAACCGTATTCTTTTCATAAAAATACCATGAAGTTCATTTTTCTTAGTTTAATCAATTACCTTACTCATAAATATGTTTATCTTGATCACAAAACTTGTAGAACTCAATTTGAATGAAATTTCACACATAAAATGATAACGTTTTCGAATACCGTATTCTTGCGCTATAATACCTTTAAGTTTAACATAGCATGTTTTACCTTTAAACTTCACCAAAACCTAAAATAAGTCACGAGGTAATGACCTACCTCTACACACACACAAATATAACCCTAATTGATAAATATCAAAACATAGAATACGACATTACAGGACTTTTCACTAAAATACCATATTCTTTATAACCTTTTCTTGAAAGCTTTAAGTTGTATAAAATTTTAAATAAAATGAAAGCACGATTGGTCATGGACATCGATCGTTTATCTAAACTGTCTTGTGGTGTCTAGACAAGTGTGTCTAGGCTAGTGGTTTTTAATTAGGCCCACGACTGTGCTTCCTTCCCACTTACCTGGCACTTACCTAGCCGCAATTGACGGTGAAGAGGCGATTTGAGGCTTCTAATGGCTTGTCGTTAAGACCCTTAGAAATAGGCTAGTTGGCTTAGGAAATCCTAGAAACTAAAATACAGAAAACTATACTCTTTTACAAATAAATACCTTATATTTATAAAACCGTTTTTCTAAATGAAAAGTATTTATAAAGCCTAAGCAAAGTGCCACTACAACCCACCTTTGGGGAACCTGTTAGGGATAGTACGGTTCATCGTGCACCCGCAGGCTAGTAGTGCGAGATTCAGACCTCCGCAAGGAGCATTCGGTCTCGAAAGGTTTAAAATACGACATTTAAGAAAAAATGAGATTTTTTGAAAATAAAATATTCATTTAAAAATTATTCATGTGTTAATATATATATAATTATCATTTAAACACCTATTTTATCATAAGTTAAAGTTTCCACTTTTTTCGAAAATTAAAAGATTAAAAGTTACATTAAAATACCATGAATTTCAGATAAATCAATTAATACTGTTATTAGGATATATTCACTAGAATAACACAAATAAAATTCACACTCATTATAACTATAAAGACGAATATTAAATATTTGAGGTGTATTTTGAAAACTATACAAAAGCACTTTTACATAAAACCCCCTCAAGTTTTATAAATTACAATAAGGCCCCTAATAAATATAGAACTTCAAATTATCTTTATTTTAGTCTGACTCGGGTTAGAGTCTGACTATTTCTGATCTGAATATGAATCAAGTCAATCTATATTCTTTATATTTCAACTCAAGATGAATACAGGAATCCCAGAATCCAGTTCACAATCTATATAACTTGACCGAACCGAACCATAGATATTCCTTTTACATGTTTCCCAGTATTCCATTTATATGACTCTACGGTTATAACCGTTTCCTGATATCATGGTTTCGGTCAGTCAATCAAGTCAATCATGCAATCATTACAAGTTTTACAAGATAACAATACAAACAAGGCATCGCGGGGTTTAAGGGGTAGATTGGTACGGAAGGTGTTAAAGGTGGCACGAGATGGTAAGATTAAGACACCTAACCTGAATCCAATTGCCGTTGTTCCGGGTTGTATAACGGAGCCTTGTACTTCCATTTGCCCTGGTCTCTAGCATACTGAGACCCCTCTCGTATACACTGGCATCCTTCTGTACCAAGCTACAACAACAGCGTTAACACCATATTACTATAACATGACAATACAATACAATATTAAAAGCTACTCTCTCTCTCTCTCCTACTCTTGTCTATTTCTCCCTCTTACCTTTGGGACTTACCGAGCGATCTGTTCGCTGACGACATTCTGTTTCTCTCTTCTTTGAATGTCGTCAGGTGGCCTGGACCCGGCAGAAGTTGAGCCAACACAAGAAGATTTGGAGCAATTTGTCGAAGACCCTGCAGTATAATTTCATTGTATTTTGTTCTTTTCAGTATTTTCATTTCCTGTTATGCCACTGTTTAGGCTTCGCTTTTCATTTCAGTTGTATTTCCTTTTCATGTATTGTACAAAGAATGTTATTAATAAAAGTTGCTGTTATTTCTACATCTTTTGTCTCTTGTGATTTATTTTATATTGCTTAGCTACGCTTAGCGTATGTACTTCTGAGTACATACGTAGCGGGCCTTGTCGCGTCCACTTCGCCGTACACTGGGAAGCGGGGAGTGACAAGGACACCCTGATTATAACTTGATTACTAGGCGAAATGATGCGGGTTGTACCTCATGAATAACGTCGAATCATTTTGCCTAAATACAAGAAAGCCCGGCCTGATTGAATATAAATGGAGAATCTCCCGAGCTTTCAAGGTAGGGGCCCCGTCTTTAAATGTGTCCTGCAGTGGCTGCACGGCTTTTGCGGATTCTTTACCGATGGTTAGGACCTTATCGGTAAAGGTTATGCCATCTCCAACTGTGCGCAGATGAAGGAGCAAACCCCTGGCTTCCCGCTGTGTCGGATTTACAATGGATGCGTCAACTAGCCGCATTATCCGAGGAAAGTTATACTTGTCTTAGAAGCCAGGCCTTTTGTAGGCACCAAAAGCGCCAAGTACATGAAGCTCGATCCATGACGTAAAATAATGCATCGAGAAGTTCATGTGCTGCACCCCTGGTTCAGTGGTGTCTGCCGCCAAGCCGAGGACGTGATACAAATAGGCTAACCCAGCGACCCCGACGGCCACTTGCATCCCAATAACCATTCAGTGAGCTGGATAAAAAATGGATGGCCTCATATGGCGAGGGTGCATTGGAAGCACGGACCAGCTTAGCCATAGCCTGAGGAACCCTAAAAAGAACGCTTCTTCGTCGATCCCAGGAGCTGCAAGCTCTGCGAAAGAGACGACCGGGGAAGTGGGGAGAAAGAAACTCCTCTGTTCCGCCTCTGCTGCCGGCTGATTGTCCAAACCAAAACCAGAAGGATCGTCGAGTTTGGCAAATTTCGCGGCATCTTTCGACAAGACTTCTGAGCGGAGAAAACGGGCAATGATATATGTGAAATTAACCCCACGGCCTCCGGATTCGAGAAAAAGGCTCTCATAGATATTCAACACCTTAATTAAACTTGGGAATTGATGTTGAATGTCATTCTCTGGGGTAAGGCCCATCATCACTGACTTAGCAGCAAAGACGTACTCATTCGGAGGAAGCAACTCTTCATAATGCTCCCCTCGGACGGGCAATCCATAGACCTCTGCAAACTCCTCTAAAGAGATTGAGACTTCTCAATCCAACAGAAGGAAGGTGTGGGTTGGAATATTTCATTTCTCCAGAAAAGTCTTAACCCACCAGGCAGGAGGCGTAGAACATTGAGAGAGAGAAGCGTAAATCGCGGGATACAACCCGAGCTTCAGCAACCGCGACTTCTTGGCTGAAAAAATATCGCGGGCCCATTGCAAGTACCCAGCTGGATGGCGGGGAACCAAGCCTATCATATATGGTTGTCCCTAAGGGCGCGACTCGCCTTGACAAATACGTCGCCCCAAGGTATCCAAAGCCATTGGAGGCTGTACGGGTATTGCAGCCGAAGGAGACCCTCTGAAGTCCAGTTAACCTCCTCTAGGGTATAGTTCACCGGGGGTGGGTCGGCATAGTGGATCGCCGAAATAGGCTCCGAAGGTACTGCGCAAGAGAAGCTATGCCGCCCCCTGACGATTTGATTGTACCATGTTCCCTAAAAATGAAGATTCTTGTATTTCGGATCAGGATCTTTGATCAGTGTAAACGCTTCCCTATCAAAGGGCGCTTCAGGGATCCGCCTTCCGAACGGACGAACGGGAAAGAAATGTCGAAAGACATAGTACTTGAGCGGGAAAAGAACAAAATTTTCAGCCGTCAATGCTACAGCTCAAGTTCTGGCACTTGGTACATTAAATTCGTACCACACTGCAATGCAGTGAAAGGGGATCAAAGGGGACCCACATAATCTAGATGACAGTTCATCATCAATAAAACAATCGCATCATTTGATGAGACTGTCATTAAATGAGAAAATCCTTAAAGGGTTCTCATTTAATGAGCATCCCTTGGGACAAGAAGTAAATCTCCCTTGAGAGCAGTGCTCTGCAATAGATATGACATCTGTCATAATTAATCATGAAAGGAATAAAATTCCCCCAAAATTTTTAAAGAGCAATGTTCTGTGAAGAAGATGGAATAATCCATCAGAAACCCTAAAAGCAAAGCTTTCTACAGAAGTAAAAAGTTCAGGATCTTTAAGATCTGCAAAGCGAACTCTAAAAGTTCTTCGTTAATGGGTTAAAAGAAACCCTAAAAAGGATTTCTTTTTTTCCGATCCATGATCTAGAGAGAGCAAAGCTCTGTTTTTTATAATTAACGGGTTAAGAAACCCTAAAAATCTTTAAAGATCTATGATCTAAGTAGAGCAAAGCTCTGTTAATGGGTTCAAATCTTACCCAAAAAATTTGACAGAGTCTTAACTATAAAGGAGTTTCTGAGGCAGAGAGCTATGCTCTAGAGGAGAATTAATTCTCAGAAAACAAGCAAGAAGATGAACAAAGGTCATCTCAAGGGCCAAGGGTCCTATTTATAGGCATTGAGAGCCGTTTCAACTTCTGAGTTGATCCAATGGCATAGATCCCGCCACCGCTGCACTCACGTGTAGGCCACGTGAGCGCAACGGTGGGGGGGACATTTGTTTCCTCAATCAGAGCAAACCTCTGTTCAAATTTTGAAATTTGAAATGAAGCAGCACTTCATAGCAGCGCTAGCGCTAAGAGTTAAAGAATCTGATGCGGCGCCCACGTGCAAACCACGAGAGCGGCAGCGCTAGCAGCGCCAGTGCTGAGAGTCAAAAATTCTAAGGCAGCGCACCACGTGCAAAGCACGTGAGCGCTAGCGCTAAGAGCGCTGCACTCTAAGCAGCGCACCACGTGCAAAGCACGTAAGCGCTAGCGATAGAACAAAATGTTCTCGGCCCTTGGATCAAAGATCCAATGAACATGATTAAAAATCATCAATTGACCAGAATAAAATTCTATTAAGGAAATATTCCTCAGAATCTTTCCAAAAAGGAAAGATTATGCTCTGAAAATTAGAGCACCGTTGGATCAATGATCCAATGATGATTAAAAATCACTAAAATACAGAATAAATTCTGTATGGGAAAAAATTTCCCAATCTTGTTAAAAACAAGAAAATTGCCTTCTGTAAAATAGAAGCCCTAGGATCAAAGATCCAACGGTGGGGAAATCCCCAAATCAATTATAGAAAGAGATCTTTTCAACCGATTCAACAAATCAGCCTTCACTATATAAAAGACCCAACACTTCAAGTCTGATAGAAAGGAACCCCCCATAAACTTTGAGAAATTTCAGAGAGAAGAGCAAGCTCTCGGCAGAAGAACTTTTCTTCAAGGTACAAACAGAGAGATAAAAAAATCTCATCAGAAAAAGAACTTAGTTGTTATGCTAGATCATAGATCTTTAAGACAAATTGTTTTTCACAAAAGAGATTATAACATCTCATTATAAAAAGGGGGGAGAATAATTCAATTCTCTTAAGATCACAGATCTATAAAGGCAAAGTCTTTCACCAAGAACATAAGAAATTGAAACATCTCCTATAAAATAAGAACTTTGTTCTTATATCCATGAGACAAAGTCTCTTATAAGAGAGAATTTAATTCTCAGAGCACAGAACTGCCTAAAAAAGAGCTTTAGTGCTCCAAGTTTAAAGAAGCACATCAGCGCTCCAAATCTAGCGCACAACGCTCCAAATCTAGCGCATAGCGCTGCAGAGCCTTTGCGCTCCAAATTTAAAATAAGCGCTTTGCGCTCATTAACTGGCGCACAGCGCCAAGCATGCCACGTGCTTCTCACGTGTGCGCTACTTCACCAAAAGCGCTCTGCGCTCATTTGTCTGGCGCACCGCGCCAAGCGCACCACGTGCTCCTCACGTATGCGCTACTTTAACAGAAGCGCTCTGCGCTCATTAACTGGCGTTCAACGCCAAGCGCGCCACGTGCTCCTCACGTGTGCGCTACTTAATAGAAGCGCTCTGCGCTCATTAACTGGCGCTCAGCGCCAAGCGCGCCACTTTCTCCTCACGTGTGCGGTGAGAGAACATAAATTGTTTTTTAAATGATAAAACCCAGAGCCATAATGAGTGCTCAGCATTTAATAAAAGACAAAAAGTTGTCAAGATCAATGCTCAGCATTGTTAAAGGACTGAACCTAATTAAATATCTTACGTTTTGAATAAATGGGCGGAGGCTAAGTTGGCCACAGATTTCAGATTAATTGAGCCATGATCAGTCGAAAATACTGCATTTTTAACACGGCAATTTCCCTATCATTTGAACTCATATAGAAGTGTTCGGTATTCATATTGCACATATTACCAAATCATCTCTGAAATACCAGATTTCATGTATTAGACTTGAAAACCGACACTTTAAGGGAAATTGACTGTGTTTCATGGCATCGCATCATCCTTATATTGCGCAACTCTTATCTCGGTGAAATTGTGCAGGAAAGTCCAGAAGCAGAGCCCAAATTGGGAAAAGAGCTGATAAAAGATACGCCAACTCAAAAGCTAAAGATCTGGTAGCGATACAGAAGGCCAAATAAAATTCAACATATCAAAACAAGGCCCATAAATCATTCCAAACCCATAGCAGAAATTACAAGCCCTAAGGCCTCCAAAGCGCCGCGGTTCCATGGCGGGAGCTGGCTTGCGCCGCGGAACCGCGGCGCTTTGATGACGTCATCGGCTAAAATTTCCTCCACGTGCTTCTTGTAACTTCTTAAGCTTCCAGAAGACTCCCGATTCTCCACGTGGCTCATCTAGAAGGCTCGGCTTAACAAACTATTTCTAGAAGGCTCTCTTAACAAAATTTTGGAGGGAAATTCAAATCTTTTGCTAACTAACTTGTGGAGGGAAAATTCAAATTTAAATCCTAGATCTAGAATTTTGAGGTCTATAAAAAGGAGCCTAGATCTAGGGTGCAAATGGTTCAAGAATCACCATCATCTTCAACCCACAAGTTGAGTGACACAACTTGTGCCTCAAAAATCCAATTCAAAAATCAAGATCAAGATCCCGAGAGCAATTCAAGCAAGAGTGCCTTCAACTTTTAGAAGCTACGTTGGATTTCAACGGAGCAAGAGATCCACGCCGATCTGCGACTCAAGGAGCCGAGCGAAGCCGAAATTGACGATCTAGTTCATCCCTTTTGTAAATTCAAGAGAGTTGTAACGAAAATTGTCGATAAATAAAGGTGAATTTTCTATATTCTTGCTTATCTTTTAATTCAAGCATAATGATTAGATCTCAATTTGTGATTGTGTTTGTGATCATGATGTTTGAGTAATCTCCGCTCGTGTAGGAGTTGTGACGATCTTTAGATGATGATGATTTAGATATTTTTACAATTCTTAAATCCTATAATGTTTGAAAATTCTAGTGAACCAAATGATTAATGACCTAGTTTCGAGATAATGCTTTCTTGATCGTGTTCACTCAAAACTAGGGAACAACTATTGACCATTTGATTAACTAGAAGCTAGAATTTGATGCGATCTATCGAAAGGACAAAGGATGAGTTGCGAAATCTCTAATTTCCTCGCAAGATCCTTAAACCTCGATGAATTTTCATCGATCTAGTATCAATTCGTTAATGGATAAGAATGAGTTATCATTAGATCTCATCACATCTATAGATCCGATCTACTCCTACGAGCCATACTTCTAATCTTGATTGTTGGTTGGAAATTATCACACATCTCAATTCTTGTTTTTAATGTTTCTTTTAGATCTAGATTTTTCTTATTCTTGATCTTCAATTACAAATCATGAATTGTTTTCTTTTCTTTGCCTTAAATTTTCAACTCATCTAATTCGAAAATTGAACGGATCTCACTTTCCCTGTGGACGATCCGCACTTACTAACGCGCTACATCCGACACCGTTATTGATTGCGGTCAAAATATTTCTTTGGTTGTGATTTCTACACATAATTTTCTAAAAACATACACAACAAGAACTCGTTTCAATCAAATGGCGCCGTTGCCGGGGATCGTGTGCTATTTGTTTATTTTTTGAAATTTGAGTTGAAAAGTTTATTCCATCAATATTTTTTAGATCAAAACTTGCGCAAAACACTAAACGAGTTGTTGTGGTTAATTGCAAGGAGATCTGGAGCTTGCTGTGAAATTGGAAAATTATTTGGAGAATTCCAAAGAGCTAAGGAAGTGTTCAGGAGTGCTCTGGTGAGTTTTTGTGCAGAGAGGAGCTTGAGGCGTGGCGGACCGTGGCATAAGGCGACTATCGCGGCGGAATCGCGGCGGTTCAAGGGCTTCTCTGTAAAATTTTTAGCAGGTAACCTCTATCTTTCTTATCTCCTTCCTAAAATCTGCTCCAATTAACAATTTGTTGCAGGATTCTTTGCAAAAATCGCTGCGCCGCAAAAAGCAAAATAAATTGTGCTTGTTTTTGATTTTGTGGTTGTTTGCATAATTAATACGGACATTAAGGGGCACGGCCAAATCCAGATTAGGTGGGGAGTTCATTACCCTTCCTAGGCCCCAAAAATCACAAACTTGCATCCGCATTACCCTCATTAATTAAAAAATATCTAGAGATGACTCTAAGGACCGTCGCGCTCACTTAGAACAGAAGAAGGTCGTGGGTAATTCATTGCTTATCCGCGTTTCTTTTTGTGGTGTCTAAGGAAAGTGTGTCGAAGGCTAGTGGTTACTTAATTAGGCCCACTACTTACGTAGTGGAGAACCTCCCACTTACCTGGCACTTACCTGGCCACAGGAGAAACAAAGAGGCAGTGGAGGATTTTATCCTGCGACTTGTCTTTTGGAAGTTAGGAGCGGTCGAGAGCTTTGACCTATGTGACCATAGATTTTAGGGTTGCTTGTTGCATTTGTTGTGATCGCATCATGTTTTCAAAATCCGTATCATTTTTCAAAACAAACACCGCATTCATTCATTCATTCATTCCCCTAATTATAAATTACGCTACCACTTGTACTAACCCCTTTTAGTGCAAGATAGGCTGGACACGGGATTCTAGTGCCCGACTTGTCCGCGTCCCCTCGATCGACTCCGAAGTCGGTATTTCTCCATTTACCTTTCTTTTACCCACCACCACACCCACACCGATGGATCCGTCTCCATCGAACCTCTTTTCCGCTTCTTTGCCGCCGTCCGTTGGTGCGCAGAATCCTTCACGCATCTCTCTCCAAGAGAGGTGCTATCCTTTGCGAGGTCCTCTCTCGACCTGCTTATCCATTCCACCAGCCAACGGGGATAACTTTGAGATTAAGCCCCAGTACATCAACCTTCTACCCAAATTCCACGGTCTCGAGACTGAAGACGCATACGTTTTTATCACCAAATTTGAAAACGTATGCGCAATGATGGGTACATCACAACTTTCTGTGGATGCCATGCGTCTACGACTTCTTCCATTTACCTTGTGCGATATAGCCGAGAAGTGGCTGTATAACATCACCGCACATTCCATCACGAATTGGGAAGAATTCGTTACGGCATTCCTTAAGAAATTCTACCCTATGCAAAAGACAGCTCGAATCATAGCGAACTATATCAATTCTCCCAGCTTCCGGCTGAACCATTTTCAAAATGCTTTGAACGATTCAAGGATCTTTTGGTTCAATGCCCACATCACGGCATCCCGAGATGGGATCTTTGCCGAATCATATATAAGGGCAGTAACCCTACCACTAAACAAAACCTTGAAAACATGTGTCAAGGCACCTTTATGACCAAGGATGATGGGGAAGCACGAAAATTTTTAGAAGAGTTCGCTGAAAAGTCCTTACAGTGGGAGACTGGAACCCAGCCATCGAGTAGGGGTGGCGTACACCAAATAGACGTGTCCATAGGTGTTCGAGCCGAGATGGCAGCAATGCAAAAGAAGCTCGACGCTATGGAACACAAATTCTTAGCAGCCTCCCTAAACCCAATGTCGCTCCCCAAAACTGTTTGTGGGTGCTGTTCTGATCCGTCTCACTTAACGGAAGAATGTCCATTAAACTCTCAGTTTCAAGGTCTCGAGCATACCAATGCCGCATTTCAAAGACCTAGAAACGATCCATATTCTTCCACGTATAATCAGGGTTGGAGGAATCACCCGAATTTTGCCTGGAACCAATCCCAAAACACGGTTCCAAACCCGAATCAATTCCAAAGGGTCCTTCCTCCACAACAGCAACCACTTCATCTCACCCAGCACCCCTACCAGTCATAAAATTTCCAAAACCAGGTCAACCCTCCTGCACCTTCTAATCCTATGCAGTCGACCTGTTCTGATGAGTTCTCTCAATTCGCTCAAACCATGAAATCACTCGTGTCAAATTTCATGGAAGTGTCGGCCGAGGTTAAGTCTTCCGTCGGTGAGATAAAGAAAAACTCAGCGTCCCAAGCTGAGAGTATCAAAACGATGGAAGCTGAGATTGCACGACTTAAGGCCGAAATGAGTGCGAGAGAAAAAGGGAAACTTCCGTCTCAACCCTTACCAAATCCTGGGCATTACAATGTAAATGCCGTCACAACGTTGAGATCAGGAAGAGTGCTGGATAACCATGTTGGGGAAGAAGTTGATGATATTGAAAATCCTATCAACACCCCGGCTGAGACCTTTCCTCACACACACACTTCTACGTCTGATTCTTGTTCTCCTACCCCACTGTCTTCTCGCGGCCTATTCTCTATTTCCCTCTAGGCTCGACACCTCAGCCCACCTCTTCTAGTTCTCCACAGACGATCCTCACTCCTATTTTAGGATCAGGTCCACACACACTTCCTTCTCCTATGATGGACCTAGCGCTCATTGCTAAAGCACCTTACCCGAACCGGTTAAGGGCTAACAAATCGAGTCCACATATGGAGAAGATTATGGACATGTTTAAGCAAGTTAACATCAACATCCCTCTCCTAGATGCCATCCAACAAGTTCCGTCCTATACGAAAACTCTTAAGAACTTGTGCACTAGGAAGAGAAAGACTCAAGTGCCCAAGAAGATATTCATGGCAAAGACTGTAGACACGGCTTTTCCCCAACAATTACCGAGGAAACGTAAGGATCCTGGATATCCTACTATTTCCATTTCTATTGGGGAAAAACACATTAACCGTGCTCTACTAGACCTTGGGGCAAGTGTTAACCTGCTTCCATACTCAGTCTATGAGCAACTAGGTATCGGAGAGTTGAAACCATCTCCTTGCACTCTCCAGATGGCTGACCGATCAATCACCAAACCTAGGGGTGAACTGGAGGATGTGTTAATAAAATTCGGGGAATTTATATTCCCTGTGGAATTTATTGTAATTGAAACACAGCCTGTAGCGAACCCACGAAATCAAATTCCGGTGATTTTAGGTCGCCCCTTTTTGGCCACTTCCAACGCTATCATCAACTGTCGTAATGGTTCTATGACCCTATCTTTCGGGAATAGGTCAATAGAGCTGAACATTTACAAGTTGGGAAGTGTACCCTCCGAACCTACTGTTCAGGTCTGTTCTGTCGACTTAATGGATGTCGACAGCAGCGAATTTGATGATCCTCATGATACTGATCTTGACTCTTTTCATACGATGTTGTTTGACCCTACGATGTATCATACACATACGGACTCTTCCACCGAGATGTCCGGGTCAACAACTAACTCCGATTATGAACTGCTTTTAGAGTCTGAAGATCACCCCGCACTTTATGATGACATTATTCTTCGGGGTATTGACGGAACTATTGAGGAGATCTTCGCTGATGAACTCGCATTTTTGAATGACACGGGTGTTGAGATGAATCATTTCCCAATCAATGAAATTGAACCTCCACCCCTTCTTCTGAACTGTAAAAAGAATGCGAGCAATCCATCACATTCACGGCATCGTCTCTCCAAAATGAGACGCACACACATTCTATTCCACCACTTACCCTTTCCCCACTTCTTCTTCCACCAACCTGAGCACTGCATTGATAAAATTTTTGAATGGTTGGTGTTAACGTTCGGTCTTTGCAAAGCTTGGCATTGACCACTGATTTTTGACCCCCTCATATGATTTTCAAAAGATTAACATTGCATAACTCAAGTTTGGGGGGGACGGCAATTTTTCTGGCTCTTGAAAAGAAAATTTTTACAAAAAATTTTGAGTGAAAAGAATAAGTTTGGGGGAGGATCTTCACTTATATATTTTGCCCCCACTAATAAATTCCTCCCAGGCTTACAGGTTTTGTAGATATAGTGGTTGGCAACAGTGAGGACACTGTTGAAAACAAGTTTGGGGGAGGTTTGTGCTTAGTTTTGCATCATTTGCATATCATTTGCATAAGTACAAAACATTTTTTTAAAAAAACCATAAAAATTTAAAAAATTTCAAAAACCCATAAAAATTTTGTGTAAAAATTTTTTGTAAATAATTTTTCAAAACCCATAAAAACCTATAAAAATTTAAAATTTTTTCAAAACCTATAAAAATTCAAAAATTTTCAAAATCCATAAAAATTCAAAAATTTTCAAAATATAAAAATATTTAATATTTATGATAATTAAAGATTAGATAGTGAACAATTACATCCAGGAGATTAGAAAAATTTAAGAAAACCAAGAAAATTAGAAGTTTTCTTATACGAACTAGTAATAAGTAGTTATGAGCTGTTGTCCCAAGGGTTAGTAAGATGGAGAAAGTCACTAATCTGAGGATAATAATAAGTTTGAAAAATAGTTTCTATTCTGGGAAGCCAAACATTTTGAACGTTGATACCCTGCTATTCGCACTCACACACGTCTTAAAGCCCGGGATAGTAGAGGATACCTTGAAATGCTTTTGTATTAAAGCCGATGTATGAAGGAAATAAAAAAAATGAATAAAATATAAAGTGGTGAGAAAAATGGACACTGGTTTTGTTATCACCAAGGGCAATAAAAATATATAGCGAGGGTGCCTCTTCACCTAGTGCCCTAAGGCCAACTGGTCTGGGAGTCACTGCTATGCTAAGGTGCAAGACGAGGAAAATACACCAAATAAGCAAGCACATGAGTAATCGGTCGGTTAGTACCTCAAGAAGTATTAACGGTCGCATGAAAGTGTGTAAGCAAATTCGTCTAAATATTCATTAATTAAAAAGTACTGAGGCTGATGGACAAGAGTATGATAGCTTGAATTGAATTCTCCGGGTGTAGGGATGTCCTTAACACACACGCAGGGTGATATGATCGATGTTTGGAAGAAAGATAGGAATGAAGAATAAGACAATGTTTTATTGAGGGAGGACGTGATTTTTGACATCTTTTCATGACCATTAAGATAGGGCTCATGACAACCGAAAAGCTAGTTTAGTTGGAAACCCTAATTTTCAAGGCTTTTCTTTTACAATTCTTTTCTTTAAATGTAATATTCATGATCTTCCTTTTATTATTGGATTTTGTAGGTGCAATCCGCTGAAAACCCTCAGGAGACAACACTCCTCCTACTAGGGACACTTAGAGGTTTAAAGGCTTGTTGCACGTGCTCAGTGCAATCGTTTTGCCTACGAAAGTGTGCTTTTCTCTTTCTTTATTTTCTCCTTCTCTTTTTAATAAAACAGTTCGGTCGAGACGATCGAAAATAAGTTTGGGGAAATTTGATCAGTCGAAAATACTGCATTTTTAACACGGCAATTTCCTCATCATTTGAACTCATATAGAAGTGTTCGGTATTCATATTGCACATATTACCAAATCCTCTCTGAAATACCAGATTTCATGTATTAGACTTGAAAACCGACACTTTAAGGGAAATTGACTGTGTTTCATGGCATCGCATCATCCTTGTATTGCGCAACTCTTGTCTCGGTGAAATTGTGCAGGAAAGTCCAGAAGCAGAGCCCAAATTGGGAAAAGAGCTGATAAAAGATACGCCAACTCAAAAGCTAAAGATCTGGTAGCGATACAGAAGGCCAAATAAAATTCAACATATTAAAACAAGGCCCATAAATCATTCCAAGCCCATAGCAGAAATTACAAGCCCTAAGGCCTCCAAAGCGCCGCGGTTCCGGGGCGGGAGCTGGCTTGCGCCGCGGAACCGCGGCGCTTTAATGACGTCATCGGCTAAAATTTCCTCCACGTGCTTCTTGTAACTTCTTAAGCTTCCAGAAGACTCCCGATTCTCCACGTGGCTCATCTAGAAGGCTCGGCTTAACAAACTATTTCTAGAAGGCTCTCTTAACAAACTTTTGGAGGGAAATTCAAATCTTTTGCTAACTAACTTGTGGAGGGAAAATTTAAATTTCAATCCTAGATCTAGAATTTTGAGGTCTATAAAAAGGAGCCTAGATCTAGGGTGCAAATGGTTCAAGAATCACCATCATCTTCAACCCACAAGTTGAGTGACACAACTTGTGCCTCAAAAATCCAATTCAAAAATCAAGATCAAGATCCCGAGAGCAATTCAAGCAAGAGTGCCTTCAACCTTTAGAAGCTACGCCGGATTTCAACGGAGCAAGAGATCCACGCCGATCCGCGACTCAAGGAGCCGAGCGAAGCCGAAATCGACGATCTAGTTCCTTCCTTTTGTAAATTCAAGAGAGTTGTAACGAAAATTGTCGATAAATAAAGGTGAATTTTCTATATTCTTGCTTATCTTTTAATTCAAGCATAATGATTAGATCTCAATTTGTGATTGTGTTTGTGATCATGATGTTTGAGTAATCTCCGCTCGTGTAGGAGCTGTGACGATCTTTAGATGATGATGATTTAGATATTTTTACAATTCTTAAATCCTATAATGTTTGGAAATTCTAGTGAATCAAATGATTAATGACCTAGTTTCGAGATGATGCTTTCTTGATCGTGTTCACTCGAAACTAGGGAACAACTATTGACCATTTGATTAACTAGAAGCTAGAATTTGATGCGATCCATCGAAAGGATAAAGGATGAGTTGCGAAATCCCTAATTTCCTCGCAAGATCCTTAAACCTCGATGAATTTGCATCGATCTAGTATCAATTCGTTAATGGATAAGAATGAGTAATCATTAGATCTCATCACATCTATAGATCCGATCTACTCCTATGAGCCATACTTCTAATCTTGATTGTTGGTTGGAAATTATCACACATTTCAATTCTTGTTTTTAATGTTTCTTTTAGATCTAGATTTTTATTATTCTTGATCTTCAATTACAAATCATGAATTGTTTTCTTTTCTTTGCCTTAAATTTTCAACTCATCTAATTCGAAAATTGAACGGATCTCATTTTTCCTGTGGACGATCCGCACTTACTAACGCGCTACATCCGACACCGTTATTGATTGCGGTCAAAATATTTCTTTGGCTGTGATTTCTACACATAATTTTCTAAAAACATACACAACAAGAACTCGTTTCAATCAAGCCCATATACTCATAAATCTTTGATCTTAGTCCCAAATTGGACTACAGATCTCCCAACCAATATTGGTTCAAGGGTACATCTCTTCACTCCTCTGATATTTGCCGTTGTAATCCTTCAACGTCTTCAGAGAGGTGACGGGTCCCGACAACTAGACATTCCATGGACTGTAGGGTCCTTAAACTCATGGACTATGATGTCCTTAAACTTTACAGACTATGATGTTTTTAAACTATGGACTATGATGTCCTTAAACTTCGTGGACTATGATGTCCTTAAACCCATTGGACCGCAAAGTCCCTAAACTAAAACAATAGAGCCCAAATGCTCCTTTGTTGGATCTAAATGATCCTGTTAACTAGATCTTAGTCTAAATAAGACTAACGTATCCTTAACAACCATTTAAGTTGATCTTAATCTCAAACGAGATTAACGATCCTTAAATAAATCCAACTACAGATCCCTCAAATGACACTGGTTCATGGGTATATCTCCTCACACCTCTGATATATGTCGTTGTAATTATTCAACGTCTTCAGAGAGGTGGCGGGTCCTGGTAACCAGACACTCAATAGACCGCAAAGTCCTTAAACTAAAACAATAGAGCCCAAACGCTCCTTTGTTGGATCTAAATGATCCTGTTAAGTTGATCTTAGTCTAAAAACTAGACTAACGTATTCTTAACAAACGTTTAAGTTGATCTTAGTCTCAAATGAGACTAATGATCCTTAAACCCAACCCAAAACCCAAATCTAAGAAAATACGGATTTGGACTAATCCACGCCCTATGGGCGACAACATAAATTAGTCTCCGTATACATTCCACGGGCAGCCAAAACCAAAACAAACATACACGACACGAAGTGATCATATGAAGAAGGAGAAAGTTGTTACCGCGATGCAGTAGCATAATTAACTGCAGGGGCTTGTGCCTGCAGGGAAGAGCGTCCCCACAATCAAAAACTCCTCAAACGAGGGGGAATCTGACGAAGTCTGCTACAACGGCTGTATCGGTCTAAACCTTCGATACACGGTACCATAAATCAACTTGGTATCTTCGGAGAGGTGGGCGGATATAATCAAATAGCATCTGCCACCAAATTCAGTCAAGACGACCTACGCGGTTCCGTCTCTGTTTTCGGCGGTGAACAGATGCAAAGCACCGACATCTGAAATTCCAACTGGGAGATTATGTCTTTTTGAAGATCTCTCCAAACCGTAAAGTGATTCACTTTGGAAAGAGGGGTAAGCTCAGTCCGAGATACATTGGACCATTCAACATACTCGAACGAGTCGGAGAAGTGGCATATCGTTTGGCCTTTCCACCTCATTGGAAGGAGTGCACAACATATTCCACATATCCCAGCTTTGAAAATATGTGAGCGACCCCAGCCACATCCTTGATCACTTTGTGCTCACTGTACAGTCGGATCTATCTTGTGAGCAACAACCCGTTGAAATCCTGGACAGAAAGGTAAAGTCATTTCGGAACAAGAAGTAAACTTGGTTCGAGTGATATGGAGAAACGATTCGCCAAGAGAATCAACATGGGAAAGAGAAGACAACATGCGTATAAGATACTCTTACTTGTTTGTAAATTACACCTTAGATATTTATAAATTTCGAGGACGAAAATTTTGTAAGGAGGGTAGAATGTAACGACTCTGTTTTTAATGTACATAATTTTAAAAATTAATGTACAGAAGAGAGTATTTGTAAGCCTGAGCACAAGTTATAAATTTAACTTGTTTTTGAACAGCAAGAAACAACTTGTAGCTCATCGATAAAGTCTTGCACTGCTGTGACATAGCCCCTGTGTTCAAATCCCTCCAGCCATATATTATTTTTAATGATTTTTCTTTTAAAATTTTTGGAAGCCCAAAAGTTTATACGTGCAATACACGTAAAAATGAAAAGTCTTAGAAATCAAACATGTGGAAATTATTATATGAACAGACCCCGACACGTGGCATCAATCCAGACCCCACCCTCACCCAATCGACCGGCGAAGGAACCTCTGGGACCGGCGCCGCCGGGGTTACCCATAGATAATGCCCCATCTTTTGAACCCTAACTCTTGGCCTTCCCCCCACTACTCCTCTTCTGTTTGAATTTCGTGCAAATTAACAGAGAATTAAAATCACCATTAAACCAATATTTTAATACATTTTAATTCTATAAACCGTAATTCTATCCTATAAATACCATCCCATATCCTATACCTCTCCATTCTGAAATCTATTGTCAAAACTCTCAAATTTTTCCAAGTTAAAGAAGTGTACAAGTGGAGTTAGCCCAAGATCAAGTTTCGGCGACAATTCGGGACAATTCCGGCGACACTGTGACTCCATGAAAACATCAAATTGTTCCTATACCTCATCTCTCTCGCTATTCATCCAGTAAGTCTCCTCTTTTCTCATCTCTTCCCTATCCAAAAAGTTCTCTTTCCAAAACTCATCGGAAGTAGAGTTATTCCGACATCCAATTCTGAAATTGTTAAAAACACAACTTTTCTTAATAACCAAACATCCATATTGTTATATCTTATTTAGTAATATTAAAACAAATTTTGAAAACAAGTTTCACCTTAAAATTCATTTATGCAACTTTTGTTACACTTTTACGTTTAAACACCACAAACTTTACATACGACATCTTGTATCATATTTGCTTGTATTACCTTTCGAAAAATCTCACTAGGTAAAGACCTATCTCTCACAACATACATCTTGACATAGCACGATTACTTGAAAACCATATTTTTGTGGATAATACAATTTTAAATTAAAATATCCTAACCTATTAAAAACCGTATTCTTTAAATTGTTTTAATCAAATTCCTTACGATTATATCTCTACAACCCACTTTTGGGAAATCCGATTTGGTTGGTGCAGGTTATCGCACATCCATCGGATTAGTAGGGCGAGATGCAAACCTCCTCACGGAGCATACGATCTCGATGGAATTTTTTATTACAATTTTTAAGAAAGCGTGATTTCTATTTAATAAATAAATTTATTTTCTAATAATTATATATAAATATTATCAAAACATCTATTTTATATTTACAATAAATTCCATATTTTCTAAACACAAGAATCACAAATTTCATTAATATACCATTAAAAATCCATACAAGTCAATTTACACAAAAATACCATATATTATTCAAGCTTGGTATTTATTCAATAGAATACCTCACTTTTAAAATTTACATCCATGAAAACCAAAAATACGATAAATAAATACTTGAGATTTATTTTGAAAGTGTACTAAAACTATTTTTATAAAAGACCCTCAAGTTATATTAATTTACATTAAGGACCCTAATAAATATAGGTTTAAGCGGGACCAATTCTCTTGAGCCTCTGGGAGCCGGAGAAAGTGGGTGCTTGACTATTTAAGGTAGAAAACTAAAATGGAGTTATCAATGATAATTGGCTTAGAAAATATCACAAATCCTGCCGTTCATGTACAGCAGTTACCGATAAATTCAAAACCTAATTCAGAAATCCAGTTCTATTAAGTGTCTAACTCAATCTGAGTCTCAGTCTAATCTCAATACAATTCCAACCCGAATACAATTCAAATATAACTCCAATACAACATGAATCCATATATACTGGAACTTGAACATGAATATCAGAATGCTATCTAATATCAATATGAGTTTATTTGACCGAACCATGGATATATGTTGACTTGATTACAAGACTATCCGTTTACATCCTTATCCGTTGATATTAACAATTTATACCATGGTCTCGGCAAGTCTTTTATCAACAAATTATTAAAATCAATACAAAATAATTACGGGGTTTTTAAAGGTGTAGACTGGTATGGAATGTGTTAAAAGTGGCACGATGATGATCACTTTAATACACCTAACTTGAACATCCATTGCCGTTGTCCTGTGGGTTTTGACGGGGCCTTGTACTCCATATACTTTAGTCCACGGAGCAAGTTGGACTCCTCTCGTATACACTGGCACATTCTGTACCAAAGTACAAACAACTACGTTAGCATAACAAATATACATTATACAATTATATTCTCTTTAAAAAGCTCATCTCAAAAGTCCAAGATCAAGACCAAGAAAAGAGGCAAGCTTTCTTCATCAAACTCTAAGAACAAGAGAGCACAAGGGTTCTCAGGGTAAAAGCCTAGGGCTTTCATTCTGAGCAAGCATATTTTTCGAATGGAGAACTTGGCTAAAGCCTCCACGATCCATGAAGGGACGACCGGCGTCGGATACCCCATAAAGGGGTTATACACTACCTTCAGAAGCCCCTCAAAGGGACTTTCCGCTTTGGAAATCCTAGTAAGGGGATTTTTCGCTCTCGGGACCCCCCGAAAGGGGTGCCCGCTGTTGGGGACCCCCCAAAAGGGCTTCCTTGCTGTCGGGGACCCCCAAAGGGGTTTCCTTGCTTTAGAACCCCCAAAAGGGGTCCCCGTTGCCTCGGGAGGCACCACAATCTCTTTCTCATTTTCCTTTTTGCTGGGGGCTTCCCGACACTGTAATACCCAGTTCCGTTTGTACATATCCGTATTTGTGAATAAATGTCTTTCCCAATTTTTTCCAATTTAATCTCTATTATTTTTTTTCTATTTTATTTCTCCTATTAACTTTTTTCCTATACCCCTGCCCATCTCGCCCTCTCTCCCCCTCTCTCTTTTTCTTTAACCCACATACCCTAGCCCTTCTCTCTCTTTTTCTCTCTCTCCCTCTCTCTCTTCTTTAGCCCAAACCTTTAGCCCAAACCCAACACAACTCATACAGCATCCCCTCATATCTTTCTATCTCTTTTTTCTCTTTTTCTCCTTCAATTTTGGCCGGCCACTCCCATTCTCCTCTCTTTCATCAACTGCCACTACATACTTCTTCAATTTTTTGAATTCCTACAATATAAAAAATGAAATCCTCTAATCAATCTCATTAACTACAATTTTAATTCACCAATTAATCCTATTAATCTCCTTTAATTACCACCCCCTATTTAATTCTCATTCTCTTTCTTTCACAATCACTCACCTTTCTCCCTCTCTTCTGGCAAAGCTAAGCCTTTTTCTCGACCTCCTGTCTTCAACTTCAAACCGAGACCCGCACTTGTGCCTCCTCCGACAACCGCAAACTCCTTTAGCCCTCGCCGTCGCCGCACCCCATCATCATCGAGCACTTAAGCACCCAAACCCATTAACTGCAGCTCCTAAACCCACCGTCGACGACTCCTCCTCGAGATCCTCATCGCATTTTCTCCTTCACTGGAACCTCCTTCTTCCTCCATCACTGGCGCAACCACCTCCTTCTTTTCAACACCTTAAACCCAAACCTCCATCACTATCGCCCTCGTCTCGGTGCAGTACCCATCACCACCGCCGTCGTCCACCTTGCTGCCACCAAACTCGCTGATAACCTGCTCTGCGACCTCACTGCGGCCACAACCTAGCCACCGTCACTGTTGTATCCGTCATTGTAGTCGTCGTCACCATCATTGTCGTCGTCGCAGCCACTGTTGCTTCCGTCGAGCCTAAGCCCCTTAATTACAACCGAGACACCGTGCCGTTGCCGCCGCCGTTGCATCCGTACAAGTCACTTTCGTTGTCTCCGTAGCAGCCAACGTCAAAGTGGTCATCATCGTCAACACTGTCGCCGTAACCATCGCCATCATCGAAGCCTAACCGAGCCCCGGCATTTCATCGAATGCTTATAACCGTCACAATCGCCGCTCATACATTCATCGCCGTCGCCGTCCAAGGCATGGCCTCGGTCTCTGTAGCCATCACAGTCATCAACGCAGACACCGTAGCAACACCGTACACATCCGTCGCATCCTGTATCGTGCTCGAGCCCCGCGTTGTATAAACGCCGTCTCGTGTGTCGAGGTGAATACTCATCATGTAGTGTCTCTTCTATATCAGTGACACAGGCAAGCGAACTCTTTCACTTACTTAATCATGCTACACATATATATTTATATATATTGAGATATATTAATCGATTTGATAAATGTTAATTTTAATTTAAATAAGTATGTATTCTAAATGATAGGCACGATTATCGTATTCAAAACCTAATTGAAAATACCGGAATTTATAATCAATAAATCCCTTTAATTATAAAAAATGTCATATAGGAATTTGGGTTGAAGATGCTGACGTTTACACCATGAAATGACAGCCCAGATAACTGACACTGGTTTCACCAAATTCCATCATATTTTGATATTTTTAACACAATTTATATTGTCGACGTGGCTGGTTGATTACTACAGTAACAATTTATACGTAGTGACACTAAACAGACCGTAACTCTATGCATACGATGGATATTACTGATCCATCTGTTGAGTTGGAATCTTAACTGGTAAATATATATTTCATTGAACGGTAGAGATGCCTAAATCTGAACATGACTATTGGAAAAACGCATTCGAACTTGGACTTCCAGTTCAGAAACTGAAATTCCAGCATTGAATATCTGTTTTAAAACGATCGTATCTCCTTAACCAGAATCCCGATCGGTATGAAACCAATTTTATTGTCTAGATAATTGAGTTTACTGCTTATGACTTTTATATTATTTCGCTTGATTATGCATGTATGAATTACTGTAAATTTTTCTAACCTAATGATATTGGTTGCCCATGTTTTACTCGTAGTATACTTCACTAGATTTCTATCATATTGCATGACTGTTATATCCTCAGTGATTAGTGATCATTTGCATTGATACCCTAGTGACTATTTTTACATTACCGAGTGATGAGTGTTAGTGATTGGATTGTGGTAAGTATGTTACTGTAAAAGCGTGATTGAATAGTGGAAGTGATATATACTTGTACACAATAAGCGAAACCATTTAGTTATTATATTGTCGACATCTATGGGGCATATATAAGTGTAACTATAACTGAAATGGGACGGGTATGGAAGCACTTATATTAGTGTCATATGTAAGATATCGAGGACTGTTCACTTATCTTGAATACCGGTCGAGACATACTTGATGGAGACCCTGTCTCCAATTCTCGCATAAACCTATCATGGAGCGACTAGTATTTAGATTCATGGTCGGGCCTTGATGTTGACCATGGGGTATGGGGTAGTTTGAGTGTGAGTTCGATCAACGAAATCTCAGGAATCACTTTACTGGTATATTTCATGATTTTTTGATATTGTTATTGAGCGTGTTACTGACTCTTACTAATCGTAATTTAGGCCTATGTTTCCAAGCCCCTGGATATGTGTTTAGTGTCTTAGGTTTGAGAATACTTCTGCGGTGGTTGACGCTTACGCTCGAACTGACGATAAGTTAGTGACAAGGACATTGAGACTTAGAGACCAATAGGTTTGGTGACATAGACATTGCATTGATTACTAAACTGATACACATGATTTATTGTTACCTGTACATGTTATTACCCTATGCATGCTAATCCATGTTTATCATTAATGCACATGTTATATATATTAGTATATTGTGTCGCCCTGACGACCTGAGTATGCATGCTCAGAGTGAGAAGTGGACTTAGCTCAGATCAGGACCTACCTTACTTCGAGAATATTGCGGAGATCTAGATCAGCGACGTCAGTGCTATCTTACATTTATCACTATCTGGTTAGTCTTCTCTTTTGCTTGTATCCGTTACACTCTGAATCGTCTAAATTTGATAGACTTAGTGACTATATATCTCGTTATCTGTGTTAGATTACTACTTACCATATACTTCTAGAACCGAAGTGTGACTATGGCAGGATCTTTCCTTACCTGTAGGAGAATGGCTAGCCTAATCACCTTTCGTATTCCGTATTTTGGGAAGCGGGCATGATATGGTTTTGTTGGTATCAGAGCGGCAGGTTTAGATTGAAATTACAGTTTCCGACTAGGGCTTGATAATTTAAGTCGCCAAGTTGGTCTAGGTTGTAAACTTGTTATCCTTGACTAGGATTTCTCCAATGTGTCCTGCTATATATTTTGATCTTATCCGGTAGAGTTTTGGGTAACTTGGTGGAGTTATGTGGTTGTAACTATAAACTTCAGCGTAGTTACAATGTGGTACTCTGTTTTAGTGACTTAGAATTCTACCTTTGATTCCTTTCTCGATTGTGTATTAGCCTATCACATATTCTTGTTTTCGTTGTCAAAACTCTATCTTCCTTGTCAGCTTATATCATTCCCAAGTTTCCAAATCTATTTCCAATTCTTCATCCTTGTACCTTTCTTGTCGATCCTATTGCTGTTGATGTTTCTTATCGGATCCGATATATTCTCACGGCTTTGTTTCTTCAAAGTTGTTATATCACGTTCTATACCGTTAAGTTCCTATCAGCGTCGCGTAGCGGAAGCGTGGTGGATCCATAACCCATGGTTAAGACCGTCATGGCGTTCTTCGATGACCTGCTAATCTACTCTAGGAGTGTGGAGGAACACGCCAAGTACCTGTGCATTAGTATTGCAGATTTTGAGGAGGATAACCGCCTGCACGTTTCCCATCTCTTTGAGTAGCTTGTTTGTTGTTTTCGTTCTTTGAATTTCGAGAACGAAATTTTTGTAAGGGGGATATGATGTAATATGCAGTTCCGTTTGTATATATCCATATTTGTGAATAAATGTCTTTGCCTATTTTTTCCAATTTAATCTCTATTATTTTTCCCTATTAGCTTTTTTCCCATACCCCGGCCCATATCTCTATCTTTTTCTTTAACCCACATACCCCAGCCCATCTATCTCTCTTTTTTCTTTAGGCTAAACCCCTAGCCCAAACCCAACACCACTCATACAACAACCCTTCCTTTCTTTCTCTCTCCTTTTTCTCTTTCAATTTTGGCCGGCCCCTTCCATTCTCTTATCTTTCATCAACTGCAACTTCTTTCTTCTTCAATTTTTTGAATTCCCACAAAATAAAAACTGAAATCCTCTAATCAATCTCATTAACTAAAATTTTAATTCCCCAATTAATCCTATTAATCTCCTTTAATTACCTCTCCCTCTTTAAGTCTCATTCTCTCTCTTTCACAATCACGCACCTTTCTCCCTCTCCTCTGGAAAAGCCAAGCCCTTTTCCCGACCTCCTCTATTCAACTTCAAGCCAAAATCTACACTTGTGCTTCCTCTAACAACCATAAACTCCTAATCCCTTGCTATCGCTGCACCCCATCATCACCGAGCACCCAAGCACCCAAACCTATTGACTACAGCTAGGAAACCCACCGGCGGCGAAACCTCTCCTCAAGATCCTCATCGCCTTGTCTCCTTCACCGACACCTCCTTCTTCCTTCATCAACGGCGCAACCACCTCCTTCTCCTCAACACCCTAAACCCAAACCTCCATCACCATCGCCCTCGTCTCCATGTAGAACCCATCATCACCGTCGCCGTCCACCTTGCTGTCACCAAACTCGTCGGCAACCTCCTCTGCGACCTCACCGCGGCCACCACCTAGACACCGTCGCCGCAGTAGCCTTCATCTCTACTGTCATCGCCATCATTGTTGTTGTCGCAACTACCGTTGCCTCCGTCGAGCCTAAGCCCCTCAATTACAACCGAGACACCGTGCCGCCGCCATTGCATCCGTACAAGACACTGACGCCGTCTCCATAGCAGCCAATGTCACAGTGGCCATCACCGTCAACGCTGTTGCTGTAACCATCGCCATCATCGAAGCCTAGCCAACCCCGGCATTTCATCGAACGCTTATAACCATCACAATCGCCGTTGATACAGTCGTCATATGTTCCCATGAAAATTTTTGGCTCAAAACTTACATTTGTTCCCTTATAAAAAATAGAAGCGCGGCACCTATGTGTTAAACATGTGGCTACTCATATGCAAAGCGCGTGAGTACCGGCATCAGATAGGATGAAATCTTATAAAAGCATCCGCATGTTAAACATGTGAGCACTCACGTGTAGAGCATGTGAGCGCTGGAGCCTAAAATTGCCCATATAAAAAATCGTGGGTGGCCTCCACATGTTTCCACGTGTTAAATACGTGAGCACTCATGTCCAAAACACATGAGCACCTACCGCAGTTAGGATCAAATCATATAGTAGCACCTACGTGTTAAACACGTGAGCACTGACGCCCAATGTCGAAGCAGTTTTCTTCAGGTAGAATTAAATTATACTTGGGAAAATATTTCTCTTGATCTTTCTTAAATAAGAAAGATATGCTCTGTTAAATAGAGAGCTGTTGGATTAAATATCCAACGGTGATTAAAAATCACCAATTAATCATATGATAGAATTAAATCGTTTGTTAGGAAAATATTTTTCTAATGTTGTTAAATAAACAAGAAATATATTCTCTGTTAAACAGAGATCCGTTGGATCAAAGACCCAACGGTGATTTAAATATCTCCGACTGATTATAAAATCAATCAAAATCTCTCAATGAGAGATCTACTCAAACAAATTGATTTTTTTCTTCTCTTATATAAATGACCTAAGAGATTAAATCTCAGATAGGAGAGACCCCCCATAAGCTTCCACAAAAACTGTGAATTAAATTCTCCTCGAATATAATCTTCAAACTCTCAAACCCTAAGTAAAAATAAGAGAGACATATATCTCATTTTACCTACCATGCATATAAAAACATGGTTTAACCCTTCGAAGAACTTTTATATTTTTCCATCATCACTGGAGGAGATGATATGTTGCTTCTCCGACAGTTCGTCAGCAGTCTGTCAGGCATGGTTTTCGAATGGTATTCGGAGCTTCTAAGTTCTTCGAAAGGTTAAACCAAGTTTTATATGCATGATAGGTAAAACAAGACACATTTCTCCCTTGTTTTACCTAGGTTTTGAGAGTTTGAAGATGATCTTCCAGGAGAATTAAATTCTCGGTTTTAGTGGAAGCTTATGAGGGGTCTCTTCTATCTGTGATTTAATCTCTTGGGTCCTTTATATAGAAGAAGAGAAAAATCAATTAGTTTGAGTAGATCTCTCATTGAGAGATCTTAATTGATTTTATAATCAATTGGAGATTTTTTAATCACTGTTGGGACTTTGATCCAACGGCTCTCTGTTTAACATAGAATATATTTCTTGTTTGTTTAACAAGATTAGGAAAATATTTTCCCAACATAGGATTTAATTCTATCATATTATTAACTGGTGATTTTTAATCATCGTTAGATTTTTGATCCAACAGCTCTCTGTTTGACGGAACATATCTTTCTTATTTAAGAAAGATCAAGGGGAAAATTTTCCCAAATATAATTTAATTCTACCTGAAGCAAACTGCTTCGACATTGGCCGCCAGTGCTTACATGCTTTGCACATGAGCGCTCACATGTTTAACATGTGGGTGATACTATAGGATTTAATCTTAACTGTAGCAGGTGCTCATGTGCGAATGTGTTTAACACGTGGGGGCTGCCATCTATTTTTTATAAGGGAACGATTTTGGGCTCCAGCACTCACGTGCTCACATGTTTAACACGCGGGTGCATTTATAGGTTTTAATCTTATCTAAAGTCGGTACTCATGTGCTTCGCATGTGAGTGCTCACGTGTTTAACATGTGGGAGCTGCCCTTCTATTTTTTATAAGGAAACAAATGTAAGTTTTGAGCCATTTTTTTTGTGGGAATAAATACCCCCTACTATTTTGCCCAAGTAATTATGTACGTAGGTTAATTAGTGCAAAGTAATACATCTTCATAGATTTGAGTGCTTAAGAAACAGGTTTAGATCCCTGTCGCCCAAGGCTTTTTCAATCTTTATGAGCCGTGAGGGTCTCACAAAGTATTTTCTCCCTACAAGTCAAGAGGACACACAAGTGGCGTCTGCTCCTCATTGGTATCTTCGTTGGCTAATGGAGGATGACTTTGATGTAACTTTGTCGTATGTAACCCATGGATAGTATACGGTAGTCAGTATGGAGACATTCCACAGGGCAACAATGGCTTATGAAACAGGTTTAGATCTCTGTCACATAAGGCTTTTCAACTTTATGAGCCATGAAGGTCTCATAAATGTATTTCTCTTTACGAGTTGAGAGGATCTCGTAAGTGCATTTTCTCCTTAGAAATTGTGAGGACTCCTAAGTGTATTTTCTCTTGAGAGTCGTAAGGATCTCACAAGGATGTTTTCCCCTTATGAGTCAAGAGGATCCATAAGTGGTTTCTTCACTCCATCGTTTGTACTGAAGTGACCTGTCTTAGTTTATTTACTCATCCCGGAGCGTTCAGTTTACTATTGCCTTAGGAATACGGATAAACTCATCCTAACGTTAAACATACATAACCCTTGTAATCACAAGCGTTCGTTAGGTTTGTGGTGCTGGGTTTAGTCCATCACACTGTTACGTCAGCCGATATCTTCTCGATCTATCTCCACTCGGATCTCTAGCTCTTGTAGTCGCGTACTTGCTATATCACTCAACCCTACCGCTGCAGGATACAATGTCTTAAGTAACCTTTCTAGGCCGGTATGTCTGTATTGCCGTCAGATGGTTCAGCGTTAGGCGCTGCCGTGGTGCTTTACCTTGAGGTCAGACTTCCTTCTTTGAAGAGGCCCAGGGAAGTCGGAGCCGCATCCGTCCGAGGTGGGATAACATCCAATAGTCTTTAGGCTTTGTATGTGTTGCTAAGAAGACCTGAAGCTAAGAATATGCCGTCACTTCGCTTTTGTTTTGATGATGTCGCGCCGATTCTTCACCGAAGTAGGGTATACATCCATATGGTCTCTAGGCTGTATATACTGCTATTGAGATATGGAGCTAGGATTTTTCCATCACTCCACTTTTACTTTGACCCTTTGGTCCTTATTGACGTTGCGTCTGTATTCTACTGAAATAAGAAGAAACACCGAAATAATTCCTAAGCCGTATGAGTTGCCATAGAGATCTGGAGCTATGAATTTTCCATTACTCCGCTTTTGATTTTCTTGAGAATCTGCCACTAAATCCTTCGGGGGACGAAGTAGCTCTTGGTAGTCTTTAGGCTTATATGGCGCCGCGGAGACTCGAATCTTTGCTGAAGCGTTCCTTACTTGGTTGCATTCAATGGAGCACATTGCTCCTTTTTATCTGTTTGTGCCCATGGATTGTATACAAGAATAGGTATTGATATGCTTGTAGGGCAGAAAAAATTTCTTTTCTTTTTTTCTTCTTTTTATGTTTTTTTAATTTTCGCAATGTTCTATCATTTCAGCTTTTCATATCGCGAAAGTCACGATTGCCCAATCATTTCGGCTATTTGGCTATTTATTCGTGGTGCCCAATCATTTCGGCTATTTCATTTTAATTTTCACTCGCTGATTTTTATCTCTACAACTGGAATATTGCCAGGAGCGACTCATCATCTGGCGTGATAGGGCTTAGAGTTTGATACCTGATTAGGCATCAGTATCGCTACAACTGGAACATTGCCAGAAGTGACTCATCGTTTGCCGTTGCTTATTTGGACAAAGGTGGCTCAGAAAACAGCTTTAGATCCTGCCAACTAAGGCTTTTTGACTTTATGAGCCGTAAAGGTCTAATAAAGGTATTTCTCTCTACGAGTTGAAAGGATCTCATAGGTGTATATTCTCCTTAAGAATCATATGGATTACTAAGTGTGTTTTTCTCTTCTAAGTCGTAAAGATCTTATAAGAGTATTTTTTCCTTGCTAGTCGAAGGGACTCACAAATGTCGTTCACCGCGTTGGGAATTTCGATCACCTTCAGTGGGACTTTGTTGGAACATATTTTGTTTGTACCCATAAATTGTATAGAAGAGTCAGTACTGAACTACTTGTAGGGCTTTTTTTAAAGGGGTATATGATGGCTTAGGAATAGGATCAGATTTGTAAGCTAAGACTTTTGAATTCTAAAAGCTCTGATGGTTTCATAGAGGGGTGTTTTCTCCTTACGAGTCGAGTGGATCTCATAAGTGTATATTCTCCTTGGAAATCGCAGAGATTCCCAAGTGTTTTTCATCTTTGTAAGCCGTAAGGATCTCACTTAGGTGTTCTCTTTGCAAGTCGAGAGGACTTTGTAAGTGTATATCCCTTTTTTAACGAGTTTGCGCCTTTTCGGGTTTTCACAAGCCCGCTGGCAGTCCTGTTGTTTTTACTCATGAAGCCCTTTCGAGTTTTCATCCGTGCCCATTTTGCTTATAGACATACCATTTTTTTTACGAAGCTTCGTAGATGGTGGCTCAACATCACTTGTCAGTGGGACTTAGGGTGACTTCATCGCTGGAGTAGCTGTGCAGCCGATAGGGACTCGATGTATAATCTCGCCAGTGGAACTTGATGGAGCTAAAAATCGTTTATGCCCATGGATTGTATACAGTTGGTTATATAATCTATACCATAGGGCAACATATTAGTTTAGGGACATTGCAGTCCAACATCACCATACATGGGGTGACGTGCTAGTTTAGGGACATTTCGGTCCATTATTAGTTTTGGTCGGGGAGTTACATAACTCATCCCTTCCATTACTTGCTTACTTAGGTGTTGCTGTATGGCCTTTTCATAAATGGCCACTTCACACCTTAAGCTATCTTTACCCTTTTAGACTGCTTCATCATCGCGGCAATCGGGTTTTCTTGCGGGAAATACAGAGCACTTTACACGCTATTTACCCCCTGCTTATCAATGTCGCTTTCTAATGCTGATGGAGCAATTTTTTCATACATGAAAGAACGAGATATCATGTCGCTCCTTCTGCTGAGTCTTCTTCTTCCTCAGAATCCTTATTGCCGAAGACACTGACGAACGGTGTGTCGATGTATTTTTCGTATTCATTCGGCTGTCTACATATTCAGCAAGCTGGACTTGTTTCTTCGTCTTCTTATTCTTTTCATTAGAAGAGCAATATTCCCCTTACGCATGTTTCAATGGAATAAATATCCATGTCCCAATCATTTAGAGGGTGGGACGCACGCGGTCGTTATTTTAGCGACCGGGTGCTTTAAGGCCGCTCGTTTATTGTTGAGCATTGGCGAAAAATGTCACTTTCGCCTTGCTTTTATCATTTCAGAAGTCTTCATCAGAAGAGGAAGGGCTTTGACCCATTTGATCCAATTGAGCCAATTTATCTATAATCTCTCGAAAGGTAGCAGGTTTGAAAAAGACCATGAATGGATACACCTTCGAATGTCGGTCTATAGTTGCTATAAACATTTCGACGGCTGGAGCTTCGTCTATCCACTGCTCACATTTAGACCAAAGGTTTCACCGTCGGGTAGCATATTGGACTCATGTCTCGTCCGGTCTAACCCTTTCATTGATTAACGTCATCATGGTAGTGTGTTTATTTGCACTGGCAAATCTTTGGCAGAAGAGCAGTTCCATTTCATCGAAGGTCTTCACGGATTCGTTTGGAAGCTCTAAATACCATTCGAAAGTCGTACCTGACAAACGGCTGACGAGCTGTCGGAGAAGCAGTATATCATCTCCTCCGGTGTTGCCACACATGGATTTAAACTGCGTGATGTGGTGGCGAGGATTCCCGATCCCTTTGTATATATGGAACGTCGGAAATGTGTATCCTGGAGGGTACTGCCTCTGGTTGTAGCATACCGGATACGGTCGACCAGTCTTGATCAGTTTTCCTGTAGCTTCGTTGGCTTGATGTGCTTTGAACTGATGGGCAATGTATTCATTCAACTGTGACTTAGAGATCATCTCGTCCTTCACTGCTAATGGGATTTGTGGAGGATTTGATGTGCCCATCTTATCATCGGTAATATCCAGCGGTGGTTCCTCTGCTGGCTGTTCGGGCAGAGCCATCATCCCGAACCATGCTTTGAAATAGGAGGGTCATCTTGTTCAGTTTAGCGGTTATTTCTGCCGCTTCTTCATCTTTCTTTTTGAGAACACGCTTCAGGAAGTCAATATCCGACCCCTGTCCTATCCTTTCTTCGGGTGCGTCCTCTAGGTTTGATTTAGGCAATAGACTAACGAGTTTTGCAGTCTGAGAAAGAATCTCCTGCAGCTTTTCATGTTGCTGCTAAGCCTTTGTTGGAGACCGAGTATGAGGCATGTGACTAACAAAAGCTCGACTTTCATATTTGGAGCTCACCATATGGACCGTGTGAACTACCATGCCCCAAGACTTGGGGTGTTTATGATATCGGCCCTTGGAGTTTGCCTCGGACGCTTGAACTTTATCTGGCCTCTCTCCTTTATGAAAAGCCGTTTTAGGAGAGACCATCATAGCAGGAACTGCCTTGGGATGAGTCATTTCGTATTTGGAAGGGGAGTTGTTAATGTTTGGCTGACGCTTCATTTGTTTGAACTTAAGAGAAGAGATACAGACAACGAAGGAGTTCTTCACCTCCTTCCACACCTTATATAGAGATGAAGAAAGTCTTCTTGGAAAGCAAACTGGTTTCTGCTCTCCTTGGATCTCCACGGGCTATGGTGACTTCTTCAATACTGTGGTGGGGAAATTTTTTCTAACCCTTCACGACAATTAGAAGTTATTCTCGATTAGAACAACAAAATTCATCATTGGAGTTCGAGCAGGTGGAGTTATCTCGGATGGAGAACTGCCCCCATCTTGTCTTATTTGACGCCAATACCGACATCAATCATATCTTGCGACTGGAGCTTCTTCAATCTCAGAAACTTGCTGGACTTGCCCCCTATTTTCTCTCAGAGGAAGACTATGATGCCCCATGTGTAGATCTTAGCCTTTGGCAGGTGCCAGTCGTACGAAGACTGATGCCGTTAGCAAAGCTGTAGCTTAAGGAGCCAGCCTGTGGAAGACAGATTTCTTCTGAGGTTCTTTATTCGGCGTTGAGGCACTGAGAGTAGGAAGCGGGAGTATCGACCCAAAGAGAAGCACATTCATTTCTTGAAGAGCCAGAATGCAGAGAATTAAGGCTGCAAGTGGCCCATACTTGACTCCACGGGATGTTGTAGCACCTGAGTTGCAGTGAATGCATGTGAAAACCATTGGTCTCTGCATAGAGAAAAAAACGCCAACTTCAGTACCCCAACATCCAGTGGCGACTATAAACATATATATCGCGATTTTTTTTTGCGAAAAACACGACACACATAGTATGGAGTGGAAAGAGAAAAAGGTCCTATCGGGCGTGCCAGAATCTGTTTACTGCCGAAAACCAGACTGAGACGCGGGGAGCACGTCTAGCCTGAATACGGGGGTAGATACTATATGGAACATATTCATCCACCCCTTCGAAGATACCAAGTTGATTTATGATACTATATATCGAAGGTTTGGATGGATGTGACCGCTATTCCAGACTTATCAGATTCCCCCTTGTCACGCCCCGCTTCCCACTGTACGGGTAAAAGGATGTGGCAGGTACACGACGTATTTACTCAGAAGTAAACACGTTAAGCGTAAATAAGCAATATAAAAATATAGCACAAGAATGACAAGTGATATATTGAAACAACAACTTTTTATTTATATTCATTCTTTATATGCACTAGAAAGTAAAATACAATAATAGAAAGTGATGCCTAAACAATGACATATGAACTGAAAGTAAGATAAGTACAAGTAAATCGAGAACTCTGGATGCTCAGTGAACTGTTCCAAATCTTCTTGGCTGGGCTCGATCTTCTAAAAGTCAGGTCCTCCTAACAACATTCCAAAGAAAGAAGAAATATGAGTGTCGTCAGCGAACAATCGCTCGGTAAGTCCTAAGATAGAGGTAAGAATAGATCAAGTAAATGAAATATATCTAGTAATTTATCTGTTTTTGTTATACTAACGCAGTTGTTTGTAACTTGGTACAGAATATATCAGTGTTTATGAGAGAAGTCCAACTATTCCATGGACTAAGGTATACGGAGCACAAGGACCCATCAAGCCATGGGACCACGACATGGATATTCAGATTAGGTGTATTATGGTGACCGTCTCGTGCCACTTCTAATATATTCTGTACCAATCAATTCCGTTAAAAACCCCGTAATGCATATTGTATTGATTGTATTGATTTGTTGTATAAGACTTGCCGAAACCATGGTATAAATTGTTCATGTAACTTATCGGATGTAAACGGATAGTCATGTAGTCAAGTTCAAAATATATCCATGGTTCGGTCCAGTCGAGTCATGTTGCATGTTTGTATTCAAGTGTTCTTGTTTGATACATTGGATTCAAGTTGAAATGGAGTTATAGTTGGATTCATATTTGGATTGTACTCAGATTAGACTGAGACTCAGATAGAGTCTGACACTTTAAACAGATTTGATTCTTAAATTAGATTTAGGAGTTATCGGTAACTGCTGCATATGGACGGAAAAATTTGTCACTTTTTCAAAGCCAATTACCATTGATAATCCCGTTTTAGTTTTCTATCTTAAATAGACAAGCATCCATTTTCTCCGGCTTCCTGAGACTCAAGAGAATTGGTCCCCCTTAAACCTATATTTACTAGGATCCTTAATGTAAATTAATATAACTTGAGAGGGTTTTATGAAAAATAGTTTTAGTATGCTTTCAAAATAAAGCTCAAGTATTTATTTATCGTATTTAGGGTTTTAATGAATGTAACTTTTAAAAGGGAGGTATTCTAGTGAATAAATACCTAGTTGAATAGTACATGATATTTTTATGTAAATTTTACTTGTATGGATTCTTGATGGTATTTTCATAGAACTTGTAATTCTTTTCTTTTGTTTAGAAAAAAACATGGAATTTATTATATATTTAAAATAGATGGTTTGATAATATTTATATATAATTATTAAAAATAAAATTTATTTATTAAATAGAAAATCATGTTTTTCTTAAAAATTGCATTAAAAATTCTATCGAGATCATATGCTCCGTGAGGAGATCTGCATCTCGCTCTACTAATTCCGAGGATGTGCGATAGCCCGCACCATCCCGATCAAGTTCCCCAAAATGGGTTGTAGAGGTATAATTGTAAGGAATGTAAATAACATAATTTAAAGAATACGGTTTTGATAGTTTATAGTATTTTGATGTAAAAGTTGTATTCGCCACAAATTGTTGTTCAAGAGAAATCGTGCTATGTCAAGTTGCGTATTTGTGAGAGGTAGGTCATTACCTCGTGAGGTTTTCTAAAGGTAATATGAGCAAAACATGATAAAAGATGTCATATGTAATTTTATCGTATTTAAACGTAAAAATGTAATAAAAGTTGTTTTATATGGAGTTTGGAATGAAAATTGTTTTTTTTTTTAATTATTGTTTAATGTTTAACAAACAAAGTATAATGATTTAGATAATTTAGTTCTTAAGAAAAGTTGTCATTTTAAAAGTTTTAGAAATGAATGTCGGTATAACTCCACTTATCGACAATATTGAAAAGTAGAAGTTTCGAGATGTGAAAAGAAAAGAAGAGAGGGAACTTATAAGTTTAGGATTTAGAGGAGATGTTGATGAAAGAATTGGGAGTTTCGGGGAGTCGCGGGGTCGCCGGAATCGTCTCGAATCGTCTCCGGAACTTGGCCTAGTGCTAACTCCACTTGTACTCTATTTTTCCTTGGAAAATTTTGAGGATTTTTCCTAATAGATTTCAGAATGAAGAGGGCTAGGGTGTGGGGTTGTATTTATAGGATAGAATTAGGATTTTGAGAATTGAACAGAGAATTAAAAATGCATTAAAACAGGATTAAAGAGGTGAATTTAATCTCTCTGTTAATTTACAGAGAAATCAAACAGAAGAGGAGTAGCTGGGGAAGGCCAAACGACTGGGGTTCAGAACATGGGAGCATTCCCAATGGGGGGGCCCGGCGGCGCCAGCCCAGAGGCAAATCTCGCCGGTCGTGTTGAGGGTGTTGGGCTCTGGATCAATGCCACGTGTCCTAGTCAGTATAAATACCCTTTTGCACATGTTTGTTTTTCTCAGACTTTTCTTTTTACATGTGTTGCACGTGTAAAATTTTGGGCTTCCAAAAAGTTTAAAAGAAAAATCATTAAAATATATATGTAGCTGATGGGATTCGAACACAGGAGCTACGTCACAGCAGTGCAAGGCTTTACTAGTGAGCTAGAAGTGCTGTCTTGCTGTTCTTAAACAAATTAAATTTATAACTTGTGCTCAGGCTTGAAACTCTATTCTATACATTAACTTGAAAATTTTTGTACAATTAAATTATAGTCGTTACATTCTACCTTACTTACAAAAATTTCGTTCTCGAAATTTACAAATATATAAGGACTAATTTACAAATAAGAAAGGATATCTTGCACGCATATCGTCTTCTCGTTCCCACGTTGATTCTCCTGGTGAATCTTTTCTCCACATCACTCGGACCAAGTTTACATTCTTGTTCCTAAGTGACTTTACTTTTCTGTCCAGGATTTCAACAGGTTGCTGCTCACAAGATAGGTCTGTTTGTACAGTGAGCTCGGAGTGATCAAGGATGTGGCTGAGGTCGCTCACATATCCTCGAAGCTGGGATATGTGGAATACGTTGTGCACTCCTTCCAATAAGGGTGATAGTGCCAAACGATATACTACTTCTCTGACTTATTCGAGTATGTCGAACGGTCCAGTGTATCTCAGACTGAGCTTACCCTTCTTGCCAAAGCGAATTACTCCATGATTTGGAGAGATTTTTAAGAACACATGATCTCTCGGCTAGAACTCCAGGTGACGGCGCTTTGTATCAGCCCGGTGCTTCTGTCTGTCTTGGGCTATGCGCATTCTTTCCCTGATCGTGTGAACTACATCCACGGTTACTATGATCATTTCTGGTCTAAGGAGTTCCCTATCTCCGATGTCATCCCAACATAATGGCGAACGACACTTCCTTCCATAGAGAGCTGCAAAGGGTGTCATACCAATACTCGCCTGGTAGCTGTTGTTGTATGAAAGCTCCACAAGATGTAGGTGATCTTCCCACGATCCTCCGAAATCTAACATACACGCTCTTAGCATATATCCTTAAGAATCTGAATCGTTCACTCAAACTGACCAAATGTTTATTGATGATAAGCTGTGCTGAATTTCAGACTCGTTCCCAAGCTAGCTTGCAGACTCTGCCAAAACTGCAATCGGAATATGGCATCACAATCGGAGACAATGCAAACTGGTACTCCATGTAATCTCACAATCTCCTGCATAAGTTCATGGGTATCAGAAATAATATACTATAAAGAGTTAAATCTTACTTATATTTAGACTTATTTCCATGTACTTCTTTGCTAGTGTCTCAGTAGATTGGCCAACTCGAAATAGGATGAAGTGAGCCGATTTTGTGAGTCGATCCACAATAACCTATACCGCATCGTTACCTTTCGTTCTACGAGGAAGTGCAGTCACGAAGTCTATGGTGATGTGTTGCCACTTCCATTCTGGAATAGCTAACGGTTGAAGTAAACCAGCAGTCCTGTGATGTTCAGATTTTACTTACCGACACACTAAGTATTTGGCTACGCTTCTGGCTATTTCATGCTTCATTCCATGCTACCAGATATGTTGCCACAGATCTTTGTACCACCAGGGTGTACTGAGTTTGGAGAGCTGTGAGCTTCTTTCATCAACTATTCCCGAACAGGAACTTGTGGCACATACAATCTGCTTCCTTATCTCAAAGATCCGTCTTCGTGAATGATGAAGTCTGTTCTAAGTCCACTTTCTACTGTTCTCTGGTCTTTTGCAACTTGGCATCACTTTCTTGAGCTGTTTTGATCTGATTGATGATAGTAGATTGAACTTGTAAATTCATCAACTCTGAGGTATTACCTGGCATAACCACTTCAATCTCCATCTTGTGCAAATCTTGTTATAGCTTCCACTGTGTGGTGAGATTTATTGATAACGGCTGGCGACTAAGTGCATCGTGAACTACATTCACCTTCCCTGGATGATATTGTAGGTTGATGTCGAAATCCGCCATATGTTCTAGCCATCTTCTCTACCGCATATTCAGCTCTTTCTGAGTAAACACATACTTCAGACTTTTGTGGTCTGTGTATATATCTACCCGTTCTCCTAGCAGATAATGACGCCAAATCTTCAGTGTAAATATAACGGCTGCCAACTCTAGGTCATGCGTTGGATACTTGCACTCATGAATCTTCAACTGCCTTGATGCATAAGCTACAACTTTTCCATGCTGGTGTAGAACACATCCTAATCCCTTACCGAATGCATCCCAATGCACAACGAATCCTCCATATTGGTCCGGTATTACAAGAATAGGCGTTGATGTCAATCTTGACTTGAGTTCTACAAAAGCTTGTTCACATGTTTCTGACCACACGAATACTTCATCTTTACGTGTGAGACTGGTCAGAGGTGTTGCAATCTTCGAAAAGCCTTTTATGAATCTTTGGTAGTATCCCGCTAATCCCAAAAAAACTTCGAATGTCCTTCATTGTCTTTGGTGTCGGCTATTCGCTTACTGCTGATATTTTAGCTGGATCCACAGAGATTCCTTCACCTGAAACGATATGTCCGAGAAATCCGACTTGATCTAGCCAAAATTCACACTTGATGTATTTGGCATAGAGTTGATGTTGTCGCAAAGTCTCCAGGACAATCCTCAAATGTTCAGCGTGCTCTTTTTGATTATTTGAATATACCAGGATGTCGTCGATGAAAATAATAAGAAACATGTCTAGATACTCTCGGAAAACTTGGTTCATCAGATTCATAAATATGGCTGGTGCATTGGTCACTCCAAATGGCATCACGAGAAACTCATAATGACCATAGCGAGTCCTGAATGCCGTCTTCGAAAATCAGACTCTTTGACCTTCACCTAATGATAACCCAAACGAAGATATAAGTTTGAGAAAACGCAAGACCCACTTAGCCGATCGAATAGATCGTCGATTCGCGGTAGTGGATACTTGTTGTTTATCGCGACTTCGTTCAGAGCTCGGTAGTCAATGCATATTCTGTATGAACCTTCCTTCTTCTGCACAAGCAAAACTGGAGATCCCCAACTTTAAGTACTAGGACGAATCCATCTTTTCTGCAGAAGTTCGTCCAATTGAGTACGGATCTCCTTCAATCCTTCAGAACTTAAGTGATATGGTGTTTTGATCACCAATTGTGAACCAGGTACTAAGTCAATACTGAATTCAAGAGCTTGATCCGGAGGCAAATATGAGATATCTTCAGGAAATACGTCTTCAAACTCTTGAACAAGCTCTGGCTTGTCTTCTTCAGCTTGTATTGTTACAATCACTGCCTTTTTTGGTTTAGCTTTGTAAGTGCTAGGCTTCAGTGTATGGTCTCCACTCTTGAAATAAAAGACTGGATGGTCTGGAATCTCGAACACTACCCTCCTTTGACGATAGTCGATGGTAGGATAGAAAGTTCCTAGCCAATCCATACCCAAGACTACATCGATGTTCGGTATGTCCAGCACCTTGAAGTTAGCATAAAATTCTCTGCTGCAAAAGACCATTGGACATAGATCGTATCCCAAAGTTGACTTTAGAACGCCGTTCCCTGAACTGACATTCCAGTTGGATACGAGCGGTTTAACTGGAATCACATGAGTTCGGACGAACCGTTGTGACATAAATCAATGTAATGCTCCAGTATCGAAGAGTGCTAGTGCAGGAAGTGAGGCTACTAAGATTGTACCTAAGTTTTGTGGGATATTTTTAAGTACAGGAAAAGATATATATGGATGTAAATAAGTATTAAAAAGATTTGAAAGATGGGAAGTTACCAGTGATGACTTGGCAAGTGGTTTCAGTTTCTTCTACGAACATTGTGAAAGCCTGTCGCCTAGGTACGTTCCTCCTTCCTGGGGGAGCATTCCTCTGTCCGTTTCTCTGTCCTTGAGATAGGTTCCTTTGTGCATGATGGAACTGACAAGGATGAGGTGCAGTAGGTCCATGAGGAGGTGGAGGGAGAGCAAGTCGAGGAGCAGGTTCCTGGATAGCTGGCCGCTGCGGATAAGTGGTGGCTGGTCTGGAGGCTAGATTCAGATTGAGTCTACGGGAACATGCACCAATGTCGTAAGCGGATGAGCCGCAGACTAAGCACAGGTCGTTTGCACGCCTGCAGTTTTTCACCAGATGTCTATTCCTCCTGCAGTAGGTGCAAAAGTCTGGACTGGGCCAGGTAAAAGTTACTCCCGGTCTCCTTGGTACAAACGGTGGCGTGAAAGAGGCTCCTCCTGCCATCTGAGTAGCAGGGCGTTTCATACCGGTAGATTGAGGTCTGCCCTTCTTCTTCACCATTGCCTCATATTTTCGGGCAGCCTTCAAAGCAAGGTTGTGGGTTGGGAAATCCCCTGTAGCTAATGCAGCTTAGATCTCTGGGTCTAACCCCTGCTAAAATCGTGTGCTCTGATCTCAGCAGTCGGTATGAGATGTGCCGCGAACCTGTTACGGTCTTTTGTTAGCTGTGTAATATTGATATTAGAAAATCGAATATTTGAGACATATCTTACATGCTCAGCATGGTGAATTCAGCTTCATACTCATCCATAGATTTGGTCCATATCGAACCTTGTTGCAGGTGGATGAATTGCTGCTCCATGTCAAAACGGGCAATCTCAGGAAAATATTTCGCGTCGAACATCTCAAGAATAATCCTCTATTCGATCGGCTGGGTAAGTCGGCTTTCTTCAGCCTTCCACCATACCCTAGCATTGTCAGTGAGTTGCAGTTTCGCAACTCTTACCCAAGCGATCTCTGGCACTTAGGCTGCTGCCAGATCGTCCTCAATCGACTGAGCCATTCTTCAGCTTGTAGAGGGCTCTCTTTCCCAGAGAACTGCTTAGGGTGCAGTGTCCGGAATTGTTTCACACCGGGTGCCTCAGCTTCTGGATGGTGTAGGAGGATAGCGGTCTGCTGCTGCTGTCCTTCCAAGAGGCTCTTAATTGCCTCAAGCAAAACCGTCTGCTCGTTGATCGGAGCAGCTACGGTAGGTGTAAGTGGTAGAGGTGGTGGTAGGATGTTTCCATTCACGTTAGTGCTCATATTGTTTGGAGAATCCATAATCTTGAAAGAAAAATAGAGTTAGGATAGATTCAAGGAATATGAAATGTAAAAAATATTTAGTTGCTGATTCTTCTAATTCTTATGACTTGTATTGCTTAGAATTCCATGCAGAACTGACCATGCATGGTTATGTAGATTTCCACGCAGATCTGACCTGCATGGGTCGCCAATAAAACCTGTCACGCCCCGCTTCCCACTGTACGGGTAAGAGGACGTGGAAGCTACGCGACGTATTTACTCAGAAGTAAACACGTTAAGCATAAATAAGCAATATAAAAGTAAAGCACAAGAATGACAAGTGATATATTGAAACAACAAATTTTTATTTATATTCATTCTTTACATACACTAGAAAGTAAAATACAATAATGGAAAGTGATGTCTAAACAATGGCATATGAACTGAAAGTAAGATAAGTAGAAGTAAATCTAAAACTCTGGATCCTTAGTGAACTGCTCCAAATATTCCCGGCTGGGTTCAATCTTTTGAGAGTCGGGTCCTCCTGACAACATTCCAAGGAAAGAAGAAATAGGAATTTCTTCAGCGAACAATCGCTCGGTAAGTCCCAAGAGAGAAGTAAGAATAGATCAAGTAAATGAAATAAATCTGGTAATTTATCTGTTTTTTTTATATTAACGCAGTTGTTTGTAGCTTGATACAGAATACATCAGTTTATACGAGAGGAGTCCAACTATTTCGTGGACTAAGATATACAGAGCACAAGGACCTGTCGAGCCACGGGACAACGGCACGGATATTCAGGTTAGGTGTATTATGGCGACCGTCTCGTGCCACTTCTAATACATTCTGTACCAATCTACCCCGTTAAAAACCCCGTAATGCATATTGTATTGATTGTATTGATTTGTTGTATAAGACTTTCCGAAACCATGGTATAAGTTGTTCAAGTAACGGATCAGATGTAAACGGATAGTCATGTAGTCAAGTTCAAAATATATCCATGGTTCCGGTCAAGTCATGTTGCATGTTTGTATTCAAGTGTTCATGCTCGATACATTGGATTCATGTTGAAATGGAGTTATAGTTGGATTCATGTTTGGATTGTATTCAGATTAGACTGAGACTCAGATAGAGTCTGACACTTTAAACAGATTTGATTCCTGAATTAGATTTAGGAGTTAACGGTAACTGCTGCACATGGACGGCTGGATTTGTGACTTTTTCCAAGCTAATTGCCATTGATAGCCCCGTTTTAGTTTTCTACCTTAAATAGGCAAGCACCCAATTTCTCCGGCTCCTTGAGGCTCAAGATAATTGGTCCCGTTTAAACCAATATTTACTAGGATCCTTAATGTAAATTAATATAACTTGAGAGGGTTTTATGAAAAATAGTTTTAGTATACTTTCAAAATAAACCTCAAGTATTTATTTATCGTATTTAGGGTTTTCATGAATGTAACTTTTAAAAGTGAGGTATTCTGGTGAATAGATACCTAGTTGAATAGTACATGGTATTTTTGTGTAAATTTTACTTGTATGGATTCTTGATGGTATTTTCATGTGTAATTCTTTTCTTTTGTTTAGAAAAAAAAACATGGAATTTATTAGATATTTAAGATAGATGGTTTGATAAAATTTATATATAATTAGTAAAAATAAAATTTATTTATTAAATAGAAAATCACGTTTTTCTTAAAAATTGCATTAAAAATTCCATCGAGATCGTATGCTCCGTGAGGAGGTCTACATCTCACTCTACTAATCCCGAGGATGTGCCATAACCCGCACCATCTCGATCGGGTTCCCCAAAATGGGTTGTAGAGGTATAATTGTAAGGAATGTAAATAACACAATTTAAAGAATACGGTTTTGGTAGTTTATGGTATTTTGATGTAAAAATTATATTCGCCATAAATTATTGTTCAAGAAAAATCGTGCTATGTCAAGTTGCGTGTTTGTTAGAGGTAGCTCATTATCTCGTGAGGTTTTCTAAAGGTAATATGAGCAAAACATGATAAAAAGATGTCATATGTAATTTTATGGTATTTAAACGTAAAAATGTAATAAAAGTTGTTTAATATGGAGTTTTGGAATGAAACTTGTTTTTTTAATTATTATTTAATGTTTAACAAAGAAAGTATAATGATTTAGATAATTTAGTTCTAAAGAAAAGTTGTTATTTTAAAAGTTTTAGAAATGAATGTCGGTATAACTCCACTTACCGACATTATTGAAAAGTAGAAGATTTGAGATGTGAAAAGAAGAGAAAAGAGGGAACTTACAAGTTTAGGGTTTAGAGGAGAGATTGATGAAAGAATTGGGAGCTTCGGGGAGTCACGGGGTCGCCTAAATCGTCTCGAATCGTCACCGGAACTTGACTTAGTGCTAACTCCAGTTGTACTCTTCTTTACCTTGAAAAATTTTGAGGATTTTTGCCAATAGATTTCAGAATGAAGAGAGCTAGGGTGCGGGGTTGTATTTATAGGGTAGAATTAGGATTTTTTGAATTGAAAAGAGAATTAAAAATGCATTAAAATTGGATTAAAGAGGTGAATTTAGTCTCTCTATTAATTTACAGAGAAATCAAACAGAAGAGGAGTAGTGGGGGCATTCCAAATGACTGGGGTTCAGAACATGGGAGCATTCCTAACGGAGGGGCCCGGCGGCGCCGGCCCAGAGGCAAATCTCGTCGGTCGTGTTAAGGGTGTTGGGAACTAGTTCGATGCCATGTGTCCTAGTCAGTATAAATACCATTTTGCATATGTTTTTTTTCTCAGACTTTTCATTTTACGTGCATTGCACGTGTAAACTTTTGGGCTTCCAAATAGTTTAAAAGAAAAATCATTAAAAATATATGTGGCTAATAGGATTCGAACACAGGGACTACGTCAAAGCAGTGCAAGGCTTTACCAGTGAGAGGTTTTATATAATTAAATTTATAATTTGTGCTCAGGCTTAAAACTCTATTATGTACATTAACTTGAAAATATTTGTACAATAAAATTAGAGTCGTTACACCTCTCTTATGTGAGAGGTTTTTGATTGTAGGGACGCTTTTCCTGCAGCTGTAAGCCCTTGCAGTTAATTACGTTATCGTGTCGTGTTATATATATTGTTTATTTTAGGGTTGTCTTTGGATTGTATACGGAGACTAATTTGTCGTCTCTTGTAGGGCGCAGATTAGTCCAAATCCTTAATTCTCGGATTTAGGATTGAACCTATGCTATATCTGCCATCAGTTCAGAGGTTTAAGGATCGTTAATATTGTTTTAGACTAAGGTCGACTTAAAATATGGTTAAAGACCGTTAATCTTTTTTTAGAACAAGGTCGACATAAAATATGGTTAAGGACCGTTAATTACGTGAGTCGCTGGTTTCTTCGGCTTTAATCACTCACGTGGATATCACGTGAGATGCCAAGTCTACTTCTAGCTTCACGCGTTCACGTGTTCAACACGTAAGAAGCTCACTCCGTTTAGTTTCGAGCGCTCACATGGATATCACGTGAGGTACTTCTCAAGTGCTTGTTCCCTTATTTAAAAAAAAGGGGAGAAAAGAAAGAAGAAACAAATTCCTTCCATGTGCAAAGCACGCGAGCATTCTGGCTTTAAGAGAATTAAAACCCACAGTTTGGCTTCACGTGTTAAATAAGTGAGCGCTCATATGCAAAACATTTGAGCGCTGAAAATAAGTAATCAAAGGGCCAAACATGCCTCACGTGTTAAACACGTGAGTGTTCATATGCAAAACTTATGAGCGCTGAAAATAAATAACCAAATGCCAAATAGGCCTCACGAGTTAAACACTTGAGCGCTCATACGCAATGCGTATGAGCGCTGAATATAGACAGGCTAAAACCCACACTAAGGGCCACGTGTTAAACTCGCGAGCACATTATTTTGAAGCACTAGTTTCGGATAGAATTAAATTCTATTTTGAGAAATATCCCCCTGATCTTTCTATTAGGAGAAAGATTTTTCTCTGTTAAATAGAGAACCTTTGGATTCAAAATCCAACGGTGATTATAACATCACCAACCAAATCAGAAAATCAAATCAATTTCTTTGTTAGGAAAATATTTTCCTAATCTAACTAAAACAAACAGAAAATATTTTCTGATAAATCAAAATCACCGAATCAAAAATCTAACGGTGGACAAAATTCCTCGGATGATTTTTAAGATCAATTAAATCAATTAATATCTCTCAATAAGAGATTTTCTCAAACTAACCAACAAAATTCCTCACCTATATAAAGGACCCGAGACTTCAAGTCTCAAAAGAGAGGATCAACCCCATAAGGTGATAAAAAATATAATTAAGAATTTAATTCTCTTGCTGAAGAAAAGTTCCTTCTCCTCTCAAACCCTAGGTAAAAAAAAACAGAGATGAAAAAATATCTCATTTGCCTAATATTGTAACAACTCTAAACTTTCTGTACATTTTTTTCAAAAATACAGAAAGATGTACTTGATCCTGAGCACAAGTTATAAATTTGATTTTCTTTTGAACAGCAAGAAGGAGTTTGTAGCTCATTGGTAAGACCTTGCACTGCTGAACCAAAGCACCAGAGTTCAAATCCCATCAGCCACATTATCTTTTTATTTTGATTTATTTTAATCTTTTTAGAAGCCCAAGAGTCTACATGTGCATAACTCGTAAAAACCAAAAGTAACATATAAAACAAACGGGTCCACGAGTCAAGACACATCACCAAGGGACACGTAGCATGGAGAATCGGCCTGACTCGGCTGACTCGGGCTGGAGGCACGGCTGACTCAGCCGACGGCACCGGGTCAACTCGGCCGAAACCCCATTTTTTTGTAACCTGTGACTCTTTAACTCCCCATATCCCCTGTACTGTTTAATTTCTCTACACATTTACAGAGCAATTTAAAACCCCATTTAAACCATATTTTAATACAATTTTTATCACACCCTTTCATCTACCCTAAACCCTAATTTTTCCTATAAATACCACACCTAAAATCACTCCTCCTCACTTCCAAATCTCTGTCCAAACTCTCAAGAAAATTCCATAGATTTTTGTGTGCAAGTGGAGTTAGCAAAGGGCGAACCTCCGACAAAGTTTCGGCGGTGATCCGAGGAGATTCCGGCGATGAAACGACACACCGGCACCTCTTACTTCTTCCTTTTCCTCTCCTATACACAATCAACTCCTAAGTCTCTTCTCCCCCTTCTCTTTACTATTCTAAAAAAACTTAGAATTCTAAAACCCGACGGAAGTGGAGTTAATCCGACTTCCGATTCGGGTTTTCCTTAAAAATCATATTTTTCTTAAACACAATAATACCAAACTCTCACAACTCTCACATCATGATCATTAAACATTAACAAAACATATTGACAAGTTTCATATCAAAAGAATTTATATTTCAATTTTTATAGCACTTTTACAGAAAAATACCATATAATTTAGTTTCGACATAAAATATCATTACCCCTTGCTATACCTTTAGATAGTTCACGAGGTAATAACCTACCTCCTCACAACACACATATGTAACATAGCACGATGATATTTGGGAACATAGATTTTGGAAAATCCCCCAGCCATCAGTACGTCGTACTGGAGATAGTATGCAGGTGCTCGTTAGGTTACGGGTACACCGGACAGGACTCGCAGGGGAACTGATTGGTTGGTATTATACCCATCGTCAGTTAACAGTTCTCAGATGACATGAGTACAGCATAGTCCGCAGACTTGACACTGCTACTTCGCCTCGAGTGTGTCCCACTGTTCTTAGATTGCTACCCTACCACGGCTCAAAGGAGTCGTGCAAACAGGTAGAAGTTGGGTGCAGTCCCGAGCACTTGGAGGCAGTAGTGGTTAGATAGGATTCATCTCTCCCGGTATTGGGAGATGATATCGCGCTGTGTCAGAGAGCCATTATGCAAAGTCCCTGGCCAGGGCAAGCGAGATATACTGGTAGGTTCCAGTAGCTTCTCAGGGTGTAATGGGCTTCGCTCCGGCACGACTTATACAGCTATTAGGGGACTGACGCTTGCCGCCCCCTAGGCTTGATATGCGATAGTCTTAGACGAACAGACCGGACTGTATGGAGATTGTCACATCAGGCTCAGTGGGAGTTCGGATGATTTTCCTCATCGGCCTTCTTATCGACATCTACCTGGGGACCGTTACGTACAGCTAGTGCCGCTTGCGGTCTGTGGTTAAACCCACTGCCAGCGTAGTGTCGAGTCGTTAGAGTCCCACATAGAGAGTTTCCCTGCTCCAGGCGAAACGATATAGAGGTCGTATGGTTTTACGACAAGGGTTCGGACGCGTACGTGTGTTTACGTACGTACGACTTTTCGGACAGTTTTTACTAGCCGGCTTTGGTTTAAGCCAGATTCTAGTATCGGATTATTGGATTTATACAGTCTAAAGTTTTTCCGTGTTTTCATATATTGGAAGGGCGTTCTTGTAATTTTTCGGGAAGCCTCTAGAAGAGTGGTGACTAAGGGGTTAAGGTGGCATTGCATTAAATGAGATTAATGACTCATTTGTGTGATTCATCCAAGTCATTAATGCATCATAAATGCTTAATGACTCATGGAGATGAATCACTCATAGATATTTATGAAGCATTGTTATTAATTCTATTATTTCATTTTTGGATAAATAATAATGCTTCATATATATTATGATAAGATCATTATCTCATTTCATTATCATCTTCACCTTCTCTCTCCTCAAGCTCACTCTCTCTTCAAACCCTAACCCGAACCTCTCATGTGTTGAGATCAAGGGTTAGCTAGACTAATACATCCATAACCTCACTCTATATCCCCTAGGTAGCTTAGATTAGCACTTTGAGCAACCTAGTTATCTTAAGTTTGAGATTAAGCTTGGCGTAGGAGCTTTCGGGTGGATCGTCTTTGATTCGAGGAGGCCGTTGAGGTGCTGATATTCCAAGGAGCCTACGAGGAGTGGAGGACCGCGATGAAGACCCGAAGGACTAGTATCGTGAGGTATAACTTCGTATCCGAGTAGTTAAACCTCTAGTATTTAGTTAGCAATGGTTTAGATAACGATTCATGCGCTCAAGTCCGTGTTACGAAGCTTTGTTAATCGTTTTTCATATATTCCGCCTCCCCGCAAGTTCGTGGGGTGCGTGACATGGACTTACAGTGGTATCAGAGCCAACTAAACCATTACTAGCTTGTTAGCAACTGATTAGAAGTTCGATCGATGGAAAACACGAAAACAAAACCCTGAAAATTCCTAGTTTCTGTTAATTTTAAACCTGTCTGAAAAATTATTTGACATACCTAAAAATTCACAGCAGGGTATTTTAAGAATACTAGGAAAAAACGAGCCAGTAACTCGGCAAAACGGCCGCAGATCCGCGGCAATAGAGTGCTTTTGCCGCGGATCCGCCGCCGAGTCAACGCCGAGTTGACTCGGATTTGCTCAGTAATTCCTATTTTGTAGTTTTCTATTTTCTTGTTTGTTATGTTTCTGCCCAGGTTGCCTCTGTGCTGATTTGCTTTTGGGGTAGACACGGATATAGCTAATCGATCGATATTCTAAACTATTTGCTAATTGGATCTTTATCTGTAATGTTTAATGTGTTCGTAAACCTCCCCTAACTGCTAGTATGTCGGTTGGCAGGGGGTTGCACATTTCTGAAATGTTTATTGTTTGTGTATATGAACTGTGTTGGACTGTTTGATGATTAGCCGGGGTTTGAGATGTATTTAATATTCATTCATTCAATGTAAATGTAATTTGATGTAATATTCTTTTGCGGGGCACATCCAGGTTGCGGTTGTAGCCACCGTTATATTATTTCTTTTTACTGTTTTTGCTCCTAGGATAGACCCAAGGTGGGGTACACAAACTACCGGGTACGTCAAAGTGTTTAGTGGCTTACTCACGTTGTTGAGGGAGACCGCTTCACTTCGGGTACTTGACGGGTAGTTTGCCGTACCCGTAGGGGTCTAGGGTGGGGTAATGGCTATTCATCACAACTGTGTAATCCGTCTTTTATTGCAGGCTCAAAGCAGATGCGGATTGCTAGTATATCCAATAAAGTTCATCTGTGATCTGGAATGCTTATTATTGCGTCTGACGAATGTACAATATCTATATATGATAGCTATTAGACGTCACTTATGTTTTACACCCGCGCTAGCCCAGCCCCCGCTCTGTCGTTAGTTAAGTAACCTAACGGGTGATGACGGGACCCAGTGGCGATTGCGGATGGCATAAGAGGACGTCGTATTTTCGTTGTTTTCTGCAATGATAGGAAAAAAAGATGGGACGCATTATTATAATGCAAAGAAAATAAACCAAAGTTGAATCGTTGGAACAAATTTAAAAGAAACCACTCGGTTATTTTAAAAGAGCAAATTTTTTTAATTGCGGAGCTTTAACCACTCCTTTTTAAAAGTATCAGGTTCCTTCGATTATATCAAGTTCACTACGTTCACGGTTTTGCCAAAACTAGTCGTAGCCCTCCGTCATTTCAGTTAAATATTCAGTAGTATTCAAGCTATGTATTTTGACCTTCGCCAAGGCATAGTGATTGGTAGCTGCTGGATATTTATCTGTAGCATAGATAGATGCGTTGGTTTGGGACAGTCGTACTACTATTTTGGCCTTCGTCAAGGGTATGTACGGGTGGGTTAAAATTAACCTGGATAATGACGGGTAGAACTTGACATGTGACTTATGATATGTTGGCCTTCGTCAAGGTCATAAGAGCATGGGGCAAAAATCCACATCGGGAATTTCTAAAGAAACTGAAATTTGCAGAGAGATGCATACCATTTTGGAGTTTGATGAATGTTGGTAGGATTCCTTCAACATTATTATAGGATGATATTTTGGATCCCGATCCTACTGTGAGTATATACTACTTATCAGGAGATTCGTCACTTAACGATCAATGCTATAAACCAAGTAGGTGCCTAGAAAGGTGTCAGCGGGGTTACGCCTCCAGAGAAAAGAGGTTATTTAATTAAGGAACTTCGCGAAAGCGTTGGAAAACCTCCCTCGAAGTATTGACACTGGCCTGGCTGAACGGTTAAGCAAGTATTGTACGGTGAGAATTGTCCTGGCTAATTCTTCTTTTATGGTTTGAGGAAGGATTCGAGAAACAGTGGGAGCCATCCTGTTTAGATAAATTAAAAACCAATCTAAACTTGCAACAGCATCATGCTAAAATGTTTTCTTCTCTCTCTCTTAATTGCAGCGACCTTGTGACCACACATAGGTTACATCTAGATAACAATTTGACTGAATCTGACTTATATGACCGGCAAAGGTCTGTCCAGATGTCCATTGCCTATGACAAGCTGGACCACCCTATTACTACTCAAGATCCCGCCGTCCCAGGTCCAGTTTCCACTATTGCGGATATGGATATCCGTCAAACAAGGGAAAAAGATAAAACGAAAACTAAGTGCCTCGTGTTAGCTTCAGATGATGGTGTATACCAGAAGCAGCACGAGAAGATGGACTTAGTTTCCATCTTTCTCCATAACAAAGATTTATATGGAGAGCAATCTCATATCGCAAGATATGAGACCTCAAACGAATTAATTCAAGCGAGGTTGGCCGACGGGTCATCTGTAGGAGACAACGTCCTTACAATGACTAGCTGTATTGATGAGCTCCGGGACCTGGAGACCGCATTGGGAAACGAGTCAGATACTGACTTGATTTTACAGTCTCTACCTTCTACCCTGAAGGAAACCAGGGAAGCAGAAGGAAAGAGAACGGCAAATGTTTCGGGACTGGATATAGTAAAAGATGGGCGTTCCTATTGTTACAGGAATGAACATTGGCAGAATGATTGCAGGGCTTTAGAAGCCAGTAGCCAGGATACGAAGCATGTTGTGGCTTCAGCCTCAAGTGTGTTTGTAATAGAGAATTGTATGTCAGTTAACCCTACTTTCTGGGTATTGGATACTGAGTCAGGATCTCACATCTGTAATTCATTACAGGCTCTGAGAAACCGTAGGGTTATCGGGATAGGTGATATGACCCTCACGGTTGCTAACGGAATGAGCATGAACGCTGAATCCGTAGGGGAATATCATCTTGGACTGACAACTGAGCAGATATTGATTCTGCGTAACTGTTTTTATGTACCAGGTACGACTTGTAATATCATATCTGTACCCTTACTATCTAAGGAAGGATATGATTTTACTTTTACAAGAGATATGGTTCACATCCACCTAAATCAAGTTATGATTGGGTCAGGTACATTAGAAAACGGAATATACGTATTAAATCAAGCTCAGATTTTCAGTGTCTAGAACACACCTAAAAGAAAGTCTCCGGAAACAAATCAGGCTTTCTTATGGCATTGTAGACTGGGTCACATCAATTAGAGAAGATTAACAAAGTTACATAGAAAGGGATACTTGGATCTGTTCGAGTATCAGTCTTATGCCACTTATGAATCTTGTCTCATGGGAAAGATGACAAAGACTCCGTTCATTAGACACGGAGAAAGAGCGAGCGAGCTCTTAGGACTCATACACAGTGACGTGTATGGTCTAATGTCTACACATGCGCGAGGTGGTTATTCCAACTTCATTACTTTTATGGATGATTTCTCTAGGTATGGACATATCTTATTGATGAAGCATAAATCCGAGGCCTTTGAGAAATTCCAGGAATACAAGAATGAAGTGGAAAAACAAACAGGCAAAAGTATAAAGACACTAAGATCTGATAGAGGTGGTGAATACTTAAGTGCCGAGTTCCTAGGTTACTTAAAAGAGAATGGAATTCTCTCTCAGCTTACTCCTCCATACACACCACAATACAACGGTGTATCAGAAAGGAGGAATCGAACCCTATTGGATATGGTTCGTTTCATGATGAGTAAGGCTGAATTACTGCGATCTTTCTGGGGTTATGCACTAGAATCAGCTGCATATCTTTTGAACAAGGTTCCAACCAAAACTGTGCCTACCACACCATATCAGATGTGGAGTGGGAAGAAACCCTGTCTTCAGTACCGGAAGACATGGGGATGTCCAGCTTTTGTAAAAAAGCAGCATCCGGACAAGCTCGAGGCACGCTCAGTACTGTGTAAGTTTGTGGGATACCCAAAGAACACCAGGGGGTATTTTTTTCTATTACGCAGAGGAACAAAAGGTTTTTGTTTCTCGTAATGCCCATTTTCTAGAATATCAATTTTTAGAAAAGGAAACAAGTGGGAGCGAAATAGAACTGGAAGAAATTCCAGAACCACAAACTACTACTGAAGGTATGGTAGAACCAGAAGTTTCAGAAGAAAGAAACATCCCGACGCCACTCCGCAGAAGTTGTAGGCCGTCTCATCCGTCTGAGAGATACTACGGTTTTCTCATAGATGGGGATAGAGAGGATTGTGTCATTGATGAAGATGACCCTACTAGCTTCCAGCAAGCCATTCAGAGCAGCGACTCGGTAAAATGGCTGGATGCAATGCGGACCGAAATGGAGTCCATGTACACTAACAAAGTATGGACTTTGGACATTGCTCCAGATGGGGTAAAACCTGTAGGATGCAAATGGATCTTCAAAAAGAAGATTGGTGTAGATAGACAGGTTGAAACCTATAAAGCTAGACTTGTTGCAAAGGGTTTCCGTCAAAGACCTGGTTTGGACTATGACGAAACCTTTTCTCCAGTAGCTATGCTAAAATACATTAGGGTCCTTCTTGCTATTGCTGCCTTCCATGATTATGAGATCTGGCAGATGGACGTAAATACGGCTTTTCTAAATGGAAATTTAGAAGAGAGCGTCTATATGGATCAGCCAAAAGGATTCATTCAGAGTGGGAGCAGCGGTAAAGTATGCAAGCTGCTTAAGTCCATTTATGGACTAAAGCAGGCATCGCGGAGTTGGAACATCTGTTTTGATGATGCTGTCAAAGAATTTGACTTTATCAAAAATCCGGATGAACCTTGCATATACAGTAAGATTGTAGGGAAAGCTGTAGTATTTCTCGTCTTGTACGTGGATGACATTCTCCTAATAGAAAATGATATTCCTATGTTACAGTCAGTCAAAAGATTCTTGTCACATAAATTCTCCATGAAAGACCTGGGTGATGCCACCTACATTCTGGGGATCCGGGTCTATCGTGATAGATCAAAGAGGATGTTGGGACTTTCACAGTTCAGGTACATAGACACCACAGTGAAGAGATTCAGTATGGATGATTCTAAGTGCGGTAACCTACCGGCTTGTCACGGAATCACCCTCTCCAAAGAGATGTCTCCCAAGACTGATTTGGAAAGGGATCGCATGTCGATTATACCCTACGCTTCTGCGGTAGGCTCTATAATGTATGCAATGTTATGTACCAGACCAGATGTAGCATACACATTGAGCGTTGTAAGTAGGTATCAGGCAAACCCAGGGGAGAAGCACTGGATAGCAGTAAAGAACATTCTCAAGTATCCGAGGAGGACTAAGGAGATGTTCTTGGTATATGGCGGAAAAGACCTCCAGATGGAGGCCTTTGCCGACTCCGGTATCCAGAGTGACAAGGATGACTCCAAATCCATGTCGGGTTATGTCTTTACCCTCAATGGAGGGGCGGTCTGTTGGAAGAGTTCCAAACAGGAGACCGTTGCTGACTCAACAATGGAAGCGGAGTACATAGCTGCTTGCGATGCCGCAAAAGAAACTGTCTGGATGAAGAAGTTCCTCACAGAACTTCAGGTGGTTCCTACCAGTGTTGGTCCAATACCTCTGTATTGTGACAACAATGGCACTATAGCTTTAGAAAAGGAACCCAGGTCCCATCAGAAGTCCAGACACATATTAAGGCAGTATCACCTGATCAGGGAGATCGTAGATCGCCGGGAGATCGAGGTGAAGAGAGTAGAGACGGAGAATAACATTGCTGATCCATTCACAAAGGCCCTTCCTCAGACGCAGTTCGAGAAGCTATTCAAGATGATAGGTCTACGATATGCCAGCTCATGGCCCTAGTGCAAGTGGGAGATTGTTAGTGTATATGCCCTAGGGGCCATTATTGTATCATACTAGATTGTATATTACTTATTGGAAGCTTGGGATATTCACAGTTATATATACAGTCTTGCTAAAAATGGTAGTATGCTACTTGGTTTGTGTCTACTTTAATATGTATATATGTTTCTTGTAACGTATCACTTATACATATTAGTAGAGCACATAGGATCTTTGCTTGATTACCGGCGTCGTGATGGCAGTCACACTAGTGGGGGCTGGGTAGTCTGTAAGCAACATTCTATACAGGTCCCTGGTCATTGGATTATCGAGATAGGGCATCGATATTCCGGAGTAGACTAAGTGTGTACGCTTCTCATCCCAGTTGGGGAGATGGTCTGTCCCACAGCCATCAGTACGTCGTACTGGAGATAGTATGCAGGTGCTCGTTAGGTTACTGGTACACCAGACAGGACTCGCAGGGGAACTGATTGGTTGGTATTGTACCCATTGTCAGTTAACAGTTCCCAGATGACATGAGTACAGCATAGTCCACAGACTTGACACTGCTACTTCGCCTCGAGTGTGTCCCACTGTTCTTAGATTGCTACCCTACCACGGCTCAAAGGAGTCATGCAAACAGGTAGCAGTTGGGTGCAGTCCCGAGCACTTGGAGGCAGTAGTGGTTAGATAGGATTCATCTCTCCCGGTATTGGGAGATGATATCGCGCTGTGTCAGAGAGCCATTACGCAAAGTCCCTGGCCAGGGAAAGCGAGATATACTGGTAGGTTCCAGTAGCTTCTCAGGGTGTAATGGGCTTCGCTCCGACACGACTTATACAGCTATTAGGGGACTGACGCTTGCCGCCCCCTAGGCTTGATATGCGATAGTCTTAGATGAACAGACCGGACTGTATGGAGATTGTCACATCAGGCTCAGTGGGAGTTCGGATGATTTTCCTCATCGGCCTTCTTATCGACATCTACCTGGGGACCGTTACGTACAGCTAGTGCCGCTTGCGGTCTATGATTAAACCCACTGCTAGTGTAGTGTCGAGTCTTTAGAGTCCCACACAGAGAGTTTCCCTGCTCCAGGCGAAACGATATAGAGGTCGTATGGTTTTACGACAAGGGTTCGGACGCGTACGTGTGTTTACGCACGTACGACTTTTCGGACAGTTTTTACTAGCCGGCTTTGGTTTAAGCCAGATTCTAGTATCGGATTATTGGATTTATACAGTCTAAAGTTTTTCCGTGTTTTCATATATTGGAGGGGCGTTCTCGTAATTTTTCGGGAAGCTTCTAGAAGAGTGGTGACTAAGGGGTTAAGGTGGCATTGCATTAAATGAGATTAGTGACTCATTTGTGTGATTCATCCAAGTCATTAATGCATCATAAATGCTTAATGACTCATGGAGATGAATCACTCATAGATATTTATGAAGCATGGTTATTAATTCTATTATTTCATTTTTGGATAAATAATAATGCTTCATATATATTATGATAAGATCATTATCTCATTTCATTCTCATCTTCACCTTCTCTCTCCTCAAGCTCACTCTCTCTTCAAACCCTAACCCTAACCTCTCATGTGTTGAGATCAAGAGTTAGCTAGACTAATACATCCATAACCTCACTCTATATCCCCTAGGTAGCTTAGATTAGCACTTTAAGCAACCTAGTTATCTCAAGTTTGAGATTAAGCTTGGCGTAGGGGCTTTCGGGTGGATCGTCTTTGATTCGAGGAGGCCGTTGAGGTGCCGATGTTCCAAGGAGCCTACGAGGAGTGGAGGACCGCGATGAAGACCCGAAGGACTAGTATCGTGAGGTATAACTTCATATCCGAGTAGTTAAACCTCTAGTATTTAGTTAGAAATGGTTTAGATAACGATTCATGCGCTCAAGTCCGTGTTACGAAGCTTTGTTAATCGTTTTTCATATATTCCGCCTCCCCGCAAGTTCGTGGGGTGCGTGACATGGACTTACAGCTTGCCTATTTAAGGTAGATAATTTAACAAACGGTGTTATCAACACGATAATCGTCTTTGAAAAAGGCACAAATCCTGCCTTCCATAAGCAGCGGTTACCGATAACATCAAACCTTAATTCAGGATTTCAATTTCTTTTCTAATTGTCTGACTCAGACTTAGTCTCGATATAATCAATCTGACTTGAATGAGATTTAAGTATATATATAACAATTCAATATAAATCCATGAATCCATATAATCAATCCGTTCAATCTATTCAATCTGTGTTGACTGAACCGAACCATGGATATACTTCCATCTACATGATTCTCCAGTTACATCCATTTACTGATATCATGGTTCCGACAAGTCATCCATCTATACAATCTATAATACAAGACAATACAATTTACAATCCAATACAAACAATACAATCAAGATATCGCGGGGTTTATAAGGGGTAGATTGGTACGGAAGGTATTAGAAGTGGCACGAGACTGCAACCATTAAGACACCTAACCTGAATTCAATCATCGTTGTTCCGGGTATTATTGACAGAACTTTGTACTCTATATACCGTAGTTTCTGGTCTAGTGAGACTCCTCTCGTATACACTGGCCTCTTCTGTACCAAGCTATAAACAACAGCGTTAACACTAAATAAAACATTATAACAATATAATGCCACTTTAAAAGTTACACTCTCTCTCTGTGTCTATTCTATTTCTCCCTCATCTTTGGGACTTACCGAGCGATTGTTCGCTGACGACATTCTCTCTCTTTCTTCTTTGGAATGTTGTCAGGTGGATCGGATCTTCAGGAGATCGAGCCCACTAGCGAGGATTTGGACCAGTTAGCTTTCGACCCAAAGCTTTAGATTCCTTATACACATTTACATTCTGTATTTTCCATTTCTGTTATGCCACTGTTTAAGCATCGCTTTATCATATATATTTACTTTTCAGATTTATTGTAAAAAGAATGTTAATAAATAAAGTTGATGTTCATTTATATCTTATCTCTTGTGTACATTACATTTTATATTGCTTAGTTACGCTTAGCGTATTTACTTTTGAGTAAATACATAGCAGGCCTCGTCGCGCCCTCTGCCCGTACACCTGGAAGCGGGGCATGACAGGTTTTGTTGGTGGCCCATGCAGGTCAGAGCTGTATGGAACCCTACCATACAGTTCAGCTCTGTGTGGACAACCTAAGCAATATAACACAAGAACCAGCAACTGAAAACATTCTTTACAATTCATACTTCTTGAATCTTATCATTTCATATACTTTGAATCTATCCTAAACCAAAATTTTCTTTCTAGGTTATGGATTTCCCAAACAACACCAGTACGAATGTCAACAACACTCCCCCACCACTATTACTCACACTTGTCGTAGCTGCTCCGATCAACGAGCAGACGGTTCTGCTTGAGACAATTTGCAGCCTTTTGGAAGGACAGCAGTAGCAGACTGCTATCTTGATGAACCGACCAGAGGCATAAGCACCCTGAGTGAAGCAATTCCAGGCACTGCACCCCAAGAATTTTTCAGGAAAAGAGAGCCCTCTGGAAGCGGAAGAATGTGCTCAAAGCGTTGAAGATGACCAGGCAGCAGCAAAAGTGCCAGAGGTCGCTTGGGTACGAGTTGCAAAGCTGCAGCTCACTGAAAATGCATGAGTTTTGTGGAAGTCGGAAGAAAGCCGTCTTGACCAACCTATCAAATGGAAGACTTTCCGTGACATGTTCGATGCAAATTACTTCCCTGAGACTGCCCGCTTTGATATGGAACAGCAGTGCATCCATATGCAACAAGGTTCAATGTGGACCAAATCTGTAGATGAGTATGATACTGAGTTTACTATACTCAGTAGGTAAGATATGTCTCAATATTCGATTTTATATCACATACTACACATTTAACATAAGACCGTAACAGGTTTGCGGCCCATCTCATACCGACTGTTGAGGTCAGAGCTAGAAGGTTTCAGCAAGGGTTGGACCCTGAAATCCAAGCTGTATTGGCTACAGGGGATTTCCCAACCCATGATATGGATTTGAAAGCTGCCCGAAGATATGAGGCAGTGGTGAAGAAGAAGGGCAGACCTCAATATGCCAGAGTGAAGCGCCCTGCCAATCAGATGGCAGGAAGAGCCTCTTCAAGGCCAACTGTTGAACCTAGGAGATCGGAAGAAATCAATAATCAGCCGAGTCTAGGTTTTTGCTTTTATTGCAAGAGGAAGGGACACTTGTGGAAGGACTGTAGGCGCGTAAAAGGCCTGTGTCTAGTTTATGGCGCATCCAATCATGGAATTGAAAACTGTCCTTATAGAAGCAACCCAGCTCACACACCCACCAACTACAGGCAGCGGCCAGTTATCCAGGCTCTTGCACCTCGCATTGCACTCCCTGTTCCATCACCTGTACAACCTACTCGCCAATTCCATCAGACTTTGAGGAACATGCCTCGGGGGCAGAGAAACATGCCCCAAAGATAGAGAAATGTGCCTCTAGTTAGGAGGAATGTACCACGGCGTCAGACTTTCCTTTTAGCGGCCGAAGAAGCAGAGGCCATAGACTAAGGTAAACCTGGTAATTTCCTCAACTCTATTCAAACCTTTCGCATTCTTTCATTCCTTTACATATTTTTCATACACTACCAATAGTCCTATCACCAAACTTTCCTTAAATCCGTTACACTTTCGTTTTACAAATTTCGAGAATGAAATTTTTATAAAGAGGGTAGAATGTAACAACTCTAAACTTTCTGTACATTTTTTTCAAAAATAAACAAAGATGTACTTGAGCCTGAGCACAAGTTATAAGTTTGATTTGCTTTTGAACAGCAAGAAGGAGCTTGTAGCTCATTGGTAAGACCTTGCACTGCTGAACCAAAACACCAGAGTTCAAATCCCATCAGCTACATTATTTTTTATTTTGATTTCTTTTAATCTTTTTAGAAGCCCAAGAGTCTACATGTGCATAACTCGTAAAAACCAAGAGTCACATATAAAACAAACGGGTCCACGAGTCAAGACACGGCACCAAGGGACACGTGGCATGGAGAATCGGGCTGACTTGGCTGACTCGGGCCGGCGGCGCGGCTGACTCAGCCGGCGGCGCCGGGTTAACTAGGTCGAAACCCCATTTTTTTTATGTAATCTATGACTCTTTAACTCTCCATAACCCCTGTACTGTTTAATTTCCCTACACATTTACAGAGCAATTTAAAACCCCATTCAAACCATATTTTAATACAATTTTTATCACACCCTTTCATCTACCATAAACCCTAATTTTTCCTGTAAATACCACACCTAAAATCACCCCTCCTTACTTCCAAATCTCTGTCCAAATTCTCAAGAAAATTCCATAGACTTTTGTGTGCAAGTGGAGTTAGCAAAGGGCGAACCTCCGACGAAGTTTCGGCGGTGATCCGAAGAGATTCCGGTGACGAAACGACACACCGGCACCTCTTACTTATTCCTTTTCCTCTCCTATACACAATCAACCCATAATTCTCTTCTCCCCCTTCTCTTTACTATTCTAAAAAAACTTAGAATTCTAAAACCCGACGGAAGTGGAGTTAATCCGACTTCTGATTCAGATTTTCCTTAAAAATCATATTTTTCTTAAACACAATAATACCAAACTCTCACATCATGATCATTAAACATTAACAAAACATATTGACAAGTTTTATATCAAAACAATCTATATTTCAATTTTTATAGCACTTTTACAGAAAAATACCATATAGTTTAGTTTCAACATAAAACATCATTAACCCTTGCTATACCTTTAGATAATTCAAGAGGTAATGACCTACCTCCTCACAACAAACATATGTAATATAGCACGATGATATTTGGGAATATAGATTTGGAAAAATACGATTTTACACAAAACTATCTCCGACTTATAAAAATCTTTTTCTACAAGATATGTATTTTTAATAAATCTTTGCAATGTGCCGCTACAATCCATTTCGGGGAACCCATTCGGGATGGTGCGGATTATCGCACATCCTCAGGGTTAGTAGTGCAAGATGCAGACCTCCGCAAGGAACATACGGTCTCGAAAGATTTTAAAATACAATTTCTTTAGAAAATGTGATTTCTATTATAAATAAAACTTATATTTTTAATAAATATATATATATATGTAATTAATATCAAAATATCTATTTTTAATATATTTATAATATTCCACATTTCCAAAATTTAAGAAAACATTCCATTTATAAGAAAATACCAAACAATCCCAATATTACAAATAAATATCATATATTATGAAAAATAGGTTTTATTCACTAGAAATGTCACAATGATAAAATATATATCAATGAAAACTTTAAAGACAATAATAAAATACTTGAGTTGTATTTTGAAAATTATACAAAATTATTTTTATATAAAACTCCCTCAAGTTATATTAAATTACAATAATGACCCTAATAAACATAGGTTTAAGCGGGACTAGTCTCTTGAGCATCAGGGAGCCGGAGATATGGGTGCTTGCCTATTTAATGTAGACAACTTAACAAACGGTGTTATCAACACGGTTATCGTCTTTGAAAAAGACACAAATCCTGACGTCCATGTGCAGCGGTTACCGATAACATCAAAACTTAATTCAGGATTTCAATTTCGTTTCTAATTGTTTGACTCAGACTGAGTCTCGATATAATCAATCTGACCTGAATGAGATTCAAGTATATATATAACAATTCAATATGGATTCATGAATCCATATAATCAATCTGTTCAATCTATTCAATCTGTATTGACTGAACCAAACCATGGATATACATCCATCTACATGATTCTCCAGTTATATCCAGTTACTGATATCATAGTTCCGGCAAGTCATCCATTTATGCAATTTATAATACAAGAAAATACAATTTACTATACAAAACAAATAATACAATCAAGAAATCGCGGGGTTTATAAGGGGTAGATTGGTACGGAAGGTGTTAGAAGTGGCACGAGACTGCAACCATTAAGATACCTAATCTGAATTCAATCGCCGTTGTTCTGGGTATTATTGACGGAGCCTTGTACTCTATATACCGTAGTCTCTGGTCTAGTGAGACTCATCTCGTATACACTGGCTTCTTCTGTACCAAGCTACAAACAACAGCGTTAATACTAAATACAACATTATAACAATATAATACCACTTTAAAAGTTACACTCTCTCTCTGTCTATTCTATTTCTCCCTCATCTTTGGGACTTACCAAGCGATTGTTCGCTAACGACATTATCTCTCTTTCTTCTTTGGAATGTTGTCAGATGGATCGGACCTTCAGTAGATCGAGCCCATTAGCGAGGATTTGGACCAGTTAGCTTTCGACCCAGAGCTCTAGATTTCTTGTACACATTTACATTATGTATTTTCCATTTCTATTATGCCACTGTTTAGGCATCGCTTTATCACATGTATTTACTTTTCAGATATATTGTAAAAAGAATGTTAATAAATAAAGTTGATGTTCATTTATATCTTGTCTCTTGTGTACATTACATTTTATATTTCTTAGTTATGCTTAGCGTATTTACTTCTGAGTAAATATCTAGCGGGCCTCGTAGTGCCCTCTGCCCGTACACCGGGAAGCGGAGCATGACAAATATATATAAATAAAAGGGTTTAACCCTCAATAAAGAACTTAGATTTTTCTCTGGATCTGAGATTCGCAAGACAAATCTCTCATAAGTTGAGAATTTAATTATTATCGGGATGATTTTGTTCTTCAGACTCAAGATCTACGGGAAAGAATAGATATGAGAAAAGAAATATGAAGAAAAGAAGTGGAACTTATATTTCAGGAATTTAATTCCTCTAAAAACAGAGTTTAACCCTATAAAAAGAACTTAGTTCTTATAAAAAAGGAACAGAAGAACTTAGTTCTCAAAAATCCGATCCCAGATCTCTAAAACAGAGATCTTGGTGATCATTATGGTCAAAACACCATTAATAGAAGTTTAAATTCTCTTCAAGAAAATAAACAGAGATTAAATTTTTAAGGGCTCAACGCCTCACATGAAATACACGTGAGCGCCCATAAATAAGAGCTCAGCGCCTCACGTAATACACGCGTGAGCGCCCAAAAGGTCCCCTGAACTCAGCGCCTCGCGTGAGACACACGTGAGCGCCCATAAATTAGAGCTCATCGTCTCATGTGATACACGCGTGAGCACCCAAAAAATTCCCTGAAGTGAGTGCCTCACATGACACTCATGTGAGCAGAAAGCCCATGAAGACTCACCACCTCACATGCCTCACACGTGAGCGCACGTAAATAAAAGCTCAGAGCCTCACATGCTCCATACGTGAGCGCTGTACAAAAATTGCTTAGCACTATATAGTCAAAGTGACTAAGTGCTTACACTGACAGGGCAACGCCCAAGTTTGAGCGTCTTACGTGATACACACGCGGACAGCAGAGCAACAATTGATATCATATCCATAGTCAAAAGACTAAGGATACGTTAGTCTCTGAAATTTCATTGTAGCCGAGCCCATATGCTCTGTTGATGGATCTTATAAAAATTTAATGATCCTTAAATATATTTCTAAGTTGATCTTAGTCTCATATAAGACTAACGTATCCTTAGTTAAAATAAATTGAGCCCATATGCTCATATATTTAAGTTGATCTTAATCTAAAACAAGATTAACGGTTCTTAAATAAAATAAAATATCTTCTGACTTGATGGAACATAAAACCTAGGTTTAAACCAAAATTTAATATACGGATTTGGACTAATCCGTACCCTACGGATGGCGACATAAAATAGTCTCCGTATACAATCCACGGGCAGCAAAAATAAATAAAATATAACACGACACGAAGTGACCTACTGGAGCAGGAGAAAGTTGTTATCGTAATTTGATAACGTAATTAATTGCAGTGGTTTGCGCCTACAGGGAAGAGCGTCTCTACAATCAAAAAATTCCTCACAAACGAGGTGGAATCTGATAAATTCGCGTCTATCCAAACCTCTGATATACGATACCATAAATCAACTTGGTATCTTTGGATAGGTGGATGGATATATTCCAAATAGCATCAGCCCCCAAATTCAGTTAAGAGATCCATCCCAGTTCGTCACTATTTTCGGCGATAAACATATTTTGGCATGCCCGTTGGGACATCTTCCTCTTTCCACTCTACATTTCGTGTGTCGTGTTCGTGAACAAAATTATGGTTCACCATATTCTTGGTTGGTTTTGGATGCGAGATACTAAAACTTGGTGTTTCGCTTCTGTGCGGAATCAATGGCCTCTCACTGCACTTCCTACAAAAGCAAATCCCATTCCACCTCTGCCGGAGGAGTGATGTACGGGCCCAACGCGGCCTCCATTTTCTCAATACCAGTAGAGCAGGTCACTCAAGCACTACTGGGCTATTCTTTGGGACCATGCTCCTGCCCATGAGCTTAAGCACCTCAATGCCTCAAGAAGAAGCTCCCCGAAGATTGGTTTTCGATCGGCTGGTGTCTGAGACGGCTCATATCAGCAAGCCTTCCAACTCCGAAGTCTCAGTCTTCAATAGGTTGAAGAGAAACTCAAACGAGCTCAGAAAGAAGCCCATGATTCCAGTAGGGGTTGCCCTAAAATGGCTTGCCCTTCCTGCTCTTGCCATGCATGAAGCCGGTAAAAGTGCTTCACTTCCAAGACGGTTGGTCTTCGACAGATTGGCCAACCCTGCTCCAGCTTCGCCAAGAGCGTCCGTCTTCAAGAAGATGACACCAAGCAGATCTCCCCAGCAACGCCAGGGGCATTATGAAGACGTCTCCAAAACCGAGGCAATTTCTACTGCACGACATGCTTGACATCACTACTGGCGCCGAGTGAAACAGGATGGGGGCAACTCTCCCTCCGGGCTGACCACACCAGCTCCTATGGTGGATATTGACGCTGCTGTTCCAACTGGGAATAGTTTCGAGCCGCTCAGGAGGGTGCGCAAAAACTCCCCGACAGCGGTACTGAAAAGATCATCGCCGCTTGCAGAAGCTGAAGTGTAGGCAAAACCGGAGCAGCCTTATCAACAGCTCTCCCTGCAAATCCATAGAGTCTGGAGGAAGGTCCAAAACTCCGTGCTCGATGAAAGCTACTCTCGTCAACCCAAAAAATCTATGGTCCGAAAAGAAAGGGATTGCTCCTCCGCTATACAATGGGGGACTTCTCGTAAAGAAGTGCCTGTCCTAGCGGCTCATCATGCTCCAACCTCTAATAAAAGAATGAGGCCGGAGAAAATTTCATCGCTAGCGGCAAAATCCAAAGGCGAAGGCTCCAAACGCTCTAAGTCTGGGGACATAACATACATACGGTCTATATAGCCAACGGTAAAGAAGAAAGCCGTGCTTCTGTGAATCAGACCGCATATCCGGTCGTTGACGAAAACTCAGGAGAAACTGTAGAAGCTCCAAGATATGCTTGCCAAGATGGCAACACTCACCAGACTCAAAGAAAGCCCGGACAAGGAAACTGAACAGTGCCAGGAGCAAGAAAACCGATACGAAGTTCTTGCGATGGGTACTGGAAAGAAAGAAAAGGAAGCTACAGAGCATGCTGGTAATATAAAACAGATGGCTCTTCTGTTCCAAGATATGGTTGGGATGATGATCCAACCAGAATCACCGGCTGAAATTGTTCAGTGATTATCGAAGATGATAGAGTGGAAACATCGAATCCTCCCCAAGCCCTATCAACGTCCAAGGAGGAGACGATCTTCAAGGAGGCCCTGGATGATTATATTGCTCGACAAATTAAAGCTCACCAAGCTAATGAACCTACCAGCCAAATCATCAAACCCGGACGACCATATCCGGCCTGGTACGACCAGATAAAGTACCCGCCGGGATATACTATCCCAAAGTTCCACGTATATAAAGGAACGGGGAATCCCCATTAGCACGTCCCATAGTTCAAAGTTCTGTATGGCAATACTGGAGATGACGACAAATTGTTGCTTCGCCAATTCATCGGAAGCTTATCAGAAACAACTTTCGAATGGTACTCAAAGCTCCCAAATGACTCCGTAAAAACCTTCTCTGAAATGGAGTTGCTCTTTACGCAAAGGTTCGCCAGTGCAAGTGAATACACTCCAATCACGACACTGATCAATTCCAGGGTCAAGCCGGGGGAAACATGGCTCCAATATGCGATCCGGTGGCAGAACTTATGGTCTAAATGTGAACAACGCATCGAAGAGTCTCAGGCTTTAGGAATGTTCATTGGGACTATTGATCCCTAGTTGAACGTATCCCAATTCATGACCTTTTTCAAGCCCACCATGTTCCGGGCGTTGATTGATAATGGCCCAGATGGATCAGATGGGCCATGCTTCTTCCTCCTCAAGCAAGGATCCTCAGAATAATAAGGGGAAAGGAAAGGCTGCCTTTGTTTCCAACACGCAACAACAACCGAGCAGTCTAAAAGCAGCTGCTCGCCAAAACAACCTCCGTACGCGCCCATCTTTGGAAGAAAGGCGGGGACATGCTTATTCGTTCCCTTGCAATAAGAAGAGGAGGTTATTTGAGCCGGCGATGCGAAATAATCTGATCATATTGCCATACCCATGGCGACCCGCTTAAGTCGGCGACGTCAATAACCACAACTATTGCTCCTACCACAGGATAGTAAGCTATCCAATTGAGGATTGCTATATCTTCAAAAACTGGGTCGTGAACCAGTACTAGCAAGGGAAGTTCGCACTGTCTGATAGCTAAAGGGTAGATCTGCCTCAAAAACACGCTCCCAAAAAAGTGGATGCGCATGGGGTATCCTGCTCTCTCGTGGAAGAAGCTCCATGGGAAGTATTTCTTTCAGTAAAAACTAAAAGAATGCTGAAAAATCTACAAGCATGTCCGGCGATCAAGTGGAAAAGCCCGCTTGAGCCCGAAATTATAAAAGAGATGTTGAAACCGCGTCTTGCGCCTAAAACCGCCGACAAGGGGAAAAATCCGCAAGTTAAGCTTTCGAAGTCTTCTAAGAAAAAGAAAAAGACCAAGAAGCCTGTGCAGCTTGCTGAATACGTCGAAAAGCGCACAGACATTCAGAAATACATAGATGTGCTTGTTCCCCTCCGAACGGCGGCCCGGACTTTCGCGTCCGTGCCTGAGGTTCGGGGCAGATGCTATATGGTTTTATCCGTCTACTTCTCCAAAGATGCCAAGTTGATTTATGGCACCATGTATCGGAGGTTTAGACGGATGCGGCCGATGTAGCAGACTTCGTCAGATTCCCCCTCAGGATGAAGGGTTTTTGATTGTGGGGACGCTCTTCCCTGCAGGCGCAAGCCCCTGCAGTTAATTACGCTACCGCATCGCGGTAACAACTTTCTCCTTCTCCAGAATTTCACTTCGTGTCGTGTGTGTTTGTCTTGTTTGTGGTTGCCCGTGGATTGTATACGGAGACTGAGTAATGCCGTCGCCCGTAGGACGTGGATTAGTCCAAATCCGTATTTACTTAGATTTGGGTTTGGTGTTTTCAGTTCAAGGATGCATTAGTCGCGTTGCGGCTAAGATCAACTTAAACGTTCGTTAAGGATACGTTAGTCTTGTTTTAGACTAAGATCAACTTAACGTGGTGATTAATTTAATGTATGGCCATCGGGACTCGTCACCTCTCTGACGTCGTTGAAGGATTACAACGACATGTATCAGAGGAGCTCGGAGATGTACCCTCAAACCAGAGTTGATAGGGAGTTTTATAATCCATTTGAATGTTTAAGGATACGTTAGCCGTGTTTGGGGCTAAGATCAACTTAAACGGGACCGTTTAGATCCGGCAAAAGAGCGTTTGGAGGCTCTATTGTTCCAGTTTAGGGACGTAGTGATCCGATGTAAGTTTAGGGATGTCTCGGTCCGATGTTAGTTTAGGGACGTCTCGGTCCAATATTAGTTTAGGGACGTTTCGGTCCAATATTAGTTTAGGGACGTTTCGGTCCAATATTAGTGTAGGGACGTTTCGGTCCACGAGTTTAAGGACCCCGCAGTCCGTTTGGATGTGTGGTCGTTGGGACCCGTCACCTCTTTGACGTCGTTGAGGAATTACAATGAGGGATGTCAAAGGAGTTCGGAGATGTACCCTTGAACCGGTCGTGAATTGATTTAGGAGAGCAGCCGTGCTCAGTCAATTTTAATTTAAGGACTTACGGCCAAAATTGGGCTAAGTCCAGTTGAAAATGTTCACATTTTGTTTGCATTTGGCCTATTAGGCCTTTGTTTGGTCTTTCCCCCTTTTTAGAATAATGCATAGCATTACTTCAGGCCATTGACTGGGCTCTGCCCTTTTTTTAGAATAATGCAGAGCATTGTTTTTTGGTCTATTGGACCTCTCAATTGGGCTCTGCCCTTTAAACAATGCATAGGATTATTTTTGGTCTGTTTAGACTTTTTGATTAGGCTCTGCCTTTTTAAAATAATGTGTAGTACTTCGATTTGGTCCATTTGACCTTTGATTGGGCTCTGCCCCTTAATAATGCATTGCATTTAATACTCTGACAGTGCCCTATACGGCTTGTCAGATGCTTTGCGCAATTAAAGAGCGCAAGCGCTCGTGGAGGTGACACGTGTCACGCAGTGGAAGGCTTGCGCAACAGTGCTTGCGCGACTGCGCAGACACGTGTCGCGCAGTTGTACACTTACGCAACAGTGCTTGCGCGACTGCGCAGACACGTGTCGCGCAGTTGTGCACTTACGCAACAGTGCTTGCAGACACGTTAAGTCCAAAAAAAAATTTATTTATTTTGGGCTTTGCCCGATTAGAAAATCAATCCAAATAGGGCTCTGCCCCTTTATTATTTTGCAATTTGATTTGGGCCAGGCCTTTTTAAATCAAGAATTTTTCAGATTTAAGAACAAAAGTGCATAGCACTTTTGATCTAAATTTGGATCAAAGGAAAACAAGTTTTTCTTCCTGTTTTTCCTGATTTCACAGAACCAAGGGTTCATAACAAGTGCAAGGCACTATTTATTTATTTTCATTTATTTCCCTTTTTTTTTTTTAAAATCCTTTGTTCTTCAGAGATTTTTCTCTTAAAAAGGTTTTTACCTTTCTTCTTTTTCTTGTTCTTGAACAATCTCCAAGAGTTCTCTTTTCTTTTTTTTTTTGCTAGAAGTCGCTTATTCCAGTTGATGCCCATCGAATGAGGTCTGGGGTCCTATTTATAGTGCTCACAAATTTGTTGAATTTGTTAACAAGATCTTTTCTGAGCGATTTTGGGAATTTTCCCACCGCTGGATCTTTGATCCAAAGGCAGAAGAAAATCTTCTGGTTTTGGAAAGAACAGAAAAGATTTCATTTTCATTTTGTTTCTGCGCAACTCCCCAATGAATGACACGTGTCGCGCAGCGGTGCGCTTGCGCAGTTGCGCTTGCGCAACTGCGCAGACACGTGTCGCGCTGAGGTGTGCTTGCGCAGTTGTGCTTGCGCAACTACGCAGACATGTGTCGTGTTGCCGTGTGCTTGCGCAGTTAAGTGTTACTTATGTTTTTTAAAGAGCCTTGCTCTGATCGGACATACCGCCTTTGGGCGTTGTGCTGCCGTGTCAACTTTGACACGTGGCGCATTGCGCGCAGCGCACAGGAACCGAAGCGTTGCTTCAAAATTTGAATTTTCAAAATTCAAACAGAGCCTTGCTCTGATTGGGGGAAGATGAAGCGTTGCTTCTTCTCCCGCCTTGGAATTTGAACAGAGCTTTGCTCTGATTGGGGTAAACAAATGCCCCCCCACCGCTGCGCTTACGTGGCCTCCAAACGCAAGCGCAACGGTGGCAGAATCCAAACCGTCGCGGCACCTTTTGGCAGTTGAAGAGGCGATTGATGCCTATAAATAGGACCCTTGGTCCTTAGTAATTCTTTTACCATTTTCAAGAATTTGAATTTTAGAGCCTTGCTCTTGTTTAAGAACTTCCAGAGCCTTGCTCCTGTGAGCGCTTCAAAGTTCTAGTTTTAGAATCACTCTAGGTAAAATTAATTAAATTAAATTGATTTAAATTAAATTTAATTAACAGAGCCTCGCTCTTATAGATCTTTGATCTAAAGGAAAATCCTTTTGGGGTTCCACCAAATAGAGCTTTGCTCTCAGGAATCTGTTTCAGGGTTTCTCAACTCATGAACAGAAACTTGCATCTTCGGCAAAACATAGATCCCTTTGATCTAAAAGAACTCTCTTAAGAGTGTTTCATTGATCTTAGAGCTTGAAGATGACATTTTATTCCTCAGCGCGTTATATCGTTTTACTTAATCGGTCTTTCTGATAATTCGGTTGATCTTCTTTCACAGGAACAATGAACGCCCGCATGTATGCTCTCAACGAGATCATCTCTTATGGAGACATCCGCCGACTTGGCCGCACTCAAAATCGGGAGTTCACAAACGCGGAGTGTGCTGAAATCATGAGCCGCTTCGACGCATATAACGGTCCACTGCTTCCCCGACGTTCCTCTCTCCTGAAACTTATTATGGGAGCCATCTGGGAAGCGCTTCCCCTATTCTGTTCCGGTGTGCCGCTTAAGGCGCTGGATGCCGCTGAGGATAAGGTGCACTCGGTGTACCTGTTGAACTTTATCTCAAAGAGACGGCGAGACAGTCTTATCGATCTCTTGCACGAGGTCTTCCAACAGTCTGCCATACTCGCTGCTTACCGGAGGGTGGAAGACATCAGGGGGGATCCTGACGCTTGTGCTCGTGAAAGAAAGCACACCAGGATGGTCCGCGAGGCCTGGAAAGTTATAGATAGGGTCGCTTTCGAGTTCCTCAATCCATGCCCTGAGTTCGAGGTTATGCCTTTGTAAACATTTTAATAATGTTGTTATCCATTTCTCCGGGATTGTAAGAACCCATTTTTATGATATGAACAGAAAATTTCCATTTCAGCTTGTCTTTATTATATATCTTTGTCCTGAGTCTTTTTGCCCATGCATGAATGAATACGTCCTGAACGCTTGATTAAACGTAAATCGGGTGCTCTTTCTGTTGCTTTTCCTCTTTCTCAGCATGTCGTCACAATTAGCAGGTAATAGAGTAAGCTTCTTGATTTCTTCATGAGATGGCGAGGGCTCTGCTGCCTAAGACTTTCCAACTCTATGAGCCGTGAGGGTCTCATAGAGACTTTTCTCCCTACGGATCGAGAGGATCTCGTAGGCGGGTTTTTCTCCTTAGGAATCGTGAGGATTCCTAAGTGTGGTTTTCTCTTGTAAGTCGTAAGGATCCTACAAGAGAATTTTTCCTTCTTACGAGTCGAGAGGATTTGTAAGCGGTTGCTTCCCTCCTTTTCGAAGTTCGACGTTGGAGAGTGAGACCCGTGGATGGTATGCAAGAGACCGTTTTGGGCCAACTCGCAGGGTCCCAACGCTTAGGAAACAGGCTTCTTTTATGCCCACTGCCTAAGGCTTCATCTCACGAGTCGAGCCGCCTCGACAATTTTTCACAAGTAGAGACGAATCGAACGTTTCTCGCAAGAACATCTTAACGTCGCATTTAACCTCTGCTCTTTACGACAGAAGCCCGTTAAGGTTGGTGGTACTTAGGGTTTTGGCCATCGTACCGTCGCATAAGCTGATATAGTCCTCGATAGGCAATCGTGCTGTTCGAGTTGCCCTGCGACTGCCGTGTCTCTGATCCCTTCGGGGGCTGGACAAGACGTCTTCAAGCAATCCTCCTTGGCAGTTTGACCGTCGGAAGAGCAAGCACTAGGAATTTGCCATGCCGCTTTTTACTTGAGGTTAGGCTCATTTTGGAGAGCCCCGATGAGTCATAACCACTCCGCGCTGGTGTGGGATGATCTCCGATAGTCCTTCAGGCTTTATATGACTTGCCGTTAAGACCCTGAAGCTAGGAATTTGGCCTTTGCTTCGTTTGCTGGCATTGCGTCCTCTGTATCGAGACGAATGTCATGGTGGGAACTAGGGATTTTGCCGTGGCTCCGTTTGTTTGATGACGTTGCGTCTGCTGTATCGAGACGAACGTTGGGGTGACATCTAGTCTGCTGTATCGAGACGGACGTCGAGGTTGTCTCTAGGTTGCTGGTGAACCGCCGAGATTTGGAACTAGGGATTTTGCTGTGGCTCCATTCGTTTAATGACGTTGCGTCTGCTGTGTCGAGACGAACATTGGGGTGACATCTCGTCTCCTGTATCGAGACGGACGTCAAGGTTGTCTCTAGGTTGCTGGTGAACCGTCGAGGTTTGGAACTAGGGATTTTGCTGTGGCTCCTTTCGTTTAATGACGTTGCGTCTGCTGTGTCGAGATGAACATTGGGGTGACATCTCATCTCCTGTATCGAGACGGACGTCAAGGTTGTCTCTAGGTTGCTGTGAACCGTCGAGGTTTGGAACTAGGGATTTTGCCGTGGCTCCTTTCGTTTAATGACGTTGCGTCTGCTGTGTCGAGACGAACATTGGGGTGACATCTCGTCTCCTGTATCGAGACGGACGTCGAGGTGGTGACCATTCTGTGCTGGTGCGAGATGATCTCCGGTTGTCTTTCCGGTTTTATATGAGTTACCGTCAAGACGTTGAAGCTAGGAATGTGGCCTTCGCTTCGTTTGCTTTGGTGTGTCCAAATCCTGTTGGAGGACGAACGCTGGGGTTAACATTTCGTCTGCTGTATCGAGACGAACGTCAAGGTGGTGACCACTCTGTGCTGGTGCGAGATGATCTCCGATTGTCTTTCCGGTTTTATGTGAGTTATCGTAAAGACGTTGAAGCTAGGAATGTGGCATTTGCTTCGCTTGCTTTGTCACGTCCGAATCCCTGCTGGAGGAAGAACGCTGGGGTCGACATCTCGTCTGCTGTATCGAGACGGACGTCGAAGTGGTGACCACTCTGTGCTGATGCGAGATGATCTCCGATTGTCTTTCCGGTTTTATGTGAGTTACCGTAAAGACGTTGAAGCTAGGAATTTGGCCTTCGCTTCGTTTGCTTTGTCACGTCCGAATCCCTGCTGGAGGAAGAACGCTGGGGTCGACATCTCGTCTGCTGTATCGAGACGGACGTCGAAGTGGTGACCACTCTGTGCTGATGCGAGATGATCTCCGATTGTCTTTCCGGTTTTATGTGAGTTACCGTAAAGACGTTGAAGCTAGGAATTTGGCCTTCGCTTCGTTTGCTTTGGCGCGTCCGATGTATTGAGACGAATGCTGAGGTGGAGCTGGGATTTTGTCATCACTCCGCTTTGTTTTGACCATGGGGTCTTTTGTTAACTTTGCATGTACACCCCGCTGGGCTGCGAAGGAACGCCGTTGTTGACATTGCGTCTGTTGTAACGAGACGAATGCTAAGGTGGAGTTGGGATTTTGCCGTTACTCCGCTTTATTTCGACCGTGAGGTCTTTTGTTGACGTCATGTCTGCATCTAGTTGGAGTGAGAAGAAACGCCATTGGTGATCTTTAAGTTGTCGATATTGACGTCGAGACCCTGAAGTTAGGGACCTTCCTTTGCTTCATTTGTTGACATCGTGTCTGTAATATTGCGACAAATGTCGAGATGGTCTCTAGGTTATCTATGAACCGTCGAGATTTGGCTTCGCTTTCTGGTGGAGCCTGTTGGGAAGGTATTGTTCCCTTTTTATCTGTGCCCCTGGATTGTATACAGGGATCGATGTGATTTCACCTGTAGGGCAAAAAGTTTCATTCTTTCATTTTTTTTATATTCTTTCCGCGATGCTCTATCATTTCAGCTTTTATATCGCGAAGGTCGCGATTGCCCAATCATTTCGGCTATTTTTCGCGGTGCCCAATCATTTTGGCTATTTATTTTATTTTTACTCGCTTCATTTTATTGCGAGTTGCCCAATCATTTCGGCTATTTTGCATGCATACATTTTTACTTGCTGCTTTTTATTGCAAGTTGCCCTATCGTCTCGGCTATTTCATCTGCATTTTTGGCTCGCTGATTTTTTTTATCGCGAGTGTGGGTTTTGGGATCTCATACCAATCTTAGCATCAGTATCGCTGCGACCGGAATATTGCCAGGAGCGAATCATCATTTACCGTGAAAGGACTTGGAATTTGATACCGATTTAGGCATCAGCATCGCTACAACTGGAATATTGCCAGGAGCGAATCATCATCTGCCGTGAAAGGACTTGGAATTTGATACCGATTTAGGCATCAGTATCGCTACAACTGGAATATTGCCAGGAGCGAATCATCATCTGCCATGAAAGAACTTGGAATTTGATACCGATTTAGGCATCAGTATCGCTACAACTGGAATATTGCCAGGAGCGAATCATCATCTGCCATGAAAGAACTTGGAATTTGATACCGATTTAGGCATCAGCATCGCTACAACTGGAATATTGCCAGGAGCGAATCATCATCTGCCATGAAAGAACTTGGAATTTGATACCGATTTAGGCATCAGCATCGCTACAACTGGAATATTGTCAGGAGCGAATCATCATTTGCCTTTGTCGATATCGAACAAAGGATGGCTTAGTAAACAGGGTTAGGATTCTGTCGACTAAGGCTTTTGACTTCATGAGCCGTAAGGGTCTCACAAAGGTATTTCTCCCTACGAGTCGTGAGGATCTCGCAGGTGCGTTTTCTCCTTAGGAATCGTGAGGATTCCTAAGTGTATGTTCTCTTATAAGTCGTAAGGATCTTACAAGAGTGTTATCTCCTTATGAGTCGAGAGGACTCACAAGGGTTGTTCACCGTGTGGACATATCCCTAGTCACGGATGGGACTTGGTTAGGGAAATGTTTATTCGCGCCTGTGGATTGTATACAAGGGCCAATATAGGACCACTTGTAGGGCAATGTCGAAAGTTGTGGGGGTTGCTTAAGCACAGGTTTAGGTTTCTGTAAATTAAGACTTTCAAATCTTATGAGCCGTGGGGGTCCCATAAGAGAGTTCTCCTTACGAGTCGTGAGGATCTCGCAAGTGTATTCTCCTTAGGAATCGTGGGGATCCCTAAATGTGTTGTTCCTTTGTGAGTCGTAAGGATCTCACGCAGGTGGTTTCTCCTTACAGGGTCGAGAAGACCCTATAAGTGTTTCTTAACGAGGTTGCGCCCTTTCAGGTTTTCACAAACACTCGCCGGTAGCCCTGCTGTTTTTACTCACGGAGCCCTTTCGGGTTTTCATCCGTGCACATTTTGCTTATGGACATACCGTTTTTTTTTATTCTTTTTATTTTTCTTTTCTTTTCTTCTTTTTTTTTACGAGGTCGCGCCCTTTCGAGTTTTCACGAACACTCGCCGGTAGCCCTGCTGTTTTTACTCACGGAGCCCTTTCGGGTTTTCCTCCATGCCCGTTTTGCTTATGGACATACCGTTTTTTTTTATTCTTTTTATTTTTATTTTATTTTATTTATTTATTTTTTACGAGGTCGCGCCCTTTCGGGTTTTCACGAACACTCGCCGGTAGCCCTGCTGTTTTTACTCACGGAGCCCTTTCGGGTTTTCCTCCATGCCCGTTTTGCTTATGGACATACCGTTTTTTTTCCCTTCTCATCAGCCTGAGAATGCTGTGGTAGTAGTTTAAAAACATTTCGGTTATTTGCAAGTTTTAGGACATTGCGGTCCATCATTAGTTTAAGGACATCTCGGTCCGTTGTTAGTTTAAGGACGTTTCGGTCCGTCGTCGCCGTATTTGAGACGCATCTCTAGTTTACTGACTTTTCGGTCTATGGGGCTTTCTCTATGAATGAGCATGATGCCCAAGGCATATCCACCTTTTTCGGGGCATGTCGTTGTGGCGGGTTTACCTTCCAGTTCTCAGACAGCGCAAACTTGCCCTGTTGGTATTGGTCTTCAACCCAGTTTTTGAAGACGTAGCAGTCCTCGATCAGGTGACCTACTGTTTGGTGGTAAGGACAATAGTTAGGATTATTAACATCGCCTGGCCGCAACGGACGTTTTGGATTCGGCAGATTAATGAGCCTGTTGCGCACTGCCAGCTCGAACAGTCCCCTTGTTTTATCTTGCGGAAACGAGTAAGGACGTTTCAACTTTTCCTGGAGGGATTGCCTCTTGTTGCTTTGGCAAGCAACCGGTCTAGGGTCACCTGATTGTTGTTGAGCGCTGGCGACGAGGGCCGTTTTTCCTTTTCCTTTGTTCTTCTTGTTCGGTCCCTTGCTTACGGGGTCGGGATTTTTTCCGAGTAGCATGCAATTGCATGGCTGAACGTTCTCGCAGCTTCTCAATTCCTTTATTTTTGAAATAGATTCCCCGAGGGAAGAGTTGGGGATAGCTTCTTCGTCAGAGTCGCTTCCAAAGGTGATAATTTGTGATCCCTTGAAGTCGGCTATATGACATTTTGCGGCGGCTCCTTTGCGCTCATATATCGTATTTTTCCGATGTCCACAAGCTTCACACTTTGTCTTGTCGAAGTGTTGCTTTTGAGCGACATACCCTTGCCACCAACAGTTAAAGGACTCGCAGTCTTCGGTAGGATGTATGATCTTCTGATGATATAAACAGAAGTTAGGGTGCATCTCTACCTCAGAGAAAGAATTTTCTTCAGAGGGCGGTAGCTTCATTCCTACTGATAGAGCTTTGGCGAACCGTTTCCTCGTCTTGAATTTGTTTTTACCCGCAGTGTATGGCTTTTAATTTGACGGGAATACCTTGGTTCTTTCCAGTATGGCCATTTCATGCTCTTGATTGGCTTTTGCTTTCAGACGAATTTCATTTAGGAAGGCATCGATCAACTTGTCTGACGGCCGCGGAATTTCTGTTTCAGGGTCCGCCGTTGATTTCTCAGCGCAAGGATCCTCCTCATCATCCATCAGTGAATGAGAAATCACATAACAAGTAGCTACGTAGTCTTCGGATTCATCCGATAAGTTTTCTCCATCGTTTTCATCCTCGACGAAAGAACAAGTTGCCCCCGGCGTGTCCGTCTTCCTTGGAGAGTGCGGCTGTGGTGGGTTTACCTTCTAGCTTTCAGACAGCGTGAACTTGCCTTGTAGGTATTGATCCTCGATCCATCCCTTAAAGACAAAACAATCCTCAATTGGGTGACTTACCGTTTGGTGGTAAGGGCAATAATTGGGATTATTAAGATCGCCTGGCTGCGACAGACGCTTTGGACTCGGCAGATTAATAAGTCTGTTGCGCAATGCCAGCTCAAACAGTCTTCTCGTTTTATTCTGCGGAAATGAGTAAGGACGTCCTAGCCTCTCTTCAAGGGATGGGCGTGGACGCACGTTGTTTTGGCGAACGACCGGCTTTGAGTTGTTCGACCGTTGTTGAGTATTGGCAATGAAGGTTGCCTTCCCTTTGCCCTTTTCATTCCAAGGCTCTGTCTTTGAAGAAGAAGACCTATGGCCCATCTGGTCCATTTGGGCTAATTTGTCGATCAAGGCCTGGAAGGTGGTCGGCCTGAAGAACATCATGAATTGCGAGATGGTCGCCTGCGGATCGAGAGTGCCCACAAACATGCCTACCGCAGGTGCCTCTTCTATGCGTTGTTCGCATTTCGACCATAGGTTCCTCCATCGTATTGCGTATTGAACCCACGTTTCGCCTGGCCTTATCCTGGCATTTATTAGTGCTGTTATCGGGGTGCGTTCACTAGCACTCGCGAATCTTTGTGTAAACAGCAGTTCCATCTCTGCAAATGTTTTGACAGAGTCGTTAGGTAGTTCCGAATACCATTCAAAGGCTGTTTCTGCTAAGCTGCCGACGAATTGACGTAGCAACAATTTGTCATCTCCTCCAGTATTGCCGCATAAGGCCCTGAATTGAGCGACATGCTGATGCGGATTCCCTGTCCCTTTATATACGTGGAATTTAGGGATCGTATATCCTGGTGGGTAACTGATTTGGTCATACCAGCCCGGATACGGTCGTCCGGTTCTAACAATTTGCCCAGCCGCTTCATTCGCATGATGAACCCGGATCTGCTGAGCTATATATTCATCTAGGTCGACTTTGGAGATTGTCTCCTCCTTAGCTGTTGATAGAGCCGGCGGAGGATTTGACGTTTCTCCCCTGTCGTCTTCAAGGACGATCGAAGGATCTTCAGCAGGAGGGTCCGGCTGTAACATCATCCCTACCATATCTTTGAAGAGGAGCGCCATCTGTTTTATGTTTGCCGCCTGCTCTGCAGCTTCTTTGTCCCTCTTTTCGAGGACTCTGCGTAAAAAGTCAGCGTCGGTTTCTTGTTCTTGACGCTCATCCGAAGACATTTCAGAGCTTTCTTTTGGCTCAGTGAGTGCAGCCATTGTAGTCATCATTTCCTGAAGCTTTTGTTGTTGCTCCTGGGCTTTCGTCACGGATCGGGTGAGCGGTCGGTGGCCCGTAGAAGTGCGGCTTTCATCCTTTCCAGAAGTCATATAAACAGTGTGCACCACCATGCCCCCAGACTTGGGGCGTTTGTGTTCAGCGCTTTTATGCTTCGCCATGTTCACAGGGGCTTTTTGTGGCCTCCTTTTTTGAGTGATTGGAGTTAAGGGAGCCGTTGTAGTGGGCACCCAAGTAGCTTTTGCTTTTTGTGGTTTGACAGAGTAATCCTTCCCCTGCCGAACCTTCATCTTTTTCTGTCGTCGGAGACAGTCTTGATCGATCACCGACTCTTGGACCTGTCGCCAGACTTTGTAAATTTTAGAGGACAGCCGTTGAGGGGGCTGCTCTAGCTTCTTCTCTGGAGTATTCTCCACAGGTGAAGGAGTTCGTTTCAACATCGCAGTAGGAGAGTTTCTGCGCACCTTGTTGAGCAGTTCAAAGCTGTTCTTGGTTGGAACAGCAGTATCGATCCCAACCGTTGGGGCTGGCGGAGTTATCTCAGAGGGGGAGTTGCCTCCAGCCTTCCTCACTCGGCGCCTGTGGCGAGGTCGAGCATGTCGTGCGGATGAGATCACCTCGTTGTTGGATAAGCTTCTTCATGCCCCCTGCTTTGAGGAGAGACTGTTATTGGTGCTAGCCTATCGAAGACTGACGCTCGTTGAGAAGCAATGTCTAATCTGTCAAAGGCAGACCTCTGAGCAGGGAAAGCAGCTTTGAGGATCTCGCCTGAAGCAGCAACCGGAATGGCCAGCCTTGTAAAAACTGACTTCTTGGAAGGAGGAGCCTTTCTAATGATTTCGTCCGCTTGAGCCGGGATAGCTATCCTCTTTGGGATGGCAGCTTCGGGTATCGCGGGTTTGCAGACATTCTGGCCCAGTCTGTTGAAAACTGAGGTATTGAAGTTGGGCGACCCGTTGAGAGGGGCCGCGGCAGTAGCAAGCCAATCGAAGACCGACTTCTTTGGAGCTTCTTGCGATGTCATTAGGGCATTGAAGCTCATCGGTGGGATCATGGTCCCAAAGAACAGCCCAGTGGTGGCCTGAGTTACCTGTTCCACCCGCATAGCGAAGATGGAGGCCGCCTGAGGCCCATAAGTCACTCCTCCGGACGGGATGGAGCGAGAGTTGCAGTTGCAGGTAGTGCAGTTTGAAGCCATTGATCTTCTGTTTTCTGCACGGAGCAAGACACCAAATCTTAGTACCTCGAATCCACAGGCAACCACAGCAAACCGCGATTCGTTCGCGAACACGACATACGAAGTGTGGAGTGGAAAGAGGAAAATGTCCCACCGGGCGTGCCAGAATCTGTTCCCCTCCGAACGGCGGCCCGGACTTTCGCGTCCGTGCCTGAGGTTCGGGGCAGATGCTATATGGTTTTATCCGTCTACCTCTCCAAAGATGCCAAGTTGATTTATGGCACCATGTATCGGAGGTTTAGACGGATGCGGCCGATGTAGCAGACTTCGTCAGATTCCCCCTCAGGATGAGGGGTTTTTGATTGTGGGGACGCTCTTCCCTGCAGGCGCAAGCCCCTGCAGTTAATTACGCTACCGCATCGCGGTAACAACTTTCTCCTTCTCCAGAATTTCACTTCGTGTCGTGTGTGTTTGTCTTGTTTGTGGTTGCCCGTGGATTGTATACGGAGACTGAGTAATGCCGTCCCCCGTAGGACGTGGATTAGTCCAAATCCGTATTTACTTAGATTTGGGTTTGGTGTTTTCAGTTTAAGGATGCATTAGTCGCGTTGCGGCTAAGATCAACTTAAACGTTCGTTAAGGATACGTTAGTCTTGTTTTAGACTAAGATCAACTTAACGTGGTGATTAATTTAATGTATGGCCATCGGGACTCGTCACCTCTCTGACGTCGTTGAAGGATTACAACGACATGTATCAGAGGAGCTCGGAGATGTACCCTCAAACCAGAGTTGATTGGGAGTTTTATAATCCATTTGAATGTTTAAGGATACGTTAGCCGTGTTTGGGGCTAAGATCAACTTAAACGGGACCGTTTAGATCCGGCAAAAGAGCGTTTGGAGGCTATATTGTTCCAGTTTAGGGACGTAGTGATCCGATGTTAGTTTAGGGACGTATCGGTCCAATATTAGTTTAGGGACGTTTCGGTCCAATATAAGTTTAGGGACGTTTCGGTCCACGAGTTTAAGGACCCCGCAGTCCGTTTGGATGTGTGGTCGTTGGGACCCGTCACCTCTTTGACGTCGTTGAGGAATTACAACGAGGGATGTCAAAGGAGTTCGGAGATGTACCCTTGAACCGGTCGTGAATTGATTTAGGAGAGCAGCTGTGCTCAGTCAATTTTAATTTAAGGACTTACGGCCAAAATTAGGCTAAGTCCAGTTGAAAATGTTCACATTTTGTTTGCATTTGGCCTATTAGGCCTTTGTTTGGGCTTTCCCCCTTTTTAGAATAATGCATAGCATTACTTCAGGCCATTGACTGGGCTCTGCCCTTTTTTTAGAATAATGCAGAGCATTGTTTTTTGGTCTATTGGACCTCTCAATTGGGCTCTGCCCTTTAAACAATGCATAGCATTATTTTTGGTCTATTTAGACTTTTTGATTAGGCTCTGCCTTTTTAAAATAATGTGTAGTACTTCGATTTGGTCCATTTGACCTTTGATTGGGCTCTGCCCCTTAATAATGCATTGCATTTAATACTCTGACAGTGCCCCATACGGCTTGTCAGATGCTTTGCGCAATTAAAGAGCGCAAGCGCTCGTGGAGGTGACATGTGTCACGCAGTGGAAGGCTTGCGCAACAGTGCTTGCGCGACTGCGCAGACACGTGTCGCGCAGTTGTGCACTTGCGCAACAGTGCTTGCGCGACAGCGCAGACACGTGTCGCGTAGTTGTGCACTTGCGCAACAGTGCTTGCAGACACGTTAAGTCCAAAATTTTTTTTATTTATTTTGGGCTTTGCCCGATTAGAAAATCAATCCAAATAGGGCTCTGCCCCTTTATTATTTTGCAATTTGATTTAGGCCAGGCCTTTTTAAATCAAGAATTTTTCAGATTTAAGAACAAAAGTGCATAGCACTTTTAATCTAAATTTGGATCAAAGGAAAACAAGTTTTTCTTCCTGTTTTCCCTGATTTCACAGAACCAAGGGTTCATAACAAGTGCAAGGCACTATTTATTTATTTTCATTTATTTCCCTTTTTTTTTTTTAAAAATCCTTTGTTCTTCAGAGATTTTTCTTTTAAAAAGGTTTTTACCTTTCTTCTTTTTCTTGTTCTTGAACAATCTCCAAGAGTTCTCTTTTCTTTTTTTTTTTGCTAGAAGTCGCTTATTCCAGTTGATGCCCATCGAATGAGGTCTGGGGTCCTATTTATAGTGCTCACAAATTTGTTGAATTTGTTAACAAGATCTTTTCTGAGAGATTTTGGGAATTTTCCCACCGCTGGATCTTTGATCCAAAGGCAGAAGAAAATCTTCTGGTTTTGGAAAGAACAGAAAAGATTTCATTTTCATTTTGTTTCTGCGCAACTCCCCAATGAATGACACGTGTCGCGCAGCGGTGCGCTTGCGCAACAGTGCTTGCGCAACTGCGCAGACACGTGTCGCGCAGCCGTGCGCTTGCGCAGTTGCGCTTGCGCAACTGCGCAGACACGTGTCGCGCTGAGGTGCGCTTGCGCAGTTGTGCTTGCGCAACTGTGCATACACGTGTCGTGTTGCCATGCGCTTGCGCAGTTAAGTGTTACTTATGTTTTTTAAAGAGCCTTGCTCTGATCGGACATACCGCCTTTGGGCGTTGTGCTGCCGTGTCAACTTTGACACGTGGCGCATTGCGCGCAGCGCACGGGAACCGAAGCGTTGCTTCAAAATTTGAATTTTCAAAATTCAAACAGAGCCTTGCTCTGATTGGGGGAAGATGAAGCGTTGCTTCTTCTCCCGCCTTGGAATTTGAACAGAGCTTTGCTCTGATTGGGGTAAACAGTGCTGGAATACAATCAGGAAGCATGAAAATCAGTCACACTTGAAGAATTCCCCAAGCATATTCTTAAGGACGAGGATAATGATGATGATGAGGAAAACGACTCATCAGACGAAGCGGAGGAACATATAGCAAATTGCCATATGGTCTCCCATTCATCACTATATGATGAAAAAGCTCCGCCGGCGTCAGAAAGTAATGTAGATGAACCGGCAGTAGAATCGGCGCTAAATTCCCCGAAACTGCCGGAAGAAGACCCGATTGAAAGGCTACTAAATGAAACTTTTCAAAAGAGCAAAAATGACCAAGAACATGAGATGGCCATATATAAAAAGGCCAAATGATAATGTTTGAATAAATAAACTGCGGTGAGGACGAGTCATAAAGCTCTCCGACCAAACCAAGGCATGCCTGCAATAAATAAGAGAAGGATAAAAGATAAGAACCGGTTTTCCAAATCCCTATTGATGGGGATGAAGCTGCCACCTCTCATAATATACACGCCTGGGGTCCCATATTTTGATGGTGGAGAAGGACGCCCAAAATACCATGCATACTACCGAAGAATCGCTCATTCCATCGAGGAGTGCAACGCCTTTAAAAAGTGGTGGCAATGATATGTTGTCCACAGAAAACACTTCAAGAAGGAGAAGCGCGAAGCTCGCGCTCGTCGAAATGAGAATGGCGAAACGGCAGCACACAAAGAAGCAAATGGTAGCTGTCATATGGCTGGTACTAGTTCAGAAGGGGGAAAACCACGAGTTCTTACGTTCTGGAGCGATTCTGAGGATGAAATGCCCCTCGACTCTCTCTTAGAAAACTACCCCTTGGAAAAAGAAGAGGATGAGAAGAATTGCGAGAACATCCAGCTGCATAAACGCACGCTGCTTGAAAAGAATCTCGGATCCGCAAACAAGGGTTCGAATAAAAAGGATAAAGGGAATGGGAAAATGCCTAACGAGATTGCCCTTGATGAAGAGGTGACCAAAGAGCTTTCCGCGAAAGACCTGCCTAAGAAAACTAAGACAAATTATAATGTCTTCACGCAGCTGAGAAAAATACCATCACAATTGAGCATATTGGATGCTTTGCTCTTGTGTAAAGAGGCATGAGACTCCTTGATCAAAGCCTTGCAACAGCATGATCAGTTTCAAACCTTCCTCGCAGAAGAGAAGATGAAAAATGATCTGGCAGAGGTCTGCACGGCTGACATCACATTCATCGATGAAGATATACTTCTTGGTATATGCGAGCATAATTGACCACTCTATGTCACCGGGTACTACCACGACGTCAAGATAAGGAAAATCCTGGTCGACGACAGATCTTCTGTCAATCTTCTCAACGTGAGATTGCTGAAGGAAATATGTATGAATGTTCAGCACCTTACCCGAGAAAAAATTACCATCTTAAGGTTTGACTCGCAGTCGTCACAGACGCTTGGGTCCGTAATATTGACACTCCGCTTTGGGCTGCTCATCACTGACATCAAATTTCATATCATTGACGCCAAGACTTGTTATAACGCTCTGCTCAGCAGGCCTTGGCTACACGAGTACGTCATCTCTTCTATATAACATCGATGTATGAAGTATTTCAAAAATGGCTCAAAGTACACCGTCACGAGAGAGCTCAATCCTTTCTCGATGAAAGAAGTGCGAAAGTATGAAGACGCAAAATACTTTCAGCCGGATTTTGAAGACACTGAAAGGGGCTATAAGCCAGAGAATGAGCAAAATTTCGTGGCCACCATCCCGGTCTTCGGAAGTGATACTGAAGAAGATGAACAAATAGTCTATTTAGGACAACCTCAAAGGTAAAACAAAAAAGCTCGGACCATCAACCCCTATCCTGGTCTTTGGTAGCGACTCTGAAGATAAGACGAACGTGGTGTTCTCCATTCGTCCATCAACATAAACTCTTGCCGAAGAAGATCAGAGTCTGCACATTATGATGACTCCGCCTCGACACTACAGGGAACTTGACACGCTCAACACATACAGTGTGCAAGAACTAAAAACTCTCTACGTGCCTTCAAGACGAAAATGTGAAAAGGAAATTCTCTTCTACAAATGTATGGAGACTGAGGTGGAGAAAGAATTCTGGCATAGTGCCAACCCCACTCTTGATAGGTTCTAACTCATCCGTATGCCAAGATACTATGCAGAGGGATTAAAGAAAACTATTAAAGTGCCAAGGCATACCTCTCAAACAAACGGTTCGGCAATCTCAATTCTACAAAATAATTTGGGATATTCCCGGGATTCAAAGAAAGAAACCCAACAAGAAGATGGAAACAACTTGGCTAGGATATGTTCGGTCAAAGAAATAGGAGCAAATCTGCAACTACCACATCATAAACAACTCGAGTGAAGAAAAAACGCTCTTCCAAATAGCCATGACGTCAAATTGGAGCAAGATCCAACTTTAAAAACGTTAAATCTGTCGCTCAAAGTGCAAATTGACAAGCTAATGAAAGAATCTTGTCACCGTGAAATGGCCATATATGAAAAGGCCAAGACGCAACGTCTCTGTCAACAATTAGTGGAAGAGGTAGAACGTAATGCTCTTCATCTACAGCTCGCTGTTTGCTTTCGCGAAGAGAGAAAATCCCGAAGCGAAGATAAAAATAAGGCGATGAACACAAACAACGTTCAAGGATAACCAAGCAGGTCGAAGATGCCAATTGATCGAGAAAAGCTCGGTTGGAGCCTATCCTTTATAAAGAAGATGAGTCGGAAATATTCCTTCTCTCGAGACAAGACAGGGAAAATCTCCAGCCTTGTCATGAAGCACAAAATGTTGACGCTTCCGGAATATCGGCACCCTGAGCAGATAAATGAGGTCCACCATCCGGAATATTGCTCCTATCACAGGGCAATATGTCATCCCCTTGAGGATTGCTTCACATTCGAAGACTGGGTCGAGGACCAATATCAACAAGGCAGGTTTATACTATCCGACGGCTGGAAGATAAACCCGCCGCAAAAGCATGAGCCAAAGAAGATCTATACCGTCAGGATAGGACCAGCTTGACCGCGGAAATGAAACCGGACTCATACCTATCATATGATAACACTCTCAAAAGATGGAAGGAACGAGAATATGATTGACCTCTTCTGATACTTCGCAAATGAAGACGATGATGAGGAAATCTTAGAATTTCTACCGGCACCAAAAGAGTTGGAAGATGGGATACACACTATGACAGACAACTTAAGAAAAATCAACTTAGGAGTGGAGAAGGATCCGAGGATGACGTTTGTCAGTGAACTGCTGTGTGAAAAACACGTAGCCACATTAAAAAAATGTGCTTATGCAGTTCAAACACTGTTTCACTTGGAACTACTCCGAAATGTCGGGTTTAGATCCATAGATAGCGGTACATAAGATGGCCATATCCCCAGACATAAAACCAGTCAAACAGGTGCCGAGAAGAATGAGGCTCGAACTTGGGATGAGTATCAACGCCGAAATCAAGAAATTAATCAACTCTGGCTTCATCTAAGAAGTTAAATATCCTGACTGAATCGCTAAAATAATTCTAGTGATGAAGAAAAATGGGACAGTTCGCATTTGTGTGGACTTTCGGGACCTCAACAAAGCTTGCCCGAAGGATGACTTCCCAGTGCCCGTTACTAAGCTAATGATCGATTACATAACCACTCACGAGGTCTTCTCCTTTATGGATGGATCTTCAGGATACTACCGAATAAAAATGGATACTGAAGACCAGAAGCATACCGCCTTCCGGACTCCGTTGGGCGTAAATTTCAACAAGGTGATGCCCTTCGGTTTGAAAAATGCCAGAGCTACATACCAAAGGGCCATGACGAAGATATTCGATGACTTCATACATGAGATCATCGAATGTTATATCGGCGACCTTTTGGTTAAAAGCAAATCTCATGAGGAACATTAGGAGCATCTAAAGGTCGTATTCGAGCATCTTTGGAAGTATAACTTGAAGATGAACCCTTTAAAGTGCAAATTCTTGGTTTTCATAATCTGCCACCGGGGTATCAAAATTGATCATTTAAAAATCAAGGCAATTATGGAAATTCCCTCACCCAGAACCCTCAAACAACTGCGATCTCTCCAATGAAAGCTCACGTATATCCGGCGGTTCATAGCTAACCTCTCTGGAAAATGTCGTCCCTATAACCATCTGATGAAGAAAAGGACCCCATTTGTCTGGGATCAGCAATGCCAAAATGCATTGGACGAAATCAAACAATACCTGCAAAATCCGCCGGTATTGGTCGCTCCAGTTAAATGAAAGCCCCTTATCCTATATACAACGGCCCTTGAAGGTTCTCTAGGCGCACTATGGGTATAAGAGAACGATCAAGGAAAGGAATGAGCTCTGTACTATCTAAGCCGAGTTCTCCAGGGGGTAGAAAGCAACTACCTCCCATCGAAAAGCACTACCTAGCTATGTTCACAATTACGAAGCTCAGAGACTACGCCTTGGCACATGAGGTCCATCTCATATCAAAAGTGGATCCTCTTAAGTATCTGATAGGCTATACTAACGCGAAGGCTTGCCAAATAGGCCCTACTGTTGATGGAATTCTCGATGACAAATCAGCCCCTCAAAACGGGAAAAGGACAAGCTATCGCCGACTTCCTTGCGGAACATCCGATACCAGCCGATTCTTCTCTAAACTGCGAGCTGCCGGATGAACACACGTTCAATGCAGTCAAAGAGGAGAAAGAAGAAAATGAGCCTAGTGGGAGCTCTACTTCGATAGATCATCTTCCATGAAGCGGTGAAAGAGGAACACTCTCATAATAAAAGCAGGGGTGTGTCTTATCTTCGTGACCCCGCAAGGAGCAATATTGCGTTACGCCCTCTCTTTGATGGAACCAAGGACCAACAATGAAGCGGAATATGAAGCTTTGATAGCCGGTCTTAAGATTGCTATCGATATGGGAATCAAAACCCTTCTCATATATAGAGATTCTCAGTCGATTGTTAGTCAAGTAAATGGTGACTACAAGACAAGCAAGGCAAAACTAATAATGTATGGCGAAAGAGTGCCGCAGCTGTTGATCCAAATCCCTTCTTATTCCTTGGAAAGCGTACCACGAGTGGAAAACGGCAAGGAGGATGCGTTAGCCAAGTTGGATAAATAATTGTTCGACGAAGACCTCGATGACATAAGGATCATTGTTCAAAATCGCATGATCCTGGCGTCAGCAAATATACCTTCGGAAGATCTAATAGAACTATCTGGGGGAAAAGAAGCGACTGAACGTGAAGTTCTCCAAATAGAGAGTGAAGAAGAAGTCAAGGATTGGAAAGAAGTCTTCATAAACTACTTTAAGTCCCAAAGCACTCTTGAAGACGCGTCATCTAGACATTAGCTCATGAAACGAGCTGTCATTTGCCTTCGTCAATGATACTCTGTACAAGAGATCTTTTGACTTTGTATAGTTAAGACGTCTAGGGCCAAAAGAAGCAAAGAAAGTCATCCAAGAAGTACATGATGGACTTTGCGGCTCTAATCAAGTAGGACTAAAAATTAAGCTGAAGATAAAAAGAATGGGCTATTACTGGCCTACGATGATTCAGGACTGTCTTGAATATGCGAAGGAGTGTTACCCATGCCAAATACATGAGGACTTCATTAATCAACATCCAAACCCGCTGCATCCGACAGTGGCCAGCTGGCCGTTCAAGCTGTGGGGAACCGATATAATCGGTCCTATCGAACCAGCGTCTTCCAGGGGACATCAGTTTATACTAGCAACAACTGACTATTTCTCTAAGTGGGCAGAAACAGTACCGCTAAGGGAAGTGAAGACGGAGAATATCCTCCATTTCTTCAAAACCCATGTATTTATATCAGAAAACTGCATTCTAATACTACTCATTCATTATCTATTTGTTGTATTTATTGGTACTATTAACCAGTGTCTGCTCAGTACTACAGATTACAGGTATCCGTGATAAAATACTGGAAATATATTCAAAAGCACGAATATATCAATTGAGAGCCGACACTGCAACCAGAACCGCAAACCGACCGATACTTCAGGAGTTCCTTTTTGCAACAAGTTTGTGTACACACTTTTTTTTATCTAAATGGTCCAACACAACAAGTGTGTACACAAGACTTTTAGGCATATGTGGATATGATATAATGTGCATTCAAGGATAAATATTATGTGCATTTAATGCTGAAGATTATGTTTCAATTTGAAGATTCAAAACTTCCCTTCAATAATAAGTGCAAAATAAAATCAAATGGACAAATCAACAAAACCATAATAGGGGCAGCCATGATTTAGGCACATGTGGGAATGGTGTAATGAGTATTTAATGGTAAAGATTATGTATTGAAATGAAGGTTCAAAATTCCTTCCAAAATCTGGGTGCAGACCAAGCCAAATCAAAGAAAATAAACTGCGCCAAAGTGATGTAAGGGGACAAACAAACTATCACACGAAGCATGAGACGGTTCCAATAAGTTGTGGCCGGCCCCATCACCTCCTGGACCGGCCTGGCCAGCCCCACCTCCTCATGTGGTCCCCAGCTCCTCACAGTGACTTCCTTGCTGCCACGTAGCCTTAATTTTATTGTTTATTTTCTTTTCTTTTCTGCCTATAAAAGCAGGCAGTGGGCTAAGGTTTAGGGGATCATTCTTTAGTCTTGGATTGTCGTTCTTTAGTCCAAGTTTTCTTTTCCCTTTTCTTGTAAATAGCTTAGTCCCCTTGAGTTCTTAACCTTCTCTTGATCTTTCAACCTCTTCATTGAGCTTGAAGGTTTAAGGGTTGGTTATTGATCTTAAAGGTTGTATCGTTCTTGAAGATTAATAAAGCTCTCTTTTTTTGCCTTCATTCACCATGAGTTCTTTGCCTCTTCTTGATCTTGCAACCTTTTCATTGAGCTTGCAAGTTTAAGATTTGGTTATTGATCCCATGACTTGTGTTTTGTTCTATGGTTCCCAGTTCTCTTTCTTGCTTATTTCTTTCATGCTTTTTATTACTTGCTTTAAATTCATGCTTTACTTTCATGCACTTAAATTCCATGTACTTTAATTACTTGCTTGTAATCTTTTCTTTTTCTTTTGCTCTTTTTGGTTTGTTTTGTGAATGGTTGTTAATATGTGTTGTTAGGAAAAGAGAAAGATGTTGTAAGTTAACGTTTCGTTCCTCATTTTCTTTTCCCGCCTTTTCCATTTGAAACTCCGCCCAAACCCTACGCAAGCGCTCCGTTAGGCACCCTACCCTACCAAGGTAAAGGTGATTCCTAACCGTGACCGGTTGCATTCGGTTTGGCCGGAGGTGAAAGCAAGAGACAAGAACGGACGGACAAGGGTCAATAAGCCGGATTCACGAATACCGTGCTTAAATCCCCTAATCCACATTGTTGCCGATTGTTCTAGCTTCAATCGTTAAGTTCGGCTCAAAGTACTTGAATACGGAATCCATTAACTTACACTATCCTAACGTTTCCTAACAAGCCTTATACTTGAATATAACACATAGGTTAGATAACGAACAAATCCGCCACGCGCGTTAACTCGTTAGAACAAGAACATAAAACGCTCCGTCTCCCTGTGGATCGACCCGTGCTCATCGCGGCTAGCTGCAGAGCGACACCGTCCTGATCGCGGTTAAACTTTAGAACTTTAAATATCCGACACGCTTTTGGCGTGCGATCAAATGGCGCCGTTGCCGGGGAGACGGTAACGTTTTCGTTTTTGTTATTTCGGGTTAATCTTGTGACTATCCATCTAACACTTTTTCAAAACAAAATAAAAAAAACAAACCAAAACTAGCTTTCTTAACCATTTTGTTCTCTGGAAATTGGACCTGCTACCACTCTGGATCTAAAATAAAAAATCAAACAATATCAGTGTGACTCTAGTGGAACACAGTGAACATAGAAGAAGATTGGAGCACATCTTCCATAACTTGGCCCTACCACCTCCTTTTGCCTCTAATTTTTCCTCTGTGCTCAAATGTTCTTGTTTTTCTTGTATTTGTATTGTTTATTTTTTATAATTATTAGTGTGCAGGTATTTGGGCATTCGTATTGTTTTTCCGCACTAATATCCATTTTTTCCGACATTAGTAGATTTTGCGGAATTGCGAACGGCGATTATGGGGAGCAAAGTGTACGTCAAAGCTAGGGTGATTACAAAGTACAGTGCCAAAGATCCGGGTAGTTTGACCCGTGAAAGCGAACTTTTCAAGCTACTTGAATTCGATTCAACGGGGGTTTCTTAACCCGCAATTTAACAGTACGTACTTTACTAACACCTTCTTCTTAAATCCGACGCTTCCAATATAATATCTTTGCAGAATTCTTTGCAAGTTCGCTAGCAAACGCCAAAAATTGACTAACCCGTATTTGTTGCAGTGCAGAGCTTAAACTAAAAAAAAGATTGTTTGATTCTTTGAATAAATTTTTTTCATTGAATTGCGCATTGAATATATTAATACGGACTTAAGGGCAAGCGAACCCCATAATATACGGTAAAGGATTTCATCACCTTTACCGTGGCCCACAAATCACGAACTTGAACATAACGTTTACCCGCACAAATTTTAAAAGAAATTAGACTTTAAGCCTTAAGGACTTCGCGTTCACTAGGAGAAGTTAATTGTGTTTAGAACACCGCTTAACGGTATATTGTTTACGGGGTGTCTAAGAAAATGTTAACGGCGAAACCGCCAAAAGAGAAAGGGTTATTTAATTAAGGACCTTCGCGAAGCGTCGGAAAACCTGCCCTTATCTCTGCACTTACCTGGCCTCGTGATCAGTATATCTTGAGCCCGTTTCTCGACACAGTTTTACTTCGACAATCAAGTTCTTGAGCAGGTCTAGTTGACCTAGGTGAACCCTAGACCGATTAGGTGTGTGGTATTTTTGTGTCGTGATTGTTTTTGGTCCAGATTCTTTTTGTTTGTATATTTCATTCTTTTGTTAATAACTAACTTTAAAAAAATAAAATAAAATAAAAAAACCACATTCTTTTCCCCTCCTTTTCTCTTATTCTTCTTCCTCTCTTCATATCATGGGTACCCCACCTCGAAAAACCCTTGTCGAATTTTGGTACCCATAAACAGACATAACTTCCTACGGTTCTTGCTTTGGTCGAATTTCGAACGACCCCTCCATGCCCAAAATTTCATTGAAAGATCGCATAGACGCTTCTAGGACAAACACTTGTACTCCGCAATCCACTTTGTATCAACCGTTTCAACCTTCACCACCTTCTTATGTTGATACCCCTTTTGCAAGTCGTCCTTTGTCCATCGCTGAACATATTGAACAATCCCGTAGCCGATCTTTCACTCCTTTCACCACTACAAATTGTTTGGATCAACAATTCCATTCACCTTCTTATTCGTATGTTGATCCTACCCCTGTCCAACCATTCAATTCCTACCAGTCCTACCCAACTTTTGTGCATTCCCTAGACACTGCTTCTACACCGCCATTTGGGAATTTTCACTATCTAAACAATTTTGAACCTTTTATTGAAACCCTTTCACAACCTATGTCTAGTCTAGAATAGTCGTTGGAAAACTTTAGGGTAGCGTCATGCCAACAAATGATGGATTTGAATGCGTCCATGGCCGCCCTCATACAACCTAGTGACCCGGTAGCTAGTTACCAACTAGCTCCAAATTTTCAAATGTATGAAGAGGCGGTTGGACAGGTTGAGAATTCGAGTGGAGAGAGTGAGTTGTATACCCTTCCAAATAAAACCTACCCGTTTCAACTTGAATCCCACAACTCCGGTTTTGAATCTAGTGTTCCAAACGATTCATCGATTGAAGATAGAATAGATAATGAGTTGTGCGACTTTGTAGTGTTTGATTTGCCCGATTGTGAAGGGTCCCTTCCAAGTGAAACCAGTCCTAAACCTTTTGACCTCTACACCTCCATCTTAGAACCAGAATCGATTGAAATCCATACTTTTGATGAGGTGTCTGAGAATATTGATTTTCACTTGATTAAGGATATTGACGCTGGGAATATTTTGGATGATGAACCTGTAGATTTGGATGAGTTTTTCTCTCTAATTCATCATCCCGAGTCATTGACTGTTATTCCCGAACTCCATATGCGTCTGAATTTTGAAGATAAATGCATGGATGTGCTGAATATTGAGGAAAATTTTGAGGATATTTTTTAGGATGAACCAGTTTTGCTTGATGAGTCGGATTTTCCAATTCATCATATCCCTTTCATTGACTGTGTACACCCTCCTGAACCGTTAATTTTGACCCTTCCTCAATCACTTCCCTCCATTCTTTCCATTGTTCCGATCTCACAAGAAACCGTATCACTTTCATTTACTATGTCTGGTTTACTAAGTTCGGCGTACCCATGTTTTCTCGCGAATCTTGAGGGTTTTGACCCAATTTCTCGACGGGTTAATAAATTAGCACAATCGCTTTTCACACATCGGTCATTACAAATTGCGGTAATTTATTCACTCCATTTTCATCCTCAAGTTCGTATACCATTTCTTTTTCCCTTCCGCCATTCTTCCTCTCATATAACGAGACCGTATCCCGCTTCTATCTCCATACGGTCTCGCGTATTCTCCATTTCTTTTCTCTTCATCTTCTTTCACCAACCCGTATATTATCATGATAGAATTTTTGAATGGTTGGTGCTCACTTTTGGCCTTTGTAAGGCCTTGTATAGCTTGATACTGTTCTCTTTCCCTCCTAATCCTGAACTTCAATGCTTAACAGTAGAAACACTGTTTTACTTAAGTTTGGGGGGGAACCTTTTGGTGTACATATTTTTTTTTGGTTTTTATTTTTGTATATAATTTGTTTTTAGGGAGGCACCGACAATTTTGACCCTCTTGGTGTAGCCTGACAGTGAGGGCACTGTCAAGTTTAAGTTTGGGGGTATGCTCGGTAAGCTTTCTACCTGTTAGTTGTATGTATGCCCTAGAGGCCAGTATTGTACACATGATGTATATTATATTAGATACTTGGACATATATAGAGAGGGCTTTCTTGCTCGATATGATAGTATGCTATCTGGTTGCTTTTTATCTTAACATGTATACTTGTCTCTTGATACAGTCTCGGTCTCGCACATATCACATACGTGCTCCTATTTCGATTTGCCTGAGCCAGTAAAACCTCTGTGTAGGACTCTAAAGACTCATCAATACGCCGGCAGTAGGTGATGATCACATCACGCACCCACAAGCCATCAGCGGTACTAGCTGGACGTAATGGCTACCCGGGTATTGAGCGATCAGAAGATCAGCAAGCAAGCCCGCTCCAACTCCTGTAAAAGCCTGCCGGTAACACTTCCCGTACAGTCCGGTCTCCTCGTCTGATATGTCGCATATCAAGTCTAGGGGTGGTAAACGTCAGACCCCAATAACCGATAAGTCGTGCCGATGTGAGGCTCATAACGGGTCGAGAAACTACTGGTAACACTTACCAGTAAATCTCTAAATCAGCCCTGGCCAGGGACTTCCCTGTTACGGCCAATCGAGCACAGCGCAACATCAACCTCCTATACCGGGAGAGACGAAACCCCTCCTATCGCTCATTGCCTCCATGTGACTCGGGACTGTACCTAAAAACCACCGTTTTGCACGCCCTCATGGACGTGGTAAGGTGGAAATCAAAGCACAGTGGGAATCACACAAGACTCTATGACGATATCGGGTCTACAGACTAACCTGCATAAGTGTCACCAGAGAACTGCCATCTGACGTGAGGTATAATACCATCTGGGAGTTCTCGGCGAGTCTGTCCAGTGTACCTAGTCTCTACTGAGCACCCGTATACCATCTCTGATGTCAAACACCAATGGATATGGGATCATCCATCGCCCATCTCATGGGTCGAGAAGCGTATACGCTAGTCTATTCTGGTATATCGATGCCCCGTCTCGATACACCCACGACTAGGGACCTTGAAGGATGTACTTATGGACTACCATGTCCCCACTAGTATGATTCCGCATCATAGTCCAGGTAGTCAAGTACACATCCTAAGGGCTTTACCAACATGTAACTATAAAACAGTATCAAGAGACAAGTATACATGTTAAGATAAAAAGCAACCAGATAGCATACTATCATATCGAGCAAGAAAGTCCTCTCTATATATGTCCAAGCATCCAATATAATATATATCATGTGTACAATACTGGCCTCTAGGGCATACATACAACTAACAATCTCCCACTTGCACTAGGGCCAGCTGCTGTAGTATCGCATACCGAGCATCCCAAAGAGTCTCTCAAACTGTATCTGGGGAATGGCCTTCGTGAGTGGATCCGCTGTGTTGTTCTTCGTGTCAACCCTCCTGACCTCGATCTCTCGGCGATCAACTATCTCCCGGATTAGGTGATACCGCCTCAGAATATGCCTGGATCACTGATGGGACCTGGGTTCCTTGGCCAAAGCCACCGCTCCATTGTTATCGCAATACAAAGGTATTAGATTCTTAATGGATGGAACCACTCCAAGTTCAGTAATGAACTTCTTGATCCAGATAGCCTCTTTGGCAGCATCGTTGGCAGCGATGTATTCAGCCTCCATCGTCGAGTCTGCCACGGTTTCCTGCTTGGAACTCTTCCAGCTAACCGCCCCTCCATAAAGGGTAAAGACAAATCCCGACTGCGACTTAGAGTCATCCTTATCACTCTTGAAGCTCGAATCGGTAAAGGACTCCACTTGGAGTTCTCCATTACCATACACCAAGAGCATCTTTTTAGTCCTTCGTAAGTACTTGAGAATGCTCTTCACAGCTGTCCAGTGACTCTCTCCAGGATCAGCTTGATACCTACTCACTACACTTAGTGAGTATGCTACATCGGGTCTGGTACATAGCATCGCGTACATGATAGAGCCTACAGCCGAAGTATAGGGTATCCCTTGCATGCGAGCTCTCTCCAAATCAGTCTTGGGAGACATCTCTTTGATGAGAGTGAGCCCTGAGATCGTGGGTAAAAACCCACGTTTGGACTCTTCCATACTAAACCTCTTTAGTATGGTGTCAATGTACTTGGACTGGGACAATCCCAATATCCTTTTAGATCTATCTCTATAGATCCTGATTCCCAATATGCAGGAGGCATTACCAAGATCTTTCATTGAGAATCTTTGTGATAAGAAGAGCTTCACCGATTGCAGCATAGGAATGTCATTTCCTATCAAGAGTATGTCGTCCACGTACAATACGAGGAAGACAACCTTACTCTCTGCCACCTTCTTGTAGATACAAGGTTCATCTACGTTTTTGACGAAATCAAACTCTTTGATAACGACGTCAAAGCAGATGTTCCAACTCCGCGATGCTTGCTTTAATCCATAAATGGATTTAAGCAGCTTGCATATCTTCCCGCTGCTCCCACTATCTACGAAGCCCTCTGGCTGAGTCAAGTACACGCACTCTTCCAAATCACCGTTTAGAAAGGCGGTCTTAACATCCATTTGCCAGATTTCGTAGTCATGATATGCAGCAATGGCAAGCATAATCCGGATGGATTTAAGTATCGCTACTGGAGAAAAGGTTTCGTCATAATGCACACCTGGTCTTTGACGAAAATCCTTTGCAACAAGTCTAGCTTTGAAAGTCTCCACTTTCCCATCTACACCAAGTTTTTTCTTGAAGATCCACTTGCTCCCAATGGGTTTTACCCCTTCAGGAGCATCTTCCAAAGTCCATACTTTGTTGGTGTACATGGATTCCATCTCGGACCGCATTGCATCCAGCCATTTCACTGAGTCCCCACTCGTCATGGCCTGCTCGAAGCTAGTTGGGTCATCATCAACCATGATGCAATCCTCGCTCCCACCATCCATGAGAAAACCGTAGTATCTCTCAGGTGGGTGAGGAACCCTACTAGATCGGCGGAGTGGCTGAAGTTCATCGGAAACTACCGAATCCTCTGGTTCTACCAAATCTTCTGTTGTGGTTTGTACAGCTGGAACCTTTTCCAGTTCTACCTTAGAGCCATTAATCTCTTTTGCAAGAAATTCCTTTTCTAAAAAGGTGGCGTGTTGAGCAACAAACACCCTTTGTTCCTCACTGTGGTAGATGATATACCCTCGTGAATGCTTGGGATATCCAACAAACTTACATAAAACAGACCTTGCCTCGAGTTTTTCCAGTTTTTGTCTTTTGACATAGACCGGGCAAACCCATATCTTAATAAAATTAAGATATGGTCTCTTCCCCTCCCATATCTCATATGGGGTGGTAGGCACAGATTTGGTAGGAACCCTATTCAATAGGTATGCTGCTGTCTCCAGTGCATATCCCCAGAAGGAAATAGGTAACTTAGCTATACTCATCATAGAGCGCACCATATCTAATAGGGTGCGGTTCCTCCGTTCCGATACATCGTTGTGCTGTGGTGTATATGGAGGAGTTAGCTGAGAGAGAATCCCATTCTCTTTTAGGAAGTCCAGGAATTCATTGCTCAAGTATTCACCTCCTCGATCAGATCGAAGGATTTTAATACTTTTCCCGGTTTGGTTCTCGACTTCTTGTTTATATTCTCTAAATTTCTCAAAAGCTTCTGATTTGTGTTTCATCAGGAACACATATCCGAATCTAGAGAGATCGTCAGTGAATGTAATGAAGTACAAAGAACCATCCCTGGCATGTATAGACATGGGACCGCATACATCACTATGTATCAGTCCTAAGAGTTCGGTAACTCTTTCTCCGTGTCCCGTAAACGGAGTTTTGGTCATCTTGCCTTTGAGACATGACTGGCAAGTGTTATAAGATGAAAATTCAAACGGATTCAAATATCCATCCTTATGCAACTTAGCTAGTCATGTCGTATTGATGTGACCCAGTCTACAATTCCACAAGAAGGATTCATTCATTTTTGAACTCTTCCTCTTGTGTGTGTTTGTTATGCTCAGAACCGTTGATTGATTTAGAACATAAATGCCATTGCACAACGTGCCTGATCCAACCAACTTTTGGTTAAGGAAAATGTTCATAACATTATCCTGTAATACAAAATTATATCCCTCTTTACTCAACAAAGAAACCGATATAATGTTGCATATCAGGTTCGGCATGTAATAGCATTCGTTCAGAATCAATGTATTACCAGTTGGCAATACAAGGTGATATTCCCCGACGGTTTTAGCTGCAACAATTGCACCATTTCCAACCCTTATGTCTTTATCACCCTCTCCAAGTTCTCTACCTTTCCTAAGCCCATGTAACTGATTACATATATGGGATCCTGACCCGGTATCTAATACTCAGGACGTAGAGCAAATGGAGAAACGGTTCTCTGTAACGAACACACCCGAAGAAAATGCATCAACATGTACTTTCTTCATTCGGGTGGCATGGGAATCCTGGTATTCCCCTATATCCTGTTCAGTCTTATAACTCTTATAAGAAAGAACGGAACCAACGTTTCCCAGCACAGTATAACATGCGGGTTCGGTCAATACATCCATATTATTATCTTGATTAAGACATGATATGGTCGCTACCTGGAGAGAGAGAGAAGAAAACACTTTAGCGTATGCTCTTGCAAGATCAGATTGGTTATTATTTTATCTAATCAGGATGGCTTCCACTGTTTTTATCAAATCTTCCTTCAAACCCTAAAAGGAAAGACTAGCCGGGATTAATTACACCCTACAACTTCGCCAATGTTTCAGCCAGGCCAGTGTCGGTACTTTGAGGGAGGTTCCCCGTGCTTTCGCACAGACCTAATTAAAGTAAACCTCGTTTTCCCATAGGCGTAACCCCATTGACACCTTTCTAGACACCTACTTGATCGGCTAATTGTCCTGTGTAAAACACTCCCAAGAGTAACAATTACTCGCAGTGGGTATCGGGATCCAACTATCTCATAGAAGGTATGCAATCTCATTACAAATCTCAACACTTGAAATTCCCGATAATATTTTGCCCCAAGCATCCCATGATCTTGACAGAGGTCAACAAACCATAGGGTGCAAGTCAAGTTCAACCCGTCATTTCTTGATTGAATCAAACCCACCCGCACGACCCTTGATGGAGGTCAACAAGGTCATACGACTACCCTAATCCAATCTGCATCATATGCATAAGCAGATAAATACTAGTTAGCTACCGCACACTACGCTTTGACGGAGGTCAACAAACGTAGCACGAATACTAAGTAGGACTTATCTGAAATGACGGAGGGCTACGACAGGTTTTTCTGAAAACCTATTGCGTAATGAACTTGATATCGTTGTAGAATCATGTGAAATTTTGAAATGGAGTGATTTTGAGGCTTTTATTAGTTTTGCTAAAGAGGGCACTCCCGGTGAAGGGATCTCGGCTCTTTCCTCATCAAATAAGGTGCAGAATATATCATATATATCGCTATGCAAAGCGAAACTCCAAAAGCAGTCAAAAGTCAAACCGAGTGTTGTAGCATCTGCCAGTTTTGCTAAAGAGGTCACTCCCGGTGAAGGGATCTCGGCTCTTTCCTCATCGAATAAGGTGCGGGATATATCATATATATCACTATGCAAAGCAAAACTGTAGCAACCCTTTTGAAAAATTTGATTCTACAACATCTTTTAGGTTTCTTTTCTTTCATTAATCACATTAATGAAGTCCCATCATTTAAGTCACCTAAACATCACAGATAAATACGACGTACACTTATGCCATCCGCATTCGCCTCGATGTCCCCTCGTGCACCGTTAGGTTAGGTAACTAACGGCAGAGCGGGGCAGGGCTAGCGCGGGTGTAAAACATAAGTAACGCCTATATAATATATCATATATACTATATACAGTATTTATCACAGCACATCAAATGATCACATCACAGATATCGCAGCAGAAGAAACATATGAAACATTGGATATACTAGGACGTCCGTGTTTTATTTTGAGGCTTTATAAAACACGGATTCTACGGTCGCGACGAATAGCCAAACCCACACCCTCAGACCCCTATGAGAGCAGCAAGCAACCCTACCAATTCTGGAGTTAGGAAACCCGTACTCGACTCCTCGAGTTGGTCTCCCACTGGACTCCAGAACCCGGTTACTTGTGCTCTCCTCCTTAGGTCTATCCTAGTGCGGAAAAGTAAATAATATACAAAAGGTGACATCAACCTCATCCCGGAAGTGCCCCAATAAAAGAATATTACATACAATTTATTTTACATGAATAAAAATAAAAACTCTCATCTCACATAAAAACCCCCGGCTATTCTGAACGCGACGATCCAATATAACATATCCAGCAACACATAACATCACATGTCATCAACGTAAGTAAATATGCGCATCCCAATTGTCGTTGACATATAGCAACGAAATCGGCGATATCACATATTACACTTACGGTAACAGAAAAGAAAGTATAAAACTACAACATTTGGAATCCACAATCTCTTTAGACATCGTAAATCCGAAATATCACATATTTCGTATTTCATGCCAAACCGTGTGAATTCCACATATTGTATCACATTCCAGATAAATAGATAGTATTAAACATTTCGATCGAATATTCAAATACCCAAGATTTCCTAAATAGCTCAACACTTGAGCGGAGTTCAAAAATTCCAGAATACGTCACAGTAGCAACGGTCCAGCCGTAGAAGGGTCAAGCCAACGCCTCACATGTGGCACGCCGTACTGTCCCAAACCCTAAGGTTCAAAGGGCAGTTCAAGACGGTCACATAATCGAGTTAAGGTTTGTTGTCTTCTAGAGGGTCCATTGCGTCACATGCACGTTTTTCCGAAAGATTTAAACCCGAGAAAAATTCAACACTTGAATGTTTTTCGTGCCGGGAAAAATTGAGTTAATGATATCCGTTCGAACATTTTAATACTTTCTAAATTATCCGGAAAAACATAACAAAATTAAATTCTCCGATCGAATCATCGATTTCAAAATAAACCCCAAAATACTCAACACTTGAGTCAGATAAAAAAATACACAGAAACTAGAACCAACAGAATTAAATATTACTGTGCAAATTTAAAAGCCCATGGCTACAGTGTGGCCGCGGATCCGTGGCCCAAGAGGAGTATGGCCGCGGTTCCGCAGTGGCAAGTGGGTATTGGGTGCTCGTTTTGCACAGTAATGTTTAAAATTGCATGCTGTATTTTTCAGGTATTTTTAATTCAGAAAAATCACAGAATTTTAAAAATGTACAGAGAGGGTTTCATTTTGTCGTATTCGGGTTCGTTCGGAGTTTTAACTTTGTTAACACATCGCCTAATGCTCTAGCTAGGCTCTGATACCACTGTAGGGTTACTAGGCACACTAACAAGGCTCTATAAGGTATCGACCATGCCAAAATTAAACTTTTGTGTGCCGAATAACAATAAGCAAGATCGTATACTAGAGTTTAGGCGATACAAAAGGCAAGTAAACAACTTTACTCTAAAGGGATACAAAATACAACCTTTGTAGATCGGTCCTTCACTTCTTTAGCTCCTTGATGAAGTCCCTTCGCTGCGATCGTGGTTCTCCCGGACTCTTGCATGGCTTCACGAGGTGTAAGGTGCGACCTTACTTGAAGTCTCCGAAGCCGAAGATGATCTACGTCGAGAGAATTCCGACTCAAGCTTCTACTTCACTAACTTGAGAATTAGTGAAGCAAACACCCTATACTAAAGTGCTAGTCTAGTAGAGGATGGAGAAATAGGAAGTGGGTTCTCTTTAGAATTTGTTTTCTCACAAGCTTTCTCACTTTGGATCAAACTGGGACTCGCCGAGAACTCCCAGATGGTATTATACCTCACGTCAGATGGTAGTTCTCTGGTGACACTTGTGCAGGTTAGTCTGTGAACCCGAGATCGTCATAGAGTGTTGTGTGATTCCCACTGTGCTTTGATTTCCACCTTACCACATCCATGAGGGCATGCAAAACAGTGGTTTTTGGGTACCGTCCCGAGTCACATGGAGGCAATGAGCGATAGGAGGGGTTTCGTCTCTCCCGGTATAGGGGGTTGATGTTGCGCTGTGCTCGATTGGCCGTAACAGGGAAGTCCCTGGCCAGGGCTGATTTAGAGATTTACTGGTAAGTGTTACCAGTAGTTTCTCGACCCGTTATGAGCCTCACATCGGCACGACTTATCGGTTATTGGGGTCTGACGTTTACCACCCCTAGACTTGATATGCGACATATCAGACGAGGAGACCGGACTGTATGGGAAGTGTTACCGGCAGGCTTTTACAAGAGTTGGAGCGGGCTTGCTTGCTGATCTTCTGATCGCTCAATACCTGGGTAGCCGTTACGTCCAGCTAGTACCGCTGACGGCTTATGGGTGCGTGATGTGATCATCACCTACTGCCGGCGTATTGACGAGTCTTTAGAGTCCTACACAGAGGTTTTACTGGCTCAGGCAAAACGAAATAGGAGCACGTATGTGATATGTGCGAGACCGAGAATAAATGCGTGTATGTGATACCGTATTCTATTCTCGCGACTTTTTGTATCGGTCAGTTATATATGATATGACCGGGTTATCGAATCAAGTGTTGATTCGATAAGTCGATACAATGGATGTTAGCCGGTTATATGAGATATGACCGGATTTATTAAGTCAAGTATTGATTTAATAATTAAGTGTATAATTGTATATTAGATATACAAATTTACACTTGCTAACACTTGTTCCCTTAGGATTTTTTCTCACATGTACACTACTTTAACATATATATGATATATGTTAAAATGTGTTATCATATTGTATCATGGTTGATGATACAACATTCATGTGTGTATGAGACATACACCATTCTATGTATTATGGTGGGTTATGTTTATTTAAGATAATTACAAAATTAGTGGAGTTTTGGAATGAGCAAGAAGCTTGTAGAAGCTTACTTTGCTTTGACAAAGTCTACTAGCTTTATCTTTACCATAGATTCCTTTTAACCCAACCATAATCAATTAGCTATGGTTATGGCTTTACAAGGGTTAGTATATGATACTCACTCACTATGGTTACCCTTCTCACTTGATCATTATCCTCATTCTTTTCTTTTGTTCATCATCTTCTTCATTTTGTTCTAAAGAAAAGCTAGCTAGGGTTTGATCCAAAGTAAGAAAGCTTATGAGAAAACAAATTCTAAAGAGAACCCACTTCCTATTTCTCCATTCTCTACTAGACTAGCACTTTACTATAGGGTGTTTGCTTCACTAATTCTCAAGTTAGTGAAGTAGAAGCTTGAGTCGGAATTCCCTCGACATAGATCATCTTCGGCCTCGGAGACTTCAAGCAAGGTCGCACCTTACGCCTCGTGAAGCCATGCAAGGGTCCGGGAGAACCACGATCGCAGCGAAGGAACTTCATCAAGGAGCTAAAGAAGTGAAGGACCGATCTATAAAGGTTGTATTTCGTATCCCTTTAGAGTAAAGTTGTTTACTTGCCTTTTGTATCGCCTAAACTCTAGTATACGATCTTGCTTAGTGTTATTCGGCACACAAAAATTTAATTTTGGTATGGTCGATGCCTTGTAGAGCCTTGTTAGTGTGCCTAGTAACCCTACACTACCTTCACATTCATTTGTATATTCTGCATTTGCATACATATTTAAAAACCCATAAAAATCAGAAAATTTTCTAAAAACATAAAAACTTTGTCGCCAAGTTAGCTGGTGGGAGAACTTAGATTCAATATTTCGACGGTTTTGTTTAATAAGATAGGAACAACTAAATCCTATTTTTAGATTTTGAAAACCTGAAAGATAACTCTCCTTTGAAGTTAACTATAGCTAATATACGTCTTTACATCACACTACACGTGTCGTGAGTTTTGAAAATTAGATGTCAAGTCTATTATGTCTGAAATTTTTTTTTGATAAACTATTTTCTGAGGATCAAATAGGTTTGTTCTGAAATAAGAAATATCAAGAATAGTTTATGAAGTGAAGCGGATATGAAGAGATGTTATTGATGTCTTAATTGGAACTAATTCTGAAAAATAACCCATCTGGAACTTGATTGGAATGATTACACACCTAACCCACTAAACATGTCTTTTATCCAAAAAATAATTGAACAACCAATTATATCTCCGTTCGCATAAAATCATCATGATTTTCACGCTAAAAGTGGTCTTTTTTTTAGGGCCTAGATAACTTGAGTAATTAAGTCCGCTAGGGTGTCTCTGCACCTAATACCCTAATACCAACTGGTTTGGGAGCATTGGCCCAAAACTCGTTAAGAAGCCTAAAAAGTACAGATTAAAATAAAGTCAAGCAAGTGTTCTCTCCGAGTTAAAATTCCTAACGGTTCTTTGTGTGAGAATAATCTTGATAAAAGACAGGTTTTTATAAAAATATTTCTAGCAGAGATAAGAAGGTTTTATTCTATGATAAAGACTATTGCACGTTCACAGAGATGTGTATGAAATGAAAACAAGAAAAAGGTGGAGTGAAAAATAAGACCTAGTTTCCTGTTAGGGAAGATAAAAATTCTGAATTTGAAACCTTACTGGAAAATGAAACTTGAGAAATACTTAACTCTTTATAAAACTTATGTGATCCTTTTTAAATTTTTATCTGAGCTTTATTTTGTGACATGAAGACTTTAATCGATCCTTCTTAAACTTAACGACACTATTTGCACTGCACGTAAAGACATATAAAATCTTAAGTTAAATGAGAAGCGAGGTGTGAAAAATAAAGGTTCGATAGTTCTAAATTTAGGATAATAGAATTGTTATCTTTAAAACAAAACCTTAGGGTTTGAATTATAGTTATTCCGCAAAACTAGCTTGACGGGATTTTGTGGGTGGAATCCGCTGAAAACCCTTAGGAGACAACACTCCTTCTACTAGGGACACCTAGAGGTTTAACGGCTTGTTGCACACGCTCAGTGCAATCGCGTTCCCTGCGAAAGTGCTGTTAGGATTTTCTTTTGTGAATAAATGGTTTTGCTCGGGATGAGCAAAAGATAAGTTTGGAGGTATTTGTTTATATCAAAAAACTGCATTCTAATACCACTCATTCATTATCTATTTGTTGTATTTATCGGTACTATTAACCAGTTTCTGCTCAGTAATAAAGATTACAGGTATCCGTGATAAAATACTGGAAATATATTCAAAAGCACGAATATATCAATTGAGAGCTGACACTGCAACCAGAACTGCAAACCGACCGATACTTCAGGAGTTCCTTTTTGCAACAAGTTTGTGTACACACTTTTTTTTTATCTAAATGGTCCAACACAACAAGTGTGTACACAAGACTTTTAGGCACATGTGGATATGATATAATGTGCATTCAAGGCTAAATATTATGTGCATTCAATGCTGAGGATTATGTGTCAATTTGAATATTCAAAACTTCCCTCCAATAATAAGTGCAAAATAAAATCAAATGGACAAATCAACAAAACCATAATAGGGGCAGCCATGATTTAGGCACATGTGGGAATGGAGTAATGAGCATTTAATGGTAAAGATTATGTGTTGAAATGAAGGTTCAAAATTCCCTCCAAAATCTGGGTGCAGACCAAGCCAAATCAGAGAAAATAAACTGTGCCAAAGTGATGTGAGGGGACAAACAAACCATCACACGAAGCATGAGACGGTTCCAACAAGTTGTTGCCGGCCACATCACCTCCTGGACCGGCCTGGCCGGCCCCACCTCCTCATGTGGGCCCCAGCTCCTCACAGTGACTTCCTTGCTGCCACGTAGCCCTAATTTTATCGTTTATTTTCTTTTCTTTTCTACCTATAAAAACAGGCGGTGAGCAAAGGTTCAGGGGATCATTCTTTAGTCTTGGATTGTCATTCTTTAGTCCAAGTTTTCTTTTCTCTTTTTTTTTAAATAGCTTAGTCCCATTGAGTTCTTAACCTTCTCTTGATCTTTCAACCTCTTCATTGAGCTTGAAGGTTTAAGGGTTGGTTATTGATCTCAAGGGTTGTATCGTTCTTGAAGATTAATAAAGCTCTCTTTTTGTGCCTTCATTCACCATGAGTTCTTTGCCTCTTCTTGATCTTGCAATCTCTTCATTGAGCTTGCAAATTTAAGATTTGGTTATTGATCCCATGACTTGTGTTTTGTTCCATGGTTCCTAGTTCTCTTTCTTGCTTATTTCTTTCTTGCTTTTTATTACTTGCTTTACATTCATGCTTTACTTTCATGCACTTAAATTCCATGCACTTTAATTACTTGCTTGTAATCTTTTCTTTTTTTGCTTATCTTTTCTTTTGCTTTTTTTGGTTTGTTTTGTGAATGGTTGTTAATATGTGTTGTTAGGAAAAGAAAAAGATGTTGTAAGTTAACGTTTCGTTCCTCATTTTCTTTTCCCGCATTTTCCATTTGAAACTCCGCCCAAACCCTACGCAAGCACTCCGTTAGGCACCCTACCCTACCAAGGTAAAGGTGATTCCTAACCGTGACCGGTTGCATTCGGTTTGGCCGGAGGCGAAAGCAAGAGACAAGAGCGGACGGACAAGGGTCAATAAGCCGGATTCACGAATACCGTGTTTAAATCCTCTAATCCACGTTGTTGCCGATTGTTCTAGCTTCAATCGTTAAGTTCGACTCAAAGTACTTGAATACGGAATCCATTAACTTACACTATCCTAACGTTTCCTAACAAGCCTTATACTTGAATATAAAACATAGGTTAGATAACGAACAAATCCGCCACGCGCGTTAACTCGTTAGAACAAGAACATAAAACGCTCCGTCTCCCTGTGGATCGACCCGTGCTCATCGCGGCTAGCTGCAAAGCGACACCGTCCTGATCGCGGTTAAACTTTAGAACTTTAAATATCCGACACGCTTTTGGCGTGAGATCACCATGTCATCTACCGGTTCGGAACTTCGTGACGGATAATCTCAAATAATGGACCAGCCTATAGAAACCACAAAATAAGTCTCTTCACACAGCAACACAATATATACTGGAGATACTTCTCAGGCTATAATCCTCAGGCTAATAGTCTAGCCGAAGCATTCAACAAGATCTTGACCAAGATTATAAAAAAGATGGTGTCCAGAAACAAAAAAGACTGGCATGAGAGGTTGCATGAAGTTCTTTGGACATACTGAACCACGTTCAAGATGGCCACAAATACAACATCATACAAATTGGTGTTTGGCATTGAAGCAGTATTCCCACTGGAGATAGAGCTCCGTTCACTACGAGTAGCAGTTCAATACGAGCTAACGGATGAAGAAAATTGCCACGCCCCACTTCCCAGAGTACGCTAAGCTGGGCACGTGACATAGATAACCATGCTACCTGTAGATAGGAAAAATTCCTCCACAATCACATTACGGCTGTAGCGATATCAAGAACAGGAAAGTAAACTAAACTATCTAGTACATGTCCATGAGCCAGAATGAATGAGTCAAGAAATAATGATATGCGGAAGCAAAGATACAATAATGAAACCTGGAAAGTAAGACTACATACTGACAGGAACTTCACCGCTCAGTCTAACAGCGGCAATACTCCTGATCAGTCTGCAACAAAGGTGGAAGGATCTGGGCCATGCAAAACCCAGACGTCAGCGCGTCATAACATCAAGCAGTAATAATGTAGCAAGACATGCAAATATAATCATAAGTTGTGAAACAGGTGTAACAGCAATATAAATCAAGGCAGTGAAAGGCAGTGTACAGTGAGTAATCTAAACTGGTCTATTGGGTTGAATAGTCTCAAGTCTTTGAAATCAATTTGATGAATCATCGATGTAACTCAATAGTATCCCGTGCATGCCCGGGACGGTCTAAGACTCTCGGGCTGAAACCGAGACGTGTCGCTAGGCACTAAAAGGAAAGGGTAAAGACGAATGATGTCAGCAGCATCATCTCGAGGCGGGCCTAGCCTCTAAAAACTGATCAGTATAAGCAAGCAACTGTCGAGTTACAAGTCAGGATTTCATCATTGATTTTCTCATACCCCCAAATTATATGTGTTCAAGTCAGGTATTAAGTAATCACGAACTAATGCCAACTCAGGATCAGGTAGGTGCAGGTTTGTCTGGATAGACAACAGGAACAGTCCGTAAGAACTACATGTCAGGTTTGTTGGCATTAGACACAAGATAAGGTAACAAGTAAAGCCATGGTATATCAGGTCAAGTCTAGTAGTGTATTTAGATGTCATGTCATGTCAAGAGTGTACGGTACCATGTCAGGTCAAGTAATATGTGTAGCAAGTCACATCAGGGTGTACAAGATATCATGTGGGTGCTCATAATCAACTAGCATAATCATGGTTATAAATAATAAGCATGGGTATCATCAGAACAATAAATTGGCACATGTAATAGGTTAAGCAATATGTGCAGATTAAACTACTTAGATGCACGGTTATCAGTTTAGGTTTAAAGGATAGTTTCAACATTACATGAGTACAGTATAACACATAAGGATGGTAAAATCATGATAATATGTACTAAGTAATCTAGAGATGCAATTAATTATAAATCAGGTTAAATGTATGCAAATGGTCGTCTGACAGGGTATAAAATATAAAAGGGTTACTGTGAGCTATGCAAATACTTGTTATAAGATTTAAATATGAATATGGGTACTATGTATAATAGAACTAAATGCAACCTGGTATGTTTCGAGCTGTGAATCTAAAATGATATAACGGGACGTCACAATGTTAAATGGAACTCATGGTATTAAATATAACCTACAGGTTTAATATGCACTCAGATGGATATATAGTAATTTAAATAGCCTATAGTAATTTAAATAGCATGTAGCAAGTTTTCACTTGCCTCGGGGATCCACAGATATACGTCACGCAGCAAGAATGCGATAAACCACGGAAAATCTCCATTGGGCATTTCGTCGAACACTTTGAGCGCATACACGAACATTGACGGAATGGAGATCTGGATCAAAGCTAGTACTTGCATTATCTTTATTTGCCGAAGGAGCAAGAAGCGGGCGGTATCGGTAAAAGCCATCTAAGAAAAACAGAAGAAGCCTAGCAATGGGGATGGGGTATCTTGGGAAGGACGTGATGGCTGATGAGAGGAGACCACGACTTTGAGAGGCAGTTTACATAAAATTTCGATTAAGATATCTTCCGGGATTGAACATTGCGATTCTGGATTAAGAGAATTTTTCATGGTGGTGCAAGTTTTGATGGACTCCAAGGCCAAAATGGCATAAAATGAACAAAAAATATATAATGATTATACTGAGGATTAAGAGGCCATGCATGGGGTTTTCCAGCGGTGGGGTGTTGCGGCTAGATGGGTGTTGGTGACGAGGGTGAGGGAAATGGTGCAATCGAGGTGATGGGTTTTCAAGTGACGACGATGAAATGCGGGTCGATGGGTAATGGTTTGGTCGCTGGAGTAATTGGTTGTTGTCGGGCTCACGAAGGATTTGAAGTCGAGGGTTTGCTGGTGGTGGCGAGATCTGCGACGAGGAAGGCTTTGGAGTTGAGGTCGATGGTCTACGGCTAACTCGAGGAGGAGATGACGAGATGATAGAGGCAATGATTAGAGTGCTACGAGATGGGTGAAAGGAGGTGGCAACGATGGTGTTGAATTGAGGAGAACGAGCACGAGAGAAAGAAGAAGGCGACGGTGATCTCGTGTCAAGGTCTCGGGCGAGCATGTTGGTGGTCGGAGGCTGTCACTGGTGAGGGTCTCGGTGGGTTCTTGGTTGAAGGGTGAAGGCGACAAGGGTGAAAGGTTGCAGGGGAAAGGGTTTTGGGGCGATGAGGAAGAGGAGAAAGAAGGCGAGGTTGAAGAGATGGGGAATGAAGGCGTCGAGGATGAACGGAGAGAGGGTCCTTGGTGTTAGCCGAGGAAGGAGGAGTAGGCGACGGTGAAGAAGAGGCATCTGCGGTGGAAACGAGGTCGAGGGGAGATCGAGATGGTGGCGGCGAGGGGCGAGCGACGGCGACGAGGCTAGGGTTACACTCGTGGGCGCTGGGTTAACAAAGAAGAAGAAGACGAGAACGAAAGAGGGAGGTGACGGTAGCAGCACGGGAGGTGACGCGACTCCGTTCACCGCGAGAGAAGAGAGATAGAGCGAGAGGAGAAAGAAAGTTGGACGTTAGCGCAAGAGAGAGAGAGAAAGAGAAAAGGGGAGAGAGAGAGAGAAAGGGGCAGCGAAAGGAGAGAGAGGGAGAGAACTGTGCTCGTGGGGCCCACGATGATAAGAATGGGAGGCTGCGATTGGCTATTAGGAAAAAATATGAAAAGATATTTAATATTTAAAGAAGATTCCTCTAGCTGAAAAAGATTCCCAACTCAACAAATTATTTTCTTACGCTGATAAAAAATAGGTTAAGTAAAATAAAATATTAAATAATCATAATTTGGCGGGATACAAAATATTTCAGAATTTCGTCCGGGTCGGGTCCAAAAATTTGAATTTGAAATATGAAATTTATTAACAAGTTCCAAAAATTGAAATGAAGGATTTTGTAACAGAAAAGCATACCCCCAAGAAAGGACGCACGCACGTGCGCGTAGCCGTCCAAACACGTCCGTTCTACTGAACGGGACGAGAACATGATATAAGGACGCTATCACAAGGTTAGGGGTAGCGAGCAGGCTATGTCAAGTATTTTAAATTATTTTAAGTAACTTAAAATGTTATAAGATAAAACATTAGATGTCAGATGAAATGCCAATATGCAGTTTATACTAGATGCACGTGTCAAAGCAACGAGTCAAGGTAACCTATAACTATAAATCAAACAAGTTCAAGCAAGCGGGTTGGGTCGAATGCAATGTAAAATGTAAACTACCATTCGCATCCAAATACGATAAATCAAGAATAAACCATAGATAAGTAAATACGGAAACTGGGATTGGTATAAATGAACTGGGGTGTTACAAAAATGCTCTTCTTAGGCTTGAGGAACTTGATGCTCTTGATAAAACCCGCCTTATAGCACTGCAAAACCTGGATGCTTATAAAGCAAGGATGACGCTGTCGTATGAAAGACTGAGCAGGCCAAGAACATTTCGCCAAGGCGTACGCATGCTGGTTGTCAAAAGATTGATGATTCCTAATCGTGCAAAATGGGGGAAGTTCGTGCCAAACTATGAAGGCCCGTACATTATAGATAAGGTCTACCAAGGTGGAGCTTATCTGCTCAAGGATATGCATGGCGAAAGGCCATTCCGCTCGATAAACGGTCGATTCCGCAAAAAGTACTATGCCTGAAGAGTCACAACTTAGGTCAATAATAGATGACAACGCTTGTGTTCGCTCGCTATCTTCCTGAGTCAAAACTTTGAAAGCGGTGCTAAATAATGTTCATCTCAAATACGGAAACGCTGGACCGAGATGTCCTTAAACTAATATTCATCCCAAACACGGGAATGCTGGACCGAAACGTCCTTAAATTAATACGTCGTCTCGAACACAGGAATGTTTGAACAAAACGTCCCTAAATTAATATTGGACCGAAAAGTCCCTAAACTAATAATGGACCGTAATGTTCTTAAACTAACATATTGCCCTACGGTGGGTCTCCTATCGAGCACCGTATACAATCCACGGGCATGAACAATTCATATCCTTCCAAGGTCGCAGATGATGTGGTCCTTCGTATGTCGTGATCTACAGCTGTTAGTGCGTTACCTTACGGGCTGTCTAAAAGAAAAAAAAGAGGTACGTCCACAAGTGAAATGGGTATGGATGAAAACCCGAAAGGACACCGTGAGTAAAAACAGCGGGGCTACCGGCGAGCTTATGAAATCCTGAAAGGGCGCAAACTCGTTAAAAATTATAAAATAAAAAAAAGAAAGAGATGCACTTGCAAAGTCCTCACGAGTTTGTAAGGAGAAAACCCCTGCGTGAGATCCTTATGACTCACAAAGAAGCAATACACTTAGGAATCCATATGATTTCTAAGGAGAAAATACACTTACGAGATGCTCACGACTCGTAAAGAAAATATACCCTCTATAAGACCCTCACGGTTTATAGAATTCAAAAGTCATAAGTTCCAGGGATTTGAACTTTTTTTTAAGCCATCAAAACCCTACAAAGTTATGCCTTACAGGCGTTCCAATATAGACCCTTGTATACAATCTACGGGTGTAAATAAATTTACTTTCAACCAAGTCCCACCAAAATTGAGAAATATCGCTTAATAAGGTGAACGGCACTTGCGAGTCCCCACGACTCGCAAGGATAAAATACTCTTTTGAGTCCTTACGACCTGCAAAAGAAAATACCATTTAGGAGTCATCACGATTTCTAAAGAGAAAATACACCTGCGAGATCCACTCGACTCATAGGGAGAAATGCCTTTATGAGACCCTTACGGCTCATAAAATCAAAAGGCCTTAGTCGACAGGATCCTAACCCTATTTGTTAAGCCACCTTTGTTCAAATCAATAAAGGCAAATGATGATTCGCTCTTAACAACATTCCAGTCGTAGCGACGCTGATACCTAAACTGGTGTCAAACTCCAAATCCTCTCACGACATATGATGATTCACTCCTGGCAACAATCCAGTTGTAACGATGCTGATATCAAGATTGGTATCGGATTCCAAATTCCCAACTCACAGTAAAATCAACGAGCAAAAAAATATGCATATGAAATAGCCGAAATGATATAGCAACTCGCAATAAAAAGTAGCAAGTAATTTTTTTTTTAAAATAACCGAAATGATTAGGCTCCACGAATAAATAGCCAAAAAGATTGGGCAATCACGATTTTCACGGTATAAAAAGATGAAAAGACAGAGCATCGTGGAAATATAAAAAAATAAAATAAAACTTTTTCTGCTCTGTAAGTAGGTTCATACTGACTCTTGTATACAATCCATAGGCACAAATGAAAGAAAGGAAACCATAATTTCCCACCATACTTCATCAAAAGAAGAACCGACCCTTGATGGCATATCTACAGTCTAGAGACTATTTGGACGTCCCTCTTATTCCAGCAAAGTACAGACACGACGTCAACAAGGACCCAAGGATCAAATAAAAGTGAGTGACGGCATATTCCTAGCTCCAGATATCGATGGCGATACATACAGCATAGAGGTCATTCGAATGTCTGCCCTACTTCAGCGAAGAATCGGCGCGACACCAAAACAAAAACGAAATGATGGTATATTCCTAGTTTCGGGTCTTGATGGCAAGCCTAGAGACCATTGGATGTCATCCTACCCTAGAAAGGTGCGGTTATGACTCATCAGGATTTCAAATTAAGCCTAAACTCAAGTAAAGCGCCACGACACTACCTAATGCTTGATCTTCCGATTGTAATATGGATATTCCAATCTAAGAAGATTACTTGAAGACGTCTTGTCCAGCCTCAGAAAGGATCAGAGACACGACAGACGCGTGGCTATCCAAGCAGCAACTTAAGAGATTGCATATTGAGAACATATCAACCAACGCGACGGTATGATGGACTTAACCCTATCATAAAAGAGGGGGGTTATCTATATCTAACGTTAGGACGAGTTTGCCTATAAATCTAAGAGAAAGGTAAACTAAAACTCTAAAATGAGTAAATAAACTAAAAACTCCGAAATGAGTAAATAAAATAATTTCAGCATCAAAAGAACAGAAAAGGTATGAAAGGAAAAGATGCTTTTCATTCATACTTAGGAAAGAAAGAATTACATACTGTCAGCTGATGATGACTACAAAGGTAACAAAAAACAGAATTAAAAGCAAGCGCTACTAAATCATTCAGGATCTACAGTGGCAAGAAGCTAAATTCCAGACATGGATTCTCAAATTCAAAAGCAAATTTGACCAAAACACCTTCAGCTTCATCGACCATCTTCTTATTTCTCTCGGATGCAAGCTTCAGGGTTACCGTTGATATCTTCCATCCACTAGTATGATGATACTATTTCTTTTTGTTGGAAGACGCGGTGCAAGATAGCGATGAGATCATCTCTTCGTTTCTTCGAGATCAGGCCTATCAGATATACTGAATGCACATTATCTTCAGCGTCATCAAGCGCCTGGAGCGGCATAGCTTCAAGACGCCTAGGTAAAGCTTCTCAGATCGACCCAATAATGATATTCAAAAGGGCAGAGCGATGGGGGAGCAATCGACCGTTGTGATCATAGAAGCGACGCATCACATCATCGCATTGGGCGGCAGTATATTCTTTGCCTTGAATGCGAATCTCTTCATAGGAGACAATCTTCTCGATGTCATACAAGCGACTAACCATTATACCTGTAAAAAGACAGAAGAATCACCAACAAAAAGAAGTGAGTTCATTTGGTGGAACTACTAACTCCAAAACTATTGGACCCCACGAAATCAAAATGGCGGCTTACTAATGAGGGAACATGTCCCCATTATGGGAATCAAAAAGGATTCCCATTAAATGAGCAGTGGAGTTAAAACTTCCAATATCTCCGAAAACTGGGTTCTTTTAAATAACAATAAATTCAAATTTGGGAGATGGGTATTAAAAAACCCTAAAACCCTGAAAAGAAAAATATCCAAGAACAGAAAAAGGAAATTAAAGAGAATAAAATTCCCAAATTTCCTATAAAAAACTGTTCAAAAATCAAACTAGAGCTAGACTCTGTAAACAAGAAAACAATAATGAGATTAAATCCCAGAATCCCCATATTGGGAAACTTATGGGTTAAATAATGTAATTAAATTCTAGAAATCCCTAAATGCCAAGATTGACAACAGGGTAAATCTTTAAGGAGAAAATCAATGATAATCTCAAGAATGTCCACTGATTCAAACCCTTGATCTAGACATCAAGATGCATGATCTACACAAAAAATGTTTGTTTTAAAGATCCCCAAGAGATTATCTCAAGAACAAGAGCTAAGCTCTTTCAAACCTAATAATGGATCTAAACTCCAGTAATACCCAAAGTATGTTTAGAGCTAAACTCTGTTCATGGTCCTTACCAAAAATTTTGGTAGAGTCGACTTAGTTCAAAAGTTCTTTTGAAGGGCAGAGAACTAAGCTCTGAGTGAGAATTAAATTTTCAAGAAAAGGAAAACTCAATGAGAAAGATGAAGAAACAGTAGTCACTTCAGAACCAAATGCCCCATTTATAGTACATGATAGGATTGATTCGATTACCCACTTCCCTAAGTGATCCAACGGTTGTAAGATTGACACCGTTGCACTCACGTGCAAGCCACGTGAAAGAAACGCTGGCAGACATTTGTTCCCTTATAAAAAAGGGAGAGAATAGAAAGAAGAAACGAATTCCTTTCATATGCAAAGTATGTAAGCGTTCTGGCTTTAAGAGAATTAAAACCCATAATTTGGCCTCACGTGTTAAACATATGAGCGCTAATATGCAAAATATATGAGCGCTGAACATAAATAACCAAAGGTCCAAACATGCTTCATGTATTAAACACGTGGGCGTTTATATGCTTATGAGCGCTGAAAATAAATAACCAAAAGGCAAATAGGCCTCACATGTTAAACACGTGAGCGCTCATATGCAAAGCGTATGAGCGCAGAATATAGACAGGCTAAAACCCACACTATGGGTCACGTGTTAAACACGTAAGGACATCATTTTGAAGCACTAGTTTCGAATAGAATTGGATTCTATATAGAATTAAATTCTATTTGGGGAAATATCCCCCATGATCTTTATAATACGAGAAAGATTTTTCTCTGTTAAACAGAGGACCTTTGGATTGAAAATCCAACGATGACTATAATATCACCGACCAAATTAGAAAATCAAATCAATTTTTTTGATAGGAAAATATTTTCTTAATCTTGCTAAAACAATCAGAAAATATTTTCTAATAAATCAAAGTCACCGGATCAAAAATCCAACGGTGGAAAAAATTCCCCGGGTGATCTTTAAGATCAATTAAATTAATTAATATCTCTTAATGAGAGATTTTCTTAAACTAACTAACAAATTTTCCTCACCTATATAAAGGACCCGAGACTTCAAGTCTCAAAAGAAAGGATCAACTCCATAAGGTGATAAAAAAAACTACAATTGAGGATTTAATTCTCTTGCTGAAAAAATTCCTTCTTCTCTCAAACCCTAAGTAAAAAAAACATAGATAAAAAATATCCCATTTGCCTAATATATGTAAATACAAGGGTTTAACCCTCCTTAAAAAACTTAGTTCTTTCTCTGGATCTAAGATCCGCAAGGCAAATTTTTCATAAGTTGAAAATTTAATTCTTATCGGGATGATTTTGTTCTTTAGACTCAAGATCTATGGGAAAGACTAGATATGAGAAAAGAAATATGAAGAAAAGAAGTGGAACTTATATTTCAGGAATTTAATTCCTCCAAAAATAGGATTTAACCCTATATAAAGAACTTAGTTCTTATAAAAAAAAAGGAACAGAAAAACTTAGTTCTCAAAAATCCGATCCCAGATCTCCAAAACAGAGATCTTGGTGATCATTAATGTCCAAAACACCATTAATACAAGTTTAACTTCTCTTCCAAAAAATAAACAGAGATTAAATCTTTAAGGGCTTAGCGCCTCACGTGAAACCCATGTGAGCACCCATAAAGAAAAGCTCAACGCCTCACTTGATACACACGTGAGCACCTAAAAGATTTCTTGAGCTCGGCGCCTCACGTGGAATACACGTGAGCGCCCATAAATGAGAGCCCATCGCCTCACGTGATATATGCGTGAACACTCAAAAGATTTTCTAAAGTGAGTGCCTCACGTGACACTCATATGAGCAGAAAGCCCATGAAGACTCAACGCCTCACGTGCCTTACATGTGAACACCCGTAAATAAAAACTCAGCACCTTACGTGCTCTACACGTGAGCGCTGTACAAAAAGTGATTAGCACTATATAGTCAAAGTGACTAAGTGCTTTGCACTGACAGAGCAATGCTCAAGTCTGAATGCCTCACATGATACACACGCGAGCGCTAGAGCAGCAATTGGATATCATATCCACAGTCAAAAGAATAAGTGCTTAGTACTGCAAGATGATGAAAAATCCTAAGGCTGAGCCCAAAATTGGCTAAATCTCTGAAATTTCATTGCAGCCAAGCACATATGCTCTGTTGAGGGATCTTAACAAAATTTAATGATCCTTAAATATATTTCTAAGTTGATCTTAGTCTCATATAAGACTAACGTATCCTTTTAAAATAAATTGAATCCATATACTCATATATTTAAGTCGATCTTAATTTAAAACCAGATTAACGGTACTTAAATAAAATAAAATATCTCCTAAACTGATGGAACATACAACCTAGGTCAAACCTAAATTTAAGATACGGATTTAGACTAATCCGCGCCCTACAGGTGACGACATAAACTAGTCTCTGTATACAATCTACGGGCAACAAAAATAAATAAAATACAAAACGACATGAAGTGACCTATCGAAGCAAGAGAAAGTTGTTATCGTAACGTGATAACTTAATTAACTGTAGGGGCTTGCGCCTGCAGGGAAGAGCGTCCCCACAATAAAAATAAACCCTCATAAATGAGGGGGAATCTGATAAAGTCTGCTATATCGGTTGTATCTATTCAAACCTTCGATATACGATACCATAAATCAACTTGGTATTTTCGGAAAGGTGGATGAATATGTTCCAAATAGTATCTGCCCCCAAATTCAGGCAAGTCGATCTATCTCGGTTCGTCTTTTTTTTCGGCAGTAAACAGTGCTCACGTGCATATCACGTAAGACGCTGCTTCTTTGGCGCTCACGTGCTATCACGTAAGTGTTGTTTCCCTGGATGCACATATGCTATCACATGGGCCATTGTTTTCTTGGGCGCTCATGTGCTATCACGTGAGTAGTGCTAAGTATTCACTCATATAGCGCTCACATGGATATCACGTGAGCCGCTGTCTTCATAGGCGTTCATGTGCTTTTCATGTGAGAATCTTTGAGCTTCTGGGTTCTCACGTGCTATCACGTGGGATGCTGAATCTCCAAGCTTTTAGACGCTCACGTAGATATCATGTGAGACGCTCCTCTTTGATTTGTTCCTTGGAACTCACGTGCATATCACGTGAGGTGCTTTTTCCTTAAAGATTTAATCTCTGTTTATTTTTGAAACTTAAGTTTTAGAGAAGCTTAAGGTTCTATTAAAGGCATTTTGACCATTAACGATCATAAAGATCGATATTTGACGATCTGGGGATCAGGGGAAAGCAAGTTTTTTAAGAACTAGAAGATCTTGTTCATATAAAATCTAAGTTCTTGATTATTTGAGGGAACTAAGTTCCTGAAAATAAAACACCGTCTCTCTTTCTTTTCTTTGTTTTATGATGATGTGAAAATATCAAACTTCTTCGAAGGGTTAAACCATATTTTTATATGCATGATAAGTAAAATGAGACATATTTCTCTCTTATTTTTACCTAGGGTTTGAGAGTTTGAAGATGATCTTCCAGGAGAAATAAATTCTCGGTTTTTCTGGAAGCTTATGGGGGTCTCTTCTATCTAAGATTTAATCTCTTGGGTTCTTTATATAGGAGAAGAGAAAAATCAATTAGTTTGAGTAAATCTCTCATTGAGAGATCTTGATTAATTTTATAATCAATCGGAGATGTTTAAATCACCGTTGGCTCTTTGATACAACGGCTATCTGTTTAACAGAGAATATATTTCTTTTTTATTTAACAAGATTAGGAAAATATTTTTCCTAACATAAGATTTAATTCTATCATATGATTAGTTGGTGATTGTTAATCACCGTTGGATCTTTAATCCAATAGCTCTCTGTTTAACGGAGCATATCTTTCTTATTTAAGAAAGATCGAGAGAAATATTTTCTAAAGTAGAATTTAATTCTACCTGAAGAAAACTCTTTGACATTGGGAGCCAATGCTCACGTGTTTTGCACGTGAATACTCACGTGTTTAACATATGGGTGATACTATAGGATTTAATTCTAACTGTAGCAAGTGCTCGTGTGCTTTGCATGTGAGTGCTCACGTGTTTAACACGTGGGGGCTGCCCTCTATTTTTTATAAGGGAACGATTTTGGGTTTCAGCGCTCACGTGCGTGAGCTCTGCACGTAAGTGCTCACTTGTTTAATAAGCGGATGGTTTTATAGGATTTAATCATATCTGAAACTGGTACTCACGTGCTTTGCATGTGAGTACTCATGTGTTTAACACGTAGGAGCTGACCTTTTATTTTTTATAAGGAAACAAATGTAACTTTTGAACCAATTTTTTTGGCGAGAACATCGTTGTCTCCATCCAAGCTATGGCCTTGATCTCTGTAGCCATCACAGTCATCAACGCAGTCGTCGTCGCAACACCGCACACGTTCGCCGCAGCCCGTATCGTGCTCAATCCCCGCGTCGTATAAATGTCGTCTCGTGTGTCGAGACGAATACTCATCACGTGGTGTCGCTTCTATATCAGCGACCGAGGCAAGTAAACTCTCTCACTTGTTTAATCATGCTATACATATATATTTAGATATATTAATCGATTTAATAAATGTTAATCTCGATTTAAATAAGTATGTATTTTAAATGATACCCGCGATTATCGTAATCAAAAACCAATTGAAAATACCAGAATTTATAATCAATAAATCCTTTTACTGATAACGAATATCATGTAGGAATTTAGGTTGAAGATATTGACGTTTACACCATGAAATGACAGCCCCGATAACCGACACGAAATCTAAAATTTCTGCATACTTCGTCGTATTAAATTCATATTAAATTGCATATACCACGTATCGTAGCGTGCTTATGCTCGTTACGAAGAGGACTGAATAATATATGGATCTCTGGAAACAGTTACTAAATATTGCTTCGCTTCGATAATTAAAACTAAAGAGCATTAAAACCTATTTTTAAACACGTTTAGATCTCTGTTCAAACATGTAAATTCACGGATTATTAAATCAATGCGTAGAGATTAGAGTTAACTTTCATATGCCACTAGTTTCACCAAATTCCGTCACAGTTTGTTATTTTTAACACGATTTATATTGTCGACGCGTCTGGCTGATTACTCCAGTAACAGTTTATACGTAGTGACACTAAACAAACTGTAACTCCCCCCTGTATACGATGGATATGACTGATCTATCTATTGAGTTGGAATCTTAACTGGTAAATATATATTTCATTGAACTGTAGCTACTCCTAAATCTGAACATAACTATTGGAAAAATGCGTTCAGAGTTGAACTTCCAGTTCAGAAACTCGAATTCCAGCAATGAATATCTGTTTTAAAATGATCGTATCTCTTAACCAAAATCCCGATTAGTATGAAACCAATTTTATTGTCTAGATAATTGAGTTCATTGTTTATGACTTTTATATTGTTTTGCTTGATTATGTACGTATGAATTACTGTGAATTTTCTAACCTGAATGACATTGGTTGCCCATGTTTTACTCGTAGTATATTTCACCGCTTTTCTACCATATTGCTTGACTCTTATACCCTCAGTTATTAGTGTTCATTTGCATTGATACCCTAGTGACTATTTTTACATTACCGAGTGATGAGTGTTACTGATTGGATTGTATAAGTACGTTAGTGTAAAAGCGTGATTGAATAGTGGAAGTGACACGTACTTGTACACAATTAGTGGAACCATTTAGTTATTGCATTGTCTATGTCTATGAGGCATATATAAGTGTAACTATAACCGGAATGAGACGGGTATGAAAGCACTTATATTAGTATCATAGGTAAGATATTGAGAACTGTCCACTTATCTTGGATACCAGTCGAGACATGCTTGATGGAGACCCTGTCTCCAATTGTTGCATAAACTTGTCATGGAGAGACTAGTATTTAGATTCGTGTTCGGACTTTGATGTAGACTGCAGGATGTGGGGTAGTTTGAGTGTGAGTTTGATCAACGGAATCTCAGGAGCCCCTTTACCGGTATATTTCATGATTTCGTGATATTGTTACTGAATGTGTTACTGACTCTTACTGGTCGTGATTCGGGTCCGTGTTTGCAAGCCCCTGCATAAGTGTTTAATGCCTTGGATTTAAGAATACTCCTGCGGTGGTTGACGCTCATGCTCGAACTAACGATAGGTTAGTGAAAAGGACATTGAGACTTAAAAACTGATTGGTTTAGTGACATAGATATTGCATTGATTACTGAACTGATACACATGCTTTACTGTTACCTGTAACTGTTATTTCCTGCTCATGTTATTATTCTATGCTTGCTACTCCATATTTATCATTAATGCACATATTATATATATTGTTGTATTATGTTATCCTGACGACCTAAGTATGCATACTCAGAGTGAGAAGTGGACTTAGCTGAGATCAGGACCTACCTTACTTCGAAGATATTACTGAGATTTAGATCAACGACGTTAGTGACATCTTTCCTTTATCACTATCTGGTTAGTTATCTCTTTTGCTTGTATCCATTGCACTCCGATTCGTTTAAATGTAATAGACTTAGTGAGTGTATATCTCGCTATCTGTATTAGATTTGTCACGCCCCGCTTCCTAAAATACGGAAAACGAGGGATGACTAGGCCAGCCATGTTCCTACGGTCAAGGAATAATCCCGCCGTAGTCACACTTCGGCTACTAGCATTACATGGTAATCAGTAAACAGAGCATAGCAGTAAAGAAAATACATCACTAAAATATTACATCGAATTTTCATTGTTCACAATTCACAAATAAACAGGAAAGAACTACTAACCGAGTTTGAATACAAGATCTCTAGGGAAAACAGAAAACGAAGAAAAGGTACTCCAGGCTAGATCTTCGTCAACTCAAAAGGTAAATCCGACTCCTGCGCTGGTTCTTCCTCGAGATCTGAGCATTCACACTCAGGTCGTCAAAGCGACGAAATAGCAAATTTTATATTAATGACATGAAACATGCAAATACGGTAATAACAGTGAAAGTAAAATGCTGATAATCGCTATGCCACTAAATGATGCAAAGTATGATCTGTGTCCCTATCAGTCTCTAGGTCATGTTTGAAATCGTATAGTGGAAAGGAGGATCATGTTTAACAGGAGTCTCGTACATACCCGAGACAACGGCCCACACGCCCGGAACATAACCCTGTCAGCCGGATCGCTAGATCCTACCTAATATATATAAGAATCACTGTTCGAATGATCATCCTCTAAAACACGGTCCCGCTAAATACGATACTCTTTCCACTTCGATTTCCCCTTTTTCCTCAGGTTTAAACTATTGATGATTATGATTTAGTCGTGTACAAGTATCCAATAGCACGGTTTTGTCACTGTTCACTGTATTAATCACTGTCACGAATCATTCACTTTCCATTGGTGTACTTGACACTCCTAAACCAATATCATTCACGCACGATAATATAATGTCCACTGAACACTAACGCGCACTAACACTATGTATATAGCAATTGGGTAAGGTATGTGTAATTATGCCGTTAACAAGTCATGTGTAATATGAACCAATATGCACGTCATGGGCTTACAAAAATTGCAGTAATTCAAATGTTTAGAATTCAGCGAATTGATACAAATACGATAACAAGTACACTCTGTCGGAAGTTCAGCAAAATTGGTTTCAGTACAATCGGGTTTCTGGTATTCAAGTTACAGCCATTTCAATTTAAGTGCTCGCTGCAGGAAATTCAGTTTCTGAACTGAACGTCCGTTTCGCGGCATAAATTTCACCCAGTTGGGATCAGAATTTAGCGACGCTACAGTTGAATGAAATATAGGGTTTTCAATGCAACAGACGGATTCTCAATCACGTCTGTACGTCAGTAGTTATGCACTGTTCAACACTAGTATGTCAATTCTGTTTCTGTTTGGGACTGTTATACGTCCTATTCTTTTAAATTGCAGTTTAAATAGTAAACGACGATAAAACGGGGTGCAATCACTTGCGTTATTTAGCTAACAGATTCATTTTCAATAAGGTGTAGAGTTCCGCAACATACGAGTTCAGGAAGCAAGGTAGTAAACATTACGGGACAGAAAACAATAACCAGAGTTGCTCTGGACTGCAGTCCAGAGCCGCTCTCCGAACCAATTCTTGTCATAATTTCAGTACAGAAACAAATAAGAACTTGCATAGGGTTACAGGTCGTCGAGTTGGATTCGATTTGAGCCCTCGAACGCCTCATTTCAATATGTACACAATTAATGGTGATTTTAACAATTTTCAGGTGCGGGAAATTCCCAGTTTTTACAGGTGTAATTGGGGGTGATCGTTTAAGTCGTTAACAGTCATATTTTTCAGTGAAATTTCTACACAAGGTTCATTGCCAGACGGTCCATAATATGCAATCGAGTTCCGTCAAATTAAATGACGGTTTTCATTGGGATCTTGCATCGAACAGTTATATCATATAAATTATCGTGAATTGTAAACATGAAATTAATACGATTTTAGTTTGTAACTGTAACAACTCCAATTTTTGTATACCTAAATTTGAATTAAATTTGAAGTATACTTGGAGTATTAATGTTGCTGCTAACACTTTAAGTATCTATCTCTTTACAATAATTATAAGAAAGAGCTTGTAGCTCATTGGTAATAGCTTGCATTGCTGAACCAAGCCACCAGAGTTCGAATCCCACATCCCACATTATTTTTAGCACACTTTTCTTTAAAAATTTCTGGAAGTCCAAAAGTCCACAGGCCTTAACACCCAAATAGTGAACTGAACCCCAAAAAAAATGAACCGTGCCAAAAGACTAGTCACGAGACCCCGTACCTGAAGCCGGCCGAAATTTCTGGATGGGTCTTTTTTTTATTTTAAAAAAAATTATAAAAATTAAAGAAAAACATTAAAGTTTTGCATTAAAAGGGTTATTTTTAGCACACTTTTCTTTAAAAATTTCTGGAAGTCCAAAAGTCCACAGGCCTTAACACCCAAATAGTGAACTGAACCCCAAATAAATGAACCGTGCCAAAAGACTAGTCACGAGACCCCGGACCTGAAGCCGGCCGAAATCGGCCGGAATCGGCCAACTCGGCCGCCGGCCGGAGTTGCGCCGACGGCCGAGGTCCCAACACCAATGTTGCGTCTTTTGGCCTTCTGAAACTCATGGTTTACTCCATTTTTAATGTATCAGTTCTGAATGTTAAATATAACCCTTTTAATGCAAAACTTTAATTTTTTTCTTTAATTTTTATAATTTTTTTCAAAATAAAAAAAGACCCTTCACTTACCCTACCTAGCTACCCTATAATTAGACCCCTACCCTCTACCTTTTCATTCCAAAACCCTAGAAAAAACTCTCTTGAAATTTCCATAAGAAGTGTGCTTTGAATTTGAGTTTCCCGGCGAAGCCCTGACGGAATTCCGACAACGCGTTTTGGAGCAACCGGCGACGTAATCACCCCTCGGTCTTTCTCCCTAGTTCTCTTTACTCTTTAGAAGAGTTTAAACCCGTAAGTCCCATCCTTCTCACCTTTCTATTTCTTAAAAATACGGATTTATGGAACCCGACGGAAATCGGAACAAACCGATTTCCGATTCGGTTTTTCTACAGAATTTCACTTGTCACCTAATCCACAATACCTTAACATATTCATGTTGACTATTAATCACCCATAAACCAATTTAAATAAATTTTCTCACATGAAATGATAGCTTTTTTGCAAAACCGTATTCTTTTCATAAAAATACCATAGAGTTTATTTTTCTTGTTCTAATTAATTCCCCCACTCCTAAATACGTTTATCTTGATCACTAAACTTATAGAAATCAATTTGAATGAAATTTCACACATGAAATGATAACGTTTTCAAATACCGTATTCTTGCACTTTAATACCTTCAAGTTTAATATATCTTGTTTAACCTCTAAACTTCATTAAAACTTAAAATAAGTCACGAGGTAATGACCTACCTCTACCCACACACAAATATAACCTTAATTGATAAACGTCAAAACATAGAATACGAAAATACAAGACTTTTCACTAAAATACTCTTTTCTTTATAAACCTTTTCTAAAAAGTTCTAAGTTGTTTACAATTTTTAAAACAATATCTTTTAACAGGAAAATACGATTGGTCATGGACATCTATCGTTTATCTAAACTGAGTTTGTGGTGTTTAGACTAGGCAAGTGAGCTTGGGTAACTTTAAAAGGCCCGTCTCACGATTCGTGAGCGGATCCCTCCCTCCTCACTTGTACTTACCTGGCCACAATTGGCGGTGAAGAGGCGATTTGAGGATTCTAATGACTTGTCGTTTAGACCTTAGAAATAGGCTAGTTGGCTTAGCAAACCCTAACAACTAAAATACGGAAAACTATACTCTTTTACAAATAAATACCTTTTATTTATAAAACCGTTTTTCCTAAATGAAAAGTATTTATAAAACCTAAGCAAAGTGCCGCTACAACCCACTTTTGGGGAACCCGTTGGGGATAGTACGGTTCATCGTGCACCCGCGGGCTACTAGTGCGAGATTCAGACCTCCGCAAGGAGCATTCGGTCTCGAAAGGTTTAAAATACGACAATTAAGGAAAATGAAATTTTGGAAAATAGAATATTTATTTAAAATTATTCTTGTATTAAAATATATTTAATTATTATTTAGACACCTATTTTATTATAATATAAAGTTTCCACTTTTTCTAAAATTACAAGTTTAAAAGTTACATTAAAATACCATGAATTTCAGATAAATAAATTAATACTTTTATTAAGCTTTATTCACTAGAATAACACAAATAAAATTTACACTCATTATAACTATAAAGACGAATAATAATTACTTGAGGTGTATTTTGAAAACTATACAATATTACTTTTTACAATAAACCCCCTCAAGTTTTATAAATTACAATAAGGCCCCTAACAAATATAGAACTTCAAATTATCTTTCTTTTAGTCTGACTCGGGTTAGAGTCTGACTATTTCTGACTTGAATATGATTCAAGTCAATCTATATTCTGTATATTTCAACTCAAGATGAATACATGAATCCCAGGATCCAGTTAACAATCTATATAACCTGACTGAACCGAACCATGGACATATTCCTTTTACATGTTTCCCAGTATTCCAGTTACATGACTCTACGGTTATAACCGTTTCCTGATATCATGGTTTCGGACAGTCGGTTAATCAATCTTATAATCAATACAATTTTACAAGATAACAATACTGTTAAAAACACTACGGGGTTTAAGGGGTAGATTGGTACGGAAGATGTTAAAGGTGGCACGAGGTGGTCAGATTAATACACCCAACCTGAATCCCATTGCTGTTGTACCGTGGCATAACGGTTCCTTGTACTACACGTGCCTTAGTCTCTGGCAAGTGAGACTCCCCTCGTATACACTGGCATTCTTCTGTACCAAATTACAAACAACAGCGTTACATAACATTACAACAATAGTTTACACTGTAAAAATGTATCTTCTTATTCTGTCTTCTCTACTTCCCTCTTACCTTTAGGACTTACCGAGCGATCTGTTCGCTGACGACATTATGTTCTTTCTTCTTTGAATGTCGTCAGGTGACTTGCACCCGGTAGAAGTAGAACCAACAGAAGAAGACTTGGAGCAATTTGCCGAAGACCCAGCAGTATAATTTCATTGTACACTTTCTTTTCAGTACTTTCCTTTTCCTGTTATACCACTGTTTAGGCATCTTTATTTCAGTTGTATTTTCCTTTCCATGTATTGTACAAAGAATGTTAATAAATAAAAGTTGCTGTTCTTTTATACTCTTGTCTCTTGTGTATTTATTTTATATTGCTTAGATACGCTTAGCGTATGTACTTCTGAGTACATACGTAGCGGGCCTCGTCGCGTCCACTTCGCCGTACACTGGGAAGCGGGGCGTGACAGGTTTTGTTGGTGGCCCATGCAGGTCAGAGCTGTATGAATCCCTGTCATGCAGTTCTGGTCTGCGTGAACAACTTAAGCAATATAACACAAGAACCAGCAACTAAAACATTCTTTACAATTCATATTCCTTGAATCTTGCAAATCTCTATTCTTTGAATCTTATCATTTCATATATTTGAATCTGTCCTAACCCAAATTTTTCTTCAAGGTCATGGATTCCCCAAACAACACCAGCACTAACGTCAACAACGCCCCTCCAGCACTACTTCTCACACCAGTTGTTCCTGCACCACCCACTGAGCAAACGATGCTATTTGAGGCGATCCGCAGTCTTCTCGAGGGACAACAACAACTTTTGAATCGTCCTGAGACCGATGCACCGGGAGTAAAGCAATTCAGAGCTTTGCACCCAAAGCAGTTCTCTGGTAAAGGAAGCCCTCTTGAAGCGGAAGAATGGGCACAAAGCATCGAAGACGATCTGGCAGCAGCTCAAGTGCCAGACCACGCTTGGGTCCGTGTAGCTAAGCTACAGCTCACGGATAATGCTCGCAATTGGTGGAAGGCGGAAGAAACCCGTCTGGTACAGCCAATTGAATGGAAGACATTTCGCGAGAAGTTCGACGCGAAATATTTCCCTGTGACTGCCAGGTTTGCAATGGAGCAGCAGTTTATTCATCTACAGCAAGAATCAATGTGGGACAAATCAGTAGATGAATACGATGCTGAGTTCACTATGTTGAGCCGGTAAGATATGTCACAATAGTTTAATTTTTAGATATCACATACTACACAGCTAACACAATCTTTAAACAGATTCGCGGTACACCTGATACCGACGGACGAGATCAGAGCCCGTCGCTTTCAGCAAGGTTTGGATATAGAGATTAAGGCTGCTCTAGCCACAGGAAAGTTTTTGACTCATAAGGAAGCCCTAGAAGCTGCCCGCAGTTATGAGGCAGTGATAAAAGAGAGGGGCAGACCTCAGTCTGCTGGAGTCAAACGCCCTGCCAACCAGATGGCAGGTGGAGCCACGTCCAGACCATCTTTCGTGCCAAGGCGACCCGGAGTACCAACCCATCGTCCTAGCCCAGCCTTTTGCACCTACTGCAAGAGAACTGGACATATGATGAAGGACTGCCGTCGAGCCAACCGCCTTTGCTTAATCTGTGGTTCAGCTACTCACGGTATTGGATCTTGTCCCCAAAGACAGAACCCAGTTGCTGCACCCAGGCCAGTAAATACTTATCTGCAGAGACCAGCTCTTCAGGCGCCTGCTCCCAGACTTGCACTGCCAGCACCACCCAGGGGACCACAAGCTACACCACCTCCTCGACAGTTCCATTAAGTTCAAAGGAACGTTCAGAGGAATGCTCCTCAGGCCAGGAGGAATGTGCCAAAGCGCCAGGCTTTCATGATGTCTGTAGAAGAAGCTGAGGCAACTGGCCAAGTCATTACTGGTAAATCTTCTTTCTCAAACTTATCTTTTAGTTTTGTTTACCTACACACTTTTCCTATACCTAAAACCTATCCCATATACCTTAGGTACAATACTAGCTGCTTCACTACTTGCACTTGCACTGTTTGATACTGGAGCATCCCACTGCTTTATGTCGCAACGGTTTGTCCGAACCTATGCGATTCCAGTCTCACCGCTTGTATCCAGCTGGAACGTCAGTTCCGGAAATGGTGTTCTAAAGGCAACTATGGGATACAGCATGTGTCCAGTCGTCGTCTGCAGTCGAGAATTTTATGCTGACTTCAAGGTACTGGACATACCGAACTTCGATGTGGTTCTAGGAATGGACTGGCTTGGAACCTTTTATGCTACCATCGACTGTCGTCAAAGGAGAGTAGTATTTGAGATTCCAGATCATCCGGTCTTCTATTTCAAGAGTGGAGATCGTACACTGGAACCAAGTACTTACAAAGCAAAGCCAAGGGAAGCAGTAGTTGCAGCAGCTCAGGCAGAGGAAGAATCAAGACCGGATATAGTTCGAGAGTTCGACGATGTATTTCCTGACGATATATCAGGTTTGCCTCCCGATCGAGCTCTTGAATTCAGTATTGATTTAGTACCAGGAGCACAACCAGTGATCAAAGCACCGTATAGACTAAGTCCGGAAGGATTGAAGGAAGTTCGAACACAGTTGGACGAATTACTGACGAAAGGATGGATTCGTCCCAGCACTTCAAGTTGGGGAGCACCTGTACTACTGGTAAAGAAGAAGGAAGGTTCATACAGAATGTGCATCGATTATAGGGCCTTGAACGAAGTTACTATAAAGAATAAATATCCAATTCCGCGCATCGACGATTTATTCGATCAGCTAAGTGGATCTTGTGTCTTCTCTAAACTAGATCTTCGTTCAGGTTATCATCAAGTGAAGGTCAAGGAAGCTGATATTCACAAAACAGCTTTCAGAACTCGCTATGGACATTACGAATTTCTAGTAATGCCATTTGGAGTGACCAATGCACCAGCAATCTTCATGAATCTTATGAACCAAGTTTTCCGGGAATATTTAGACAGGTTCGTTGTCATCTTCATCAACGACATCCTGGTATATTCTAAGAATCGGAAAGAGCATGCGGAGCACCTACGAATTGTCCTGGAAACTCTTCGTCAACATCAGCTTTATGCCAAGTACAGCAAATGCGAGTTTTGGCTAAATCAAGTTGGTTTTCTTGGACACATCGTATCAGGAGAAGGAATTTCTGTGGATCCAGCAAAAGTTTCAGCAGTCAGCGAATGGCCTACGCCAAAATCAGTGAAGGATATTCGAAACTTCTTGGGTTTAGCTGGATATTACAGAAGATTCATTGAAGGCTTTTCGAAGATAGCAACACCCCTGACCAAGCTCACACGAAAAGATAAAGAATTTGTATGGTCAGAAGCATGCGAGCAAGCTTTCGTAGAACTCAAGTCAAGAATGACATCTGCACCTATTCTCGTAATACCGGATCAATCTGGAGGATTCGAAGTGCATTGCGATGCATCCGGTAAGGGACTAGGATGTGTTCTACATCAGCACGGTAAGGTTGTAGCTTATGCTTCAAGACAACTGAAGACTCATGAGCGCAATTATCCGACGCATGATCTGGAGTTGGCAGCCGTCATTTTTGCTCTCAAAATTTGGCGCCACTACATACTTGGTGAACGAGTGAACATCTACACAGATCATAAAAGTCTGAAGTATGTGTTTACTCAGAAGGAGTTGAATATGCGGCAGAGAAGATGGTTAGAACTCATGGCGGACTTTGACATCAACTTGCAATATCATCCAGAAAAGGTGAACGTAGTACCTGATGCTCTTAGTCGCCAACCATTAGCAATGAATCTCACCACCCAGTGGAAGCTTCAGCAAGACCTACACCAGATGGAGATCGATCTAGTCATGCCAGGTGATGTTTCGAGTTTGATGAATCTACAAGTTCAATCAACTATTGTCAATCAGATAAAAGCAGCTCAAGCCAGCGATGCTAAGTTGCAAAAGATCAGAGAACAAGTGGAGAATGGACTCAGAACAGATTTCACCATCCATGAAGACAGATCTTTGAGATACGACAGCAGATTGTGTGTACCAAAGGGTCCTATTCGGGAAGAGTTAATGAAAGAAGCTCACAACTCTCCCTATTCAGTACATCCTGAAGGTACTAAAATGTACAAAGATCTACGTCAGAATTATTGGTGGCATGGAATGAAGCGTGAAGTAGCCAGGAGTGTCGCAAAATATTTGGTGTGTCAGTAAGTAAAGGCTGAACATCACAGGACAGCTGGACTACTTCAACCGTTACCAATCCCAGAATGGAAGTGGCAGCACATCACGATGGACTTTGTAACTGCTCTTCCTCGCAGCACAAAGGGTAACGATGCGATTTGGGTCATTGTGGATCGACTCACAAAGTCGGCTCACTTCATCCCATTCCGAGTTGGCCAATCAACTTAGACACTAGTGAAGAAGTACATGGAGGTAATAATCTAAATTCAGATTTAAACTCTTCATAATGTACTATCTCTGATACCCATGAACTCATACATGAAATTGTGAGACTTCATGGAGTACCGGTCTGCATTGTCTCCGATCGTGACACCAGATTCCGATCGCAATTTTGGCAGAGTCTGCAAGCTAGCTTGGGAACAAGTCTGAACTTCAGCACGGCTTATCATCCACAAACAGATGGTCAGTCGGAACGAACTATTCAGATCTTGGAGGATATGCTCAGAGCATGTATGCTCGACTTCAAAGGATCGTGGGAAGATCACCTGCATCTTGTGGAGTTTGCGTACAACAACAGCTACCAAGCAAGCATAGGAATGGCACCTTTTGCAGCATTATATGGAAGGAAGTGTCGATCACCATTAAGTTGGGACGACATCGGAGATAGGGAACTCCTTGGACCAGAGATGATAGTAGCGACTGTTGATGTGGTTCGTACTATCAAGGAAAGAATGCGCATAACCCAAGATAGACAGAAACATTGGGCTGATGCAAAGAGACGACACTTAGAGTTTCAGCCAGGAGACCATGTATTCTTGAAGATATCTCCGAACCGCGGAGTGATCCGATTTGGAAGACGGGGTAAGCTAAGTCCGAGATACATTGGACCGTTCGACATACTCGAACGAGTCGGTGAAGTGGCGTACCGTTTAGCGCTTCCGCCCTCATTGGAAGGAGTGCATAACGTGTTCCACATATCCCAACTCATAAGGTATGTGAGTGACCCCAGCCATGTACTTGATCATTCCGAGCTCACTATACAGCCCGACTTGTCTTGTGAGCAACAACCTGTGGAAATTCTGGATAGAAAAGTGAAGACACTTCGGAACAAGGAAGTTAACTTAGTCCAGGTAATGTGGAGAAAAGACACTCCAGGAGAATCCACGTGGGAAAGGGAAGATGAGATGCGTGCAAGATATCCGCACCTTTTTGTAAACTAATCCTCAAATAAAAGTTGTGAATTTCGAGGACGAAATTTTTGTAAGGAGGGTAGATTGTAACAACTCCAATTTTTGTATACCTAAATTTGAATTAAATTTGAAGTATACTTAGAGTATTAATGTTGCTGCTAACACTTTAAGTATCTATCTCTTTACAATAATTACAAGAAGGAGCTTGTAGCTCATTGGTAATACCTTGCATTGCTGAACCAAGCCACCAGAGTTCGAATCCCACATCCCACATTATTTTTAGCACACTTTTCTTTAAAAATTTCTGGAAGTCCAAAAGTCCACAGGCCTTAACACCCAAATAGTGAACTGAACCCCAAAAAATGAACCGTGCCAAAAGACAAGTCACGAGACCCCGGACCTGACGCCGGCCGAAATCGGCCGGAATCGGCCAACTCGGTCGGCGGCCGGCCGGCGCCGCCGGCCGGAGTTGCGCCGACGGCCGAGGTCCCAACACCAATGTTGCGTCTTTTGGCCTTCTGAAACTCATGGTTTACTCTATTTTTAATGTATCAGTTCTGAATGTTAAATATAACCCTTTTAATGCAAAACTTTAATGTTTTTCTTTAATTTTTATAATTTTTTTTAAAAATAAAAAAAGACCCTTCACCTACCCTACCTAGCTACCCTATAAATAGACCCCTACCCTCTACCTTTTCATTCCAAAACCCTAGAAAAAGCTCTCTTGAAATTTCCACAAGAAATGTGCTTTGAATTCGAGTTTCCCGGCGAAGCCCTGACGGAATTCCGACAACGCGTTTTGGAGCAACCGGTGACGTAATCACCCCTCGGTCTTTCTCCCTAGTTCTCTTTACTCTTTAGAAGAGTTTAAACCCGTAAGTCCCATCCTTCTCACCTTTCTATTTCTTAAAAATACGGATTTATGGAACCCGACGGAAATCGGAACAAACCGATTTCCGATTCGGTTTTTCTACAAAATTTCACTTGTCACCTAATCCACAATACCCTAACATATTCATGTTGACTATTAATCACCCATAAACCAATTTAAATAAAGTTTCTCACATGAAATGATAGCTTCTTTGCAAAACCGTATTCTTTTCATAAAAATACCATAGAGTTTATTTTTCTTGTTCTAATTAATTCCCTCACTCCTAAATACGTTTATCTTGATCACTAAACTTGTAGAAATCAATTTGAATGAAATTTCACACATGAAATGATAACGTTTTCAAATACCGTATTCTTTTCATAAAAATACCATAGAGTTTATTTTTCTTGTTCTAATTAATTCCCTCACTCCTAAATACGTTTATCTTGATCACTAAACTTGTAGAAATCAATTTGAATGAAATTTCACACATGAAATGATAACGTTTTCAAATACCGTATTTTTGCGCTTTAATACCTTTAAGTTTAATATATCTTGTTTAACCTCTAAACTTCATTAAAACTTAAAATAAGTCACGAGGTAATGACCTACCTCTACCCACACACAAATATAATCTTAATTGATAAACGTCAAAACATAGAATACGAAAATACAAGACTTTTCACTAAAATACTCTTTTTTTTATAAACCTTTTCTAAAAAGTTCTAAGTTGTTTACAATTTTTAAAACAATATCTTTTAATAGGAAAATACGATTGGTCATGGACATCGATCGTTTATCTAAACTGATTTTGTGGTGTCCAGGCTAGGCAAGTGAGCTTGGGTAACTTTAAAAGGCCCGTCTCACGATTCGTGAGCGGATCCCTCCCTCCTCACTTGTACTTACCTGGCCACAATTGGCGGTGAAGAGGCGATTTGAGGATTCTAATGACTTGTCGTTTAGACCTTAGAAATAGTCTAGTTGGCTTAGCAAACCCTAACAACAAAAATACGGAAAACTATACTCTTTTACAAATAAATACCTTTTATTTATAAAACCGTTTTTCCTAAATGAAAAGTATTTATAAAAGCTAAGTAAAGTGCCGCTACAACCCACTTTTAGGGGACCCGTTGGGGATAGTACGGTTCATCGTGCACCCGCGGGCTAGTAGTGCGAGATTCAGACCTCCGCAAGGAGCATTCGGTCTCGAAAGGTTTAAAATACGACAATTAAGGAAAATGAAATTTTGGAATATAGAATATTTATTTAAAATTATTCTTGTATTAAAATATATTTAATTATCATTTAGACACCTATTTTATTATAATATAAAGTTTCCACTTTTTCTAAAATTACAAGTTTAAAAGTTACATTAAAATACCATGAATTTCAGATAAATAAATTAATACTTTTATTAAGATATATTCACTAGAATAACACAAATAAAATTTACACTCATTATAACTATAAAGACGAATAATAATTACTTGAGGTGTATTTTGAAAACTATAGAATATTACTTTTTACAATAAACCCCCTCAAGTTTTATAAATTACAATAAGGCCCCTAACAAATATAGAACTTCAAATTATCTTTCTTTTAGTCTGACTCAGGTTAGAGTCTGACTATTTCTGACTTGAATATGATTCAAGTCAATCTATATTCTGTATATTTCAACTCAAGATGAATACATGAATCCCAGGATCCAGTTAACAATCTATATAACCTGACTGAACCGAACCATGGACATATTCCTTTTACATGTTTCCCAGTATTCCAGTTACATGACTCTACGGTTATAACCGTTTCCTGATATCATGGTTTCGGACAGTCGGTTAATCAATCTTACAATCAATACAATTTTACAAGATAACAATACTGTTAAAAACACTACGGGGTTTAAGGGGTAGATTGGTACGGAAAATGTTAAAGGTGGCACGAGGTGGTCAGATTAATACACCTAACCTGAATCCCATTGCTGTTGTACCGTGGCATAACGGTTCCTTGTACTACACGTGCCTTAGTCTCTGACAAGTGAGACTCCCCTCATATACACTGGCATTCTTCTGTACCAAGCTACAAACAACAGCGTTACATAACATTACAACAATAGTTTACACTGTAAAATGTATCTTCTTATTCTGTCTTCTCTACTTCCCTCTTACCTTTAGAACTTACCGAGCGATCTGTTCGCTGACGACATTATGTTCTTTCTTCTTTGAATGTCGTCAGGTGACTTGGACCCGGCAGAAGTAGAACCAACAGAAGAAGACTTGGAGCAATTTGCCGAAGACCCAGCAGTATAATTTCATTGTACACTTTCTTTTCAGTACTTTCCTTTTCCTGTTATGCCACTGTTTAGGCATCTTTATTTCAGTTGTATTTTTCTTTCCATGTATTGTACAAAGAATGTTAATAAATAAAAGTTGCTGTTCTTTTATACTCTTGTCTCTTGTGTATTTATTTTATATTGCTTAGATACGCTTAGCGTATGTACTTCTGAGTACATACGTAGCGGGCCTCGTCGCATCCACTTCGCCGTACACTGGGAAGCGGGGCGTGACAGTAACGGAAATAAACTAGCATGTAGCAAGTAGGGTACTTGCCTGGAGACGTTTTGGCGACACCCGGCAGCGGCAACGGCACGAACGCACGACGAACGGCACGGTTTGGATTCGCGGCCTCGGCTCGCGTTTCGGTTTCATCGTTGGAGTTGCCCGGAGATGTCTCGCGATCACCGGAGGCGGAGTGCGGTGCTGCGGATCTCCAGGGATGTGCTGGGGTCGACGACGGTCGGCGGTGACGCTCCGGCGATGTGTACAGTGGGTGTTTGGATGAGTGCTGGAGTTTGGTGGCCTTTAGAGAGAGAGGGAGCAGGTAGTGGGGCTCGGGTGTGGGTTTTGGAGAAGGTGAAGGAGATGTAGAGGGTGCAGAGGTCGACGGGGTGGTTCAGGTCAGTGGGGGCTCACCGGCGTCGAGTGCAGATGGTGGTCGAGCTCGGGTGCAGGGGAGTTTGGTGGCGGCTGAAGGTGCATGGGGCTCGGTGAGGGGGTGAGTTCTGGAGAGAAGAGAGCGAGGGAGGAAATTTGAGGGGTTGTATGTCGTCGTCGGTGAAGGTTGAGCGGTGAAGTTGGCAGTGGCTCGAGGTTGGATTTTGGGTGAACGAAAGAGAGAGAGATTTGAGAAGTTTTAGATCGAGAGGGTGAGGGAGAAAGGAATTTGAGAGGCGCGCTGTCGTGGGGAGAACGGATGGGAGAACGTGGCGACGTTGCGGGCGTAGGCACGAGGTGGCGACATGGGAATGAACGAGCAAAAAAAAATCGAGCGGGAAAAATATTCTGGAAGAAGAGGTGTTAAGGAAGCGGGTCGGGTTGGGTTAGCGGGAGCAGGCTGATGGGCTGGGCCGGCTTGGGAGTTGGGTTTTAATTTAAAAAGGGAAACTGATTTATTTTGTAGGGGAAAAATGGGGTGGGCCGGCAGAGAAAATAGTGGTTTTAAATTTTCAGTTGGGCTTAGGGAAATGTAAATATAGTTTGGGTTTGATTTTTTTTTTTCCGTTATGGTTTTGGATAAATTAAATATTGGAATTTAAGCACTAATCTTCACATAAGGTAATAATACGGGAAAAAATGGGACAACATTCGGGGACTAGGAAAAATATAGGAAAATTTTATTGATGGGAACGGGGATTTACAAGATTACTGCTTACCATGTACTGTTAGAAGCCGTAGTGTGATTACAGCAGGATCTTTTCTTGACCGTAGAAATATGGATGGCCTAGTCATCTTTCGTATTCCGAATTTTGGAAAGCGGGGCATGACAGACGCCCTCAAAAAATTTCTCCACTTCAAAAAAAAATTTAACAGGGCACTGCTAGCCCCTTGACCTTCAGCGGGGCCCCCATAAACTTTGTGAGGCCCCCAATATGCCCAAAATACCCTCAAAATTGTTTCTCAAAACACAACACGCGCATATTACACATTGAGTTCGCATGACTTATATGACCCATTAATTGGAGGTTTACTCGCCTCAAAACGAAGGGTAATTAACTGTAGATTTGCCCGCGGCTGCCAAAAATTAGAATCCCCACAATTTGGAAACCCTTGCCTATCTTAGGTAGAGAGAATCTGTACAACGCCTGATAAGCAAGAACATCCTATCTTAATAGGGTGACGAAAAACACTCTACAACGACTTTTTTATTACTTGCTTCTTCTCCATCATTCTTTGGTTTGCTAATTTTCTTCTTTTTTTTCTTTTTCAAATACTTTTGTTCAACTTTCATACCATTCTCCATGGCATCTTCAATTTTCTTTTCATCCTCCTTCACGAACTTCTTTGGTTCATAAGCTTCCTGAATCTCTTTCTCCTTTTCAACTTTCTCGAACTTTATGAGTTCTTCACTCTTCTCGGATTCTTTTTCAATTTTCTTCATATCACTTTTACTCTCTCCATTTTTTTATAAACAGCTTTCGCACATTCTCCCACACTTCTCGCGCCGACTTCCAACTTCCGACGTTGTCAAAAGTTTCTTCATCAATTTCTCGATATATTAAGAAACACACTTTATTATTTCTTCTATTTCGATCTTCCATCAATATATCAATTTCGAACCGAGTTAGGTTGTTCCAATTTTCCGTAGTTTCATAGACTTCTTCAACAATTTCCTAAAGGTATTGAGAAATCAACATCTCCTTTATTCTTGTACTCCGATACTCATAATTGTTGTTCATGAGATATGGGACTTCAATTTGCATCAGTTTGTGAGTCATTTTCAATCAGACTCTATATATCAATGTCCCTCTAGGCTCTGATACCACTTTGTAAAGACTAAAATGCTCTAATACCACTTTGTAGGCGATTAAGAGGGCTTCAAGGATTAATTTGTGGTGATGAGTTTGATTTGTGGAGAGTATGATAACAAAATATCAATATAGATTCGGAATTAAATATGGTGGAAGCAAAAGCTCATATATATTTGATTATATCAATTGCCTTATTATTACAAACTAATTCCATACATATATATAGATGATAGCCATCATTTTCTACACTAATAACTCATGATTCTTGACATTATATCCACTAAATGCAATTACACTCACTAAATGCATTAACTCGCCATAATACTAATCAAAACAAAGAAATGTTTATTGACCATGCATGCTAAAGGTCATGACTCTTCATAATACCATTTAATAATTATTATTAAAATATCAAGTTTATTTTCAACATTTATAACTAGTTAGTACATGAGATGCATGTGTACATGTAGTTAGAAATTATATAGTTAAAATTATATATTTCTAATCAATCCATGTATATATTCCTTATATATAGATATACTGTTTTACTAATTATAATATTTTGGAAGCCAAGACCAAAGAAGATTGTTGTAAGGAAATCTCGTAAATTATCAGTTAATTTTGGATTTTTTCCCCATCTAAAATATGCATCAAAGTTACCTTTATCTAATTCCAACTAATTGTTAATTTGAAAATAAACTAGTTCTTTCTTCTTTGTTTCTATAAAGTTACTTTATCTAATTCCAACTATTCATTAATTTGAATTTAAACTAGTTCTTTCAACTCTTTATTTCTGATAATAACTTGGTAATGTGCATGTTAAAACTTTAGACAAAGCAGGAAAAAAACAAAAAATACAATTCCTAACATTCTGCATGATTTATTCAAATAAACTTTAGTTAGATAAAGCTAAAGCATTCCACATAGCTTTTTTTTTAATTAAAATTCAAAATCGTACTTTGGCATATCCAATTAATCTTTAAGAGCTACCACGATTCAAAAAGGGTTTGCACTGTAAGAGCATAGCAATAAAAGTTACTTCATATCTTAACTTACTAGCTATCTTTAAGAGAAACAAATTTTGCGGTTTCCAATTATTAGCTGTAGAAGGTGGAGATGAAAGAGAAACTATTGAAATTTTGTGTTTTAGTTTGAAGGTAAAAGATGAATAATTTAAGAGAAATTTAGTCCATCATCTAAAAGAATGGGGAGATCGATAGTGATGTTAATCAAAGGATCCAAGCTGGTTGGTTGAAATGGATTAGTGCAACATGGATTTTATGTGATCGTAACTTTCCGTTAAAATTGAAAGGGAAGTTTTATCGGAACGCTATTCGGCCTGCCTTATTATATGGTACAGAATGCTGGCTCCTAAAAAGCATCATACACAGAAAATGCACGTAGCGGAGATGCGCATGTTTCGTTGGATGTATGGTAACACTAGAAAAGATAAGGTGCGAAATGAGGATATTTGTGCAAAAGTTGGTATAGCACCTGTGGAGGAGAAGATGCGGGAAAACCGGCTAAGATGGTTTAGTCATGTGCGACGCAGACCTATGAAAGCACCGATTCGACGAATAAATACTCTCGATATGGGCAATGGCAAAAAGGCAAAAGGGAGACCGAAAAAAACATGGATGGAGGTGATACGAAACGATATGGTTGCCAAAGGACTCGATGAAAGTATATTGTTCGATAGGAGTGAGTGGAGGCGGAGGATTCATGCTGGACCCGGCGTGATTCTTATGTTGGTTCATGTGGCCTACCCCATATGCTTAGGATAAAAGGCTCAATTGTTGTTGTTGTTGTAGGTGCGTCGGAGGTAGGAAATAAGAAACCAAAGAGAGATTGTTGAATTATTTGTTAGAAGATACAAATAAAATTTGTTCACGGGTTGTCAGGATGATAGAATTTTAGTGCTAGATGAAAAACGTGACTGAGACCGTGAAGTCTTAGAATTCATAAATGTTCAAATTATGGAAAAACTTCAAACACAAGTCATATCATATTTTTCCAAAACCAAGGTTTCTTAATTAAGAAATATCATATAACAATTTCTTAATTTTGGCAGTTTCTTAATTAAGAAGATGACAGATTCTTAGTTAGAATAGGAGGAGTGTTTTATGGCAGATTCTTAACTATGGTTGCTACTTAATTACGGAATTTATTTGTGTATAAATAGAGATCTCTCATATGTATTTTATGCATCAACACTACAGCCAAATAGAAGCGAGATCGTTGTATGAAAGGGTAAATGTTTAGATCTAGAAAATTTTGAGAGAACACTCTTAGGGTTAAGATCTAGAGAATTTTGAGAAAAAACTCCTAGGGTTGCTCGTGGTGTACTTGATTCAAGATTATAATAGAGGTTTGCAGATTTCGTTTAGCCGGGGACTAACCATACGGTGGGTGAATCTTGTTAAAAAATCTCCTGCATCTCTGTGTTTGATTTCCTATTTTTACTCTCGCATATTTATATTGTTCTTTTGTCGTTTAATTGCGTAATTGTGTTTGCGTGATTTCGATATTGTTGCGAGTATCGTTCCGTGCATCGACTTCTTCCATCTCCAACAACTGGTATCAGAACTTAGTTAAGGAACTTAAGGTTCTTCAATTCTACGATCTAGGTTAACGGTGAGTAACGATAATCATGTTCTCTTCTCCACTTTCTTAGATCGTCGTTTTGAAGGTGTTGGTTCAGTTCAAGAGAGAAATCAAGTTTGCTGCGACAGAGACGAAAGATGGCTGAAGATAAAATAAGAATTGAAAATTTCAATGGTCATAATTTTGATTGATGGCGTATGCAGATGGAGGACTATTTATATCAAAAGGATCTGTTTCTTCCATTACTTAAAGAAAAGCCCGAGAAGATGGCCGATGAAGCGTGAAACCTTTTGAATAGGAAAGTCCTGACGACAATTCGGTTGTCGTTGACTCTGTATGTGGCCTTTAATATCTCGAAAGAGAAAACAACCAAGACGCTAATGACGACATTAGCAAAGTTGTATGAGAACCCTTATATATCAAACAAAATTTTTCTGATGAAAAAACTTTTCAACATGAAGATGGCTAAAAACGGCTCGGTGACGAAGCAACTGAATGAGTTCAACAACGTGACGAGCCAACTCGAATCGGTGGAAATCGTCTTTGAAGATGAAATTCGAGCACTTCTATTCCTCCGTTTATTGCCGGAGAGTTGAGAGAACCTTGTGATGGTGGCTAGCAACTCGATCTCGAGGACTCTCATATTTAATGGTGCGGTTTGTATATTAAACAATGAGATGCAGAGAAAGGTCGGGAGTGGGAGTTTGGGAACTTCCGCTTTTTCGGTGGAGAATCGCGGTAGAACGATAGAAAGGGGGAAGGGAAGAAGGGTATGTCTAAAAACCGAGGAAAATCACGAGGAAAAATCCAAGGCGCGTGTTGGAATTGTGGAAAGAAAAGTCATAGGAAAAGTGACTGTAAAACTCCAAAGAAAGACTCGAATGAGAAGGCAGATGGAAAGAAAGCTAATGTGGTGTCTACACAAGAATATGGGGAACAAGGTCTTTGTTCATCGGCGAGCGAGAGAACAAAGGCGGATGCTTGGTTTCTAGATTCGGGAGCATCATTCCATTTCACTTCGGGACGACATCACTTCAGCGGGTATGTTCAAAGAGGCCTTGGGCATGTGACGGTGGGAAACGGTCAGTCGTGTAAGATTGGTGGAAAGGGAACGATCATCTTACAACCATCAGAATGTGGTCAACTAAAATTAAAGAATACTTGTCATATTCCAGATTTGAAGAAGAGCATGATTTCTACTAATCGGCTTGACAACGAAGGTTTTATTACGACGTTTGGGAATTCGCAGTGGAAGATTTCCAAAAGGGTCGTTGGTGGTTGTTGGGGGCAAGTTGAGTGGTTCGTTGTATTCCTTCAGTGGGAGTAGCGAAGCTTCGTTGCATTAGCAACGGGTTCAGAGTTAATTCAGAGACTTCGTTGTGGTATAGACGATTAGTGCACCTCAACAAAAAAACATGAAAATTCTTCAAGAAAGGAGGCTTCTTTCGGGGTTGAAAAAAATGGAGTTGGGGCTGTGCGAATGTTGGGTTTGCGGGCAGAAAAACACGCTCAAATTTCAGATTCGAGACGTAGTAAAGAAGACCAAGAAGCTATAGATGGTGCATACGGATGTATGGGGTCCAGCCTCAGTGGAGTCTTATGGAGGCAATCGGTACTTCGTGACGTTCGTCGACGATACAAGCCGGAAGACATGAGTGTATGCGATGAAGAAAAAATATTATGTGTTTGGTATCTTCAAACACTGGATTGCGCAGGTGGAGAACTAAACGGGGCTGAAGGCTAAATGCCTAAAGTCTGATAATGGAGAGGAATACTGCAAATAAGAGTTCGAATCATTTTGCTCGCAGAAGAGTATTCGTTGGTTGAAGACAGTACCGGGGACGCCACAGCAAATTGACATCACCGAAAGGATGAACAGAACGATCCTAGAGCGAGTGCGGAGTATGATCTTAGATGCGGATGTGCCTAAGTTTGTATGTGCAGCAGCGGTTGATACTGTTGTGTATTTGATCAACAGAAACCCGGTAAGTGCGCTTGATGGAGGCATTCTGGAAGAAAATTGGTCAGGTAAACCGGTTGAATATTCACACCTAAAAGTTTTTGCCTGCGTTGGGTATTCTTTGGTTGATAAGGAAGAAATGAGTTAATTTGACTCCAAGTCTAGAAAGTGCGCTTTCATCGGATATGGTGGGGATGCGTTCGGATATAGACTGTGGGATTACATACGAAACCAGAATGTCTCTTTGATTAGTGGCACTTGTACAAAGAAGAAAAGTAAGCCAAGAAAGGTCCAGTGCGTGAGTTCGTCGAGCTAGATGAAACTCAAGAGAGCATTCAGGTACCTACAGATTGTGATCAGAATTTGGAGGAAGCTACAGTGTAGGATCCGGTTCAAGAACAGGATGGTGATCATGTTCAGCAACCAGATATGCCAGTTATGAGGAGATCTACGAGAGAATGGATGATACCTGAAAGAATTGTGACCGGCTTTGTTTTGTACACAGATTCGGGAGAGCCTAAATCCCTTGTAGAAGCAACAATCGAAAGTGCTAGAAAGCAGTGGGAGCAAACTATAGATGAGGATATGAATTCTTTAAAGAAGAACCGTATGTGGGACCTAGTGAAGCTACCTAAGGGCCGAAAGGCGTTGCTAAATAGGTGGGTGTACAGGATAAAAGAAGAGGGCAAGTTGGCGCCGCAGAAAAGAATCCGGCGGATATATTCACTAAGGTTGTAGACAGAGATAAGTTTGATCTTTGTTGCAGGTTGGTGAATCTCTCTATGAAAATCTGATGAGTAGAGTAGAGCGGAGTCGTGTGAAGTCTATTAACGCTGGGAATCAAGGCTGAAGTATCCCCCAAGTGGGAGATTGTTGAAATTATGGAGAAACTTCAAACACAAACCATATCATATTTTACCAAAACCAACATTTCTTTATTAAGGGATGTCTTATGGTAGTTTCTTAATTATGACAGTTTCTTAATTAAGGAGATGTCAGAATCTTAGTTGGAATAGGAGGAGTGTTTTATGGTAGATTCTTAACTATAGTTGTTACTTAATTATGAAATTGGTTTGTGTATAAATAGAAACCTCTTATATGTATTTTGTACATCAACACTACAACCAAATAGAAGAAAAATCATTGTATAAGAGAATAAAGGCTTAGATCTAGAGAGTTTTGAGAGAAAACTCTTAGGATTGAGATTGTCACGCCCCGCTTCCCAAAATACGTAAATACAGAACGTAAAAAAGCCAACCATGCTACCTGTGGTGAGGAAAAATCCTTCCATGGTCACATTATGGTTGTCAATCAAATATCAAGAAAAGTAAATAAACATATATCTATCACATGACTAAACTGCCACAATAAATACTAACGAAAAGGTAGCGGAAATAAATAAAGATCCAACAAAAGAAATAATATTCTAGACTCGTCCCTTATGGGATCACAATGACAAAACTATAACTAGAAAATAAATCTACAGCATCAGTAAACTAAAATAGCGGAAAGCTCTTCACTGCTCAGTTTTCCTGTCAAATTATTCCTGATCCTCCTATGATAAGGTCAAACGAACTGGGCCATACAAAACCTAGACGTCAGTGCATCATAAATATCATAATAATAATAAATTGAACGGTGTGCTACATAGGATGTCACGTGCATGAGTGATGTATGAGTATAAACAAAAGTAGTCACAGGTAATATAATAAGCAAGCTATGGGTAGTCAAACATGTCATGTGTATCATAATGTCTGTGTTTCTAGGTTATCTATTCTACATGTATTTGAAACCAATTAATGTGCTCCTCTATGTAATTCAAAAGTATATATCTCATTACCCCCCGGGACCACGGACACAAGATAATTCCGTTACCCTCCTGGACCATGGATGCAAGATGTATAAATCAATAATAATTTTGTTCCGTTAACCCTCGGAACCACGGAAACATATAATATCTTTTTGAATTACACTTCAGTTACACTTTTGATTTCCCCAGGTTTCATTTTCCAAATCAGGTATGAAGATAATATCTACCTAATGACAACACAGGAACATGCAGATAAAGGTTATGTCTATCTAGACAACAGGTCGCGTCCATCGAGACAACAAGTCGTGATTGTTGGTATCGGTAAGTATTACAGCCAACAGGTATTGATATGATGACAAGTAGTAATAGTCTGGTAGATTACAAGCATGTCAGTGATACTATATTAAATTAGATAAAGTGTTTATTTTGTAATAGTATCATGTAAACAGGTTATGATGAATACGGCTGTAACCGTTATCCAGGTGCAAAATACAATGTAAAGAAACAACCACATCACTTCCTACCAGCTCAATTTGACGATTTGACCATACTAAAATAGTTTGTTATAATTACCAGGTCATATGATTTAGATATATTTGCATAAACAATATATTATAAAACTTATTAATGTTAACTATCTATGGTATACGAATTATATAGATATAACAGTATAATAATAATAATAATAATAATAATAATAATAATAATAATAATAATAATACGGCAATATATATGTATATTGCGTAGAGTATAGCATGTAGCAAGTTCGAAATTTTCCTCGGTGTCGACGAATACGGATACGAACACGAACGGAGTAATACGAACATGGAACAACGGAAACACGAAGCAAACTCCTAGCTTGCTAGGCTCGGAGTTGAAGTTCAAAGACGAGTTAGGGCTGCCGCCCATGGCGGTCTCAACGAAGAAGGAGTCAGTAACAACGATGGGATTACAGCAGAGGGAGAGATGCTCTCGGTGGGTTCTCGACGTCGATGAGGGATTCGGTGATGGAGGTAGGTGACGACGGTGAAGGTGGTGGATTGGATTCCCGGGTCTAAAGTTATCTCCGGTGATGGGTTTCGAGGCCGTAGAGGTTGAGGTGGCAATGGTTGTGATGGTGAGTTTGGGTTCAATCGACGACAGGAGATGAAGGGTGATGGTTGCTTTGACGATGGCAAGGAGGTGAGTTCAAGGTGATCGGAGAGAAGGCGCTGGGGTGTTTGGTGGTGATCGGAGGTGGGTTTCGAAGAGGATGATGGAAGATAGAGATGGGTTCTCGGGTGGTGGCTGGAGGTGTCGAGGGCGAAATGAGGCAAAGGGTTCTCGTTTTAGAGGGATCGAGTGAGATGAAAGCGATGATGGTGGTTGGACGTGGAGACATGGAGGCGACGAGGGTGATGATGGCGAAGATGCCCTCGGGTTGAGGAGCGAGGGAAAAAAAGGGAGGTAGATAGAGACGAGGAAGTGAGAGAGAGATGGGTTTTTATAAAATAAAAAAAATATTTTATAATAGGTATAAGTGTATATATATATATATATATATATATAAAACTATATATATATATATATAACTATATATATATATATAACTATATATATATATATATATAACTCTTAACTAAATAAGATTATATAAAGATATTATGATCCCCCATTCATCTCTACTAAATCTCAAAAATATATCAGAAGTTATTTATAGATATATATTATCTTAACAGCCCACTTAAAACATGATATAATGGCTAGAAAAATATAATCTAACCTAATATATTATGCACAGTACTTTAGGATGTTTAGGATTTATATGTAGTAGATAACCGTCAATAAAATATCATGCGATGTTTAAATATATATATAGTTTAAATATTGTATATCTATTATTTGAAATTCATATATAATTAGTCTATGGACAATTATCAAAAAAATTATTCTATCAAACTATCAACTCATAACTAATTTCACGCAAGCAACGGGTCGGGACCGATAAACACATACTATTCAAAAACCAATCACAACCCAAACAATAATAATTAAAAGAAACTCGAAGTATTAATTAATATCGTTAAATAACGTACGATCGTGCTAAGGTGTTACATTATACCCAACTACAAAAAAAAAATTCATCCTGCAAATTCATGGAAATAGGAAAAAGACAAGAACAAGGAAAAAATACAGATCTAAGGAAAAATGTGTGGAAACTTTTGTCGAACTTTGTTTTCACGTTCCCAAGTAGATTCTTCATGCGAACGATTTTCCTATGAAACAAGCACAGAAAGAATCTCTCTATTCTTGAGAATATTTTCTCGCCGATCCACAATAGCCATCGGTTGCTCTCATAACTCAAATTATCCCTCACTGTCAATTTCGAGTGGTTTAGGACGTGTGTTTCATCTCGAACATACTTGCGAAGTTGAGATACATGAAACATGTCATGCACACCTGCCAAGGACACTTGTAAAGCCAATCTGTCATGCCCCGCTTCCCAAAATACGGAATACAAGGGTGACAAGGCCAGCCATGCTCCTACGATCAAGGAAATATCCTGTCGTAGTCACATTTCGGATTCTAGCATTATATGATAATCAGTAAAATACAATACGGGTAAAGAGAATGCGGTCACTAAAATTATCGGATATAAAGAAATCTGAGCTCAATGGATGTAAACAAGAGGGTAACTAATCAAGGATATCAATAGAGAAATGTAACTGGTTCACCGGTCTGGATCTTCACGGTCTTCTCGAGATCAAACGAATCCACCTCTATCATTGAGCATGCATACTCAGGTCGTCAGGACGACACAATAGCAATATATAATAGTATTATTGATGCAAGAAAAATAAAAGTAATAATGATGGAGATAATGAATGCAAGCAATAGATATAGCAATAAACACATGCAATGTATGATCTGTGTCCCTATTGGTCTCTAAGTCACTTTGAAATCGAGTTGTGGAAAGGAAGGATCATGTTTAACGAGGGTCTCGTATGTACCCGAGACTACGGCCCGCTGTTGCCCGGGACATAACCTTGTCAGCTGGACCGCTAGGTCCAAAAGAGTCGTTGTTCGAATGATCATCCTCTAAATCACTGACCTCGCTAAATACAATTTCCTTTCCACTTCGATTTCCCCTTCTTCCCCAGGTTTCACTATTTATGAGTATGGGCTAGTTGTATACAAGTACGCACCAATAACATGCTTTTATTCACTGTTCACTGTATTGTCACTATCACGAACCATTCACTTTTCACTGGCGTACTTGACACTCCTGAACCGATACCATTCACGCTCGACAATGCATTGTACACTAAAACTTAATAATGACGCACACTATCGTTAGAGGTGTTACGACCGGGTATAATATGTGCATTTATGCCGCTAAACAAATCATGTGCAATGCAAGTTATTATGCGTCTTATGATCTTATAAAAATCGCATTAAATCATACGTTCAGAATTTAGTAAAATAATACAAAAGCGGTAGCAAGTAAACTCAGTCGGCAGTTCAATGAAATTAGTTTCAAGTCAATCGGGTTTTGGGTTCGTGATTTACAGTCGTTTCATTTTAAGTGTTTGCTGCTGGAAATTCAGTTCCTGAACTGAAAGTCCGTTTCGTAACACAGTTAGTCAAGCTTCGCCAGAAGCAAGCAAGACGAGGAAGCGTAGTTTTCACCCTGTTGGGATCAAAATTAGGCGACACTATAGTTGAACAATATTTAGGGTTATCAGTTAGGTTTCCAGCGCAATTGGCGGATCAGTAATATCCTATATCAACAGGGAGTTATGGTCAGGTTAAGGTTGATGTGTAAAATCTATCACTGCAGAATTCAGCTGGACACGTCGACATTATAAAATGTGTTAAAAATATCATACAGAACAAGAATCCAGTGAAACCAGTGGAGTAAGAAAGCTAACTCAAATTTTTACGTAACGTTATAGGGTTCCGCACATTCTCGTATTTGAGAAAAGATATACAGTGATTTAAAAATAAGGGTTAACTGGGATTACTGCTTTGGACTGCAGTCCAGAATCATAATTCTCCTCAGTTTTCTCTATCATAACTTCTTAAAATTCAGAAATCAACTATAGAGTACTGTAGGTTAATCTATTAGCTTCGATACAAGCCATGGAACACTAAAATTCGATTTGTAAAAGTTTTAATATGAATTTAACGGTCTAGTGTGTTCAGGAAAATTCTGATTTCGCAATGATTATCGGGGTAATATTTTATAGGTAAAACGATATAAATTTTCAACCATATTTCTGTGGTATCTCTATGAACAGTAAAATGGTTTAACAATCACAAGTTCCGCCATTTAAAGATGGGTTTTCACTTAAATTTTAGCATCGAATGCTTGTTTATACATATGGTAATCGAAGTTTTGGTTTCGTTTAATCGGTCAAAGTAAGATTTAGTTCATATGAATTCTTAACGTTGTTAGAGCCGGATAAAAGATCTGATTTATATACTATGTCAAGATATATATATATATATATATATTAACAGGGATTATAAAACTTATCTAGAATCCATGATTTCATAATTAATTTGGTTGTTATATAAAATATTTATAACTATGTGTATAAAAACTAATAGCATGTAAAGCAAGTAGAAATCACTTTCCTGGCAATGACTCGACGATACGGCAGTGAGCGAAGGTGGCAGCAATGATAACAGCAGCGACACAGATGGTGCGGATGCGACGAGGCACGTGCTTGGGCTCAGCCTCGAGGCTTGGACTCGGCTGAAGGTGGTGACGATGGAGCTCTCGATGGCAACGATGGTGACGATGAGGTTTGCAGGGGAGGAGATGGCAGGCACGGCACGGTGAGCTCAGCACGACAGCGGCTACGGTTTGGCCTCGGGTCGGCAGAGAGCTCGGGTATGGGGCAGCGAAGGGTGGCTGTAGGCGGAGCACGTGATCACGGCTGGGCTGGGTTGTGAGGAGGGCCGGTGTTGATGAAGTTGGCGGTCGACGATGATGGTCGGCGGTGCTCAAGTCGAGGGTTGAAGGCTGGAGTTGAGCTCGGTAAGATGGGTTGCAATGACGAGGTGCTCGGGAGAGGAGGTGGGGTTGACGCGGATGATGGAGGGAGGTGGCCGGAGGTGGCTCGAAGTTGGGTCGTCGGGAAGGAGCTCGAAGCTTGGAGGAGGAGGACAGCGGTGTTCGGAGCAGGCGTGGTCAGGTGTGCAGGTGAGGTGGGGAGGAGGGACTCGGGTTTTGGAGAGAGGAGAGAGGGAGGAAGGCGAGGGTGATGCCGGCGGTGGTGGCGACGGCGACGAGGCAAGCATGGGCGTGGGCGTGGGCGTGGGCCTGGGTTAGAGAGAGGGAGCGGGAAGGGAGAAGAATGGAAGAAAGAGGGAGAGAGAGAGAGAACGTAAGGGAAAGAAATTTTTAGGGGTAGAGAGAGAAAGAGTGAAAACGTGAAGGGGAGAGAGAGAAACGTGAGGATTTAATTAATAAAAATTAAAGAAGAGAGAGAGAGAGGTAATGGGAAAAAGTTTATTAGGTTATTAATGAATTTTAATTGTGTAAGATTTGGGTTTAAATGAGAATATAAATTTTTTGAATTTTGAAAAGAGAAGAGAAGGTAAGTAATTTGAATATAATTTGTTATTTTAAAATAAGGCCTTAGGTTGTTGGGCTTGGGCTCAAGAAAATTTTGAAGGAAAAGTGTGGGATTTAATTATGGACTTGGGCTTAGGGTTGTGTTCATAGGAAACTAAAATAATTAGAATATAATACAAAATGTAAAATGGGTAAAATATTTTATTTGAATATAGATATTGGCGTAGATAAAGACCGGGTATTACACAATCGATAAGCCACTTCTCCAATACGCTCAATGATATCAAAAGGCCCCACAAATCGAGAATTAAGCTTGCCTCGACCACCAAACCGGATTACTCCTCTAGTCGGTGATATCTTCAAGAATACATTATCACCAACAGCAAACTCTAATGGTCTTCCTCCAGTATCAGCCCAACTTTTCTTTCGATCTTGTACCTCCTTCATGTGATCACGAATCAAATTAACTTTCTTCACAGTTTGCACAATCAGTTTCGGTCCCAGCAATCTTCTTTTTCCAATATCGTCCCAACATACTGGCGAGAAACACTTACGGCTGTACAATACATCAAATGGAGCCATCTGTATAGTGGCCTGAAAACTGTTATTGTACGAGAACTCCACTAAATGTAAATGATCCTACTATGAACTCTTGAAGTTTAACATACAAGCTCTTAACATATCTTCAAGGGTTTGGATTGTTCCCTCGGACTATCCATCTTTCTGAGGGTGATAGTCCATACTAAATTTCAAGCGAGATCCCAAACTTTCTTGTAGACTCCTCCAAAAATGTGATAGGAACCGGGTGTCACGATCAGAAACAATACTCACTGGTACTCCATGCAATCTCACAATCTTCTGCATGTTGCTCTCCACTAAAGCCTCCGTCGACTGACCGACTCGAAATGGTATAAAATAAGCTTCCTTGATCAGTCGATCGACAATCACCCATACTGTGTTATTGCCCTTTGGACTCCATAGTAATACTGTCACAAAATCCATGGTTATATGTTCCCACTTTCATTGGGGAATCGGAACTGGTTGTAACAAACCAGCGACCCCTTGATATTCAGCTTTGACTTTTTGACACACCAAACACCTTGACACGTAACGAGTGATCTCTCTTTTCATGCCTTCCCACCAAAAGTGCCATCGCAAATCTCTATACATTTTCGTGCCTTCTGGATGTATCGAATATGCGAAACTATGAGCCTCCTTCATGACTTCTTCACGAACTTCTCCTTTAGGCGCACACAAACGACTTCCATACCTCAAAAAACCATCTTCATGAATCAATAAATCCATTCGAAGTCCTTCCTCTAATTGTCCTCGAAATTTTTGCAATCTTGGATAGTGCAACTGCGCTGCCTTAATACTATCAATCAACAATGACTGAACTCGCAATTGCAACAACTGTCCTGAAGAATCTGGTAGTACGAGCTTTAACTCGAATCTCTAAAAATCCATTATAATCTCCTTCTGTGAAGTCAACATCCGTATTGCTTCTAATTGACTTAAAGCATCCTGTACTACATTAACTTTCCTCGGATGGTATTTTAGATCAAGATCATAGTCGGCCGTCAGCTCCAACTACCTATGCTGCCTCATGTTGAGCTCTTTCTATGTGAACGCATACTTTAGGTTCTTATGATCGGTAAACACCTCAACCTTCCCCCTAATAAGTAGTGTCTCTAAATGTTTAGCGCAAAAATAACTGCTGCTAATTCCAAGTCGTGAGTTGGGTAGTTCTTCTTATGGTTTTCAACTGTCCCGACGCATAAGCTACAACATTTTCATGTTGTATCAAAACATAACCCAAGTCTTTCCCAGATGCGTCGCTATGAATAACTAATCCTCTGGAACCATCTGGCATGGTTTAAATAGGAGCAGTTATCAACCTTTACTTCAGCATTTTAAATGCTAACGCACACTTCTCGGACCAAACAAACGATACCTCCTTTCATGTTAGCTTGGTTAAGGGTTTTGCTATCTGAGCGATGTTCTCCACAAACCTTCGATATTATCCAGCAAGCTCAAGGAAACTTCTGATCTTCCCTACATTCTTTGGAGTCGGCCAATCGTGAACAGCTGCAAACTTTTTAAGGTCAACTGTCTGTGATTCCATCTCCGAATATAACATGACCGAAAAACCTCAATTCATCGAGCCAAAACTCGCACTTGCTCGTCTTAGCATACAGCTTTTCTTGTCTCAAATTCTGCAGTACGATCCTTAAGTGTTCTTCATGCTCTTCTTTGCTCCTCGAGTAAATTAGAATATCATCGATGAATACCACCATGAACTGATCTAGAAATGGTGAAAAAACCTGGTTCATCAAGTCCATAGATATCGCCGGTGCATTAATAACTCCAAATGGCATAACTAAATACTCGTAATACCCATATCAAGTTCGAAACGCCGTCTTGCAAATGTCTTCTGTTTTTACCCGAACTTGGTGATAACCCGATCGCAAATCCAATTTTAAGAATACTCTCGCGCCACTGAGTGATCGAATAATTCCCCTATGCAGGGAATTGGGTACTTATTCTTGATGGTCACCCGATTTAACTATCGATAGTCGATGCGCATTCTCCGTGTGCCATCTTTCTTCTTGACCAAAAGAAATGGAGCTCTCTATGGTGAACCACTGCTGTGAATCCAACATTTCTCTAATAATTCAGAAACTTGTCTTTTCACCTCTTCCGGTTCTACCGGTGCTATCAGATGATAAGCCATCAAAATTGGCGTTGCTCTAGAAATAAGATTAATCGCGAACTCCACTTCTCGTCTTAGCGGTAAACCAGAGATGTTCTTGAACACATCCATGAAATCCCAAAATACTGTTGGTGCTTCCTTCTTGATCGCTACCATCGATGAAAAAACGGCATTTGTCGATTTGGCCCTAAATTCGACCGGCCCGACTAATTTGCTGCCCCTAAAGAATTCGAACTCCGGATGTTTAGGAATTTAGAAAATCACCTTCTTTGCTCTACAATCTATGTGAGTGTGGAAAATGCCAAGAAAATCCATTTTCAAGACAACGTCATAGCTGCATGTATCTATCACCAAAAAATCTGCGAACAACTTCTGTCCGCAAATAACAATAGAAAATCCCTTGCACTCACTGTTAGATATAATTCTCCCATTTCCAGTATGTATGTCCCAACTGCTAGATAGGGTCGTGTGTGGAATAGAGTGTGTACCAATAAATTTGGACGACATAAAACAATAGGAAGCACCAGAATCAAATAATACCAATGCAGGAAAATTATAGACAAGTAGAAACCTGAAACAATATCGTCTGAAGGTTTGGCCTCCTCGGCCGTCAGGGTGAAGGCCCGTTCCTGATAAGGCTTTTGAGTATTATGCTTCTACCCATAAGTCCAATTTTGTGGTGTTTTCCGGACATCGTCTTTCAACTGTAGTTTCGAAGGGCATGTACCAATCGAATGGTCGGCTAATCCACAAACTAAACAGAGTCCATGTTTCCTCCGACAATCCTTCTGTATATGGCCGGGTAGACGGCAGAAATCATAAACCACACTCCTTTTCTAATTTGACGCGAAAGACCTTTTCATATGTATTTTCCCATGTCTATTGACCGGAATGCCTTTACGTCCAGGAGCTCTGGTTGGTACATATGAGGTCTTCTGCACCACAACCTCTCGCTGTTGAGTACCATTTACTCTCGTTGATAATCTCTGTTGTTTCCTAAACGCAATGAGAAGTTGAAAGAAAGCGGTCAACCCCAACGATCTGATATGCTTCTGCATCTCCATATCCAAACTACGCATGAACCGTCTTGTCCTATCTGCCTCGTTGGTAACCAAAGGCCCTGCAAATCGATTGAGCTGAGTCCACTCAGCCGCATGTGTATAAACAGATCCGTCATTCTAATTTAAACTAATAAACTTCTCTTCCATTTCCTCTCTAGTAGATCGCGGAAAGAACTTATCCAAGAAACTCCGTGTAAAAGTCGCCCGCTGATCGGATTTTCCAAACGGGTGCCCTCAACAAGCCACCATTCGCGAGTATAATCCACCAACTGGATGCGTACTGCATCCACCATCTTTTCGTCCGGGATCTATGCAGCAACTAAAAGATTTTATGTATCCACCAGCCATTGCTCCGCCGGTAATGGATCCTCTAATCCTGTAAACGTTGTCGGACTGAGCTTCCTGAAGTCCGACATAGTACCCTCACGCTGAGCTGATCTAGGAACTGTCGCCCTCTCAGCTGCCGTGATAGCAGTCTGTTGGGCCATACTCAAGCCCTCTGGGAAATCCTCGGCCTGTCGCTGGTTCAGCTATGTCTGACGTTCTGGTTTTCCAGCATACCGCGTATGACCCCAAGTAGTGCGGCGTCGTCTACACACCTCTGATATGTTCGTAAATCTTGTCCCACCATGATTATGAAGTCAAGAACATTTGGAGAGGATTAGCAACGAAAACTTGATTCAATAAAATAAGGAATCAATAAACTATAGATTCAAGAATAGCAAGATAGTAATATGGCAAGACATGTTCCTATTTCCGGGTTTTCAGGTCAGTGTATTGGATATAATACCAAACAACAAATTAAACCAAACTCAGCTAACCTAAAACCTGTGTTCTGATACAAACAAAACCTTGTTATGCCGCACTTCCCAAAATACGTAAATACGGAACGTAATAAAGCCAACCATGCTACCTATGCTAAGGAAAAATCTTTCCACATTACGGCTATCAATCAGATATCAAGAACAGTAAATAAATATCTATCTATCACATGTCCAAGCTGCCACAATAAATACTAACGAAAAGGTAGCGGAAACAAATAAAGATCCAACAAAAGAAATAATATTCTAGACTTGTCCCTTATGATATCACAACGAAAAAACCCTAACTAGAAAATAAATCTATAGCATCAGTAGAATAAAATAGCAGAAAACTCTTCACTGCTCGGCTTTCCTGTCAAAATATTCATGATCCTCCTATGATAAGATCAAAGGAACTGGGTCATGCAAAACCCAGACGTCAGTGTATCATAAATATCATCATCATAATAATAATAAACTGAACAGTGTGCTATATAGGATGTCACGTGCAAAAGTGAGATATGAGTATAAACAAAAACGATCATAGGTAATATAGCAAGCAAGTTATGGGTAGTCAAATATGGCATGTGTATCCTAAGATCTGTGTTTCTAGGTTATCTATCCTACAGGTATTTGAAACCAATTAATGTACTTCTCCTTGTAACTCAAAAGTATATATCTCGTTACCCCTCCGGGACCACGGACGCAAGATATATCCTGTTACCCCCGGTACCACGGATGCAAGATGTATAAATCAATAATGATTTTGTTCCGTTAACCCCCGGAACCACGGAAACATGTAATATCCTTTTGAGTTACACTTCAGTTACACTTTTGATTTCCCCATTTCTCAAGTTTCATTTTCCAAATCAGGTATGAAGATAATATCTATCAAATGCCAACACAGGAATAGGAAGATATAGGTTATGTCTATCTAGAAAACAGGTCATGTCCATCAGGAAAACAAGTCGGGATTGTTGGTATCGGTAAGTATTACAGCCAACAGGTATTGACATGATAACAAATAATAATATTCTGGCAGGTTACAAGCATATCAGTGATAGTATATTAAATTAGATAAAGTGTTTATTTTGTAATAACATTGTGTAAACAGCTCATGATATATACAGTCGTAACCGTTATCCAGGTGTGAAATACAATGTAAAGAAACAACCATATCACTTCCTTCCAACTCAATTTGACGATTTGGTCATACTAAAATAGTTTGTTATAATTACCAGGTCTTATGATTTAGATATATTTGCATAAACAGTATATTGTAAAACTTATTAATGTTAACTATCTATGGTATACGAATTATATAGATATAACAGTATAATAATAATAATAATAATAATAATAATACGGCAATATATATGTATACTGCGTAGAGTATAGCATGTAGCAAGTTCGAAATTTTCCTCCGTGTCGACGAATGCTGATACGAACACGAACGGAGCAATACGAACATGGAACAACAGAAACACGAAGCAAACTCCAAGCTTGCTAGGCTCGGAGTTGAAGTTCAAAGATGATTTAGGGCTGTCGCCCATGGCGGTCTTAATGAAGAGGGAATCTGTAATGGCGATGGGAGTACGACAGAGGGAGAGATGCTTTCGGCGGGTTCTCGATGTCGATGAAGGGTTCGGTGATGGAGGTAGGTGACGACGGTGAAGTTGGTAGATTGGGTTCTCGGGTCTGAAGTTGGTGTCAGTGATGGGTTTGTTGGTGAGTTGTGCTCACTCTACATCGAAGTAGAGAAGCGGAATGCACAAAAATTAAATTTTTAAGCAAGCACAACCAATTTAACCCAAGTGATCAAACCATAATCCTAAACCAGCAAGCTAAAAGAGATCTATCTACTATGAGAGAAGATTATACCGATAGACACGTGTCTTTCGGGTCTTCACTCCTCTTCTTAAGCTCCTTCGAGTCTCCTAGATAAATCTTGATGGCCGGCCTCCTCAGTCCTAGATGATCCACCCAAGAGTTTGTAATCCAAGTTTAGCTTCACTAATAAAGAAACTTAGTAATCTAGGTTACCAAGGAGATGTAGTGAGTGTTTAGTAGTAGTTTTCTATCTCAAATCCTTTGGTTCTCAATACATGAGAATGATAAGGATTTGCAAAAGAATGAACTCAAGAAGATGAAGAGAAGAAAGCACGTGAAGAAACCATTACATAAAAAATGATGAGTGAAGAATGGCTAAGTGTTTTTATGAAATATTTTCTTTTCTTTTAAAATCACAACCATACTCCAATAGTATTTGCAATAAATATAAAGCCACGCGTCTTTCATACTTCATGTCATCTCATTTTTTTCCACCTCATTTTTTATTTTCAACAAAATAGAAAAAATACATGATGAGGTGTCATCTTCTAGAAGGTATTTTGAATAAATACAAAATACTTTCTACCGTATATACATACCCGTATTTGTACCAAAATACGAATACCCAAGAGATAGAATAATACTACTAATATAATATTAGCATTAAATCAATATCTAATTTAACAAACCAGCTTAATTCTAAGCCCGCTAGTATTATCAACCGTCCAATCGAAAACCTGGATAACACTAGAATATACATATCGAAATATGTATACGTGAATTATTAAATCAATACCTGATTTAATAATCCGTCTTAATCCTAAGCCGGCTAGTATTATCATTCGATCGGAACCCTGCTCGATCGAAAACCTGGAGGACACTAGAATATATATATTGAAATGTGTATATGTAAATTATTAAATCAATACCTGATTTAATAATCCAGCTTAATCCTAAGCCGGCTAGTATTATCATTCGATCGAAATCTTGCACGTATAAACATACGGCCACCACATCATTTCGCCTGAACCAGAGAAACCCTCTGTGTGAGACTCTAAAGACTCGACACTACGCTGGTAATAGGTTTAATCACAAACACATCAGCGGCACTAGCTGTACGTAACGGCTATCCAGATACCTGTCGAAAAGGAAGGCCGACGAGCAAGCTCATCCGGACCCTTACCGAGCCTATCCGTAACAATCTCCATACAGTCCGATCTCTTCGTCTAATAGTATCGCATACCGGGTCTGGGGGTGGTAAATGTCAAACCCCTACTAACCCAATAAGTCATGTTGATTTGGTTCAGGACCAATCCGAGAAATTACTGATTTAACCATCAGTAAATCTCAACTGCCTTGGCTAATTTTTTATAGTTCTAGCTAACCGGACACAGTGCGATATCAACTCCCAATACCGGGAGAGACGAATCCCTGACAATCACTCACTGCCTCCATATGGCTCGGGACCGTACCCAACCAAAATCCGTTTGCATGACTCAGTAGAGCTATGGTAGGGTAGTGATCAAAGCACAGTGGGAACTCACACGAGACAAATGATGATCTCAGGTCCAAAAACTAATCTATACTTATGTCACCTGAGAACCGCTATCTGACGATAGGTATAATACCATCTAGAGGTTCTCGGCGAGTCCGTCCAGTGTACTCACCCCCAGTGAGGACCTGTATACAATCTAGGTGATCACACCAATGGCTGTGGAACCAACCACCGCCTCTCATCGGGGTCTAGAAATGTATACATAAGTCTACTCTGGAATATCTATACCCGGTCTTAATATTCCTGCGACTTGGGACCTTTAAGGATGTGCTTATGGACTACTCAGCTCCCACTAGTATGATCGTCATCATAACGCTGGTAGTCAAGCAAAATCCTACTGGTTTTATCAATATAAATCCACCATATGTCATATCGAGTATAATATATGCACATGTTGTCGAGACCCGGTTCTTGCTCACGGAGCAAAGTGCCACACAGAACAAAGTGCCACGCCAAAGTGTCATGTTAAGTGGGCGGGGGCCATCTCTTGAATCCGTGGGGGCCACCTCTTGAGTCCGTGGGACCCACTGTAGAACAATAGGGAATTTTCGGAATATATTTCGAAAGAGGGCAGATCTGTACTGTAAATGGAATGATACTACTCTTCAATACAGAGGCGCCTTTTAAGTGAACTGACACTACAGGAGTTTAAGAACTCCGTAGTTAAACGTGCTCGAGCTAGGGAAGTCCTGGGATGGGTGACCTCCTGGGAAGTGGCCCCTGGTCGGTCCGGCTCGCTCCGAAGGACAAAACCGTGCGGCTTCGGCTAGAGCGAACAATACTCTCTGTATTGGGGGTGAGGCGTAACAGAATGGTATCAGAGTTGATCCCTCAATAGTAGGTCTGTGGTTCAAGGACGAACCATTGTTCAAATGTGGCGAGAATGTCGGGACCCGGTTCTTGCTCACTGAGCAAAGTGCCACACGGAACAAAGTGCCGTGCCAAAGTGTCATGTTAAGTTGGCGGGGGCCACCTCTTGAATCCGTGGGGGCCGCCTCTTGATTCTGTGGGACCTACTGTAGAACAATGGCGAATCTTCGGAATACATTCCGAAAGAGGGAAGATCTGTACTATAAATGGAATGATACCACTCTTCAATACAGAGGCGTCTTTTAAGTGAACTGGCACTACAGGAGTTTGAGAACTCCGTAGTTAAACGTGTTCGGGCCAAGGAAGTCCTGGGATGGGTGACCTTTTGGAAAGTGGCCTCTGGTCGGGTCCGGTTCGCTCCGAAGGACAAAACCGTGTGGTTTCGGCCAGAGCGGACAATACTCTCTATATTGGGGGTGGGGCGTGACACATGTTAAGATAACGACAAACAAAAATAGTATACTATTGTATCGAGTCTTTATCAATATGTGTAAATAATATAAAGCAGCAAGAGAAAGAAATATACATATTAAGATAAAGACAACATAAATAATATATTATATACAACTGTGAAAGATTGTCTTGTACATACATATCTCTAGTATCCTATACAATATATGCCTCTAGGACATACATATCCAACAGGGTTTCGATGCGGAGAGGTTGAGGTGGCGATGATGGTGATGGTGCGTTTGGGTTCAATCGACGGCCAGAGATAAAGGGTGAAGGTTTCTGTGACGACGGAGAGGAGGTGAGCTCAAAGTGATTGGAGAGAGGGCGCTAAGGTGTTTGGTGGTGATCGAATGTGGGTTTCGAGGAGGATGATGGAAGAAGGAGATGGATTCTCGGATGGTGACGGGAGACGTCGAGGGCAAAATGAGGCAAAATGGTTCTCTTTTTAAAGGGATCAAGGAAGATGAAAGCGATGATGGCGGTCGGAGGTGGAGACGTGGAGGCGACGAGGGTGAGGGTGATGATGATGAAGATGCTCTCGGGTTGAGGAGCGAGGGAAAAAAAGAGAAGGATATATATATATATATATATATATATATATATATATATATATATATATATATATATATATATATATAACTCTTAACTAAATAATATTATATAAAGATATTATGATCATCCATCCATCTCTATTAAATCTCAAAAATATATTAGAATTTATCTACAGATACATATTATCTTAACAGTTCACTTAAAACATAATATAATGGCTAGAAAAATATATTCTAACCTAATATATTATACATTGTATTTTAGGATGTTTAGGATTTATATGTAGTTGATAACAGTCAATAAAATATCGTGAGATATTTAAATAGGATAAAAGCATATTAACAATTAAAGGTTAGATATAAAACACCCAATATATGGTTACCAAAATAATATATATATATATATATATATATATATATATATATTATTTGAGATTTATATTGATTTAGTATATGAATAATTATCAATAAAAATATACTCTATCAATCTATCAACCCATAACGCAAGCAGATCGGGTCCGATAAACACACGTACTATCCAAACACCAATCACAACCGAAACAATGATAATTAAAAGAAACTCAAAGTATTAATTAATATCGTTAAACAACGTACGATTGTGCTAGGGTGTTACAGAGATCTAGTGAGTTTTGAAAGAAAACTCTTAGGGTTTCTCGTGGTGTACTTGATTCAAGATTATGGTAAACGTTTGCAGATTCCACTCTGCTGGAGACAAGCCATACGGTAGGTGAATTTCGTTAACAAATCTTTTTCCTCTTTGTGTTTGATTTCCAATTTTTATTCTCGCATATTTATATTGTTCTTTCGTCGTTTAATTGGGTAATTATGTTTGCGTGATTTTAGATGTTGTTACGAATATTGTTCCGTGCATCGGCTTCTTCCATCCCCAAAAATAAAGATAGAAAGATCGTGGGGATTTCGTAAATTTTTAAGGTTTCAGAGATAGAAGAATGAAACGGAGCAATAAAAGATGATTTGATTTTAGGGTTGCTTGGAGTGGACGATGAGATATATGATCATGGGTAATTTTTGAAGTTTTACAGAGAGCTAAAATCACTATTATTATGAAATACAAGTATTGGTGCAACCGTGCAATTGTGTCATTTCAATATCGAGTAACAATTAAAGTTCTAAAATTTAGAATTTTAATAGGAAGAACGAAAACCGTCTAAGGGGTTCAAAAAGAGTAACTTTGGAGTTTAAGAGGGTAAGCAAAAGGGTAAAACCGGTTTAGGAGCTATTAGAAGATTATATAATTTTTAGGGTTAAACATAAATTAAATAACTATCTAAAAGTGGTTTTTTTATATAGACTCCACTCAAATCTTTATTATTTACACATTCTTCTTGTAACGTTTATATCCTTGCTATTATAATGCGAATTCTTTAGTGGTCCTAATTAATTTTTATTTTTATTTTTATGTAGATGTAAATGATATCCACTTTTGTGAGAAAAAAATTATATTAAAAAAATCCTCAATATATTTGATGGATCCTATGTTATCCAATTTGAATTTTGAAATGATACTTCCCTCTCCAAATTCACTCTCTCTCTCTCTCTCTCTCTCTCCAAATAAAATCTCTCTCCCTCTCTCTTAAAAATTTAAAAAGAAAAATTTATCTTTCTGACATGTTCATAAAATTATTAAAAGATCATGTAAAATTTTTTTAAAAATAAGGCTTGGAGTTGGCCAGTGGTAGAGGTGTTGGCGTGTGGAAGAGACGACCTGGGTTTGAACTGTGATGAATGACTAATTTATTTCATCTATTATCTAAAATAAAAATTTAAAATTAATGAATACATACCAATTTAATATATATTTACTGCTCTTTTTTCAATGATAATATTATAATAAGCTCAATAAAATAAGAACTATATATATATGAATAAGACATCAAATTTTACCTATGCACGAAAAAACAGATACTGTTTATTATTATATTTTTATAATGAATGATATATATCAAGTTCTAAGTTTTGTATGCACATTCAATAAAATATATATTTTTTAACTTTATGTGATTGTGAGTTTTTACCATTCAGCTTTCATCGCACAAACAAAAAAACAGTTTATATATAATTAAGTTCATTAACTTTCTCATGTCCCCCTCCAAAAAAAACCCCACACCCCACCCCCTTTAACCAAAATGAATCTCTTATGTTTTTGTCCCAACAAGTCTAATATAAAGTTAAATATATATACAATTTGAGTCCACATATTGGTAATAATTGAAGATACGATTCTCAGTCGATACAATTTTATTTGAGAGAATATTGGTCGGTTGAAAATATGATCGTATTGTAGATATAATATCACTTAATTAGAGATTTGAATATTCTCTCAAGTATAAAATTATATCTTCAACTAATCAATATATATTCTCTCAACCTAGAATATTTGCTTCCACGATTATTTCCAACACCACACTATACAACTTGTACATGGGCTGAACTTTTGAGGAACAAACCAGCCTAGAGAAGCCCCAAATGCATGCATGAAGCAGACATGAAGGAAGCTCTTCCATTTATCATCACAGATTAGAGTGTGGAGTGAAGAAAAAGACTTGGTTCTTTCTGGGGATTTTGTTTGGTATCTAATATTTTTGTAATTTCAAGCATATATGTGAATGTGACATAAGATAAGATGCAATGATTTGAGATATAAAGGTATGCACTATAGCTGGATACCATGATGCATGGTTCATGAACCAAATTTTCAGTATTATTTTTCACAATTTGATTTCATATAACAATGCCAATTGGCAAAAAAGGGGGGGAAAGAAAAGATAAAAACACATTTTTGCACTTTTAAAATTTGAGTGATTTGGTTGTAAATCCTTACTTTTTTAAACAGAGCATGCTTTGCCCCTCTTTGGTGTAGAAATTACTTTGGCTAAACTGACGAAAATCCCTTGCAATTAGTAGGAAAAACATAGTCCGTTTCTATAACATTCGTTACCTTCCGACTCTAATGTGTTAATATTTCCATTAAAATAATATTTCTATTCCCAAAATATTTATTACAGACTTCCATCATTTTTGTCATTAATATGAATTAGATCATCCTATAGTCTATATAGTCTAATAATCTTCTTTAAGATAATAGAAGAAATAAATTAGCCATCCTCTCATAAATGGAAGACCCCGGGCTTGATCCAGGATCTTTCCACAGGGCTACTCCAAATCCCACCACTGGACTACTCTAAGTCCTTTCTGTGTTCGTCAACATGATTTCTGCTTATGGTAGCTAGATGGTGCTTTCACCATTAATCTATAAATTTGAGTCTGCTTACATGTAATAGAGAACATATGGAAAATTGGAAAGTGATAATATTTTATAACTTTTTTTTTGGTTTAGATAAACATATTTTCTTACTTTTCTTCACATCATCATTTTCTCATTTCAATTTCCCTCCCAAAGCCATCAAACAAAAAAAAATGTTAAATTCTAGTGAATCAAAGAAAGTGAGAAAATATTGGTTTTTATTATGTTTTATCTTTACTTTCCATTTCTATTTCACAATTTCTTACTTTCTATCATTTCAACCAAACAATCTAAACTCACTTTCCTTTTATCATATAAACACCAAGTAAGTTTCTTTCTCTCTTTTTTTTTTTTCCTTTTTTGAAAAAACAAACAACAATAATTAATACCTTATCATCACTTTCTTTCCGATGATGCTCATAAATGGGAATTCTTCATATCACGATACGTGGCGAATGACGTATCACCCGCGACAGCTCACTAGACTCCTGTGGGGCTACCAAGGCAAAATCAGTATGGAGCACTAATAACCTTTCTCGGTTCATCTCCGAGCTTACACTCCGCCTCTTACCCAAGAGTTACCTAGCCGCCGAACTGGCGTCCATCCTCCTGTGCTCATCTCCGAGCTATCGCAGAGCTGAGCTTTCTCGGCCTCTCGGCTCGTCTCCGATCCTCACGCCGATCTAAGCCTCTTCAGCTCTCCCGGACAAACGAGAATGCGAGGCCCTAGCACTTCCGCAACGGCTCCACGTATCTCGCCAAAGCGAGATACCCGCCGCCCCACGTCCCGCATCCCATGCTGACGCATCCTCCCGTTAATAGGTGTATCCTGCCATTAATGGGGGGATCCCGTCATTCACGCAGGCGTAACGTCAGGGGCGTAACCGAAGGCGAAGATCTCGTGCCTACTCGCTCCATGCGACCACTATAAAAAACCCTCTCTCAGACGACTCAGATAAGGCAATTTTTACCCAATAAGCCGCTACTCTGCTCATTTTCCTCGGCTAACTTGATCGTCGGAGGGTCCTACAGTGGTCACCCACCCCGGGACTTCTTTGCAGATAGCTCGGCTTCACCTTAAAATCAACTCATTGAGATCCACACGTCAAAGGAGACAACCTTCAAATCAAATCTTAGCTATTCAATAACGTTCGCTACAGATCGATGGAGGACAGCATCTGAAGGAGATCCGAACTCCATCAGTGGGCCCCGTCTACGGGAACGCTTGTAAGTTTCTTCCCCCATCAAAGTTGATCTTCTGTCTTCGACCTAATAGCGAGCGAGAACCATGGCGATCCCAGTATAAGTCGCCGCCTCCCCCACAACGGAGCAAGGAGTGGCTCGTCTCCTCCTCCCAACGCCATTGTCGCCTTATCCGCCCGGATAGACAGACTCGCGTCGATGGTGGACGCGCTCATTCGCATTCAAGCAGCAGGCCTAGCCCCCCAGATCACAGTTCCCCCTCCTAGGGATCACGACATCGGCAGAAGAAAGGATAACATTACTCCTCTCAATGCCCCGAACACAGGCGCGCCAACTCCGGCAACCGCGGCTCCCACGCAGCGACCGATTCAATGACCCACTGGGTGCCGCACGGCTCTACGCCGCGGTCCCGGGAAAAAGCCCATCGCCGCGATGCCCATCATGCTCCCGTGCCACCCGAGGAGGTGTCGGTCAGCTCGCCTGCTTCCAGGCACGACCGACGCCCTCTCCCTCACCGGGGCTACACAAACAACTCGCGTCAAGGCTGCTCCAAAAGGACATCACCTGAGAATCTGAGAAATTTGATAGAGCGGAATCGGAACCGCACTACCGTGCAGACTAGGAGTGGAAATGGCCACCACTCTAACTATGCTGAATCCTCGGGGTACCACAATCGCCCCGAAGTCCTCGAGAAGAAAATCAAGGGCATACACCGGGATGGCCAAGCGTCCGGTGGAGGGGCCCGATACTCCGCCGATTCGCTGACAAAACCCATTACGGAGGAACTGCTGGCCGAGCACGTCTCGTCCAGGAACAAACCACCCAAGGTGGCCCTCTTCAACGGAAAATCCGACCCGAAGGACTATCTAGACGCATTTACGGCGAGCATGAGCATCCAGGATAACTCCGACGCTGCCCAATGCCGAGCTTTTCTAGCTACCCTCATTCGGACTGGAAGGGACTGGTTCCGAGGACTCACGCCACGCTCCATCTCTACCTTTGATGAGCTGGCTACCCAGTTCCTCGGTCATTTTGTCGGAAACAGACGACAGAAGAGGACTGTCAATTACCTTTTCACCATAAAGAGCGGGGACAAGGAATCCTCTAAGGGATACGCCACTCGCTTCTACAACGCTCTCCTAGAGGTCCCCGAGCACCGGGATGAAACTGTCATCACCGCACTAAGGTCGGGTCTTAGGAACAAGAGTGGCTCCTCTCTTTTGCATTAGCGTATCCTAAGACCATGACCGAGGTAAAAGTTTGGACCGAACGAGAGATCCAACTCAAGTCGGAAGTGTACGCCAACCTGCCTCGGGCGACCAAGCCGACCAAAAGAAGAGGGGTAGAGAAGAGAAGAAGAGGGTCGACCGACCAAAGCCATACTCTCCAAAGTTCCAGGAGTACACTCCTTTTAACATCTCTCGGACCGAGCTGTTGGAGGAGGCAAAGGGGGGAGATTCTTCAAGCTCCCGTCAGTCATCTATAGAGCGGCTAAGCGTATCCGGGGCCCGTATTTCACCTTCTATGGGTCGCAAGGTCACCCGACGGAAAACCGCAAACAACTCCGTGACTACATCGAAGAGTTGATCCGCTCTAACCACCTGGCGAAGTACCTGCGGGACAAGCGGCAAGCGGATCGGGAATAGGAGAACCAGCCCCCTCCCAAGAAATTAACAATCGGGCAAATTATGGTCATTACTCGAAATCTGCATAGGAAGCCGGCAAAAATCACCACCTATTACCCGTCGAGGGTATAAGCGATCCGTCCCAAAAGAAGTGCAGGACCGCCGAGCCCATCATCTTCACCGATAAAGACCTCCACGGTATATCCTTGCCTCACAACGACCATGTCGTGATAAAGGCACGGGTCCACCGTTACAAGGTACAGAGGATATGTTGGATATATGTATGCCCTAGAGGCTATTATATGTATAGTGGATGCTTGGACATGTATATATGTATATTTGACATATGACTTTCTTGCTCGACATGATAGTATGCTATCTGGTTTTATTTTATCTGACATGTTTGCTTAATACTGTTCATTTGATACATGTTGATAAAGCCCTGAGGATATTTGCTTAACTTCCATGGCTATGATGAAGATCATACTAGTGGGGCATGTGTGGTCTATAAGCATATCCTTAAATGTTCTTAATCGTAGGTATATCGAGACAGGGCATCGATATTCCAGAGTATACTAGCGTGTACGTTTCTTGACCCATATGATGGGAGATGAATGATCCCATATCCATTGGTGTTGTGACATCGAAGATTGCATACGGGTGCTCAGTAGAGACTGGGTACACTGAACGGACTCATAGAGAATTCCTATATGGTATTATATCAATCGTCGGATAGCAGTTCTCTGGTGACACTGGTACAGGTTAGTCTGTAGACCCGAGATCGTCATATAGTCTTGTGTGTTCTCCAACTGTACTTTGATTTCCACCCTACCACGATTCTACTGAGTCATGCAAACAGGTGGCTATTGGGTATAGTCCTGAGACACATGAAGACAGTGAGCGATAGGAGGGGTTTCGTCTCTCCCGATATTGGGAGTTGATGTTGTCCAATGTGCGATTGGCTCTGACCTGAAGTTCCTGGCCAGGGCTGATGAGATTTACTGATAAGTGTTATCAGTAGTTTCTCGACCGGTCATAGACCATATCGACATGAATTATTGAGTTATTAGGGCTCGACGATTCCATCCCTAGACTTGATATACTGCATATCAGACGAAGAGACCGGACTGTACGGTAAGTGTTGCCAATGGCTCAATAAGAGTTTTGACGGGTTCGCTTATTTTTCTTCTGATCGCTCAATACCTGGGTGGCCGTTACGTTTAGCTGACCGCTTGCGGCTTGTAGGTGTTTTGATATGATCATCACCCAGTGCCGGCGTATTGATGAGTCTTAAAGTCCCACATAGGATTTTTCTAGCTCAGGCGAAATGATATGGTGTGCATATGTAATATGCACGGGTGCTCGATTAAATACGAATATGTGATACCGTATTTTAATCGGGCGTTCAATATTAGTTGGGTCGTATTTGATATGACCGATTTATTAAATCAAGTGTTGATTTAATATTATCTTTTAGCTCACTTTTGATTAACCATTTTTTCTTTTGGATGTATGCATGTATGTTCACACATACACATGATGATGTCCATGCACACATACACACATACATATGTATCATGGTTGATGATACAAAGGAGATGGCAATGCAAGACTTACATGGTTGATAAATATCTAGATTTTGTTAATGATTTAAAGAAAAGGAAAATAGCTATAATGACTCATTTTTCTACACACTTCTTCTTTGACCATCGACTTTAACTATGGTTATATTTCTTTTGTTCTTTAACCCATCCAAATAATATCTAAATATTTAGCCAACCATGGTTATATTTGAAAGTGTCTCATATATAATCTTTTCTTTTCAGTTATTGAAAATAAGTTTTCATTATATTCACAAAAAGCTTTTGCCATCTTCACCTTCCTCCTTCTTCAAGCTCTCTTGAGTTTTGTTTTGAGTGAGGAACTTAAAAAGAAAGGGTTTTCAAGTGAGATTACAAACCACATAACCATTCTACAATACCCTAGCCCTTTAGTGTAGAGTGTTTGCTTCATTTTGTGAAGCTAAGAGCTTGATCTAGAAATCTCCGGGTGGATCATCGTAGACGACGAAGGATCTCGAGCGGAGTCTTTCCAAACTTCGTGCAAAGCCGTAGGAAACCTAAAGACTGAAGGAGTTGGCTACAAAGGTTCTATTTTCTTTTCCTTTAGCTTAGACTTCTTTTTATGATGTTATTACCCTAATCTCTAGTTACGATTCGTAGTTCGTTTGTAATAGCCCTCTAAAATTTAAAAGTTCACTACTTTATGATGTTGCAACCTTATTAGAGGCGCTACTACACACTAACATGGTATCAGAGCCTAGCTAGAGCTTTAGGGTAAACCGGACGACGTTTAAAAACTCAATCGAACATGAAAAATGACATTTTTGCATGCTCACTGGAAATTTTTTCAAAAGTTGGAATTTTTGTAATTAAAAATATGTAGAAAATAGAGCAGGATTTTCTATGGATCCCCAAGAAAAACGAGCGCCTAACTCGACACAACGACCGCAGAACCGCGGCCAAATAGGTGTATTTGCGGCGGTTCCGCAGCGCCGTTGGTGAGGCTTGGACCGTGCGCTCTTGCGTTGATTCGTAGGTACCATATATGCTCTCTGGGAATTTTTATGCAGGTTCAAGTGTTGAGATCTATTACTACAGTGGGTATGTTGATGTGTTGATTGATATATTTTAACGTCGTCTATACTTTTCAATTGTTAATGTGATATGATGTATAGGATCGTCGTGATTGAATGGCCGGGGGTTTTATATGAGACGAGAGTTTATCTTTTCATTCATGTAAAATTCATTGTATATATTATTCTTTTATTGGGGCACATCCGGGTTGAGGATGATGTCTCCATTGATGTATATTTTACTTTACCGCATTAGGATAGACCCAAAGAGGGGAGCACGAGTGACCGGGTTCTGGAGTTCAGTGGGAGGCCATCTCGAAGAGTCGAGACCGGGTCTCCTAAACTCCAGAATTGGAAGGGTCACTTGCCGCTCTCGTAGGGGTCTAAGGGTGTGGGCATGGCTATTAATCACGACCGTGGAATCCGTATTTTCTATCGTAGGCTACATATAAAATACGGAGTTCCTAGTATATCCTACATTTTCATATATGTGTTCCTGCTGCTGATTATTCTGTGATGTGACTGTTCAATATCTGAGACGAATGTGATATTGTTATATATGCGATATGTAATACTGTTTTTCGTTTCTTTCTGTAATGGCTTAGGAACTTAAATGATGGGAATACATTAATGAGATTAATGTAAAAGAAAAGAAATTTAAAGATGTTATAGAATCGGATTTAAAACCCACTCGGCTCTTTTATGAAAAAGCAAGTTTTAAAAGATGCGGAGCTTAAGTCACTCCTTTTCTAAAAGCTATTTATATTCTACAATGAAATCAAGTTCAAAGCGTTAAAGGTTTTCATAAAAACCATCCACAGCCCTCCGTCATTTTAGGAAGCAGAGTACTTAGTATTTATGCTACGTATGTTGATTATAGTCAAGGCGTAGTGTACGGTAGCTAAGTGATGTCTTTCTACAAAGCATATGATGCGATAAGTTAGGAAATTCATGTGATTATGTTGATCATAGTCAAGGGTCATATGGGTGGGTCTAGTTAATCACGAAATGACGGGTAGAACTTGACTAGTGCTTATGATATGTTGACCATAGCCAAGGTCACAAGCATCTAGGGGTAAAAACTATATTGGGAATTTCAAGTGTTAAAATTTGCAATGAGATTGCATACCATCTATATGATAGTTGGATCCCGATCCCACTGTGAGTAAGAGTTACTCCCAGGAGAGTTTTACACATTACAATTAGCTAATCCAGTAGGTGTCTAGAAAGGTGTTAACGGGGTTTTGACCTCTGGGAAAAACGAGATTTATTTTAATTAGGTCCGTGCGCAAGCACGGGGAACCTCCCTCAAAGTACCGACACTGGCCCGGCTGACCGGTTAGCGAAACTGTAGAATGTAATTAATCCTGGCTAGTTTTCTTTTCAGGTTTGAAAGAAAATTTGATAAAAGAAGTGAGAGACATCGATTAGATAAGATAATAACCAATCTGATCTTTACAAGAGCATTTCGCTGAGTGTATTCTTTTCTCTCTCCTAATGGCAGATATCAATGACGGGACTTAAGCTTCTTTTAGAGAAAAACAAACTGACTGGACCAAATTATAAAGAATGGTTGAGGAACTTGAACATTGCAATCACATATGATAAAGTATCATATGTCCTCACTACCAAAGCCCCGCCCGTCCCAGGACCTGAATCATCTGTTTCCGATAAGGAGATCCGAAACATAGGATATTGATTGCAACACGGCCACGTGCCTCACGCTTGCTTCTATGGACAGTATCCATCAGAAACAGCACGAGAAGATGGATGTACAATCCATCTTTCTTCATACATAGGAGTTGTATGAAGATCAATCTCGTACTTTACGATACGACGCATCTCGAAAGCTGTTTCAGATGCGGTTGGCCCCCGGTGCATCAGTAGAAGACCATGTTCTGAAGATAATTGGTCTTATAGAAGAACTTGAGGAACTGGGATAGACTATGGATAATGAGCAATATACAGATATTGTTCCTCTCTCCCCCGCTTTTGCTCCGTTCATAGTGAATTTCAATATGAACGATTTGGAGAAATCATTGCCTGAACTTCTCAATATGTTGAGAAATACAGAGAGCACGCTTAAGATAGCGAAAACTTCCGCTCTGCTTTATGGGCCATCTTCCTCTTCAGTCCTGAAAGCCAAGTCCAAGGGAAAGAAAAAGAAGAATCCCACTAAGCCGAGAGGTGGAGTTGAAAAGGCGAAGGGGAAAGACAAGTCTAGGACCGCGGGAAGTGGAAAAGGAGAATGTTTTTACTGCCACAAGTCAGGACACGGGAAACGCAATTGTGCTTTGTACCTTGCAGATCTCAAGAAGAAGAAGCATGTTGATGCTTCCTCTTCAGGTGTGTTTGTAACTGAAAACCGTTTTTCATTAAACTCTAAATCTTGGGTATTAGATACCGGTTCTGGTTCTCACATCTGTAATTGTATGCAGGGATTGAGAAACAGTAGATTTTTGAAGACTGGGGACCACACTCTAAAGGTTGGAAATGGTTCCAATGTACATACTGTATCCGTAGGAGAGTATCATCTGGGGTTGCTTTCAGGTTGTATTTTGGTTTTGAACCCTTGTTATTTTGTACCTGGTATGCTATGTAATATAATATCCGTATCTTTGTTGGACAACGAAAGATATCATTTTGTGTTGCAAAATAATGTTATGAACATTAACTTGAATCAACAGTTGATTGGGTATGGTACACCAAGTAACGGAATTTACATCCTAAACCAACACACAGTATTCAATATACAACATATAAATAAAAGAAAGATTTCAGATATAAATGAATCTTTTCTTTGGCATTGTAGACTTGGTCATATTAATGAAACAAGACTAAATAAGCTATATAAAAATGGATATTCAAAACCTTTTGAATATAAATTTTATGCAACTTGTCAGTCTTGTACCAAAGGTAAAATGACCAAAACTCCGTTTACAGGACACGGAGAGAGAGCTATAGAACTCTTAAGCCTCATACATGGTGATATATGCGGACCAATGTCTATACATGCTAGAGGCGATTTTTCATACTTCATCACTTTTACTGATGATTTCTCAAGATTTTATTGAAGCAAAAATCTGAAGCTTTCGAGAAATTCAAGGAGTACAAACTTGAAGTAGAAAAACAAACTGGCTCGAGTATCAAGAAACTTCAATCAGATCGAGGTGGAGAGTATTTAAGCACTGAGTTTTCAGACATCTTAAAAGAGAATGGGATTCTCTCTCAACTCACTCCTCCGTACACACCACAGCACAATGGTGTGTCAGAACGGAGAAATCGTACCCTATTGGATATGGTACGGTCCATGATGAGTGATGCTGAGTTACCACTTTCCTTTTGGGGACATGCATTAGAGACAGCAATTTATCTATTGAACAGGGTTCCATCAAAGACCATGTCTACCACTCCATATGAGATGTGGTGTGGAAAGAGACCATCTCTTAAAAGAGTTTGGATATGGGGTTGTCCGGCTTATGTCAAAAAGCAGAATCCGGATAAACTCGAGACACGATCGGTCAGGTGTACATTTGTGGGATATCCAAAACATTCATATGGATATCTTTTCTACCACAAGAAGGAACAAAAGGTGTTTGTTTCTCAACATGCCACATTTTTGGAAAATGAAATTTTTACAAATAGTATTGATAGCAATGCAGTAAAACTAGAAGAGGTTCTAGAGACACAAATTACTCAGGACGAATTGGTTGAAACTGATGTTGCAGTAGAACTTCAAGAACCTCAGCCGCTCCGGAGATCTAGTAGAACTTCTCGCCCGCCGGAGAGATACTATGGGTTTCTCATTGATGGTGATAGAGAAGATTGCATCATGGATGATGATGACCCTACTAGTTTTCAGTAAGCTATCACGAGTGGTGACTCAGTGAACTGGCTGGATGCCATGAGATTCGAAATGGAGCCCATGTACACCAACAATATATGGACTTTGGATGTTGCACCTTCTGGGATAAAACCCGTTGGGTGCAAATGGATCTTTAAGAGAAATATTAGTGTAGATGGACAGGTAGAGACCTATAAAGCAAGCTTTGTAGCGAAAGGTTTTCATCAAAGACCAGGACTGGACTATGATGAAACTTTCTCTCCAGTAGCAATGCTTAAATCCATTCGGATCCTACTTGCTATTGCCGCTCACTACGGCTATGAAATCTGGCAGATGGACGTTTCTGAATGGTGATTTAGAGAAATGCGCTTATATGGATCAGCCAGAGGGCTTCATTGACAGTGGGAGCAGCGGAAAAGCATGTAGATTACTTAAATCCATTTATGGATTAAAGAAGGTCTCTCGGAGCTGGAACATCTGTTTTGATGATACAATCAAAGAGTTTGATTTTATCAAAAATATAGATGAACCATGCATTTATAAGAAGATTGTAGGGGGTACTGTCACATTCCTCGTATTGTACGTAGATGACATTCTCTTAATAGGAAATGATATTCCTATGCTACAATCGGTTAAATTATTCTTATCGCAAAGGTTCTCCATGAAGGACCTGGATGATGCCTCGTGCATTTTGGGCATAAGGATCTATAAAGATAGATCCAAGAGATTGTTGGGATTGTCCCAATCAAAGTACATTGATACCATCCTAAAAAGGTTTAGTATGAAAGATTCCAAGCGTGGTGCCTTGCCTGCTTGCCATGGAATCACTCTCTCTAAGGACTTCTATCCAAAGACTGATGAAGAGAGAGCTCGCATGAGCATTATACCCTACGCTTCAGCCGTAGGATCTATAATGTATGCGATGATATATACTCGCCCCGATGTAGCTTATACACTAGTTATAGTGAGCAGGTATCAATCCAACCTAGGGGAGCAACACCATAGTCACATAATTCGCGAATTATTCGCCGAATTCGCGAATAATTCGTGAATTTTTGATCAAACGAATTATTCGCCATTGCCGAACTGGCCGAATAATTCGCGAATTATTCGCGAATAATTCGCGAATTATTCCCGAATTATGTGAAAAAACAGCGAATAATTCAAAAAACTGCAAATAATTCACAAAATCAAAACCTAGCGTCTCATATATTAATTTATTGCTCGAAATCCTTCCCGAACATTTCCCGAACACTTACCGAATCTTTCCCGAATACCTGCCGATTTTTTCCGAATAGTTCTCCGAATCCGAATTTTCGACCTCGCCGAATTATTCCCGAACGGCGAATTTGTGACTATGAGCAACACTGGATAGCCATGAAGAACATTCTTAAGTACTTGCGAAGGACTAAAGAAATGTTCTTGGTGTATGGTAATAGGGATCTCCAGATGAGGCCTTTATCGATTCCAGCTTCCAAAGTGATAAGGATGACAGTAAATCTATCTCAGGGTTTGTATTTATCCTCAATGGAGGGGCGGTATGTTGGAAGAGTTCCAAACAGGATACCGTTGCAGACTCCACGATGGAAGCTGAGTATATTGTTGCAAATAATGCTGCCAAGGAAGCCGTCTGGATGAAGAAGTTCGTTGCGGAGCTAGGAGTAGTTCCAACCATTATTGATCCAATACCATTGTATTGTGATAATAATGGAGCTATGGTGTTGGCCAAAGAACCCAGATCCCATCAAAAGTCCAGACAAATCCTCAGGCGATATCATTTGATCCGGGAGATAGTTGATCGCCATGAGATCGAGATTTGGAGAGTAGATACAAAGGATAACATCGCAGATCCACTCACCAAGGCACTTCCGCAGCCGCAACATGAGCGACTTTTTGAGATGTTGGGTATGAGATACGCCAATAATTGGCCTTAGTGTAAGTGGGAGATTGTTAGATATATGTATGCCCTAGAGACCATTATATGTATAGTGATGCTTGGACATGTATATATGTATATTTGATATATGACTTTCTTGCTCGACATGATAGTATGCTATCTGGTTTTACTTTATCTGACATGTTTGCTTGATACTGTTCATTTGATACATGTTGATAAAGCCCTGAGGATATTTGCTTAACTTCCATGGCTATGATGAAGATCATACTAGTGGGGCATGTGTGGTCTATAAGCATATCCTTAAATGTTCCGAGTCGTAGGTATATCGAGACAGGACATTGATATTCTAGAGTAGACTAGCGTGTACGATTCTTGACCCATATGATGGGCGATGGATGATCTCATGTCCATTGGTGTTGTGACATCGAAGATTGTATACGGGTGCTCAGTGGAGACTGGGTACACTGAACTGACTCACAGAGAATTCCTATATGGTTTTATATCTATCGTCGGATAGCGGTTCTCTGGTGACACTGGTACAGGTTAGTCTGTAGACCTGAGATCGTCATAGAGTCTTGTGTGTTCTCCAACTGTACTTTGATTTCCACCCTACCACGGCTCTACTGAGTCGTGCAAACAGGTGGCTGTTGGGTATAGTCCCGAGACACATGGAGACAGTGAGCGATAGAAGGGGTTTCGTCTCTCCCGGTATTGGGAGTTGATGTTGTCCAATGTGCGATTGGCTCTGACCTGAAGTCCCTGGCAGGGCTGATGAGATTTACTGATAAGTGTTATCAGTAGTTTCTCGACCGGTCATAGACCATATCAACATGACTTATTGAGTTATTAGGGCTCGACGATTCCATCCCTAGACTTGATATGCAGTATATCAGACGAAAAGACCGGACTGTACGGTAAGTGTTGCCAATGGCTCGACGGGAGTTTTGACGGGTTCGCTTGTTTTTCTTCTGATCGCTCAATACCCGGGTGGCCGTTACGTTTAGCTGACCGCTTGCGGCTTGTCGGTGTTTTGATATGATCATCACCTACTGCCGGCGTATTGACGAGTCTTAGAGTCCTACACAGAATTTTTCTAGCTCAGGCGAAATGATGTAGTGTGCATATGTGATATGCACAGGAGCTCGATTAAATACGAATATGTGATACCGTATTTTAATCGGGCATTCAATATTAGTTGGGTCGTATTTGATATGACCGATTTATTAAATCAAGTGTTGATTTAATATTATCTTTTAGCTCACTTTTGATTAACCCTTTTTTCTTTTGGATGTATGCATGTATGTTCACACATACACATGATGATGTGCATGCACACATACACACATACATATGTGTCATGGTTGATGATACAAAGGAGATGGCAATGCAAGACTTACATGGTTGATAAATATCTAGATTTTGTTAATGATTTAAATAAAAGGAAAATAGCTATAATGACTCATTTTTCTACACACTTCTTCTTTGACCATTGACTTTAACTATGGTTATATTTCCTTTGTTCTTTAACCCATCCAAATAATATCTAGATATTTAGCCAACCATGGTTATATTTGAGAGAGTATCATATATAATCTTTTCTTTTCAATTATTGAAAATAAGTTTTCATTATATTCACAAAAAGCTTTTGCCATCTTCACCTTCCTCCTTCTTCAAGCTCTCTTGAGTTTTGTTTTGAGTGAGGAACTTAAAAAGAAAGGGTTTTCAAGTGAGTTTACAAACTATATAACCATTCTACACTACCCTAGCCCTTTAGTGTAGAGTGTTTGCTTCATTTTGTGAAGCTAAGAGCTTGATCTAGAAATCTCCGGGTGGATCATCATAGACGATGAAGGACCTCGAGCGGAGTCGTTCCAAACTTCGTGCAAAGCCGTAGGAGTCCTAAAGACCGAAGGAGTTGGCTACAAAGGTTGTATTTCCTTTTCCTTTAGCTTAGACTTCTTATTATGATGTTATTACCCTAATCTCTAGTTACGACTCGTAGTTCGTTTGTAATTGCCCTCTAAAATTTAAAAGTTCACTACTTTATGATGTTGCAACCTTACTAGAGGCGCTACTAATACACTAACAGGATATTGGTCGATTCCGGAAGCTTGACAGACATTCTTTTTTATGACTGCTTCCAATGTATGGGGCTAGGACCGTCCGACATACGGCCCACCTCCCACGTCCTCTCGTGGTTTACCAACCACTCTATTCCGGCTGAGGGGGTGGTCACCTCCTCCACAACATTGGAGAAGTGGGTCGCACGAGGACCATACCTGTAGAGTTCATCGTCGCTAGGGTCCTTTCATCGTACAGCATCCTCTTAGGCCGCCCGATATTGAACTCCCTCCGGGCCTAAATCTCGACCTATTACTTCACGATCAAATTTCCATTAGACTAAGGGGATAGACTGGACCTACGGGAACCAGTAGATCGCCAAGATTTGCTTCACCTCGACGTCCCCCACCGGAGAGCAGAGCGATGAGTTTGAAGACACAAACGATTTCCAGGGGTCCTTGGACATACGCGACGACTATAAAGAAATCCGAGGAGCCCCGGTAAAAGCGCTGACTGAAGTTCCTTTCGTCGAGGGGGTCGATGGACGCACAGTTCAGATCAGATCTCTTTTGACGGGAGACCGTTGCGAGGACTTGATCCGCTTTCTCCGAGGGAACTCGGACGTGTTCGCTGGGGCACCTACAGACATGCCCGGGATCAACCCTAAAGTAATCTTACATAAGCTCGGGGTCGACCCAAAGGCCCGACCCATCCGACAAAAGAAGCAAAGTTTCGTGCCAATCAAGCAAAAGGCGATCGAGGACGAGATCGATAGATTACTCACAGCCAACTTCATTAGAAATATTGACTATTCGGATTGGCTAGCTAATGCGGTCATGGTCAAAAAGACGAACGGGATTGTTTACCGCCGAAAACGGGAGTCGGAACCGCGTAGGTCGTCTTGCCTGAATTTAGGGGCAGATGCTATTTGGTTTTATCCATCCACCTCTCCGAAGATGCTAAGTTGATTTATGGCACCGTGTATCGGAGGTTTGAACGGATGCGGCCGTTGTAGCAGATTTCGTCAGATTCCCCCTCGTTTGCGAGGGGTTTTTGATTGTGGAGACGCTCTTCCTTGCAGGCGCAAGCCCCTGCAGTTAATTACGTTACCGCGTAGCGATAACCACTTTCTCCTGCTCCGGAAGTTCACTTTGTGTCGTGTATGTTTGTTTTATTCTTGGTTGCCCGTGTATTGTATACGGAGACTAATTTGTGTTGTCGTCCGTAGGGCGTGGATTAGTCTAAATCCGTATATTCTTAGATTTGGGTTTGATTTGATTTAAGAATCGTTAATCTCGTTTGAGATTAAGATCAACTTAAATATTTATTAAGGATATGTTAGTCTAATTTTAGACTAAGATCTACTCAACAGGATTTAGGATCATTCAGATCCAAGAGAAGAGCATTTGGACTCTATTGCTTTAGTTTAAGGACGTTTTCGGTCCATAGCTAGTTTAAGGACGTTGCGGTCCGTTTTTAGTTTAAGGACGTTTTCGGTCCATAGCTAGTTTAGGGACGCTGCGGTCCATTGTTGGGATGTGCCCATGGTTTGGGTGTGCACCAAGAGTTGCTGATTGTCGGGACCCTCCACCTCTCTGAAAACGTTGAAGAATTACAACGACATGTATCAGAGGTATGGAGAGATATACCCTTAAACAAAATTCCAGATTGAGGAGAGAGATCATGGTGGACCGTCTAAGAATCATTGTTCATTTTTAGAAGATTAAGATTAACTTAGGAGATGTGTGATGGACATCTTTTTGGTCAATTAGTTTGGGAAGTCTTGAGCATAAAGGCTCAGTCTATTTGGAGATCCAAGACGTTTTAATCTCAAAAAAATTTAGCCAATTTAGGGCTGAAGTTGGCTTCTTATAGTGTTAAACACTAATATATGCTCAGTGCTCCCGTGCTCCCACGTGAGATTCTAAAGCAGTGTTAAACACTAAAACTTGGGGCACTCACGCGTAGCACATGAGACACCTAAAAGTTGGTGCGGTGCCCTTGGGTTCAATCCTCGTCTATATATGCAAGTGTTAAACACTTAAGTCTTATGGCCATCACGTGTGGACTCATGAGGCGCCCCAGAGTTGGACACTAATTCTTTGGGTTTGTTCCCCCTTCCTTCTATAAGTACTAAGCACTTAGCTCATATAACGCTCACGTGCGAACACGTGAGGTGCTCAAAATGTGAGTGCTGTCTTTGGAATTTTCCCCTTTTCCATATAAGTGTTAAGCAGTTGTTTGGGGGTCATGTGGTAACACGTGAAGTGCCCTAGAACGGGAACTGTCTTTGGGTTTATTCCCTTTTTCATGTAATTACTGAGCGCTCTTTTTAAGAGGTCACGTGGGAGCACGTGATTCGATCTCCTTCCTTCCTTTTTGTTCATCAGAAGTGCTCACGTGGGAACACGTGAGCTTTCGTTATAGCGTCAAACACTAATGAATTCGCAGTCTTTTCTTTACATGCACAGAGATTTTAATCCGAGTTTTGAGAATTTTAGGTCCTTTTCTTTATAAGAATTAAATCCTTTTGCAGGGTTAAACCCTAGTTTTATCAGAGGAATTAAATTCCTGTATATTTTTGGAAGAATTAAATTCTTTAGACTTAGTTCTTTCCCCTAAATTTTGAATCTGCATAAAAGAATCTCCCCGATGAGAATTAAATTCTCAACTTGTGGGGATATCTACTTCTGCAGATTTCGACCAGAAGAAGAACTAAGTTCTTTGAGAAGAGTTAAACTCTTAGTTTAAGAATTAAATTCTCTTTTGTTTTTTAGGAGCTTTTAGGTGGCTTCTGTATATTTTTTTAGAAGCTTATGGGGTGGTCTTCTCTGTACAAGACTTGAAGTCTTGGGTCCTTTATATAGTAGAAGCAAGTTTGTTGATTTAGTTAAAAAAATCTCTCATTAAGAGATCTTAATTGATCCAGAGATTTTATCCACCATTGGATTTTTTATCCAAGAACTTCTGTTTTACAGAAGATATTTTTCTTGTTTTTAACAAGATTGGGGAAATATTTTCCCATACATAATTTTTTCTGTAGATAAGTGATTTTTAATCACCATTGGATTTTTTAATCCAATGGTACTCTGTTTTACAGAGAGTAATTTTTCTTGTTTAGAAAGATTTAAGGAAATATTTTCCAAAGCGTTGTTTAGAATTTAATTCTATCAGCTTGGAAGGTGTTTAGAACCACTCACATGTAGCGCGTGATCCCCACTAAGTTAAACTTGTTTATTTATACGCAACAGTCTAATAGGGTATCACGTGCTAACACGTGATCTTCTCCGGCCTGCTATTTGTTTTAATATGGCGCCTATATATTTTGTATATAGATGCTCACGTGTTTGCACGTGAGGCTCAATTTCAGCCTGTCAATTGTCAAGCGCGGCGCCTATAATCTTTGTTCATAGGCATTCACGTGTGGGTACGTGATGCTCTCTTAGTGGGAAATTTTCCCATCGCTTGTTTCTCTCTTTTTTATAAGGGAACAAATGCCCCCACAGCGTTGTTCTCACGTGGCTTGCACGTGAGTGCAACGCTGTCATCCTTACAGCCGTTCGATCTGCCGAGGGGAACGGGAAGATGAACCGCTCTCGTCACGTCTTATAAATTCAAGGGTCTTGTCTTCTGGAAGCCACTGTTCTTTCATCTTCTTCTTTCCTTGTCTTCTTTTATCGGGGCTTGGAAATATTCCATCATACACAACCTTTTCTGTGCCTAAACTTAAATGTCTCCCTTCATAATCTGAAGCAATACTTCTCCTCTATCTCAGCTTCAGAGAATCATTTTAACAGAGAAGAGCTATGGCTTATAATCTTCCACGTGCTTGCCGGCAGTCATGGGAGGTACCTATAAAGGAAATTGTTTTGCTTCACGCCTGGTGAACCCTACTCTTACGGATGACCAATGTGATACAGTGTTGTACGAGATCTTGACTCGCAGAGGATCTCCTCTCCCCAACGGCTCCATTTGGCTCCAGATGGTTTTCTTGTCCGTGATCGATGATATTTCCCGATACGCACTCTTATTGTTCGAGTAGTCCTGTGACTGTCATGTCGCTGATCCCTTCGGGGCTGGACAAGACATCCTCAAATAATCTCCTAAATTATATTACCGTTGGGAAAGCACATCTTCCATAGAAATTGTAAGGACTTCCAAGCATTCATCGCCTCCTTGAGTCGCCAGGATCTCGCTCGGATATTTTTTTTACGAATCTTGAGGACTCATAAGTAGTTCCTTTATTTTAGTGGCATGTAACTTAGGCAAATGTGGCCCGTAGATAGTCCATCTTGACCTCCTTGTAGGGCAGCGATGGCTTAGGAAACAGTTTCAGGTCTGCCACCCAAGACTTTTTAATTTTATAAGCCGTGAGGGTCTCATAAAGGGTTTTCTCCCTACGAGTCGAGAGGATCCCGCAGGTGTATTTTCTCCTTAGAAGTCGTGAGGATTTCCTAAGTGCGTTTTCTCTTGAGATTCGTAAGGATCTCACAAGAGAATATTCCCCCTTACAAGTCGAGAGGACTCGTAAGTGGTTTTTTCCCACCTTGTCGATATTCGACTTTGGAGAGTGTGGCCCATGGATAGTATACAATAGTCCATCTTGGACCTACTTGCAAGGCCCCAGTGCTCAGGAAACAGGGTAATATCCCCGTTGCCTAAGGCTTTTTCCTTATGAGTTGAGACAAATCGAGAAGTTCTCGCAGGAACATAGTTTTCCTTACGAATCGAGACGAATCGAGAAGTTCTCGCAAGAATATCCTAACGTCACAGTTAACCTCTGGTGATAGAAGTCCATTAGGGTCTGTGGTACTAGGGTTTTTGTCTGTCGTACCGTCGCGTTGGTGTTAGTTATATGTATGCCCTAGAGGCCAGTACTGTACATACGATATATATTATAGTGGATGCTTGGACATATATAGGTAGGACTTTCTTGCTCGACATGATAGTATACTATCTGGTTGCTCTTTATCTTAACATGTACTCTGATTGTCTCTATGTTACATGTTGATAAAGCCCTTAGGATGTGTACTTGACTACCAAGACTATGATGTAGATCATACTAGTGGAGACAGTGTAGTCGCCAAGTACATCCTTCAAATGTTCCTAGTCGTGGGAGTACCGAGACAGGGCATCGATACTCCAGAGTAGACTAGCGTATGCGCTTCTTGGCCCATATGATGGGCGATGGATGATCCCATATCCATTGGTGTTTGACATCAGAGAAGGTATACGGGTGCTCAGTAGAGACTGGTTACACTGGACGGACTCGCCGAGAACTCCCAGATGGTATTATATCTCACGTCAGATGGCAGTTCTCTGGTGACACTGGTACAGGTTAGTCTGTAGACCCGAGATCGTCATAGAGTCTTGTGTGATTCCTACTATGCTTTGATTTCCATCATATCACGTCCAAGAGGGCGTGCAAAACGGTGGCTTTTGGGTACAGTCCCGAATCACATGGAGGCAATGAGCGATAGGAAGGGATTCGTCTCTCCCGGTATAGGGAGTTGATATTGCGCTGTGTTCGATTGGATATAACTAGAAATCCCTGGCCAGGGTTGCTGAGATTTACCGGTAAGTGTTATCGGTAGTTTCTCGAACTGTTATAGACCTCATATCGACACGAATTATCAAGCCACTGGGGTCTGACATTTTCCACCCCTAGGCGAGATATGCGACATATCAGACGAAGAGACCGGAATGTACGGGAGTGTTACTGATTGGATTCGAGGGAGAAAGTACAGGCTTGCTTGTTGATCTTCTGATCGCTCAATACCTGGGTGGCTATTACGTTTAGCTGACCACTTGCAGCTTGTGGGTGTTTGATATGATCATCAGCTACTGCCGGCGTATTGACGATTCTTTAGAGTCCTACACAGAGGTTTCCTAGCTCAGGCAAAATGGAGTAGGAGCACATATGTGATATGTGCAGGACCGAAAACAATAAGTGTATGTGATACCGTATTAGATTCTCGCGATATATGATATCGGCCGAGTATATGTGATATAGCCGGGTCATCGGATCAAGTGTTGATTTGATGAACTGATACAGATTATATTAGTCGGTTATTTATGAAATAGCCGGATTATCGGATCAAGTGTTGATTTGATAATTTAATGTATAATTATATATTTGATATATTAAATTACATTAACTAATATAATCTCACTTAAAGATTCTTTTTCTCACTCGGGTAATACATTGATATATATGCGATATATGTTAATTGTATTATTTTCTTTTGTTACAAAAATATATTATATATGTGATATATAATATTTTAACAAGTTATGATTACTAATGCAATATGATTAGCGGAGATTAAACATGGTTAGGGTTTGATCTGGGTTAATTTTTTCTAGAAGCTTCTAAAATCTTTTGTTTTGTTTTGAGCTAAGATATTATGTGTTGATATTTTGTGAGATATTCTTTAACCCAACCCAAACCCTTAACCCTAGTAAACTCTCTACAATGGTTAGCCTTATGGTTGCATTTGTAACTATAACTACAATTCATTATTCATCACAAATTGATTTACTTCTTCTTCTTCTTCTTCCTTTTTCATGAAAAGCTTTCTAGCTTTTTCCTTCGTGATGAAAATGAGTGAGATTAAGAAAATAAATGAGAGCTAAATTCCTACTTCATCATCCTCATCTATTCTTTTCACTTAGATTAGGGTGTTTGCTTTGCTAATACTTGATTAGCAAAGTAAGAGCTTGGGTTTGAGTTTCTTCAAGGTAGATCATCTTTGTTATCGAAGATCGGAAGCAAGCTTGCATCTTTCTTTTGTGGAGCCTCTCTAGAGTCCGGATACTCGATCGCAGCGAAGAGACCTCAACACGGAGCTTTAGAAGTGAAGGACCGGACTACAAAGGTTGTAATCCCAAACTCTTAGAAGTAAAGTTGTTTACCTGCATGTTAAAACCTAATAATCTAGCAAAGATCCTCGCTTTGGGTTGTTCGGCACGTCTAAATTTTAAATCGGGCATAGTTGATGCCTTATAGACCCTTGTAAGAGTGCCTAGTAACCCTACAGTGGTATCAGAGCCAAGGTAGAGCTTTAGGCGTCGTGTAGACAAAGTTTACAGTCTGATCGAACCCCGAAACCCCGGTCATAACCCCTCTCTGGAAATTTTCTAAAAATGTTGATTTTTTCATATTAAAAATAATCAGAAAATTAAGCAGGTGATTTTATGGACATGTATGAAAAACGACCCCCTGAATCCATCAAAGCGCCGCGGAACGGCGGCCAAACCAGGGTATTGGCGGCGGTTCCGCGGCAAGTATTGAGGATTAAGGGATAGTTTTTGAACAGTTGATCCGTAGGTAATTTTTCATGCTTCTGGAATTTTTAAATATACTCAAGTGTTGAGTTTTCTGGAGATCTTTTGCATTCGTTGATTCGATCGAAAAGTTTAACTTCGTTTATGTTTTGTCCGGATAATTTAGAACGTGTTAAAAAGTTCGAATGGATATCAATAACTCACTTTTCCCTTGTCGGAAAATTTCCAAGTGTTGGATTTTTCCTTAGTTTAAGAATGTTCTTAGTCGTGCAAGTAACGTGGTAGACCCTCTAGAAGAACACAAACCTTAACTCGATTATGTGACCGTCTGAACTACCTCTAAACCTTAGGGTTTGTAGCAGTACGGCGTTGCCACATATGAGGCGTTGGTTTGACCCTTCTACGGCTGGACCATTGGTACTGTGGCATGTGATAGATGCTTTTAAACTAATTTCAAGTGTTGAGAACTATTTGGGAAATCTTGAGTGTTTGTTTATTCGATTGGAAAGTTTAACATTGTCTATTTATCTGGAATGTGTTACAATATTTGAAATTCACAAGTAGTTATGAGATAACTAATTTGAATGTTATAAATCTAGCAGTTCAGTCTCAGATGATCGGTTGCCACGGAATTTTGATGTGATAAAAAGTCCTTCGCAATCACGTAGTGTACGCGGATACTCACCGGGTAAACTTAATAGACAGCCACGCCCCATAGCCCTGACCAAGTGACTGTGGGAGAACCCCGTCACCAAAAGCATCCGTTCGGGTGCTCGCGGCAGCGGTGTTCCGCCTTAGTGCACTTCGTCGACGGCATCGGGGGTGCGGCCATCTACTAAAGTTTGCGACGAGCATTCGATCAGGATGTCGGGAATCTTGTTGAATTGCCCGACTAGATATTGAAAAGTGTTTTCGAGATCAAGACTAAAATACGGGGTTTATAATTGTTAGGCATGCGATATCTAAGGAATTCATTTGGTTAGGCATGCGATGTCTAAAGAGGTTGCGGATTCCAACTGTTGTAGTTTTACACTTTCTTTTCTGCGACCGTAAGTGTAATATGTGGTGTATCGCCGGTTTCGTTGCTATACATCAACGACAATTGGGATACGCATATTTACTTACGTTGATGATATGTGATATTATGTGTTGCTGTGATATGTTATATTGGATCATCGTGTTTGAATAGCCGGGGGTTTTATGTGAGATAAGGGTTCATTTTCATTTATATAAAATTCATTTGTATGTAATATTCTTTTATTGGGGCACTTCCGGGCTGAGGATGATGTCACCATTATATATTATTTACTTTTCCACATAAGGATAGACCCAAGACGGGGAGCACAAGTAACCGGGTTCTAGGGTCCAGTGGGAGACTATCTCGAGGAGTCGAGACCGGGTCTCCTAACCCTAGAATTGGCAGTGTTTCTTGCCGCTCTCGTAGGGGTCTAGGGATGTGGGTTTGGCTATTCATCACGACCGTGGAATCCGTGTTTTATACAGGCTCGTATTAAAAACACGGACCTCCTGGTATATCCAATATTTCATATATGTTCTTCTGCTGCAATGTTCTGTGATGAGATCATATTACTTCCTGAGACGAATGTTTATATTATATATATGAGATATATGTTATATTGCAGATTTCGTTTCAAATGTGATACTTGTGAAGCATAATAAAATGGGACTTCATTAATGAGATTAATGAAACTAAAAGAAACCTAAAAATATTGTAGAAACTTGTTTAAAAACTGGTAGCTCTAGTTCTTACTTTGCATAGCAGTTTTCCTTTTAGAACATCCAGCACCTTATTCGATAAGGAAAGATCCGAGATCTCTTCACCGGGAGTGACCTCTTTAGCGAAACTAGCAAATGCTACAAACTCGGTTTGTCTTTTGATTGGTTCTATAGTTCTTGCTTTGCACAGCGTTATTTGTGAAATATCCTACACCTTATTCGATGAGGAAAGAGCCGACATCCCTTCACCGGGAGTGACCTCTTTAGCGAAACTAGAAAATGCCTCCAAAAAACACTCCATTTAAAAATCACTCGATTCTACAACGATATCAAGTTCATTACGCAAAGGGTTTTCTTAAAAACCTGTCGTAGCCCTCCGTCATTTCAGATAAGGACTGTTTAGTATTCGTGCTGCGTTTGTTGGCCTTTGTCAAGGCGTAGTGTGCGGTAACTGAATAGTACTTATCTGCTTATGCATATGATGCAGATTGGATTAGGGTAGTCGTACGACCTTATTGGCCTTTGTCAAGGGTCGTGTGGGTGGGTTTGATTCAATCAGGAAATGACGGGTTGAACTTGACTAGCAGCCTATGGTTTGTTGGCCTTTGTCAAGGTCATAGGAGGCTTGGGGCAAAATATTTTTGGGAATTTTAAGTGTTGAAATTTGCAATGAGATTGCATACATTCTATGAGATAGTTGGATTCCGATACCCGCTGGGAGTAAGAGTTACTCCTGGGAGAGTTTTACACATTACAATTAGCCGATCAAGTAGGTGTTAACGGGGTTATGCCCCTAGAAAAACAAGATTTATTTTAATTAGGTCCGTGCGAAAGTACGGGGAACCTCCCTCAAAGTACCGACACTGGCCTGGCTGAAAGATTGACATACTTGTAGCGTGTAATTAATCCCAGCTGGTCTTTCCTTTTAGGGTTTGAAGGAAGATTTGACTAAAACAGTGGAAGACATCCTGATTAGGTATATTAATAACCAATCTAATCTTACAAGAGCATACGCTGAGTGTTTTCTGCTCTCTCTCTCCAGGTAGAGACCATATCACGCCTTAATCAAGATAATAATACGGATGTATTGACCGAACCCGCTTGTTATACTGAGCTTGGGAACGTTGGTCCCGCTCCAACTTATAATTGTTATAAGACAGAGCAGGAAATAGGGAATTACCAGAATTCCCGTGCCGCCCAAACGAAGAAAGTGCATGCTGATGCATCTTCTTCGGGTGTGTTCATTACAAAGAACTGTTTCTCAGTATCCTTTACATCCTTGGTATGAGATACCGGATCAGGATCCCACAATATGTAAATTGTTACATGGACTACAGATAGGTAGAGAACTGAGAACGGGTGATAAGTTTCATGAGATAGAAATGGTGCAAGTGTTGCAGCCAAGTCTGTTGGTAGTTATCACCCTGTATTAACAAATACATTGATTCTGAACGAATGTTATTAGATACCGAACCTGATATACAACATCTTATCAGTCTCTTTATTAGTAAAGAAGGATATAATTTTGTATTGTTGGATAATGTTTTGAACATTTCCTATATCAAGAGTTGATCGGTTCAGGCACGTTATCTAAAAGCATATACGTTCTAAATCAAACCATAGTTATTAGTGTACAGAACACGCATAAGAGGAAGAGTTCAGAAATGAATGAGTCCTTCTTGAGGTATTGTAGACTAGGTCATATCAATGCGACCCGACTAGCTAAGTTAGATTTAGATACATATTTAAATTAGTTTGAATTTACATCTTGTGAAACTTGCCGGTCATGTCACAAAGATATGATGACCACAGCTCTGTTTAATGGAAACAGAGAAAGAGTTAGTGAACTCTTGGGATTGATACATGATGATGTATGTAAGGTCCCCTGTCTACACATGCCAAGACTGGTTCTTTATACTTCATTACATTCACTATTTATCTCTCAAGATTCGGACATATGTTTCTGTTGAAACACAAGTCTGAACCTTTTGAGAAATTCAATGAATATGAGTTAGAATTAGAGAACCAAAATGGGAATAAGTATTATGTCCTTTGATGTGATCAGGGAGGAGAATACTTGAGCACGGGATTCCTGGACTATTTTAAAGGAGAATGAGATTCTCTCTCAGTATTAATCCTCCGTATACACCACAGTACGTCGGTGTATCGGGGCGGGGCAAATACACCCTATTTGATATGGTGCGCTCTAAGATGAGTACTACTGAGTTTCCTATTTCCTTTTGGGAGTTATGCACTTGTAAAGCTGCATACCTATTGAATAGGGTTCCAATCAAATCAGATGCCTACCACTTCATATGTGATATGGAATGGGAAGAGCCCATATCTTAAGTATGTTAAGATTTGGGGTTGTCCAGCTTATGTCTAAAAGCATAATCCGGACAAGCTCGAGGCAAAGTCAGTTCTGTGGAAGTTTGTTGGATATCCCAAGCATTCGCAAGGGAATATCTTCTACCAAACTGGGGAACAAAAGGTGTTTTTGTTTCTCAGCATGCCATCTTTGTGAAAGGGAATTTCTTGTGAAGAAATTAGTGGTCATGTGGTAGAACTGGAAAGAGTTCCAGCTATATAAACTACAGCTGATGATTTGGTAGAACCAAAGGATTCAATAGTTTCCAACGAACCTCAGCCTCTCCGCCGATCTAGTAGGGTTCCTCATCCACCTGAGAGATACTTCGGTTTCTCTATGACAGTGGGAGCGAGGATTGCATCATGAGATGATGACCCAACTATTTTCGAGCTGGCCATCAGGAGTGGGACTCTGTAAGAATGGCTGGATGCTTAGCGATCTGAGATGGAATCCTTATACACCAACAAAGTATGGACTTTGGTTGCTATATCTGAAGGGTTAAATCCCCATCAGGAACAAGTATATCTTGAGAAGATTACTTGGTGTACATGGAAAAGTTGAGACTTTCAAAGCTATACTTAAATCCATCCAGATCCTACTTGCCACGGCTACATACCATGACTATGATATCTGGTGGTTGAGTGTCATGACTGCTTTTCTAAATGATATTTTAGAAGAGAACGTCTATAAGTACACAGCTAGAGGGCTTCGTAGACAGTGGGAGCAGCGGAAACGTGTGCAAGTTGTTTTATGCGATAAAACAGGCATCGCGAAGTTGGAACGTCTGTTTTGATATGGTAGTCTAAGAGTTTGACTTCATCAAAATGGTAGATGAACCTTGTATATACAAAAAGGTAGTAAGGAGTATGGTGGTGATCCTCGTAGAGTACGTGGATGACATACTCTTGATAGGGAAGGAGTTTCCTATGCTACGCTCGGTCAATCTCCTCTTATCACAAAAATTCTCCATATATGATCAAGGTGATACCTCCTAAATCCTGGGTTTTGGATCTATGAGATAGATCTAATTGGATGTTAGGATACTCAATAGTTGTAGTGAGATCGTATCAATCGATCCTAGGGAGAATCACTGGAAAAGGTTTCAGGGTTATAAGGACGACTGAATGTCAGTCGCAGGCATTGTCTTTACCCTAAGTGGAGGGACGGTATGTTGGAAAAGTTCCAAGCTAGATACCGTGACTTACTAGAAGATTAAAGGCAAAATACATCGTTACAAAGGATGCTACCAAAGAGGCAGTCTGGATACATATTAGTTCATGAGATGAACTTTGTTCCAACCATTGTGTGACAATGGAGTTATGGCTTTGGCCTAGGAACCCCCGTCCATCAGAAATCCAGATATAATTCTTAGGCAGTATCACCTGATCATGGAGATGGTTGATCTCCAAGGAGATCAAGGTTAGGAGAGTAGACACAGAGGACAACAGCGCGGATCCACTCACAAAGGCCTTTTTTCCAGTAGAGACTTTTATGGGATGGTTGAACATGAGATACTTCAACCACAGCTAATTGTTGGGTATCCGATACCACAACAGATGGCCCTAGTGCAAGTGGGAAATTGTTAGTTATATGTATGCCCTAGAGGCCATTACTGTACATACGATGTATATTGTAGTGGATGCTTGGACATATATAGGGAGGACTTTCTTGCTCGACATGATAGTATGCTATCTGGTTGCTCTTTATCTTAACATGTACTCTGATTGTCTCTATGTTACATGTTGATAAAGCCCTTAGGATGTGTACTTGACTACCAGGACTATGATGTAGATCATACTAGTGGGGACAGTGTAGTCGCCAAGTACATCTTTCAAATGTTTCTAGCCGTGGGAGTACCGAGACAAGGTATCGATACTCCAGAGTAGACTAGCATATGTGCTCCTTGACCCATATGATGGGCAATGGATGATCCCATATCCATTGGTGTTTGACATCAGAGAAGGTATACGGGTGCTCAGTAGAGACTGGGTACACTGGACGGACTCAACGAGAACTCCCAGATGGTATTATACCTCACGTCAGATGGCAGTTCTCTGGTGACACTGGTACAGGTTAGTCTGTAGACCCGAGATCGTCATAGAGTCTTGTGTGATTCCTACTGTGCTTTGATTTCCATCATACCACGTCCAAGAGGGCGTGCAAAACGGTGGCTTTTGGGTACAGTCCCGAATCATATGGAGGCAATGAGCGATAGGAGGGGATTCGTCTCTCCCGGTAAAGGGAGTTGATGTTGCGCTGTATTCGATTGGCTATAACTAGAAATCCCTGGCCAGAGTTGCTGAGATTTACTGGTAAGTGTTATCAGTAGTTTCTCGAACTGTTATAAACCTCATATCGACACGACTTATCAAGCTACTGGGGTCTGACGTTTTCCACCCCTAGGCGAGATATGCGACATATCGGACGAAGAGACCGGACTGTACGGGAGTGTTACTGATTGGATTCGCGGGAGATTGGATTCGCGGGAGAAAGTACAGGCTTGCTTGTTGATCTTCTGATCGCTCAATACCTGAGTGGCTGTTACGTTTAGCTGACCGCTTGCAGCTTGTGGGTGTTTGATATGATCATCACCTACTGCCGGCGTATTGACGATTCTTTAGAGTCCTACACAGAGCTTTCCTGGCTCAGGCAAAACGGAGTAGGAGCATATATGTGATATGTGCGGGACCGAGAACAATACGTGTATGTGATACCGTATTAGATTCTGTCACGCCCCGCTTCCCAGAGTACGCTAAGATGGGCACGTGACATAGCCAACCATGCTACCTGTGGATAGGAAAAATCCCTCCACAGTCACATTACGGCTGTAGAGATATCAAGAACAGGAAAGTAAACCAACTATCTAGTACATGTGCATAAGACAGAGTAAAAGAGTCAAGAAATAACAATGTGCGGAAGCCAAAAGGTACAATAATGAAACCTGGAAAGTAAGACTACATACCGACAGGAACTTCACCGCTCGGTCTAACAGCGGCAATACTCCTGATCAGTCTGCAACAAAGGTATAGGATCTGGGCCATGCAAAACCCAGACGTCAGCGCGTCATGTCATCAAGTAATAAAACACAAACAGGGTAACAGGCAATGCAAATATAATCATGAATGAAAAGCAGGTGTAACAGTAATGTAAATCAGGGCAGTGAAGGGTAATGTGCAGTGAGTAAATTAAACTGTTCTATTGGGCTATCTATTCTAAAGTCTTTGAAATCAATTTGATGAATCATCGATGTAACTCAATAGTATCCCGTGCATGCCCGGGACCACGGTCTACTGACTCTCAGGCTGAAACCGAGACGTGCCGCTAGGCACTAACAGGAAAGGAGTATAGACCAACGATGTCAGCAGCATCGTCATGAGGCGGGCCTAACCTCTAAAACTGATCAGTAAAAGCAAGCAACTGTTGAGTTACAAGTCAGGATTTCATCAATGATTTCCCCATACCCCTAAGTAATGTATGTCAAGTCAGGTATTCAGTAATCAAGAACTAATGCCAACGCAGGATCATGTAAGAGCAGGTTTGTCTGGATAAACAACAGGGACGGTCCGTGAGGACTACATGTCAGGTTTGTTGGCATTAGACACAAGATCATGTAACAGGCAAGCCATGATACATCAGGTCAAGTCGAGTAGTGTACTTAGATGTTATGTCATGTAAAGAGTATACGGTACCATGTCAGGTCAGTAATATGTGTAGCAAGTCATGTCAGGGTGTACAAGATAACATGTGGATGCTCATAATCGACTAACATAATCATGGTTATGAATAAACAAGCATGGTACTATCAGAGCAATAAACGGGCACAGTAACATGATAGCAATAAGTGCAGATTAAACTACTCAGTTGCACGGTTATCAGTTTGGCTTAAGGAATACTTTTAACGTTTCAGGGATGCAGTATAACACGTGTGGATGATAAAATCATATTAATATGTATTAAAACAATTTAGAGATGCAACTGAATGTGAATAAAACTAAAGGTATGCAATCGGTCGTCCTATAGGGCAAAACTGCAAAAAGGGTAATATAACTAATAAACAATTGTGATTATGTGATTTATCATTTAAATGTGATTATGTATGCTTAGTAACTAAATGCAATGGTTACCTTTCAAGTTCTAGATCTGAAATAATATAAACCGATGCAAACGGAACATCGAAATGTTATAAAACGATGCATGGGGTGCTAAATTCAAACTACAGGTATGTTATATATATAGAATAGGTATAAAATGATTCAAATAGCATATAGCAAGATTAACTTGCCTTGATCGGATCACGATACGGTAAACGGAACGTTGCGCGTCGGCGGAGAAGTCGCGACGCGCGCTCGGTACACGGAATGGGTCCAAACAACGCACGATGTGATCACATGGGTCAGGTATCCTCGCTGGGTCGTCGGGATCGTCGTCGGCACGTCGGATCCCATAGCTGCGTTCTGTGGTTGCAGAGGGGAGCCGGCAAGGGGTGGCGACGACGAGGGTTGCCGGCGTGAGGGTTTCCCGGCGAGGCTAGAGTTCGGGTGCGTTAAGGTTAAGGCTCGGTTTGCTGTCTGGGTTTCCTGGTGTGCAGGGTGCAGTGGAAGAAATGCAGAAGGAAAAATTGTCTTTGCTTCTAAATTCTTTTATGGCAGAGGCAGTATACTAGAAGCAGAATGCAAAGCTATACTTGATGGTATGATTCAATGCAAACTTATGTATTTAAAGGGGGTGGAGGTTGAATCAGATTCTAGCACAATAGTGGCATATACTACTGGGTCATGCAAGGTGAACTGGGAACTATTATATTTGGTGCAAGCTATACAGAAATTAGCAGTTGATATTGATGCAAAATTTAAACATATCTATAGGGAGGATAATACAGTCGCAAACTTAATAGCAAGACAGGAAAATTATGATAAATACTGTAGCAGTTACAACAATCAGAAAACTCCAGATGATACTACACGATTGGTTTGTCTAGATTTATCATACCTACCGACATTCAGAGTAAAAAAGGAAAAAGATTCTGACTTTGAAGATGACTTGAGGTTTGACCCTTAATAGAATGAAGCTACAGAATTATTAGCTGAAAATGCCTTAAAATGTATTAAAGACAGTATTTTGAGTTAGCTGAAGATCAAGGAAAAAAATTCAGAGTTGCTGATTTATTCTCATGAAGATGCAAGTGTTATAGCAAAAAACTTTTTCCTTTACCTGGGGCTTGCCTGGGCTGATTTGAAGGTGTATGGAGATCATTTAAAGGAAAAGGCACAGTATTTTATATGCGTAAAATGAAGATCAAAAGATATCAGGGAGCTGCTTCAGATCTGACAAGATCTTCAGTGCAAAAAGAATAAATAAGGCCTCTTTGATTCAGCCAAGTGCGGAATCTTACACGAATTAGTTCATACAAGAAGCTTTTGGTGATGAAGATCAAGGATCTTAAAGATAAAGCCAGCAAATCTACAAAGCTTTCATTTTTATACTTACCATTGAATTTCAGTGAGGGATCCGGGGGATATGAGAAGTTTTTGTTTGGTTTGATGATTTGATGGAGGAAAAAAAAGGTTTTTTTTTTCAAAGCCAAAATCGCTTTGTGAGAGAAGGAGAGCAGATAGTCTCCGCCGCTGGAGTTCGAGAGAGAGGAGAAAGAGAAAGGGAAAGGGAGAGAGAAGGCGCGTAGGGACCACCAGAAGGATTTGAGTAATGTGATTGGCTAGCTGAAACTGTTGGGAAAATTTAGTAAAGATTCAGAGCCATTTCAGTCGCTGTAAAAAATACAGGAAGAAGATTTTCAATAAATCGGAAGGACATCCCATAGGCTGGAAAAATAGAGGAAAGATATATACATCAAAGAATATTTCAACAGTTGCCAAAGCAGTGAAATTGATCAGACGAAATAAAAATATTTAATAATTTGAATTTGGCGGGATACAAAACAATTCAAAATGCGCCCAAATTGAGTCCAAAATTTTGAATTTGAAACATGAAAATTATAGGCAAGTTCCAAAATTTAGAATGAAGGATTTTGTAACAGAAAAGCATACCCCCAAGAACGGACGCACGTACGTGCGCGTAGCCGTCCAAACGCGTCCGTTTCACTGAACGGGGCGAGAGCACGATGCAAGGACGCTAGCACAAGGTTAGGGGTATCAAGCAGGCCATGAAATTGCAATTTTAATTTATTTTACAGGATTTAAACTGTTATATGCAAAATATGCGATACAGGATAAAATACCAGTATACTAAATTATGAGGTGCACCAGTCCATGCAACAAGTCAAGGCAATCTATAATAAGAGTCAAACAGGTTCAAGCAAGCGGGTCAGGTCGAATGCCAAATAACATGTAAAATACCATTCGACCCAAACACGATAAATCACGAACAGACCATGGATAAATAAATACGGAAACTGGAATTGGTATAAATGAACTCGGGTGTTACATTATACCCAACTACAAAAGAATTTCGTCCTCGAAATTCCAAGAACAAGAAAGGATAAATAATCAAGAACTACAAGGATAGGTGTGGAAACTTCTGCCAGATTTCATCTTCTCGTTCCCAAGTTGGTTTTCCATGCAAGCGATTACTTCAAGAAACAAACACAAGAGGGATAACTTTGTTCATAAGAACCTTCTTTCTCTTCGATCTACGATTTACATCGGTCGCTCCTCAAAGGTTAAATCTTCTCGTACAGTCATCTCCGAAAGATCCAATACATGTATTTCATCTCGAGCATACCTACGGGGTTGAGATACAAGAAACACGTCATGAACACTCTCCAAAGATTGCGGTAACACCAACGATACGCCACTTCTCCAATACGCTCCAAAATCTTAAAAGGTCCAACGAATCGAGGACTAAACTTTCCTCGACTTCCGTAACGGATCACCCATCTAGTCGGTGACATCTTCAAGAATACTAAATCACCCACAACAAACTCTAGAGGTCCTCTCGACGTATCAGCCCAACTCTTCTGTCGGTCTTGTGCTGCCTTCACATGACTCCGGATATTGATATTCTTCTCAACTGTCTGCGCCACCAAATCTGGTCCCACCAAACTTCGTTCACCCATATCGTCCCAACAAACAGGGGAACGACACTTGCGACCATATAATGTTTCGAATTGAACCCTCTGAATAGTCGCCTGGAAACTGTTGCTGTAAGAAACTCCACCCAATGTAGATGATCTTCATATGAACCCTTGAAGTCCAACTTGCAAGCTCTCAGCATATCTTCAAGATTTTGGATCGTTCTCTCCGACTGGCCATCTGTTTGAGGGTGATAAGCTGTGCTAAACTTCAATCGAGCCCCCAAACTTCCTTGTAAGCTCCTCTAGAAATGTGATAAGAACCGAATGTCACGGTCGGGCACGATGCTCACCGGTACTCTATGCAATCTTACAATCTCCTGTTTGGACCGTTCTGCTAACGCTTCCGTTGATTAACCAACAATCGTCAATCACCCAACTGCACTATTGCCCTTTGGACTCCGCGGTAAAGCCTTCACTAATCCATGGTTATGTGTTCCCACTTCTACCGAGGAATCGGAAGTGGTTGCAATAAACCGGTAATCCTTCGATGCTCAACCTTAATTTGCTGACACACCAAGCACTTTGCCACAAACAGGTAATCTCCTGTTTCACGCCTTCCTACCAAAACGCTGTCGTATATCTCGGTACATCCTCGTGCCTCCTGGATGTACGGGATATGTGTAACTGTGCGCCTCCTTCATAACTTCTTCGCGAATACCTCCATTGGTACACACAAACAACTATCACAACGAACTATCTTCATGAACCACTAAACTCGTTCGAAGTCCAACTTCAACCTGTTCTTGAAACTTATGCAATCTTGGGTCCTGCAATTGCACTACTTCAATATCCTCGATCAACGATGACTGTACTTGCAGTTGCATCATCTATCCCAAAGAACGCGGTAGCACGATCTCCAACTCGAATCTTCAAAAGTCTTCAATAAGTCCCCTTGGTGCAGTCAACATCAGAATTGCTGGCAACCGACTAAGTGCATCCGGCACAACATTAAATTTCCCGGATGGTACTCAAGATCAAGATCGTAGTCAGCCATCAACTTCAACCATCTTTGATGTCACACAATTAGCTCCTTCTGAGCGAACACGTACTTTAGGCTCTTGTGATCGGTGAATAATTCGACCCTTTCGCCCAGTAAGTAGTGTCTCCAAATCTTCAAAGCGAACATTACAGCTGCTAGCTCCAAGTCAGGAGTTGGGTAATTCCTCTCATGGGTCTTCAACCGTCTCAATGCATATGCTATAACCTTCCATGCCGTATCAAAACACGTCCCAAACCTTTCCCAGATGCGTCGCTGTGAATCACCAATCCCCCGGAACCGTCTGATACGGTCAAAACAAAAGCGGTTATCAAACCTTGCTCCAACGACTCAAAGGCTGACGCACACTTATTCGTCCACACAAATGGTACTTTCTTGTGCGCAAGCTTGGTCAGAGGCTCAGCCAAATGAGCAAAATTCTTCACGAACCTTCTATAGTATCCTGCAAGTCCAAGAAACTTCTGATCTTTGCAACGTTCTTCGAAATCGGCCGGTCTTGAACTGCTGCAATCTTCCCTGGGTAAACGGCGATTCCATCTCCAGCTACGATATGTCCCAAAACTTTACTTCTTCAAGCCAAAACTTGCACTTGCTCATCTTTGCATATAATCTTTCTTGCCTCCAAGTCTGCAGTGCGATCTTCAAGTGTTTTGCATGCTGCTCCTCGAGTAGACCAGAATATCTTCCATAACCATTACTAAAACTGGTCCAAGAATGGTGAAAAGATTCCGTTCATCAAGTCCATAAATATTGCCGGTGTATTCGTTACTCCGAAGGGCATCACTAATACTCGTAATGTCCATACTGAGTTCGGAACGCAGTCAACTATCTTCTGATTTAACTCGGACCTGATGATATCCGAACCGCAAATCCAGTTTCGAGAATACCCTCGCTCCACTAAGCTGCTCAAACACTTCGCCAATGCGAGGGATCGGGTACTAGTTTATAATAATCACTCGGTTTAATTCTCGATAATCAACGCACGCCTTCCCTGTGTCATCTTTCTTCTTTACTAGAAGAACTGGAGCTTCCTCAGTTAAGTTGCTGCGGCGAAACCAACCCTTCTCAAATAATTCAGCAGCCTACTTCCTGACTTCTTCCAACTCCACTGGTGCCATCGGGCAATACGCCTTTGAGGTTGGCGCTGCACCAGGAACAAGTTCAATTGCGAACCCCACGTCTTGCTTCGGCGGTAAACCTAATATGTCTTCAAACCCGTCCATGAAACTCTCAAATATAGCCGGCGCTTCTTCCTTATCCACTGCCATTGACGAAAGAACCTTGTTTGTAGGCCTAGCCCTAACTCGACTGGCCCGACAGAACTGCTTCCTCCAGCAAAACAACATCCGAATGTCCGGGAATCTGGAGAATCACCTTCCCTTCCACACAATCAATATGAACGTGAAAAGTGCCGCGAAATCCCATTCCCAAGACAACAAACAAGGAACTGCACCAGGATTGAATAATCCTAACGCGGGGAAAAACAAGAACGAGTAAGATACCAAGATGACTTCATCCGAAGTCAAGATACTGAAGAGGGTTAACTACGGTAAACATGACTCAAGCTGGCGATGAAACAATAACTGGTAAGCAATGAAACCGAGAGGAACAAGATAGTACAACGATCATGGAACAAGGAAGTGAATCAAGACCAGGACTCCAAGTTACTTAGATAGAGTACCGCATTGTAACCATGCTGCAGTTCATGGGTACAATTACATAACTCCACCTAAGTCGCCCAAATCCTAGTATCAGAATCAAGAAACGGCGAGAAACAATAGAGAACCAAAAGATTTCAGGTCGAAATGCAAAGTGGTTTGCATATCGCCCAAACAAAGGATCAAGAGAAGGATATGATTCAATAATCACGATAATCAAGGTGGCAGGACATGTTCCTAATCACAAGTATTCTGATTCGTGTATTGGGTCCAATACCCAACTACAAAAGAATCAAACCCGATTAACCTATATCCTATGGCTCTGATGTAGGGTTCCTAGGCACACTAGTGAGGTCTCATAAGGCATCGATCATGCCAAATTAAAATTTTAACGGTGCCGAGAGACCCGACTACGGATCGTTTGCTAGAAAACTAGGCGAAAAAGCTAACTAGTTAACACTTAACTACAAGATACGGAAATACAACCTTTGTAGATCCGGTGCTCCACCTCCATAGCTCCGCAACGAGGTCCTCTCCGCTGTCCAAATCAAATCCGGGCTCAAGTGTAGGCTTCGTCGGAGAATGGGCAAGCTAGGTCGTCGATGTCCATGCCGAAGATGATCTACGTCGAGGCATCGCTAAATCAAGCTCCGACTTCACCAAGTCAAGAAACTTGTGAAGAAAACACACTCTACTACTTGGCAAGTGGTAGAGGATGAAGAAATAGGAGTTGGGTTAACTTTAGAATTGGATTTCTCACTCTAATTCATCAATCACCATTGATGAGGTAAGCTTTCTTCTTGAAGTTCAAGGAAGAAGAAGAAGAAGATATGATAAGTCTTAAAATAAAAATAGAAAATAAAACAATACTTATCATACTTTTAACTCTAGTTAAGTGTAGAGAATTAACTTAGGTTAGTTAAAATGGTTAGGGTTAAGTATAAGACAAGAAAGAAGACTTAGTTAAAGTTTCAAGAAACTTCAACATAAAACAAACCATTCATTTACCTTTCTTAATTTCCAAAAAGAATAAATAAGAAAGATAAATGAATAAATAAAAATCAAAACCCTAACCCATTCATTACCATGGTTCATTCTTTACACTTAACCAAGTTTGGCATGCATCATCAAACATGATACAAGCAAGTGCACAAAATCATATCGCATATGCAATGCGCACATCCGAGTGAGAAAATCCATTTTAAAGTGAACCGATACTAGTTAATGCAAAGTAATATATCAAATATACAATTATGCATTAAATCATTAAATCAACACTTGATTTAACGATCCGGTCATGTCGCACATAACCGACTGGTATAATGAGTAACAACTTATCGAATCAACACTTGATCCGATAACCCGGCTATATCGCATATAACCGATCAATGTCACATCGCGAGAATCGAATACAGTATCACATACCGTATTATTCTCGGTCCCGCACATATCTCATATGCGCTCCTATTTCGTTTCGCTTGAGCCAGGAAACCTCTGTGTAGGACTCTAAAGACTCGTCAATACGCCGGCAGCAGGTGATGATCATATCAAACACCCACAAGCCGCAAGCGGTCTGCTAAACGTAACGGCCACCCGGGTATTGAGCGATCTGAAGATCGATGAGCAAGCCCGCTCATACTCCAGTGAATCCGACCAGTAACACTACCGTACAGTCCGGTCTGATCGTCTGATATGTCGCATATCTCGCCTAGGGGTGGTAAACGTCAGACCCCAATAGCTCGATAAGTCGTGTCGATATGAGGTCTATAACTGTTCGAGAAACTACTGGCAACACTTACCAGTAAATCTCAGCAACCCTGGCCAGGGATTTCCTGTTATAGCCAATCGGACACAGCGCAACATCAACCCCCTATACCGGGAGAGACGAATCCCCTCCTATCGCTCATTGCCTCCATGTGACTCGGGACTGTACCCAAAAACCACCATTTTGCACGCCCTCTTGGACGTGGTAAGATGGAAATCAAAGCACAGTGGGAACCACACAAGACACTATGACGATCTCGGGTCAACAGACTACTCTGTACCAGTGTCACCAGAGAACTGCCATCTGACGTGAGGTATAATACCATCTGGGAGTTCTCGGCGAGTCCGTCCAGTGTACCCAGTCTCCACTGAGCACCCGTATATCATCTCTGATGTCAAACACCAATGGATATGGGATCATCCATCGCCCATCTGTATGGGTCGAGAAGGTATACGCTAGTCTACTCTGGTATATCGATGCCCCGTCTCGATATACCCACGACTAGGGACTGTGAAGGATGTACTTATAGACTACCATGTCCCCACTAGTATGATCCGCATCATAGTCCAGGTAGTCAAGCACACATCCTAAGGGCTTTACCAATATGTAACAGAGAGACAAACAGTATACACGTTAAGGTAAAGATCAACCAGATAGCATACTATCATGTCGAGCAAGAAAGTCCTCCCTATATATGTCCCAGCATCCACTACAATATACATCCTATGTACAGTAATGGCCTCTAGGGCATACATATAACTAACAATCTCCCACTTGCACTAGGGCCATCTGTAGCAGTGGTTGTAGTATCTCATACTCAACCATCCCATAAAAGTCTCTCTCTGGGAACAGGCCTTTGTGAGTGGATCCGCTGTGTTGTCCTCTGAGTCTACTCTCCAAACCTCGATCACCCTGGAGATCAACTATCTCCATGATCAGGCGACACTGCCATAGAATATGTCTGGATCACTGATGGGACCTGCGTTCCTTGGCATAAGCCACAACTCCATTGTCACACAATGGGAGGAACATGGTTCATCTCATGAACCAATATACACCCAAACTGCCTCTTTGGTAGTATCTTAAGTAGCGATGTATCCTGCCTTTATCGTCTAGTATGTCACGGTATCTAGCTTGGAACTCTTCCAACATACCGTCCCTTTACTGAGGGTAAAGACAATGCCTGCGACTGATATTCAGTCGTCTTTATCACCCTGGAACCCTTCCAGTGATTCTCCCCAGGATCGGTTGATACTGTCTCACTACAACTAGTGAGAATCCTAACATCCATTTAGATCTATCTCATAGATTCAGAAAACCCAGGATTTATGAGGTATCACTTTGATCCTGTGTGGAGAATCATTGTGATAAGCGGAGATTGATCGAGCGTAGCATAGGAAACTCTTTCCCTATCAAGAGTATGTCATCCACGTACTCTACGAGGATCACCACCATACTCCCTACTACCTTTTTGTTTATACAAGGTTCATCTACCATTTTGATGATGTTAAACTCTTTGACTAATTCATCAAAACAGATGTTCCAACTCCGCGATGCCTGCTTTATCCTATAAAACATCTCGCACACGTTTCCGCTGCTCCCACCGTCTACGAGGCCCTCTGGCTGTGTACTTATAGACGCACTCTTCTAAATCAATATTTAGAAAAGCAGTCATGGCACTCAACCGCCAGATATCGTAGTCATGGTATGTAGCCGTGGCAAGTAGGATCTGGATGGACTTAAGCATAGCTCCTTAGAAAAGGTTTCATCATTATCCACACCTGGTCAATGAAGCAAACCTTTAACAAGTCTAGCTTTGAAAGTCTCAACTTTTCCATCTACACCAAGTAATCTTCTCAAGATATACTTGCTCCTGATGGGGATTTAACCCTTCAGATATAGCAACCAAAGTCCATACTTTGTTGGTGTATAAGGATTCCATCTCAGATCACTAAGCATCCAGCCATTCTTACAGAGTCCCTACTCTCGATGGCCTGCTCGAAACTAGTTGGGTCATCATCTCATGATGCAATCCTCGTGTAGGGTGTTTTTCGTCACCCCATTGAGATGGGAATACGCGCACGCTTGTCAGGCGTACTACAGATTCCCCCTGCCTAGGGTAGGCTGGGATTTAATGATTGTGGGGATCCGAATCTCCAGCAGCCGCGGACTAAGCTGCCGTTAATTACCCCTCGCCTTTGGGGCGAGGGAACCTCCGATTAACGGGTTAAAATGGTCATGCGAACTCAATGTGCGGTGTGCGTGTGTTTTGTTTTGAAAGGGGGGGGTTTTGGATATATCGGGAGCCACGCAGAGTTTTTACGGGGGTCCCGCTACCCGGATAGCGGGCTGGGGGTCAAGGGGGCTAGCAGCCCCCTTGCGGGGTGCGGGGCAGCGCCCCGTTAGAAATTTTTTTCTAACAGGGACAGTGTCGTGGAGTACGTGTATGTATAAATTTGTATACATATGTATATGTGTATATATGTACACAAAAGAGGGGGAAAAGACATCCAAGGGATGCGCAGGTGCGCAAGTGCGCGCGCCACGTGTCGGCACGCGGGCGACTTGCGCACTTGCGCAGTTGCGCAAGCGCGCGCCACGTGTCGGCACGCGGGCGACTTGCGCACTTGCGCAGTTGCGCAAGCGCGCGCCACGTGTCGGCACGCGGGCGCCTTGCGCACTTGCGCAGTTGCGCAAGCGCGCGCGCCACGTGTCGGCACGCGGGCGCCTTGCGCACTTGCGCAGTTGCGCAAGCGCGCGCGCCACGTGTCGGCACGCGGGCGCCTTGCGCACTTGCGCAGTTGCGCAAGCGCGCGCGCCACGTGTCGGCACGCGGGCGCCTTGCGCACTTGCGCAGTTGCGCAAGCGCGCGCGCCACGTGTCGGCACGCGGGCGACTTGCGCACTTGCGCAGTTGCGCAAGCGCGCGCGCCACGTGTCGGCACGCGGGCGACTTGCGCTCACAACAGGCTTTTAGCCTAAAAAGATTTCTCTGAAGAGAAATCAAAGAGGAGTTAGACTCCTGAGTGTTTTTTTTTTTTTTGTTGGGTTAATGGAAGGGTTCTTCTTCTTCCTCCTGTTGCTTGCTGGATCTTGAAGATCAAGAGATGTAAAATCTCAAAATCTCTCCTTTTTAAGATCTGATGGCAGATCCAAGTTCCCCTTTGTGGGTTTTGTGGTGGAAAACTATTTAGTTTTGAAAAAGGAAGAGTAAAACTCTTGATTTAATTCAAGAGAAAGAAGAAGGTTTTGGAACCTTGAAGAAGGAAGAAAGAGCTCAGCTCTAATTTTTTTTTTTGGAGAGAATGAAAAAGTATCCTTTATTCATCATCATTTTGCCTTTTATAGGCTTACATATTTGCATATAGCCCCTTGGGCTTTACAAAATGGCATTTTGCCTATTCCATGGCTCATTTGCCATTACATTTTTGCACATAAGCCATGGGCTTACAAAATATTGGCTTTATGCCCATTTTACATACATTCATGTATAAAAAATTACATAAAAATTATTTATTACATGATTTTTTTTGTTGGCATGGCGGAAGGCCAGACGCTTCGTGTTCGGGCTCGACCTGGGCATTGGCCCACTTGCTTGGGCTTGGGCCCACCTGGCTTGGGGTTGACCTTGACTTTGACTCGGTCAACAGGGGTGTAAATTTTTACCGCAACAAAGTGCCCCCCATCAATAAATGCACACAGCATATATGGGTCGTGTGCATGAAATTGATGGATCTTCTTTCACGTGGAGGCGACTTGCTTTGGTTCCCACTTTTGGGACGCACTGCCCTTTTTACGACATGGACAGTCGACGCTTGACGCGTCTCCGAGACGGAGTGTCCGTGGTAGACGTTTCCCTGACCCGGAGTGATTTGGTTCCCGATTTGTGGGGAGCTTGCACTGCCCGTTTTACGACATGGACGGTCGACGCTCTGATCCGAAGCGATTTGGGTTCCCAATTTGCGGGAGCCTGCACTGCCCGTTTTACGACATGGACGGTCGACGCTCTGTTACGAAGCGATTTGGGTTCCCAATTTGCGGGAGCCTGCACTGCCCTTTTTGCGACATAGACGGTCGACGCTCTGTTACGAAGCGATTTGGGTTCCCAATTTGCGGGAACCTGCACTGCCCTTTTTGCGACATGGACGGTCGGTGCTGCCCTTTTAGCGACGTGGACGGTCGGTGCTGCCATTTTAGCGACGTGGACGGTCGATGCTGCCCTTTTAGCGACTTGGACGGTCGATGCTCTGTTACGAAGCGATTTGGGTTCCCAATTTGCGGGAACCTGCACTGCCCTTTTTGCGACATGGACGGTCGGTGCTGCCCTTTTAGCGACGTGGACGGTCGGTGCTGCCATTTTAGCGACGTGGACGGTCGATGCTGCCCTTTTAGCGACTTGGACGGTCGATGCTGCCCTTTTAGCGACGTGGACGGTCGATGCTTGATTTGACTTGCTCTGCTTCTTGCAGTGTCAGGGGTAGACTTGACTTGCTCCGCTTCTTACGGCGTCGAGTGGAAGTTGACTTGTTGATTTTGATTTGGGTTGACATCAGCATCGCTATACTGGAATATGGTACCAGGAGCGAACCATCATCTGTCATGGAGTGGACTTTGGAATTTTGGTTTTTGTTTGGCATCTGCATTGCTGCACTGGTATAATGCCAGGAGCAACTCATCATTTGCCCCGGGAGGATTTAAGATTTTTTTTTTTTTTTTTTTTTTTTTGGGACTTTGAATGTGGTCTCACCGGTAGGACTTGGGAGAGGTTGGGATTGTTTTACGCCCGTGGATTGTATACGGTTTTGCAGGATGTATGATCCAGACCGTAGGGCCGGAAAAATTTCAGGGCTTTGTTGGCGTCTGCATCGCTGGACTGGAATGTGGTACCAGGAGCGACTCATCATTCGCCGTTGGGGTATGGGATTTGGAATTTGGTTGGCGTCTGCATCGCTACACTGGAATAATGCCAGGAGCGACTCATCATTCGCCACTTTGGGGTTGGGGACTTGGAATTTGGATCTTGTTTGGCATCAGCATTGCTGCACTGGAATAATGCCAGGAGCAACTCATCATTTGCCTTGGGAGGACTTGGGATTTGGGTTTTTTGGTCGGCATCAGCACCGCTAACACTGAAGCGAAATGCCAGGAGCGACTCATCATTTGCCGTTGCCCGTTGGGGAACGATGGCTTAGGAGATAGGTTTGGGTCCCTACCACCCAAGGCTTTTCAATTTTATGGGCCGTGAGGGTCCCATAAAAGCATTTTCTCCCTACGAGTCGTAAGGATCCCGCAGGTGTATTTTCTCCTTAGGAATCGTAAGGATTCCTAAGTGTGTTGCTCCTTTGTGAGTCGTAAGGATCTCACGCAGGGGTTTTCTCCTCACAAAGTCGAGAGGACCTTGCGAGTGTATTTCATCTCTTTTCACGAGTTTGCGCCCTTTCGGGTTTTCACAGACTCGCCGGTTGTCCTGCTGTTTTTACTCACGGAGCCCTTTCGGGTTTTCATCCGTGCCCGTTTTGCTTGTGGACATACCGTTTTTTTTTTTTGTTTGTTTTTTTTTTTTGCCGCTGGTGGGACTTTAAAAGTAGTCTCACCGGCAGGATTTGGGAGAAATAGGGGTCATTTACGCCCGTGGATTGTATACGGTTTTGCAGGATGTCTGATCCAGACCGTAGGGCCGATGTGCTCAATTCGCCTGCGACTTGGAGCATTCATGTGTAGTATTTCTTGAGATATCGGCCATTGATGGGTGGCATGGGCCTTTCTCCCTCGGCACTTATTAGTTGGTAGGATCCTCCGTCGAACACTTTCTCGATGACGTATGGTCCCTCCCAGTTCGGCTCGAATTTTCCCTTGGCATGTCGATTGGGGATGATCGGTCTTTTGAGGACCAACACCAATTCACCTTTCTTGAAAGCGCGGAGACGAGTTATCTTGTCATAGGCCCGTGACATTTGGGCTCGGTATAGCTCCAGATTTTGCTGCACCGCGAGCCTCTTTTCTTCGAGGGCATCGAGTTCTTCAAGTCGAAGGAGCACGTTTTCTTCCTCCGTCAACTCATGTTGGACGGCCATTCTTAAGCTTGGGACTTCGACTTCGAGGGGGAGGACCGCCTCCACTCCGAAGAGCAATGAGTATGGAGTGGACTGTGTTGGAGTACGGTGCGTGGTACGATATGCCCACAACGCCTCGTGAAGTTTGAGATTCCAGTCTCTCTTGTTGGCTGAAGCATTTTTCCTCAGGAGCTTGCATAGAGTCTTATTGAAGGCTTCGGCTAGCCCGTTGGCTCTTGGATTATAGATGGAGGAATATCTCCAGTCTATCTTGTGCTGAGTAGCGAACCTTGAGACATTGAAGCTCTTGAAAGAAGGCCCGTTGTCAGAAATGATTCTTCTTGGTGTACCAAAGCGGTATAGAATATTATGCTGGAAGAATGTCAGAATATCTTTTGTCTTGACTTCTTTTAGCGGGACAGCTTCAGCCCATCTGGAGAAGTAGTCTGTCGCGGCCAGTATGAACCGGTGGCCTTTAGATGACGGAGGATCAATTGGGCCAACAATGTCGGTGCCCCAAACTTCGAAGGGCCACGACGCCACTGTAGGATGCAATGGGTTGGGATGCTTGTGAATAAAATCACCGTGAATTTGGCAGATATAACATTTCTTTGCATGCTCTCCGCAATCCCGTATCATGGTGGGCCAGTAATACCCAAGCCGTTTGATTTGAAGTCGCATCTTGGGGCCAGATTGGTGAGCACCGCAAATGCCCGAGTGGACATCTTTCATGACCTTTTGGGCTTCGGCCAATGACAGACACCTGAGCCATAGTTGGTCGTATGACCTGCGGTATAACGTGTCATTTACAAACACGTATCGGAGAGCTCTTTTCTTCAGCTGAATCTTCGCAGATTTTTCTTCGGGCAGCTTGTCGTATCGGAGGTACTCTATGAAGGGTTCTCTCCAATCGGGCTCGTCTTGGATGATCGAAGCTTCTTCCGCAGGACTGCTCTTCTGTTCCGCGCTTTCCTCTTCTCGTAGAGAGACTGGGGGTAGAATTTGTCGGCTCCTGACTGTGATCAGAATTTCGTCCATGTCAGGATCAGCCAGCTCCTTGGCTAGGCGAGCGAGTATATCGGCTTTTCCGTTCAATGCTCTAGGGACTCTTGTTAGTTCGATATGAGTGAACCGTTTCATGAGTTCCACCACCCGGCTTCTGTATCGAGCCAACTCGGGTTTGTATATCTTATAGTCGCCGCTTACTTGGTTGACGACAAGCTGGGAATCACCGTAAACCCGTAGCCGAAGGATTTCCATTTCTATGGCGAGCTCCAAACCAGCTATCAGAGCTTCATACTCGGCCTCATTGTTTGTGCGAGGCTCGGTGAGAGCAAAAGAACGCCGTAGGGTTCCCATTGATGGTGTGATAAACACCAATCCTATCCCTGCTTTTATCTCCGGGACGCTTGATTTACTGGAGGTTCTTATCGATGAGGCCCCATCGAAGTAGAGCTCCCAACATGGCTCGTCATTCTCGAGATGCAGCACTTGTTCGTCGGGTAACTCACAATTTAGTGGCGACCCTTCTGGTATGGGATGAGCAGCGAGAAAGTCTGCAAGAGCTTGCCCTTTTACTGCTTTCTGAGGAGTGTAAACTATGTCAAACTCAAGTAGCATGACAGCCCATCTTGCCATTCTGCCGGCTAGGCTTGCTTTGGTCATCAAGTGTTTGAGCGGGTCGACCTTGGAGATCAGCATAACCCGATGAGCGAGCAGATAGTGCCTCAGCTTCTTCACAGCAAATATCAGAGCCAGGCATTGCTTTTCGATTGGGGAGTAGTTGTGTTCCGCCCCGATTAGAGTTCGACTGAGGTAGTAGAGGGCATTTTCTTTTCCTTCCTCATTATTCTGGGCGAGGAGCGCACCGAGTGACTCATCTAGCGCGGCAGTGTAGAGAATCAACGGTTTGTTTGGAATGGGAGCAGCCAGCACTGGAGGGTGCAACAAGTATTGTTTGATGCTTTCGAACGCTGCTTGACATTCGGCATCCCAGATAAAAGGAGCTCCTTTCTTCATGAGCTTTGAGAGGGGCCTACATCTCCCCGATAAATTTGAGATAAACCTCCGTATATAAGCAAGCTTGCCTTGAAAAGATCTTAGCTGCGTCAGACTCTTCGGAGGGGGCATCTCTATGATGGCCTTTATCTTCGACGGGTCAACTTCGATCCCTCGATGTCGGACTATGAAGCCCAAGAATTTTCCCAATGACACGCCAAAAGCGCACTTCAGAGGATTCATCTTCAGATCGTATTCCCTCAGTCTGGTGAGAACGGTCCTAAGATCTTGGGTATGATCGGCCCTGGTTTTAGCCTTGACGACCAGATCATCGACATAACATTCGACGACTTTATGGATCAGGTCATCAAAGATATTGGTCATTGCCCTTTGATATGTAGCACCTGCGTTCTTCAGTCCGAATGGCATTACCTTGTAGCAATATATTCCGATCGGGGTTCGAAATGCTGTGTGCTTCTCATCCTCAGGCGACATCTTGATCTGATTATATCCAGACGAGCCGTCCATAAAGGTGAACAGTTCGTAATTTGAGGTGTCATCGACCATCATTTCCATGACCGGTAGCGGGAAGTCATCTTTAGGACATGCCTTATTGAGGTCCCTGAAATCGACACAAACTCGGATCTGCCCATTTTTCTTCTTCACTGGGACTATGCATGCGATCCAGTCCGCGTATTTCTCTTCCCTGATGAAGCCGGCATCGATGAGCTTCTTAGTTTCCTCGATGACCTTTTCTTCTAGTTCCCTTCTCATTCTTCGAGGAGCTTGTTTGACTGGCTTAACATCAGGAGATATAGCCAACTTATGTACGGCCACTTCAGGGGAAAGGCCAGGCATTTCTTTGTATGTCCACGCGAAGCAGTCAACGAACTCACGCAACAGGGCAATTATCTGCTCTTTCATTTCCTCCGACAAGAGTGAGCTGATGTAGGTCGGCCTTGGATTATCGGGCGTTCCTAAGTCAATCTCGGTTAGCTCATCAAAGGTTGCTTGTCCGCCATCTTCGAGCTCTTGAGGAGCTTCTTCTGGCTCGGCTATCTCGTCATCATTATTCGATCCTTCGCTGGCCTCACCAACATGGATCATGTAGCACGCTTTGGAATCAGGTTGAATGTAGCCTATGCCCCGTCTATCTGGAATTCGTCCATCGATGAGTGCTCGGACCTGGGGCGGATACCATAGCCCTTCGTAAAACTTTGCTTCGGACTCCGTTTGATATAACCGGCATCCGCACTTCTTAAAGTATTCCCGCATCTCGGGCGCATAGTATCTGGGATTGAGGACGGCTCTTATGCCTCTCTCATAGGGAAGGCACGCGACAGAAAGATCGTCCGGATGCACAACGGGGTTTGACTTGTAAAACAGGATGCCCTTCTGTCCATTTTTCCTCCCGGGCACGTAGAAAGTTTTCAGCTGGTCCACGGTAGAGACTGACAATGCGTCGAGCTCTTTGCACATTTGCTCTGGTACCCTTGTAACGGCTAGGGACCCTTCTGCAACTTCGAAGGTCTCTCGTAGTTTCGCTTTTTGCATGGGGGTCCAATTTGTACCGCTGTTGCACGATAGATCCTCTTCCTCTGACTCTTCAGTGTCACTGCCAAGATGAGGGCGGACTTTGCTGCTAGATGGGCCTTCAGCATCAGATTTGTCTGTATCGCTGCTGAAATGAAGGCGAGTTTTACGGAAGGACGGGCTTCCATCGTCGGACTCATCAGTGTCGCTACCGAAATGTGGGCGCACTTGGGCGTTTTTGCTTTTGAAAGTGACAGCCGGCGCAGATTTGCTTTTGAGCCTTGGGGCTGGTCTATCCTCAGTCAGTTGTGGCTTAGCATTTTGGTGGTTCGTAAAGTACCGAGAATCTTCGTATCGGACTTCATGCACACCGAACGGCTGGATGTCTCCGTCAATACGTCTTTCTTCGCCATTTTTAGTATACTTCATGCATTGATGGAGAGTCGACGGAATGATGCCGTAATCATGGATCCACGGCCGCCCCAAGAGAATCTTATAAGATGTGTCGGCGTCGATCACGTATATCTTAGCTTCAGTTTGCAGATCCCCAAATTTGATTGGCAAAGCTATAGACCCTAGAACTTGCTGGCAATTTTGGTTGAACCCTTGAATGACAATCCTTTCCCTCGACAGGTGTCGGACGTCCATTGACAAACTCTTCAGAGTTCGCAAGTTCATGATGTTCACTGAGGACCCCGGATCAATCAATATACGATTAATTCGATCTCCGTCGCTGTACCCGGTCACGTAAAGCGGCCGATTATGCTCAGCCGTTCCCAGTAGCAAGTCTTCATCCTTAAACGTGACTGCGGCGGCATGCAAAGCGTGCTGGGCTTCTTTCATATTAATTTCCGCAAAGTGGGCCTGATACCGCTCGGGGTTTTGTAGAGCGTGGATGAGAACATCTCTAAGCTCCTTAGATAGGACCAAGGCGTCATAGATGCTCAGGAGAGACGGAAGCTTCCGGAGATGCGCCAAGACATTATAGTCCACCGAGGAAGGACTTATGTTTTCATCAGCCGGTTCTCTGCCATCTTCTTCATTAGCGACTTGTTTTTCCTTCCCTTTTGGGGCGTTGCCCTGATTCGGCGGTAGAGCCCTGCCGCTTCTGAGCTGGATTTGATTGGTCGTTGTGGCGAGCTCCTCATCCTCTTCGGGAAAACAAAGATCATCCTCGGAGTCGCTGCCAAGATGGATGGCGTAGCAGGTCACTACTGGGATCTCTTTATTGGAGTCTTCTTCTAACTCCTCCAGAATTTCAGCCGCTTGTACAGGGAAGAACTCCTTCAATTGAATCAATGTTCTTTCCTTTTGTTCATATTCTTCGAGAGAATCGATATATTTTTGAATGGTTGATCTCCCTGCAGACTCTTTTTCGCGCCGAGCTGCACTTTTCTTCTTCTTCAGCTTCTTGGATTTTGAGCCTGATGGAGCCGCATTGGCAGCTGGACTGGTAGGCTTCTTCTGCCCTTCCCATTTCGTCCTGGGTTCTTTCTGAAGTAGCTTTATCATCTTCTTCGTCTTATTAGATATGTGCGTACTCCACGGAGGCCGCGATGAGTCAGTTTCATCTCTCAGGGCAGCGGGTTCGGCTGTCTTCTCCCAGAAGGCTTCAACTTCTGTCTGTATAAAGTTGGTGGTTGCAACTTGATTGTTCACCAACACACTTTTGGACAGCTCGATCTCTCCAGCCTTGTACTGCTTCTCGACCCAATCTTTGAAGATATAGCAATCCTCGATCGCATGGCTCACTACTCGGTGGTACGGGCAATACAAAGGATTGTCAGTCATTTTTGCTTCCTGGGGTCTTTTCGACTCCGGCAATTGTAGGCCGTTGTTCAAGGCATCTTTAAATATCTTGCGGACCTTGTCCCTTCTGAAAGAGTAAACCTTGTTCTTTTTCTCCTCTAGAGAAGGCCCATCTCCTCCCAGCAATGGCTTTCGAGACCGGTTAGTTTTGGATTCGGCCGCCCTTCGCTTTTCTTCATTATCGGAGGCATTGAAGACATTGGTACTGCTGGAACTCCCGCTTCTACGGTTGTCGTCCCTCTTGCTTTTCCAGGTTTTGTCTCTCTGAAAGTCCGACGGGGACTCTTGCTTTGAGCGTTCCAGCATTTGGACTTTCTTGGTTAGCTCCTGAAATGTCTTGAGGCCTGCTGTACACAAGAATGGGACCATCCAATTGCTGAGGTTCCCAATGAGAAGGCTGACGGACTGGTCCTGCTCCAGTGGCGGTTCGCACTTGACCGTGAGATTACGCCATCGGGCGATAAAGTCAGTGTTGCTTTCATTCTTCCCCGGCTTAGTCCTCACAAGGTCGGCTATGGAGATTTTATCACTGACGCTCATGAACCTTTGCCGGAACAGAGACTCCATTTGGGCAAAGGTAATGACGGACCCATCTGGTATGCTCGCGTACCAGTCGAAAGCGACACCGGTCAGGCTGTTGACAAACTGACGAAGAAGGAGCGCGTCATTGCCCCCTGTATTTCCGCACGATGCTTTGAAGTGGGCGACGTGCTGATTTGCATTCCCCGTTCCATCAAATCTTCCGAACTTAGGAATGACGTAGCCGCTTGGGAACTCAATCAGATCGTACTGCGCGGGGTATGGCCGCCCGCTACTGCCGATTTCTTTCTGAGCTTCAGCTTCGGCCACCAATGTTTTAACCTTGCTGGTGACCAAATCCATTATTCGATCCTGTGTTAGCGGGATAGTATTATCTGGGGCCAAGGCATCCCCAGAAGCGGAGTGTGGACGGCTCTCATGTGGCTCGACCAGTCTTGGACCCGAAGGAACAGGCATTGGCTGCCTCGGATTGTCATCACCCGGCTGATTAGTAGCGGCTTGTGCTTGATTGGGAGGCGCTCGAGCAATTTGAGCCGTAAGCTGCATCACCACGTTCGTTAAGTCGTCAATCTTCGAATAGAGCTTGGCCATCTCTTTATCTTTGCTCCTGAGCTGTTTTCGAAGCTCTTGAAGCAGCTCTTGCTCCGCAGTCCTGGGGCGGAAAGTCGGCTCTTCCTCACTGTCCGAGCTTGACTCTGTGTGGACCGAGGGGTCTTTCTGCCTATCATCCTCATCGAGAGGGTTTTCTTCATCCAGCGGGGGCGGCTGTTCTTGAGCGGCGGCGACCACATTCAGGCTAGATTGGGCTTGGGATGTGGTGGCCCCATCCTTGCTTTTGCTGCGAAGGTTGTCGCTGGGGCGTCCGCCCGCCATATAGACCGTATGGATGATGTATCCGGCCGTCTTTCTATCATTGGCAGCTGATTTCATGGATTGCTGTCTTGACCCCCTTGTTTCGGTTGTTGGCAGTCGATTGAAGGCGGCTGGCTTAACCAGTTTCTTGAATGGTGATGGCGCATCTTTTCTGGGTTTTCCCCGCTGCTTTCGTGCGGCACAGAGCGCTTGATAGACTCTTGAAGAGATAGTGTCGTACTTTTTCTGTTGGGGCGGGGACACGTCTCTTTGTGGCACTGTTCGGACCGCTGTCTTCTTGATTCTGGCGGTCATGGCGTTTTTCTGAACCCACTTCAGAGGCTCGAAGGAATTGCTGATTCTTACGTACGACTCAGCCGTCGTCGCGGGGAAACCCTGCACTTGGAACTTCACATGATTCCATTTGGCCGAAGCCTTGGCCCTCTTGTTGGCTCGATACCTGAGCCGCTTCTGCCTTAACTTTTCTGTTCTAAGCACCTGGCAGACTTCAACTCTTTGGGAAGACGTCGCAGACCGGGCGATGGAAGGCCTTGGAGATACGCTCGATTGTGCATTTGTTGGAGTAATCGCGTGAGCTCGTCCGCAACATTGGATGTTGCCCTTCACATCGGAAGTCTTGCCCCAAGCTAGAGCGCCAGGGACTCGTTCAGACACCATCTTAAGTTTTGGTTGTGGTGCCTTGGCGATCACGACATTCGGCCTCTTACCCCTTGAGACCGGCTTGGCTACCTGTTCCGCTGGGATCTCTGCCAGATGAGCGCTTCCGGCAGGGTAGATGATGACAGAGCCAAACTGGCGGGGCGGTTCCTCCCATTGTCGACTGAGGCTTGCGGGGAGAACCACACGAGCGTTGATCTTGACTACGTACGGAATCGGGGTCGCTTTGGAAGTTGAATTCGTCTGGGAAGACATTGTCGTTGAAGGTTGATTGCTGCACGGAAAAAAAACATCATTTCAGTATAGGCAATCGATATGTATATTCATTGAGTTCGTATGAACATTTAACCCGAAATATGGGAGGAGAGATTTGTCCCACCGGGCGTGCCAGAATCTGTAGGGTGTTTTTCGTCACCCCATTGAGATGGGAATACGCGCACGCTTGTCAGGCGTACTACAGATTCCCCCTGCCTAGGGTAGGCTGGGATTTAATGATTGTGGGGATCCGAATCTCCAGCAGCCGCGGACTAAGCTGCCGTTAATTACCCCTCGCCTTTGGGGCGAGGGAACCTCCGATTAACGGGTTAAAATGGTCATGCGAACTCAATGTGCGGTGTGCGTGTGTTTTGTTTTGAAAGGGGGGGGTTTTGGATATATCGGGAGCCACGCAGAGTTTTTACGGGGGTCCCGCTACCCGGATAGCGGGCTGGGGGTCAAGGGGGCTAGCAGCCCCCTTGCGGGGTGCGGGGCAGCGCCCCGTTAGAAATTTTTTTCTAACAGGGACAGTGTCGTGGAGTACGTGTATGTATAAATTTGTATACATATGTATATGTGTATATATGTACACAAAAGAGGGGGAAAAGACATCCAAGGGATGCGCAGGTGCGCAAGTGCGCGCGCCACGTGTCGGCACGCGGGCGACTTGCGCACTTGCGCAGTTGCGCAAGCGCGCGCGCCACGTGTCGGCACGCGGGCGACTTGCGCACTTGCGCAGTTGCCCAAGCGCGCGCCACGTGTCGGCACGCGGGCGACTTGCGCACTTGCGCAGTTGCGCAAGCGCGCGCGCCACGTGTCGGCACGCGGGCGCCTTGCGCACTTGCGCAGTTGCGCAAGCGCGCGCGCCACGTGTCGGCACGCGGGCGACTTGCGCACTTGCGCAGTTGCGCAAGCGCGCGCGCCACGTGTCGGCACGCGGGCGACTTGCGCACTTGCGCAGTTGCGCAAGCGCGCGCGCCACGTGTCGGCACGCGGGCGACTTGCGCTCACAACAGGCTTTTAGCCTAAAAAGATTTCTCTGAAGAGAAATCAAAGAGGAGTTAGACTCCTGAGTGTTTTTTTTTTTTTTGTTGGGTTAATGAAAGGGTTCTTCTTCTTCCTCCTGTTGCTTGCTGGATCTTGAAGATCAAGAGATGTAAAATCTCAAAATCTCTCCTTTTTAAGATCTGATGGCAGATCCAAGTTCCCCTTTGTGGGTTTTGTGGTGGAAAACTATTTAGTTTTGAAAAAGGAAGAGTAAAACTCTTGATTTAATTCAAGAGAAAGAAGAAGGTTTTGGAACCTTGAAGAAGGAAGAAAGAGCTCAGCTCTAATTTTTTTTTTTGGAGAGAATGAAAAAGTATCCTTTATTCATCATCATTTTGCCTTTTATAGGCTTACATATTTGCATATAGCCCCTTGGGCTTTACAAAATGGCATTTTGCCTATTCCATGGCTCATTTGCCATTACATTTTTGCACATAAGCCATGGGCTTACAAAATATTGGCTTTATGCCCATTTTACATACATTCATGTATAAAAAATTACATAAAAATTATTTATTACATGATTTTTTTTGTTGGCATGGCGGAAGGCCAGACGCTTCGTGTTCGGGCTCGACCTGGGCATTGGCCCACTTGCTTGGGCTTGGGCCCACCTGGCTTGGGGTTGACCTTGACTTTGACTCGGTCAACAGGGGTGTAAATTTTTACCGCAACACCTCGCTCCCACTGTCATAGAGAAACCGAAGTATCTCTCAGGTGGGTGAGGAACCCTGCTAGATCGGCGGAAAGGCTGAGGTTCATTGGTAACTATTGAATCCTTTGGTTCTATCAAATCATCTTCTGTAGTTTGCACAGCTGGAACCTTTCCAGTTCTACATAACTAACCTTGCCTTGAGTTTGTCCGGATTTTGCTTTTAGACATAAGCCGGACAACCCCAAATCTTAACTAACTTAAGATATGGGCTCTTCCCTTTCCATATCACATATGAAGTGGTAGGCATTGATTTGATTCGAACCTAATTCAATAGGTATGCATCTTCTTAAGTGCATAACTCCCAAAAGGAAATAGGTAACTCAGTGGTACTCATCATAGAGCACACCTTATCATATAGGGTGTGACTGCTCCGCTCCGATATACCATCGTGCTATGGTGTATTCGGAGGAGTAATGCTGAGAGAGAATCTCATTCTCCTTTAGAATAGTCCAGGATTTCCGTGCTCAAGTATTCTCCTCCCTGATCACATCATAGGACATAATACTTATACCCGTATATCTGGTTCTCTACTTCTCGCTTATATTCTGTGAATATCTTAAAAGGCTCGGACTCATGTTTCAACAGGAACATATGTCTAAATCTTGAGAGATTATCAGAGAATGTAATGAAGTACAAAGAACCAGTCCTGGCATGTGTAGACAGGGGACCTTACATACATCAACATGTATCATCCCAAGAGTTCACTAACTCTTTCTCTGTTTCTTAGTAAACAGGGCTATGGTCATTTTATCTTTGTGACATGACTGGCGAGTTTCACAATATGTAAATTCAAACTGATTTAAATATGCATCTATGTGTAACTCTAGCTAGTCGGGTCATATTGATCTGACCTAGTCTACAATACCTCAAGAAGGATTCGTTCATTTCTGAACTCTTCCTCTTGTGTGTGTTCCGTATACTTAGAACTGTAGTTTGATTTAGAACATTAACGCTTTTAGATAACGTGCCTGATCCGATCAACTTTTGATATAGGAAATGTTCAAAACATTATCCAACAATACAAAATTTTATCATTTCTTTACTAATAAAGAGACTGATATGATTTTGTATATCAGGTTCGGTATCTAATAACATTCATTCAGAATCAATGTATTTGTAATACAGGGTGACAGTGACCAACAGACTTGGCTGCAACACTTGCCCCGTTTTCTGTCTCATGAAACTTATCACCCGTTCTCAGTTCTCTACCTTTCTGCAGCCCTATGTAACAGATTACATATCTGGGATCCTGATCTGGTATCACATACCCAGGACGTAGAGCATACAGAGAAACAGTTCTTTGTAACGAACATACCCGAAGATGATGCATCACCATGCACTCTCTTCGTTTGGGCGGCACGGGAATTCTGGTAATCCCCAATATCCTGCTCTGTCTTATAACAATTATAAGTTGGAGCGGGACCAACGTTCCCCAGCTCAGTATAACAAGCGGGTTCGGTCAATATTCCGTATTATTATCTTGATTAAGGCGTGATATGGTCGCTACCTGGAGAGAGAGAGAAGAAAACACTCAGCGTGCGCTCTTGCAAGAATAGATTGGTTATTATTTTATCTAATCAGGATGGCTCCCACTGCTTTTTATCAAATCTTCCTTCAAACCCTAAAAGGAAAGACTAGCCGGGATTAATTACACACTACAAGTTCGCCAATCTTTCAGCCAGGCCAGTGTCGGTACTTTGAGGGAGGTCCCCCGTGCTTTCGCACGAACCTAATTAATGTAAACCTCGTTTTCCCAGAGGCGTAACCCCGTTGACACCTTTCTAGACACCTACTTGATCGGCTAATTGTAATGTATAAAACTCTCCCAGGAGTAACACTTACTCGCAGCGGGTATCGGGATCCAACTATCTCATAGAAGGTATGCAATCTCATTGCAAATTTCAACACTTGAAATTCCCGATAATGTTTTGCCCCTAGCGTCCTATGACCTTGACAGAGGTCAACAAACCATAGGCTGCTAGTCAAGTTCAACCCGTCATTTCCTGATTGAAGTAAACCCACCCGCACGACCCTTGACAGAGGTCAATAAGGTCGCACGACTACCCTAAATCAATCACATCATATGCTTATGCAGATAAGCACTAATCAGCTACCGCACACTACGCCTTGACAGAGGTCAACAAACGCAGCACGAATACTAACCAGTACATATCTGAAATGACGGAGGGCTACGACAGGTTTTTCTGAAAACCTATTGCGTAATGAACTTGATATCGTTGTAGAATCAAATGATTTAAAAATGGAGTGTTTTTTAGGCTTTTCTAGTTTTGCTAAAGGAGTCACTCCCGGTGAAGGGATCGTCGGTCCTTTCCTCGTCGAATGAGGTGCGGGATATATCGTATATATCTCTGTGCAAAGAAAAAACACTTAAAAGCAATCAAAAGACAAACCGAGTGTGTAGCATCTGCCAGTTATTGCTAAAGGAGTCACTCCCGGTGAAGGGATCTCGGTCCTTTCCTTATCGAATAAGGTGCAGGATATATCATATATACCGCTGTGCAAAGCAAGAACTGTAGCTACCTGTTTTATTTTGAAATTCGATTCTACAACATCTTAGGTTTCTTTTATTTCATTAATCTCATTAATGAAGTCCCATCATTTAAGTACCTAAACATCACAGATAGATATGACGTACACTTATGCCATCCGCATTCGCCTCGATGTCCCCTCGTGCACCGTTAGGTTAGGTAACTAACGACAGAGCAGGGCAGGGCTAGCACGGGTGTAAAACATAAGTAACATCTATATAATATATCATATATACTATATACTGTATCTATCACAGAACATCACATGAACACATCACAGATATCGCAGCAGAAGAATCATATGAAATATTGGATATACTAGGACGTCCGTGTTTTCAATACGAGCCAGTATAAAACACGGATTCCACGGTCGCGATGAATAGCCAAACCCACACCCCTAGACCCCTACGAGAGCGGCAAGCAACCCTACCAATTCTGGAGTTAGGAGACCCGGACTCGACTCCTCGAGTTGGTCTCCCACTGGACTCTAGAACCCGGTTACTTGTGCTCCCCTCCTTGGGTCTATCCTAGTGCGGAAAAGTAAATAATATACATCAACGGTGACAACTTCCGCAACCTGGAAGCGCCCCAATAAAAGAATATTACATACAAGTTTTTACATGAATGAAAATGAAAAACACTCATCTCACATAAAAAACCCCGGCTATTCAAACACGACGATCCAATATAACATATCCAGTAACACATAACATCACATGTCATCAACGTAAGTAAATATGCGCATCCCAATTGTCGTTGACATATAGCAACGAAACCGGCGATATCACATATTACACTTACGGTCACAGAAAAGAAAGTGTAAAACTACAACAGTTGGAATCCGCAACCATCTCAGACATCGCATGCCTGACCAAATGAATTACTTAGACATCCCATGCCTAACAATTATAAACCCCGCATTTTAGTCTCATTATCGAAAACACTTTTCAAAATCAAGTCGGGTAATTCAACAAGATTCCCGACATCCTGATCGAATGCTCGTCGCAAACTTCAGTAGACGGCTGCACCCCCGATACCGTCGACGAAGTGCACCAAGGCGGAACACCGCTGCCGCGAGCACCCGGATGGATGCTTTCGGCGACGGGGTTCTCCTACAGTCACTTGGTCGGGGCTATGGGGTGAGGCTGTCTATTAAGTTTACCCGGGGAGTATCCGCGTACGCTACGTGATTGCGACGGACTTTTGATCACATCAAAATTCCGTGGCAACCGATCAAGTGAGACTAAATTGCTAGATTTACAACATTCATTCAGTTATCTCATAACTATTGTGAATTCCAATTATTGTATCCCATTCCAGATAAACAGAAAATGTTAAACTTTCCGATCGAACAATCGAACACCCAAGTTTTCCCGAAACAGATCAACACATGAAATAAGTCTAACAACATTCAGTTCGTGCCTCAGTAGCAACGGTCCAGCCGTAGAAGGGTCAAGCCAACGCCTCACATGTGACACGCCGTATTGCCCCAAACCCGAAGGTTCAAAGGGCAGTTCAAGACGGTCACATAATCGAGTTAAGGTTTGTTGTCTTCTAGAGGGACCATCGCGTTACTTGCACTACTTAGAACGTCGTTAAACTACGGAAAAATCCAACACTTGGAAATTTCCCGACAGGGGAAAAATTGGGTATTTATATCCGGTCGAACTTTTTAACATATTCTAAAATTTATCCGGAAAGCCAAATAGACAAAATTTGATACCCCGATCGAAACATCGAATCCCCAAAACAACTGCAGAAAATTCAACTCTTGAATAATTATTAAAAATTCCCAGAAAATCCAACTCCAGAAAATAGGAATTACTGTGCAAAGAAAAGTCAAAGAGTCTACAGTCTCGCCGCGGAACCGCCGCGCCACGTGGGCTTAGGCCGCGGTTCCGCGCCGTCATGACGGAGTTACAGCTCCGTTTTGCACAGTATTTCATAATAAACCCTGCTTGATTTTCTGGATATTTTTAATCTTGAAAAATCCACATTTTAAAAAATTGGACAGAGAGCATGTTTTATTCGGGGTTTCGGGTTCGTTCGGACTTCAAATTCCGTCTAGACTTCGCCTAAGGCTCTAGCTAGGCTCTGATACCACTGTAGGGTTCCTAGGCACACTAGTGAGGTCTCACAAGGCATCGATCATGCCAAATTAAAATTTTAACGGTGCCGAGAGACCCGACTACGGATCGTTTGCTAGAAAACTAGGCGAAAAAGCTAACTAGTTAACACTTAACTACAAGATACGGAAATACAACCTTTGTAGATCCGGTGCTCCACCTCCATAGCTCCGCAACGAGGTCCTCTCCGCTGTCCAAATCAAATCCGGGCTCAAGTGTAGGCTTCGTCGGAGAATGGGCAAGCTAGGTCGTCGATGTCCATGCCGAAGATGATCTACGTCGAGGCATCGCTAAATCAAGCTCCGACTTCACCAAGTCAAGAAACTTGTGAAGAAAACACACTCTACTACTTGGCAAGACCCGCCGGAACACCTTCCGGTCTCGGGACACCCTGGGGGTAAGAGCCTATGCTTCGCCACACTGTCACATAGTGAGAACCCCCCATAGGTCGACATCCAATGTCTAGTAGCTCTGATACCAGTGTCACCAGAGAACTGCCATCTGACGTGAGGTATAATACCATCTGGGAGTTCTCGGCGAGTCCGTCCAGTGTACCCAGTCTCCACTGAGCACCCGTATATCATCTCTGATGTCAAACACCAATGGATATGGGATCATCCATCGCCCATCTGTATGGGTCGAGAAGGTATACGCTAGTCTACTCTGGTATATCGATGCCCCGTCTCGATATACCCACGACTAGGGACTGTGAAGGATGTACTTATAGACTACCATGTCCCCACTAGTATGATCCGCATCATAGTCCAGGTAGTCAAGCACACATCCTAAGGGCTTTACCAATATGTAACAGAGAGACAAACAGTATACACGTTAAGGTAAAGATCAACCAGATAGCATACTATCATGTCGAGCAAGAAAGTCCTCCCTATATATGTCCCAGCATCCACTACAATATACATCCTATGTACAGTAATGGCCTCTAGGGCATACATATAACTAACATCTGATACCAAAAGAACCATGTCACGCCCCGCTTCCCAGAGTACGCTAAGATGGGCACGTGACATAGCCAACCATGCTACCTGTGGATAAAAAATCCCTCCACAGTCACATTACGGCTGTAGAGATATCAAGAACAGGAAAGTAAACCAACTATCTAGTACATGTCCATAAGCCAGAGTAAAAGAGTCAAGAAATAACAATGTGCGGAAGCCAAAAGGTGCAATAATAAAACCTGGAAAGTAAGACTACATACCGACAGGAACTTCACCGCTCGGTCTTGTTAGTGTATATGCCCTAGGGGCCATTATTGTATCATACTAGATTGTATATTACATAATGGAAGCTTGGGATATTCACAGTTGTATATACAGTCTTGCTAAAAATGGTAGTATGCTACTTGGTTTGTGTCTACTTTAATATGTGCATATGTTTCTTGTAACGTATCACTTATACATATTAGTAGAGCCCATAGGATGTTTGCTTGATTACCAGCGTTGTGATGGCAGTCACACTAGTGGGGGTTGGATAGTCTGTAAGCAACATCTTATACAGGTCTCTAGTCGTTGGATTATCGAGATAGGGTATCGATATTCCGGAGTAGACTAAGTGTGTACGCTTCTCATCCCAGTTGGGGAGATGGTCTGTCCCACAGCCATCAGTACGTCGTACTGGAGATAGTATACAGGTGCTCGTTAGGTTACGGGTACACCGGACAGGACTCGCAGAGGAACTGATTGGTTGGTATTATACCCGTCGTCAGTTAACAGTTCCCAGATGACATGAGTACAGCATAGTCCGCAGACTTGACACTGCTACTTCGCCTCGAGTGTGTCCCACTGTTCTTAGATTGCTACCCTACCACGGCTCAAAGGAGTCGTGCAAACAGGTAGCAGTTGGGTGCAGTCCCGAGCACTTGGAGGAAGTAGTGGTTAGATAGGATTCGTCTCTCCCGGTATTGGGAGATGATATCGCGCTGTGTCAGAGAGCCATTAAGCAAAGTCCCTGGCCAGGGCAAGCGAGATATACTGGTAGGTTCCAGTAGCTTCTCAGGGTGTAATGGGCTTCGCTCCGACACGACTTATACAGCTATTAGGGGACTGACGCTTGCCGCCCCCTAGGCTTGATATGCGATAGTCTTAGACAAACAGACCGGACTGTACGGAGATTGTCATATCAGGCTCAGTGGGAGTTCGGATGAGTTTCCTCATCGGCCTTCTTATCGACATCTAACTGGGGACCGTTACGTACAGCTAGTGCCGCTTGCGGTCTGTGGTTAAACTGATTGCCAGCGTAGTGTCGATTCTTTAGAGTCCCACACAGAGAGTTTCCCTGCTCCAGGCGAAACGATATAGAGGTCGTATGGTTTAACGACAAGGGTTCGGACGCATACTTGTGTTTACGCACGTACGACTTTTCGGACAGTTTTTACTAACCGGCTTTGGTTTAAGCCAGATTCTAGTATCGGGTTATTGGATTTATACAGTCTAAAGTTTTTCCGTATTTTCACGGATTGGAGGGGCGTTCTCGTAATTTGTCGGGAAGCTTCTAGAAGAGTGGTGACTAAGGGGTTAAGATGGCATGAGTATTAAATGCTTAATGACTCATTTGTGTGATTCATCTTTTGTATTAAATGATGCATTAATTAGTTGGTGAGTCATTTGATGAATCACACTAGGTGAATGAATCTAACCATGATGATTAATCATTTATATTATTTATTTGATAAATTGTTATGGTTGTTAAATACACATGAGCTCATTATTCATTCTCATTATCATCTTCACATTCTCTCTCCTCAAGCTCACTCTCTCTTCAAACCCTAACCCTAACCTCTCATGAGTTGAGATCAAGGGTTAGCTAGACTAATACATCCATAACCTCACTCTATATCCCCTAAGTGGCTTAGATTAGCACTTTAAGCAACCTAGTTATCTCAAGTTAGAGATTAAGCTTGGCGTAGGAGCTCTCGGGTGGATCGTCTTTGACTCGAGGAGGCCGTTGAGGTGCCGATGTTCCAAGGAGCCTACGAGGAGTGGAGGACCGCGATGAAGACCCGAAGGACTAGTATCGTGAGGTATAACTTCGTATCCGAGTAGTTAAAGCTCCGGTTGATAGTTAGCAATGGTTTAGAAACGATTCATGCGCTCAAGTCCGTGTTACGAAGCTTTGATAATCGTTTTTCATATATTCCGCCTCCCCGCAAGTTCGTGGGGTGCGTGACATGGACTTACAGTGGTATCAGAGCCAACTAAACCTTTACTAGCTTATTAGCAACTAATTAGAAGTTCGATCGACAGAAAAACACGAAAACAAAATTCGAAACCCTAACAGTTCTGTTAATTTTAAACATGTCTGAAAAATTATTTGATATGCCTTAAAATTCACAGCAGGTAAATATAAGAATTCTGGGAAAATACGGAGTTGTAACTCGTCTTGATGGCCGCGGAACCACGGCAATAGTATGCTTTTGCCGCGGATCCGCGGCGGAGTCAACCCTGAGTTGACTCCGATTTGCTCTAAAATTCATATATTTTGGTGTTCTGTTTTCTTGTATGTTCTGTTTATGCCCAGGTTATTTCAGTACAGGCTTGCTTTTGGGGTAGACACGGAATATGGTATTCGATCGATGTTCTAAGATATTTGCTAATTGGGTTTTTATCTGTAATGTTTAATGTGTTCGTAAACCTCCCCTAACTGCTAGTATGTCGGTTGGCAGGGGGTTGCACATTTCTGAAATGTTTATTGTTTGTGTATATGAACTGTGTTGGACTGTTGTGATGATTAGCCGGGGTTTGAGATGTGTTTAATATTCATTCATTCAATGTAAATGTAATATGATGTAATATTCTTTTTCGGGCACATCCAGGTTGCGGTTGTAGCCACCGTTGTATTATTTCTTTTTACTGTTTTTGCTCCTAAGATAGACCCAAGGTGGGGTACACAAACTACCGGGTACGTCAAAGTGTTTAGTGGCCTACTCACGTTGTTGAGGGAGACCACTTCACTTCGGGTACTTGACGGGTAGTTTGCCGTACCCGTAGGGGTCTAGGGTGGGGTAATGGCTATTCATCACAACTGTGTAATCCGTCTTTTATTGAAGGCTCAAAGCAAATGCGGATTGCTAGTAAATCCAATAAAATTCATCTGTGATCTGGAATGCTTATTATTGCGTCTGACGAATGTACAATATCTATATATGATAGCTATTAGACGCCACTTATGTTTTACACCCGCGCTAGCTTAGCCCCCGCTCTGTCGTTAGTTAAGTAACCTAACGGGTGATAACGAGACCCAGTGGCGAATACGGATGGCATAAGAAGGACGTGGTATTTTCGTTGTTTTCTGTAATGATAAGATTAATGATGGGACGCATTATTATAATGCAAAGAAAATAAACCAAAGTTGAAGTCGTTGGAACAAATTTAAAAGAAACCACTCGGTTAATTTAAAAGAGCAGAATTTTTTAATTACGGAGTTTTAACCACTCCTTTTAAAAAGTATCAGGTTCCTTCGTTATATCAAGTTCACTACGTTCACGGTTTTGCTAAAACCATTCGTAGCCCTCCGTCATTTCTTATGTATGGTCAGTAGTATTCAAGCTATGTTTGTTGGCCCTTAGTCAAGGCATAGTATTTGGTAGCTACTGGGGTATTCATTTTTTGCATAGATAGATGCGTTGGTTTGGGACAGTCGTATTACTTTGTTGGCCCTTAGTCAAGAGTATGTACGGGTGGGTTCAAATTAACCTGGACAATGACGGGTAGAACTTGACATGTGACTTATGATTTGTTGGCCCTTAGTCAAGGTCATAAGAGCATGGGGCAAAAATCCATATCGGAAATTTCTAAAGAAACTGAAATTTGCAGAGAGATGCATACCATTTTGGAGTTTGATGCATGTTGGTAGGATTCCTTCAACATTATCATACGATGATATTTTGGATCCCGATCCTACTGTGAGTATAAGCTACTTATCAGGAGATTCGTCAGTTAACGATCAATGCTATAAACCAAGTAGGTGCCTAAAAAGGTGTCAGCGGGGCTACGCCCCCAGAGAAAAGAGGTTATTTAATTAAGGAACTTCACGAAAGCGTTGGAAAACCTCCCTCGAAGTATCGACACTGGCCTGGCTGAACGGTTAAGCAAGTATTGTACGGTAAGAATTGTCCTGACTAATTCTTCTTTTATGGTTTGAAGAAGGATTCGAGAAACAGTGGGAGCCATCCTGTTTAGATAAACTTAAAACCAATCTAAACTTGCAACAGCATCATGCTAAAATGTTTTCTTCTCTCTCTCTTAAATGCAGCGACCTTATGACCACACATAGGCTACATCTAGATAACAAACTGACTGAATCTGACTTATATGACTGGCAAAGGTCTGTCCAGATGTCCATTGCCTATAACAAGCTGGACCACCCTATTACTACTCAAGATCCCGCCGTCTCAGGTCCAGTTTCCACTATCGCGGATATGGATATCCGTCAAACAAGGGAAAAAGATAAAGCGAAAGCTAAGTGCCTCGTGTTAGCTTCAGTTGATGGTGTATACCAGAAGTAGCACGAGAAGATGGACTTCGTTTCCATCTTTCTCCAAATAAAGATTTATATGGAGAGCAATCTCAAATCACTAGATATGAAACCTCGAACGAATTAATTCAAGCGAGGATGGCTGACGGGTCATCTGTAGGGGACAACGTCCTTACAATGACTAGCTGTATTGATGAGCTCCAGGACCTGGAGACCACGTTGGGAAACGAGTCAAATACTGACTTGATTCTACAGTCTCTGCCTCCTACCCTGAAGGAAACCAAGGAAGGAGAAGGAAAGAGAAAGGCAAAAGTTTCGAGACTGGATATAGTAAAAGAGGGACGTTCCTATTGTTACAGGAATGAACATTGGCAGAATGATTGCAGGGCTTTAGAAGCTAGTAGCCAGGATACGAAGCATGTTGTGGCTTCAGCCTTAAGTGTGTTTGTAATAGAGAACTGTATGTCAGTTAACCCTACTTCCTGGGTATTGGATACCGGGTCAGGATCTCACATCTGTAATTCATTACAGGCTCTGAGAAACCGTAGGGTTATCGGGATAGGTGATATGACCCTCACGGTTGCTAACGGAATGAGCATGGACGCTGAATCCGTAGGGGAATATCATCTTGGACAGACAACTGGGCAGATATTGATTCTGCGTAACTGTTTTTATGTACCAGGAACAACTTGTAATATCATATCTGTATCCTTACTTTCTAAGGAAGGATATGATTTTACTTTTGTAAGTGATGTGGTTCACATCCACCTAAATCAAGTTCTGATTGGGTCAGGTACATTACAAAACGGAATATACGTATTAAATCAAGCTCAGATTTTCAGTGTCCAGAACACACTTAAAAGAAAGTCTTCAGATATAAATCAGGCTTTCTTATGGCATTGTAGACTAGGTCACATCAATGAGAGAAGGTTGACTAAGTTACATAGAGAAGGATATTTGAATTGTTCGAATATCAATCTTATGCTACTTGTGAATCTTGTCTCAAAGGAAAGATGACAAAGACTCCGTTCACTGGACACGGAATAAGAGCAAGCGAGCTCTTGGGACTCGTACACAGTGACGTGTGCGGTCCAATGTCTACACATGCACGAGGTGGTTATTCCTACTTCATTACTTTTATAGATGATTTCTCTAGGTATGGATATGTCTTCTTAATGAAGCATAAATCCGAGGCTTTTGAGAAATTCCAAAAATACAAAAATGAAGTGGAAAAACAAACAGGCAAGAGTATAAAGACACTGAGATCTGATCGAGGTGGTGAATACTTAAGTGCCGAGTTCCTGGGTTACTTAAAAGAGAATGGAATTCTCTCTCAGCTTACTCCTCCATACACGCCACAACATAACGGTGTATCGGAAAGAAGGAATCGAACCCTATTGGATATGGTTCGTTCCATGATGAGTAACGCTGAGTTACCACGATCATTCTGGGGATATGCACTAGAATCAGCTGCATATCTTTTGAACCAGGTTCCTACCAAAACTGTGCCTACTGTTAGTTATATGTATGCCCTAGAGGCCATTACTATACATAGGATGTATATTGTAGTGGATGCTGGGACATATATAGGGAGGACTTTCTTGCTCGACATGATAGTATGCTATCTGGTTGAACTTTACCTTAACGTGTATACTGATTGTCTCTCTGTTACATGTTGGTAAAGCCCTTAGGATCTGTACTTGACTACCTGGACTATGATGCGGATCATACTAGTGGGGACATGGTAGTCCATAAGTACATCCTTCAAAGTCCCTAGTCGAGGGTGTATCGAGACGGGGCATCGATATACCAGAGTAGACTAGCGTGTAGCTTCTCGACCCATACAGATGGGCGATGGATGATCCCATATCCATTGGTGTTTGACATCAGGGATGATATACGGGTGCTCAGTAGAGACTGGGTACACTGGACGGACTCGCCGAGAACTCCCAGATGGTATTATACCTCACGTCAGATGGCAGTTCTCTGGTGACACTGGTACAGAGTAGTCTGTTGACCCAAGATCGTCATAGAGTCTTGTGTGGTTCCCACTGTGCTTTGATTTCCATCTTACCACGTCCAAGAGGGCATGCAAAATGGTGGTTTTTGGGTACAGTCCCGAGTCACATGGAGACAATGAGCGATAGGAGGGGATTCGTCTCTCCCGGTATAAGGGGTTGATGTTGCGCTGTGTTCGATTGGCTATAACAGGAAGTCCCTGGTCAGGGCTGATCAGAGAATTGCTGGTAAGTGTTACCAGTAGTTTCTCGACCCGTTATGAGCCTCATATCGACACGACTTATCGAGCTATTGGGGTCTGACGTTTACCACCCCTAGGCAAGATATGCGACATATCAGACGATCAGACCGGACTGTACGGTAGTGTTACTGGTCGGATTCACTGGAGTGTGAGCGGGCTTGCTCGTCGATCTTCAGATCGCTCAATACCCGGGTGGCCGTTACATTTAGCAGACCGCTTGCGGCTTGTGGGTGTTTGATATGATCATCGCCTGCTGCCGGCGTATTGACGAGTCTTTAGAGTCCTACACAGAGGTTTCCTGGCTCAAGCGAAATGAAATAGGAGCGCATATGAGATATGTGCGGGACCGAGAATAATGCGTGTATGTGATACCGTATTCCATTCTCGCGATGAATGTATCGAATGGTTGTATGCGATATAACCTAGTTATCGATTCAAGCGTTGATTCGATAAGCCGATACATTGTATACTAGTCGGTTGTGTGTGACATGACCGGATCATTGAATCAAGTGTTGATTTAATGATTTAATGTATAATTATATATTTGATATATTACTTTGCATTAACTAGTATTGGTTCACTTTAAATGGATTTTCTCACTCGGATGTGCGCATTACATATGCGATATGATTTTGTGCACTTGATTGTATCATGTTTGATGATACATGTTTACTTGTGTTTTGTGTAAAGTTTAAACCATGGTTATATAATGGTTAGGGTTTACATTTTCATATCTATTTATTTATTCATTTATTCATTTTGGAAAATGAAAAGCAAATGAGAAAATGGTGGCTTCTTTTGTTTTGTTCATGAAGCTTCATGAAGACTTTGACCAAGTGACCATTTTGTCTCATGCTTAACCCTAACCATCCCATTAACCATGATTTATTCTCTACACTTGACCATGGTTCAATTATGATAAGTATTCTTTTTACTTTTCATTTTAATTTAACTTATCATCTTCTTGCTTTCTTCTTCTTCTTCATTTTCAAGAAGAAAAGCTTGACTACATCAATGGTGGATTGATGAAATGAGTGAGAAATCCAAAACTAAAGTCTACCAACTTCCTATTTCTTCATCCTCTACCTCTTGCCAAGTAGTAGAGTGTGTTTCCTTCATAAGTTTTCATGACTTGGTGAAGTGAGAGCTTGATCTTGCGATGCTTCGACGTAGATCATCTTCGGCATGGACATCGACGACCTAGCTTGCCCATTCTCCGACGAAGCCGACGCTAGAGCCCGGATTTGATTTGGACAGCGGAGAGGACCTCGTCTCGGAGCCGTGGAGGTGGAGGACCGGATCTACAAAGGTTGTATATCCGTATCCCTTAGTTAAGTGTTAACTAGTTAGCTTTTTCGCCTAAACTTCTAGCCGACGATCCGTAGTCGGGTTTCTCGGCACCGTTAAAATTTAAATTTGGCATGTTCGATGCCTTGTGAGACCTCACTAGTGTGCCTAGGAACCCTACAGTGGTATCAGAGCCTAGCTAGAGCCTTAGGCGAAGTCCAGACGGAGTTTGAAGTCCGAACGAACCCGAAAACCCATTTCTAACATGCTCTCTGTCCTATTTTGAAAACAGTGAGTTTTTCAACATTAAAAATATTCAGAAAAATCAGCAGGTGAATTTAAGAGGTACTGTGAAATTCGTGACCCAATCTCCATCAAACTGCCGCGGTTCCGCGGCACGAGCAAGGCTCGTGCGGCGGTTCCGCGGTGGTACGGACACTTTATTAAATTTTTTTTACACAGTAACTCATAATTATTAATGCTGGATTTTCTGGAAATTTTTAATAGTTATTCAAGAGTTGAATTTTCTGGGATTGATTTGGGGATTCGGTGTTTCGATCGGAGTATCAAATTTTGTCTGTGAGGCTTTCCGGATAATTTTTAGAATATGTTAAAAAGTTCGACCGGATATAAATACCCAATTTTTCCCCTGTCGGGAAATTTCCAAGTGTTGGATTTTTCCGTGGTTTAACGATGTTCTAAGTAGTGCAAGTAACGCGATGGTCCCTCTAGAAGACAACAAACCTTAACTCGATTATGTGACCGTCTTGAACTGCCCTTTGAACCTTAGGGTTTGGGGCAGTACGGCGTGCCACATGTGCGGCGTTGGCTTGACCCTTCTACGGCTGGACCGTTGGTACTGAGGCACGAACGGAATGTTGTTAGACTTATTTCATGTGTTGAGCTATATCGGGAAAACTTGGGTGTTCGAATGTTCAATCGGAAAGTTTAACATTTTCTAATTATCTGGAATGGGATACAATAATTGGAATTCACAAAAAGTTATGTGATAACTAAATGAATGTTATAAACATAGCAGTTTAGTCTCACTTGATCGGTTGCCACGGAATTTTGATGTGATCAAAAGTCCGTCGCAATCACGTAGCGTACGCGGATACTCGCCGGGTAAACTTAATAGACAGCCTCACTCCATAGCCCCGACCAAGTGACTGTAGGAGAACCCCGTCGCCGAAAGCATCCGTTCGGGTGCTCGCGGTAGCGGTGTTCCGCCTTGGTGCACTTCGTCGACGGTATCAGGGGTGCGGCCGTCTACTGAAGTTTACGACGAGTATTCGATCAGACTGTCGGGAATCTTGTTGAATTGCCCGACTCGATATTGAAAAGTGTTTTCGATAATGAGACTAAAATGCGGGGTTTATAATTGTTAGGCATGCGATGTCTAAGTAATTCATTTGGTCAGGCATGCGATGTCTGAGGTGGTTGCGGCTTCCAACTGTTGTAGTTTTACACTTTCTTTTCTGTGACCGTAAGTGTAATATGTGATATCGCCGGTTTCGTTGCTATATGTCAACGACAATTGGGATGCGCATATTTACTTACGTTGATGACATGTGATGTTATGTGTTGCTGGATATGTTATATTGGATCGTCGTGATTGAACAGCCGGGGTTTTTTTTATGTGAGATGAGTGTTTTTCATTTTCATTCATGTAAAAACTTGTATGTAATATTCTTTTATTGGGGCACTTTCAGGTTGCGGAAGTAGTCACCGTTTGTATATTATTTACTTTTCCGCACTAGGATAGACCCAAGGAGGGGAGCACAAGTAACCGGGTTCTGGAGTCCAGTGGGAGACCAACTCGAGGAGTCGAGTCCGGGTCTCCTAACTCTAGAATTGGTAGGTTTGCTTGCCGCTCTCGTAGGGGTCTAGGGGTGTGGGTTTGGCTATTCATCACGACCGTGGAATCCGTGTTTTATACTGGCTCATATTGAAAACACGGACGTCCTAGTATATCCAATATTTCATATGTTTCTTCTGCTGCGATATCTGTGATGTGATCATGTGATGTTCTATGATAGATACAGTATATAGTATATATGATATATTATATAGGCGTTACTTATGTTTTACACCCGTACTAGCCCTGCCCCGCTCTGTCGTTAGTTACCTAACCTAACGGTGCACGAGGGGACATCGAGGCGAATGCGGATGGCATAAGTGTACGTCGTATTTATCTGTGATGTTTAGGTATTTAAATGATGGGACTTCATTAATGTGATTAATGAAAATAAAAGAAACCTAAGATGTTGTAGAATCGAATTTCAAAACAAAACAGGTAGCTACAGTTCTTGCTTTGCACAGCGGTATATGTGATATATCCTGCACCTTATTCGATGAGGAAAGGACCGAGATCCCTTCACCGGGAGTGACTCCTTTAGCAATAACTGGCAGATGCTACACACTCGGTTTGTCTTTTGATTGCTTTTAAGCGTTTTTGCTTTGCACAGAGATATATGTGATATATCCCGCACCTCATTCGACGAGGAAAGGACCGACGATCCCTTCACCGGGAGTGACTCCTTTAGCAAAACTAGAAAAGCCTCAAAAGCACTCCATTTTAAAATCATTTGATTCTACAACGATATCAAGTTCATTACGCAATAGGTTTTCAAAAAAAACCTGTCGTAGCCCTCCGTCATTTCAGATAAATCCTGTTTAGTATTCGTGCTGCGTTTGTTGACCTTGTCAAGGCGCAGTGTGCGGTAGCTAACCAGTATTTATCTGCTTATGCATATGATGCAGATTGGGTTAGGGTAGTCGTGCGGCCTTGTTGACCTTGTCAAGGGTCGTGCGGGTGGGTTTGATTCAATCAAGAAATGACGGGTTGAACTTGACTTGCGGTCTATGGTTTGTTGACCTTGTCAAGGTCATAGATCGTTCGGGGCAAAACATTATCGGGAATTTCAAGTGTTGAAATTTGCAATGAGATTGCATACCTTCTATGAGATAGTTGGATCCCGATACCCGCTGCGAGTAAGAGTTACTCCTGGGAGAGTTTTATACATTACAATTAGCCGATCAAGTAGGTGTCTAGAAAGGTGTTAACGAGGTTACGCCTCTGGGAAAACGAGGTTTACATTAATTAGGTTCGTGCGAAAGCACGGGGGACCTCCCTCAAAGTACCGACACTGGCCTGGCTGAAAGATTGGCGAACTTGTAGTGTGTAATTAATCCCGGCTAGTCTTTCCTTTTAGGGTTTGAAGGAAGATTTGATAAAAAGCAGTGGGAGCCATCCTGATTAGATAAAATAATAACCAATCTATTCTTGCAAGAGCGCACGCTGAGTGTTTTCTTCTCTCTCTCTCCAGGTAGCGACCATATCACGCCTTAATCAAGATAATAATACGGAATATTGACCGAACCCGCTTGTTATACTGAGCTGGGGAACGTTGGTCCCGCTCCAACTTATAATTGTTATAAGACAGAGCAGGAAATTAGGGAATACCGGATTTCCCGTGCCGCCCAAACGAAGAGAGTGCATACTGATGCATCATCTTCGGGTGTGTTCCTTATACAGAACTGTTTCTCAGTATCCTTTACGTCCTGGGTATGTGATACCAGATCAGGATCCCAGATATGTAATCTGTTACATAGGGCTACAAATAGCTAGAGGACTGAGAACGGGTGATAATTTTCATGAGGCAGAAAACGGGGCAAGTGTTGCAGCCAAGTCTGTCGGTCACTGTCACCCTGTATTACCGATACATTGATTCTGAACGAATGTTATTAGATACCGAACCTGATATACAAAATCATATCTGTCTCTTTATTAGTAAAGAAACGATAAAATTTTGTATTGTTGGATAATGTTTTGAACATTTCCTATATCAAAAGTTGATCGGATCAGGCACGTTATCTAAAAGCGTTGATGTTCTAAATCAAACGACAGTTCTTTAGTATACGGAACACACACAAGAGAAAGAGTTCAGATATGAACGAATCCTACTTGAGGTATTGTAGACTAAGTCAGATCAATGTGACCCGACTAGCTGAAGTTACATGTAGATGCATATTTAAATCAGTTTGAATTTACATCTTATGAAACTCGCTAGTCATGTCACAAAGATAAGATGACCATAGCTCTGTTTATTGGAAACAGAGAAAGAGTTAGTAAACTCTTGGGATGATACATGTTGATGTATGTAAGGTCCCCTGTCTACACATGCCAGGACTGGTTCTTTATACTTCATTACATTCTCTGATAATCTCTCAAGATTCAGTCATATGTTCTTGTTGAAATATGAGTCCGAACCTTTTGAGATATTCACAGAATATAAGCTAGAAGTAGAGAACCGATACGGGTATAAGTATTATGTCCTATGATGAGATCTGGGAGGAGAATACTTGAGCACGGAAATCCTAGACTATTCTAAAGGAGAATGAGATTCTCTCTCAGCATTACTCCTCCGTATATACCATAGCACGATGGTATGTCGGGGCGGAGCAGATACATCCTATTTGATATGGTGTGCTCTATGATGAGTAATACTGAGTTACCTATTTCCTTTTGGGAGTTATGCACTTGAAAAGCTACATACCTATTGAATAGGGTTCGAATCAAATCAGTTGCCTACCACTCCATATGAGATATGGTATGGGAAGAGCCCATATCTTAAGTTAGTTAAGATTTGGGGTTGCCCGGCCTATGTCTAAAAGCAAAATCCGGACAAGTTCGAGGCAAGGCCTGTAATGTAGAACTGGAAAGGTTCCAGCTATACAAACTACAGCAGATGATTTGATAGAACCAAAGGATTCAGTAGATTCCAACGAATCTCAGCCTCTCCGCCGATCTAGTAGGGTTCCTCACCCACCTGAGAGATACTTCTGTTTCTCTATGACAGTGGGAGCGAGGATTGCATCATGAGATGATGACCCAACTAGCTTCAAGCAGGCCATCGAGAGTAAGACTCTGTAAGAATGGCTGGATGCTTAGCGATCTGAGATAGAATCCTTATACGCCAACAAAGTATGGACTTTGGTTGCTATATCTGAAGGGTTAAATCCCCATCAGGAGCAAGTATATCTTGAGAAGATTACTTGGTGTACATGGAAAAGTTGAGACTTTCAAAGCTAGACTTGTTAAAGGTTTGCATCATTGACCAGGTGTGGATCATGATGAAACTTTTTCTAAGGATCTAAGCTTAAGTCCATCCAGATCCTACTTACCACGGCTACATACCATGACTACGATATCTGATGGTTGGGTGTCATGACTGCTTTTCTAAATGATGTTTTAGAAGAGTGCGTCTATAAGTACACAGCCAGAGGGCTTCGTAGACAGTGGGAGCAGCGGAAACATGTGCAAGATGCTTTATAGGATAAAGCAGGCATCGCGGAGTTGGAACATCTGTTTTGATGAATTAGTCAAAGAGTTTGACATCATCAAAATGGTAGATGAACCTTGTATAAACAAAAAGGTAGTAGGGAGTATGGTGGTGATCCTCGTAGAGTACGTGGATGACATACTCTTGATAAGAAAGGAGTTTCTTATGCTACGCTCGATCAATCTCCGTATATCATAAAGATTCTCCGTGTAGGATCAAAGTGATACCTCCTAAATCCTGGGATTTTGGATCTATGAGATAGATCTAAATGGATGTTAGGATTCTCACTAGTTGTAGTGAGATGGTATCAATCGATCCTGGTGAGAATCACTGGAAGGGTTCCAGGGTGATAAAGACGACTGAATGTCAGTCGCAGGCATTGTCTTTACCCTCAGTAAAGGGACGGTATGTTGGAAGAATTCCAAGCTAGATACCGTGACATACTAGACGATAAAGGCAGGATACATCGCTACATAAGATGCTACCAAAGAGGCTGTTTGGGTGTATATTGGTTCATGAGATGAACTACGTTCCTACCATTGTGAGACAATGGAGTAGTGGCTCATGCCAAGGAACGCCGGTCCCATCAGTGATCCAGACATGTTCTAAGGCAGCATCACTTGATCATGGAGATGGTTGATCTCCAGGGTGATCGAGGTTTGGAGAGTAGACTCAGAGGACAACACAGCGGATCCACTCACAAAGGCCTGTTCCCAGAGAGAGACTTTAATGGGATGGTTGAGTATGAGATACTACAACCACTGCTATCAGATGGCCCTAGTGCAAGTGGGAGATTGTTAGTTATATGTATGCCCTAGAGGCCATTACTATACATAGGATGTATATTGTAGTGGATGCTGGGACATATATAGGGAGGACTTTCTTGCTCGACATGATAGTATGCTATCTGGTTGAACTTTACCTTAATGTGTATACTGATTGTCTCTCTGTTACATGTTGGTAAAGCCCTTAGGATCTGTACTTGACTACCTGGACTATGATGCGGATCATACTAGTGGGGACATGGTAGTCCATAAGTACATCCTTCAAAGTCTCTAGTCGAGGGTGTATCGAGACGGGGCATCGATATACCAGAGTAGACTAGCGTGTAGCTTCTCGACCCATACAGATGGGCGATGGATGATCCCATATCCATTGGTGTTTGACATCAGGGATGATATACGGATGCTCAGTAGAGACTGGGTACACTGGACGGACTCGCCGAGAACTCCCAGATGGTATTATATCTCACGTCAGATGGCAGTTCTCTGGTGACACTGGTACAGAGTAGTCTGTTGACCCAAGATCGTCATAGAGTCTTGTGTGGTTCCCACTGTGCTTTGATTTCCATCTTACCACGTCCAAGAGGGCGTGCAAAACGGTGGTTTTTGGGTACAGTCCCGAGTCACATGGAGGCAATGAGCGATAGGAGGGGATTCGTCTCTCCCGGTATAGGGGGTTGATGTTGCGCTGTGTTCGATTGGCTATAACAGGAAGTCCCTGACCAGGGCTGATCAGAGAATTGCTGGTAAGTGTTACCAGTAGTTTCTCGACCCGTTATGAGCCTCATATCGACACGACTTATCGAGCTATTAGGGTCTGACGTTTACCACCCCTAGGCAAGATATGCGACATATCAGACGATCAGACCGGACTGTACGGTAGTGTTACTGGTCGGATTCACTGGAGTGTGAGCGGGCTTGCTCGTCGATCTTCAGATCGCTCAATACCCGGGTGGCCGTTACGTTTAGCAGACCGCTTGCGGCTTGTGGGTGTTTGATATGATCATCGCCTGCTGCCGGCGTATTGACGAGTCTTTAGAGTCCTACACAGAGGTTTCCTGGCTCAAGCGAAACGAAATAGGAGCGCATATGAGATATGTGCGGGACCGAGAATAATGCGTGTATGTGATACCGTATTCCATTCTCGCGATGAATGTATCGAATGGTTGTATGCGATATAACCTAGTTATCGATTCAAGTGTTGATTCGATAAGCCGATACATTGTATACTAGTCGGTTGTGTGTGACATGACCGGATCATTGAATCAAGTGTTGATTTAATGATTTAATGTATAATTATATATTTGATATATTACTTTACATTAACTAGTATTGGTTCACTTTAAATGGATTTTCTCACTCGGATGTGCGCATTACATATGCGATATGATTTTGTGCACTTGATTGTATCATGTTTGATGATACATGTTTACTTGTGTTTTGTGTAAAGTTTAAACCATGGTTATGTAATGGTTAGGGTTTACATTTTCATATCTATTTATTTATTCATTTATTCATTTTGGAAAATGAAAAGCAAATGAGAAAATGGTGGCTTCTTTTGTTTTGTTCATGAAGCTTCATGAAGACTTTGACCAAGTGACCATTTTGTCTCATGCTTAACCCTAACCATCCCATTAACCATGATTTATTCTCTACACTTGACCATGGTTCAATTATGATAAGTATTCTTTTTACTTTTCATTTTAATTTAACTTATCATCTTCTTGCTTTCTTCTTCTTCTTCATTTTCAAGAAGAAAAGCTTGACTACATCAATGGTGGATTGATGAAATGAGTGAGAAATCCAAAACTAAAGTCTACCCACTTCCTATTTCTTCATCCTCTACCTCTTGCCAAGTAGTAGAGTGTGTTTCCTTCACAAGTTTTCATGACTTGGTGAAGTGAGAGCTTGATCTTGCGATGCTTCGACGTAGATCATCTTCGGCATGGACATCGACGACCTAGCTTGCCCATTCTCCGACGAAGCCGACGCTAGAGCCCGGATTTGATTTGGACAGCGGAGAGGACCTCGTCTCGGAGCCGTGGAGGTGGAGGACCGGATCTACAAAGGTTGTATATCCGTATCCCTTAGTTAAGTGTTAACTAGTTAGCTTTTTCGCCTAAACTTCTAGCCGACGATCCGTAGTCGGGTTTCTCGGCACCGTTAAAATTTTAATTTGGCATGTTCGATGCCTTGTGAGACCTCACTAGTGTACCTAGGAACCCTACACCTACCACACCATATCAGATGTGGAGTGGGAAGAAACCCTGTCTAAAACATTTTAAGACATGGGGATGTCCAGCTTTTGTAAAAAAGATGCATACGGACAAGCTCGAGGCACGCTCAGTAAAGTGTAAGTTTGTGGGATATCCAAAGAACACCAAGAGATATTATTTCTATTACGCAGAGGAACAAAAGGTTTTTATTTCTCGTCATGCCTGCTTCTTGGAAACTGAATTTTTGGAAAATCAGAAGAGTGGTAGAGCAATAGAACTGGAAGAAATTCCAGAACCACAAACTACTACTGAAAGTATGGTAGAACCATAAGTTCAAGAAGAACTGGACATTCCCACACCACTCCGCAGAAGTAGTAGGCAGTCTCATCCGCCCGAGAGATACTACGGTTTTCTCATAGACGGGAATAGAGAGGATTGCACTATAGACTATGATGAGCCTACTAGCTTCCAGCAAGCCATTCAGAGTGGTGACTCAGTAAAATGGCTGGATGCAATGCGGACCAAAATAGAGTCCATGTACACTAACAAAGTATGGACTTTGGACATTGCTCCATATGGGGTAAAACCCGTAGGATGCAAATGGATCTTCAAAAGGAAGATTGGTATAGATAGACATGTTGAAACCTATAAGGCTAGACTTGTTGTAAAGGGTTTCCGTCAAAGACCTGGTTTGGACTATGACGAAACCTTTTCTCCAGTGGCTATGCTTAAATCTATTCGGGTCCTTCTTGATATTGCTGCCTTCCACGATTATGAAATCTGGCAGATGGACGTAAAGACGGCCTTTCTAAATGGTAATTTGGAAGAAAGCGTCTATATGGATCAGCCAGAAGGATTCATTCAGAGTGGGAGCAGCGGTAAAGTATGCAAGCTGCTTAAGTCCATTTATGGACTAAAGCAGGCATCGCGGAGTTGGAACATCTGTTTTGATGATGCTGTCAAAGAATTTGACTTTATCAAAAATCCAGATGAACCATGCATATACAGTAAGATTGTAGGGAGAGCTGTAGTATTCCTCGTCTTGTACGTGGATGATATTCTCCTAATAGGAAATGATATTCCTATATTACAGTCGGTCAAAAGATTCTTGTCACAAAAATTCTCCATGAAAGACCTGGGTGATACCACCTACATTCTGGGGATCCGGATCTATCGTGATAGATCAAAGAGGATATTGGGACTTTCGCAGTCCAGGTACATAGACACCATAGTAAAGAGATTCAGTATGGATGATTCTAAGCGCGGTAACCTACCGGCTTGTCACGGAATCACCCTCTCCAAAGAGATGACTCCCAAGACTGGTTTGGAAAGGGATCGCATGTTGATTATACCCTACGCTTCTGCGGTAGGCTCTATAATGTATGCGATGTTATGTACCAGACCAGATGTAGCATACGCATTGAGCGTTGTAAGCCGGTATCAGGCAAACCCAGGGGAGAAGCACTGGATAGCAGTAAAGAACATTCTCAAGTACCTAAGAAGGACTAAGGAGATGTTCTTGGTATATGGCGGAAAAGACCTCCAGATGGAGGCCTTTGCCGACTCCGGCTTCCAAAGTGACAAAGATGACTCCAAGTCCATGTCGGGTTATGTCTTTACCCTCAATGGAGGGGTGGTCTGTTGGAAGAGTTCCAAACAGGAGACCGTTGCTGACTCAACAATGGAAGCGGAGTACATAGCTGCTTGCGATGCCGCAAAAGAAGCTGTCTGGATGAAGAAGTTCCTCACAGAACTTCAGGTGGTTCCTTCCAGTATTGGTCCAATACCTCTGTATTGTGACAACAACGGCGCTATAGCTTTAGCGAAGGAAACCAGGTCCCATCATAAGTCCAGACACATCTTAATGCGGTATCACCTGATCAGGGAGATCGTAGATCGCCGGGAGATCGAGGTGAAGAGAGTAGAGACGGAGAATAACATTGCTGATCCATTCACAAAGGCCCTTCCTCAGACGCAGTTCGAGAGGCTATTCGAGATGATAGGTCTACGATATGCCAGCTCATGGCCCTAGTGCAAGTGGGAGATTGTTTGTGTATATGCCCTAGGGGCCATTATTGTATCATACTAGATTGTATATTACTTAATGGAAGCTTGGGATATTCACAGTTGTATATACAGTCTTGCTGAAAATGGCAGTATGCTACTTGGTTTGTGTCTACTTTAATATGTGCATATGTTTCTTGTAACGTATCACTTATACATATTAGTAGAGCCTATAGGATCTTTGCTTGATTACCAGCGTTGTGATGGCAGTCACACTAGTGGGGGCTGGGTAGTCTGTAAGCAACATCTTATACAGGTCCCTGGTCATTGGATTATCGAGATAGGGCATCGATATTCCGGAGTAGACTAAGTGTGTACGCTTCTCATCCCAGTTAGGGAGATGGTCTGTCTCACAGCCATCGGTACGTCGTACTGGAGATAGTATACAGGTGCTCGTTAGGTTACGGGTACACCGGACAGGACTCACAGGGGAACTGATTGGTTGGTATTATACCCGTCGTCAGTTAACAGTTCCCAGATGACATGAGTACAGCATAGTCCGCAGACTTGACACTGCTACTCCGCCTCGAGTGTGTCCCACTGTTCTTAGATTGCTACCCTACCACGGCTCAAAGGAGTCGTGCAAACAGGTAGCAGTTGGGTGCAGTCCCGAGCACTAGGAGGCAGTAGTGGTTAGATAGGATTCGTATCTCCCGGTATTGGGAGATGATATCACGCTGTGTCAGAGAGCCATTACGCAAATTCCCTGGCCAGGGCAAGCGAGATATACTGGTAGGTTCCAGTAGCTTCTCAGGGTGTAATGGGCTTCGCTCCGACACGACTTATACAGCTATTAGGGGACTGACGCTTGCCGCCCCCTAGGCTTGATATGCGATAGTCTTAGATGAATAGACCGGACTGTACGGAGATTGTCACATCAGGCTCAGTGGGAGTTCGGATGAGTTTCCTCGTCGGCCTTCTTATCGACATCTACCTGGGGACCGTTACGTACAGCTAGTGCCGCTCGCGGTCTGTGGTTAAACCCACTGCGTAGTGTCGAGTCTTTATAGTCCCACACAGAGAGTTTCCCTGCTCCAGGCGAAACGATATAGATGTCGTATGGTTTTACGACAAAGGTTCGGACGCATAAGTGTGTTTACGCACGTATGACTTTTCGGACAGTTTTTACTAACCGGCTTTGGTTTAAGCCAGATTCTAGTATCGGGTTATTGGATTTATATAGTCTAAAGTTTTTCTGTGTTTTCACGGATTGGAGGGGCGTTCTCGTAATTTGTCGGGAAGTTTCTAGAAGAGTGGTGACTAAGGGGTTAAGGTGGCATGAGCATTAAATGCTTAATGACTCATTTGTGTGATTCATCATTTGTATTAAATGATGCATTAATTAGTTGGTGGGTCATTTGATGAATCACACTAGGTGAATGAATCTAACCATGATGATTAATCATTTATATTATTTATTTGATAAATTGTTATGGTTGTTAAATACATATGAGCTCATTATTCATTCTCATTATCATCTTCACCTTCTCTCTCCTCAAGCTCACTCTCTCTTCAAACCCTAACCCTAACCTCTCATGAGTTGAGATCAAGGGTTAGCTAGACTAATACATCCATAACCTCACTCTATATCCCCTAGGTGGCTTAGATTAGCACTTTAAGCAACCTAGTTATCTCAAGTTAGAGATTAAGCTTGGCGTAGGAGCTCTCGGGTGGATCGTCTTTGACTCGAGGAGGCCGTTGAGATGCCGATATTCCAAGGAGCCTACGAGGAGTGGAGGACCGCGATGAAGACCCGAAGGACTAGTATCATGAGGTATAACTTCGTATTCGAGTAATTAAACCTCTAGTTGATAGTTAGCAATGGTTTAGAAACGATTCATGCGCTCAAGTCCGTGTTACGAAGTTTTGATAATCGTTTTTCATATATTCCGCCTCCCCGCAAGTTCGTGGGGTGCGTGACATGGACTTACAGGTCTAACAGCGGCAATACTCCTGATCAGTCTGCAACAAAGGTAGAGGATCTGGGCCATGCAAAACCCAGACGTCAGCGCGTCATGTCATCAAGTAATAAAACACAAACAGGATAACAGGAAATGCAAATATAATCATGAATGAAAAGCAGGTGTAACAGTAATTTAAATCAGGGCAGTGAAGGGTAATGTGCAGTAAGTAAACTAAACTGTTCTATTGGGTTATCTATTCTAAAGTATTTGAAATCAATTTGATGAATCATCGATATAACTCAATAGTATCCCGTGCATGCCCGGGACCACGGTTTACAGACTCTCGGGCTGAAACCGAGACATGCCGCTAGGCACTAACAGGAAAGGAGTACAGACCAACGATGTCAGCAGCATCGTCACGAGGCGGGCCTAGCCTCTAAAACTGATCAGTAAAAGCAAGCAACTGTCGAGTTACAAGTCAGGATTTCATCATTGATTTCCCCATACCCCCAAGTTATGTATGTCAAGTCAGGTATTCAGTAATCAAGAACTAATGCCAACACAGGATCAGGTAAGAGCAGGTTTGTCTGGATAAACAACAGGGACGGTCCGTGAGGACTACATGTCAGGTTTGTTGGCATTAGACACAAGATCATGTAACAAGAAAGCCATGGTACATCAGGTCAAGTCGAGTAGTGTACTTAGATGTCATGTCATGTAAAGAGTGTACGGTACCATGTCAGGTCAGTAATATGTGTAGCAAGTCATGTCAGGGTGTACAAGATAACATGTGGATGCTCATAATCGACTAACATAATCATGGTTATGAATAAACAAGCATGGTACTATCAGAGCAATAAACGGGCACAGTAACATGATAGCAATAGGTGCAGATTAAACTACTCAGTTGCACAGTTATCAGTTTGGCTTAAGGAATACTTTTAACGTTTCAGGGATGCAATATAACACGTGTGGATGATAAAATCATATTAATATGTATTAAAACAATTTAGAGATGCTACTGAATGTGAATAAAACTAAAGGTATGCAATCGGTCGTCCGATAGGGCAAAACTGCAAAAGGGGTAATATAACTAATAAACAATTGTGATTATGTGATTTATCATTTAAATGTGATTATGTATGCTTAGTAACTAAATGCAATGGTTACCTTTCAAGTTCTTGATCTGAAATAATATAAACCGATGCAAACGGAACATCGAAATGTTATAAAACGATGCATGGGGTGCTAAATTCAAACTACAGGTATGTTATATATATATAATAGGTATAGAATGATTCAAATAGCATGTAGCAAGATTAACTTGCCTTGATCGGATCACGATACGGTAAACGGAACGTTGCGCGTCAGCGGAGAAGTCGCGACGCGCGCACGGTACACGGAATGGGTCCAAACAACGCACGATGTGATCACATGGGTCAGGTATCCTCGCTGGGTCGTCGGGATCGTCGTCGGCACGTCGGATCCCATAGCTATGTTCTGTGGTTGCAGAGGGGAGCCGGCAAGGCGTGGCGACGATGAGGGTTGCCGGCGTGAGGGTTTCCCGGCGAGGCTAGAGTTCGGGTGCGTTAAGGTTAACGCTCGGTTTGCTGTCTGGTTTCCTGGTGTGCAGGGTGCAGTGGAAGAAATGCAGAAGGAAAAATTGTCTTTGCTTCTAAATTCTTTTATGGCAGCGGCAGTATACTAGAAGCAGAATGCAAAGCTATACTTGATGGTATGATTCAATGCAAACTTATGTATTTAAAGGGGGTGGAGGTTGAATCAGATTCTAGCACAATAGTGGCATATCCTACTAGGTCATGCAAGGTGAACTGGGAACTATTATATTTGGTGCAAGCTATCCAGAAATTAGCAGTTGATATTGATGCAAAATTTAAACATATCTATAGGGAGGATATTATAGTCGCAAACTTACTAGCAAGACAGGCAAATTATGATAAATACAGTAGCAGTTACAACAATCAGAAAACTCCAGATGATACTACACGATTGGTTTGTCTAGATTTATCATACCTACCGACATTCAGAGTAAAAAAGGAAAAAGATTCTGACTTTGAAGATGACTTGAGGTTTGACCCTTAATAGAATGAAGCTATAGAATTATTAGCTGAAAATGCCTTAAAAAGTATTAAAGACAGTATTTTGAGTTAGCTGAAGATCAAGAAAAAAAATTCAGAGTTGCTGATTTATTCTCATGTAGATGCAAGTGTTATAGCAAAAAACTTTTTCCTTTACCTGGGGCTTGCCTGGGCTGATTTGAAGGTGTATGGAGATCATTTAAAGGAAAAGGCACAGTATTTTATATGCGTAAAATGAAGATCAAAAGATATCAGGGAGCTGCTTCAGATCTGACAAGATCTTCAGTGCAAAAAGAATAAATAAGGCCTCTTTGATTCAGCTAAGTGCGGAATCTTACACGAATTAGTTCATACAAGAAGCTTTTGGTGATGAAGATCAAGGATCTTAAAGATAAAGCCAGCAAATCTACAAAGCTTTCATTTTTATACTTACCATTGAATTTCAGTGAGGGATCCGGGGGATATGAGAATTTTTGTTTGGTTTGATGATTTGATGGAGGAAAAAAAAGGTTTTTTTTTTCAAAGCCAAAATCGCTTTGTGAGAGAAGGAGAGCAGATAGTCTCCGCCGCTGGAGTTCGAGAGAGAGGAGAAAGAGAAAGGGAAAGAGAGAGAGAAGGCGCGTAGGACCACCAGAAGGATTTGAGTAATGTGATTGGCTAGGTGAAACTGTGGGGGAAATTTAGTAAAGATTCAGAGCCATTTCAATAGCTGTAAAAATATAGGAAGAAGATTTTCAATAAATCAGAAGGACATCCCATAGGCTGGAAAAATAGAGGAAAGATATATGCATCAAAGAATATTTCAACAGTTGCCAAAGCAGTGAAATTGATCAAACGAAATAAAAATATTTAATAATTTGAATTTGGCGGGATACAAAACAATTCAGAAATGCGCCCAGATTGAGTCCAAAATTTTGAATTTGAAACATGAAAATTATAAGCAAGTTCCAAAATTTAGAATGAAGGATTTTGTAACAGAAAAGCATACCCCCAAGAACGGACGCACGTACGTGCGCGTAGCCGTCCAAACGCGTCCGTTTCACTGAACGGGGCGAGAGCACGATGCAAGGACGCTAGCACAAGATTAGGGGTATCAACCAGGCCATGAAATTGCAATTTTAATTTATTTTACAAGATTTAAACTGTTATATGCAAAAGATGCGATACAGGATAAAATACCAGTATACTAAATTATGGGGTGCACGAGTCCATGCAACAAGTTAAGGCAATCTATAATAAGATTCAAACAGGTTCAAGGATGCGGGTCGGGTCGAATGCCCAGTAACATGTAAAATACCATTTGACCCAAACACGATAAATCACGAACAGACCATGGATAAGTAAATACGGAAACTGGAATTGGTATAAATGAACTCGGGTGTTACAGATTCTCACGATATGTGATATCGGCCGGGTATATGTAATATAGCCGGGTCATCAGATCAAGTGTTGATTCGATGAACCGATACAGATTATATTAGTCAGTTATTTATGAAATAGCCGGATTATCAGATCAAGTGTTGATTTGATAATTTAATGTATAATTATATATTTGATATATTAAATTACATTAACTAATATAAACTCACTTAAACATTCTTTTTCTCACTCGAGTAATACATTGATATATATGCGATATATGTTAATTGTATTATTTCTTTTGTTACAAAAATATACTATATATGTGATATATAATATTGTAACAAGTTATGATTACTAATGCAACATGATTAGTGGAGATTAAACATGGTTAGGGTTTGATTCGGGTTAATTTTTTCTAGAAGCTTCTAAAAGCTTTTGTTTTGTTTTGAGCTAAGATATTATGTGTTGACATTTTGTGAGATATTCTTTAACCCAACCCAAACTCTTAACCCAAATAAACTCTCTACAATGGTTAGCCTCTTCATCTTTAACTATGGTTGCATTTGTAATTATAACTACAATTCATTATTCATCACAAATTGATTTGCTTCTTCTTCTTCTTCCTTTTTCAAGAAAAGCTTTCTAGCTTTTTCCTTTGTGATGAAAATGAGTGAGATTAAGAAAATAAATGAGAGCTAAATTCCTATTTCATCATCCTCATCTATTCTTGCCACTTATATTAGGGTGTTTGCTTTGCTAATACTTGATTAGCAAAGCAAGAGCTTGGGTTTGAGTTTCTTCACGGTAGATCATCTTTGTTATCGAAGATCGGAAGTAAGCTTGCATCTTTCTTTTGTGGAGCCTATCTAGAGTCCGGATACTCGATGATCGCAGCGAAGGGACCTCAACACGGAGCTTTAGAAGTGAAGGACCGGACTACAAAGGTTGTAATCCCAAACTCTTAGAAGTAAAGTTGTTTACTTGCATGTTAAACCCTAATAATCTAGCAGAGATCCTCGCTTTGGGTTGTTCGGCACGTCTAAATTTTAAATCGGGCATGGTTGATGCCTTATAGACCTTTGTAAGAGTGCCTAGTAACCCTACAGTTGGCCGATGTATTCCCCGATATGCAATCTTGCTATTTGAGTAGCCCTAGGACTGTCGTGTCTCTGATCCCTTCGAGAGCTGGACAAGACGACTTCAAGTAATCTCCCAGGTTATATTACCATCGGAAGAGCAAACGTTAGGGATTTTCCATGCCGCTTTTTACTTAAGATTAGACTCAATTTGGGAGCCCCGATGAGTTACAACCACTCCGCGCTGGTGTGGGATGATCTCCGATAGTCTTTCAGGTTTTATTTAAGTTGACGTCAAGACCCTGAAGCTAAGGATCTTCCTTTGCTTCGTTTGTTGATATTGTGTATACAATATTGCGACGAATGTCGAGGTTGTCTCTAGGTTGTCTGTGAACCGTCAAGTCTTGGAACTAGGGAGTTTTCTATGGCTCCATTGTTTTGATCCTGGGGTCGGTTGTTGACGTTGCGTCTGCATCCTACTGGTGTGAGAAGGAACGTCGTTGTTGATCTCTAGGTTGTAGATATTGCTGTCGAGACCCTGAAGTTGGGGATCTTCCTTTGCTTCGTTTGTTGATATTGTGTCTGCTATATTGCGATGAATGTAGAGGTTGTCTCTAGATTGTTGGTGAACCGTCAAGCTTTGGAACTAGGGACATTGCCATGGCTCTGTTGTTTTGACCCTGGGGTCATTTATTGACATCGCATCTGCATCCTGTTGGAGTGAGAAGGAATGCCGTTGTTGATCTCTAAACTGTAGATGTTGCTGTCGAGATCTGGCTCTCTTTCTGGTGGAGCCTGGTGGGAAAATGTTGTTCCCTTTTTCATTTGTGCCCATGGATTGTATATAGGGGACGATGTGGACTCACCTGTAGGGCAGAAGTTTCATTTTTTTAATTTCTTTCCGCGATGCTTTATCATTTCAGCTTTTCTTTATATCGCGAAAGTCATGATTGTTCAATCATTTCGGCTTTTTATCGCGGTGCCCAAACATTTCGGCTATTTTTCTTTTTACTCGGTGTTTTTTTATTACGAGTTGCCCAAACATTTCGGCTATTTTTATATGCATACGTTTTGCACGCTAATTTTTATTATGAGTTGCCCCATCATTTCGGCTATTTCATATGCATTTTTGTAACGACCCCAATATTAATATATCTCTGTATTTTCTTTCTTTAGTAAAATATTTTATTTATTTATTCTTAGTAGTTTCTGTATATTTTGTTTTTTATAAATATATTATTTTATTATTTCATCTATTTTTCCCAAACACATTTCTTTAAAACTAAATTTAAACTTTTTTTCAAATTAAACTTAAGACCTAACCCAGCCCATAACTCAAATCCAATTTCATTTTCGTTTCTTTAATAAAACTATGAGCCCAAAAGCCCACTTTCTTTTTAAGCAACATCATATATTCAATTATTATTAAATATGTTTATGAACAACCTTGTAGCTCATTGGTTAAGTTTTTTCATTGTTATTCCATAGATCACATGTTCAAATCCCCATTCTTGCAATTATTTTTTTATCAATTTTTTATTCTTCTCATAACTTACAAATGAGACCTTTCATTTCCAAAATTAATGGTGACCTTTCATTTCTTTTTTAATTCTCATGTTGAATGCATATATTATTATAGATAATTCACCATTACACCATCTTTATTTGACTCCCTCTTTCTTTTTCTTCCTCACATTTTTCTATCTCTCCCTGCTCCCTCTTCACCTAGAGTCCTAGAAGAAGAACACCAAGAAGTTTCAAGAAAATCTCGCTAGTAACGCGAGATTATCGGTGGATAAACAAGTCCGGTGACAATACCGGCTTGTGTATGTAAGTCCTTTCTCTCTTTCCCTCCCTCCATCTCCTTCTCTCTATCTTTCTCTTGTCATATTGACATGATAAACTTCTCTCATCATATCATAGTCCCTAAATAATTAATTAAATGGATACATATCTAAATAATGAACACACATAAATATACACACATATATATTTTGTAAAGTCTTTTTCATTACTCTCAATCCATATGTTAAGATTTCATAGTAACCAATTAGGATTGCATCGTTTGTTGTTGTATTTTAAATTACTTTATTTAAAGTTTGTAAAAAAAATAAAGTTACGAATAAATACCATGATTTCCTCATTTATGACATATCAATATCTTTACTTTTAAAATAATTTTTAGAATTAATTTTTACTTCTGAAAATTTCAGGAAATTTACATATGATAGAATGTATTATTTTGTACATGCTGTAAAATTTAGATCAAACCGTATAACGGTTTAGGAATTATATCGTTTTCATTCATTGTTCGTAAAAACAGAAAACTGTATTTATCGGTCAACTTCTTAGACACATATCTTAGTCTACCGATATCCAAATTGAGCAAAATCAGGTGTTTTGGATATCTAAATTGAATAATATATAGTTTCATAGTTTTAAGCTTTTACTGAAAATTGACGTGAAATATAGAAACTGCGTTACAATATTAAGCGACGAATCTGGACAGAATCTGTCCTGATTCGCACACTGTTTTTAAATTAGACATAATTCAAACTCCCGATGTCCGTTCGTGACAAAATTTATATATGTAGATGCATAATTGATAGAACTATAATTTTCTGTATATTATATTACTTATAAATGCATGAAATAACCCGATATAATATTTGCAATACAATATATAGTTGCTGTCTAGAAATCTGAATTTCCGTTTTAAACGCTGATTTTAAAATGATCATAACTAGAGTTTCAGAAATCCAAATTGCTTGAATCTTAGTGTTTTGGATAAGTAATCTGTAAGACCTATAATTTTCTAATAATTTTTGTAACCTGAAACTCGATAGAAATTAACTCAAACCGTGGTTTAAAAATGTGTGACGGTGCCGAATAGATTCTGATCTGCTTTGCGCGACGATACGAAAACAGATATACCTTCCAAACCGGTAGTCGTATTTAGGTGAAACTAGAACTCACGCATGAAAAACACTTAGAGCCATATTTCTGTTTATATTCTGCATTCGTTCGACTTGATTAATTAGTCGTACATAATATTTCTTTACAGCTTTGTTTATGATAGTTACTCGAATAATGTAATTGCCTCATTTCATGCTATTCGAACATGTATACCGTGTTTTCCTTGATCTCTTAATTATCGCAAGTACATGAATACATAATTATATATTATATTTTTGACATAAAACTATTGCATACTTGACTCGACTTGACCCGAACCACGAATACGTAATGACTTGACATGAATACATAAACCATTGACTTGAATACTCGATACTTGAATTGCACTCTCTTATATATTCATGGATTTGGACAAGACTTGTAGCTTTAATCACAGACTAATATACGCGGGTGTTGGGGTAGTTTGAGCATGAATCCAACAGAATCTCATGAGTCCCATTATAACAAATAATGTTGCTGTGGTACCGGGCTGAAATGGTACAAATAACGTTGCTGTGGTACCGGGCTGAAACGGTACAAATAACATTTCTGTGGTACCGGGTTGAAACGGTACATCACGAATTCATGAATGGGGGCCCGTGTTTCCAAGCCCCTAGATGATAGCCTGTTGGGTTTGGAATACTTCAATAACAATTGAAGTCCCGCTATTTTGGGCCCGTGATTCCTTGCCCCTGGATGATAGCCTTGGATTCGAGAATACTCTTGAAATTGGTTGATATTCACACTTGAAATCACGTTAATTACTTTTACCATTTTGAAAACTTTTTAGGACACTTAGATTCACTTCATGTTCACTATACCTATACTCCACGGCCATATTATACTTGTTTGCCATGCTGATATAGTTGACATACACATTACCATGTATGTTACCATACTTGTTTATATGTTCATAATTTATATTCATGCTATACTTGTTTACTATGCTCATGTTATATTACCATGCTTACATAGTTGTCATTAATATCACCATGTTATACTTGTTCATGTTTTATTTCCATTCATACTATATCACATGTTATCTAGCATATTCATTTATATATTTTCACATCCCCTCTTTCTTAGGGACTTACCGAGCGCTGGTTCGCTGACGGAAATTCCACCCACTTCTTTCTATTTTTGGAATGTTCGTCAGGTGATATTGAGACAGAGAAGATAGAAGTTGTCGAAAAGGAGTACAACCAGTTCGCATCACAAATAGACGTATAGTTTCATTCAGCTTTTCATTTCATTTCGTCTTATTTATGTATGCCTCCTTGTTAAGGCTTATTATATTAAATATCTTGTATTCAGATATTTTGTCTATTATGAATCATGAATGTAATAAATCACAGTTGGATTTTATTCTTTTGTTTATTCTTATTAGTTTATGTTGCTTATAGACGCTTAGCGTATTTATTTTCGAGAAATGACCTTCTCGGAATAAATACGTCACGGGCTTGCCGCGTTACCATTTCCATCTACTGGGAAGTGGGGCGTGACAGGTTTTGTTGGCGGTCCATTCAGGTCAGAGATGCATGGAACCCTACCATGAAGGTCAGTTCTGCATGAATATCGTAAGCAATATAATACAAGAATTATGAAATCCAATTATTACATTCGGCTTTTCTTTTCCTACCCTTTTCCTTGAGTCCATCTTGAACTCCACATTCGGCCTTCTTGAAGTACATCTCTCAACTTTTGAATTCTTAACTCTTATTCATCCTTTCTATTTGTCTCTCGTTGGCCTATTAGCTCAATTGGTTAAAGTATCGATCGACGGAGCTTGAAAACGACGTCATCCTTAACATTCCAGTACCTTGTTGCAATATCCATTTTGAGTAATTTCGAGGACGAAATTATTTTTAAGGAGGGTAGAATGTAACGACCCCAATAATAATATACCTCTGTATTTTCTTTCTTTAGTAAAATATTGTATTTATTTATTCTTAGTATTTTCTGTATATTTTGTTTTTTATAAATATATTATTTTATTATTCCATTTATTTTTCCCAAACACATTTCTTTAAAACTAAATTTTAACTTTTTTCCAAATTAAACTTAAGACTTAACCCAGCCCATAACTCAAATCCAATTTCATTTTCATTTTCTTTAATAAAACTATGAACCCAAAAGCCTACTTTCTTTTTAAGCAATATGATATATTCAATTCTTATTAAATATGTCTATGAACAACCTTGTAGCTCATTGGTTAAGTCTTTGCATTGTTATTCCATAGATCACATGTTCAAATCCCCATTCTTGCAATTATTTTTTTTATCAATTTCTTATTCTTCTCATAACTTACAAATGAGACCTTTCATTTCCAAAATTAATGGTGACCTTTCATTTCTCTTTTAATTCTCATGTTGAATGCATATATTATTATAGATAATTCACCATTACATCATCTTTATTTGTCCTCCTCTTTCTTTTTCTTCCTCACATTTTTCTATCTCTCTCTTTCCCCTCTTCACCTAAAGTTCTAGAAGAAGAACACCAAGAAGTTTCAAGAAAATCTCGCTAGTAATGCAAGATTATTAGTGGATAGACAAGCTCGGTGACAATACCGGCTTGTGTATGTAAGTCTCTTCTCTCTTTCCCTCCCTCCATCTCCTTCTCTCTATCTTTTTCTTGTCATATTGCCATGAAAAACTTTCCTTGTCATATCATAGTCCCTAAATAATTAATTAAATGGATACATATCTAAATAATGAACACACATAAACACACACGTATATACTTTGTAAAGTCTTTTTCATTACTCTCAATCCATATGTTAAGATTTCATAGTAACCAATTAGAATTGCATCGTTTGTTGTTGTATTTTAAATTGTTTTATTTAAAGTTTGTAAAAAAATGAATTTACGAATAAATACCATGATTTCCTCATTTATGACATATCAATATCTTTACTTTTAAAATAATTTTTAGAATTAATTTTTACTTCTAAAAATTTCAGAAAATTTACATATGATAGAATGTATTATTTTGTACATGCTGTAAAATTTTAGATCAAACCGCATAACGGTTTAGGAATTATATCGTTTTTATTTATTGTTCATAAAAACAGAAAACTATATTTATCGGTCAACTTCTTAAACACATATCTTAGTCTAAAAATATCCAAATTTAGAAAAATCGGGTGTTTTGGATATCTACATCGAATAATATAGATTTCCTTGGTTTTAAGTTTTTACTGAAAATTGACGTAAAATATAGAAAAATGCGTTACAATATTAAGCGACGAATCTGGACAGAATCTGTCCTGATTCGCACACTGTTTTTAAATTAGACATAATTCAAACTCCAGATGTCCGTTCGTGACAAAATTTAGATGTGTAGATGTATAATTGATAGAACTATAATTTTCTGTATACTAGATTACTTAGAAATACATGAAACAACCCGATATAATATTTGCAATACAATATATAGTTGCTGTCTAGAAATCTGAATTTCCGTTTTAAACGCTGATTTTAAAATGATCATAATTAGAGTTTTAGAAATCCAAATCGCTTGAATCTTAGTCTTTTGGATAAGTACTCCGTAAGACCTACAATTTTCTAATAATTTTTGTAACCTGAAACTTGATAGAAATTAACTCAAATCACGTTTTAAAAATGTGTGTCGGTGCCGAATAGATTCTGATCTGTTTTGCGCGACGATACGAAAACAGATATACCTTCCAAACCGGTAGTCGTATTTAGGTGAAAATGGAACTCACGCATGAAAAACACTTAGAGCCATATTTCTATTTATATTCCACATTCGTTCGACTTAATTAATTAGTCGTACATAATATTTCTTTACAGCTTTGTTTATGGTAGTTACTCGAATAATGTACTTGCCTCATTTCATGCTATTCGCACATGTATACCGTGTTTTCCCTGATCTCTTAATTATCGCATGTACATGAATACATAATAATATATTATATGTTTGACATAAAACTATTGCATACTTGACTCGACTTGACCCGAACCACGAATACATAATGACTTGATATGAATACATGAACCATTGACTTGAATACTCGAACTTGACTCGATACTTGAATTGCACTCTCTTATGTATTCATGGATTTGGGAAAGATTTGTAGCTTTAATCACAGACTAATATACGCGGGGTGTTGGGGTAGTTTAAGTATGAATCCAATGGAATCTCATGAGTCCCATTATAACAAATAACGTTGTTGTGGTACCGGGCTGAAATGGTATAATGTGGTACCGGGCTGAAACCGTACATCACGAATTCATGAATGAGGGCCCGTGTTTCCAAGCCCTTAGATGATAGCCTATTGGGTTTGGAATACTTCAATAACAATTGAAGTCCCGCTATTTTGGGCCCATGATTCATTGCCCCTGGAGGATAGCCTTGGGTTCGAGAATACTCTTGAGATTGGTTGACATTCACACTTGAAGTCGCGTTAATTACTTTTACGCTTTTAGAGACTTTTTAGGACAATTACATTCACTTCATGTTCACTATACCTATACTGCACGGCCATATTATACTTGTTTGCCATGCTGATATAGTTGACATACACATTACCATGCATGCTACCATACTTGTTTATATGTTCATGATTTATATTCATGCTATACTTGTTTGCTATGCTCATGTTATATTGCCATGCTTACATAGTTGTCATTAATATCACCATGTTATACTTGTTCATGTTTTATTTCCATTCATACTATATCACATGTCAACTTGCATATTAATTTATATACTTTCACATCCTATCTTTCTTAGGAACTTACCGAGCGTTAGTTCGCTGACGGGCATTCCACCCACTTCTTTCTATTTTTGGAATGTTCGTCAGGTGATATTGAGACAGAGAAGATAGAAGTTGTCGAAAAGGAGTACAACCAGTTCGCATCACAAACAGACGTATAGTTTCATTCAGATTTTCATTTCATTTCGCCTTATTTATGTATGCCTCCTTGTTAAGGTTTATTATGTTAAATATCTTGTATTCAGATATTTTGTCTATTATGAATCATGAATGTAATAAATCACATTTGGATTTTATTCTTTTGTTTATTCTTGTTAGTTTATGTTGCTTATAGACGCTTAGTATATTTATTTCGAGAAATGACCTTATCGGAATAAATACGTCGCGGGCTTGCCATGTCACCGTTTCCATCTACTGGGAAGCGGGGCGTGACAATTTTTTTTCTCGCTGATTTTTTATTGCGAGTATGGAACTCGAGATCTGATCCCAATCTTGGCATCAGCACCGCTGCGACTGGAATATTGCCAGGAACGAATCATCATTTGCCTTAAAAGGACTTGGAATTTAATACCGGTTTAGGCATCAGCATCGCTACAACTGGGATATTTTCAGGAGAGAATCATCATTTGCCTTTGTCGATTCGTATAAAGGTGGCTTAGCAAACAGGGTTAGGATCCTGTCGACTAAGGCCTATTGACTTTATAAGCCGTAAGGGTCTCATAAAGATATTTTCTCTCTACGAGTCGTGAGAACCTCGTAGGCGTATTTTGAGGACTCCTAAGTGATATCTTCTTTTGTAAGTCGTAAGGATCTCACAAGAGTATTTTCTCCTTGCAAGTCGAAAGGACCTACAAGTGTTGTTCACCAAATGGGGAAATTTCATGTCATTGATGGAACAAGGTGAGGGAACGTTTATTTGTGCCCATGAATTGTATATAAGGGCCGATGTTGGACCGCCTATAAGGCAACTTGGGGAGTGTGATGGCTTAAGAACAGGTTCAGATCCCTATATCTTAAGGCTTTTGAATCCTATGAGCCGTGAGGGTCTCACAGGGGGGAATTCTCCTTATGAGTCGTGGAGATCTCGTAAGTGTAATTTCTCCTTAGGAATCGTGGGGATCCCTAAGTGTGTTGCTCCCTTGTGAGTCGTAAGAATCTCACGCAGGTGTTTTCACCTCACAAGGTCAAGAGGACCTTACAGGTGTCTTTATTTTAGCAAGATTGCGCCCTTTTGAGTTTTCACAAACTCGCCGGTAGCCCTGCTGTTTTTACTCACGGCGTCATTTTGGGTTTTCATCCGTGCCCATTTCGTTCGTGGACGTATCCTTTTTTTTACCCCTCTGTTTTCCAATGGCACTTAAGGGGTACTTCGCCACCGGGGCAGCTGTGCGGCCAACGGGACCCGTGTTTCAGTCCTCGCTGCTGGGACTTATGGATTTGAATTCCACTATCGCCGTGTTTGAGGCGACGTATTTAGTTTAAGGACATCTCGGTCCATTGTTAGTTTAGGGACATCTCCGTCCAGTATTAGTTTAGAGACATCTCGGTCCATTGTTAGTTTAAGGACGTCTCGGTCCATTGTTAGTTTAAGAACGTCTCGGTCTATTGTTAGCTTCGAGGCGAAGTTTTGCCGGATATAGAGTTTGGACTTAGAAAGACAACGAGCGGACACGAGCATCGTCATATATCATTAACCTGAGCCATGACTTTACAAGCGTAGTATTTCTTAAGGAACCGGCCATTTATTGGCCGGAAGGGTCTTTTGCCATGCATATCCATAAGCGAGTAGGCTCCACCTTGGGAGACCTTGTCTATGATATAAGGACTCTCATAGTTTGGCTCAAATTTCCCCCGCTTTGCACGGTTGGGGATCATAGGTCTTTTGAAAACTAGCATGAGTTCGTCTTGGCGGAATGTTCTTGGTCTGGTTAGTCTTTCGTATGAGCGCGTCATCCTTACTTTGTAAGTTTCCAGGTTTTGCTGTGCCATGAGGCGAGTTTCATCGAGGGCATCGAACTTCTCGAGTCGAAGATGAGCGTTTTCTTCATCCGTCAGTTCATATCGAACTGCCATTCATAGAGAGGGTAGCTCTATCTCCAAAGGAAGTACCGCCTCCGTGCCGAATACCAACGCGAATGGCATTGTATTCGTGGTCGTTTTGAACGTGGTTCGATACGCCCAGAGAGCTTCATGCAGTCTCTCGTGCCAGTCCCTTTTATTTCTAGATACCGTTTTCTTTATGATCTTTGTCAAGGTCTTATTGAAAGCCTCAGCTAGACCATTAGCTCGGGGATTATAGACTGAAAAGTATCTCCAATCTATATTATGCTGCTATGAAAAGCGGCTGATCTTATGGCTCCTGTAGGTCGGTCCATTATCCGAGATGATTCGTCGCGGAGTGCCAAACCGGTAGATGACATGTGTTCTGAAGAAATGGAGGATATTCTTCGTCTTCACCTCCCTTAGCGGTATTGCCTCTGCCACTTAGAGAAGTAATCGGTTGTTGTCATTATGAACCGATGTCCCTTGGACGATGCTGGTTCGATGGGCCCGATTATATTAGTTCCCCAAATTTCGAACGGCCAGCTAGCCAGTGTTGGGTGTAGCGGATTTAGATGTTGGTGGATGAAGTCCCCGTGAATTTGGCGTGAGTGACACTGCTTCGCATATTCAAGGCAGTCCTGGATCATTGTGGGCTAATAGTAACCCATTCTCTTGATCTTCAGCTTCATCCTCGGTCCGGCCTGATGAGAACCGCGGAATCCGTCGTGAGTTTTATGGATGACCCTTTTTGCTTCTTTTGGTCTCAGGCATCTCAGCCACAGACAGTCGATTGATCTCTTATAAAGAGTATCATTGACGAAGGCGAAGGGCAGGGCTCGCTTCATGAGCTGATGTCTTGACGATGCGTCTTAGGGTGTTCGATAGAATTTGAAGTAGTCTATAAAAGCTTCCCTCCAGTCCTTGACCCTTTATTCATCTTCTATTTGGAGGACCGCTTGTCTGGTCACTTCTATTCTTTCAGAAGACTCCGAAGATATTTCTGCTGGCGCGAGAATTCGGCGGCTTTGCACAATGATCCTTACTTCATCAAGATTTTCATCAGCCAGTTCTTTAGAGAGTTTGGCTAATGCATCCACCTTACTATTTTCCGTCCGTGGTATGCTTTCCAGGACGTAGGATGGAATTTGAGTCAGCAGTTGCTGCACCCTTTCGCCATATTTTACCAACTCTGGCTTGCACGTCTGATAGTCGCCATTTACTTGGCTAACGATCAGCTGGGAGTCTCCATATATGAGGAGATTTTCGATCCCCATGTCGACAGCGATCTCAAGACCTGCTATCAAACCTTCATATTTTGCTTCATTATTTGTTCTTGGCTCTGTCAATGAAAGGGCGAAACGCATTATCCCTCCTTGTGGAGTCACAAAGATAAGGCTTACCCCAGCTTTGATTATAGGGGTGTTTTGGTTTCGCTTTTCATGGAAGATGCTCCATCGAAGTAGAGTTCCCATCGGGTATTATTACCTTCCTCCTCTCTGTCGATTGCGTCGGACGCACGTTCATCTGGCAATTCACAATTTAAGGGAGATTCGGTTGGTATCGGATGCTCAGCGAGAAAGTCGGCGATGGCCTGGCCTTTTACTGCCTTGAGGAGTCGATATAGTATCGAGAACTCCATCAAAAGGAGGGCCTATTTGGCAGGTCTTCCCGTTAGTATGGCTCTTGACATCAAATACTTGAGAGGATCCACCTTTGATATGAGATGGACCTCATATGCTGATTTGTGCGATGTTTTGTGATAAAAAATATTTTTTTACCGCAATCAAGAATGGCGTCGCTTGGTAGTTAGCCGGTGAATACAGGTCGGTCCACAGGGATGTTGTGTATTTCCTAATTGTTCTAACGAGTTAATTCCAAACGGTGTGGGATGTTTATCACTAAAAACTAAGTTGATTTAGACTAGAATTTAGAATCATGCTAGGGTTAGGTTTAGGTTAAGTTTGGAAATTAAAGATTTCCCACCGCTTTCAATGCCCTAATTTAGATCTCTTAGGTGTTATGGTAATTATTAATAAAGGGGATTAGGACGATTGGAAAGAAATGATATTTCTTCCTCTAGGTCCTTGTCCGTCCTTTCTTAATCATTACTCTAACCTCCATGGAAAACATGCACAACCGGTCTTTTATACTACGGTATCACCGTTACCTCGTGGGTAGGGTGCCGTAGGGAGCGGTATGTGTATGTATGCATGGAGTCCTAATAATTAATATGTGATGGGCAAGAAAGGGGTGAGAGATTTGTATCTCTCAAACCTTCTCTATTCCTAACCCTAACAAGCGAGGAACTACTCGCTCATTAGGGGATTGATAAAAGACATGATTTTTATGAGTTTTCAATTTAAGAAATTAACTATCTAAACTACGGCAGATTAATAAAAAGTTCTAATCTAATTTAAACTAGGGCAAAGAATAACTTTAAACTAGGGCAGAAATAAAAATTAAGAATTAGGGCAAAATAAAAGAACCTGCTTACTTTATTGATGCTCTCTAAACTTTACAAAAGATTTCTGAATTTTTATCAATGAAAAGAGGCATACCTCAAAGAGATATTTAGGGCTTCTATTTATAGATTATAGAAACCCTAGGGTTACAATCGATTCACATCTGCATTTGCAATTTTACCCCTAAAGAAGACTAGTCAACGCGCCGCCAGCCGCCATAAAATTTCTGCACCGACACGGGCGCACCATGGCCGCGGATCCGCGGCCAAAACCCATGTTTGGTCGCGATTCCGCGGCCAAGTAGAAGGATCTTGAGCTCAAGTTTTTATGGTTTCTGTCTGTTGTTGTTGTCTTCTGTTTTCTTCAGTTGGTTCTTCAGAATGTCTTCTAGTTCTCTTCCAGTTTTTCACAGTGTATAATGTCGTGGACTTTTACCGTTGCTTCGTGTCGAAGTCTTGAACCTTGCGCTGCCTTTGTGCTTTGTGAACTTGTTCATTGATCTTCATTGTCCCTCAAAATGTAGGCACGATCAAGATTCACCATTTATCGGTCGTAGTCTCACTTTGTATCATCTTTTCGTCAATTTCACTGTTTTTGTTCCGAGAACCTGTAACCTGCAACTATGTAGCAGACATGGATCAAAAGCACCTGTTTATTTATAAAATAAATAAGAATGGGGTCTATAAGAATGCAAAATTATGGTATAAACAAATACCCCCAAACTTATCTTTTACTCGTCCTCGAGCAAACCTAGTTTTATTCTCGAAAAAGACCTAGCCTCACTTTCGCAGGGAAACGCGATTGCACTGAGCTCGTGCAACAAGCCGTTAAACCTCTAGGTGTCCCTAGTAGGAGGAGTGTTGTCTCCTGAGGGTTTTCAGCGGATACTACCCACAAAATCCTATCAATTCGGCCTATTAACTTTTATTCTCCAATTAGGTTTTCTAACAAGAAATTCTATTATCTTCGACTCATAAATTATCCACCCGTATTTTTCACGCTTCCTTATCACTTAACTTAAGATTATATATATTCTTGTGAATTTACTTAGCTTTTGGCATCTTTCAAGTTTTCCTTCTAGGGTTCTATCTCAACTTAGAAATTTTTATCATTTCTACTAAAAATATAAGTCCTATTTTTCATTCCTATCTCTTATCTAAATCCCAATCACATACCCCTACGTGTGTGTGTATATCACCCCTACACTTGAAAATTCAAATCAAGCTATTATACTCTTATCCATCGTCCAAAGTACTTTTCAATTGGTGAATTTTTAAATGAAATTGCTTACACATTCTTCATGCGACCGTTAATACTTCATAAGGTACCAACGACCGATTACAAAATGTGTTCGCACATTAAAGCGTAATTCCTAGTCTTGTAATCCCTAAGGCTTTTAGCAGTGACTCCCAAACCAGTTGGTCTAAGGTACTAGGTGATGAAGCACGCTCGCTAAATATTTTTTCTATTAATGCAGCCTTAAGTAATTACAAAAACCAGTGTTCATTTTTTTTATCTCTTTATTCACACTTGTATTTTTATTTTATTTTTCTTCGTACTAAGGACTTTAGACAAGAGCATTTCAAGGTCTCTTCTACTATTCCATCAAGGTTCGTGTTTGTGCAATTTGTAGGGTATATATTTTCAGAATTTAGATTTAAGCTAGGAATTATTTTTCAAACTTATACTTTAATAAAAATATCAATACTTTTCCCTTGTTTTAACTTAGCCCAAGAAGTCAACTCAAAATTTGCCTATTTCTAAATAAACTACAAAGACATATACTTTCTACCGTTAAATTTTAAGAAAGGTTATTTTTAGAGTTTTTAATTTACTAAGTCTAAGATCTAGTTGTTCCTAGCTAGTTAACCTATTTGTCAAACTCAAGTCGATTAAGGCCAAAATTGAATGTTTTAATTTTTATAATTTCTTCAAATTTTTCAGTTTTTATTTGATTTTTTCTTTTTTCTTTTTTTTCATTTTTCAATTTTTTGAATTTTTATGATTTTTATATAAGGATGCAATGCAGAATTTAAATATGCAAAAGAAAAAGAAAAATATATACAAAAAATTAAAAATATGCAATGCAAAAGATAACTATATACAACCACCATCTCCCCCAAACTTAACCAAAGCAGTGCCCTCACTGCTCGGCCCCACGCCGCGCTCTCGAGCATGAACGTGAACGCTCCTCCCTAGCCAGCAAGGTTTGAATACCCCGCTCAACCTCCGTCAATCGACGGTCGTGCTCCCTCGGTGTCGCCCTAAATTCCTCCATCAACGCATCAATACCCCTAACTGCTCTGCTCATCAATTGTGCATGCTTAAGAGGGGTCATTTCTCTTTCGCTCGCTGTCGAGCTAGAGCTAGGTGTGTGGGCAAATACATTCTCTGTCGGTTCGGTCCTCGACCACACATCTGCCAGTCGTGAGTAGGACGTAGAAATGCCCTCGATAAGAGGTCTGACCGGAATGCCACCATGCAAATAAAATTCGAACTCCTCCGCGGGGAGAAAATATCGATATAATTGTGTAACCGGCATGGGACAAGCGCGGCCCGTTTACCCGCACCTATAGAGTTAAGCAATACTGTGCACATATCAAAGCGGGGGTTCTTTGTCATAAGAGTGTGCGCAATATGTGAGGAGGGTATGAAAAAAGTTGTATTATGGGAGCTACCGAAAATATTATTTTGTGCCCACCGGTACACAGTCAAAACATTCGCGAAAAGGGTTCTTGCTTGGATACCCTTCCGCGGCTCCCTCGAGCAATCGTTGCCCATCAGGGGCATGTAATTCTCGAATTGCAGGGGTTGGTCATGTGCAGGTATGCGAGATATTAGTGTGACCTCGTGTATTATATCCCTATCAATGATGATTTCTCGATCACCCCAATGCAATTTAATAAAACCAAGTAAGGTGAGACACCCCTCCTCCATAGACTCGTAAAATTGGTTTACTAATTCCGGCAATGCATACGCATAAGGGTGGTTGTATATTAAATAATTCCAACCCCTACGCGCGATTTCGTTCACGAAATAGCTACCATATACCTCATGTGAGAAAACTTGTGAAAAATCTCTTTCTAACTGCATGCTATGTGCCATGATGTGTTCTACAGATCTAAAAATGGAGAACAGAGAGGGGTTTTAACAGATCGTACCTCCTCTGAAGTTTCAGGGGGCGAAGACCAGCAACGGCAGCGGATCAGCGGCGGGAGCAGGCTCGGGCGGCAATTCCGCGGCGGGAAGGAGGGATCTCTGCTGCAGATCTGCGGCAGAAGCGCGGTCCAGACGGGGGTAGTGCGGCGGAATCGCGGCGGCGCTGAAGGAACTTGCTATAGGAAAGAGGGTGCGGCGGCTAGGGTTTGAGAGAGGGTGAAAATTAGGGTTAGAGCAGAGAGGGGGGCTCAGGGTCCTTAAATAGGGTAAAATGATGGTTATTTGCAAATAAACCCCTCTAAAAAGAGGAATTTATTTGCAAATAAAATTTTTATTTTATTTATTTATTCTGCAATTTTACAAAAATGCCCAAATTTTTTTTTATTTTCAATTTTTTTTATTTTTTTATGTTATTTTGTATTTATATATTTACAAATGATACACACCCCCAAACTTGTTTGAAATAAAGTTTTGGCAAGAAGATCAAAAATTTGGGGGTCAAATGGAGGAAGATCAATTAGTGTAAACCGGCTCCTTTCAAAAATAGGAGCTCCTCCGACGAGTCCGCAGTGAGGAACGGTTTCAATCGATGTCCATTTACTTTAAATAAAGTACCGTCCTCCGGGTTTTCAAGATCTACCGCACCGTGCAGATATACGGTGCGTACTAAAAATGGCCCTTTCCACCTAGATTTCAACTTGCTGGGATGAAAATGTAACCGAGTGTCATAAAGTAAAACCTGTTGACCAGGTTTAAACGTTTTGCGCATAAGGTGTTTGTCATGAAACACCTTAGTTCGGTTTTTAACAATGACAGCGCTATCATAAGCCTCATCCCGCAGCTCTTCTAGTTCATTTAATTACAGCTTTCGATTGTTGCCCGTATCTCCTATTGATAAATTCAACTCCATGATCGCCCAAAATGCCTTGTGCTCAATCTCAACTGGGAGGTGGCAAGCCTTCCCATAAACAAGTCGGTATGGAGACATACCAAGATCGGTCTTGTATGTGTTCATACCATAATATTGCATTATTATATTCCCCATTCTTATTCTTTTTATAAATAAACAGGTGCTTTTGACCCATGTCTGCTACTTAGTTACAGCTTACAGGTTCTTGGAGCTAAAATAGTGAAAAAGATAAAAGACGATGCAAAAGTGAGACTTTGACCAACAAACAGAAGAATCTTGATCAAGCCTACACAAAGAACAGTTCACAAAGAACAAGGCAACGTAAGGTCCAAGATTACAAAGCGAACGGTTAAAAGTTCACTGCAATTGTTCACCAGGAGATCTGGAAGAAACAGAGAAGCCCAATTGAGAAAAGTACTAAAGAAATAAAAAGCCCAAGAATCCCAGAAGCAGCCCACAGAGTTTCAACAAGTGATCCTTCCATTGGGCCGCGGAACCGCGGCCCAACCTTTGCTGCGGCCGCGGTTCCGCGGCCATCCAGAGCCCAAAGTTGAAGATTTTTTTACCATAATGCGTTGCGGCTTTGACTGGTCAACCTAGGGGTATTTTGGTAAATGCAGACGTGCGGCAATTGTAAACCTAGGGTTTTCTATGTCCTATAAATAAAGACCCAATTCATTGTATTTGTTCATGCCTTCTTTCATTAATAAAATTCAGATTTCTTTTGGAGAGCATCGATGCCTCTTTTCATATCATCTATTCAGATCTGACAACCCTGTGTGATTGTTTGGAGAGAGCCATCTGTAAAGTAAGTAGTTTTATTTAATTGCCCTAGTTTAGATCTTTAATTCCTTACCCTAGATAGATAGATAGCATGTTCTTCAGTTCCCTAATGAGCGAGTAGTCTCCTCGCTTGTTAGGGTTAGCTTTGGGGAAGGCTTTTGAGAGATGAGATCTCTCATCCCTTTCTTGCCCATCACATATAATCAATAGGACTCCATGTATACATGCACACGCCGCTCCTTATGGCACCCTATCCCACGAGGTAGCGGTGATACCGTAGTATAAAGGCCAGGTTGCGCGTGTTTTCCATGGAGGTTAGGGTAAGGATCGATAAAGGAATGAGAAGAACCTAGAGGAAGAAATATCTTCCCGAATGGATCTAATCCCCTTTATTGATAATTACCATAACTCCTCATAGATCTTAATTTAGGTATAGAAAGCGGTGAGATTTATTTACATTTCCAAACCTACCCTAGACCTAACCCTAGCAAGATTTAGATCTAGATAGATTTAGTTTTTAGATTTAATCAAAAGATCCGACACCCATCGGAATTAACTCGTAAAAGCGATTAGGAAATTCACAAAATCCCTATGGACCGAACCGTACTCACCGGGTAGCTACCAAGCGACGCCGTTCTTAATTGCGGTTTAGAAATATTTTTGACATACGAATCAAATGGCGCTGTTGCCGGAGATGGCGTAGTATTTCCTTTTTGCAATTTCGGGTTAATCTAAAATTAAAAAAAAAATCATAAAAAACTGAAAAAATTAAAAATATATATATATATATATATATAAATTTATCATTTTGTTATTTTGTGAAGGGTATTTTTGTTTGAATTTTGCAGGATCTACAATAGAGTTCGGATCTGGAAAAATCCAGAGATCAAAACAGAAAAAGGCAAATCCGAACAGCAGACGATTTTACCAACAGAACAACAGAAAAAAAATTGAGACCTGTGCTGTCGCCTCAACCGCGGAACCGCCGCGCCAAGTCGCCTACGACCGCAGAACCGCCGCCGTTTGGTCAACTCAGAACGTGAGAAAAATTCTCGGGATCCGAACTGGTCACGTGACCGCCTTTCCGCCGCGGGACCCCACTTAAGACCGCGGAAATGCGGCTGTCTCGTAACGTCAACAAGTGGAAAAATCACTGTTTGTTTCCTTTCTCTCTCCTCTGTAAATCTCGATATATCTTCTGGAAAATCTCCTGCAGGATTCTTTGCGCTTAAAAAAATCTTCCCCCTTCCAATAACAAATCTTGTGCAGGATTCTTTGCGCCGCGCTTAAAATAAAAAAGATTTTTTTTATTGCAAGTGGTTGTTACTGTTTTGCATATATTTAATCTGATTTTAAGGGGCTTAAAACCAATCCAGATTGGGTGGGGATTTCATCACCCTTCCCAGGACCCCAGAAATGACATAAGGCATATGCATTGACCAATATTTAATTAAAAAATACTAGACTCAGCCCTAAGGACATCGCGCTCAATAGGACAGAGGACTAGTTGTAGGCATCAGTCATTGATCCTAACCTGACTTTGCGGTGTCTAGGCAAGTGTGTTTAAGGCAAGTGGTTACTTAATTAGGGCCACTACTTGTAGTGGAGAGCCTCCCACTCACCTGGCACTTTCCTGGCCGCAATTGGCGGTGAAGAGGCGGTTTGAGGTCCTATTTCTAGCCCTTTGGAACAGTTAGGAGCTGTCTAGCTGACCTAGATGACCCTAGATCTAGACCTGATTGTGCATTTCTGGTTGATTGCATTTTTGTCTAAGCCCTTTATCAAAAATCTTTTTTGCAAACAGTTCCAAATAAAGAGAAAAAGAAAAAAAGGAAAATTTTTTATAAAAACTTGCAAAATTTTGTTACTAAGAAATCCTTGCACCCCGCTTACACCCACCTTCTTTCTCTTCTCCTCCTGACATCATGGGTACCCCACCTCATTAATCTCTTGCCGAACTTTGGTACCCTGAACCAAACTTTGCCTCTTACGCGAATTGTTTCAGTCGATTTAAAGACGACCCCTCCCTGCCCAAAATTTCTTTGAAAGATCGAATAAAAGCGTCTAGGAGAAATAGTTCGACTTCGCAATCCACTTTGTATCAACCATTTCAACCTTCACCACCTTCGTACGTTGATACCACTTTTTCGAGTTCTATTGTAACTCCTAAGCTGATGTCTATTGCTGAGCACATTGCACAATCTCGTAGCCGATCTTTCACTCCTCTCCACACATCCAGTTATATGGATCAACAAGTCCATTCACCTTTTTATCCACATATTGATCCTACTCCTGTACAACTATCCACTTCCTACCATTCCTACCCGACTTTCCCACCGTCACTAGACATTGCTTCTACACAGCATTTTGGGAGTTTCACGTATCCAAACAATTTCGAATCTTTTACCAAAACCCCTACACAACCCATGTCTAGTTTGGAACAGTCGTTGGAAGCTTATATTTCAGCAACAAACAAAATGGTTAGGAATGTGGATGCGTCCATTGCCGCCCTTATGCAACCTAGTGAACCGGCAACTAGTTTCCAACTAGCTCCAAATTTTCCAATGTATGAGGAGACGGTTGGACAGAGTGAGAATTTGAGAGGAACAAGTGAGTTCTACACATTCCCAAATCAGACCTACCCATACCCAATTGAATCCCACAACTCCGGTTTTCCATCGATTGTCCCAAATAGTTCACCAGTTGAAAATAAAAATGAGTTGTGTGACTTTGTAGTGCTTGATTTGCCAGACTCTGAAGAAACCTTTTCGAGTGAAACCACACCTAATCCTTTCGATTTTTACACCTCCAATCTTGAACCTAAATTTATCAATATCCATGCTTTTGAGGAGGTGTCAGAAAAAATTGATTTTCACTTGATTGAGGATATAGACGCCGGGGATATTTCGGATGATGAACCTGTCGATTTGATTGAAATTTTATGTCCAATTCATCATCCCGAGTCATTAATTGTTTCTCCCGAACTTCATATGCGTCTTGATTTTGATGATAATGGCATGGATGAGCTAAATATTAAGGAGAATTATGAGGATAGTATTGAGGAGAGTATTGAGGATAATATTGAGGTTGAACCATTTTTGTTTGATGTGTCGGATTTTCCAATTCATCCTCCTGAACCTTTAACTGTTATATCACTCTCCCTCCTTTCCATCGTTCCGACCACGCAAAAGATCACGCTTGAAGACTGTGAGCTTGAAAAATTTCCCTTTGAATCTGACACAGTTCTCCCAGCCGATAACACTTACGAGTGTTTCACTTTTTCGGACGATGTGGAAGACTCACCGCCCGAGTTTGAGTCCTTTGAATTTTCAGATGAGTTAGTTGAACCATCAGACTCGGTTGCTTACAGTCGTTTCAAACCATTGATGGAATCTTTCAAGTTCAAGACAGTTTACTACGGTGAGAATGAGACTGTCCCTAATTCACTCCCTTTCGTCCTTCCTATCGTTCCGACCGTACAAGAGACCGTTACGCTTTCATCTCCAATACCAAGTTCGGCGTACCCATGCTTCTTGCGAATCTTGAAGGATTTGACCCCATTTCTCGATAGGTTGATAGGTTAGCACAATCGCTTTTAACACATCGGTCATCACAAATTGCGCTGATTTATTCACTCGATTCACACCCTCAAGATCGTACTCCACTTCTTTCTCTTTTCCGTCATTCTTCTCCTCCACCGAGACCATATTCCACTCTTCTTCCCATAGGGTCTCGTGTGCTTCTCATTTCTCTTCTTTCCACTCCCTCCTTTCACCAACTCTACCATTACCACGATAAGATTTTTGAATGGTTGGTGCTAACTTTTGGCTTATGTAAGGCCTTGTTTAGTTTGGGGAAGACCTTGTTGTATATATGTATAGATATATATTTTTTGTTTTCTTTTTCTATAAAAAATAAAAAAAAAATCAAAACAATAAAAAATATAAATAAATTTATAAATAAATAAACAGGGAGTGCCGACATTTTGACCCTCTTGGTATAGCATGACAGTGAGGACACTGTCAAGTTTAAGTTTGGGGGTATGCTCGGTAAGCCTTCTTTCTTCGCATTCATATGTACATATTTTTTCATTTGCATACTAATTTTAAAAACCCATAAAAAATTGAAAATTTTAAAAATGATAAAAATTAATGTATTCATTTTAGCCATAATTGACTTGAGTTTGACAAAAAGGTTGACTGGCTAGGAAAAACTAGATCTTAGACTTAGTAAATTAAAATCCCTAAAAATAACTTTTCTTAAAAGTTTAACGGTAGAAAGTATATGTCTTTGTAGTTTATTTAGAAATAGGCAAATTTCGGGTTGACTTCTTGGGCTAAATTAAAACAAGGGAAGAGTATTGATATTTTTATTAAAGTATAAGTTTGAAAAATAATTCCTAAGCTTAAGTCTAAATTCTGAAAATATATACCCTACAAATTGCACAAACACGCACCTTGAAACTTGGAATAGTAGGAAAGACCTTGAAATGCTCTTGTCTTAAGTCCTTAGTACGAAGGAAAAAAAATTCAAGTGTCAATAAAGAAAAAAAAAATGAACACTGGTTTTTGTGATTACTTAAAGCTGCAAAAATAGAAAAATATGTAGAGAGGGTGCTTCATCACCTAGTGCCTTAGACCAACTGGTTTGGGAGTCACTGCTAAAAGCCTTAGGTGTTACAAGACTAGGAATTATGTTTTAATGTGCAAACACATCTTGTAATCGGTTGTTGGTACCTCAAGAAGTATTAACGGTCACATGAAGGATGTGTAAGCAAAATTCATCTAAAATTCACCAATTAAGAAGTGCTTTGGACAACGGACAAGAGTATGATTGCTTCATTTGAATTTCCAAGTGTATGGGTGATATATATACACATGTAGGGGTATGTGATTGGGATTTAGATAAGAGATAGGAATGAAGAATAGAACTTGTATCTTTAATAGAGTTGATAAAAATTCCTAAGTGGAGATGGAACCCTAGAAGGAAAACTTAAGAGATGCCAAAAGCTAAGTAAATTCACAAGGATATATGTAATCTTAAGTTAAATGATGAGGAAGTGTGAAGAATATGGGTGGATAGTTTACGAGTCGACGATAATAGAATTCCTTGTTAGAAAACCTAATTGGAGAATTAAAGTTAATGGGCCTAATTGATAGGATTTTGTGGGTAGTATCCGCTGAAAACCCTCAGCAGACAACACTCCTCCTACTAGGGACACCTAGAGGTTTAACGGCTTGTTACACGTGTTCGGTGCAATCGCGTTTCCCTGCGAAAGTGAGGTTAGGTTTTTGTTGAGAATAAAACTAGGTTTGCTCGAGGACGAGCAAAATATAAGTTTGGGGGTATTTGTTCATATCATAATATTGCATTATTATATTCCCCATTCTTATTCTTTTTACAAATAAATAGGTGCTTTTGACCCATGTCTGCTACTTAGTTACAGGTTACAGGTTCTTAGAGCTAAAATAGTGAAAAAGATAAAAGACGATGCAAAAGTGAGACTTTGACCAACAAACAGAAGAATCTTGATCAAGCCTACACAAAGAACAGTTCACAAAGAACAAGGCAAAGCAAGGTCCAAGATTACAAAGCGAACGGTTAAAAGTCCACTGCAATTGTTCACTGGGAGATCTGGAAGAAACAGAGAAGCCCAATTGAGAAAAGTACTAAAGAAATAAAAAGCCCAAGAATCCCAGAAGCAGCCCACAGAGTTTCAACAAGTGATCCTTCCATTGGGCCGCGGAACCGCGGCCCAACCCCTGCTGCAGCCGCGATTCCGCGGCCATCCAGAGCCCAAAGTTGAAGATTTTTTTACCATAATGCGTTGCGGCTTTGACTGGTCAACCTAGGGGTATTTTGGTAAATGCAGACGTGCGGCAATTTTAAACCTAGGGTTTTCTATGTCCTATAAATAGAGACCCAATTCATTGTATTTGTTCATGCCTCCTTTCATTAATAAAATTCAGATTTCTTTTGGAGAGCATCGATGCCTCTTTTCATATCATCTATTCAGATCTGACAACCCTGTGTGAATGTTTGGAGAGAGCCATCTGTAAAGTAAGTAGTTTTATTTAATTGCCCTAGTTTAGATCTTTAATTCCTTGCCCTATATAGATAGATAGCATGTTCTTCAATTCCCTAATGAGCGAGTAGTCTCCTCGTTTGTTAGGGTTAGCTTTGGGGAAGGCTTTTGAGAGATGAGATCTCTCATCCCTTTCTTGCCCATCACATATAATCAATAGGACTCCATGCATACATGCACACACCGCTCCCTACGGCATCCTATCCCATGAGGTAGCGGTGATACCATAGTATAAAGGCCCGGTTGCGCGTGTTTTCCATGGAGGTTAGGGTAAGGATCGATAAAGGAAGGACAAGAACCTAGAGGAAGAAATATCTTCCCGAATGGATCTAATCCCCTTTATTGATAATTACCATAACTCCTCATAAATCTTAATTTGGGTATAGAAAGCGGTGAGATTTATTTACATTTCCAAACCTACCCTAGACCTAACCCTAGCAAGATTTAGATCTAGATAGATTTAGTTTTTAGATTTAATCAAAAGATCCGACACCCATCGGAATTAACTCGTAAAAGCGATTAGGAAATTCACAAAATCCCTATGGACCGACCCGTACTCACCGGCTAGCTACCAAGCAACGCCGTTCTTGATTGCAGTTTAGAAATATTTTTGACATACGAATCAGTATGCAGTACAGAAAGCCCATAGTGTGTCGATCAGTTTGTGTGACCAATCTTTACGGTTTTTAGAAACCGTCTTCTCCAAGATTTGTTTAATTTGCCGATTTGAAACCTCGGCTTGCCCACATGTTTGGGGATGGTATGGCGTTGACAGTTTGTGAGTAATGGAATATTTGCGCATTAAGGACTAAAAAGTCCTATTGCAGAAGTGAGATCTATTATCACTTATAATTGCTCGAGGGTGTCCAAACCGAGAAAAGATATTTTTTTAAAGAAATCGAACGACAACCTTATTATCATTCGTTCGGTTAGGCACAGCCTCGACCCATTTTGACACATAGTCAACAGCCAAAAGAATATACATATTCCTAAAGGAATTGGGAAATGGTCCCATGAAGTCTATTCTCCAAACATCAAAAATATCCACAACCAAAATTGGTTGGAGCGACATTTCGTTTCTTCGCGATATCCGGCCTAAGTGTTGGCAACGGGAGCATGTCTTGCAGTATTCATATGCATCTTCAAAGAGTCGTGGCGAGTAGAAACCACACTGCAAAATTTTCTTGGCTGTCTTCTTTGGGCCAAAGTGCCCGCCACATACTTGATCATGGCAAAAAGACAGCTCACACTTAAACTCATTTTCCGGTACACACCGACGAATGATTTGGTCGGAACAGTATTTAAAAAGATACGGTTCATCCCAGTAAAAATGCTTTACTTGGGACAAGAATCGAAGTTTATCCTGTTTCGACCAATCTTTAGGTATCAAGCCAGTAGCCAAGTAGTTTACTATATCAGCGAACCAAGGTTCGCAAGACACGGTTAAGAGTTGCTCATCGGGAAAAACATTTTTAATTGGAATTTCAAGTGTAGGTGAAGAAGAAAGTCGTGAAAGGTAATCGGTCACTACATTTTTACAACCTCTTTTGTCCCTTATGACAAGGTCAAACTCTTGTAGCAAGAGAATCCAACGTATTAGTCTCGATTTAGCATCCTTCTTCGCAAAAATGTGGAGAAGAGCTGAATGGTCCGTGTACATAATCACTGGAGAGCCGATCAAATAAGGCCGGAATTTTTCAAGGGCAAACAAAACTGCTAAAAATTCCTTTTCTGTTGTTGTGTAGTTTAGTTGGGCCTCATTTAAAGTTCGGCTAGCGTAATAAATTACGTGCAGCATCCTATTAATGTGTTATCCAAGGATAGCACCAATGGCGAAATCGGATGCATCGCACATAATTTTGAATGGATGCGTCCAGTCTGGAGATGAAAGAATGGGCGGAGAAATGAGAGAGTGTTTCAATGACTCGAACACTTCCATGCAAGTTGAGTTAAAATCAAATGGTGTGTCCTTGGCCAATAAGAGAGTCAAGGGTCTAGCAATCTTGCTAAAATCCTTGAAGAACCGTCTATAAAAACCGGCATGGCCAAGAAAAGCTCGGATGTCTTTGACGCATTTAGGAGGAGGGAGATTAGAAATGACCTCAATCTTGGCTTTATCAACCTCTATGCCATTTTGCGAGATGACATGTCCTAAGACAATGCCTTCTCGTACCATAAAGTGGCACTTCTCTCAATTTAAAGTGGGGTTCTTATCCCTACAGCGGGTAAGAACTGCGTCAAGGTGTAGCAAACACTCGTCGAAGGAGTCACCAAAAATGGAGAAATCATCCATAAAAATCTCCAAAAACTTTTCAACCATATCTGAAAAGATCCCCATTATACACTGCTGGAATATAGCGGGTGCATTGCATAACCTAAAGGGCATGCGACGGTAAGCAAAAGTACCGAAAGGACAAGTAAATGTGGTCTTGTCTTGATCTTTTTCGACGATGTGGACTTGGTTATAGACGGAATAGCCATCCAAAAAGCAGTAAAACTCGTGCCCAGCCAATCGTTCTAGCATTTGGTCAATGAAAGGTAAAGGAAAGTGGTCTTTCCTTGTCGCGGCATTGAGTTTTCTATAGTTGATGCAAACTCGCCACCCGGTTTGGGTGCGAGTAGGTATTAACTCATTTGCCTCATTGGTTATGACCGTAATACCCGATTTCTTTGGGACAACATGAATGGGGCTAACCCACCGACTATCGGAGATAGGGTAAATGATACCACTATCAAGACATTTTATAATCTCCTTCTTGACAGCCTCTTTCATTATGGGGTTGAGGCGTCTTTGTGGATCCCTCACTGGCTTTGCATCATCCATCAAGTGTATATGACGTTCAACTATGAGGAGACTAATCCCCTTGATGTCTGCCATAGACCAACTAAAAGCTTGCCGATTATTTTGTAAGACCATTAAAAGGGCCTTCTCTTGCTCGAGAGCTAGAGAGGCCGATATGATAACGGGAAGGGTCTCATTTGCACCTAGGTAAGCATATTTAAGGTGAGACGGCAAAAGCTTTAGTTCGATTTTAGGAGGTGAAACAATTGAAGGTAGCATTGGTGAAATTATTTCAAACTCGAAGGATTCCATCAACGGTTCAAATCGAGTGTACGCAACCGAGTCGGATGGTTCAACTAACTCATCCGAAAAATCAAAAGACTCAAACTCAGGTGGTGAGTCTTCAAAATCGTCCAAAAAGATGAAACACTCATAATCGTTTTCCGACGTGAAAGCTGTGTCGGATTCTAGGAGGAATGCACAAGAGGTGTCAACACTGCTGTGATCGAACAGAAATTTTTCTAGCTCACAGTCCTCCTCCGTGATCTCGTTGATCGAGCAAACATCAAGTATACTAGCATTAGGCTCGGAAGGCTGATTCCCCAACTTAAAAATGTTGAGTTCAATTGTCATATTTCCAAAATATAGGTTCATTGAACCATTACGACAATTGATCACCGCATTGGAAGTCGCAAGGAATGGTCGACCAAGTATCACTAGAATTTGACTCCGGGGGTTAGCTACAGGTTGTGTATCCATAACGATGAAGTCAACGGGGAAAATGAAATCACCAACTTTAATTAACACATCGTCCAACTCTCCCCTAGGATAGGTGATGGATCGGTCGGCCATTTGGAGAGTACAATGAGTGGGTTTAAGCTCTCTAACGCCTAATTGCTCGTACACTGAATAGGGTAGCAAATTGACACTAGCACCAAGATCTAATAGTGCTCTATTGATGTTCTTGTCCCCAATTGTTATTGAAATAGTAGGACAGCCGGGGTCCTTATGTTTTTGGGGTAAAGATTAGACAAGAGCATCACTAACAGCACTAGCCACGAAAAATTTCTTTGGTACTTGTGACTTCCTCTTCTTGGTGCATAAGTCCTTTAAGATTTTTGCGTATGAAGGGACTTGTTGGATTGCATCCAAAAAAGGTATGTTTATGCTAACCTGTTTGAACAACTCTACAATTTTCTCCATTTGTGGAGTTGGTTTATTGGATCTCAACCTGTTTGGAAAAGGAACATTTTGAAAATTTGTCGAGTCCAATTTTTGTGGATCAGATTGTGGAGTTGGAACGGATCCCCGTGTAGATGTGTTCGTGATGTGAAAAGTGGGTCCGTTCAAAGTAGAAGAAGTAGAGCCTTGTGAAGAATGAAGAATAGGCTCTAACGAAGAAGATGAAGGTGAAGAAGAAGAAGATGAAGAAGAACCACTGGCAGAGGTTTCATTATTAATACCCACGTTATTGTGCAACACTTTTCCCAATCTCAACGTGGTCACAGCATTTACGTTATGATTTTGTTGTTCATATGCAACATGTGCGTGACCGGGATTTGGCAGTGGTTGAGATGGAAGCTTTCCCTTTTCTCACTCGCTCAATGCAGTATTGAGTTATGCAATTTGTGCTTCAATAGATTTGATGCTTTGTTCGTGTGAGGCACTATTTTGCACCAAAGATTGAATGGAAGTCTCCAACCTTGTTGCGGATTGTGTAGATTGCTTTAGGAATGCATCTAGACTTCTTTCTAGCAAGGTAACCTTATCATTATTTGGTTGAACAAAATGTTTTGAGGGTAAGAGTTGTTAGGTACAAAATTGTTCATTTGGTTTGGATAAGGTTGTAGTTGGAAAGGTTGCTGGTATTGAGTTTGTGGAGGTGCTTGTTGTTGTGGAGGAGGAGGCCTTTGAAAGTTGTTGTTTCCTTAGAATTGCTGATGTTGATTCCAAGCAAAATTTGGGTGAATCCTCCATCTCGGATTATAAGTCGAAGAGTATGGATCATTTCTTTGTCGTTGTTGAAAGGCAGCATTAACTTGATCTTGTCCTTGAACAGGTAGATTGTAAGGACACTCTTCGGTAAGATGTGATGGATCCGAACAACAAGCACAAACAGTTCGTGGGGGTAAAGCAGGGGCAGGAGAAAGCGATGAGATTTTGGTCTTAATTGCTTCTAACTTTTTCGTAAGTGCGGCCATCTTGGCCTTCATTGCTATCGACATATCTAATTGATGTATGTCTGCCCTAAACTGACCAACAGAAGATGATGTGGTCTTGGTGCTTTCCCACTGAAGTGTTTTTTCAGCAAGATCGTCGAGAAACTGCCACGCTTCCTCACTAGATTTGGTTAGAAAGTGACCTTGACAAATGGTTTCTAACAACTGCTTTGTTGCTAAGTTCAATCCTTCGTATAAAGTTTGGCAAAGTTGCCAATTTTCGATACCATGGTGAGGGCATTGAACAAGTAGATCTTTGAATCTTTCAAAACACTTCCAAAAGGGTTCGGAAGGAAGCTGGGAAAATTGGATAATCTCATTGCGAATTCTCGCGGTCTTGTGATGTGGATAAAACTTTTTAAGAAAAGCTTTAAAAAACTCTTCCCAATTTTTAATTGAGTGTGATGCTGTGTTGTATAACCACTTCTCGGCTAAGTCACATAAGGTGAAAGGAATGACCCTTAGCCTTATAGCATCATCTGATAATTGGGTTGTTTTCATCATTGCGCAAACGTTTTGGAATTTGTTTATGAAGATATAGGCATCTTCGGATTCCAGTCCGTGAAATTTTGGCAACATGTTGATGAAGTGGGGTTTGATCTCAAAATTATCCCCATTTGCCGGTGGGAGTGAAAGACAAGTAGGTAAGGTGGTGCGGATCGGGTAGAAAAGATCCTGGAGCGCGATTCATTGGGGCGCTTCAACAGGCTGGTGTGGCGGGTTATTCGCACCTAACGGAGGTGGAATCAGTCCCGTGGGTAAGGTGTTGTTAGGATTATATCCCGACATCCCTTCGAAGGAAGAATGTGAAAGTGAAGGTAAGGAAGTGGAAAGAATTTCGAATTCGGAGTCGAAAGCGTCGTCGGTCGATACCAACGAGACACGGACTAATCGAGCACTAGTGTCCTTAGTCCAACCGGACATACACTAAAGAGGTAGTGCAGTCAAAAAGGTGAAAAACAGAATGTGGGGGTAAGAAAACATTAATGAGAATAAAGTGGGTGTAAGTGGGGTGCACGGATTTCTTAGCGACAAGTTGCAAGTTTTTGTAAAAATTTTCTTTTTTGTGTTTTTAAATTTTTGTGAGCTTTTTCCAAAAAGATTTTCGATAAAAGGCTTAGACACACGTTCAATCAACCACAAATGCACAATCAGGCCTAGATCTAGAGTCATCTAGGTCAGCTAGACAGCTCCTAACTGTTCCAAAGGGTAAGAAGTAGGACCTCAAACCGCCTCTTCACCTCCAATTGTGGCCAGGTAAGCACAGATAGAGAAAGGAGGGATCCGCTCACGAATCACCGTGAGACGGGCCTTTTAAAGTTACCTTTCACAACCCGTCTAGCCTAGGCACCACAAACTCAGGTTAGGATCAACAGTCGATGCCTACAACTATTCCTTTGTCCTATTGAGCGTGAAGTCCTTAAGGCTGAGTCTAATCTTTTTTAATTAAATGATGATCAATGCAATATGCCTTATGTGATTTCTGAGGTCCTGGGAAGGGTGATGAAATCCCCACCCAATCTGGATTGGTTTCAAGCCCCTTAAAGTCCAATTAAATATGCAAAATAGTAAACAATCACTTGCAAACAATTTTTAGCGCAGCGCAAAGAATCCTGCACAAGATCAATTATTGGAAGGGGGAGAAATTTTTAGCGCAAAGAATCCTGCAGGAAATTTTACAGAGGAGATATCAGGGGGTTCAGAGAAGGAGAAAGGAAGCAAACATAGGGGTTCTGGTCTGCTGATGACGTCAGCAGACCGCGGTTGCGCGGCCAAATGGCACATCCAGCGGCGGTTCCGCAGCGGAAAGAGGGTTTCTGCGGTGGAAACGCGGTGGCTTAAGCGGTTCAAGCCTCCAAATTTCTTCAACTCCTCTGTTGTTGTAATCGTCTGTTGTTCAGATCTTCAGTTTTCTGTTTCGCTCTCTAGATTTTTCCAGATCCGAACTCGTTCGTCGATCCTGCAAAATTCACACGAAAAACACTTCAAACAATAAAAAGATGATAAAATTTTTATATTTTTTAATTTTTTCAGTTTTTATGATTTTTATAATTTTATATTAACCCGAAATTGCAAAAAGAAAATACTACGCCATCTCCGGCAACGGCGCCATTTGATTTGTGCGGTGTTTTGTGATCAAAAATATTTTTTTACCGCAATCAAGAACGGCGTCGCTTGGTAGCTAGCCGGTGAATACGGGTCGGTCCACAGGGATGTTGTGTATTTCTTAATTGTTCTAACGAGTTAATTCCAAACAGTGTGGGATGTTTATCACTAAAAACTAAGTTGATTTAGACTAGGATTTAGAATCTTGCTAGGGTTAGGTTTAGGTTAAGTTTGGAAATTAAAGATTTCCCATCGCTTTCAATGCCCTAATTTAGATTCTCTTAGGTGTTATGGTAATTATTAATAAAGGGGATTAGGACGATTGGGAAGAAACGATATTTCTTCCTCTAGGTCCTTGTCCGTCCTTTCTTTATCCTTACCCTAACCTCCATGCAAAACATGCACAACCGGTCTTTTATACTACGGTATCACCGTTACCTCATGGGTAGGGTGCCGTAGGGAGCGGTATGTGTATGTATGCATGGAGTCCTAATAATTAATATGTGATGGGCAAGAAAGGGTTGAGAGATTTTCATCTCTCAAACCTTCTCTATTCCTAACCCTAACAAGCGAGGAACTACTCGCTCATTAGGGGATCGATAAAAGACATGATTTTTATGAGTTTTCAATTTAAGAGATTAACTATCTAAACTACGGCAGATTAATAAAAAGTTCTAATCTAATTTAAACTAGGAAAGAGAATAACTTTAAACTAGGGCAGAAATAAAAATTAAGAACTAGCGCAAAATAAAAGAACCTACTTACTTTATTGATGCTCTCTAAACTTTACAAAAGATTTCTGAATTTTTATCAATGAAAAGAGGCATAACTCAAAGAGAGCTTTAGGGCTTCTATTTATAGATTATAGAAACCCTAGAGTTACAATCGATTCACATCTGCATTTACAATTTTACCCCTAAAGAAGACTAGTCAACGCGCCGCCAGCCGCCACAAAATTTCTGCACCGACACGGGCGCACCATGGCCGCGGATCCGCGGCCAAAACCCATGTTTGGCCGCGGTTCCGTGGCCAAGTAAAAGGATCTTGAGCTCAAGTTTTTATGGCTTCTGTCTGTTGCTGTTGTCTTCTGTTTTCTTCAGTTGGTTCTTCAGAATGTCTTCTAGTTCTCTTCCAGTTTTTCACAGTGCATAATGTCGTGGACTTTTACCGTTGCTTCGTGTCGAAGTCTTGAACCTTGCGCTGCCTTTGTGCTTTGTGAACTTGTTCATTGATCTTCATTGTCCCTCAAAATGTAGGCACGATCAAGATTCCACCATTTATCGGTCGTAGTCTTACTTTGTATCATCTTTTCGTCAATTTCACTGTTTTTGTTCTGAGAACCTGTAACCTGCAACTATGTAGCAGACATGGATCAAAAGCACCTATTTATTTGTAAAATGAATAAGAATGGGGTCTATAAGAATGCAAAATTATGGTATGAACATATGCCAAGGCATAATGTCGAAGCTTCGTTATCGTGAAGATCAATGCCAGGCAATGCTTTTCGATGTGGGAGCAGTTGTTTTCTGCCCCCAGGAGAACTCGACTCAAATAATAGAGAGCTATCTCCCTCCCCTGGTCGTTCTCCTGTGCCCATAGTGCGCCTAAAGAACCTTCAAGGGTTGTTGTGTACAGGATGAGAGGTTTCCCTTGACCGGAGCGGTCAGTACTGGCGGGTTCTGCAGGTATTACTTGATTTCGTCCAGTGCACTTTTGCATTTACGATCCCAAACGACGGGGTCCCTTTTTTCATTAGATGACTGTAGGGGCGACATTTTCCAGAGAGGTTAGCTATGAACCGTCGGATATACGCGAGCTTTCCTTGGAGAGACCGCAGTTGCTTAAAAGTTCTTGGCGAGGGCATTTCCATAATCGCCTTGATCTTTGATGGGTCTATTTCGATGCCTCGGTGTCGTTCGATGAATCCTAGGAATTTGCCTGAGGAGACTCCAAAGGCACATTTCATAGGGTTCATCTTCAGATTATATTTCCGAAAACGCTGGAACACTATTTTCAAATGTTCACAGTGTAGTGTGTTTTTCGTCACCCCATTGAGATGGGAATACGCGCGAGCTTGTCAGGCGTACTACAGATTCCCCCTGCCTAGGGTAGGCCAGGGTTTATTGATTGTGGGGATCCGAATCTTCAGCAGCCGCGGACTAAGCTACCGTTAATTACCCCTCGCCTTTGGGGCGAGGGAACCTCCGATTGACGGGTTAAACTGGTCATGCAAACTCAATGTGCAGTGTACGTGTGTTTTGTTTTGGAAGGGGCTTGGATATATCGGGAGCCACGCAGAGTTTTTACGGGGGTCCCGCTTGCCCCCTTGCGGGGTGCGGGGCAGCGCCCCGGCCCAAAGGGGAAAAGCGCCCAAAGGATGCATGGGGCCAACGCCTCGCATGCCTAGCGCGCGAGCGCCGTGCGCTTAGGCGCTGTGCGCTCAAGCGCTAGCGCACCACGTGTCCGACACGTGGGCGTTGTGCGCTTGAGCGTTGTGCGCTTAGGCGTTGTGCGCTCAAGCGCTAGCGCACCACGTGCCCGACACGTGGGCGCTTGAGCGTTGTGCGCTGGGCGCTTGAGCGTTGAGCGCTTAGGCGCTGTGCGCTCAAGCGCTAGCGCACCACGTGTCCGACACGTGGGCACTGGGCGCTTGAGCGCTAGGCGCTTGAGCGCTTGGGCGCCGGCGAGGAAAAGGGAATTTTAGCCACAGAAAAAGGATTTAAAATCCCAAAAGAGAATTTAGGGTGGAGTTAAACTCTTAAGATGTTTTGGATTTGATGAAAGGGGTTCTTCTTTGGAGCCCTGAGTCTTCCCAAAAATGGGGTTTTCGGAGATGGGCCTCCTTCTTCCTCCTCTGTTGGCAGGATCTTGAAGATCAAGAGCTGTGAGATTTTAAAAATCTCTTCTTTTTGAGATCTGATGGAAGATCCGAGTTCCCCTTTATGGGTTTTGTGGTGAAAAACTATTTAGTTTTATAAAAGGAAGAGTAAAACTCTTGATTTAGTTCAAAAGAAAGAAGAAGATTTTAGAACCTTGAGGAAGGAGAAAGATCTCAGATCTTGATTTTTTTTAGAGAGAGAAAAAAAGTTGTTGAGATATTTTTATTATCCTTACCTTTATAGGCTATACACTTTATACATAGCCCCTTGGGCTTCACAAAATGGCATTTTGCCTATCTCATGGCTCATGTGCCATTTCTTTTTGCACATAAGCCATGGGCTTTACAAAAATTTGGCTTTATGCCCATTTTTCTTACATTCATTCGTAAAATAAAATAAAATAAAAGAAATACAATAAAATTATTTATTACAAAATTTTTATCTTGGCATGGTGGGAGGCCGGCCGCTTCATGTTCAGACTCGACCCGGGCATGGGCCACTTGATCTGGGCTTGGGCCCACTTGGCTTGGGGTTGACTTTGATTTTGACTTGGTCAACCGGGGTGTAAATTTTTACCCTAACAAATTGCCCCCCCATCAATAAATGCACACCACACATGTGAGTCGTGTGCATAGAATTGATGGATCTTCTTTCACGTGGAGGTGACTTGATTTGGTTCCCGCTTTTGGGAAGCTGGCACTGCCCTTTTTACGACATGGACGGTCAATTCTGTCCTTTTTGCGACTTGGACGGTCGATGCTGCCCTTTTAGCGACTTGGACGGTCGGTTCTGCCCTTTTTGCGACTTGGATGGTCGATGCTGCCCTTTTAGCGACGTGGATGGTCGGTTCTGCCTTTTCTGCGACTTGGACGGTCGGTGCTGCCCTTTTAGCGACGTGGACGGTCGGTTCTGCCCTTTTTGCGACTTGGACGGTCGGTGCTGCCCTTTTAGTGACGTGGACGGTCGGTTCTGCCCTATTTGCGACTTGGACGGTCGGTGCTGCCCTTTTAGCGACGTGGACGGTCGGTTCTGCCCTTTTTGCGACTTGGACGGTCGGTGCTGCCCTTTTAGCGACGTGGACGGTCGGTTATGCCCTTTTTGCGACTTGGACGGTCGGTGCTGCCCTTTTAGCGACGTGGATGGTCGGTTCTGCCCTTTTTGCGACTTGGACGGTCGGTTCTGCCCTTTTAGCGACTTGGACGGTCGGTGCTGCCCTTTTTGCGATGTGGACGGTCGGTGCTGCCCTTTTTGCGACTTGGACGGTTGGTGCTGCCCTTTTTGCGACGTGGACGGTCGGTTCTGCCCTTTTTGCGACTTGGATGGTCGGTACTGCCCTTTTAGCGACGTGGACAGTCGGTTCTGCCCTTTTTGCGACTTGGACGGTCGGTTCTACCCTTTTAGCGACTTGGACGGTCGGTGCTGCTCTTTCTACGACGTCGACGGTCGATGCTGCCATTTTAGCGACTTGGACGGTCGGTGTTGCCCTTTTAGCGACGTGTACGGTCGCTGCTGCCCTTTTAGCGATGTGGACGGTCGGTGCTGCCCTTTTTGCGACTTGGACGGTCGGTGCTGCCCTTTTAGCGACGTGGACGGTTGGTTCTGCCCTTTTAGCGACTTGGACGGTCGGTTCTGGATTTGACTTGCTCCGCTTCTTGCGGTGTCAGGGATGAAGTTGACTTGTTTCCGAGGTGGAATTTGATTCTGCCGGGGAGGTCATTGGTTGTTTTGCTGATTTGATGTGATTTGGATTGACATCAGCACCGCTACACTGGAATATGGTACCAGGGGCGAATCATCATTTGCCATGAGAGGATTTGGGGATTTTTGTTTTGGTTTGGCATCAGCACCGCTACACTGGAATATGGTACCAGGAGCGAATCATCATTTGCCATGAGTGGATTTGAGGATTTCGGTTTTTGTCTGGCATCTGCATTGCTGCACTGGAATAATGCCAGGAGTAACTCATCATTTGCCCTGGTAGGATTTGGGAATTGGTTTTTGCTTGGCATCAGTATCGCTACACTGGAATATGGTACCAGGAGCGAATCATCATTTGCGCTTGCTTATCAGGAAGCGATGGCTTAGAAGACAGGTTTTAGGTCCCTATCACCTAAGACTTTTCAATTTTGTGAGCCGTAAGGGTCTCACAAAGCATTTTCTCCCTACGGTCGTAAGGATCCCGTAGGTGTATGTTCTCCTTAGGAGTCTTGGAGACTCCCAAGTGTGTTTTTCCTTTGTGAGTCGTAAGGATCCCACGAAGGTATTTTCTTACGAGTCGTGAGGATCCCGTAAGGTTGTTCTCCTCATGTATCGTAAGGACACATGAGTGGGTCTTCCCAAATGGAGCATAATCCCCAGGGCGGAGACCAGCCGCGTAACTGGTGATTGCGGTGGGGCATGGGTATGCTGAGAATTATTTAAGCTCGTGGATTATATACGATAGTCAACTTGAGGACTAACCGTAGGGCTGGGAGAATTTTGAGAAATTGGATTTTGGGTGGCGTCTGCATCGCTGCACTGGAATATGGTACCAGGAGCGACTCATCATTCGCCGTTTGGGGGGACTTGGGATTTGGGTTTTTGGTCGGCATCAGCCATCGCTAACATTGAAGCGAAATGCCAGGAGCGACTCATCATTTGTCGTTTCCCGTTGGGGAACGATGGCTTAGGAGACAGGTTTAGGTCCCTATCACCTAAGGCTTTTCAATTTTATGAGCCGTAAGGGTCCCATAAAAGCATTTTCTCCCCACAAGTCGAGAGGATCTCGCAGGTGTATATTCTCCTTAGGAATCGTGGGGATTCCTAAGTGTGTTGTCCCTTTGTGAGTCGTAAGGATCTCACGCAGGGATTTTCTCCTCACAAGGTCGAGAGGACTTTGCGAGTGTGTTTTATCTCTTTTCACGAGTTTGCGCCCTTTTGGGTTTTCAAAAACTCGCCGGCAGTCCTGCTGTTTTTACTCACGGAGCCCTTTCGGGTTTTCATCCGTGCCCGTTTTGCTTGTGGACATACCGTTTTTTTTTCAACTGGTGGGACTTTTAAAAGTAGTCTCACTGGCGGTACTTGGGCGTTTACGCCCGTGGATTGTATACGGTTTTGCAGGATGTATGATCCAGACCGTAGGGCCGGTGAGCTCAATTCGCCTGCAACTTGGAGCATTCACGCGTAGTATTTCTTGAGATATCGGCCATTGATGGGTGGCATGGGCCTTTCTCCCTCAGCACTTATTAGTTGGTAGGATCCTCCGTCGAACATTTTCTCGATGACGTATGGTCCTTCCCAGTTTGGCTCGAATTTTCCTTTAGTATGTCGATTTGGGATGATCGGTCTTTTGAGGACCAACACCAACTCGCCTTTCTTGAAAGCGCAGAGACGGGTCATCTTGTTATAGGCCCGTTACATTTGGGCTCGGTACAAATCCAGATTTTGCTGTACTGTAAGCCTCTTTTCTTCGAGGGCGTCGAGCTCTTCAAGCCGAAGGAGCATGTTTTCCTCCTCCGTCACCTCGTGCTGAACGGCCATTCTCAAGCTTGGAACTTCGACTTCGAGGGGGAGGACCGCCTCCACTCCAAAGAGCAATGAGTATGGAGTCGACTGAGTTGGAGTACGGTGCGTGGTACGATATGCCCACAACGACTCGTGAAGTTTGAGATTCCAGTCCCTCTTGTTGGCTGAAGCATTTTTCCTCAGGAGCTTGCATAGAGTCTTATTGAAGGCTTCGGCTAGCCCGTTGGCTCTTGGATTATAGATAGAAGAATATCTCCAGTCTATCTTATGTTGAGTAGCGAACCTTGCGACTTTAAAGCTCTTGAAAGAAGGCCCGTTGTCAGAAATGATTCTTCTTGGTGTACCGAAGCAGTATAGGATATTCTGCTGGAAGAACGTCAGAATATCTTCTGTCTTGACTTCTTTTAGCGGGACAACTTCAGCCCATCTGGAGAAGTAGTCAGTTGCAGCCAATATGAACCGGTGGCCTTTGGATGACGGAGGATCAATTGGGCCAACAATGTCGGTGCCCCAGACTTCGAAGGGCCACGACGCCACCATAGGATGCAACGGATTGGGATGCTTGTGAATGAAATCACCGTAAATTTGGCAGATATGACATTCCTTTGCATGCTCTCCGCATTCCCGTATCATGGTGGGCCAGTAATACACAAGCCGTTTAATTTGAAGTCGCATCTTGGGGCCAGATTGGTGAGCACCGCAAACTCCTGAGTGAACTTCTTTCATGACTTTTTGGGCTTCGGCCGATGACAGGCACCTGAGCCAGAGTTGGTCATATGACCTGCGGTATAGCGTGTCATTTACAAAAACGTATCGGAGAGCTCTCTTCTTCAGCTGAACCCTCGCAGACCTTCCTTCGAGCAGCTTGTCGTATCTGATGTACTCTATGAAGGGTTCTCTCCAATCGGGCTCGTCTTGAATGATCGAAGCTTCTTCGGCGGGACTGCTCTTCTGTTCCGCGCTTTCCTCTTCTCGTAGAGAGACAAGGGGTAGAATTTTTCGGCTCCTGACTGTGATCAGAATTTCGTCCATGTCAGGATCAGCCAGCTCCTTGGCTAAGCGAGCGAATACGTCAGCCTTTCCGTTCAACGCTCTAGGGACTCTCGTTAGTTCAATGTAAGTGAACCGTTTCATGAGTTCCACTACCCGGCTTCTGTACCGAGCTAACTCGGGTTTGTATATCTTATAGTTGCCGCTTACTTGGTTGACGACAAGCTGGGAGTCACCGTAAACCCGTAGCCGAAGGATTTCCATTTCTATGACGAGCTCCAAACCAGCTATCAGAGCTTCATACCCGGCCTCATTGTTTGTGTGAGGCTCGGTAAGAGCAAAAGAACGTCATAGGGTCCCCATTGACGGCGTGATGAACACCAATCCTATCCCTGCTTTTATCTTCGGGACGCTTGATTTACTGGAGGTCCTTATCGATGAGGCTCCATCAAAGTAGAGCTCCCAATATGGCTTATCTTTCTCGAGGTGCAGCACTTGTTCATCAGGTAGCTCTAAATTAAGCGGTGACCCTCTGATACGGGATGAGCAGCAAGGAAGTCTGCAAGAGCTTGCCCTTTTACTGCTTTCTGGGGAGTATAAACTATGTCAAACTCCAGTAGCATGACAGCCCATCTTGACATTCTACCGGCTAGGTTTGCTTTGGTCATTAAGTGTTTGAGCGGGTCGACCCTAGAGATCAACATAACCTGATGAGCGAGCAGATATTGCCTCAGCTTCTTCACAGCGAACATCAGAGCCAAGCATTGCTTTTCGATCCGGGAATAGTTGTGTTCCGCCCCGACTAAAGTTCGACTGAGGTAGTAGAGGGCATTCTCTTTTCCCTCCTCATTGTTCTGGGCAAGGAGTGCACCGAGTGACTCATCTAGCGCGGCAGTGTAGAGAATCAGCGGTTTATTTGGAATAGGAGCCGCCAACACTGGAGGGTGCAATAAGTACTGTTTGATGCTTTCAAACACTGCTTGACATTCGGCATCCCGGATAAAAGGAGCTCCTTTCTTCATGAGCTTTGAGAAGGGCCTACATCTCCCCGACAAATTTGAGATAAACCTTCGTATATAAGCAAGCTTTCCTTGAAATGATCTCAGCTGCGTCAGACTCTTTGGAGGGGACATCTCCATGATGGCCTTTATCTTTGATGGGTCAACTTCGATCCCTCGATGCTGGACTATAAAGCCCAAGAATTTTCTCGATGACACGCCAAAAGCGCACTTCAGAGGATTCATCTTCAGATCGTATTCTCTCAGTCTAGTGAGAACGGTCCTAAGATCTTGGATATGGTCGTCTTTGGCTTTAGTCTTAACGACCAAATCGTCAACATAGCATTCGACGACTTTATGGATTAGTTCATCAAAGATATTGGTTATTGCCCTTTGATATGTGGCACCTGCGTTCTTCAGTCCGAACGACATCACCTTGTAGCAGTATATTCCGATCGGGGTTCGAAATGTTGTGTGCTTCTCATCCTCAGGTGACATCTTGATCTGATTATACCCAGACGAGCCATCCATAAAGGTGAACAACTCATAATTTGAGGTGTCATCGACCATCATTTCCATGACCGGTAGCGGAAAGTCGTCTTTAGGACATGCCTTGTTGAGGTCCCTGAAATCAACATAAACTCGGATCTGCCCATTTTTCTTCTTCACTAGGACTATGCACGCGATCCAGTCCGCATATTTTTCTTCCCTGATGAAGCCGGAATCGATGAGCTTCTTGGTTTCCTCGATGACCTTTTCTTCTAGTTCCCTTCTCATTCTTCAAGGAGCTTGTTTGACTGGCATAGCATCAGGAGATATAGCCAGTTTATGCACGACCACTTCAGGGGAAAGGCCAGGTATTTCTTTGTATATCCACGCAAAGCAGTCGACGATCTTATGCAACAGGACAATTATCTGCTCTTTCATTTCCTCCCTTAAGAGTGAGCTGATGTAGGTCGGCTTTGGATTATCAGGCATTCCTAAGTCAATCTCGGTTAGCTCGTCAAAGGTTGCTTGTCCGCCATCTTCGAGCTCTTGAGGAGCTTCTTCTGGCTCTACTAGCTCGTCTTCATCATTTGACTCTTCGCTGGCTTCCCCAATATGGGTCATGTAGCACGCTTTGGAATCAGGTTGAATGAAGCCTATGCCCCGTCTATCTGGAATTCGTCCATCGATGAGTGCTCGGACCTGGGGCGGATACCATAGTTCTTCATAAAACTTTGCTTCGGACTCTGGTTGATATAACCGGCATCCGCACTTTTTGAAATATTCTTTCATCTCGGGCGCATAGTATCTGGGATTGAGGACGGCCCTTATGCCTCTCTCATAGGGAAGGCATGCGACAGACAAATCGTCCGGGTGCACAACAGGGTTTGACCCATAAAACAGGATGCCCTTCTGTCCACTTTTCTTTCCGGGAACGTAGAAAGTTTTCAGCTGATCAACGGTAGAGACTGACAATGCATCGAGCTCTTTGCACATCTGCTCCAGCACCCTTGTGACAGCTAGGGACCCTTCTGTAATTTCGAAAGTCTCTCGTAGTTTCGCTTGTTGCATGGGGGTCCAATCTGCGCAGCTATTGCAAGGCAGGTCCTCTTCTTCCGAATCTTCAGTGTCGCTGCCAAGATGAGGGCGGATTTTGCTGCTAGATGGGCCTTCAGCATCAGATTCGTCCGTATCGCTATCGAAACGAGGGCGAGTCTTACGAAAGGACGGACTTCCAGCGTCAGACTCATCAGTGTCGCTACCGAAACGTAGGCGCGCTTGGGCGTTTTTGCTTTTGAAAGTGACAGCCGGTGCAGATTTGTTTTTGAGTCTTGGGGCCGGTCTATCCTCAGTCAGTTGTGTCTTAGCATTTTGGTGGTTCATGAAGTACCGAGAATTTTCATATCGGACTTCATGCACACCGAACGGCTGGATGTCTCCGTCAATGCGTATTTCCTCGCCATTTTTAGTATGCTTCATGCATTGATGGAGGGTTGATGGAATGATGCCGTAATCGTGGAGCCACGGCCGTCCCAAGAGAATCTTCTAAGACATGTCAGCATCGATCACGTATATCTTAGCTTCGGTCTGCAGATCCCCAAATTTGATTGGCAGAGCTATGGAGCCCAGAACTTGCTGGCAATTTTGGTTGAAGCCTTGAATGACAATCCTTTCCCTTGACAGGTGTCGGATGTCCATTGACAAACTCTTCAGAGTTCACAAGTTCATGATGTTCACTAAGGCGGATCAATCAATATGTGATTAATTCGATCTCCGTCGCTGTACCCGGTCACGTAAAGCGGCCGATTATGCTCAACCGTTCCCAGTAGCAAGTCTTCATCCTTAAACGTGACTGCGGCGGCATGAAAAGCGTACTGGGCTTCTTTCATACTAATTTCCGTAAAGCGAGTCTGATACCGCTCGGGGTTTTGTAGAGCGTGAATGAGAACATCTCTAAGCTCCTTAGATAGGACCAAGGTATCGTAGATGCTAAGGAGAGACGGAAGCTTTCGGAAGTGAGCCAAGACATTGTAGTCCACTGAGGAAGGACTTGAGTTTTCATTAGCCGGCTCTCTGTCATCTTCCTCATTAGCCACCTGTTTTTCCTTTCCTTTTAAGGCGTTTCCCTGATTTAGCGGTAGAGCCCTGCCGCTTCTGAGCTGGACTTGGTTGGCCTTTGTGGGGAGCTCCTCGTCCTCTTCGGGAAAACATAGATCCTCCTCAGAGTTGCTGCCCAGATGGATGGCGTAGCAGGTCACTATAGGGATCTCTTCATTGGAGCCTTCTTCCAACTCCAAACTCTCCGCTGCTTCTACGGGGAAGAACTCTTTCAAGTGAATTAGAGTTCTTTCCTTCTGTTCATAGTCTTCGAGGGAATCGATATATTTTTGAGTGGTCGATCTCCCTGCAAACTCTTTTTCGCTCCGAGCTGCACTTTTCTTCTTCTTGAGCTTTTTGGATTTTGAGCCTGATGAGCCGCATTAGCAGCTGGAATGGTAGGCTTCTTCTGCCCTTCCCATTCCGTCCTGGGCTCTTTCCGAAGTAGTTTCATCATCTTCTTCGTCTTATTAGATATGTGCGTACTCCACGGAGGCTGCGGTGAGTCGGTTTCATTTCTTAGGGCAGCGGGTTCGGCTGTCTGCTCCCAGAAGGCTTCAACTTTTGCCTGTATAAAGTTGGTGGTTGCAACTTGATTGTTCACCAATACACTTTTGGACAACTCGATCTCTCCAGCCTTGTACTGCTTCTCGACCCAGTCTTTGAAGATATAACAATCCTCGATCGCATGGGTCACTACTCGGTGGTACGAGCAATACAGGGGATTGTCGGTCATTTTTGCTTCTTGAGGTCTTTTCGACTCTGGAAATTGTAGACCGTTGTTCAAGGCATCTTTAAATATCTTTCGGACCTTATCCCTCCTAAAAGAGTAGACCTAGCTCTTTTTCTCTCCTAGGGAAGGCCCTTCTCCTCCCAGCACTGGCCTTTGAGACCGGTTGGTTTTGGATTCGCCCGCCCTTCGCTTTTCTTCATTGTCGGACGTATTGAAAACATTGGTACTGCTGGAACTCCTGCTTCTACGGTTGTCGTCCCGCTTGCTTTTCCAAGTCTTGTCTCTCTGAGAGTCCGAGGTAGACTCCTGCTTCGAGCGTTCCAGCATTTGGACTTTCTTGGTTAGCTCTTGAAACGTCTTGAGACCTGCTGTATACAAGAATGGGACCATCCAATTGCTGAGGTTGCCAAAGAGAAGGCTGACGGACTGGTCCTGCTCCAGCGGCGGTTCGCACTTGACCGTGAGATTACGCCATCGGGCGATAAAGTCAGTGTTGCTTTCATTCTTCCCCGGCTTGGTCCTCACAAGGTCGGCAATGGAGATTTTATCACTGACACTCATGAACCTTTGCCGAAACAGAGACTCCATTTAGGCAAAGGTAATGACGGACCCGTCTGGTATACTCGCATACCAGTCGAAGGTGACACCGGTCAGGCTGTTGACAAACTGACGAAGAAGGAATGAGTCATTGCCCCCTGTATTTCCGCATGATGCTTTGAAGTGGGCGACGTGTTGATTTGCATTTCCCATTCCGTCAAATCTTCCGAACTTAGGAATGACGTAGCCGTTCGGGAACTTGATCAGATCGTACTGTGCGGGATATGGCCGCCCACTACTGCCAATCTCTTTCTGAGCATCAGCTTCAGCCACCAATGTTTTAACTTTGCAGGTGACCAAATCCATTATTCGGTCTCGTGTTAGCAGGATAGTGTTATCTGGGGCCAAGGCGTCCCCAGAAGCGGAATGTGGTCGGCTTTCATGCGGCTCGACCAATCTTGGACCCAAAGGGACAGGCATCGGCCGCTTCGGATTGTCATCATCCGGCTCATGAGTAGCGACTTGTGCTTGATTGGGAAGCGCTCGAGCAATTTGAGCCGCAAGCTGCATCACAACGTTTGTTAGGTCGTCAATTTTCAAATAGAGCTTGGCCATCTCTTTATCTTTGCTCCTGAGCTGTTTTCGAAGCTCTTGAAGCAGCTTTTGCTCCGCAGTCCTGGGGCGGAAAGTCGGCTCTTCCTCGCTGTCCGAGCTTGACTCTGCATGGACCGAGGGGTCTTTCTGCCTATCATCCTCATCGAGAGGGTTTTCTTCATCCAGCGGAGGCGGCTATTCTTGGGCAGCGGCAACCACATTCAAGTTAGATTGGGCTTGGGATGTAGTGGCCCCATTCTTGCTTTTACTGCGAAGGTTGTCGCTGGGGCGCCCGCCTGCCATATAGACCGTATGGATAATATATCCAGCCATCTTTTTATTATCGGCGGCTGATTTCGCAGATCGCTGTCTTGACCCCCCTGTTTCAATAGCGGGCAGTCGATTGAAGGCGGATGACCTGGCCGGATTCATGAATGGTGCTGGAGCTTCTTTTCTGGATTTTCCCCGCTGCTTTCGCGCGACACAGAGCGCTTGATAGACTCTTGAAGAGACAATGTCATACTTTTTCTGTTGGGGCCGGGACACGTCTCTTTGTAGCATTGTTCGGATCGCCGTCTTCATGATTCTGGCGGTCATGGTATTTTTCTGAACTCACTTCAGAGGCTCGAAGGAATTGCTGATTCTTAAGTCCGACACAGCCGTCATCGCGGGGCGACCCTACTCTTGGAACCTCACAAGATTCCACCTGACCGGAGTCCTGGCCCTCTTGTTGGCTCGATATCTGAGCCGCTTCTGCCTTAACTTTTCCGTTTTAAGCATTTGGTAGACTTCGGCTCTTCGGGAAGACGCCGCAGACCAGGCGATGGAGGATTTTGGAGATACGCTTGATTGCGCATTTGTTAGAGTCATCGCCTAAGCTCTTCCATAACATTTGATGTTGCCCCTTGTACCGAAAGTCTTGCCCCCAGCTGGAGCACCAGAGAGTCTTTCAGACACCGTCTTAAGCTTCGGTTGTGGTGCCTTAGCGATCACGACATTCAGCCTCTTGCCCCTTGAGACCTGCTTGGCCACTTGTTTCGCCAGGATTTCTGCCAGATAAGCACTTCCGGCAGGGTAGATGATGACAGAGCCAAACTGGCGGGGCGGTTCCTCCCACTGTCGACTGAGGCTTGCGGGGAGAACCACACGAGCATTGACCTTGACCACGTACGGGATCGGGATCGCGTCAGAAGCTGAATTCATCTTGGGAGACATTGTCGTCAACAGTTGATTGCTGCACGGAAAAAAAACATCATTTCAGTGTAGGCAATCGACATGTACATTTATTGAGTTCGCATGAACATTTAACCTGAAATATAGGAGGAGAGAAATGTCCCACCGGGCGTGCCAGAATCTGTAGGGTGTTTTTCGTCACCCCATTGAGATGGGAATACGCGCGCGCTTGTCAGGCGTACTACAGATTCCCCCTGCCTAGGGTAGGCCGGGGTTTATTGATTGTGGGGATCCGAATCTCCGGCAGCCGTGGACTAAGGTGCCGTTAATTACCCCTCGCCTTTGGGGCGAGGGAATCTCCGATTGATGGGTTAAACTGGTCATGCGAACTCAATGTGCAGTGTACGTGTGTTTTGTTTTGGAGGGGGCTTGGATATATCGGGAGCCACACAGAGTTTTTACGGGGGTCCCGCTACCCGGATAGCGGGCTGGAGGTCAAGAGGGCTAGCAAGCCCCTTGCGGGGTGCGGGACAGCACCCCGGCCCAAAATTTTTTTAGAGGGACGGTGTTATGAAGTGTGTGAGTATACATATATATATACATATATATATATATAAAAGGGGAAAGTGCCCAAAGGACGCGTGGGGCCAGCGCCTCGCATGCCTAGCGCGCGAGCGCCGTGTGCTTAAGCGCTAGCACACCACGTGTCCTACACGTGGGCGCTGGGTGCTTGAGCGCTGTGCGCTTAGGCGCTGTGTGCTCAAGCGCTAGCGCACCACATGTCCGACACATGGGCGCTGTGCACTTAGGCGCTGTGCGCTTAGGCGTTGTGCGCTCAAGTGCTAGCGCACCACGTGCCCGACACGTGGGCGCTGTGCGCTTGAGCATTGTCCGCTTAGGTGTTGTGCGCTCAAGTGCTAGCGCACCACGTGTCCGACATGTGGGCGCTGGGCGTTTGAGCGTTGGGCGCTTAGGCGTTGTACGCTCAAGCGCGAGCGCACCACGTGTCCGACACGTGGGCGCTAGGCGCTTGAGCGCTAGGCACTCAGGCGCTTGGGCGCCGGCAAGGAAAAGAGGATTTTAGCCCCAGAAAAAGGATTTAAAATCCCAAAAGAGGATTTAGGGTGGAGTTAAACTCCTAAGATGTTTTGGAGTTGATGAAAGGGGTTCTTCTTTGGAGCCCTGGGTCTTCCCAAAAATGGGGTTTTCGGAGATGGGCCTCCATCTTCCTCCTCTGTTGGCAGGATCTTGAAGATCAAGAGATGTGAGATTTTAAAAATCTCTTCTTTTTGAGATCTGATGGAAGATCTGAGTTCCCCTTTATGGGTTTTGTGGTGAAAAACTATTTAGTTTTATAAAAGGAAGAGTAAAACTCTTGATTTAATTCAAAAGAAAGAAGAAGGTTGTAGAACCTTGAGGAAAGAGAAAGTTCTCAGATCTTGATTTTTTTTTTAGAGAGAGAAAAAAAGTTGTTGGGATATTTTCATTATCCTTGCCTTTATAGGCTATACACTTTATACATAGCCCCTTGTGCTTCACAAAATGGCATTTTGCCTATCCCATGGCTCATGTGCTATTTCTTTTTGCACATAAGCCATGGACTTTACAAAAATTTGGCTTTATACCCATTTTTCTTACATTCATTCGTAAAATAAAATAAAATAAAAGAAATACAATAAAATTATTTATTACAAAATTTTTATCTTGGCATAGGGGGAGGCCGGCCACTTCATGTTCGGACTCGACCCGGGCTTAGGCCACTTGATCTGGGCTTGGGCCACTTGATCTGGGCTTGGGCCCACTTGGCTTGGGGTTGACTTTGATTTTGATTTGGTCAACCGGGGTGTAAATTTTACCCCAACACACAGTGCTCCTCGTACGGTTTTCTTTTCACCATGAGGTCATCGATATAACATTCGGCAATCTCGTGTATGAGGTCATCAAAGATCTTCGTCATGGCCCTCTGTTAGGTAGCGCCAGCGTTCTTCAGACCGAAAGGCATCACTTTATAGCAAAATATGCTCAGCGGAGTCCGGAAGGAAGTATGCTTTCGGTCTTCGGGATGCATCTTTATTTGATTATACCCTGAAGATCCATCCATGAAGGAGAAGACTTCATGAATGGACGTGTTATCTATCATCAGCTCGGTAACCGGTACGGGGAAGTCATCCATCGGGCAAGCCTTGTTGAGGTCTCGAAAGTCCATGCAGATGCGCACTGTTCCATTTTTTTCATCACTGGAACAATGTTGGAGATCCAGTCAGGATATTGAACTTCTTGGATAAAGCCGGAGTCGATTAGTTTCTTAACTTCGGCATAAATGCCCATCTCGAGTTCGAGCCGCATTCTTCTTGGCGCCTGTTTGATTGGCCTGATGTCCGGTGATATCGCCAGTTTATGCACAGCTATCTTCGGATCTAATCCCGGCATCTCGGAATAGTTTCATACGAAGCAGTCTTTATACTGCATAAGCACGTGTTTTAGTGTAGCCACTTGCTCTTCAGATAGCAGCTCACTGACGAACGTTGGCCTCGGATCGTTTGTCATCCCCAAGTCGATTTTCCTCAGATTATCCGCCGTGGTATGTATCCCATCCTCCAGTTTTTTTGGCACCGGTGGAAATTCTGAGATCAGCTCGTCCTCATCTTCATTTGCGAAGCACTAGAAGAGGTCGTCCATATTCTCATGTTGTCCCTCCTTTAAGAATGTTATCATGTAGCAGGTACGAGCTCGTTTCCAAGCTCGATGTTGATCTGGACTTGCCCCTATATTGTAGGTTGCTTTTGGCTCATGCTTTCGTGGTGGGGCTACCCTCCAATTGTCGGACAGAGCAAACCTGCCTTACTGATACTGGTCTTCAACCTAGTCTTTGAAGGTGAAGCAATCTTCAAGAGGATGTCCTATGCTCGATGGTAGGAGCAATAAGCCGGATGATAGACCTCGTTTATTTGCTCAAGGTGCCGAGACTCTGGGAGCGTCATCATTTGATACTTCATGACAAGGTTGAATATTTTCCTTGTCTTGTCTTGAGGGAAAGAGTATTCCCGACCCATCTTTTTCATAAAAGACGGATTCCAGCTGACTTTTTCTCGATCATGTGACTTCTTGAATCCGCTTTGCTGTCTTTGAACGTCATTCCCGCTCTTAATCTTGTTGTTGCCTCTGCGTCGGACATTTTTCTTTTCTACGAGAGCGCACAGCAGGCTAAAGATGAAGGGCATCGTCGTCTTCTCTTTCCGTAGACTGCTGAATGAGACGCTGTGTCCTGGCTTTCTCGTAAATGGCCATTTCGCGGCTGTGGTCATCCCGAACCTTTTGACCCGCTTCCCTTATTAGCCTGTCAATTTGTTCTTCGAATGACGGGCTTTGAATTCTCATGGCGGGATCTCACTCTGGTTCGATATCAGCGCTATCTGTAAATGCATTCGCTTCTCCGCCGGAGTTATGTATAACATGGAAGCCATGAAATCGCTCTCATTTCTTGGACTGAACGTATCCAAGCCCGGTCATCTCCATTCTCCCGTTGGGCATCTTTGTCTGAGTCCTGGGAACGTCCCAAATCTTGTTGTAGAACTGGGCTTGTTGAGCAGTTTGTTTAAAGGGTATGCTTTGGCATCTTAATAGCCTCTTCGATCCTTCTGCGTAGTATCTGGGCAGCCGGATTGGTTGAAGCCTGTCAAGCGCAAGATCGGTACCATGCCAGACTTCTTTCTCCATTTTGGTCTCCGTGGATTGATAGAAGAGGATCGCCTTTTCATCTCTCCGCCTAGGAGGAACGTGGAAGGTCTGTAGCTCTTGCAAGCCGTATGTATCAAGTGCATCAAGTTCCCTGTAATGCTGCTGCGGAACCAGGGTGATTAGCAAACCCTGATCAGCTCCAATGAAGGTTTGTATTGATGGACGAACAGAGAATACTGCGTTGATCTCGTCTTCAGAGTCGCTGCCGAAGACCAAAATAGGGGTAGATGGTCCGGGTCTGCTGTATTGGGGCTACCCTGAATAAACCATCTTTTCATCCTCCTCGGTATCACTCCCAAAGATCGGGATAGTCGCGACGGCTTTTTGTTTATCCTCCGGTTTATGACATCTTTCCGTGTCTTCGAATTCTGGTAGCAAGTACTTGGCGTCTTTATATTTGCGGACTTCATTTACGGAGAATGGGTTTAACTCCTCTGTAACTGTGTGCTCGAGGCTGTCTTTGAAGTACTTCATACACTGATGTTGTGTGAAAGGGATGATGTTATATTCGTGTAACCAAGGCCGGCCGAGCAGAGCGCTATAGAAAGTCTTGGCGTCGATGACATGAAATTTGATGTCAATGATGAGCATCCTGAAGCGTAACGTCAGTATTACATACTCGAGCATCCGTGATGACTGCGAGTCAAACCCGGAGATGGTAATTTTATCCCGAACCAAGTGCTGAACGTTCATGCAAATCTTCTTCAACACTCTCACATTGAGAAGGTTGACGGAGGACCCGTTGTCAACCAGGATCTTTCCAATCTTGATGTCGTGGGAGTACCCGGTTACATACAACGGACGGTTGTGCTCACACATTCCGAGGAGGAAATCTTCATCGCCGAATGTGATGTCGGCTATATGAAACTCTGCCAGCTCGTCCTTCATCTTTTCTTCTGCAAAGAAAGCTTGGAACTGATCAGGCTCTTGCAGTGCCCTGATCAAAGAATCTCGTACATCTTTAGAAAGGAGAAGGGCATCTAAAATGCTCAATTGTGAGGGTATCTTCCTCAAGTGTGCCTGGACATTGTAATCCACCTTATTTTTCTTAGGCAGGTCTTTAGCTGTAAGCTCCTTGACGACTCCATCATCGAGGGCAATTTCCTCAGGGACTTTTTCCTTCCCCTTGTATCTTTTGCTTGAACCTTTGTTTGCAGTCCCGAGATTCTTTTCAGGCAACGTACGATCACGCAGCTGAATATTCTAGCAGTTCTTCACCTCTTCTTCTTTTCCAGAGGTGAATTCCTTGAAGAAAGGGCCAAGGGCTATTTCTTTGTCAGAATCGCTCCCGAAAGTAAGAACTTGAGATTTCCCTTTGTTCGAAATGGCATCAACCATATGACAGTTACCGGTTGTTCCTTTATGCTCATCTGTCGTGCTTCTCTGTTCCCGACGGGCTTTGCACTTCATTCGCTTGAAGTGTTGTCGGTGGGTGACGTATCTCTGCCACCACTTCTTGAAAGCATCACCTTTGGTAGGGGGTATGACCCTCCGATGGTATAAGCAGTATTTCTGATGTACATCCGCTTCGTTAAGGCACGTACTCCCGGGAGTATTTCCTTCGAAAGGTGGCAGCTTCATTCCTATTGACAGGGCTTTGGCGAACCGTTTCCCCGTCTTAAACTTGCTTTTGTCTATCGCGGGTGTGCTTCGATCCAGTTTGAGTACTTCGTGACTCTTCCTTGCCGCAGCTTCCTCATCCTGACGTCGACGCTTGGCCTTTCATATATGGCAGTTTCACATTCTCAGTCAGCTTTGCTCTTCTGAAGGGCTTCGTTCAGTAGTCTGTCAATCAGGTCGTCTGACGGTTCCAAGGATTTCGGCTCCGGTTCTGCCCCCAGCTTCTCTACGTTTGTCACGACCCGAAATATTAGCTCATGACCAGCACTTAAATCTCGCAACGTCTAAAGGCGTAACGGAATTCAAGTAAGCTGAAACCCAGAAATCTAAACCTTTTTAAGAAAATAAAAGAGGTGAAGTTTTGAAATAAAGGTATAATGAAATCAAGTTTTCTTAAATGCATAGAAAAGAAACATGAAAATTTTCTAGTTTGAAAACATGTTTCGTCTTTTAAAAATTTGGGCAGCACCTCCTTTGTATTTTTTTGATCCAAAACCACAAATACATAATGATAATAAAGGCATTCCCAAGCGGGAGCTAGCTCTTTGCCAAACGGCGGATCACAACCACGCAAGACAGTAAATATAAGTATACGGTGCCCAAAGGCGAAGTTCCCCACAAAACATAAAGAAATAAGCAAGACATCAAAACCACAAGTAGCGAAAATACCCTCGCTCTAAGTCTCACAACCACAAATCTCACTAAGCCTCATTACTTATACAATTACTAATTTTGATTGATGGAGTTGACTACATACAATATGAAATATAAATACAAGAGTGGGTACGATACAAATGTCCCACCTACCAAAGCAATCACCCGAAAGCAACTGTGTGCCAACGATACCGCTACTGATCCATGCGGTCAACCTGCAAGAACTGTGACATAACGGGGGTGAGTTGCCAACTCGTGAGTAGAAAAATATCAACAAGTAGAAATCGAATAAACAAAGACTCCTATATCAACTATATTATGAAGGTAATACCATGATATCTAGGATGACCGTATCTGTAAATGTGCCAACACTAATATCAATGTCAAACAGCATGTGGATATCATCCAACCATATGATCAATATATGTATGCAAGTGGATCTCGTCCAACCATATTTTCAATATATGTATGAAAGTGGATCCCGTCCACCCATATGATCAATATATGTATGAAAGTGGATCCCGTCCACCCATATGATCAATATATGTATGCAAGTAGATCCCGTCCACGTGTCAACCAATGACACAACAAAATCATGCATGTAAATATCATAAAAGTATATGCATGAAAATATGAGGATATAAATCAACGTGTGTCCCTCGCGACACATCAAATCATGGAACCTGAGTGTCCAGTATCGACACTCGAAACATCATGAAACCCGTGCCCAGTATCGGCACGTAAATCCTCATCTCTTTCGGGCTCCGTCAGTCCGGATCGGCCCATATCATCTCTCGACTCCGGTCGGTATCCTCCGGATATCCGCCGAGCCTAAATACTATCATCGGTAGGTAGTATTCCCTTTGCCAGGCTCACCGTCTACTGCACAGCAATCCGTTCTCGCCCCGGGGTACCATACCGGGTCCACCATGTATCCGCAATCGGTCTCATCCAGCTCCTCGAATCGGGTATCACTGTCACACATCTCAGAACCGAGAAAGCGCATGCTGGACGCACTGAAATATTATATCAAGAGAAACCGGGTTTTTAAAACGATATATGCTTTCTTTTGAAATAGCCACGGTTCTCAAATCCAGAAATCTCATGAAAACTGCATATCTCAATGTGTAAAAGCGTAAAGCATGATGTATGCGACATATAACAGAATGTAAGCATGTCCGTATATCATGCAACATGGAACAGTAATATGCACCTATCGAGGGAAAACCGCTCCTTTAAATGAATCCAGTTTTTAAAATATATCATGCGGTTTCCAAATCTCCAAAATCAAATACAACATCGTAAAATGGTGCATATGTGTATGCACGCAAGTATGGTGTACAATATATATGCACGCAAGTATGGTGTACAATATGTATGGACGCACGCAAGTATGGTGTACAATATGCATGCATGCAAGTATGTCATGCAAGGAGTCATATCCTGATGTAGCAGTTCTACTGTGTAGTGACATGGCAATTATCGATGATGAAGTGTGTGAGCCGACAAATCTGTGTACGTGTAACATACGCATCATCGATAATGGTGTAAGTGCACTAGCACAGGTATATGCGATGCAATGAGAATAACATGAATGCATCATAAGGTAAATCATATGCAAATGATGACAGGTATACGTATCTAACATGACCGAGTCGGTGAATCTAGCAGTCGGCATCCAGCCTCACAACATTACGTACGGTATAATATATCGTACGGCATCTTCTAGTCAAGGGTATGGATCAATCATCGAGTCAAACTCATCACATACGGAAAATCATCGTACGGCGGCATTAAATCATCAAGGATCCTATCAACCTATACGACAATGAGGGTACGGGCCTAATCGTCACGTGCGACCTATCATTCATGATTCACCACATGTATACGCATATATATCTATATACCTATGTCCCAAGTCGCATCCATAACCATCTCATATCAGGGGACCGGCAAGGTATCAATCCTCTCAATCGACTTGCATCCGTATACCAACATATCATCCTATTACATGCCAAATCGTATTCTCTTTTCATCGCATCTATATCTCACATAAGGTCAATTTACAACTACAATCTACCTTTACTATAAACATACGTATCTAATCTAACATACACACCCGAACCATACAATCGGTTTTAGAAGATGCAAATCGTAGTTTGAAAGTAGAGGCTATGGTGTTTTAAGGAAAATATATCATTTGAAAATCCGTAACGTCCCTCAAGGTATCTATTTAAAAGATGCATACGATTCTTCAGTTTGAAATAGGTATGGTTCGGTTGACATATCTACGTCGGTTATCTAGTCCTATAGTACCCTAAACGGCAATATCATCAAACGTCATCCTCAAATTCCGTCATCACATATTAGCCGTATCATATCACTTCTAACTATCCTTTAGTTTCTAATATAGTTTTTCTAACTATCTTTTAACTCTATCTATTGTTTTCTATTAAAGTTTCCTTAACCATATACTATGAATGGGTTTCCATCGAAAACTTGCGGGGGTGCTATACGCCATCCATCCGACTTCCCCCGTGGATATAGATCCACTGACCTGATCTTCGCTTGCTGGATTCGATGATGCCACGCTCATCCTCGTCGTCTCGAAGTCCATGTGGGGTACCTACAATCAATACACAATCACAGATGCGTATTAAAATCAAGTCGGAAAACCAAAACAGCATACGTTTCGCTCATAGGTTAAAACTTATAACCTCGCATGCAAAACATGACCAACAACCCGAGTCGTTGACGTTCAAACGCCACATGACGGAAACACAATATCAGATACCAAAATCAAGTTAAAACGAAGTCGTAAAACAATGCATCAACTCATGAAAATGGTCCCAGATTTTACCCTAATTAAAATTAGTCAATTTTGCATATGTAAAGGGTCTAGTTTACAGACAATGGATCCATGGACCCAATACGAAGCCCAAAGCTCCAGGTCTGGCCGCAAATTGTGGCCAAAAAGGTTATTTCTGCGGACAAGTAGAGGGTGTAGGGGTTGGGGTCTTGGGATTATCATCTAGGTTGCCTTCTTATACCACAGTATTTGCTAAATAATTTTCCAGGTCTCCGGGTGTTAGCAGATATCCAAAAACCATTAAAAATTCCACAATTTCCCGTATCAGCAGAATTTCAAAGTTTGTATTTGGGGTTAAGTCTCAGGTTTTGGGTCCAATATAATATTACTAAAGGGGGTTTAAGGTCACTACTAACCTCAATTACGCTTTTGGAATCAATTCAAACCCCAATCCCTAACTTGGAATTTCCAAACCTCACTAAACATCACCTAATCACTTCTAAACTAGCATAGGTGCTAAGGCAATTGAAATACTACTCTAATGGTATAAGAATTACCTCATTTGGCAACTCAAGAAAATTCTTGAGTTGCCCCAAGTGTCCAAAATCCTTGCTTTCTTGGTCTAAAGTGTAGCTAATAGGCTTGTGCATGTTTTTAATGAAGTGGGGATGAACTTTTAATGAGTTTTTGATGATGAAGTGAGGGGTTGGGGTGGTGGAGGGAGGAGGCAGCAGCTCTTTGAGAGGGGAGAGGAGAAATGGAGAGGAAATAATGAAGGGACAAAGGCCATGGTCCAAGGTTGACCCCCTCACCTCTTTCTCTCTCATGCCCATACCCAATTCTTTATCATATTCCTTTTTCTATTCTATTCTTTTCTTTTTCTTTCTACTCATCTTAAAGCCCAAATCAAGTATGAAGAATAAGGAAAAGCCATGTAAGAAAAGTAACAAGTGTTAAATATGACATGGTGCATGTCATGTGCACAAATCCGGCTTAATGCGCGATTAGCGATATTTAATCGTGATTAGCATTAAAATAGTATATAATTAATCATAAAAAAATTTAATTTGCATAAATCACATAAAGTACCCTCGTTTTAGAAATTCTTACAATTTTCCAAATATTTTCCGATTTATCGGTATTTAATTATACCGCATAATTAAAATATTCATAATATTTAATATTTAATTATAAAATTTCCCAAAAATAATATTTTATTTTTCTGAAATGTTACAACATTATTTTTCAACGCCGAGGGAGCTTCTTTTTCATTCACTGTCGAATGAAAGATCATGTGGCAACTTGCTACATAATCCACGGGTTCTTCTAACGAGTCGTTTCTCTCATCATTGTCACTGTCTCCGTTCTCAAGGATATGGTTGAGAAATTCTTCGAGAGTGACTGGGGTCCGCGCCTTCTGGTTATATTCTTCCAGCGCGTCAATGTACTTTTTCAGGTCCGTACGTCAGGCTGCACAGGCTTCTTGGTCTTCTTCTTTTTCTTCGAAAACTTTGAAGGCTTGACTTGGGTGTTTTGCCCATCGCTACCAACTTTCAGTATTGGGCGCGGTTTCAGCATCCCCTCAATGATCTCAGGCTCCAACTGGTTTTTCCATTTGATCGCCGGGCATGCTTGAAGATCCTTCAGCATCCATTTAGTTTTAGCTAAAAGGACAACTTCCCACGGAGCTTCTTCTATAAATGGGCATGATGTCCCCGGCGTATCCACCTTTTTAGGAGCATGCTGCTGTGGCGAGTTTACCTTCCAGTTTTCGGACAGCGCAAACTTGCTTTGTTGGTACTGGTCCTCAACCCAATTTTTGAAGACGTAGCAATCTTCGATTGGGTGACCCATTACTCTATGGTAGGGGTAGTAGTTAGGACTGTTGACGTCGCCAGGCTGCAGTGGGCGTCTTGGATCCGGCAGAGTAATGAGCCTGTTGCGCATCGCCAGTTCAAATAGTCTCCTCGTTTTATCCCGGAGAAATGCGTAAGAACATCTCAACTTCTCTTCGAGGCGTCGGCTTGTGTTGCATTGGCGAGCAACCAGTTTCGGGTCACTTGGTTGTTGTCGAGCGTTGGCAACGAAGGTCGCTTTCCCTTTGCCCTTTTCATTCCGGAGATCCGTTTTTGAAGAGGACGGTCTATGGTCATCTGGTCCATTTAGGCCAGCTTGTCGATCAAGGCCTGGAAGGTGGTCGGCTTGAAGAACATTATAAATTGGGATATAGTTGCCTGAGGGTCCCCACGAACATGCCCATGGCCAGAGCTTCTTCTATGCACTGTTCGCATTTTGACCATAGGTTCCGCCACCGAATTGCGTATTGAACCTAGGTTTCTCTCGGCTTCACCCTGGTATTGATTAATGCCGTAATCGGGGTGCGTTCACTTGCGATTGCAAAACGCTGCATGAAAAATAGCTCCATTTCTTTAAATGTTCTGATGGAGTCATTCGGAAGCTCCGGGTACCATTCAAATGCTGTCTCTTCCAAGCTTCCGATGAACTGGCAAAGTAGCAGTTTATCGTCGCCTCCAGTATTGCCGCATAGAGCTCTGAACTGAGCGACGTGTTGATGGAGATTGGCTGTCCCCTTATACACATGGAATTTAGGGACCGTATATCCCGGTGGGTACTTGATTTGATCGTACCAGCCTGGATAAGGTTACCCAGTTCTGACGACTTGGCCAGCCGCCTCACTCGCTCGATGAGCTCGTATTTGTTGAGCTATGTAGTCATCGAGGGTAGCCTTGCAAATTGTCTCTTCCTAGGCCGTTGGGCATTTCAGAGGAGGGTTTGACGTTTTCCCTCTGTTGTCTTCGATGATTATTGAAGGTCTTCGGCTGGAGGTTCCAGCTGGATTATTATCCCAACCATGCTTTGGAACAGAAGCACCATCTGTTTTATATTAGCGGCCTGTTCTGCGGACTCCTTATCCTTCCTTTCCAGCACCCTTCACAAGAACTCGGTATCAGTCTCCTGCTCCCGGCGTTGTTCAGAATATGCTTCCAAGCTTTATTTTTGCCCAGTGAGTGTTGACATCTTCATTAGCATTTCTTGGAGCTTCTGCTGCTGCTCTTGAGCTTTTGTCACAGACCGTGTGAGTGGTTGATGACCCGTAGAAGTACGCCTTTTCTCTTTCCCGGAAGCCATGTACACCGTGTGTACTACCATGCCCCTATACTTGGGGCGTTTGGGTCTACTACCTTTGATATTTGCCGCCGATGGTGGGAGATTCTCAGGCCTTCTCTTTTTGTGGGAGGCCGAAGTCGAAGGAGCTATTGTAACAGACGCCCGAGAAGTCCCTCGCTGCATGCCAGAGGGATGACTTCCCTCTTGTCGAACCTTCATTTTCTCCGATCGACGAGAATAGTCCTTGTTGATCACAGAATCCTAAATTTTCCACCAAACTCTGTGGATTCGGGAGGACAGCCACTGAGGGGCTGTTCTGGCTTCGCCTGTACCGTGTTTTCAACATGTGGAGGCGACTTCTTCAGTACAGCGGTTGGAGAGTTCTTCCACGCCTTCCTAAGTGGATCAAAGTCATTCCCAGTTAGAACAGCAGCGTCAATTTCCACCATTGGAGCTGGTGGGGTAAGTCCAGAGAGGGAGTTGCCCCCAGCTCTTCTCACCCGGTGCCAGTGGCGACGTCGAGCATGTCGTGCAGATGGGATTGCCTCCGTTGTGGGAATGGCTTCATCATGACCCCTGCTCTGATGAAGAGCTACTGCTGGTGCCAGCCTCTTGAAGACCGACGTCCGTTGAGAGGGGACGGTCAAGCTTTCGAAGGCTGACCTTTTGGTAAGGGGAGCAGTCTTGATGACTTCACCGGAAGCATGAGTTAGAACAGTCAGTCTTGTGAAGACCGATCCTTTAGTAGGAGAAGCCCCTTCGACGACTTTATCTGCCGGAACTGGAATGGTTATCCGCTTCGGGATAACCCCTTCAGGTATCGCGAGCTTCTTTGCAGGACCACTGAAGCTTTGGCTCAGTCTGTCAAAGACCGAGGTGGCAGACTTAGACAACCCGTTGAAAGGGGCCGTGGTGGTTGCAAGTCGATCAAAGACTGACTTCTTCGGAGCTTCTTGTGATGGCACTGGGGCACTGAAGCTTGATGGCGGGATCATGGTCCCAAAGAACAGTCTAGTGGTGGCCTTATTCACCTGTTCCACTGGCATTACAAAGATGGAGGCTTCTTGGGGCCCGTAAGTCACTCCTCAAGTCGGGGTGGAGCGAGAGTTGCTGTTCAGTTAGTGCAGCTGGAGGCCATCGATGATATCTCCTTTTCTACATGGAGAAAGACACCAAATCTTAATACCTCGAATCCAAGGGCAACCATATTAATCCGCGATTTATTCGCGAACATGACACACAAAGTGTGGAGTGGAAAGAGGAAAAGGTCCCACCGGGCGTGCCAGAATCTGTTTACCGCCGAAAACGGGAGACGAAACCGTGTAGGTCGTCTTGCCTGAATTTGGGGGCAGATGTTATTTGTTTTTATCCGTCCACCTCTCCGAAGATACCAAGTTGATTTATGGAACCGTGTATCGGACGTTTGGACGGATGCGGCCGTTGCAGCAGAATTCGTCAGATTCCTTCTCGTTTGCAAAGGGTTTTTGATTGTGGGGCGCTCTTCCCTGCAGGCGTAAGCCCCTGCAGTTAATTACGTTACCGTGTAGCGATAACCGCTTTCTCCTGTTTCGAAAGTTCACTTCGTGCCGTGTATGTTTGTTTTATTTTTAGTTGCCCGTGGATTATATATGGAGACTAATTTTTGTTGTCGTCCGTAGGGCGTGAATTAGTCCAAATCCGTATATTCTTAAATTTGGGTTTGGTTTGATTTAAGGATCGTTAATCTCGTTTGAGATTAAGATCAACTTAAATTTTTGTTGAGGATACGTTAGTCTAATTTTAGAGTAAGATCTACCCAATAGGATTTAGGATCATTCAGATCCAATAGAAGAGCATTTGGACTCTATTGCTTTAGTTTAAGAACGTTTTCAGTTCATAGCTAGTTTAAGAACGTTGCGGTCCGTTTTTAGTTTAAGGACGTTTTCGGTCCATAGCTAGTTTAAGGACATTGTGGTCCATTGTTGGGATGTGCCCATCGGTTTGGGAGTACACTAAGAGTTGTTGGTTGTCGGGACCCTCCACCTCTCTGAAGACGTTGAAGAATTACAATGATATGTATCAAAGGTATGGAGAGATGTACCCTTGAACCAAATTCCAGATTGAGGGGAGAGATCATGGTGGACCATCTAAAAATCATTAGTCATTTTAGGAAGACTAAGATTAACTTAGGAGATGTGTGATGGACATCTTTCTGGTCAATTAGTTTTGGAAGTCATGAACATAGAGGCTCGGTCTATTTGGAGATCCAAGACGTTTTAATCTCAGGAAGAATTAGCCAATTTGGGGCTGAAGTTGGCTTCTTATAGTGTTAAACAATAATATATGCTCGATGCTCACATGCTCCCACGTGAGATTCTAAAGCAATGTTAAATACTGAAACTTGGGGCGCTCACGTGTGGCACGTGAGACACCTAAAAGTTGGTGATGTTCCCTTGGGTTTAATCCCCGTCTATATATGCAAATGTTAAACACTTAAGTCTTATAGCCATCACGTGTGGACACGTGAGGCGTCCCAGAGTTGGGCACTGCTTCTTTGGGTTTGTTCCATCTTCCTTCTATAAGTGCTAAGCACTTAGCTCATATAATGCTCACATGCGAACACGTGAGGTGCTCAAAATGTGAGTGCTTTGTTTGGAATTTTCCCATTTTCCATATAAGTGTTAAGCAGCTGTTTAGGGGTCACGTGGGAACACGTGAGGCGTCCTAGAATGGGAACTGTCTTTGAGTTTATTTCCTTTTTCATGTAATTACTGAGCAATCTTTTTAAGGGGTCACATGGGAGCACGTGATTCGATCTCAGTCCTTTCTTTTTGTTCATCAGAGATGCTCACGTGGGAACACGTAAGCTTTTATTATAGCGTCGAACACTAATGAATTCCCAGTCTTTTCTTTTACATGCACAGAGATTTTAATCTGAGTTTTGAGAATTTTAGGTCCTTTTCTTTATAAGAATTAAATCTTTTTGCAGGGTTAAACCCTAGTTTTATCAGAGTAATTAAATTCCTGTATACTTTTGGAAGAATTAAATTCTTTGGAATTAGTTCTTTCCCCTAAGTTTTGAATCTGCATAACAGAATCTCCCCGATGAGAATTAAATTCTCAACTTGTGGGGAGATCTGTTTCTGCAGATCTCAACCAGAGGAAGAACTAAGTTCTTTGAGAAAAGTTAAAATCTTGGTTTGAGAATTAAATTCTCTTTTGTTTTGTGGGAGCTTTTGGGTGGTTTCTGTATTTTTTTTAGAAGGTTATGGGGTGGTCTCCTCTGTACAAGACTTGAAGTCTTGGGTATTTTATATAGTAGAAACAAGTTTGTTGATTTAGTTAAAGAAATCTCTCATTGAGAGATCTTAATTGATTCGGAGATTTTATCCACTGTTAGATCTTTGATCCAATGACTTCTGTTTTATAGAAGATATTTTTCTTGTTTTAACAAGATCGATGAAATATTTTCCTATACAGAATTTTTTCTGTAGATAAATGATTTTGAATCACCATTGGATTTTTTAATCCAACGATACTCTGTTTTACAGAGAGTAATCTTTCTTGTTTAGAAAGATTTAAGGAAATATTTTCCAAATAGGGTTCTGATCCCTTTATTTAGAATTTAATTCTATCAACTTAGAAGGTGTTTAGAACCACTCATGCGTAGCACGTGACCCCCACTAAGTTAAATTTGTTTGTTTATACGCAACAGTCTAATAAGGCATCACGTACTAACACGTGATCTTCTTTGGCCTGCTATTTGTTTTAATATGGTGTGTATATACTTTGTATATAGATACTCACGTATTTACATGTGAGGCTCAATTTCAGCATGTCAATTGTCAAGCGCAGCGCCTATAATCTTTGTTCATAGGCGTTCACGTGTGGGCATGTGATGCTCTATTAGTGGGAAGTTTTCCCATCGCTTTTTTCTCTCTTTCTTTTCTTTTCTCTCTTTTTTATAAGGGAACAGGGAAATGGCGAATGTGAGTTGACTTCACAGATCTAAACAAGTCCTGTCCGAAAGATAATTATCCCCTCACTCGGATAGACCAGCTAGTGGACAGCTCGACCGGCCACGAATTGCTAATCTTCATAGACGCTTTCTCCAGCTACAATCAAATCCGGATGAACCCGGCAGATGAAGAACTTACCGCGTTCACCATGGACCGGGGGATGTACTTCTACAAAGTGATGCCCTTTAGTCTCAAGAATGCTGGGGCTACGTATCAGCGCCTAGTTAACAAACTGTTCAAACCACAGACCGGGAGGAACATGGAGGTCTACGTCAAGGACATGCTCGTATAGTCAACCTCCTTGGACGAGCACACCAAAGATCTTAGCGAGACATTCGATGCCCTCCGCAAATACAAAATGAAGCTGAATCCAGCTAAGTGCGCGTTCGGAGTCACTAGCGGCAAATTCCTCAGGTTCATGGTTACCCACCGAGGAATCGAAGCGAACCCAGAAAAGATCAGCGCCATTCTCAACATGGCCACACCAAATAGCAACGTTGAGAACATACGGCTCACAGGGAGAGTGGCCGCACTGAGTCGCTTCATGTCAAGATCCGGAGAAAAGTGCATCCCGTTCTTCAAAGCCTTGAGAAAGATCCCAAAGTTTTAATGGCCGGAGGAATATTAAAACGCTTTCGAGCAACTCAAGGCGCACTTAAAAAAAACCCCACTGCTCACCCGACCAGTAGAAAGAGACGAGCTATCATTGTACCTTGCAGTCTCCGACCAAGCAGCAGGCTCGGTGCTCGTCAGAGAAGTCGAAGGTGTGCAGAAGCCGGTCTACTACGTAAGCCATGTCTTCAAAAATGCGGAAACGAGATACCCGACCATAGAAAAGATAGTCTTGGCGCTTGTCGTCTCCTCAAAGAAGCTGCGGCACTACTTCCAAGTGCACACTATCCTCGTCCTCACTGAGTGACCTATAGGGACTATTCTCACCTCCCCCAACTCATCAAGTCGTCTGGAGAAATGGAGGTGGGAATTATCCCAATTCGACATCAAATACTGCCCCAGGCAAGCCATCAAAGCACAAGTCTTAGCAGACTTTGTGGTTGAATGCACTACTCCCACAGAGGAAGGAGCGATAGCACGGGACCCCGAACCCCGACCCTCGACCGAGAAAGTACCCGAATCCATCCCCGATTAGGTTCTCTACGTGGATGGATCGTCTATCGAGGAGGGAAGCGGACCTGGTCTGATCATCCGAGGCCCGGACGAGGCAGAGATGGAATACTCTTTGAAGCTCGGGTTCAAAGCGTCAAACAACGCCGCGGAATACGAGGCTTTGTTGGCAGGATTGCGAATCATCACTTGGGTGGGGCTGAAGACGATTCAAATTCACAGCGATTCCACTCTGGTCGTAGGCCAAGTGACCGGGTGTTTTAAGGCCTGAGAACTGCTCATGGTTAAGTACCTTGCCGAGGTCAAAAGACTCCGAAGAAACTTCGATGAATTCCAGGTGGAACAGATTCCCCAAAACCTGAACACCCAAGCCGACGCTTTGAGCAAACTAGCCTCTTCCTATACGGCCAACCATAAGAGTAATATCCTCTTCGAAGTCTTGCTACGGCCTAGCGTGGAAGATAGAGAGGTAACGCTCCAAGTATACACGACTCAAGAGGAAGGCCAAGATTGGAGGAAGCCCCTCATGGAGTTCCTAAAAGATGGTACACTCCCGAAAGACTGAGGGGAAGCACGCCGCCTTCGAGCAAAAGCCCGGCATTTTATCTGGAGTAATGGAAACCTTTACAAGAAGTCGTACACACGGCCTCTGCTCCGATGGGTCGATTCTCGCGAAGCTGACTACGTTTTGCAAAAGATACATGAAGGAGTCAGTGGAGCACATCAAGGGGCCCGCACCTTGGTCCAGAAGACGCTACTCCAAGGATATTATTGGCCGAAGATACACCAAGACGCCGAGAAGGTTGTCAGAAGATGCAAGAGCTACCAACTCCAGGGCAGCATACCCTGTCTTTCCGCTACCGAGCTAACGGCCCTCAGTTCCCCTTGGACATTCGCGCAATGGGGAATGGACATGATTGGCCAACTCCCCACCGACACAGGCAGACACAAGTACATACTCTTCGCGGTAGACTACTTCACGAAGTGGGTCGAGGCCGTGCCCATCAGAAAACCGGATGCCACCACCACTATAAAGTTCCTACAGAACAGCATAATTACTCGATTCGGGATCCCGAGGTGTATAGTTACCGATCACGGGACCAACTTCGAAAACAACAAGGTCAAAGAGTTCTGCAGCGACTGCCACATACTAATGAAGTTCACCGCGGTCGTACATCCTCAATGTAACGGGCAGGCCGAGGTAACTAATCGAGGCGTCATCCGAGGTCTCCGAGCTCGTTTGGAAGGAAGACAGGACAGCTGGGTCGAAGAACTACCGCAACTACTATAGGCATTGCACACATCAAATAAGACACCCATAGGAGAAACCCCTTCAGCCTCTGCTACGGTACCGAGGAAATGGTCCCGGCGGAGATCAGATTGCCCAGTTACAGAGTCGAGCACTTCGACGATGAAGAAAAAACCCCGGCGCTCCAGACCAACCTGGACATCTTGCTAGAGAAACGGGACCGAGCATAGATCAGAGAAGCCGCCGACCAACAACAAACTGCTGGCTACTACAATGCACGAGTGAAACATCGCACCTTCAAGACGGGAGATTTGGTCTTACGAAGGAACGGGTTCGTAGATCAAGGCCGGCTACACAAGTTCTCCCCGAAGTGGGACGGCCCTTTCCTCGTCGCAAAGGTGTTTCCCTGTGGGGCATATCGCTTGCAAGACACTGGGGTCGTAGGTTTCTTCGGCTCTACAACGCCGAAAAGCTCAAATTTTACAAATGAATATGTTTCTTCTTTTCGAAGCGATGTAATTTTTTCTTCTTATTATTAAATCTCCTGAATTAGAAGAAACTTCTTCGATATATTTTCTTCTTCCTCGGTTCCGAGATCTCTAGATTCATTTTTTTGAAAATATGTAAAAAGTTCTAAGGGATAAAAAAAAGACAAAACATATCAGGAAAGAAGAATTTTATTCATTAAGGGGTATTATAGGCTCCTCAGCCTTACAAAAAAAAATTACTACAAAGAAGGCCGGGGATTAAGAAAGCATTGTTGATGGTACTCCGAGGAAATCTCAGCCAGCCGAGCCCTAGCTTCTTCAGCCCGCTCCCTCTGACGGTGCCCGCAGACCCGAGATGCCACGGAATTGCCGGAGACTGCACCGCCAGACAAGAGTCAACGATCATCCTCTTCTGAAAACACTCCAGAAGAAGAGCCACTAATCGATCCCGCCTGCTCTTCGAGATCAGGCCGAGATGATGGAGCGTGTGCAGCTTATCAAGCGCCTTGTCCCTCAGCTGTAGGGATAAGGAATTGTTCAAGCCCGGGGACATTCTCCAAATTGCATACATGAGCAATTTGAGGAGGGATGATCGCCGGGGAAGTAGGTGACCGAAGTGGCCCTCCACGCGCTCTATCGCCGATTGGTACGTCTACTCGGAGCACTCAAGGTCGTAGAGGTACACGTTGTCGTGGGAAATGATCTCCTTGATGGTGTAAATAAACCCGGCCATCTTCAGAAACACAAGGCTGGAAAGAAACCAACACGCTTTCGCTATTTATAGCCTCAATAAAAATATTCCAACGGCCGAAATTTACGCGCGCAGCGATGCGAATCGCGGGATATTTTCAAATTCCCAATACAGAGCTGCCACGTGGCGACCATGTCGATCCTCACGAACCCCTAAAAGGTCAATGGAAGATTGAACGACGTGAATCTTGGAGTATCACTGTTCCCGCCAAAAATTTCTGCGCAAAAGAGCCTAAGGTATCAAATGGCAGCAATACGCTTAAGAAAATGCGAACCAGTATCTTCCGGCCTGTATTTTGATAAACTCACGAAGGAGGAACAGCTAAATTCTGATGATATTGGAAGCATCTCGAAAAACCCTTCGATTTGATATATTATGGGCTTCATAATTCATCCGGGATCAAAAGTTATGAGCAAATACGCTATGCACAGTTCCCTGATTAAAAATCAGGAATTAGCTCAATGAGGTGTCACGTGCTCACATGTGACTAATAGTCACGTGTTAACACGTGATAGTTAAAACAGAAATAAAAAACAAATGGCTGAAGAAAATATCTCAATGAGGTATCACGTGCTCACATGTGACCAATGGTCACGTGTTGACACGTGATGGTTAAAACAACAACATAAACAAGTGGCTGTTAAAGGAACCAATTTGGGGGTCACGCGCTCATACGTGACCAAGGGTCACGTGCCAGCACGTGACAGGCTTTGAAAGCCTTACAGTTTAAGAGAATTAAAATTCTAAATTTCTCTAAATCTTTCCAAATAGAATTAAGATTCTAAATTTCTCTAAATCTTTCCAAATGGAAAAGGATTATGGGGACCGTTGGATTAAAAATCCAAGGGTGATTAAAGATCACCAATTTATGAAAAGATTTGATATAAGGAAAGATTTCCCTAAAATCTCACCAGAAATAACAAACATAATATCTTTGGATTTAAAATCCAACGGTGAATAAAATTCACTGAACAATCTAAAGGATCATATTAATGATGAAAACAAATCAAATCTTTCAATGAGAGATTTGCTAAACAAATTGATTCTTTTCCTCCTCCTATAAATAGGAGCCAAAGGAAGAGAAGAGGAGGAGAATTTGGGAGAGAGAAAACTTTGGAGAGAATTTCTGGGATCTTAAAATTGCAGAGAGAAAAGAAAGGAGAATTTAATTCTCAACAGAGAAAAACCCTAGGTGAGAAAAAAAAGGGGATCAAAATTTCAAACAGAGAATTTAATTCTCAAAATCCAAGAGTTTAACTCTTATACAAAAAAGAACTTAGTTCTTCTTCTGGTTGAAGATCTGCACAGAGCACATCTTTCCATAAGTTGAGAATTTAATTCTCATCGGGTCGAGATCCTGCCATGCAGATCCTAAACTTAGAAGGGGAATTGAGTTTTGAGAATTTAATTCTCCTAAAACAAAACTAGGGTTTAACCCTAATCAAGAATTTAATTCTTTTACATATCTGGGAATTTAATTCCTTTTTAAAAGAAATCAGGGTTTTATCCTAAATAAGAATTTAATTCTTTCATAATAGGAATTTAATTCCTCCAAAATCATAATTAGGGTTTAACCCTACAGAGAATTCAATTCTTAAAAGATCTCTGTTCATGAAAAGAACTAGGGTGACGTACCCCCACGTGATCCTTGATAAGATCCCTGAAGAAAAGAAGCTTTGAGGCAATGCCTCACGTGCTCCCACGTGACTCCCAAAATGCAGAAAGAAAAAACAAAAGAAAAGAAGCTTTGGGCGCTCTCACGTATCCCCACGTGACCCCTCGGCAAGTGCTGTAATTATCGATGCATAAATCCCCATCACGTGCCAACACGTGATGCTCTAAAATAAAGATGAAAAGTGTTTAACATTTATTCGCAGATTTGAAGATAAAACAAAAAGGAGATCTGGCTCCACATTTAGGGCGCCCTCGCTTGTCCCCACGTGACCCCTAACAAATCCCTTTAATATCCAATGGGTGGATGCCTATCACGTGCCCACACGTGATGGCCAGGAAATGAAAAGTATTTAACACTTAATTGCAGAACGAAGAAAGGGATCTGGTCCAACTTTTGGACGCTCTCACGTGTCCACACGTGACCCCTCTGTCTTTAGTGTTTAACACTAATTTGGGGATTATATTTCCAGTGTTTAACACTGATTGTTTCTAGTGTTTAACACTAAATTGAATATTATATTTCCAGTGTTTAACACTAATTGTCTTTTAGTGTTTAACACTAATTTGAGAGTTCTACCTCCAGTGTTTAATACTGTTGTTCTTTAGTGTATAACACTATTTTTAGCCAAATTGGTTAGTTCTCCAGAGGCAAAAGTCCCTCCTCCAAATGAATCTCAAAATTAAGGAAATCAAAGACAAAATGTTGTCAGAGCCCCCCCAAACCTCTGTTTAGCACTGCTGAATAATGTTGGTTTGAACCCAGACAAATGTTTAATGGTCCAACAAGAGCCAATATTTCTAACTTAATTGGACTTAGCCCAAATTGGCCATAAGTCCTCAAATCATCTTGAACTGAGCACATCTGCTCTTTCAATCAACTTTGGTTCAAAGGTACATCTCTGAACTCCTCTGACACCTGTCGTTGTAATCCTTCAACGTCGTCAAAGAGGTGATGGGTCCCGACAACCATACATTCAATGGACCACCACGTTCCTAAACTGGAACTTGGACCACCACGTCCCTAAACTGGAACTTGGACCACCATGTCCCTAAACTGGCAATGGACCATCATGTCCCTAAACTGGAACAATAGAGCCCCCAAATGCTCTTTTGTCAGATCTAAACGATCCCGTTTAAGTTGGTCTTAGTCTCAAATATGGCTAACGTATCCTTAAACCCTCAAACAGACTTTAGTCCCAAATTGGACTATAGATCCCCCAATCAACTTTGGTTCAAGGGTACATCTCTGAACTCCTCTGACACCTGTCGTTGTAATCCTTCAACGTAGTCAGAGAGGTGATGGGTCCCGACGACCATACATGCAATGGACCACTATGTCCCTATACTGGAACAATAGAGCCAATTACTCTTTTGTCGGATCTAAACGATCCCGTTAAGTTGATCTTAGTCCCAAACTGGACTAACGTATCCTTAACAAACGTTTGAGTTGATCTTAGCCTCAAATATGGCTAACGTATCATCAAACCAAAACCCCAAACCCAAATCTAAGAAAACACGGATTTGGACTAATCCACGTCCTACGGGCGACGACATAAATTGGTCTCCGTATACAATCCACGGGCAACCACAAACAAAACAAACACCCAGGACACGAAGTGAAATTCTGGAGAAAGAGAAAGTTGTTACCGCGAAGCGGTAGCGTAATTAACTGCAGGGGATTGCGCCTGCAGGGAAGAGTGTCCCCACAATCAAAAACCCCTCAAGCGAGGGGGAATCTGACGAAGTCTGCTACATCGGTCGCATCCGTCTAAACCTCCGATACACGGTGCCATAAATCAACTTGGCATCTTCGGAGAGGTGGACGGATAGCACCAATTAGCATCTGCCCCGAACCTCAGGCAAGACGTCCCTGCGTCGTGCCGTCTTTCGGAGGGGAACAGATTCTGGCACGCCCGGTGGGACCTCTTCCTCTTTCCACTCCACACTTTGTGTGTCGTGTTCACCAACGAATCGCTGTTTGCTGTGGTTGCCTGTGGATTCGAGGTACTAAGATTTGGTGTCTTGCTCCGTGCAGAAAACAGAAGATCAATGGCTTCAAACTGCACTACCTGCAACTGCAACTCTCGCTCCGTTCTTGCTGGAGGGGTGACTTATGGGCCCCAAGAGGCCTCCCTTTTCAAGATGCCAGTGGAGCAAGTAACTCAAGCCACCGCTGGACTATTCTTCGGGACTATACTCCCACCCATGAGCTTCAACGCCCCTGCACCATCACAAGAAGCTCCCAAGAAGTCGGTATTCGATCGGCTTGCTACTACTGCGGCCCCTCTCAATGGGTCGCCCAACTTCACTGCCTCGGTTTTTAACAGACTAGGCCAGAGCTCCAACGGGCCCATGAAGAAGCCTGCAATACCGGAAGGCGTTATCCTGAAGCGGATAGCCATCCCTGCTCCCAAAATCGCCAAGATGGTTTCTCCTGCCAAAGGGTCGGTCTTCACAAGACTGACTATTTCTGCTCCCGTTCTAGGCGAAATCACCAAGGTTGCTTCCCCTACTCGGAAGTCTGTTTTTGATAGTTTGGTCGTCTCCATTCAACGGACGTTGGCCTTTAAAAGGCTGATACCAGCGAATTCTGACCACCACAGGGGGCATGAGGAGGTCACCCCTACGACTAAACCAACTCCAATCGCACGACATGCTCGCCATCGTCACTGGCGCCGGGTAAGGAAGGCTGGGGGCAACACCCCTCTGGGCTAACTCCGCCAGCTCCGAGGGTGGAAATCAATGCTGCTGTTCCGACCGGGAATAGCTTTGAACCGCTAAGAAGGGTGCGCAAAAACTCGCCAATTGCCGTATTGAAAAGATCTCCTACACCTGTGGATAATGCCCCAAAGGTGGAGCTGGAGCAGCCCCCTCAACGGCTGTCCTCTAAAATTTACAAGGTCTGGCGACAGGTCCAGGAGTCAGTGATTGATCAAGACTATCTCCGTCGACAGAAAAAGATGAAGGTTCAGCAAGAGAAGGACTACTCTGTCAAGCCAGAAAAAGCAACAGCTGGCTGGGTGCCCACTGCAACGGCTCCCTCAACGTCAATCACTCAAAAGAAAAGGAGGCCGCAAAAAGCCCCTGTGAATATGGTGAACCGTAAAAGCGCTAAAGCTAAACGCCCCAAGTCTGGGGGCATGGTGGTGCACACTATTTATATGGCTTCCGGAAAGGAGGATAGCTGCGCTTCGACGGGTCACCGACCGCTCACCCGATCCGTGACAAAATCCCAGGAGCAACGACAGAAGCTTCAGGAAATGATGACTGCAATGGCCGCACTTACCGGGCCAAAAGAAAGCTCGGAGGCATCCTCGGATCAACGCTGGGAGCAAGAAACTGACGCTGACTTCGTATGCAGAGTCCTCAAAAAGAAGGACAGAGAAGCAGCAGAACAAGCAGCTAATATAAAAAAATGGTGCTTCTTTTCCAAGATATGGTAGGAATGATGTTACAGCAGGATCCTCCAGCTGAAGACCCTCCGACCATTACTGAAGACGATAGAGGGGAGACATCCAATCCTCCTTCGGCTCTTTCAGCAGCCAAGGAGGAAACCATTTCCAAGGCCGCACTGGATGACTATATAGCTCAGCAAATACGAGCTCATCAGGCGAGTGAAGCGGCTGAGCAAATTGTTAGAACCGGACGGCCCTATCCGAGCCAGTATGACCAAATCAGTTACCCGCCGAGTTATACGATCCCTAAGTTTCACGTATATAAAGGGACAGGGAATCTCCATCAGCATGTCGCTCAATTCAGGGCCTTATGCGGCAACACGGGAGGCGACGACAAACTGTTGCTTCGCCAATTCGTCGGCAGCTTAACAGAAACAGCCTTTGAATGGTATTCGGAGCTACCTAACGACTTTGTTAAAACATTTGCGGAGATGGAGCTGCTGTTTACACAAAGATTCGCGAGCGCTAGTGAACGCACCCCGATAACAGCACTGATTAATGCCAGGGTAAGGCCAGGTGAGACGTAGGTTCAATACGCAACACAATGGCGGAATCTATGGTCGAAGTGCAAACAACGCATCGAAGAAGCACCTGTGGTAGGCATGTTCGTGGGCACTCTTGATCCGCAAGCGACCATCTCGCAATTCATGATGTTCTTCAAGCCAACTACTTTCCAGGCCTTGATTGACAAGTTGGCCCAAATGGATCAGATGGATCATAGATCATCTTCTTCAAAGACGGACCCTCGGAATGAAAAGGGGAAAGGGAAAGCAACTTTCGTCGCTAATACTCAACAACAGTCGAGCAACTTAAAGTCGGTTGTTCGTCAAAACAATATGCGTCCACGCCCATCCCTCGAGGAGAGACTGGAACGTCCTTACTCGTTTCCTCAGGATAAAACGAGAAGACTGTTCGAGCTGGCAGTGCGCAACAGACTCATCAATCTGCTGAGTCCAAAGCGTCCGTTGCAGCCAGGCGATGTCAACGATCCCAATTATTGCCCTTACAACCAAACGGTAAGTCACCCGATCGAGGATTGCTTCGTCTTTAAAGGATGGATCGAAGATCAGTACCTACAAGGCAAGTTCGCGCTGTCTGAAAAGTGGAAAGTAAACTCACCACAGCCGCACACTCCAAAGAAGGCGGACGCACCGGGGGCAACTTGTCACGTGATCTCCCACTCACTTACGGACGATGAAAAAACTCCTTGCACTGAGAAACTGGGGGCAAAGCCTGAGCCGGAATTCGTGTGGCCGTCAGACGAAATGATCGACGCTTTTCTAGATGAGATTCGTCTAAAAAGTAAAGCTGATCGAGAGCACGAGATGGCCTTATTTGAAAAGGCCAAACGCCGGCGACTGGAAAAAAGGGTCGAAACACTCCCAACATATCAAAGTACATCCGCCGCAAATGAAAGCAGGATTAAGACAAGGAAACGATTCGCCAAAGCCATATCAATGGGGATGAGGCCGCCCTCTTTCAGAGAAAATTCTCCTGGTGGTATACATCTTGATGAAGCGGACGTGCATCCTAACTTCTGCTTATATCATCAGAAGATCGCACATCCTACTGAAGACTGCGACTCCTTTAAGTGTTGGTGGCAAGGGTATGTCGCTCACAGGCAACACTTCAACAGGACAAAGCATGAAGCTCATAGACAGTGGAAAAATACGACAGATGAGTATAAAAGAATTGCTGGCAATTGTCATAGGGTTGATCCCGAGGGACCGCGAGTTCTCACCTTCGGGAGCGACTTCGACGAAAAAGTAGCCCTCGGCCCTCTCTTCAAGGAACCCATCTCTGAGAAGAAAGAATTGAGGAGTTGCAAGAACATTCATCCGTGCAATCGCACGCTACCCGGGAAGAATCTCGGACCCGCAAACAAGGGATCGAACAAAAAGAATAAAGGGAAGGGAAGAACGACCTTCGTCGCCAACGCTCAACAACAATCGAGTGACCCTAGACCGGTTGTTCGCCAAAGCAACAAGCGGCAACCCCTCTATGAAAAGTTGAAACAACCTTACTCATTTCCCCGGGATGAAACAAAGAGGCTGTTAGAACTAGCAGTGCGCAAAAGGCTTACCACTCTACCGGAGCCGAAACACCAGCTACAACTGAATGATATCAACAATTCTAATTATTGCCTTTACCACCAAGTATTGGGCCATCCGATCGAAAACTGCTACGTTTTCAAAAATTTGGTTGAAGACCAATACCAACAGGGAAAGTTCGCGCTGTCCGAAAACTGGAAGGTAAGCCCGCCACAACCACATGCTCCAAGAAAGATGGATATGCCGGGGGCATCATGCTCATTCATAGGGAAAGCCCCATAGACCGAAAAGTCAGTAAACTAGAGATTCGTCTCAAATACAGCGACGGCGGACCAAAACGTCCTTAAACTAACGGTGGACCGTAATGTCCTAAAACTTGCAAATGACCGAAATGTCGTTAAACTACTCCCAACACGCGGCATCTTCAGGCTGACGTGGTAAAAAAAACGGTACGTCCACAAGCGAGATGGGCACGGATGAAAACCCGAAAGGGCGCCGTGAGTAAAAACAGCAGGACTACCGGCGATGTTTGTGAAAACCCGAAAGGGCGCAGACTTGCTAAAACAAAAAAAACGGTATGTCCATAAGCAAAATGGGCATGGATGAAAACCCGAAAGGGCTCCGTGAGTAAAAACAGCAGGGCTGCCGGTGAGTGTTGTGAAAACCCGAAAGGGCGCAATCTCGTTAAAAGACACTTGCATGGTCCTCTCGACCTTGTGAGGAGAAACCACCTGCGTGAGATCCTTACGACTCACAAGGGAGCAACACACTTAGGAATCCTCACGATTCCTAAGGAGAAATTACACTTGCGAGATCCTCACGACTCGTAAGGAGAACTCTCTTATGGGACCCTCACGGCTTATAAGATTTGAAAGTCTTAAGTTACAGAGACCTGAACCTGTTCTTAAGCAACCCCCACAACCTCCAATTTCGCCCTACAAGCGGCTCATACTGACCCTTGTATACAATCCACGGGCACGAATAAACATTTCCCTAACCAAGTCCCATCCGTGACTAGGGATATGTCCATATGGTGAACAACCCTTGTAAGTCCTTTCGACTTATAAGGAGAAAACCCTTTTGTAAGATCCTTACGACTTACAGAGGAACATACACTTAGGAATCCTCATGATCCCTAAGGAGAAAACGCACCTACGAGATCCTCACGACTTGTAGGGAGAAATACCTTTGTGAGACCCTTACAGCTCATGAAGTCAAAAGCCTTAGTCGACGGGATCCTAACCCTGTTTGCTAAGCCACCTTTGTTCAACGATGACAGTGGCAAATGATGATTCGCTCCTGGCAATATCCCAGTCGTAGCGATGCTGATGCCTAAACCGATATCAAATTCCAAGTCCTTTTACGGCAAATGATGATTCGCTCCTGGCAATATTCCAGTCGCAGCGATGCCGATGCCAAGATTGGTATCAGATCCTAAATCCCCTACTCGCGAGAAAAAATCAGCGAGCCAAAAAAAATGCATATGAAATAGCCGAAATGATGGGGCAACTTGCAACAAAATCAACAAGTAAAAATGTATGCATATAAAAACAGCCGAAATGATTGGGCAACACGCAATAAAAAGCAGCGAGTAAAAAGAAAAATAGCCAAAATGATTGGGCACCGCGAAAAATAGCCGAAATGATTGGGCAATCGCGACCTCCACGATATAAAAGCTGAAATGATAGAGCATCGCGGAAATAAAAAAAATTCTGAAAGAATGAAACTTTTTGCCCTGCAGGTGAGATCACATCGATCCCTGTATACAATCCAGGGGCACAAACAAAGAGGGAACCATACCTTCCCAACAGGCTCCATCAGAAAGCAAAGCCAAATCTCGATAGTTCATAGACAACCTAGAGACAACCTCGACATTTGTCGCAATATTGCAGACACAATGTCAACAAACGAAGCAAAAGAAGATCCCTAGCTTCAGGGTCTCGACGTCGATATCGACAACTTAGAGATCACCAACGGTGTTTCCCCTCAATCTAACCAGATGCAGACGTGACGTCAACAACCGACCTCAGAGTCGCAACGAAACGAAGCCATGGCAAAGTCTCCAGTTCCAAATCTCAATGGCCATATCTACATCCTGGAGACCAACAACGGTGTGCCTCCTCATCCCAGCAGGACATAAATGCTACACCATCAAACGGTGCCACGGCATAGTCCTTAGTTCCAAATCTCGACGGTTCACAGACAACCTAGAGACCATCTCAGCATTCGTCTCGTTACAGCAGACGAGATGTCAACAACGGCGTTCCTTCGCAGTCCAGCAGGATACAGATGCAACGTCAACAAAAGACCTCACGGTCGAAACAAAGCGGAGTAACGGCAAAATCCCAACTCCACCTTAGCATTCGTCTCGTTACAGCAGACGCAATGTCAACAAAAGCGTTCCTTCGCAGTCCAGCAGGATGTACATGCAAAGTTAACAAAACACCTCACGGTCGAAACAAAACGGAGTAACGGCAAAATCCCAACTCCACCTTAGCATTCGTCTCGTTACAGCAGACACAATGTCAACAACGGCATTCCTTCGCAGTCCAGCAGGATGTATATGCAAAGTTAACAAAAGACCCCATGGTAGAAACAAAGCGGAGTGACGGCAAAATCCCAGCTCCACCTCAGCATTCGTCTCGATACAGTAAACGCAGTGCGAGCAAATGAAGCGAAGGCTAAATTCCTAGCTTCAGGGTCTTGACGGCAAGTCATATAAAGCCTGAAAGACAATCGGAGGTCATCCCACACCAGCGCGGAGTGGTCACCACAACGACATTCGTCTCGATACAGCAGATGAAATGTCACTCCAGCGTTCTTCCCCCAGCAGGATTCTGACGCGCCAACGCAAATGAAGCAAAGGCCAAACTCCTAGCTTCATGGTCTTAACGGCAAGTCATATAAAGCCTGAAAGACAATCGGAGAATATCTCGCACCAGTGCAGAGTGGTCACCACCCCGACGATCGTCTCGATACAGCAGATAAAATGTCACCCCAGCGTTCTTCCCCCAGCAGGATTCGGACGCGCCAAAGCAAATGAAGCAAAGGCCAAATTCCTAGCTTCAACGTTTTGACGGTAACTCATATAAAACCGGAAAGACAATCAGAGATCATCTCACACCAGCATGGAGTGATCACCACCTCGACGTTCGTCTCGATACACCAGACGAGATATCACTACAGCGTTCTTCCTCCAGCAGGGTTCAGACGCGACAATCAAACAAACGGAGCCACGGCAAAATTCCCAGTTCCAAGCCTCGACTGTTCACCAACAGCCTAGAGACAACCGCAACATTCGTCTCAATACAGCAGACGCAATGCCAGCAAACGAAGCGAAGGCCAAATTCCTAGCTTCAGGGTCTTAACGGCAAGTCATATAAAGCCTGAAAGACAATCGGAGATTATCTCGCACCAGTGCAAAGTGGTCACCACCTTGACGTTCGTTTCGATACAGCAGATGCAACATCACCAAAAGGAGTCACGGCAAAATCCCTGGTTCCAAACCTCGACGGTTCACCAGCAACCTAGAGACAACCGCGAAATTCGTCTCGATACAGCAGACGCGATGCCAGAAAACAAAGCAAAGGCCAAATTCCTAGCTTCAGGGTCTTAACGGCAAGTCATATAAAGCCTGAAAGACTATCGGAGATCATCCCACACCAGCGCGGACTGGTTATGACTCATCGGGGCTCTCCAAAATGAGCCTAACCTCAAGTAAAAAGCGGCATGGCAAATTCCTAACGCTTGCTCTTCCGACGGTCAAACTGCCCAGGAGGATTGCTTGAAGACGTCTTGTCCAGCCCCCGAAGGGATCAGAGACACGACATGTCGCAAGGCTACTCGAACAGCAGAACTGCCTACCGAGGAATACATCAGCCAACGCGACGGTACGACGGCCAAAATCCTAGTACCACAGACCCTAACGTACCTTTGTCGTAAAGAGCAGAGGTTAACTGTGACGTTAGGATATTCTTGCGAGATCTGCTGGATCCATTTCGACTCGTGGGGAAATTGATGTCTTTGCGAGAACTTCTCGATTCGTCTCGACTCGTGAGGAAAAGCCTTAGGCGGCGGGGATTGAAAAAACCCGTTTCCTAAGCACTGGGGCCCTGCAAGGCGATCCAAAACTGTCTCTTGCATACTATCCACGGGTCACACTCTCCAAAGTCGAATCTCGACAAGGAGGGAAACAACCGCTTACGGGTCTTCTCGACTCGTAAGAGGGAAAATTCTCTTATAAGATCCTTACGACTTATGAGAGAAAACACACTTAGGAGTCCTCACGACCCCTAAGGAGAAAATACACCTACGAGATCCTCTCAATCCGTAGAGAGAAAAGTCGTTATGAGACCCTCACGGCTCATAAAGTTGAAAAGTCTTAGGCTATAAGGACCCTAAACTTGTCTCCTAAGCCCTTAATTCGGTGACCATGCATAACTTTGCACTACTTCACCCACGTACATACTTACGTGGGCAAAGTAGTGGGGGGCATTTGTTCCCGCCAAAAATTTCTGCGCAAATGAGCCCAAGGTATCAAATGGCAGCAATACGCTTAAGGAAATGCGAACCAGTATCTTCCGGCCTGTATTTTGATATACTCAGAAGGAGGAACAACTAAATTCTGATGATATTGGAAGCATCTCGAAAAACCCTTCGATTTGATATATTATGGGCTTCATAATTCATCCGGGATCAAAAGTTATGAGCAAATACGCTATGCACTGTTCCCTGATTAAAAATTAGGAATTAGCTCAATGAGGTGTCATGTGCTCACACGTGATTAATGGTCACGTGTTGACACGTGATAGTTAAAACAGAAATAAAAAACAAATGGCTGAAGAAAATACCTCAATGAGGTATCACGTGCTCACACGTGACCAATGGTCACGTGTTGACACGTGATGGTTAAAACAACAACATAAACAAGTGGCTGTTAAAGGAACCAATTTGGGGGTCACGCGCTCACACGTGACCAAGGGTCACGTGCCAGCACGTGACAGGCTTTGAAAGCCTTACAGTTTAAGAGAATTAAAATTCTAAATTTCTCTAAATCTTTCCAAATAGAATTAAGATTCTAAATTTCTCTAAATCTTTCCAAATGGAAAAGGATTATGGGGACCATTGGATTAAAAATCCAATGGTGATTAAAGATCACCAATTTATGGAAAGATTTGATACAAGGAAAGATTTTCCTAAAATCTCACCAGAAATAACAAACATAATATCTTTGGATTTAAAATCCAACGGTGAATAAAATTCACTGAACGATTTAAAGGATCATATTAATGATGAAAACAAATCAAATCTTTCAATGAGAGATTTGCTAAACAAATTGATTCTTTTCCTCCTCCTATAAATAGGAGCCAAGAGAAGAGAAGAGGAGGAGAATTTGGGAGAGAGAAAACTTTGGAGAGAATTTCTGGGATCTTGAAATTGCAGAGAAAAAAGAAAGGAGAATTTAATTCTCAACAGAGAAAAACCCTAGGTGAGAAAAGAAAGGGGATCAAAATTTCAAACAGAGAATTTAATTCTCAAAATCCAAGAGTTTAACTCTTATACAAAAAAGAACTTAGTTCTTCTTCTGGTTGAAGATCTGCACAGAGCACATCTCCCCATAAGTTGAGAATTTAATTCTCATCGGGTCGAGATCCTGCCATGCAGATCCTAAAGTTAGAAGGGGAATTGAGTTTTGAGAATTTAATTCTCCTAAAATAAAACTAGGGTTTAACCCTAATCAAGAATTTAATTCTTTTACATATCTGGGAATTTAATTCTTTTAAAAAGAAATCAGGGTTTTATCCTAAATAAGAATTTAATTCTTTCACAATAGGAATTTAATTCCTCCAAAATCATAATTAGGGCTTAACCCTACAAAGAATTCAATTCTTAAAAGATCTCTGTTCATGAAAAGAACTAGGGTCACGTACCCCCACGTGATCCTTGAAAATATCCCTGAAGAAAAGAAGCTTTGAGACAATGCCTCATGTGCTCCCACGTGACTCCCAAAATGCAGAAAGAAAAAACAAAAGAAAAGAAGCTTTGGGCGCTCTCACGTATCCCCACGTGACCCCTCAGCAAGTGCTGTAATTATCGATGCATAAATCCCCATCACGTGCCAACACGTGATGCTCTAAAATAAAGATGAAAAGTGTTTAACACTTATTCGCAGATTTGAGGATAAAACAAAAAGGAGATCTGGCTCAACATTTAGGGCGCCCTCGCGTGTCCCCACGTGACCCCTAACAAATCCCTTTAATATCCAATGGGTGGATATCTATCACGTGCCCACACGTGATGGCCAGGAAATGAAAAGTATTTAACACTTAATTGCAGAACGAAGAAAGGGATCTGGTCTTACTTTTGGGCGCTCTCACGTGTCCACACGTGACCCCTCTGTCTTTAGTGTTTAACACTAATTTGGGGATTATATTTCCAGTGTTTAACACTAAATTGAATATTATATTTCCAGTGTTTAACACTGATTGTCTTTTAGTGTTTAACACTAATTTGAGAGTTCTACCTCCAGTGTTTAACACTGTTGTTCTTAGTGTATAACACTATTTTTAGCCAAATTGGTTAGTTCTCCAGAGGCAAAAGTCCCTCCTCCAAATGAATCTCAAAATTGAGGAAATCAAAGACAAAATGTTGTCAGAGCCCCCCCAAACCTCTGTTTAGCACTGCTGAATAATGTTGGTTTGAACCCAGACAAATGTTTAATGGTCCAACAAGAGCCAATATTTCTAACTTAATTGGACTTAGCCTAAATTGGCCATAAGTCCTCAAATCATCTTGAACTGAGCACATCTACTCTTTCAATCAACTTTGGTTCAAGGGTACATCTCTGAACTCCTCTGACACCTGTCGTTGTAATCCTTCAACGTCGTCAGAGAGGTGATGGGTCCCGACAACCATACATTCAATGGACCACCACGTCCCTAAACTGGAACTTGGACCACCACGTCCCTAAACTGGAACTTGGACCACCATGTCCCTAAACTGGCAATGGACCACCATGTCCCTAAACTGGAACAATAGAGCCCCCAAATGCTCTTTTGTCAGATCTAAACGATCCCGTTTAAGTTGATCTTAGCCTCAAATATGGCTAACGTATCCTTAAACCCTCAAACAGACTTTAGTCCCAAATTGGACTATAGATCCCCCAATCAACTTTGGTTCAAGGGTACATCTCTGAACTCCTCTGACACCTATCTTTGTAATCCTTCAACGTCGTCAGAGAGGTGACGGGTCCCGACGGCCATATATGCAATGGACCACTATGACCCTAAACTGGAACAATAGAGCCAATTGCTCTTCTGTCGGATCTAAACGATCCTGTTAAGTTGATCTTAGTCCCAAACTGGAATAACGTATCCTTAACAAACGTTTGAGTTGATCTTAGCCTCAAATATGGCTAACGTATCCTCAAACCAAAACCCCAAACCCAAATCTAAGAAAACACGGATTTGGACTAATCCACGTCCTACGGGCGACGAGATAAATTAGTCTCCGTATACAATCCACGGACAACCACAAACAAAACAAACACTCACGACACGAAGTGAAATTCTGGAGAAGGAGAAAGTTGTTACCGCGAAGCGGTAGCGTAATTAACTGCAGGGGCCTGCGCCTGCAGGGAAGAGCGTCCCCACAATCAAAAACCCCTCAAGAGAGGGGGAATCTGACGAAGTCTGCTACATCGGTCGCATCCGTCTAAACCTCCGATACACGGTGCCATAAATCAACTTGGCATCTTCGGAGAGGTGGACGGATAGCACCAATTAGCATCTGCCCCAAACCTCAGGCAAGACGTCCCTGCGTCGCGCCGTCTTTCGGAGGGGAACAATCACACCCCACCGGCGCGCTTCTACCATGCGTCCACCGCGACGGTCACTCTTCCTGATTTTACGGGTCGTGGAAAATTGAACGACGCCCCACGAAGGTGAAGGGAAGTCTAAAAAGCCCTCGTCTCGAGGCCACCGAGCAGCTTCCCTACCTGGTGAACCCGTGGCGAGTAGTTTCCTACCCATCCATGCCAAGGGTCAGAGCTCTCGTCTCGAGGCCACCGAGCTGCTTCCCTGCCCGGTCAATCCCTGGCGGGTAGTTTCCTACCCATCCATGCTAAGAATCAGAGCCCTCATCTCGAAGACACCGAGCAGCTTCCCTGCCCGGTCAATCCCTGGCGGGTAGTTTCCTACCCATCCACGCTAAGGATTAAAGCCCTCATCTCGAGGCCACCGAGCTGCTTTCCTGCCCGGTCAATCCCTGGCGGGTAGTTTCCTACCCATCCACGCCAAGGATCCAAAGCCCTCATCTCGAGGCCACCGAGCAGCTTCGCTGCCCAGTCAATTCCTGGTGGGTAGTTTCCTACCCATCCATGCCAAGGATCAAAACCCTCATCTCGAGACCACCGAGCAGCCTCTCTGCCTGGTCAATCCCTGGCAGGTAGATTTCTACCCATTAACGCTCAGGATTTAAAGCCCTCCTAAAGAGGCCACCGTGCAGGTTCCTGCTCGGTTAATCTCCGAGAGGTAGATTCCTACCCTACGAAGATACGTGGTCGTCACCCCAACAAGTAAGAATCGGTCAATGCCAACCTTCCAACACTTGAATATCTATTGATCCATCCTAAATGAACGATCGCCACCTCGACTCCGGGGAGTGGAAGGGCACCAGTGGAAGGGCACCGACCTTACTACACTTAGCGGTCACTTGACTTACACTCGACGCGCGATCGTCATCTAAAAGGCTGATCATTGACCTACGGCCTAACACTTGATTCGAGAAAAAGACTGACAAGTTGAAGTACTCACGCAGAAAACACATAATCATGCAGAGGAAAATAAGCTCAGCTTTATTTATGCTCCAAAAATTTTTACAAGGTATTCTGGGCTCTTCAGCATTACAAAAAAGTGCCCGGGGGCTTACAAAATAAATTTTAAAAAACAACAACAAAAACAAAAAAAACGCATAAGACAAAAAGGCTCAGGCTACAGGCTCCGCCGGGGTCTCGCCTTGCTCGACACTACCATCAGGGCCTAGGGTTTCCACCTCCGTAACCACCTCGGCGCCAACCACTTGCGACGTATCCATCGAAAGCGAGACTTTGGCGCAGAGCTCACCGTCAGCAAACTCCGGCATCAGCGCCTTGACGGCATCAAGAGCCTGATACCAAATGATGGCTGAGGCTTCGTCGATGTCGGCGTAGAACTGGTCTGACGCCTTATACTTCTCCACCGACTTCGAAGCTCGGAGCTCGGCAAGCTTCGCCGCCTTAAGCCGCCTCGGCCTCCCTCTTGCTGACGTCCCTCGACTTTTCATCGTGGCATAGCGCTTGGCCAAATCCTCCAACTTAGCCTAGACAAATTAGTGCGACTCACTCAAAAGTCGGTGGGACTCCTTGCATGTGGAGACCATTAGCTCCTCGGCGACCAACCGGGTTTCGAGGGCGGTAGTCTTCTCCTTCTCCTGCTGCAGCTAAAGGCGCAGATCTTTCTCCCGCGAAGACGATTCCCCCGCCTTCCTCATGGCCGGGGCAATCTCATTAGATTCCATGTTAACGATGAGGGCGTGGTGTTGGAGGACCTGAGGAAAGCAGCATAAGGAGTTAGAAATATCCATACTAAGAAAGAGCACTTATGAAAATACTTGAAGAAAATGGATACCGACCTGTACCGCCTCCTGAGCAATAGTGGCCACTTAGGCAGGGTCCCTCCGGGAATTTCACCACCGGCTGATTGCTCCATGTCAGAGAGCAAGCTGTCGGCAACCGTAACACCCTAGTTCATTTATACCAGTTCTATTTTTTGGGTATTTCATTATTTATGGCTATTTTTTGATTTATTGTTGTTTGGGTGTGAATAGTATAATTGGCATTTGTATTTGCATCTGACCCAACCCGGGCGTATTTTGGAGTAAGTTTGTATTAACCAGAAAACCCAAATTTATATATTATTATATTTATTTAACCTTTTTACACCAACATATCACACTTTTCTCTCTTTACAACTCACCTCCCTCCACCGAATCTCTCTCTTTAATAATCCATATATTTTGTATATTTTCAAATCCTAACAATCTAAATCACACAGATCTCTCTCTCTCTCTCTCTCTCTCTCTCTCTAATAAACACATATATATTATTTTCTAACCTATTTATTTAACCCCATACACGTACTCTCTCTCTCTCTCTGCTTCTTCTTCTTCGCCTCCAGCGCTCGAACCCACGCCCGCGCGTCGCGCTCGTCACCGTCGACACCACCGTCGGCTTCGCCTCTCCTCCTCGGCCACCGTTCCCCTCACCTCCCTCTCTCCCTTTCCCCGGAGCTCCAAACCCCGACAACCCATCTTCCCCTAACTCACGACCGCCTGCAACCCCTGCCTTCCTCGTCGTCGTCGTCCTCGTCGCCGAAGACCTTGTCGTCGCCTCCTCACCTTTCCACCACCCTCGTCCACTCGTCGACGTCACCACCTTCATCACCTCCCTCTTCCACACCCAACGACCCCAACCTCAACTTCACCGAACCCAACCCTGCAACCTCATCACCGCCGACCACCCTCGTCGGCCTCACCTTCCATCATCCTCGCAGCCATCTCCCCTCCTCGACAACTTCCTCTCCCCTGCAAACCCCCCGACGTGAAACCCCGAAAACTGCAACCTCACCCAACCTCGCTGCAACCTCCGACCTCGCCTGCACCCTTGCCGGAGCTCCGACCCCGTCGCCTCCGTGCACTCGACACAACCTCAACCCATTCTCCTCTCATCTCACCTGCAAACCCACAACCCCTGCACCAATCCCGATCACCTGACATCAAGAAACCCTAGCAACCGCGGCCACTGCAATCGCCGTGGATCTCGCCGTCGACGGCCCACCATCGTCGTCGTCTTTTCGCCTGCCTCACCTCTGTCCGCAAACACCAAACCACAGACCAACTTCTTCTTCTTCTTCCTTTTCTTTTTCTTCTTCTTTCTTTCTCTTGCTTTCTTGGATTCGCGTTTCCCGGTGATCGCCGGAGCCGTGTCGTCGCCGACGATCCAGGCGATCCAGTAGACATCCCCGGCCAGCGTGGTCACGTTCTTGCTTTGCCTGGTTCAGTTCTGTACGCGTGTGTGTGCATCGCGACATTTACCGACACCGTACGCGGCGTACACACCCCGTCGTGAGATCCAATCAGGAAAGTTTATCTTGTTATATGCTATACTACTATATTTTACATTCATGTGAATAATAATATTACATATTGTTTAGTTATGCATCCCATGTTACCGTTTTACTGTTTTCGGATAGCCGTTCGTATCCGTATCATTTATGACATATTTAGTCGCATGCAAGTTTATCTTGCTACATGCTATGTCTATATATTTTCATTTAAATTAATAAAAATATTGCATTTTTATTTCATTATGCATCCTATGTTACCGTTTTACTGTTTTACGATACCCGTTCATATCCGTATCATTTATTATACATCTAGTTGTATGCTAGATCATATTATTTCATATTACTGTTATATTAGCACCCCATGCTTGATATTGTGCATCTTATGTAATCATGGAGTTGTAGATGTAATCCCTGATAGATATTGTGCATTCGTGTTTCACTGTGCATCCGTACTTTTATCATGATTCGATACTTGCTACATTTTACTGTTGGGCATTCATTTGATACACTGTGCACCGCCTGACATGACCTGATACACCACTGCTTGACTTGATACCTGATATTGTTTCTAGTGCCGACAATCCTGACTTGTTGTCCAGATAGACGTATCATGTTGTCTATTCAGACAAAACTTATACCTGCTTGATCCCGTGTTGGCATTAGCTCCAGATTTATCAATACCCAACTTGAACACATAATTTGGGGGTAAGAGGAAATCAATAATGAAACATGACTTTTAACTCAACAGTTCGATGCTTATACTAATCAGTTCTGGGGGCTAGGCCCGTCCCGGGATGCTGCTGCTGACATCATTCATCTGTATATATTTCCTGTTTTGTGCTTAGCGGCACGTCTCGGTTTCAGCCCGAGAATCTGGACCGTGGTCCCGGGCATGCACGGGATACTATTGAGTTACATCGACGATTCTTTAAATTGATTTCAAAGACTTGAGAGTAATTAACCCAGTAGCATAGATTACTCACTGCATGCACATACACTTCATTGTTCCATATTCGTGTTACTGTTCATACTCATGCCCGCATAACTTGTTACCTCCTGATTATATTTTTATTATTTGATATTATGACGCACTGACGTCTGGGTTTTGCATGGCCCAGATCCTCTGTCTCTTTCATAGGCTGATCAGGAGTATTTCCGCCGTCAGGCCGAGCAGTGAGGATCCTGTTAGTATCTAGTTTAGTTTAGTTTTATTTCCGTACTTTCATTTCCTAATGTGAGCCCATATTTGGGACGTACTTTCCAGATGTTATTGTTTATTGGATTTATTGCTTCCGCATATTATTTCTTGACTCGTTTATTCTGGCATATGGACATGTACTAGATAGTTTATTTTTTATTTTACTGTTCTTGATATCTTATAGACAGCCGTAATGTGACCGTGGAGGGATGTTTCTTAGCCACAGGTAGTATGGTTGGCTCTGTCACGTGCCAATCTTAGCGCACTCTGGGAAGCGGGGCGTGACACCGACGGAAAGCCCCGATGGGGCCACAAAGCAGAGATCCCCCTCCTGCATAAGAAACCCCTCAGGAATCTCGGTGCGCGGCAGACGGGAGACCGTCCTTTTTCGCTTGAGGGGAACCTCAGCCTCCTCCTCCTCATCCTCCCTCGCCTGGGGTGCCGGGTCTCGCGCATGCTTCTGGCTACCCCCGCGGCGGTCATCAAGGGCTCAAGATGCTGCAGAAGGCCTCGCCGGTGGAGATGGTCTCGGGGCCGAGCTCGGGACAAGCTCATGCCCCCGGCCTTCTTCTGGGATGTAGCGGCTATGGTGGCTAAGATCTTGGATCGGTCTATTTTTCCTGCGATAGGGGGATACACAAAAGAGTTAATGATGCTAGCAGGGCAAAAGAAATTGTTCAAGTCTAAACAGATCGTCCAAAAACCTAACTTACCCATGAAGCGTACGGGGCTGAGCCCGGCCCAGCTAAGAACCTGGTCGGAAAGCAGGACATTGGCCCGCTGGATCGGCTTCCATATGGATACCACCCTCACCTCAGGCAAGGATGACTGCTTCGCCCTCGGGCAGTCGGCCCTGTGCCACTGTGTAGGCACAGGCCAATCCTCACCCTCGGGTGGCCCGACAAATACAAACTTCTCCTTCCATTCATGAATGGAAGAAGGAACAACTACCACGCCCGACCGGGCCACCCCATCCTTGCGTTTTTTGAAGGAAAAATACACCCAGCTCGGCTCATTCTTGCTGGTGCCGGGGTGATTCTTATAGCAGAGAAAAAAAGTAAGAAGGGTCAAGCTGAAGGGGATGTTCTCAAGTTTCAACCGGACAAGAAAACCGAAGAAGATTCTCCATGAGTTCGACGCTAACTGGCCCGGGGAGAGATGGAAGAAACGAACCGCCCCACATATCTTGGTTGGAAAGGGCAGACGCATTCCCGCTCGGAATGCTTCCAAATACAAGGCAATCTCCTTCCCCTGCACCTGGTCCGTCCGTTTTCCCTCTTTATCCAAACGGAGCGAATAGTTAGAGGGGATATGGAAACGAGCCCGAATCTCGGCAAGCTTGTCCACATCATTCAAGACGGAGGGAGCATCATGAGCGTTCCCGATGTGCACCTTAGTGGCCCTTGTCGCCGCATGGCAGCTAGTGACGCGGGTAGCCCTGACTCTATGGGGAGAGCCCGACACAGAGGAAGCAGCAAGAGAACCCTCTTGGCTGTCAACAGCCAAAGAGGCGGAATACTCTCTAGACTCGGCTCCAACAACTGGAACCTCGTCGCCCGACTTAACCCTAATTATTTCTACATACTCCTCAGAAGAAGACATGTAACCTGAATAAAAAAGGATTGGTTCTCCGAGGAAAAAGCACAAGGATCCCGATCTAACGAAGGGAGCACCGAGTAATCTTTGACAACGAAGGGAAATTATGACGGAAGTGTTGGCCCTAAGGAGGTCCCCTCCTAATTATACACTGCAGAAAAAGCATCCAACAGCCCAAATCAATTCCCGCCAAAACGAAGTGTCGTGTCTGCTAGCCGTTAAGTCTCCACATGTCAAATGACCATTGGGGATGTCCCTTCGATCGCAGGCTACAGTGACAGCCCGTCGCATCCGCCAACCCGCTTCAGACGCGTGGCCTATGACCCAACATACGAACGAGCGAATCGGCGCCCCCTCTTTAATGCACGATCGTTTCACTGATCCGTTGATATCATCGGAGATACGCGCAAAGACCCAAGCGCTTGGGGATACGCCACGTGGGCCAGGAAATCTGAACGACGCAACTGCCCTGCACCACGTCGTCCCGGAAAATCCGCACCGAGGACTCTCTGCAACAGACTGAGCGAGATAAACCATGCAGGCCACTCTCGACCCGACCCATAAATAGGTCGGAACGAGAGTAGAGGGCTAATGATGATGCTCATAAATGAGAATTCCTCAGATCACGACATGTGGCGAATGACGTGTCACCCGCGACAGCTCACTAGACTCCTGTGGGGCTACCAAGGCAAAATCAGTGTGGGACACTAATGACCTTCCTCGGTTCATTTCCAAGCTTACACTCCGCCTCTTACCCAAGAGCGACCTAGCCGCCGAACTGGCGCCCATCCTCCTGTGCTCGTCTCCGAGCTATCGCAGAGCTGAGCTTCCTCGATCTCCCGGCGCGTCTCGAGCCTCACGCCCAGCTAAGCCTCCCCAGCTCTCCCGGACAAATGAGAACGCGAGGACCTAGCGCTTCCGCAACGGCTCCACGTATCTTGCCAAAGCGAGATACCCACCGCCCCACGTCCCGCGTCCCAGGCTGGCACATCCCCCCATTAATGGGCATATCCCGTCATTAATGTGGGGATCCCGTCATTCACGCAGGCGTAACGTTAGGGGCGTAACCGAAGGCGAAGATCTCGTGCCTGCTCGCTCTATGCAACCACTATAAAAACCCCTCTCTCAGACGACTCAGGTAAAGCAATTTTTACCCAATAAGCCGCTACTCTGCTTATTTTTCTCAGTTAACTTGATCGTTGGAGGGTCCTACGGTGATCACCCGTCCCGGGCTTCTTTGCAGATAGCTCGGTTTTACCTAAAAATCAACCCATTGAGATCCACACGCCAAAGGAGACAACCTTTAAATCAAATCTCAGCCGTTCAACAACGTTCGCTATAGATCGACGGAGGACAGCATCTGAAGGAGATCCGAACTCCATCACTTTCCATTTTATTAAATCTCCATTTAAAGCAAAATCGTAGAAGTGGCTTATCCACCATCCATATTGTGATACACAGACGGTTGAGATTTAATCAAAAAACAATGATAGCCTTAAAAATAAGAGTGTTTTTTTTTATCCCAACCGTCCGTATATCACACCATGGACGATGAATAAGCTGGTTCTACAATTTTGCTTCAAATGGGAATTCTGTACAAATCTTATCCATTTTCTTACTGACTTCTTACTTTCTTTATTCCATTTTACTTTAATGTTTTCAAGTATCCTCTTATCTTCTCTTTCCATTTTTCTATTAATGAATTGTTTCATCTATCGGTGGATGATGAGGGATAATGTCGTCATCATTATTTGTGCGATGTCAATATATACTAACTACCTATTTGCATGGAATCATTTGATCGAAAATCCAATGGAAAACATGGAAGTAGAATATTCCCCTTTTATGAATAATCCAACTCATATAGAGAAAACAATGGGGAAAAAAGTTATCTCATTCTACTAAAGATCAATAAATAAGGCATAGAGAAAACAATGGAAAAATAAATAAAGTAACTTTTTAGTGGCAAACACAGTGCAAATTCGGAGCTTCTATTTTAAAAGAGTGTAATGATTGCTGGATTTTCATTAATTTAGAAAGGAAATAAACCTTAAGCAAAAATTAGGAAAGGATTAGGAAAGGGAAAAAAAGAAAATGACGTTAACTTATTGTTTTATTCCTCTTCAACAGAAACAAACAAAACGTAATATTTTCAATCTAAATTACACATACAGATAAAACCGTAAAACATAATTTTATGCTCGCAAATATTTACTGGAAAAAAACACTAAATATAATACTAATTTTCTCATAAGAAATTTTTTTCCATTAGCACAAAAATAAATTTTACCTCCCTCGTCCTTTAGCACGAAGAGTTGAAAAGTCAGAATCATCTCAATTCTCATAAATCAGAGTACAAAGACCTCTTAAAAGTAAGGCTGTCAAAAAAATTTGAACCTCGGAAATGCGGCTTAGATTGGCTCGATAAAAGCTTGTTCAAGCTCGGAAACTCAGATTGGCTTGATAAAAGGTTGCTCAAGCTCAACTGATAGTTAAACATGCCAAGCTTGAACTTAAATTAAAGCTCGATAAAATAAAAAAGAAGGGAAATAGGATAGTTAAGAGAGAATAAATATTAATTTTTTTAAAAAAAAGGTATGTGATATAACGAACTCCCGCCCAACTTCACCAAGAAATCCTCCGACTTCGAACTCCCGATTGCGTACATGCATGCCATGTAGAAAATTTGGCCTCCAAAATCATAGACTTTACTGACAAAACAAACACAAAGTTTTAACTCAGGGCTAAAATGAGTGTGAGATTTTGGGATTTTGCGAACTCCTGCCTCCGTATCGAGTTTCATAAGCTCTCTCAAATTTTTGTAGTTATGGGCTTGCTGGACTTGGATAAAAAAGGCCATTTGAGTGAGAAGGATCAGGCCTTGATAATTCAAGTTTGGTATTGTTGAGGTTGGAGAATTTTAATGTTATTGTCTCCAAGTATGGGCCTAAAGTAAGGCTCGTATATATGTGACAATGCAGGCTCCAAATTCATGTGGTGCAAAAACACTACGTTTATTACTATTTATTGCAGTGAATACCCCTGATTTTTTCTCCAATACAAAAAAATACTCCTGACTTTCTAAGAATGCATTTTCCACTTTTAGGTTTTATTTATTTCCAATATTCCCTTCATTCAAATATTGTGTTAAAAAAAATAATTAAAACATATCTTTTTTAAATATTTAGTTTAAAAAATATCTTTTTTCTCTTTCTTATTTCATTTAAATGAAGGGAATTTTGACAATAAATGAAGGTTAAGGGGGAAAAGTGCAAGTCTGAGACATTTAGGGATATTTTTTGCGATTTAGTCTTTTATTTCATGTATCTAATGCTGTAGGCAAACTCCAAGGGCATAGCTAATATCTTTAGTTGACGGGCTATTTTTTAAGTTGAGAAAATTTTCAAATAAACTTGCCTTATTTGAACATATCCACAACATCAACTTTACAAAATTTGAAATCTGATAGTAGTTATAGGTCAAGTGCAAGTTTAAAAAACTACTAGATCAACTAATGTAATTTGCTTAATGTACAGACTTCAAAGGCGCTTGTAATTTGCTTAATGTAATTTTTGTTTTATGTTTTTTGTTTTTTGAAATCATAATTTGCTTGATGTAATGTGGAACAAGATGAAGCAACTACACCATCAACTCCCTCTTTTCAATTCTCTAATTAAAAGTCGTCTCATGGCACTTGTTACAGTTAAATTTATTAGTGTTCTTAATTTATGGGTCTCTTGTTTTACTCTTGAATTTAATATCTTTTTTTACTGAGATTTTGCTTTAATTTTTTTTGAAAAATTCTTGTGAGCTTTAAAACGGTCGATTCTACCTGGTTTAAATAAAGTTAATAACGAATCGGTACAAAGTTACACTTCAAAAATTAGACAAAGTTATATATTTAGCTGTCCATAGGTAGCGAATTGATTTTTCTAATCGAAAGATGTATAGAGCATAACTATTAGTTTTCATGAAGGAAATGTCATGTCCCGTTTCCCAGTGTACGGAGAAATTGACGTGACGGGCACGCGACGTATTTACTCAAAAGTAAACACATTAAGCGTAAATAAGCAATATATATAAAGTACACAAGAAAAGATAAGAGATATAAAATAAACAACAACTTTTATAAATATTCATCTTTACAATACATTGCTTTGAAAAGAAAAGTATAAGGATATAAAGCAATGCCTAAACAGTGGCATATAAATTGGAAAGTAAGTACAAGTAAGTTAGAAGTTGCTCTGTGAACTGGTCCAACTCCTCCTGACTGGGCTCGGTCTCCTAAAAATCCGGTCCTCGTGACGAACATTCCAAAGAAAGAAAAAAATCGGAATGTCGTCAGCGAACTAGCGCTCGGTAAGTCTCAGAAGAAAAAATGGAATAGAACAAGTAAAAAGAAAGAACTGGTAATTTATACAGGTATATATTTGTTATACTGACGTAATTGTTTGTAACTCGGTACAGAATGTATCAGTGTATACGAGAGGAGTCCAACTATCCCGTGGACTATGGTAACATGTAAATATAAGGCTCCGTCAAAACCCACGGGACAACGGCACGAGAGTTCATGTATGTGTCTTTTAGTGTCCATCATCGTGCCTGTAACAACCCTAAACTTTCTGTACAAATTTTTTCTAAAATACAGAAAAGAATGTCTAAGACTGAGCATAAATTATAAATTTGATTTGCTTTTGAACAGCAAGAAAGCACTTGTAGCTCATTGGTAAAGTTTTGCACTGCTGTGATATAGCCCTTGTGATCTAATCCCCCAGCCACATATATTTTTAATTGATTTTTTTTTAATCTTTTAGAAGCCCAAACTTTTACACGTGCACTACACGTAAAATGAAAAGTCACAACAAAATCAAACATGTGCACTGAAGTATACCAACAGATATGGACACGTGGCAGCAATCTAGACCGCTACACTTTACCTACGGCCGGCGAGAAGCTAGAATAGACCAGCGGCGCTGGTTCAACCCGACGGTAATGCCCCCAATTTTTTTCCCTGGCACCCCTTCACCTACCCCACTATCCCCATATTGTTTGTTTACTCTGAAAACATCCAGAGAGTGATAATTTCTCTCTTTAATTCATTTTTAATTCACATTTTAATTCTATTCTTCATTACCCTAAATCCTAATTTTCCCTATAAATACCGCACCACATTTCATCCCTCCTCACTCAGAATTTTATTACAAAAACTCTCAAAAAATTTCCAAGTCCCAAGTTGTGCAAGTGGAGTTAGTAAAGATCGAAATTCCGGCAAAATTTCAAGAAGATTCCGGCGACGAAGCGACGCCCCAACGGTTCCGAAAGCTTCCTCCTTCTCCTTTCTTTCTTAATAGCCAGTAAGTTCACATTCCCCTCCTCCATCTCTATTCTAAAACAATCTAATTTCAAAACTCGTCGGAAGCGGAGTTATTCCGACTTCCGATTCGTTTTTCTTTAAAAACTCCATTTTTCTTAAACAATAAAATACCATATTCTCTTCTAATGATCAACAAATATAAACAAACACATTAGAATAAGTTTCATCTCAAAAGAATCTATTATGCAATTTTTATCGTATTTTTACGGTTAAATACCACATACTTTACTTTCGACACAATTCAACATATTCCCTTGTATTACCTTTAGAAAACTCACGAGATAATGATCTACCTCATCACAACACACATTTTTGACATAACACGATAACTCTTGAAAATATTAGTTCATGGGAAAATACTAGTTTACGATTAAATACTTTAAACATTCAAAAACCGTTTTCTTTGAAAAGTGTATTACTTAATTTCTTGCAAATGCGCCTCTACAACCCGGTTCCCGCCAAAATTTTCGGCCAAGAGTTACTTGTTCCCTTATAAAAAGGGGGGAGAGTCCTCAAAATTTGGCCTCACGTGTTAAACACGTGGGCGCTCATATGCAAAGCATATTGGCGCTAAGAATAAAATAATTAATGGCCAAACAGGCCTTACGTGTAAAACACGTGAGCGCTCATATGCAAAGCATGTAAGCGCTGAACATAAATCACCAAGGGCCAAACATACCTCACGTGTTAAGCACGTGAGCGCTCTGAACATAAACAGGCTAAAACCCAGAATAGGGGTCACGTGTTAAACGCGTGAGTGCTTTTGCCAATCACATGCAAAACATGTGAGCACCCTAATTTAAAATATTCCTATCAAATTCTAGAATTAAATTCTATTTGGGAAATATTTTCTTGATCTTCCTTAAACTAAAAAGATCTTCTCTATTAAACAAAGGACCCTTGGTGTTTCCCCCAATTAGAACGAAACTCTATTTCTAAGACTGAAAAGTAAAGCACCGCTTCATGAAAGAGGCTAAACACCAAAGGCAATTTATCCTTGCAAGAATCACATGCACTTAATAATAGCAAATTAAATTATAGATGCACAAGCACAACAGAAAGCTAAAATAAAAGAACCCTTGACAGATAATGAAATACTTGATTAAAAAGAAAAATACTTGTTCATCATTATTATTGTTATTACATTTAAAAAAGATCACCAAATATGGGATCGGAAAGACAAGGGTTCGCAAAGATAAGAAGAAGATTCTCCAGTTCCCTTTCTGTCTTCTCCACCACGTTGAAGCGGCGGTCCTCCCGAGAAGTAGACGCCCAACGATCATCGCCACACTCGTCAGAAAAGGTGGCGATGACAACCCGGCGAGCCCGTATCTGGCTCAGCAAGTGGAAAGAACAGTCCCTCAAGGCTTTGGTGATCAAGTGCGCTGCAAAGAAGCACTCAATCTTATTCTCGGCGGCGTCAAACATTGCCGAGGACATCTCTACTGGAGTAGGGGGAAGATCGGCAAGCACCGAGGTAAGGATCATCCGGAGCCAAATGGAGTGCGGAGGAAGAGGAGACCCCACGCGAGTCAAAAGCTCGTACATTGCAGCATCGCACTGCTCGTCCGTAAAAGAAGGGTCCACCAGGCGCGCAGCAAAACGGGGAACGATGTCCCGAATCGGCACTTCCCATGGTTGTCGGCGAGCGTGAGGGCGGTTGCAAGCCATAATCGAAGAAATTCTCTGAAGATGAGAAAAGAAAAGGCTCGGCCCTGAGTTATATATAGACCCAAGCACAGAGAATTCTGTGCACAATAGAATTATTTCCAAGGCCCGGGAAATGAAATTTTTGGGAAGATGAAAAGACATCTCAAGTGAAGCAACGCTTCCGATTCGCCCAATCAGAGCAAAGCTCTACTTTGAAAATCTAAATTTTAATAAATGAAGCAATGTTTCAGATTTTTTGCGCTGGGCGCAATGCGCCACGTGTCAGGCGCAGATGCATCAGCGCAGCGCCCAAGAAGGCGTGCCCAATCAGAGCAAAGCTCTATTTAAGGCAAAATTAAAGAAAGTAACGCTTCAGTTGCGCAAGCACTGCGCTGCGCGACACGTGTCAGCGCAGATGCGCTAGCGCAGTTGCGCTGCGCTGTGCGCTGCGTGACACGTGTCATGCGCTGGGGCATTTGCACCAAACAGAATTAAGATTTTAAAGAAATCTTTCTGTTCTTGTTAAAACAAGAAGATTTTCTTCTGTAAAACAGAAGCCCTTGGATCAAAAATCCAACGGTGGGAAAAATTCCCCAAATCACTCAGAGAAAGATCTCGTTAACAAATTCAACAAACTTATGGGCACTATAAAAAGGACCCTAGACCTCAATTCAAAGGCATGAATATTTGGTGAGAAATCAAGAATTTCAAATAGAGAGAACTCTGAAGAAATCTCAAGAGGAAAAAAGGTAAAAACCTTTAAAAGAGAAGAATTTCTTCTAATAGATCATTGATCTAAGAACAAGATCAATGATCTTCAATAAAAAACAAATAAAAACAATGCTTTGCACTTTTTATGAACCTTTGGTTCTCTGAGATAAGAAAAACAAGAGAAACTTGTTTCCTTTGATCTAAATTAAATCAAGAAAGCAAACAGTGCTTTGCACTTCTGTTATGAACCTTTGGTTCTTGAATCTAAAAGATTCTCAAATTTATAGTGCCTTGCACTTGCAACCTGCAACCTGCGCTGTTGCGCTCTTGGGAAAGCGTCATGTGTCAGCATCTGAACTACTTGCGCTATGCGCTTTAAGATAGAGTTTTGCTCTCTGTAATTGGCGCAACTCACCAGAGTGCGCCACGTGTCAGCAGCGCAAGCGCAGCGCACTAGCGCAGCGCACTGCGCTTACATGACACGTGTCGTCACCACAAGCGCTTGCGCTCTTTGATTGGCGCAAAGCGCCTAAGAATGCAATGCATTTCTTTTGCTAAAGGGCCAGGCCCAAGTCAAAAAGACCTAACAGGCCAAAATAAATTGCGAAGCAATAAAAAGGGGAGAGCCCAAGTAAAATTGATGCTCTGCATCATTTATAAATGGGTAGAGCCCAAAACAAATTGATGCTCTGCATCCTTTATGGGTAAAGCCCAAATAAAAATAAAAATAAATGCAATGCGAAAGCAAATAAAATGTTGAACATTTTCAACTGGACTTAGCCCAATCATGGCCGTGAGTTCTCAAATTAAATTGACTGAGCAAGATTGCTCTCCTAAATCAACTTGCATCCGGTTCGAGGGTACATCTCCGAACTCCTCTGACACCTATCGTTGTAATTCCTCAACGACGTCAGAGAGGTGACGGGTCCCAACGACCACACATTAATATTGGACCGAAACGTCCCTAAACTAATATCGGACCGAAATGTCCTTAAACTAATATCGGACCGAAACGTCCCTAAACTAATATCGGACCGAAACGTCCTTAAACTAATGATTGGACCGAAATGTCCCTAAACTAATATCGGACCGAGACGTCCTTAAACTAATAATGGACCACCACGTCCCTAAACTGGCGATGGACCGAAACGTTCTTAAACTAATTATGTACCACCACGTCCCTAAACTGGCAATGGACCACCACGTCCCTAAACTGGAACATGAACCACCACGTTCCTAAACTGGAACAATAGAGCCTCCAAATGCTCTTTTGCCGGATCTAAACGGTCCCGTTTAAGTTGATCTTAGCCCCAAACACGGCTAACGTATTCTTAAACATCCAAATGGACTATAAAACTCTAAATCGACTTTGTTTCAAGGGTACATCTCTGAACTCCTCTGACACCTATCGTTGTAATCCTTCAATGACGTCAGAGAGGTGACGAGTCCCGACGACCATATATTAAATGGATCATCACGTTAAGTCGATCTTAGTCTCAAACAGGACTAATGTATCCTTAACGAACGTTTAAGTTGATCTTAGCCTCAATACGGCTAACGTATCCTTAAACTAAAAACACCAAACCCAAATCTAAGTAAATACGGATTTGGACTAATCCACGTCCTACGGGCGACGGCATTACTCAGTTTCCGTATACAATCCACGGGCAACCACAAACAAAACAAACACCCACGACACGAAGTGAAATTCTGGAGAAGGAGAAAGTTGTTACCGCGATGCGGTAGCGTAATTAACTGCAGGGGCTTGCGCCTGCAGGGAAAAGCGTCCCCACAATCAAAAACCCCTCAAGCGAGGGGGAATTTGATGAAGTCTGCTACATCGGACGCATCCATCTAAACCTCCGATACACGGTGTCATAAATCAACTTGGCATCTTCGGAGAGGTGGACGGATAAAACCATATAGCATCTGCCCCGAATCTCAGGCAAGACGTCCTCACGTCGTCGCCGTCTTTTGGAGGGGAACAGATTCTGGCACGCCCGGTGGGACCTTTTCCTCTTTCCACTCCACACTTCGTGTGTCGTCTTCGCGAACGAGTCGCGGTTTGTTAATGGCTGCCTTTGGATTTCAAATTACTAAGATTTGGTCTTTTGCCTGGCGCAGAAATCAAGCATCAATGGCCTCAAATTGCTCAAACTGCTCGAAGTGCCACTGCAACGGACGCTCCACCTCATATGGAGGTGTAGCATATGGGCCCCAATCGGCCTCCTTCCTCGCTCTGCCGGTAGAACAGGTGACCCAGGCCACCACCGGCCTGTTTTTCGGGACTATGATCCCACCCGCAAGCTTCTCTATGCCATTGCCTGCACCAGAAGCGAACAAGAAGTCGGTCTTCGACCGGCTCACTGCTACGACGGCCCCTGTCAACGAGTCGTCCACTACCAAACCAACAGCTTCCGTCTTCGCCAGGCTGGATCAGAACTACGAGGGGCCCGCTAGGAAGCCCATGAACTCTAAGGTGTCTGTCCCAAGGAAGGCAATAACCGCTGCTCCAGAAGTCGTCAAGGCGGCTTCCCCTGTCAAAGAGTCAGTCTTTTCAAGACTGACTATTCCTGCCCCTGCTCGAGGATCAGTCTTCGACAGGTTGAATATCATCCCTCAAAGGACAACCTCAGTCTTTAAGAGGTTAACACCAGCGGCGCCTCATTCAGACAGGGGGCAAAAAGAAGCTGCCTCTATCTCCGAGCCAGTCCCAGCGGCTCGTCATGCTCGACGTCGCCATTGGCGACGAGTAAGGAAGGAAGGGGGCAACTCCCCCTCAGGGCTAATTCCACCTGCTCCAGTGGTGGAGGTCAACGCTGTTGTTCCAACTGGAAACAGTTTCGAACTGCTGAGGAGAGTACGTAAGAACTCTCCAACTGCTACACTAAAAAGATCTCCTCCACCTACGGAGAGAGTTCCGGAAACAAAGCAGGAACAGCCCCCTCAACGGCTGTCCTCAAAAATTTATAAAGTTTGGCGGAGGGTTCAAGACTCCGTGATTGACCTAGATCGCTCTCGTCAACAGAAAAAGGCAAAGGTGCAAGAAGAAAAAGACCGTCCGATCAAACAGGAAAGGATGACAGTCACCAGGGTGCCCACTGCAACGGCCCCCTCAACTTCAACGGCCCACAAAAGAAGAAGGCGGGAGAAAATCCCCACGCCCGCGGCAAATGCTAAAGGTGGTGAAACTAAACGCCCGAAGTCTGGGGGCATGGTGGTTCATACCGTATACATGGCATCGGGAAAAGAGGACAGCCGTGCATCTACAGGTCATAGACCGCTTACACGGTCAGTGACCAAAGCTCAGGAGCAACAGCAAAAGCTCCAGGAAATGATGAACGTGATGGCCGCACTTACTGGGCCAAAAGAAAACCCTGAAACGTCCTCGAATGAACGCCAGGAGCAAGAGACTGACGCCGAGTTCCTTCGGCGGATATTGGAGAAGAAGGATAAAGAGGCTGCTGAACAAGCAGCCAACATAAAGCGTATGTCCCTCCTGTTCCAGGACATGGTGGGCATGATGATTCAACAAGATCGCCCTGCTGAAGATCCCCCGATCATCCTTGAAGACGATAGGGGAGAAATGTCAAATCCTCCACCGGCTCTGTCAACAGCCAAGGAGGAGGCAATCTCCAAAGCTGACCTAGACGAATACATAGCTCAACAAATCCGGGTTCATCAGGCGACTGAAGCAACCGGTCAGGTCGTAAAAACGGGACGACCGTATCCGAGCTGGTACGACCAGATCAAGTACCCGCCGGGCTATACCATTCCCAGGTTCCATGTCTATAAGGGGACGGGCAATCCCCACCAGCATGTTGCCCAGTTCAGGGCACTCTGCGACAACACTGGCGGCGATGATAAACTGTTGCTTCACCAGTTCGTTGGAAGCTTATCAGATACAGCGTTTGAGTGGTACTCTGAGCTCCCGAACGACTCTATCAAGACCTTTGCGGAGATGGAGCTGTTGTTTACCCAGCGTTTTGCAAGCGCCAGTGAACGCACCCCGATGACGGCACTGATTAACGCCAGGGTAAGGCCAGGCGAGACATGGGTTCAATATGCTATACGGTGGCGGAACTTATGGTCAAAGTGCGAGCAGCGCATTGAAGAAGCTCCTGCAGTGGGTATGTTTGTGGGAACCCTTGATCCGCAAGCAACCATCTCGCAATTTATGATGTTCTTCAAGCTGACTACCTTCCAGGCCTTGATTGACAAGCTAGCGCAAATGGATCAGATGGGCCATAGACCCCCTTTTCCAAAACCGGACTCCCGAAATGAAAAGGGGAAGGGAAAAGCGATCGTTGTCGCTAATACTCAACAATAGCCGAGTAACTCGAAGCCGGTTGTTCGTCAGAATAATATGCGTCCGCAGGTACCCCTTGGGGAGAAACTAGGACGTCCTTACTCGTTTCCCCGAGATAAGGCGCGAAGATTATTTGAGCTGGCGTTGCGCAACCGACTCATAAATCTGCCGGATCCAAAACGTCCGTCGCAACCAAATGATGTCAACGATCCCAACTACTGCCCCTATCACCGAGTACTGGGTCATTCGATCGAAGATTGCTACGTCTTCAAAAATTGGCTCGAAGACTAGTACCAACAAGGCAAGTTCGTGCTATCCGAAAGATGGAAGGTGAATCCGCCGCAACCTCACGCCTCTAAGAGGGTGAATATGCCGGAGGCAACGTGCTCTCTCGTCGAAGAAACCCCATGGGAGGTTGTGCTGTCACCTAAGACAAAGAGAATGTTGAACGATCTTCGGGCATGCCCAGCGATCAAATGGAAGAACCCGTTGGAACCTCAGATCATTGAGGGAATGTTGAAGCCGCGTCCAACTCAAAAGATCGATAGTAATGGCCCAAGCACTCACAACCAGCCGTCAAAATTTTCGAAGAAGAAGAAGAAGAAATCCAAGAAGCCCGTGAAGCCTAGCGACGAGCGCACGGACTTACAAAAACAAATTGACGCGCTGGAGGAATACAACCAGAAAGCGCGGACTCCCATTACACTCCAAGAGTTCCTCAACCACGCCTTTCAAGAAAAAGATGAGGGAGACAGTTCGTCGGATGAATCTGAAGAATACGTGGCGAGCTGTCATACGATTTCCCATTCGTTTACGGACGACGAGGAAATTCCTTGCGCTGGGAAGCTAGGGACGGACCCTAAACCAGAAATTCTGCGACCGTCAGATGAGATGATCGATGCTTTCCTGAATGAGATTCGTCTGAAAGTAAAAGCCAATCAAGAGCGTGAGATGGCTATACTGGAAGGAGCCAAACACCGCCGACTGGACAAAAGAGTCGAAGCACTCCCATCAAATCAAAAGACATCCGCTGCCGATAAAAACAAATTCAAGATGAGGAAAAGGTTCGCCAAAGCCCTATCATTGGGAATGAAGCTACCACCCTTTGAAGAAAACACTCTCGGTGGAATAGAGATGTATCCTAATTATTGCCTATATCATCAGAAGATCGCACACGCTACTGAAAACTGCGACTCCTTTAAGTGTTGGTGGCAAGGGTATGTCACTTACAAACATTACATCAACAGAACAAAACGGAAAGCTCGTAGACAGCGGGAAAATACGACAGATAGGCATAAAAGAGTCACCAGCAATTGCCACAGGAACGACCCCGATGAAGAAACAGCCTTCAACCCTCTCTTCAAGGGATCCGTCTCTGAAGAATTGAAGAGTCATGAAAACATTTATCCGTGCAAGGGCATACTACCCGGAAAGAATCTCGGACCCGCAAACGACGGAACGAACAAAAGGGATAAAGGAAAGGGAAAAATGACCTTCGTCGCCAATACTCAACAACAGCCGAGCAACTCAAAATCGGTTGTTCGCCAAAACAACATGCGTCCACGCCCATCACTCGAGGAAAGACTAGGACTTCTTTACTCGTTTCCCCAAGATGAAACGAGGAAACTGTTTGAACTGACAGTACGCAACGGATTCGTCAATCTGCCGAATCCGAAACGTCCGCTACAGCCAGGGGATGTCAACGATCCTAATTACTGCCCCTACCATCGAGCAGTAAGTCATCCGATCGAGGACTGCTTCGTTTTCAAAAATTGGATTGAAGACCAGTACCAACAGGGCAAACTCGCGCTATTCGAAAACTGGAAGGTGAGCCCGCCACAACCACATGCTCCGAAAAAGATGGATATGCCGGGGGCATCATGCTCATTCATGAAAAAGGCCCAATGGACCACTACGTCCTAAAACTGGATGATGGACCACTTCGTCCTAAAACTGGATGACGGACCACTACGTCCGAAAACTGGATGACGGACCACTACGTCCTAAAACTGGATAACGGACCGAAACGTCCTTAAACTAACAACGGACCGAAACGTCCTTAAACTAATACCGCAGCATCCGTAGGCTAACAAAAAAAAATACAATAAATAAAAACGGTATGTCCATAAGCAAAACGGGCACGGATGAAAACCCGAAAGGGCTCCGTGAGTAAAAACAGCAGGGCTACCGGCGAGTGTTTGGGAAAACCCGAAAGGGCGCGACCTCGTTAAAAAAAAAACGGTATGTCCATAAGCAAAACGGGCACGGATGAAAACCCGAAAGGGCTCCGTGAGTAAAAACAGCAGGGCTACCGGCGAGTGTTCGTGAAAACCCGAAAGGGCGCGACCTCGTTAAAAAAAAACAAAAAAAAACGGTATGTCCATAAGCAAAACGGGCACGGATGAAAACTCGAAAGGGCTCCGTGAGTAAAATCAGCAGGACTACCGGCGAGTGTTTATGAAAACCCGAAAGGGCGCAACCTCGTTAAAAGACACTTATAGGGTCCTCTCGACCTTGTAAGGAGAAACCACCCACGTGAGATCCTTACGACTCACAAAGGAGCAACACACTTAGGGATCCCCACGATTCCTAAGGAGAAAATACACTTGCGAGATCCTCACGACTCGTAAGGAGAACTTTCTTATGGGACCCTCACGGCTCATAAGATTTGAAAGTCTTAAGTTACAGAGACCTAAACCGGTTCTTAAGCAGCCCCACAACCTCCGATACTGCCCTACAAAGGGTCCAATACTGGCCCCTGTATACAATCCACGGACGCGAATAAACATTTCCCTAACCAAGTCCCATCCGGGACTAGGGATACGTTCGCATGGTGAACAACCCTTGTAAGTCCTCTCGATTTACAAGGAGAAAACCCTCTTATAAGATCCTTACGACTTATAAGAGAAAACATACACTTAGGGATCCTCACGATTCCTAAGAAGAAAATACACCTACAAGATTCTCACGACTTGTAGGGAGAAATACCTTTGTGAGGCCCTTACGGCTCATGAAGTCAAAAGCCTCAGTCGACGGGACCCTAACCCTATTCGCTAAGCCACCTTTGCTCGACATCGACAGAGGCAAATGATGATTCGCTCCTGATAATATCCCAGTTGTAGCGGTGCTGATGCCGAAATCGGTATCTAATTCCAGGCTTACAGCGAAAAGCCAGTAGGCCGCACATGCATACGAAATAGCCGAAATGATGGGGCAACTTGCAATAAAAAGCAGCAAGTAAAAACGTATCCATGCAAAATAGCCAAAATGATTAGGCAACTCGCAATAAAAAGCAGCGAGTAAAAATAAAATAAATAGCCGAAATGATTGGGCACCGCGAAAAATAACCGAAATGATTGGGCAATCGCGACCTTCGCGATATAAAAGCTGAAATGATAGAGCATCGCGAAAATAAAACAATAAAAACAAATATATGAAACCTTTTGCCCTACAGTTGAGATCACATCGATCCCTGTATACAATCCAAGGGCACAAACAAAGAGGGAACCACACCTTCCCAACAGGATCCACCATAAAGCTAAGCCAAATCTCGACGATTCACTAACAGCCTGGAGACCAACAGCGACGTTCCTCCTCATTTCAGCAGGACACGGACGTGACATCACCAATCGGAGCCACGGCAAAATCCCCAGTTCCAAGACTCTGCGGTTCACAGACAACCTAGAGTCAAGCAACGACCTCCGTCTCGAAAAAAAGTCAATCAGAGACCTCCGTCTCGGAAACAAGTCAACAACGACCTCCGACTCGCAAACAAGTCAATCAGCGACCTTCGTCTCGGAAACAAGTCAATCAAAGACCTCCGTCTCGGAGACAAGTCAACAACGACCTCCAACTCGGAAACAAGTCAATCAAAGACCTCCGTCTCGGAAACAAGTCAGCCAACGACCTCCGTCGCGGAAACAAGTCAGCCAATGACCTCCGTTGCGGAAACAAGTCATCCAATGACCTCCGTCTCGGAAACAAGTCAGCCAATGACCTCCGTTGCGGAAACAAGTCAGCCAATGACCTCCGTCTCGGAAATAAGTCAGCCAATGACCTCCGTTGCGGAAACAAGTCAGCCAATGACCTCCGTCTCGGAAATAAGTCAGCAAATGACCTCCTTTGCGGAAACAAGTCAGCCAATGACCTCCTTTGCGGAAACAAGTCAGCCAAGGACCTCCGTCTCGGAAACAAGTCAGCCAAGGACCTCCGTTGCGGAAACAAGTCAGCCAATGACCTCCGTCGCGGAAACAAGTCAGCCAATGACCTCCGTTGCGGAAACAAGTCAGCCAATGACCTCCGTCTCGGAAACAAGTCAGCCAATGACCTCCGTTATGGAAACAAGTCAGCCAAGGACCTCCGTCTCGGAAACAAGTCAACCAATAACCTCCGTTGCGGAAACAAGTCAGCCAATGACCTCCGTCTCGGAAACAAGTCAGCCAATGACCTCCGTCGCGGAAACAAGTCAGCCAATGACCTTCGTCGCGGAAACAAGTCAGCCAATGACCTCCGTTGCGGAAACAAGTCAGCCAATGACCTCCGTCTCGGAAACAAGTCAGCCAATGACCTCCGTTGCGGAAACAAGTCAGCCAATGACCTCCATCGCGGAAACAAGTCAGCCAATGACCTCCGTTGCGGAAACAAGTCAGCCAATGACCTCCGTCTCGGAAACAAGTCAGCCAATGACCTCCGTTGCGGAAACAAGTCATCTAATGACCTCCGTCTCGGAAATAAGTCAGCCAATGACCTCCGTTGCGGAAACAAGTCAGCCAAGGACCTCCGTCTCGGAAATAAGTCAGCAAATGACCTCCGTTGCGGAAACAAGTCAGCCAATGACCTCCGTCTCGGAAACAAGTCAGCCAACGACCTCCGTCTTGGAAACAAGTCAACAACGATCTCCCCGTCGAAGCAATACTTCGACTCAGAAACAAATCAACTCACCAACCACTTACGAGTCCTCTCGACTTGTAAGGGAGAAAATTCTCTTATAAGATCCTTACGACTTATAAGAGAAAACACAATTAGGAATCCTCACGATTCCTAAGGAGAAAATCCACTTACGAGATCCTCTCGATCCGTAGGGAGAAAAGTCTCTATGAGACCCTCACGGCTCATAGTGTTGAAAAGTCTTAGGCGACAGATCTGAACTTGCGACCTAAGCCATTGCTATTTCTTGAAGAAATCAAGACGCGTGCTCTATTATCTGTCAACCATGTTACTAAGGTAACATGCGAATAATAAAAGAAAGAAGAAAGCGACAAAGAGAGCATTTGATTGGTGTTCAGTTGATAAAACTGCACATTTGTATTACATTTTTCCTACCATTTTCATATTAAAAAAAGACTTTATGTTTTCCCTCTCTATCTTTCCATCTTCTTTTCCCAACATGTGCGAGTAATTCTCCGCTTGTTAGGGTTCGTAGGATTAGGATAGGCTAATGGATGATGAACATCTCTAAACTCTTTTTAAGTCCTATAAAGTTTATGAACCTTATTAAAAGAATTATTAACATCCTAATCGGGAGCGCTAACAATTCTTTGTTAGTCCCGACCACGATTAGAGTTTAGATTAATAATTGTTTTGGTAAAGGCTAGATTTGAACGTGGTTCCGTGTCGATATAAGGGTTAAGAGTGGGATTCCTTTTCCCTCCAGAAACCCTAATCTACACGCATCACCGTCGTTATAGTTTTAAATCTATTAAAAGATAAAAAGGGTAACTTTTAATTAATCGTTCATAACTACTAAATCCCAGCGAACCCTACAAGCCCCCTTATTATTGTAACTACATCCTTAAAATAATCTAGATCTATATTTTACATTCTTATTTAACGTAGATCTAGAAACCATTCTATAAAATTCTTTATTCCTCCTCTCTTTCTCAACATATCTAAAGTAAAAGTAAAAGGTTCCACGTTTCCCAGAGTACGACCCGTACTCATCTCGGTCTAGCTACACGCGACACCGTTATTGATTGCGGTTAACTACAAAAACACTTTTTCACATCAATCAAATGGCGCCGTTGCCGGGGATACGTGCGTAATTTTTTATTTTTTACTATTTGTGTTGAATTCTTAGACGATTTATATCATTATTAACACAAAACTGCAAATTGCATATTTAACGATTTGTGCGTGAATTTTGCAAGGAGATCTGGAATCACAGAATTAAAGAAAACAGGAAACAGAGATATTTTTAGAGATCCAGAGGAGCAAAGGAGGCCACAGAAAATTTTTCATCGACTGTTCTCTCCATCTCGCGGCGGAACCGCGGCACAAAGGGGAATCTGCGGCGGAATCGCGGCAGGATAAGGGGATCTCAGGCTAAAAAACTCTCTGGTGTCTTTCTCAACTCCTTCTCTCTCCTCTCAAATCCAATAAAATCTATCTTCTGCAGGATTCTTTGCAAAATAGCGTCGCTCAAAGATCTTTTTGCAAAAGTTTTGTGATTGGTTTTGTTTTGCATATTTAATACGGATTTTTAAGGGGCAAAGACCAAATCAAGATTAGGTGGGGATTTCATCACCCTTCCTAAGCCCCACAAATCACAAACCGAGCATCTAGATCAACCCTTCATTAATTTAAAAAATATCTAGACTAGACTCTAAGGACTGTCGCGCTCATTAAGGACAGAGGAAGGTCGTGGGTAATCTATCGTTTATCCGCATTACTTTTGTAGTGCCTAGGCAAGTGTGTCAAAGGCTAGTGGTTTTTAATTAGGCCCACTACTGTGGTTCCTTCCCACTTACCTGGCACTTACCTGGCTACAAGGATAGTACGGAGGCGGTAGAGGATTTATCCTGCGGCTTGTCCTTTGGAAGTCTAGGAGCGGTCTAGAGACTGGACCTAGGTGACCTTAGTTTTAGGGTTGCTTGTACATCTTAGGGTGATTTTTCTTGAGTCCCACATTTTTCAAAACAAGCCAATTTTAAATCACACACACGCTGCCACTTGCACTAAACCCGCTTAGTGCATGCTCGGCTGGACACGGGATCCTATTGCCCGTCTTGTCCGGGTTCCTGCTATCGACACCGAAATCGGTACTTCTTCATCTTCTTTTCCCCCACCACACACCACGACCGAGATGGACGGCACTCCATCATATTATAACACCACGCTGCTGCCACCCGTAGGTGCGCAGAATCCACCGCGCATCTCTCTCCAAGAGAGATGCTATCCTATCCGTGGTCCTCTTCCCACTTGTCTATCTCTTCCACCACCTAACGGGGATAATTTTGAAATTAAACCCCACTACATCAATCTGCTGCCCAAATTTCACGGGCTTGAGTCAGAAGACGCGTACGTTTTCATCACCAAATTCGAAAACGTATGCGCAATGATGGGTACTTCACAATTGACTTTAGATGCTATGCGCTTACGTCTTCTCCCATTCACACTGTGCGACTTGGCAGAAAAATGGCTTTATAATACTGTCGCACACTCTATCACTAATTGGGATGAATTTGTCATAGCATTTCTTAAGAAGTTTTACCCAAACCATAAGACTGCCCATATTAGGAGCGAGATCAACCAGTTCACCCAGCTTCCCAATGAACCATTTTGGAAGTGCTTTGAACGTTTCAAAGATCTGCTTGTCCAATGCCCCCATCACGGAATACAAAGATGGGATTTATGTCGGATTATATATGAGGGTATTAATCCAGCGACAAAGCAGATGCTTGAAACAATGTGTCAATGCAATTTCATGTCTAAAGACGACGGTGAAGCTTGGAAGTATCTGGAAGACCTGAACACACGTTGCAGTGGGAAAGTGTAAGACCACCTTAAACTAAGGGAGGTATTCACCAGCTCGATATTTCTATCGCAGTAAAAGTCGAAATGGCAGCGATACAGAAGAAACTCGATGCTATTGAAAACAAGTTCTCATCATTCTCCCTAAATCAGGTCACGCTTCCTAAGACCGTCTGTGGTTGCTGTTCGGATCCTTCACACTTAACGGAAGAATGTCCTATGAATGCATCGTTTCAAGCTAATGCTGCTTTTCAGCAGCGACTTAGAAACGACCCTTATTCTTCCACGTACAATCAAGGATGGAGGAATCATCCTAACTTTGCTTGGAATCAAAACCAACAAAGCAATTATCAAAAACCTCCTCCACAGCAACCACAACCACAGAATCAGCCCCCCTTTCAGTCACAGAATTTCCAAAATCCGCCAACATTTTTACACCACAAGTGGCCGGTACTGACAACTCACTTGCACAAACTTTGGATATGTTCATGAAACAATCCATGCAATTTTTGGCTGAGATGAGGTCTTCTATTGATACCATAACGAAAAACTCTGCCTCCCATGGTGAGAGTATTAAATCATTAGAAAACCAAATCGCACAGTTAAACGCCGCAATGAGTGCGAGAGAGAAAGGGAAACTCCCATCTCAACCCATACTTAATCCTGGCCACTCACAAAGTTATAATGTGAGTGTTGTTACCACGTTGAGATCGGGAAAAGTGTTGAATAACCGAGTGGGTAAGCAGTGTGATGATAGTGACACCAATGATACCCCAGCTTCTTCTTCTTCCCCTAATTCGTCTAGTCTCCCACCTTCACCCGAGCCTATTCTCCGTTTTCCCCAAGGCTCGAACCCTTCGCCCATTTCGCCAAATCTATCTAAGTCGATTCCCACTCCAGTTTTGGGATCGAACCCGTCCCCACAATCCTCTCCAATGTTGGACCAAACCCTTATTGATAAAGCACCTTATCCAAACAGGTTAAGGGGTAACAGACCAAGTCCATAAATGGAGAAGATTGTGGAAATTTTTAAGCAAGTTAACATAAACATTCCTCTCCTAGATGCTATTCAACAAGTTCCGTCATATGCGAAAATCCTAAAGGACTTGTGCACTAGGAAGAGAAAAGTTCAAGTACCTAAAAAAGTTTTCCTTGCGAGTAATGTGAGAACTGCTTTTACATAACAACTACCCAAGAAACGAAAGGACCCCGGAAGTCCTACAATTTCTATTTCTATTGGGGGTAAAAATATCAATCGTGCTCTACTCGATTTAGGTGCTAATGTTAACTTGCTTCCGTATTCTGTTTATGAGCAATTAGGGATCGGAGAGTTAAGACCTGCGCATTGCACTCTTCAGATGGCCGATCGATCTATCACCTAACCTAGGGGTGAGCTAGAGGATGTGTTAATCAAAGTCGGGGAATTTATATTTCCTGTGGACTTTATCGCTATTGATACACAACCTGTGGCAAACCCACGCAATTAAATCCCGGTGATACTCGGTCGACCCTTTTTGGCCACTTCCAACGCAGTAATCAATTGTAGAAACGGCTCTATGACTCTATCTTTTGGAAAGAAGTCAATTGAGCTTAACATTTACAAGTTGGGAAGTGAACCCTCCGAACCCTATGCTCATGTGTGTTCTGTCGAATTAATGGATGTCGACAGCAGCGAATTTGATCAACCTCATAATTCTGACTCTTTTCATATGTTGTTGCTTGACACGGACTCTTCCACCGAGTTGTCCGAGTCAACATCTAACACTGATGAGGAACTTTTTATAGAGTCGGACAATCACCCCATTTTTTCTGATGACATTATTCTTCGGGGTATCGACGAAAGTTTTCAGGAAATTTTCGCTGATGAACTCGCATTTTTACAAGACACGGGTGTTGAGATGAATCAACTCCAAGATGAAGAAATTGGATCTCCACCCCTTCTTTTGGACAATCATGATAATGTGAGTAATCCATCATCACTATCACTGTGCCGTCTCTCCAAATTGAGACGCAATCCTTTCCCATCACACCTCTTATCACCTCCCCACTTCTTCACGTCGAAAAGTGACATGTTCTTCGACCAACCTTGGTGCTTCATCGATAAAATTTTTGAATGGTTGGTGTTGACTTTTGGTCTTTGTAAGGTTTTACTTTGACCAATAACTTTATCCCCCAATGATTTAATTGCTTAACATTATTTAACTCAAGTTTAGGGGGGGTTGGTATATTTTGGCTCTTAAAAGAAAATGATTTTTACAAAATTGTGAGCCAAGAAATAAGTTTGGGGGAGGATTTCACTTGCATATATTCTTGCCCCCATTAATAATTTCCTCCCTAGTCTACAGGTTTTTGAGCTTAACGGATGACATCAGTGAGGACACTGCTGTAAACAGGTTTGGGGGAGGTTTGTGCTTATTTACGCATCAATTTGCATCATATTTTGCATAAGCACAACATTTTCAAAAAAATTTAATTTAATTTTTTTTGATAATAAAAGAATAGAAAGTGAAAAATTACATCCAAAAGATAGGAATAGTTTAAGAAAACCAAGAAAATTAGAAGTTTTCTTAAACAAACTAGTAATAAGTAGTTATGAGCTGTTGTCCCAAGGGTTAGTAAGATGAAGGAAGTCACTAATCTGAGGATAAAAATAAGTCTGAAAAATAGTTTCTATTCTGGAAGTCAAACATTTGAATGTTGATACCTTACTATATGCACTTACACACGTCTTGAAACTCGGGATAGTAGAGAATACCTTGAAATGCTCTTGTCTAAAAGCCAAAGTATGAAGGAAATGGAAAAAAAATGAAGAAAATATAAAAATGGTGAAAAGAGAAAAATGAACACTGGTTTTGTTATCGCCAAGGCAGCAATAAAAAAATATAGCAAGGGTGTCTCTTCACCTAGTGCCCTAAGGCCAACTGGTCTGGGAGTCACTGCTAAGCCTTAGGTGGTGCAAGACGAGGAAAATATTATCATCTATTAAGCAAGCACATAAGTAATCGGTCGGTTAGTACCTCAAGAAGTATTAACGGTCGCATGAAAATGTGTGAGCAAATCTAAATATTCATCAAGTTAAAAAGTACTAAGGTAGATGGACAAGAGTATGATAGCTTGAATTGAATTCTCCGAGTGTAGGGATGTTCTTTATACACACATGGGGTTATATGATCAATGTTTGGATGAAAGGTAGGAATGAAGAATAAAGACGATATTTTATTGAGGGATAATGTGATTTCTAACATTTTTTCATGACTATTAAGATAGGGCTCATAACAACTGAAAAGCTAGTATAGTTGAAAACTCTTATTTTCAAAGTCTTTCTTTTATGATTCTTATCTTTATATGTAAATTTCACCATCTCTCTTTTGTTATAGGATTTTGTGGGTGTAATCCGCTGAAAACCCTCAGGAGACAACACTCCTCCTACTAGGGACACCCAGAGGTTTAACGGCTTGTTGCACGTGCTCAGTGCAATCGTGTTGCCTACGAAAGTGTGCTTAGTTTTCTCCTTTCTTTTTCTCCTCTTGAATAAACTAGTTTGCTCGGGACGATCAAAGATAAGTTTGGGGGTATTTGTTCAGTTGATAAAACTACACATTTGTATTACATTTTTCCTACCATTTTCATATTAAAAAAGGAGTTTATTATAATATATCATACATATGAGGGTTTATGTGTAAAAATACTATTTTCCATGTGTTAATATATTATAATTATAATTTGGTAGGAAAATGTATGCAAATAATTTCATTGACCAAATCCTAGTAGAACAAATTTTACTAAATCTTATTTGAGTTGTTGTGCAGAATTTTTCCAAGTTGTGCAGAATTTTTCAAGACTAGAATCAAGGAGATCAATTTATTGAAGAAGACTTGCCTAATTAAGAAAGCAAAACTTGGAGACCAAGTCTGGCAGCAACCACGAGAAGATTTCCATGATACAAAGGTTCCAAGGATCGCCAAATGGCATAAGGACAGAGCTCCAAAATTTTGATGATGGGATGTGATTGAATGGCCGCGGATCCGCAGCCATAACCCCCCTTGGGCCGTGGATCCACGGCAAGATAGAGGGATTACTTGCCTAAATTTTGGTCGATGAATCTCTGCTATATTTTACCAAGTTTTCAAGCAAAAGATTATGGCTTTGGACTATAAAAAGGCACCGAGAGCCTCTTGGAAAATTTATCAAAGCCGACGCGATCACGAAGCCCCAGACACTCACGCATCCAGGCTGATCATCAACTGTTCGTCTACCTCCTTAGGAAAGATCGAGAAGCAAATCAAGTTTATTTGTGATCATTTTCTACGGAATAAAGTGTAGATTGTTCAAGTGATTAATAAAGGTAGTTGTTTTATTTAATTCTTTTGCATTTCACATTATGTTTTTCCTCTTTGTCTTTCCATCTTCTTTTCCCAACATGCGCGAGTAATTCTCCGCTTGTTAGGGTTCGTAGATTAGGGTAGGCTAATGGATGATGAACATCTCTAAACTCTTTTTAAGTCCTATAAAGTTTATGAACTTTATTAAAAGAATTATTAACATCCTAATCGGGCGCGCTAACAATTCTTCGTTAGTCCCGACCACGATTAGAGTTTAGATTAATAATTGTTTTGGTAAAGGCTAGATTTGAACGGGGTTCCGTGTTGATATAAGGGTTAAGAGTGGGATTCCTTTTCCCTCCAGAAACCCTAATCTACACGCATCACCGTCGTTCTAGTTTTAAATCTATTAAAGGATAAAAAGGGTAAATTTTAATTAATCGTTCATAACTACTAAATCCTAGCGAACCCTACAAGCCCCCTTATTATTGTAACTACATCCTTAAAATAATCTAGATCTATATTTTACATTCTTGTTTAACGTAGATCTAGAAACCATTCTATAAAATTCTTTATTCCTCCTCTCTTTCTCAACACATCTAAAGTAAAAGTAAAAGGTTCCACGTTTCCCAGAGGACGACCCGTACCCATCTCGGTCTAGCTACACGCGACACCGTTATTGATTGCGGTTAACTACAAAAACACTTTTTCACATCAATCAATTGGCATTGGATTAAGCATTCGAGACACACTCATTCATGCACAGGCAAAAGATTCAGAACGAAAAATAAGACAAGCGGGGATAAAACTTTTCCATTAATATTGCCAAAAATTCTTACAATCATAAAGCAATAAACGAGAAATATTATTACAATGGAATAACCTCAGATCCAGGGCACGGATTGAGGAATTCAAAAGTAAGGCCATCCAGAGTTCTCCTGGCCTTTCTGATTGTTCTCGTGCGCAGCCTCTCGCGCTCATGTGTGTCAAGGTCTTCGGCGAGGCCCCCCAGTCTTCGATAAGCAGCGATTATCGTCATCTGCTGAAAAATTTGATGCAGAATGTCGATAAGGATATCCCGCCGCTTCTTTGAGATCAGCCCCGACAGGTACACTGAATGTACCTTGTCTTCGGCATCATCCAGCGCATTGAGCGGTAAGGCCTCGTGGAACCCCGGGAGTGCTCTCCAGATTGCTCCCAGCGTGACTTTCAAGAGAGCAGAACGGAGAGGGAGCAGCCAACCGGCGCTTGCGTTCATACGACCCATAACCTCTGCACATTGGGCGTCCGTAAACTCCCGGTTTTGTTGACGGCCCTGTACACAGATATCCTCGTAAATAATGAATTCGTGCAGACTGTAGAGACGCACCGCCATAATGCCTGAAGGAAACATCATTGGAAGATTAGCAATGAGAAAAAGTATAGGGAGTTAAAACTCCTCGAGAGCAATGCTCTGCAAACAGGAGTGACACCTATCAAATTCAGTAATGAGAGGAGTTTAAAAGAAATTCCCCGAGAACGCTGAGAGCCTTGCTATGAAAAGATGATAAAATCCATCAAAGATAAAACCCCATTTTTTATCTTCATTATTTATGATCAAACTCTTAAGAGTTCTTCGCAGAAGATTAAAATTCTACTTGTATCAAGAAAGCAGAGCTTTGATTCATGGGCTAAGAAGTCCCAAGAAAAAATCAAGATCTAAGGCGAGCAAAGCCCTATTAATAAAACCCTAAATGGGTTTTCTTTAGATCAAAGATCTATGAGAGCAAGGCTCTGTTATTTAAAATTAAGTTAATTTAATTTAAGTTAATTTTACCTAAAAAGTTTTCTAGAGTTTAACTCTTAAGTTCTTGAAAGCAAGAGCAAAGCTCTGAAGTTCTGAGAAATGAAAAGTCTTGAGGATGGTGACCATCTATTTATAGGCGCTCGGCGTCCCTTCAACTTCCAAGAGTTGCCGCGACGGTTGGAATTCTACCACCGCCGTGCTCACGTTTGGAGCGCCACGTAAGCGCAACGGTGGGGGGCATTTGTTTACCCCAATCAGAGCAGAGCTCTGTTCTAATTCCAAGGCGGGAGACGAAGCAACGCTTTTGTTTCCCCCAATCAGAGCAAAACTCTACTTTGAAAATTTAAACTTTAATAAATGAAGCAACGCTTCAGATCCTCTGCGCTGCGCGCAGGGCGCCACATGTCAAAATCAGGCAAACCAGCGCAGAGAGCGCAGCGCCCAAGGCAGCACGTCCAATTAGAGCAAAGCTCTATTAAAAAACAAAAGGAAGCAACGCTTCAGTTGAGCAAGCACTGCGCTGCGCGACACGTGTCAGCGCGGATGCGCTAGCGCAGTTGCGCTGCGCTTTGCTCTGCACGACACGTGTCAGCGCGGTTGCGCTGCGCGACACGTGTCAGCGCGGATGCGCTAGCGCAGTTGCGCTGCACTTTGCGCTGCGCGACACGTGGCAGCGCGGATGCGCTAGCGCAGTTGCGCTGCGCTGTGCGCTGCTTGACACGTGTCACGCGCTGGGGCATTTGCGCCAAACAGAATTGAAATTTTAAAGAAATCTTTCTGTTCTTATTAAAACAAGAAGATTTTCTTCTGTAAAACAGAAGCCCTTGGATCAAAAATCCAACGGTGGGGAAAATTCCCCAAATCACTCAGAGAAAGATCTCGTTAACAAATTCAACAAACTGATGGGCACTATATAAAGACCCCTAGACCTCAAATCAAAGGCATAAAACATTATCATTGAGAACTCTAAAGAATTGGAGAGAATTCCTCAAGAACAAAAAAGGTAAAAACCTTTAGAAAAAAGAGAAAATTATCTTAAAAACAGATCATTAATCTGAGAAGAAGATCAATGATAAAAAGAAAAATAAGTAATAATAGTGCTTTGCACTTTGCTTATGAACCATTGGTTCTCTGAGATCGAGAAAAATAAGAAACACTTGTTTTCTTCGATCTAAATTGGATCAAGAAATCAAATAGTGCTTTGCACTTCTTTTATGAACCATTGGTTCTGGAATCTAAAAGATTCTCAAGACAATAGTGCTCTGCACTTGCAAATCTGCACTGTTGCGCTCTTGGGTTGGCGCAAGCTACCAGAGAGCGCCACGTGTCAGTATCTGAACCACCTGTGCTATGCGCTTTAAGATAGAGCTTTGCTCTCTGAAATTGGCGCAACTCACCAGAGCACGACACGTGTCAGCAGCGCAAGCGCAGCGCATTGGCGCAGCGCACTGCGCCTGCGTGACACCCCAAAGCTTGCGCTCTCTGATTGACGCAAAGCGCCTGACAAATGCAATGCATTTCCTAAAGGGCCAGGCCCAAATCAAAAAGACCTAGTAGGCCTAATTAAATTACAAAGCAATAAATGGGCAGGGCCCAAGTAAAATTGATGCTCTGCATCATTCATAAATGAGCAGAGCCCAAAATAAATTGATGCTCTGCATCTTTTATAGGCAGAGCCCAACCAAAAATAGAAAATAATGCAATGCATTATTTAAAAATGGGCCAAGCCCTAGTACAAAATAAAAACAAATAAAAGTGTCGAACTTTTTTCAACTGGAATTAGCCCAATCAGGGCCGTAAGTCCTCAAATTAAATTGACTGAGCACAGCTGCTCTCTTAAAAATCAATTTACATCTGGTTCGAGGGTAAATCTCCGAACTCCTCTGACACCTATCGTTGTAATCCTTCAACGACGTCAGAGAGGTGACGGGTCCCGATGACCACACATGAATATGGACTACGAGGTCCTTAAACTCGTGGATCGAAACGTCCTTAAACTAATGTTGGACCGAGACGTCCTTAAACTAATATTGGACCACCACGTCCCTAAACTGGCGATGGACCACCACGTCCCTAAACTGGAACATGGACCACCACGTCCCTAAACTGGAACAATAGAGCCTCCAAACGCTCTTCTGTCGGATCTAAACGATCCCGCTTAATTAGATCTTAGCCCCAAACAAGGCTAACGTATCCTTAAGCATTTCAACAGACTCCATATTCCCTAATCAATTTCGGTTCAAGGGTACATCTCTGAACTCCTCTGACACCTATCGTTGTAATCCTTCAACAACGTCAGAGAGGTGACGAGTCCCGACGGCCATATATTAAATGGATCACCACGTTAAGTAGATCTTAGTCTTAAACAGGACTAACGTATCCTTAACGAACGTTTAAGTTGATCTTAGTCTCAAAACGGCTAACGTATCCTTAAACTAAAACACCAAACCCAAATCTAAGTAAATACGGATTTGGACTAATCCACGTCCTACGGGCGACAGCATTACTCAGTCTCCGTATACAATCCACGGGCAACCACAAACAAAACAAACACACACGACAAGAAGTGAAATTCTGGAGAAGGAGAAAGTGGCTACCGCAATGCGGTAGCGTAATTAACTGCAGGGGCTTGCGCCTGCAGGGAAGAGCGTCCCCACAATCAAAAACCTCTCTAGCGAGGGGGAATCTGAAGAAGTCTGCTACATCGGCCGCATCCGTCTAAACCTCCGATACACGGTGTCATAAATCAACTTGGCATCTTCGGAAAGGGAGACTGATAAAACCATATAATATCTGTCCCGAATCTCAGGTAAGACGCCCTCACGTCGTCGTCGCCGCCATTCGGAGGGGAACACTTGGATCAAAGATCCAGCGGTGATCATTTGATAGAATAAAAATCTATCATAGGAAAATATTTTCCTAATCTTATAACAAGAATAAAATTCTATGTTAACAAGATATCTATATTAAGAAAATATATTTCTGATCTTGTTAAACTAAAAAGATTTGATAGAATAAAATTCTAATCTTGTTAAAACTAACAAGATATTCATAATCTTGCTAAACAAACAAGAAATCTTCTTTGTTAAACAGAAAGCCTTTGGATTAAAAATCCAACGGTAAATAAAATTCACCGATTGATCTAAAAAATCATTTTGGTTGATTATAAAATCAATCAATATCTCTCAATGAGAGATTTTCTGAACAAATTAATTCTTTTTTTCTCTTATAAATAAGAGCAAAAGGACAGGAAAAAGAGAGATACAGAAATAGAGAGAAGAAACTACCCATAAGTTTCACACACAGAGGGAGAGGGGAAGAAAAATAGAGAGAGAATTTAATTCTCTAAAGAAGAGGAACCCCTCCCAAAAGTTCCCACAAAAAGAGAATTTAATTCTCAAACCAAGAGTTTAACTCTTCTTAAAGAACTTAGTTCTTCCTCTGGTTAAGATCTGCAGAAGCAGATCTCCCCACAAGTTGAGAATTTAATTCTCATCAGGGAGATTCTTTCATGCAGATGCAAAACCTAGGGGAAAAAACTGAATCCAAAAGAGTTTAACTCTTACAAAACGTATGGGAATTTAATTCCTCTGAAACTAGGGTTTAACCCTTTAAAAAAGAATTTAATCCCTGCAAAGAACAAAAAGGAGAACTTGATTCCTCGGAACCATAGAAAAACAGCCTGATGATTCATAGCGTTCAAACGCTACGTAACATGATCACGTGTTCCCACGTGAGCACCCGTGTTGAACGAGAGAAAACAAATGAGATCAGGTCACGTGCTCCCACGTGACCCCTGAACAATCCCTTCAGAAGAAAAAAGGGGGAATAAACCCAAGGCAGTTTTCTATTTTAGGGCGCCTCACGTGACATCATGTGACCCCTTAATAGTGCTTAGCACCTTTCAAAAGAGAATAAAACTGAGGCAGCTTTCAGTCTTTGGGGAAGCCTCACGTGATCCCACATGACCCAATAGTGCTCAGCACTCAGAAAAGAAAAAGGGAACAAATTCAAAGAAGCTCTGCCAAATCTCAGGCGCCTCACGTGAGTGCCTCAGACTTTCAGTGTTTTACACTACTTCAAATACCTCACGTGACCCCACGTGAGCGCTTCAAATCTTTAATATTTAACACTACTTCAAACGCCTCACGTAACCCCACGTGAGCGCTTCAAATCTTCAGTGTTTAATACTACTTCAAACGCCTCACGTGACCTCACGTGAGCGCCTCAGACTTTCAGTGTTTAACACTACTTCAAGCGCCTCACGTGACCCCACGTGAGCGCTTCAAATCTTCAGTGTTTAACACTACTTCAAGCGCCCCACGTGACCCCACGTGTGTGCTTCAAATCTTCAGTGTTTAACACTACTTCAAGCGCCTCACGTGACCCCACGTGAGCGTTTCAAATCTTCAGTGCTTAAACAATACTTTAAGACTTCACGTGGGAGCACGTGAGCGCCGAACATATGCTAATGTTTAACACTATGATAGGCCAATCTTAGCCCAAGTTAGCTAAGTCTCCCAAAGCCAAAACCTTGTTCAGGTCTTCCAAAATTAATCATCTCAGATGGCATTTACAATAATGTTCATCCCATTGTTTCTCAATCTGGCATTTGGTTCAAGGGTACATCTCTTCACACCTCTGATACATGTCGTTATAATTCTTCAACGTCTTCAGAGAGGTGGTGGGTCCCGATGACCAATAACTATCTGGTGCATTTCCAAACCCATGTTTGCATCTAAACTGTGGACCGTAATGTCCTTAAACTAAACCCTCACCTCAAAGATGGTGATCTGTGGACCACAACGTCCCTAAACTAAACTCTATGGACTATGAGGTCCTTAAACTCATGGATTATGATGTCCTTAAACTTTATGGACTATGAGGTCCTTAAACTCATGGACTATGATGTCCTTAAACTTTACAGACTATGATGTCTCTAAACTACCATGGACTGTGATGTCCTTAAACTCATAGACTATGATGTCTTTAAACTTTACAGACTATGACGTCTTTAAACTATAAATTATGATGTCCTTAAACTCCATGGACTATGATGTACTTAAACCCAATGGACCGCAATGTCCCTAAACTAAAGCAATAGAGCCTAAATGCTCTTTTGTTGGATCTAAATGATCTTGTTAAGTAGATCTTAGTCTAAAATTAGACTAACGTATCCTTAACAAATGTCTAAGTTGATTTTAGTCTCAAATAAGATTAATGATCCTTAAACCTAACCCAAACCCAAATCTAAGAAAATACAGATTTGGACTAATCCACACCCTACATGCGACAACATAAATTAGTCTCCGTATACAATCCACGGGTATTCCCTGATTAAAAATCAGGAAAGGACTCAGAAGAGGCACCACGTGCTCACACGTGACCAGTAGTCACGTGTTGGCACGTAACGTTTAAAGCAGCGGCACAAAGCGCATTCAAGAAAAAGCTCCCAAAAAGGTCACGTGCTCACACGTGATCAGTGGTCACGTGTTGGCACGTGACGGCTGAACAGCGGCCAGAGAACAGAGCGCAGAAGAAGAGAAGCCCATTCCAGGGGTCACATGCCTACACGTGATCAGGGGTCACGTGGCCACACGTGACCGGCTTTAAAAGCCTTATTCTTTAACAGAATTAAATTCTGAGAGGAGATCACTCAAATCTTTCCAAAATAGAGAAGGATTATTTGAAACCGTTGAATTAAGAATCTAAAGGTGATTAAATATCACCAATTTATGGAAAAATCTCGAACTTGGAAAGATTTCCCCCTAAATCTGACCGAAATAACAAAGAGATATCTTTGGATTTAAAATCCAATGGTGAATAAAATTCACTTAACAATCTAAAGGCCCAGATTAATGATAAATATAAATCAAATCTCTCAATGAGAGATTTACTTAGCAGATTGATTTTTTTTCTTCTCCTATAAATAGGAGCCAAGAAAAGAAGAGAGAGGACCTTTTTTTGGATTGGACCTTTGGACCTTTTCTTTTGGATACACAGAGAGAGATATAAAGCTTTTGATTCTCTACAAAAGGAAAATCTTAGGTAAGAAAAGAAAAGGGAGGCTTAAAAAGAGAATTCAATTCTCAAAAGAGTTTAATTCTTATGTAAAGAAAAGAACTTAGTTCTTTCTCTGGTCGAGGATCTGCAAAGTGCACATCTCCCCATGAATTGAGAATTTAATTCTCATTGGGTTTAGAGCCTGCCATGCAGATCCAAAACACAGAGGAGGAACTGAGTTCAGAGAACAAAATGATAGGAATTCAATTCCTTTGAGATAAAGTTAGGGCTTAACCCTATGTTATGGGAATTTAATTCCTTCAAAATGAACGGAACTAGGGTTTAACCCTAATTGAGAATATAATTCTCTCAAACTCACAGGAATTTAATTCCCTTAAGAAAAGAAATTAGGGTTTAACCCTATTAAGAATATAATTCTTCAGAAGAAAACAGGAATTTAATTCCTCAAAAGTTTAGGGTTTAACCCTATGAACAGAACTTTAAAAACTTGCAGAGTCACGTGCTACCACGTGACCCCTGCAAATACCCACAGAATAGAACTCTGAAGCAGACATCTCACGTGTTACCACGTGACTCCTGCGAAGATATATAAAAGAGAACTTTGAGGCAATGCCTCACGTGCCCCACGTGATCCCTGAAGCACATAAAGAAACAGCGAAATAAACAGAGACTCTGGGGCGCCATCACATGTCACCACGTGACCCCTAATGAGTATTCTAATAAACCAGAGCATGTGCCCCCATCACGTGCCCGCACGTGATGGCTTTCAGAGCTAAAAGTGTTAAACACTTATCTGTAGAACAAAACAAAGAGAAGAAGGGCGCTCTCACGTGCTACCACGTGACCCCTCTTGCCTTAGTGTTTAACACTAAATTGAAAACTCTGTATCCAGTGTTTAACACTGATTCTCCTTAGTGTTTAACACTAATTTAGAAAACTCTATTTGCAGTGTTTAACACTGATTTACTTAGTGTTTAACACTAATTTGAAAACTCTTTTCCCAGTGTTCAACACTGATTATTTTTTAGTGTTTAACACTAACTTATCAATCTTTTCCCAGTGTTCAACACTGTTGGTCTCTAGTATTTAACACTAGCTTTAGCCCAATTAGCTAAGTTTCCAGAGGCAAAGCCTCTCCTCCAATGAATCAACAGAGGGCGAATATCCCAAAAATGATTGGACTTAGCCCAAGCTGGCCATAAGTCCTCAATGCAAGCTTAACTGGGCCAGTGGGCTCATAATATAATAATTGATCCTAGTATCCAAATTGGACTACAGATCACTTAATCTACCTCGGGTTAAGGGTACATCTCTTTACTCCTTTGATACTTGGCGTTGTAATTCCTCAACGTCTTCAAAGAGGCGACGGGTCCCGATGACCACACATTGATACGGACTGTGAGGTCCTTAAACTCATGGACTATGAGGTCCTTAATCTAGACCGTAATGTCTTAAAACTAAACGCTGGACTGTGGGGTCCTTAAACCCACGGACTACGAGGTCCTTAACCTTGACCGTGATGTCTTAAAACTAACATCGGACTGTGGAGTCCTTAAATCCACGGACTACGACGTCCTTAACCTTGACCGCAACGTCTTAAAACTAACATTGGACCGCAATGTTCTTAAACTACCTATTGACCGCAATGTCACTAAACTAAACAACAGGGCTCCCCTAATCGCTCTCTTGTCGGATCTAAACGATCCCGTTAAGTTGATCTTAGTCTAAAACTAGACTAACGTATCCTTAACGAACGTTTAAGTCGATCTTAGTCTCAAATGAGACTAACGTATCCTTAAACACAACCCCCAAACCCAAATCTAAGATAATACGGATTTGGACTAGTCCACGCCCTACGGGCGACGACATAACTCAGTCTCCGTATACAATCCACGGGCAACCAAACACAAAATAAACACACACGACACGAAGTGATCATCTGGAGAAGGAGAAAGTTGCTACCGCAATACGGTAGCGTAATTAACTGCAGGGGCTTGCACCTGCAGGGAAGAGCGTCCCCACAATCAAAAACCCCTCAAGCGAGGGGGAATCTGACGAAGTCTGCTACATCGGACGCATCCATCTAAACCTTCGATACATGGTGCCATAAATCAACTTGGTATCTTCGGAGAGGTGGACGGATAGCACCAAATAGCATCTGCCCCGAATCTCAGACAAGACGTTCAGTCTTGGCCGTCTTTCGGAGGGAAATAACGGGCAACCAAAAATAAAACAAACACACACGATACGCAGTGACCATCTGGAGAAGGAGAAAGTTGTTACCGCGATGCGGTAGCGTAATTAACTGCAAGGGCTTGCGCCTGCAGAGAAGAGCGTCCCCACTATCAAAAACCCCTCAGCATGAAGGGGAATCTGACGAAGTCTGCTACATCGGCCACATCCGTCTAAACCTTCGATACATGGTGCCATAAATCAACTTGGCATTGTCGGAGAGGTGGACGGATAAAACCAAACAGTATCTGCCCCCAAATTCAGGCAAGACGACCTACGTGGTTTCATCTCTGCTTTCGGCGGAAAACAAACCCATTTTGGGGAACCCCGATCGGGATGGTGCAGGTTATCGCACATCATCGGGCCTAATAAAAAGAGATGCAGACCTTCTCATGGAGCATTCGATCTCGATTGAATTTTTAATGCAATTTTTTAAAAAAATGTGATTTCTATTTAATAAATAAATTCTATTTTTTATAAATATTAGATATATAAATATTATCAAAATATCTACTTTAAATATATTATAAATATATATTCCATGTTTTCTAAATCAAAGGAATCACAAATTTCATGAAACTGCCTTTACAATTCAATACCATTCCAAGATTACACTAAAATACCTATACAATGAAAACTAGGTTATATCCACTAGAATATTTCAGTTTATAAAAATTACAATTATGAAAACCCTAAAAATGATAATTAAATACTTGAGGTGTATTTTGAAAATATATCAAAACTATTTTTCATAAAACTCTCTCAAGTTATATTAATTTACAATAAGGACCCTAGTAAACATAGGTTTAATCAGGACCAATTCTCTTGAGCCTCAAGAAGCCGGAGAATATGGGTGCTTACCTATCTAAGGTAGACAACCTAAAAATGGTGTTATCAATACGGGAATTGTCTTGGAAAAAGATACAAATTCTGCCGTCCATATGCAGTAGTTACCGATTACATCAAAACTAATTCAGGACTTCAATTTCTTTTTAAGTGTCTGACTCAGACAGAGTCTCAATCTAATCAATCTGACTTGAATCCAATTCAAGTATAACTACAATACAATATGAATCAATTTATACCAGAATTCCATCTATATCAACATGACTCGACTGAACCGAACCATGGATATACTCTGATTACATGACTATCTATTTATATCCATTATGTTTACATGATATCATGGTTTCGGCAAGTCTTCCATCTATATAACAAAACAATACAATACAATAAAAAATACATTACGGGGTTTTTAAAGGGGTAGATTGGTACGGAATGTGTTAGAAGTGGCACGAGACGGTCACTTTAATACACCTAACCTGAATATCCATTGTTGTTGTACCGTGGCTTAATGGTTCCTTATGCTCCGTATACCTTAGTCTCCGGAATAGTGGGACTCCTCTCGTATACACTGGCATATTATGTACCAAGCTACAAACAACTGCGTTAACAGAACAAAAGATAACATTATACAGTTATATTCTCTTTTCTGTTTATTCTACTTCTCTCTTTCCTTGGGACTTACCGAGCGATTGTTCGCTGACGACATTCCTTTTCTTCTTTCTTTGAAATGTTGTCAGGTGGATCCGACTCACTAGAGATCGAGCCCAGTACTGAGGAATTGCAGCAGTTTGCCATCGACCCAGAGCCGTAGGCACTTGTATATACTTTTCATTTCAGTTATGCCATTGTTTAGGCGTTGCTTTCTATTCATGTATTTACATTTCCAGTTGTTGTAACAACCCTAATTTTCCTATACACTTTTCTATACAATTTTTTTTTAAAAATTTTTAAAAATCCATATAGGAGTATTTTAACCTGAGCACAATAAATATAAGTAATTATTTTGTTTTTAAATAACTCCATTTTTAGTGTACATAAAATTGTTTTAAAATTAAAATATACTTGGGGTATTTAATATTGCTGTTACCACTTTAACTATTTATTTTCCCACAATAATTACAAGAAGGAGCTTGTAGCTCATTGGTAACACCTTACACTGCTGAACTAAGCCACCAGAGTTTAAATCCTATACCCCACATTATTTTTGTATTTATTTTTTTAAAAATTCTTTTGGAAGTCAACAGTCAAAACCCCATAACTCACAAAACTTAAAATGAAGACTGAAAAGTAAATATACCATAATGTCCCTCTGGAGAACCCCCAGCCCCCGACACCCCGACTCGGCCGAGTCGGCCGGCGGACTCGGGCCGGCGCCGCCGACCGGACTCGGCCGGACGACCGAGTCGTCAACACAGAAAAGTTGCCCCTTGACCTGGTCCGCTGCACACTTTAAATGGTCGGATCGGTTACCAAATGCACATTAAACCTCTTTTACTCCCAAGTTTAATGATTTTTAATAATTTTTATATATTTTTATTTTTTTTTAATTAAAACCCTAACCCTAGCCTAACCCTATATAAACACCCCATACCCTCTACCCTCTCATCCTAAATTCCTAAGTCCACTCTCTCAAAATTCCACGAGAACTTGGTACGTTAGAAAACGAGCGAAAGGCGAAGCGCTGACGAAATCGACGGCGAAATCCCGGTGATCGTGCTAGGACCTCTCAACGACGTTTCGACGCACCGGCAAACCCTCTACCTCCCTCTCACTCTCTAGCGTTGTCCAAACCCGTAAGTCCCCCTTTTCTACCTTTCTTTTCCTTCATAAAAATACGAACTTACAAACCCGACGGAAATCGGAACAAACCGATTTCCGATTCGGTTTTCTATAAAATCTCACTTATCACCAATTCCATAATGCTTAAACATCTTTATGTTGACTATTAATCACATAACAACTAATTTGAATAAAGTTTCTCATATGAAATGATAGCTTTTGCAATATATCGTATTCTTTCACTTAAATACCACCATGTTTAGTTTATCACATTTAACCTCTTAACATTGATATACCTTAACGTAGATCACGAGGTAATGACCTACCTCCTCACACACTCATATGCAATCATAATACGCTACCTTGAAAACTTAGAATACGATAAAACAAGATTTTACATTAAAATACCATTTTCTTAATAAAACATTTTATAAAAAAGTTCTAGGTTTTATACACTTTTAAAACACATATCTTTTAATAGGAAAATACGATAAGTTGTGGACATCGATCGTTTATCTAAACCTGACTTTGTGGTGTCTAGGCTAGGCAAGTGAGAAAAGGTAACTTTAAAAGGCCCGTCTCACGATTCGTGAGCGGATCCCTCATTTTCTCATTTGTACTTACCTGGCCACAATTGGCGGTGAAGAGGCGATTTGAGGCTTCTAACGACTTGTCGTTTAGACCATTTAGAAATAGCCTAGTTGAAATAGAAAAACCCTAGAATTTAAAATACGGAAAATCGACTTTTGCAAATAAATACCTTATCTTTATAAAACCGTTTTCTAAAGGATTAGTATTTATAAAATCTTTGCAAAGCGCCACTACAACCCACCTGTTCATATCAGAATATTGCATTTTGTACCGCCCATTCTTACACTCGTTTGGTTATAGGCAGGTGCTTTTAATCAGTGTTTGCTACATATTTACAGGATACTGGTTCTCAGCTCTAAACAGTGAAATTCATAGAAAAGTACGTCAAATTCCGGATTACTGCCAACAACAGATAAAATACGGGTCTCCGCTCTCTATCCGTGTGTTGCCACACACCAGTTTAAGGGACAAAATGGCAAATCGATGTCATTTTCGTGCACAAAGCTCAATGTCAACACAAGATCCAACATATCTACGCGGAGCTCGAGGAAATCATGGCAAAAGATCCACATCACATCACCTTTTGATCTACTGAAATTCTGGAAGAAATGTAAAGATATTCTGAGAAAAGTCATATACCAAACAGCAGACAACTACAAACCAGGGAAGGCCACAAAATATCGTGTCCTAACTCATCAAGACGGCCGCGGTTCCGCGGCATTAGCGCGCTTAGGCCGCAGAACCGCGGCCATATAGGCTCCTCACTGTGTCGTTTTCTGGGGGTATTTTGGTAATTTTATGTGGAGCCATATTCTTGCCCTAGGTTTCCATTTCCCTGCCTATAAATACCCCAGTTCTGAGCCAAGCCAAGAAGGGTTGATTCTTAAGCCTTTTTTTGTTAGTTTTTAGTCTTCTACTTCTTCTTCTTCATTCCTTCCTCCATTAAAATGTAGTGAGAGCATTGAGTGGATGTTAAATGAAGATGAGGGCTTTTGTATCATTCTTTTGTTTAGCTTCCCCTTGAGATCCTTGCTTTCTCTTGATCTTTCAACCTCTTCATTGAGCTTGAAAGTTTAAGGGTTGGTTATTGATCTCAAGGGTTGTATCTTCATATGGAATTTGTGCTTCATTTTGCCTTGGGTTTTTAGCTCTCTCTTGATCTTGCAACCTCTTAATTGAGCTTGCAAGTTTAAGTTTGGGTTATTAAACCCACGGTGTGTAACTTGTTCCATGGTTTCTAGTTCTCTTTCTTGCTTATTTCTTTCTTGCTTTTTATTACTTGCTTTACATTCATGCTTTACTTTCTTGCACTTTAAATTCCATGCCCTTACTTACTTGTAATCTTTTCTTTTCTTTTGCTCTTTTTGGTTCGTTTTGTGAATGGTTGTAATTATTGTTGTTAAGAATAAATACGATATTGTAAGTTAATGTTTCTTTGCTCATTTCCTTTTCCCGTTATTTTCCATTGAACTCCGCCCAAACGTTACGCAAGCGCTCCGTTGGGCACCCTACCCTACCAAGGTAACGGTGATTCCTAACCGCGACCGGTTGCGTTCGGTTTGGCCGGAGGCGAAAGCAAGAGACAAGAACGGAAGGACAAGGGTAAATAAGCCGGATTCCACGAATACCGTGCTTAAATCCCCTAATCCACGTTGTTGCCGATTGCTCTAACTTCAATTGGTCAAGACTCGGCTCAAAGGTTTTGAGTGTGGATTTCTTTAGCTTACACTTTAGTATCTTTTTCTTAACAACTTTATACTTGCATATATATCTTAGGATAGAACTGAACAAACATATACACATTCTTTATTGACTCGTCTAAAACTCGAACGGACATACAACCATCTCCCTGTGGATGGACCCGTGCTCAACCGGCTAGCTGCAAAGCGACACCGTCCTGATCGCGGTTATAACTTTAGAACTTTGAACATCCGACACGCCAAAAGCGTGCGATCAAATGGCGCCGTTGCCGGGGAGACGGTAGCGTATTTTCTTTCTTGTTATTCGGGTTAACATTCTTTTTGTATATATTTATAAAAAAAATCTTTTTGCTATTTTTGATAATTTTTGTGAGCAAGTCTGCAGATTTTTGCGGATTTGCGAACTGCGATTGTGGGGAGCAAAGTGTACGTTCAAGGATAAGGTGATTGCAAAGTACAGTGCCAAAGATCCGGGTAGTTTGACCCGCGCAAGCGAACTTTTCAAGCTTACCGGATTTGATTCAACGGGGGTTTCCTAACCCAAAAACTTAACGGTACGTACTTTACTAACACCTTCTTCTCAAATCCGACGCATCCAATATACTATTCTTTGCAGGATTCTTTGCAAGTTCGCTAGCAAACACTAAAAATTGACTAACCCGTATTTGTTGCAGTGACGTGCCTAAACCAAAAAATGATTATTTGATTCCTTATAGAATTTTTATTGAATTGCGCATTGCATACATTAATACGGACTTAAGGGCAAGCGAACCCCACAACATACAGTAAAGGATTTCATCACTTTTTCCGTAGCCCACAAATCACGAACTTGAGCATAACGTTTACCCGCACAAACTTTAAAAGAAACTAGACTTTAAGCCTTAAGGACTTCGCGCTCACTAGGAGAAGTTAACTGTGTTTAGAATCTCGCTTAACGGTATATTGTTTACGGGGTGTCTAGGAAACTGTTAACGGCGAAACCGCCAAAAGAGAAAGGGTTATTTAATTAAGGAACTTTGCGAAAGCGTTGGAAAACCTCCCCTTATCTCTGCACTTACCTGGCCTCGTGATCAGTGTATCTTGAGCCCGTTTCTCGACACAGTTTTACTTCGACAATCAAGTTCTGGAGCAGGTCTAGTTGACCTAGGTGAACCCTAGAATGATTAGGTGTGTGGTATTTTTGTGTCGTGATTGTTTTTGTCCAGATTCTTTTTGTGTGTATATTTCATTCTTTTGTTAATAGCTAACTAAAAAAAAATACTAAAAAAAAAAAATCCACATTCTGTTTCCCCTCATTTTTCTCTTCCTTTCTTTCTTTCTCTCTTCATATCATGGGTACTCCACCTAGAAAAACTCTTGTCGAACTTTGGTACCCACAACCAGACATTACTTCTTACGGTTCTTGCTTTGGCCGAACGTCGAGCGATCCCTCCATGCCCAAAATCTCTTTGAAAGATCGGATAGACGCGTCTAGGACAAACACTTGCCCTCCGCAATCCACTTTGTATCAACCTTTTCAACCTCCCCCACCCTCTTATGTTGATACCCCTTTTGCAAGTCGTCCTTTGTCCGTCGCTGAACATATTGAACAATCATGTAGCCGATCTTTCACTCCTTTCACCACTACAGATTCTTGGGATCAACAATTCCATTCACCTTCTTATCCAAATATTGATCCTGCTCCTGTCCAGCCATTCAATTCCTACCAATCCTACCCGACTTTTGCACCTTCCCTAGACATTGCTTCTGAACCGCCATTTAGGAGTTTTCAGTATCCAAACAACTTTGAATCTTTTACTGAAACCCCTTCACAACCCATGTCTAGTCTGGAACAGTCTTTGGAAGACTTTAGGGTAGCGTCGTACCAACAGATGATAGATTTGAATGCGTCCATGGCCGCCCTCATACAACCTAGTGACCCGGTAGCTAGTTTTCAACTAGCTCCAAATTTTCCAATGTATGAAGAGGCGGTAGGACAGGTTGAGAATTTGAGTGGAGAGAGTGAGCTGTACCCCCTTCCGAATCAAGCCTACCCGTTTCAACTTGCATCCCACAACTCCGGTTTTGAATGTCTATCTAGTGTTCCAAACGATTCATTGATTAAAGATAGAACAGATAATGAGTTGTGTGACTTTGTAGTGTTTGATTTGCCCGATTGTGAAGGGTCCCTTTCGAGTGAAACCACATCCAATCCTTTTGACCTCTATACCTCCACTCTAGAACCTGAATTAATTAATATCCATGCTTTTGTTGAGGTGTCTGAGAATATTGATTTTCACTTGATTGAGGATATCGACGCTGGGAATATTTTGGATGATGAACCTGTAGATTTGGCAGAGTTTTTCTCTCCAATTCATCATCCCGAGTCATTAACTGTTTTTCCCGAACCCCATATGCGTCTTGATTTTGATGAAAATTGCATGGATAAGCTGAATTTTGAGGAAACTTTTGAGGATATTTTTGAGGATGAACCAGTTTTAATTGATGAGTCGGATTTTCCAATTCATCCTGTTCCTTTCATTGACTGTGTACACCCTCCTGAACCTTTAACCGATAACCTTCCTCAATCACCTACCTCCATCCTTTCCTTCGTTCCGACCTTGCAAGAAACCGTATCACTTTCATTTCATATGTCTGGTTTACCGAGTTCGGCGTACCCATGGTTTCTCACGAATCTTGAGGGATTTGACCCCATTTCTCGATGGGTTAATAGGTTAGCACAAACGCTTCTTACACATCAGTCATCACAAATTGTGTTAATCTATTCACTCCATTTCCACCCTCAAGTTCGTATTCCACTTCCTTCTCCCTTCCGCCATTCTTCTTCTCATATACCGAGACCGTATCCCGCTTCTATCTCCATACGGTCTCGCGTATTCTCCATTTCTTTCCTCTTCACCTTCTTTCACCAACCCGCATCTTACAGAGATAGAATTTTTGAATGGTTGGTGTTAACTTTTGGCCTTTGTAAGGCCTTGTATAGCATGATACTATTCTCTTTCTCCCCTAATCCTGAACTTCAACGCTTAAACAGTGGAAACACCGGTTTACTTAAGTTTGGGGAGGACTCCTTTTTTTGTATATATTTTTTGTTTTCCTTTTGTTTTGTATATAATTTGTTTCTAGGGAGCGCCGACAATTTTGACCCTCTTGGTGTAGCCTGATAGTGAGGGCACTGTCAAGTTTAAGTTTGGGGGTGTGCTCGGTAAACTTTCTTCCTTCGCATTCATTTGTATATTTTGCATTTGCATACCTTATTAAAAACCCACAAAAAAAATTGAAAATTTTCCAAAAATATAAAAACTTTGTCGTCAAGTTAGCTAATAGGGTAACTTAGATTTTTATTCTGAAAGTTTAGTTGATATGTTAGAAATAACTAAATTCTAGACTTAGGAATTGAAAATCCTTAAAATAACCATCATTCTGTCCAACTTTGGTAAGTATACGTCCTTACAGTTTTTTTTAGCTCAGTTCTTGAGTTAAGTCAAGATGAAGGGAAAGTATTGAAGTTTTACTGGAGGATAAGTCTGAAAAATAGTTTCTTTTCTTGAGTTCAAATTTAGAAAGTATATACCCTACAAACTGCACTTACACGCATCTTGAAACTTTGGATAGTAGAGGATACCTAGAAATACTCTTGCCTGAAAGCCTAGTATGAAAGAAAAAAACGGTATTTAAAACTAAACACCAAAAGAGCATATTGAAAAATATATCCGGTCTTGAAAAAGAAAAAGAAAAAGAAAAAGAAAAAAATAGAATAAAGTCAAGACCTGGAAACTTCTATTTACGCTTTAAAGTTCACACATTTAGTAATCGGTCGTTAGTGCCTCAAGAAGTATTAATAGTCGAATGAAAGGTGTGTGAGCAAATCCGTCCATCCTTAATGAAAAGATGTAGTATTAGGTATTAGGGCAAGGGTATTATAGCTTGAATTGAATTCTTGAGTATAGGGATGCAAATATACACACACGTAGGGGTATACAATCGATATTTGGATAAAAGATAGAAATAAAGAATAAGACTTATGTTTTCTGTAAAGTTGATAAAAATCCCTGATTTGAGGCCGCATTTTAGAAGGAAAACTCAGGAGAACCAAGGTTAAATAGATAGGAGGTGTGAAAAATAAGGGTTGGATATTTCTAACTTAGGATGATAGAATTTCTAACGTAAATACTAAACTGTAGGAGTAGAATCGACGTTAACTTATGACACTAGCTTGACGGGATTTTGTGGGTGTAATCCGCTGAAAACCCTCAGGAGACAACACTCCTCCTACTAGGGACACCTAGAGGTTTAAACGGCTTGTTGCACGTGCTCAGTGCAATCGCATTCCCTGCGAAAGTACGGTTATGACCTTTTTGTGAATAATTGGTTTTGCTCGGGATGAGCAAAAGTTAAGTTTGGGGGTATTTGTTCATATCAGAATATTGCATTTTGTACCGCCCATTCTTACGCTCGTTTGGTTATAGGCAGGTGCTTTTAATCAATGTTTGCTACATATTTACAGGATACTGGTTCTCAGCTCTAAACAGTGAAATTCATAGAAAAGTACGTCAAATTCCGGATTACTGCCAACAACAGATAAAACACGGGTATCCGCTCTCTATCCGTGTGCTGCCACACACCAGTTTAAGGGACAAAATGGCAAATCGATGTCATTTTCGTGCACAAATCTCAATGTCAACACAAGATCCAACATATCTACGTGGAGCTCGAGGAAATCATGGCAAAAGATCCACATCACATCACCTTTTGATCTACTGAAATTCTGGAAGAAATGTGAAGAGATTCTGAGAAGAGTCATATACCAAACAGCAGACAACTACAAACCAGGGAAGGCCACAAAATATCGTGTCCTAACTCATCAAGACGGCCGCGGTTCCGCGGCATTAGCGCGCTTAGGCCGCGGAACCGCGGCCATATAGGCTCCTCACTGTGTCGTTTTCTGGGGGTATTTTGGTAATTTTATGTGGAGCCATATTCTTGCCCTAGGTTTCCATTTCCCTGCCTATAAATACCCTAGTTCTGAGCCAAGCCAAGAAGGGTTGATTCTTAAGCCTTTTTTGGTTAGTTTTTAGTCTTCTTCTTCTTCTTCTTCATTCCTTCCTCCATTAAAATGTAGTGAGAGTATTGAGTGGATGTTAAATAAAGATGAGGGTTTTTGTATCATTCTTTTGTTTAGCTTCCCCTTGAGATCCTTGCTTTCTCTTGATCTTTCAACCTCTTCATTGAGCTTGAAAGTTTAAGGATTGGTTATTGATCTCAAGGGTTGTATCTTCATATGGAATTTGTGCTTCATTTTGCCTTGGATTTTTAGCTCTCTCTTGATCTTGCAACCTCTTAATTGAGCTTGCAAGTTTAAGTTTGGGTTATTAAACCCACGGTGTGTAACTTGTTCCATGGTTTCTAGTTCTCTTTCTTGCTTATTTCTTTCTTGCTTTTTATTACTTGCTTTACATTCATACTTTACTTTCTTGCACTTTAAATTCCATGCCCTTACTTACTTGTAATCTTTTCTTTTCTTTTGCTCTTTTTGGTTCGTTTTGTGAATGGTTGTAATTATTGTTGTTAAGAATAAATACGATATTGTAAGTTAATATTTCTTTGCTCATTTCCTTTTCCCGTTATTTACCTTTGAACTCCGCCCAAACGTTACGCAAGCGCTCCGTTAGGCATCCTACCCTACCAAGGTAACGGTGATTCCTAACCGCGACCGGTTGCGTTCGGTTTGGCCGGAGGAGAAAGCAAGAGACAAGAACGGAAGGACAAGGGTAAATAAGCCGGATTCCACGAATACCGTGCTTAAATCCCCTAATCCACGTTGTTGCCGATTGCTCTAACTTCAATTGGTCAAGACTCGGCTCAAAGGTTTTGAGTGTGGATTTCTTTAGCTTACACTTTAGTATCTTTTTCTTAACAACTTTATACTTGCATATATCACTTAGGATAGAACTGAACAAATATATACACATTCTTTATTGACTCGTCTAAAACTCGAACGGACATATAACCATCTCCATGTGGATCGACCCGTGCTCAACCGGCTAGCTGCAAAGCGACACCGTCCTGATCGCGGTTATAACTTTAGAACTTTGAACATCCGACACGCCAAAAGCGTGCGATCACCACCTTTGGGGAACTCGTTAGGGATAGTACGTTTTATCGTGCACCCTTGGTCTTAGTAGTGCGAGATTCAGACCTCCGCAAGGAGCATTCGGTCTCGAAAGGTTTAAAATACGACATCTTAAGAAAATGAGACTTTTAAAATATAAAATATTTATTGAAATTATTTTTGTATAAATATATGTATATTATCATTAAAAGATCTATTTTTTTATAATATAAATATTCCACTTTTTCTAAAATTCACAAGAATAAATTTTACATTAAAATACCATGAATTTCAAATAAATCAATATTACAAATAAATACCTTTATTTATATAATTAGGATATTTTCACTAGAAATATCACAAAATAAAATTACATTCATTATAACTATAAAGACGAATAATAAATACTTGTGGTGTATCGTGAAAACTATACAAAAGTATTTTTACATAAAAACCCCTCAAGTTTTATAAATTACAATAAGGACCCTAACAAATATAGAACTTCGACTTACATTTCTTTTGTATGACTCGGATTTGAGTCTGATTATTTCTGACTTGAATATGATTCAAGTCAATCTACATCTATAATATTCCAACTCAATATGAACACATGAATCTCAGAATCCAGTTAACAATCTATACAACTTGACTGAATCAAACCATGGATATACATCCATTATTCCGTTATTCTATTTACCTGATTATGCAGTTACAATCTGTTTACTGATATCATGGTTTTGGTCAGTCATCCAACTTATACAATACCATACAACAATACAATCAAAACACTACGGGGTTTAAGGGATAGATTGGTACGGAAGATGTTAAAAGTGGCACGAGACGGTCAGACTTGAGATACCTAACATGAATTCAATTGCCGTTGTTTCGGGCCTTTTAACGGAGCCTTGTACTCTATTTTCCGTTTGCCCTGGTCTCTAGCATATAGAGACCCCTCTCGTATACACTGGCATTCTTCTGCACCAAGCTACAAACAACAGCGTTAATACAACATTACAACAAATAGTATACAACTTTAGAAGATACCTCTTATTCTGTCTTTTCTAATTCTTCCTTATCTTTGGGACTTACCGAGCGACCTGTTCGCTGACGACATTCTATTTCTTTCTTTTTTGAATGTCGTCAGGTGTTTTGGACCCGTCAGAGATCGAACCCACCGGTGAAGACTTGGATCAGTTTCACGAAGACCCCGAGCTCTAGACATTGTACCTTGTTCTATTCAGTATTTTCATTTCCTGTTATGCCATTGTTTAGGCATCGCTTTTCATTCCAGTTGTATTTACTTTTCATGCATTGTATAAAAGAATGTTATTAATAAAGTTGCTGTTATTTCTATATCGGTTGTCTCTTGTGATTTACTTTTATATTGCTCAGATACGCTCAGCGTATTTACTTCACAGTAAATACGTAGCGGACCTCGTCGCGTCCCCTTCGCCGTATACCGAGAAGCGGGGCGTGACAGGTTTTGTTGGTGGCCCATGCAGGTCAGAGCAGTATGAATCCCTATCATGCAGTTCTGGTCTGCGTGAACAACCTAAGCAATATAACACAAGAACCAGCAACTAAAATATTCTTTACAATTCATGTTTCTTGAATCCTACAAATTTCTATTCCTTGAATCTTATCATTTCATGTACTTGAATCTGTCCCAACCCAAATTTTTCTTCAAGGTTATGGATCCACCGAGCAAACAGTGCTACTTGAGGATATCCGCAGCCTTCTTGAGGGACATCAACAACTCCTGAACCGTCCTGAGACCGACGCACCGAGGGTAAAGCAATTCAGGGCTTTACATCCCAAGCAGTTCTCCGGAAAAGGAAGCCCTCTTGAAGCTGAGGAATGGGCACAAAGCATAGAAGATGATCTGGCAGCAGCACAAGTGCCAGACATAGCTTGGGTCCGTGTGGCAAAACTACAGCTCACGGATAATGCTCGCAACTGGTAGAAGGCGGAAGAAAGCCGTCTGGTACAGCCTATTGAATGGAAGACTTTTCGCGAGAAGTTCGACGCGAAATACTTCCCTGTGACTGCCAGGTTTGCCATGGAGCAGCAGTTCATTCATCTACAACAGGGTTCAATGTGGGACAAATCAGTAGATGAATACGACGCTGATTTCACCATGTTAAGACGATTCGCGGCACACTTGATACCGACGGACGAGATCAGAGCCCGTCGCTTTCAACAAGGACTGGACACGGAGATTCAGGCTGCTCTAGCCACGGGAAAATTTTTTACTCATGAGGATGCTTTGGAAGCTGCCCGCAGTTATGAACCGGTGATAAAAGTAAGGGGCAGATCTCAATCTGCCGGTTTGAAACGCCCTGCCACTCAAATGGCAGGAGGAGCCTCTCCAAGGCCATCGTTTGAACCCAGGTGTCACGCCCCGCTTCCCGGTGTACGGCGAAGGGGACGCGACGGGCCCGCTACGTATTTACTCTGAAGTAAATACGCTAAGCGTGTCTAAACAATATAAATAAAATGCACAAGAGACAAAATATATCAGCAACTTTATTCATTAACATTCTTTTACAGTACATGGAAAAGTAAATACATAGAATAAAGCGATGCCTAAATAATAGCATAACAAAAATGGAAAGTACTGAATGGAAAGTGTACAATGACTAGAGCTCGGGGTTTTCACTGAACTGGTCCAAGTCTTCAGCAGTGGACTCGATCTCCGAAGTGTCCAGATCTCCTGACGACATTTAAAGAAGAAAGAAAGAGAATGTCGTCAGCGAACAGGTCGCTCGGTAAGTCCCAAAGATAAGGGAGAAATAGAACAGACAGAATAAGAAGATATCTTTTAAAGTTGTAATATATTGATGTAATATTATGTTAACGCTGTTGTTTGTAGCTTGGTACAGAAGGATACCAGTGTATACGAGAGGGGTCTCTATATGCTAGAGACCAGAGCAAACGGAATGTACAAGGAACCGTTGGGCCACGGTACAACAGCAACGGAATATAGATTAGGTGTCTTAATCTTACTGTCTCGTGCCACTTTTAACACCTTCCGTACCAGTCTACCCCTTAAACCCTGTAGTGTTTTGATTGTATTGTTGTATTGTATTGTATAGATTGTATAGTTGGATGACTGACCAAAACCATGATATCAGTAAACGGATGTAACTGTATAATCATGTAAATGGAATATCTGGAGAATCATGTAAATAGATGTATATCCATGGTTCGGTTCGGTCAATGTAGATTGAATGTATTGAATATATTGAATATAGGGATTTATGTTGAATCAGAATATTGTAGATTGTAGATTATAGGTTGTAGATTGTACTTGAATCATATTCAAGTCAGATTATAATGGGACTCGATCTGAGTCAGACAATTAGAAAAGAAAATTGAAGTCCTGATTGTTTTGATGTTATCGGTAACCGCTGCACATGGGCGGTAGGATTTGTGTCTTTTTCAAAGACGATTACCGTGTTGATAACACCGTTGTTAAGTTGTCTACCTTAAATAGGCAAGCACACACTTCTCCGGCTCCCTGAGGCTCAAGAGATTGGTCCCGCTTAAACCTATGTTTACCAGGGTCCTTATTGTAATTTATAAAACTTGAGCAGGTTTTATGTAAAAATAATTTATATATATTTTTTCAAAATACACCTCAAGTATTTTATTTATCGTCTTTAGAATTTTCATAGATGTATATTTTATCAATGTGTCAATTCTAGTGAATAAATCCTAATTTCATAATATATGGTATTTATTTGCAATATTGAACTTGTATGGAATTTCATGGTATTAAAATGTAAATTCATATTTGTCCCAAAATATTGTTTTCAAGCAATCGTGCAATATCAAGATGTGTGTTGTGAGTGGTAGGTCATTACCTCGTGAGTTTTCTAAAAGTAATATAAGCAAATATGATAAAAGATATCGTATGTAAAGTTTATGGTATTTAAACGTAAAAGTGCAATAAAAGTTACATAGCATGGTATTTTTTTGTGAAATACATAAATTAGCGAAAATATAGATTTAAATGTTTACCATTAATTTTATTTTTTGAGAAAAACAATATATAAAATTTAATATAATTTTTTTCATATTTTAATAATTAATAAACTAATTATCGATAAGTTTTATTAAACCGTAAAATAATTACATTTATTCCGGCAAAAGTTGTCCCGGTCATGATAGTTGTCTTATGACTTAGTTCAATATGTCTAAGCATGAATTCATAGTTGTTTGTTATCCCGTGATTTTATCATGAATGATAACTGCTAAAAGTTCGTTATATTATTATAGTTTAATATTGATTTTTAATCATCATACTCCAAAAATAGTTAATATAGTTAAATATTCATAATTAGATCCTAATATATTTTTTACAGATATATATTTTCATGATGAAGATAACAAGGGGTCAAGTGTTGAGAGATCTTACCTGAAATGATTTAGGAAAATAAAATTCGGTGAACGTCGGGTTGTACGAGAAAATAAATATATTGAATCCAAGAATTTTTTCTACCTTTGATACTTGTCCCAGAGTGTAGAGAACTCAAAGAGGAAGCTCTGAAAATTTTTTGAGATTTTTGTGTCGAACAGATATTTTGTGGTGAATTTTAGAAGTTCAGGGCTATTTATAGGGATTTCTGGGATTAAAAAAATATTTTGCTACAGTAGCCGATCAGATCCGACCGTTGATTTGGTCAGATCCGACGGCCCACATTTTTCACGTTTGAACAGTGGCGGGAATTGTTGTGGATGATCTTTGACCGTTGAATCTTGATCTGACGGTCCAGATTAAAGGCAACTATATATATATATATATATATATATATATATATATATATATATATATATTTAAATAATATATTTATATATATATATATTATAATAAAAATCTGTCGGCAAGATCTGGGCCGTTGATTTTTAAATCTGACGGTCCAGATTTATTTCAGCTTAATAAAATAAAATAAATTTTTATTTTATTTTAAAATGTTTTAAAAATTGTTTTTGTCTTCTAGAAATTATTTTAAAATAGTAAAAAATATTTTTAAAATCGGAGAAAATTATATAAAATGTATTTCGATATTTTATATCTTTTTCAACCAAATTTGGTCTAAAATAGATCTTTTCATCGGTTATAAAAAATTTTCCCTTCGATAAAAAAAACATTTAAATTCTTAAAAATTCCCAAAAATTCCTAAAAATCATATTAATTTATTTTAAACATGGAAAAATATTTTTAAAGTGTTTTATACCAATATAAGCAGTAAAATAATTGTTTTGATCTCGAAAAAATTATAAAATGTTTTTATTACGTATCTAAGGTACACAGTCGTTACACCAGGAGACCAGAAGAAAACAATAACCAGTCAAGTCCAGATTTCTGCTACTACTGCAGAAGAAAGGGACACTTGTGAAAGGACTGTAGGCGCACAAAAGGCTTGTGTCTAATTTGTGGCGTATCCAACCACGGAATTGGGAACTGTCCTTACAATAGCAACTCAACTCACACACACACCAACTACCCGCAGCGGCTAGCTATCCAGGCTCCTGCACCTCGTTATGCACTACCTGCTCCACCACCAGCACAGCCAACGCGCCAATTTCAACAAGCAATGAGGGACAAGCCTAGAGGGCAAAGAAAGAGGCCCCAAAGACAGAATGTGCCTCCAGCTAGAAGGAATGTACCACGGCGACAGGCATTCACATTAGAAGCCGTAGAAGCCAAGACTGTAGGTCAAGGTAACACCGGTAAGCTTTTTTCAGCCTTATATCACTTTGTCATTTTTACACACTATCTATACTTCAGTCACCAGACTTTCCTTGAAACTGTTACACTTTCCCTTTTCAAATTTCGAGAACGAAATTTTTTTTAAGGAGGGTAGAATGTAACAACCCTAATTTTCCTATACACTTTTCTATACAAAATTTTTTTATAAAATTTTTAAAAATCCATAAAGGAGTATTTTAATCTGAGCACAATAAATATAAGTAATTATTTTGTTTTTAAATAACTCCATTTTTAGTGTACATAAAATTGTTTTAAAATTAAAGCATACTTGGAGTATTTAATGTTGCTATTACCACTTTAAGTATTTATTTTCCCACAATAATTACAAGAAGGAGCTTGTAGTTCATTGGTAACACCTTGCACTGCTGAACCAAGCCACCGGAGTTCAAATCCCATACCCCACATTATTTTTGTATTTATTTGTTTAAAAATTCTTTTAGAAGTCAACAGTCAAAACGCCATAACTCACAAAACTTGAACTGAAGACTGAAAAGTAAATATACCATAATTTCCTTCTGGAGAACCCCCGGCTCCCGACACCCCGACTCGGGCTGGCGGACCGGCCGACTCGGGCCGGCGCCGCCGGCCGGACTCGGCCAGACGGCCGAGTCGTCAACACAGAAAAGTTGCCCCTTGACCTGGTCCACCCCCTGCACACTTTAAATGGTCGGATCGGTTACCAAATGCACATTAAAGCTCTTTTACTCCCAAGTTTAATGATTTTTAATAATTTTTATATATTTATATATATATTTTTAATTAAAACCCTAACCCCAGCCTAACCCTATATAAACACCCCATACTGTAACACCCGAGCCCAATACTACTATTTTCAGTACTGTTTGAGCATAACGTGGTACTCACTTTATTTAGCTTGCTTATTTGTTGCTTACTGTAACTTTTTACCCGGTAAAATCATTTCTGAATATAACAATTTTTGGTATCTAAAATAAAATTAAAAATATCCATCTTGGCCTACTTGACACCCCTGATCCCGTTGTAGCGTCCGTGCATCGTGTGCTCGTCCCGTTCAGTGAAACGGGCGAGTTTGGATGGCTACGTGCGCGTATGTGTGTCCGTTTTGGGGGTATGCTTTTTAATCATAAGACACTTAATTTTAAAATTCGGATCCCGCTTAAAATCCTATTATTTCAATTTCAAATTTTTGGACCCGACCCGGACGCGATTTGAAAATGTTTTATTTTGCGCCAAAACCCAAATCTTAAAATATTTAATCAGCATATATTTTTTTACTAACCTTATATTTACTGTGCATTCATAATCCTTAAATCTTTTTTTATATTTTCTTAACCAACATTTTTCCATTCAGCCAATCGAATTCCCCATTTCGTGGGCCCCATTCCTATATTCTCTCTCTCACCGTCTCTCTCTCCAATCCCCTTCTCTATCTCTCTCTCTCTCTCCAATCCCCTTCTCTCTCTCTCTCTCTCCCTCATATCTCTCTCTCTCCCTTATATTTTAGACTATATTTCCCTCCTCCTTCATTTTTAAAGAAACACAGAGAACCCATCCGAGCCCCTCAGTGAACCCTAGCCTTACCCTCGCCGTCGCAGCCCAACGCCGACGCAGCTACCACCAGCACCCTCGCCTCCTTTGCCTCGCCTCGCCCGCACCCTCCTTCTTCCCTTCTTTCCAGCACCCTGCAGCCTCTCTGCGGCCACCAGCGACCATCCCTGCACGCGTCTGCGCCGCCCCTGGTCGTCGCCGACGATCACCGGACCACCTGTGATCGCCTCTGTAAGCCTTCTCTCCCTCTCCTCCTCCTTCCTTTCCTTCTTTCCCTTCTCTGCTAAGGTATTTCTTTCATCGGCAGTTTCCCCCGCGGTCACTGCAGGCCACCGCCGGAGCCCGTCGACCTCGTCGTCGTTCTCGCGTCTCCTCTCTGTAACCACAGAACAGCCCCTTGTAAGCCTCCTCTTCTTCTTCTTTATTCTTTTCTTGTTGCAAAGTTCTTGACTTTCACTGTTCTTTCATCGACCGGAACCCGGCCGTGCCGACGACGTGACCCGACATTCCAGCGAGGTACCCCGACTCGTGTGGTTCCATTGTTCGTTGTTTGGGTTCAATCCGTGAACCGTGCGGCCGTCATGAGTTTTCCCGCCGACGTTTACGTTCCGTTTTTCCCGGTTCGCGACCTGTCGAGGCAAGTACCCCTTGCTACATGCTATACAATATTTACATATATATATTGACACCCGAAACTTGTAAAATTTAACTTGGTACAATCGTTTCCCATTTTCGGGTACAATATTGCATTATATCATTTTACTGTTAAACATGGAACATACAGTTTGCAAATTGAACCTAATAATCATATTTACCTGTTCAATCACATTTTACTGTTAAAATAGATTGTGGCATTTATCCCTGTAGTTCTGTTACATTCGGACACTCGTATGCATTTAACCTGAAATAGCTGTATTGAACCGTTACATAAATTATTGCACCTTTAAGGGTCTTAAACCTGTTAACATGACTAAATGGCTATATTTGTCTTACTGCACTCTTGTAATCATCTCTGTAACAAATTGATATCTGTATTGCAAATTGAATGAAACTGCTTATTACTTAATTCATTGCTTATCTCATGTTGTTAATACCCATGTGTGATTATATATCTGATTGTGAGCACACCCACGATATTGTTTACATCTTGACCTGACATTGCTATACATACTTATATATTGATATACCTGATATGGTACCGTATACTGTTGGCTTGACCTGATGTACCATGACCCGACCCGTTACCTGATCTTGTGTCTAATGCCAACAAACCTGACATGTAGTCCTCATGGACCGTTCCTGTTGTCTATCCAGACAAACCTGCTTTTACCTGATCCTGTGTTGGTATTAGTTCTTGATTACTGAATACCTGACTCGACATACATAACTTGGGGGTATGGGGAAATCAAAGGTGAAACCTGACTTGTAACTCAACAGTTCGATACCTGTTCTGATCAGTCTTACGGGCTAGGCCAGCCCCGGAGTGATGATGCTGACATCACTCGCCCATCCTGCTACCTGTTACTGCCTAGCGGCACGTCTCGGATTCAGCCCCGAGAGTCTTGACCGTGGTCCCGGGCATGCACGGGATACTATTGAGTTACATCGATGATTCATTAATTTGGTTTCAAAGACATCTAGAATAGAAAACCTGATAGAACAGTTTAGTTACCCACTGCACACTACCCTGTACTGCTTGATTCACATTATTGCTACTATCGTTTTATTCATGTTTATATTGCATTGTCTGTTACACTGTTCATATTATATTACTTGTTGACGTAACGCGCTGACGTCTGGGTTTTGCATGGCCCAGATTCTGTACCGCTGTCGCGGTCCGAGCTGGAGTACTTCAGCCAGCAGGCTGAGCTGTGAGTTCAGTAGTAGTTAGCTTTATTTCCTGCATGTATTTCCTGATGTGAGCCCGCATTATGGGACATAGTTTTCAGTTATTTGTATTGGATCATTTGCTTCCGCATTTATTTATTATTGACTCCTGTTATTCTAGATTATGGACATGTTTTAGATAGTTTTATCTTGTTCTTGATATCTCTACAACCGTAATGTGACTGTGGATGGATACTTCCTACCCACAGGTAGCATGGTTGGTTATGTCACGTGCCCAATCTGGCGTACTCTGGGAAGCGGGGCGTGACACATACCCTCTACCCTCTCATCCTAAATTCCTAAGTCCACTCTCTCAAAATTCCACGAGAACTTGGTACGTTAGAAAACGAGCGAAAGGCGAAGCGCTGACGAAATCGACGGCGAAATCCCGGTGATCGTGTTAGGACCTCTCAACGACGTTTCGACGCACCGGCAAACTCTCTACCTCCCTCTCACTCTCTAGCGTTGTCCAAACCCGTAAGTCCCCCTTTTCTACCTTTTTTTTCCTTCATAAAAATACGAACTTACAAACCCGACGGAAATTGAAACAAACCGATTTCCGATGCGGTTTTCTATAAAATCTCACTTATCACCAATTCCATAATACTTAAACATCTTTATATTGACTATTAATCACATAACAACTAATTTGAATAAAGTTTCTCACATGAAATGATAGCTTTTGCAATATATCGTATTCTTTCACTTAAATACCACCATATTTAGTTTATCACATTTAACCTCTTAACATTGCTATACCTTAACGTAGATCACGAGGTAATGACCTACCTCCTCACACACTCATATGCAATCATAACACGCTACCTTGAAAACTTAGAATACGATAAAACAAGATTTTACATTAAAATACTATTTTCTTAATAAAACATTTTCTAAAAAAGTTCTAGGTTTTATACACTTTTAAAACACATATCTTTTAATAGGAAAATACGATAAGTTGTGGACATCAATCGTTTATCTAAACCTGATTTTGTGGTGTCTAGGCCAGGCAAGTGAGAAAATGTAACTTTAAAAAGCCCGTCTCACGATTCGTGAGCGGATCCCTCCTTTTCTCATTTGTACTTACCTGGCCACAATTAGCGGTGAAGAGGCGATTTGAGACTTCTAACGACTTGTCGTTTAGACCATTTAGAAATAGCCTAGTTGAAATAGAAAACCCTAGAATCTAAAATACGGAAAATCTACTTTTGCAAATAAATACCTTATCTTTATAAAACCGTTTTCTAAACGATTAGTATTTATAAAATCTTTGCAAAACGCCACTACAACCCACCTTTGGGGAACTCGTTAGGGATAGTACGGTTTATCGTGCACCATCGGGTTTAGTAGTGCGAGATTCAGACCTCCACAAAGAGCATTCGGTCTCGAAAGGTTTAAAATACGACATCTTAAGAAAATGAGACTTTTAAAATATAAAATATTTATTGAAATTATTTTTGTATAAATATATGTATATTATCATTAAAAGATCTATTTTGTTATAATATAAATATTCCACTTTTTCTAAAATTCACAAGAATAAATTTTACATTAAAATACCATGAATTTCAAATAAATCAATATTACAAATAAATACCTTTATTTATATAATTAGGATATTTTCACTAGAAATATCACAAAATAAAATTACATTCATTATAACTATAAAGACGAATAATAAATACTTAGGGTGTATCGTGAAAACTATACAAAAGTATTTTTACATAAAACCCCCTCAAGTTTTATAAATTACAATAAGGACCCTAACAAATATAGAACTTCGACTTACATTTCTTTTGTCTGACTCGGGTTTAAGTCTGATTATTTCTGATTTGAATACGATTCAAGTCAATCTACATCTATAATATTCCAACTCAATATGAACACGTGAATCTCAGAATCCAGTTAACAATCTATACAACTTGACTGAATCAAACCATGGGTATCATCCATTATTCCGTTATTCCATTTACCTGATTATGCAGTTACAATCTGTTTACTGATATCATGGTTTTGGTCAGTCATCCAACTTATACAATACCATACAACAATACAATCAAAACACTACGGGGTTTAAGGGGTAGATTGGTACGGAAGATGTTAAAAGTGGCACGAGACGGTCAGACTTAAGATACCTAACATGAATCCAATTGCCGTTGTTCCGGGCCTTCTAACGGAGCCTTGTACTCTATTTTCCGTTTGCCCTGGTCTCTAGCATATAGAGACCCCTCTCGTATACACTGGCATTCTTCTGTACCAAGCTACAAACAACAGCGTTAATACAACATTACAACAAATAGTATACAACTTTAGAAGATACCTCTTATTCTGTCTTTTCTAATTCTTCCTTATCTTTGGGATTTACCGAGCGACCTGTTCGCTGACGACATTCTATTTCTTTCTTCTTTGAATGTCGTCAGGTGTTTTGGACCCGTCAGAAATCGAACCCACCGGTGAAGATTTGGATCAGTTTCACGAAGACCCCGAGCTCTAGACATTGTACCTTGTTCAATTCGGTATTTTCATTTCCTGTTATGCCATTGTTTAGGCATCGTTTTTCATTCCAGTTGTATTCGCTTTTCATGCATTGTACAAAAAAATGTTATTAATAAAGTTGTTGTTATTTCTATACCTCTTGTCTCTTGTGATTTACTTTTATATTGCTTAGATACGCTCAGCGTATTTACTTCACAGTAAATACGTAGCGGACCTCGTCGCGTCCCCTTCGCCGTATACTGGGAAGTGGGGAGTGACAGTTGTACTTGTAAAGAATGGTTAAATAAATAAAAGTTGATGTTCATTTATATTCATATCTCTTGTGTACATTTTATTTTATATTGCTTATTTACGCTTAGCATATTTACTTCTGAGTAAATACGTCGTGTGACCCGTCACGTCTCCTTACCGTACATCGGGAAGCGGGGCGTGACAGTGCCACTTTTAATATATTCCGTACCAATCTACCCCTTTAAAACCCCGTAATGTATTGTATAGATTATAGTTATCAGACTTGCCGAGACCATGGATACAAGTTGTTCATATAATCAAGTTCAGGATGTAAACAAGTAGGCATGTAATCAAGTCAAATTATAGCCATGGTTCGGTCAAGTCAAGTCATGTATACATATTGATCTTGTTTTGGTATTCAGGTTCAGGTTCAAGTATACAGATAAGGGTTTGGATTCATGTTTGAACTGTATTGAGTTTGGATTGAATTCAAGCTTTATTTAGACTCAGACTTGAGTTAGACATTTAGAACTGATTTGGATCCTGAATTTGGTTCGGGAGTTATCGGTAACTGCTGCACATGGACGGCAGGATTTTTGTCTTTTTCCAAGACAATTACCATTGATAACACCGTTAAGTTTTTCTATCTTAAATAGGCAAGCACTCACTTTCTCTGGCTTCCTGAGGCTCAAGATAATTGATCCCGCTTAAACTCATATTTACTAAGATCCTTAAAAGTAATTTTATATAACTCGAGGGGGTTTTATGAAAAATATTTTATATACTTTCAAAATAAATCTCGAGTATTTATTTATATTAATTAGGGCTTTCATAATTGTGAATTTTAAGAATGTAAAGTATTTTAGTGATAATAGTTTAGATTGGATAGTTCAAGGTGTTTTAGTGTAAAACTTGTCTTTTGGATAACTTGAAGGTATTTTGATGAAACTTGTTATTTTTTTATTTTTTAGAAAACATGAAATTTTATTATATCTTGAAAATATGTGGTTTGATAATATTTATATATTTATAAAAATTAATTTTATTATTAAATAGAAAATCTAGTTTTTCTTAAAAATCGTATTAAAAATCTTTCGAGACCGAATGTTCCGTGAGGAGGTCTGCATCTCACTCTACTAGTCCAAGGATGTGCGATAATCCGCACCATCCAATAGCGGGTCCCCTAAAAAGGGTTGTAGATGCATAATCGTAAAGAGTTTTGATAATACAATTCAAAGAAAACCGGGTTTTCTATAGTTCATGGTATTTTAATAAAATGTTGTATTTGCCACAAACATATGTTCGAAAGAGTATCGTGCTATATAAACATGTGTGTATGTGAGGGGTGGGTCATTACCCTGTGATGTTTTCTAGAGGTATGTACAAACAAAAGAATAAAAACGACATATATAAAGTTCATGGTATTTTCATATAAAAGTGAGATTTAAGTTATTTAACACGACGTTTTAGAGTGAAAGTTGGTTCTAAATATTTATAATAGTGTTACAAATATTATGTAAAAGTTGGATGAACAATATGTAATTAAAAGTGAGATTTTATATTTTAGAAGATTTACATCGGTACTAACTCCATTTACCGATATTTGTTTTGAAAAGAGATTTTAGAGAAGAAGGGAGATAATGAGAGGGGACTTACTTTTGAATTTTCTTAAGAAAAGAGAAAGGAATGGGTTGAGGTCGTAGTGGCGTCGCGGAGTCACCGGAATTTGCTCGATTCTTCGCTGGAAGTTGGTCTTTGGCTAACTCCACTTGTACTCCACTTGTACTTAGAAAAATTTTAGAATTTTGGATAGAATTTTCAGAATGAGGAAGGGTTAGGGTATGGGTTTGTATTTATAGTGTGGAATTAGGGTTTTGGAATTGCAAGAATGAATTAAAATATATTAAAATTTGATTTAAAGATGAAATTGAAGTCTCCATTTAATTTCAGAGAAATCAAACAGTGCAAGGGTAAAGGGGGTATGCCAAGGGTTTTATGGGCAGAGCACGGGGTCCATTGCCTATGGGGGGCCCGTCCCCACCGGCCCGTTGATGAATCTCGCCGGCCAAAATGTGGGGTTGAGGCTCTGGATTCTCGCCACGTGTCCATGTCGCTGTTAATAACATTTTGCACATGTTTGCTTTTCCTAAATTTTCATTTTTATGTGCATTGCACGTGTAAACTTTTGCGCTTTCAAAAAGTTTAAAAGAAAAATCAGAAAAAAAATATAATGTGCCTGAGGGGATTCGAACACAGGGGCTACGTCACAGCAGTGCAAGACTTTACCAATGAGGTACAAGCTATTTCTTGCTGTTCTTAAACAAAAATAACTTATAAATTGTACTCAGGCTTGCAAACTCCATTCTGTATATTAACTTAAAAAAAATTCGTACAGTAAAATCAGAGTCGTTACATTCTACCCTCCTTAAAAAAAAACTGTCCTCGAAATTTACAATAAGGACTAGTTTACAAATAAGAAAGGGTATCTTGCACACATGTCATCTTCTCGTTTCCACATTGATTCTCCTGGCGAATCTTTTATCCACATCACTCGGACCAAGTTTACTTCCTTGATCCTCAGTGACTTTACCTTTCAGTCCAGGATTCAACGAGTTGCTGCTCACAAGTTAGTTCCGTCTGTACAGTGAGTTCGGAGTGATCAAGGATGTGGCTGGGGTCGCTCACATATCTTCTAAGCTGAGATATGTGGAACATGTTGTGCACTCATTCCAATGAGGGTGGTAGTGCCAAATGATATGCCACTTCTCCGACTCGTTCGAGAATGTCGAACGGCCCTATATATCTTGGACCGATCTTACCCCTCTTGCCAAAGTGAATTATTCCACAGTTTGGAGAGATCTTTAAGAAAACATGATCTCCAGGTTGGAACTCCAGATGTCGACGCTTTGCATCAGCCTAATGCTTTTACCTGTCTTGAGCTATGTGCATTCTTTCCCTGATCGTGCAAACTACATCCACAGTTGCCACAACCATCTCTGGTCCTAGGAGTTCATGATCTCCGATGTCGTCCCAACTTAGTGGTGATTGACACTTTCTTCCGTATAGTGCTGCAAATGGTGTCATTCCAATACTCGCCTGATAGTTGTTATTGTATGAAAACTCCACAAGGTATAGGTGATCTTCCCACGAACCTCCGAAGTCTAACATACAAGCTCTTAGCATGTCCTCCAGAATCTGAATTGTTCGCTCAGACTGTCCATCTGTTTGTGGATGGTAAGCCGTGCTGAAGTTCAGACTCGTTCCCAGGCTAGCTTGCAGACTCTGCCAAAATTATGCTCGGAATCTGGTGTCACAATCGGAGATGATGCAAACCGGTACTCCATATAATCTCACGATCTCCTCCATGTATGTACAGTTGTTGTTTGCGGACGGAAGCTTTTTGCAGATTTCTTGGTGATAGATACGGGCAGTTATTGAGGTTGTCTTGGGGATGGATTTTCTTGGCACTTTCCACGCCCACATTGACTGTAGGGCAAGGAAGGTAATTTTCCAGATTCCCGGACATCCTAAGTTTACTTTCATTGGAGGAAGCAGTTCTGTCGGGCCAGTCGAGTTTAGGGCTAGGCCGACGAACAGTGTTCTTGCGGCTATGGTAGTGGATAGTAATGAAGAGCGGGCAGTTGTCCGCGACTTTATAGATGTGTTTAAAGATATTTCGGTCTTACCGCCGAAGCGAGATGTGGAGTTTGCGTTTGACCTTATTCCTGGTACAGCGCCAGTATCAAATCTTATTATCCGATGGCACCGATGGAATTGGAAGAAGTTAAGAAACAAGTTGGTGAACTACTCGAGAAGGGATGGATTCGAAGCAGCAACTCACCTTGGAGAGCTCCAGTTCTTTTAGTGAGGAAGAAGGATCGCACTGCAGACGCTGAGACAGGAGAAGTTATTTGCGAAGATGAGTAAGTACGATTTCTGGCTGGAAGAAGTGGAGTTTCTGGGGCATATCGTGTCGGGCGATGGAATCGCCGTCGATCCCGAAAAGATTACAGCAGTTCGAGATTGGCCTACTCTAAAGAAGGTTGCGGAGATAAGAAGTTTCCTTGGACTCGCCGGATACTACAGAAGATGTGTGGAGAACTTCGCTCGTTTAGCTGAGCCGTTAACCAAGCTTACGCGTAAGGAGGTACCGTTTGGTTGGACGGATGGATGTGCATTGGCTTTCGAGACGTTGAAGCAGAAGTTGATAACCGCCCCGATCCTGACCGTACCGGATAATTCAGGAGGACTGGTGATTCGTAGCGACGCATCTGGAAAGGGATTGGGATGTGTTTTAATGCAGAATGGGAAAGTCGTCGCTTACGCATCGAGACAACTGAAGACTCACGAGAAGAACTATCCGACTCATGACTTAGAGCTTGCAGCCGTGATCTTCGCCCTGAAGATTTGGAGACACTATCTTCTGGGCGAGAGAGTTGAAGTCTTTACGGATCACAAGAGTTTGAAATATGTGTTCACTCAGAAGGAGTTGAACATGAGGCAACGCAGATGGTTGGAGCTGATGGCCGACTACGACCTTGATATCAAGTACCATCCGGGAAAAGTCAACGTCGTGCCGGATGCGCTGAATCGGTTACCAGCAATTCAGGTGTTGACCGCACAAAGGGAGATCATTGCGGATTTTCGGAGATTTGACTTGGATGTTGTGCTACCACATGCTACAGGACAGTTGATGCAGTTGCAAGTACAATCGTCCTTAGTTGAGAAGATTAAGGCGACACAATCGCAGGATCCTAGACTGCAAAGGTTTCGAGAACAGGTTGGAGCCGGACTACGAACCGATTTACTGATCCATGAAGATGGTTCGTTGAGATATGGTAGCCGTGTGTGTGTGCCAAAGGGAGATGTACGTGAAGAGCTTATGAAGGAGGCACACAGTTCAGCTTACTCTGTACATCTAGGAGGGACAAAGATGTACCGAGATATTCGACAGCACTTCTGGTAGGAAGGTATGAAACGGGAAATTGCTCGCTTCGTGGCTAAGTGCTTGGTGTGTCAGCAAGTCAAGGCTGAACACCAAAGGGTTGCTGGTTTGTTGCAACCACTTCCGATTCCTCAGTGGAAGTGGGAACATATAACCATGGATTTCATGACGGCTTTACCGCGGAGTCCAAAGGGAAACAATGCTGTATGGGTGATTGTCGATCGGTTGACCAAGGCAGCTCACTTTATTCCTTTTCGGGTTGGTCAATCGACAGAGACTTTGGCAGAGCGGTACATGCAGGAGATTGTCAGATTGCATGGAGTACCGGTAAGCATCGTGTCCGATCGGGACACTCGGTTCTTGTCGCACTTTTGGAGGAGTTTACAAGAAAGTTTGGGGACTCGATTGAAGTTTAGCACAGCTTATCATCCTCAGACTGATGGACAATCAGAGAGAACGATCCAGACCCTTGAAGATATGTTGAGGGCTTGCATGTTGGACTTCAAAGGTTCTTGGAAGGATCATCTACACCTGGTGGAGTTTTCGTACAACAATAGCTTCCAAGCAACTATTCAGATAGATCCGTTTGAAGCACTGTATGGGCGTAAGTGCCGTTCACCTGTTTGTTGGGATGATGTTGGTGAACGAAGGTTACTAGGACCAGATTTGGTAGTACAGACAGTCGAGAAGGTGAATACAATCAGGAAGCATATGAAGGCAGCTCAAGACAGACAGAAAAGTTGGGCCGACACGTCAAGAAGACCTCTAGAGTTCGCCGTGGGTGATTTGGTATTCCTGAAGATATCACCGACTAGAGGGATGATTCGCTTTGGCAGTCGGGGAAAGCTTAGTCCCCGATTCGTTGGACCCTTCGAGATATTGGAGCGTGTTGGAGAGGTATCGTACCGGTTGGCGTTACCACCGTCATTAGCAGGAGTTCACGATGTGTTCCATGTGTCTCAACTGCGGAGGTATGTTCGTGATGAGACTCACGTCTTGGATCATTCGGAGTTGACGGTGCGAGAGGACCTAACTTTTGAGGAGCGACCAGTTGAAATCAAGGATCGAAGAGAAAAGGTTCTTAAGAACAAGGTTATCCCTCTTGTGCTAGTTTCTTGGGGTAACCGATCGCATGAAGAATCCACTTGGGAGCGAGAAGACGAGATCCGACAGAAATTCCCTCACCTTTTCCAGTAGTTAGCTATCTTGTATTCTTGGAATTTCGAGAACGAAATTCTTTTGTAGTTGGGTATGATGTAACACCCGAGCCCAATAAGACTATTTATATTACTAGTTGAGGGTTATATATTGCTCCTTTCCAATTATTCTGTTTTTCTGGGGTTTATTGCTAAATTTTAACCGGTTAAGTCATTTTGGCACATAACAAATTTTAACTCCTAAAATGAAATTTAAGATGTCCATGTTAGCCTACTCGTCGCCACTAGTCGCGTGGTAGCGTCCGCGTGTCGAGATTCCGTCCCGTTCGGCTAAACGGACAAGTTTGGACGACTACGCGCGCGTGCAAGTGTCCGACTTGGGGGCATGCATTTTAATCATTAAACACCTCTTTTCAAAATTTGGAACCCGCTTAAAATCCTATAATTTGAATTTGGAACATTTGGGCGCAACCCGGGCGCGATTTGGAAATGTTTCATTTAGCGCCAAAATCCCAATTTAATTTTATAATCTAAACCTTATAATATTTTCGTTTTATATATACTTCTGTTAACAAACATTCAGAATCCCTTAAGAAAATATATTTCCTTAATTCAAATCTTTTCCGCCAGCCAATCGGGAGGCTCCATCTCTCGTGCCCCCCCCCTTTTTCAACCGCCTCTCTCTCTCTCTATTCTCTATCTCTCTCTCTCTCCTCCCTCAATCTCTCTTTCTTTCTCTCTCCAATCTCGTTCTCTCTCTTCCTCTATTTAAAATCACGCATGCAGCCGCCTCCTCCATTTTTCTGCCTCCACCATGAGAACACAACGCAACCCTAACCCTAGCCCCTCGCAACCTCACCGCACCTTCCTCCTCTCGTACTTCCGCCGATCCCCGCACCTGCACCCAACCGACGACGCCTCCAACCCTCGCAGACCTCGCCGTCGACGCCACCTCTTGTCGTCGACGACTCCCGCGACTCCCTCTCACCCTCCTCGTCCCGACCTCGTCGTCGCTGCCCTCCTCCCCTCGCCGGAACACCAACCCGAGCCCTTAACCCATCGCCTACCCTCCGCTGTTCACCGGAGAACGCGCCGGCGACCTCGCCGTCGTCACCAGGGCCACCTCCTTCTCCCCCTCGACCACCAGAGCCGACCACCCTTTCCTCCACTCGCCGCAGCACCTTCTCCCGCACACCCCGAGGCCTTTCAACCCTTGCAGCCGCCGCCGTTGCCTCGCCGGCGTTCCAGCGCCGTCGAGCTCGCCGGGGTCACCTGGTATACCTCTCTGTAAGCTCCCTCTTCCTTCCTTTGTGCAGTAAACCCCCCCCCCCCCGCTGATCGCATTGAGTTCATTGTGGGTTGCTAACTTGTTGTCGCGTTTTGCCGGAATCCGACCGTGCCGTCTTGGCGAACCCGACGCTCCAGCGAAGCCCCCTGGTCCGTGTGATCCCGTTGTTCTCTGTTGGGACTCGATCCGTGGCCCGTGCTATCATATCGCGTTTCTGCCGACATTGCATCCGTGCGTTCCGGTTTGCGAAACCGTCGAGGCAAGTATCTGAATACTTGCTCTAACATGCTAGCGTGCGAGATCTAGTCTTGCCACGCAATTGAATTCATACTATATAATACAACAACTTAATGATGGAAATTGATACTATAAGTTAGAATGGATAGTTGCGGTTATCTTTAACATGGAATCGTTATAATAGTTTTTCGTAATTAATCAACCCACTATCAATCCATATTTCAATTAAATAAAACAATTGGATCATATCTGCTTAATTATTGAATCATTCACGAGACAGTTATTATACTTAGTGTAAATTCATGTAGCTTCACTATTTTATGATTGTGGATATTGCTTCACCTTGTGGCTATTGCACCCCAAAGGTGCGTGAACCTGTTAATAAGAGAATACATAACATCATTGTGTTTACATGGAATAATATTGTTATTTACTGTTTCCTGCTACTGTTCATTACTTGATTGTATACCTGTTGTGAGCACATGCTCGTTTGCACTACATATTGGCCTGACCCTGCTACACATGACATATACATACATACCGACTCATCCTGTTGTACCGTGACATGACTTGTTTCATGATCTCATGCCTAATGCCGACAAACCTGACCATTCCTGCTGTCGATCCAGACAGACCTACTTTTACTTGATTTTGTGTTGGTATTAGTCCTTGACTACTGAATACCTGACCGGACATACATAGCTTGGGGGTATGGGGAAATCAAAGGTGAAACCGACTTGTAACTCAACAGTTTGATACATTGTTCTGATCAGTCTTACGGGCTTGGCCAGCTCCGGAGTGTTGATGCTGACATCACTCGTCCATCCTACTACCTTTTACTGCTTAGCGGCACGTCTCGGATTCAGCCCCGAGGGTTTTGACCGTGGTCCCGGGCACGCACGGGATACTATTGAGTTACATCGACGATTCATCAATTGGTTTCAAAGACTATAGAGTAGAAAACCTGATAGGACAGTTTGGACACTATTGCACATTACCCTGCTTGTTATTTCTTGTTACTGCTTTATTCATGTTCATACTTGCATTGCTTATTACCATGTTTATACTATATATTTGATGTCACGACGCGCTGACGTCTGGGTTTTGCATGGCCCAGATTCCGTACCATTGTCGACGACCGAGCAGGAGTACTTCAGCCAGCAGGCTGAACAGTGAGTCCTTAGGGTTAGTTTATTTATTTCTTTCATTTCCAGATGTGAGCCCGCATTATGGGACGTACTGTTTATTCATTGTATTGGATCATTAGCTTCCGCACTTATTGTTTATTGATTCTTGTTATTATGGATTTGGACATGTATTAGATTAGTTTATTATCTTGTTCTTGATATCCTTACAACCGTAATATGACTGTGGATGGATACTTCCTACCCACAGGTAGCATGGTTGGCTATGTCACGTGCCCAATCTTGCGTACTCTGGGAAGCGGGGCGTGACAATGTACTTCTTTGCTAACGTCTCGGTAGATTGGCCAACTCGAAAAGGGATGTAGTGAGCCGACTTGGTGAGTCGATCCATAATAATCCATACTGCGTCGTTACATTTCATGTTGCGAGGGAGGGCAGTCACGAAGTCCATGGTAATGTGCTGTCATTTCCATTCTGGGATAGGTAATGGTTGAAGTAAATCAGCAGTCATGTGATGTTCAACCTTTACTTGCTGACACACCAAGTACTTGGCTACGCTTCTGACTACTTCACGCTTCATTCCATACCACCAGTAGTGTTGCCGTAGATCCTTGTATATTTTGGTACCACCGGGTATACTGAGTACGGAAAGCTGTGAGCTTCTTTCATCAACTCTTCTCAAACAGGACCTTATGGTACACACAATCTACTTTCATATCTCAATGATCCGTCTTCGTGGATAAAGAAGTATGTTCGCAGTCCACTTTCTATCTGTTCTCGGATCTTTTGCAGCTTGGCATCACTTGCTTGAGCTGTCTTGATCTGATTGACAATAGTAGACTGAACTTGTAAGTTCATCAACTCTGAAGCATTACCTGGCATAACTACCTTAATCTCCATCCCGTGCAATTCTTGCTGCAACTTCCACTGGGCGGTGAGATTCATTGATAACGGCTGACGGTTAAGTGCATCAGGAACTACATTCACCTTCCCTGGATGATACTGTAGGTTGATGTCGAAGTCCGCCATAAGTTCTAGCCATCTTCTTTACCGCATGTTCAACTCCTTCTGAGTAAATACATACTTCAGACTTTTGTGGTCCGTGTATATATCCACTCATTCTCCAAGAAGATAGTGGCGCCAAATCTTAAGTGCAAAAATAACGGCTGCTAACTCTAAGTCATGTGTTGGATAGTTACGCTCATGAACTTTCAGCTGTCTTGATGCAAAGGCTACAACTTTTCCATGCTGATGTAGAACACATCCTAATCCCTTACCGGAGGCATCGCAATGCACAACGAAACCTCCAAATTGATCCGGTATTATGAGAATAGGAGCTGATGTCAATCTTGACTTGAGTTCTACAAAAACGTGTTCACATGCTTCTGACCACACGAATGCTTCATCTTTATGTGTGAGCATGGTCAGGGGTGCCGCAATCATCGAGAACCCTTCAATGAATCTTCGGTGGTATCCTGCTAAACCCAAGAAACTTTGAATATCCTTCACCGTATTTAGTGTCGGCCATTCGCTGACAGCTGACATTTTAGCTGGATCTACTGAGATTCCTTCGCCTGAAACAATGTGTCCGAGAAATCCGACTTGATCTAGCTAAAATTCACTCTCTGCACTTGGCATAGAGTTGATGCTGTCGTAATGTCTCCAGGACAATCCGCAAATGCTCGGCATGATCTTTCCGATTCTTTGAATACACCAGGATGTCGTCGATAAAAATAACAACGAACTTGTCTAAGTACTCTCGGAAAACTTGGTTTATCAGATTCATAAATATCGCAGGTGCATTGGTCACTCCAAATGGCATCACCAGATATTTGTAATGACCATAGCGAGTGTTGGGGTCAAAATTACACCCTGGTTGACCAAGTCAAAGTCAAAGTCAATCCCAAGCCAGGTGGGCCCAAGCCCAGGTCAAGTGGGCCCATGCCCAAGTCGAGCCCCGCGGCCGGCCTCTTCCATGCCAAAATGATATCATGTAATAAATAATTTTGATGTAATTTTTTATGCATGAATGGGTATAAAGCCAAATTTTTGTAAAGTCCATGGCCCATGTGCAAAATAAATTAGCACATGAGGCATGAGATGGGCAAAATGCCATTTTGTAAAGCCCAAAGGGTTATATGTAAGTTTGTAAGCCTATAAAAGGCAACATGATAATGAAATAAAAAACGATAATTCATTCTCCCCAAAAATTTGGGTATGCGCCTCCTTCTCCTTCCTCAAGGTTCTAAAACTTTTTTCTCCTTTTTGAATTAAATCAATAGTTTAACTCTCTTTTTTTCCAAAAATAAATAGTTTTTCACCATAAAACCCATGAAGGGGAACTCAGATCTGCCATCAAATCCCTAAAAGGGGAGATTTTAAGTCTCACCTCCCCCTTTTTCCCCCAAGATCCAGCCAACGGAGAGGAAGAAGAAGGATACCCATCTCCAAAAATCCCATTCCAGGAGGATCCGAGACTTAAAAGAAGATCCAAAAATTTTTAGGAGTTTAACTCCATTCAATATCTGTTGGAGTTTAACTCCATAAATCAACCCCCTTTTTAGGAGTTTAACTCCAAATCTATACATAATCCCTGTTAGGAGTTCAACTCCAAAGCCCACTTGGAAGTTCAACTCCTAACCCAGGGGCTAAGCCCCTTTTCCCGCTGGTGTTTCCAGCGGTCGCGTGCAGGGCACGTGACCCGCGGGCGCTAAGCGCCCACGTGCGCCTCACACGACCTACGGGCGCTCATCGTCCTATGGCCGCGTGCAGCTCACGTGACTCGCTGGCGGTCGCGTGCTGCACACGTGACCCGCTGGCGCGCCGCGGGCGTCTAGTGCCCACGTGCCTGGCACGCATCTTTAAGACGCTCCTCACCCCTCATTTTTCGTACACTCCACACCAGAAACACGTCCTCCGTTAGGAAATTTTTTCTAACGGGGCGCTGCCCCGCACCCCGCAAGGGGGCCGCTAGCCCACTTGACCCCCAGCCCGTTATCCGGATAGCGGGACCCCCGTAAAACTTTGCGGGACCCCCGATATATCTAAAACCCTTTCAAAATATACGTACACTGCACATCGAGTTCGCATGACCAGTTTGACCCGTCAATCGAAGGTTCTCTCGCTCCAAAGGCGAGGGGTAATTAATGGCAACTTAGTCCGCGGCTGTCGGAGATTCAGATCCCCACAATCAATAAACCCCCGCCTATCCTAGGCAGGGAGAATCTGCAGTATGCCTGACAAGCGCGCGCGTATTCCCATCTCAATGGGGTGACGAAAAACACCCTACAGCAAGTCATGAACGCCGTTTTAGAAATATCAGACTCTTTGACCTTCGCCTGATGATAATCCGAACGAAGATCTAGCTTTGAAAATACGCAAGACCCCTTTAGCTGATCGAAAAGATCATCGATGCGCGGTAGTGGATACTTGTTATTTATAGTCACTTCGTTCAGAGCTCGGTAATCTATACACATTCTGTATAAACCTTCTTTCTTCTTCACAAGAAAAATTGGAGATCCCTAACTTGAAGTACTGGGACGAATCCAACCTTTCTTCAGAAGTTTGTCCAACTGAGTATGGATCTCCTTCAATCCTTCTGGACTTAACCGGTACGGAGCTTTGATCACCGGTTGCGCACCAAGTAATAAATCAATGCTGAATTCAAGAGCTCGATCGGGAGGCAAACCTGTTATATCTTCAGGAAACACATCCTCGAACTCTCAAACTACTTTTGGCTTGTCTTCTTCCGCCTGTAATGTTGCAATCACTGCCTTCTTTGGTTTAGCCTTGTAGGTGCTAGGTTCCAGGGTACGGTATCCACTCTTGAAATAAAAGACCGGATGATCTGGTATCTCAAACACTACCCTCTTTTGACGACAGTTGATGGTAGCGAAGAAAGTTCATAGCTGGTCCATTCTCGAGACTATGTCGAAGTTCGGTATGTCCAGCACCTTGAAGTCCACATAAAATTCTCTACTGCAGCCGACTACTGGACACAGATCGTATCCCATAGTTTCCTTTAGAACGCCATTCCTTGAACTGTCATTCCAGCTGGATATGAGCGGTTTAACTGGAATCGCATGAGTTCGGACGAACCGTTGCGACATAAAGTAATGTGATGCTCCAGTGTCGAACAGTGCTAAGGCAGGTAGGGAGGCTAGTAAGATTGTACCTAAGTTGTGTGGAATATGTTTAGGTATAGGAATAAAAATATATTGATATATATAGGTATTAAAAAGATTTGAAAGATTGGGAGTTACCAGTGATGACTTGGCCAGTGGCTTCAGCTTTCTCAACAGTCATTGTGAAAGCTTGACGCTGGGGTACATTTCTCTTTGCTGGAGACACATTCCTCTATCCCTGGGGCATATTCCTTTGCCCTTGAGGCATGTTTCTCTGGGCCTGATGGAATTGACGAAGAAGCTGTGCAAGAGGTCCACGTGGAGGTGGAGCAGGTAAAGCAAGACGAGGTGTAGAAGCCTGGATAGCTGGCTGCTGCGGAAAAGTGATCACTGGTCGGGGTGCAGGAGCTGGGTTAAGACGATGTGGGCAAGCTCCAATGGCGTGAGTGGATGCGCCACAAATCAAACACAGGCCATTCGCACGCCTGCAGTCCTTCGCCGGGTGTCCGTTCCTCTTGCAGTAGAAGCAAAAGTCTGGACTGGGCCGGTTAAAAGTTACTCCCGGTCTCCCAGGTGCAAAAGATGGCCTGGAAGAGGCTCCTCCTGCCATATGAGTGGCAGGGCGTTTCACACCGGCAGTATGAGGTATGCTTTTCTTCTTCACCACTGCCTCATAGCGTCGAGCAAGCTTCAGAGCAAGATCATGGGTTGGGAAATCCCCTGTAGCTAGTGCAACTTGGATTTTCGAGTCCAGCCCTTGCCGAAATCTCCGTGCCCTGATCTCAGCAGTTGGGATCAGGTGTGCCGCGAACCTGTTATGACCTTATGTTAGCAGTGTAGTATGTGATATCAGGAAATTGAATATTGAGACATATCTTACCTGCTAAGCATGGTAAACTCGGTATCGTATTCATCCACGGATTTGTTCCACATTGAACCTTGTTGTAAGTGGATGAATTACTGTTCCATGTCGAAACGGGCAGTCTCGGGAAAATATTTTGCGTCGAACATATCGCGAAATATCCTCCATTCAATCGGTGGGGCGAGTCGGCTTTCTTCAGCCTTCCACTAGACTCTGGCGTTATCCGTTAGTTGCAGCTTTGCAACTCTCACCCAAGCAATCTCTGGCACTTGTGCTGCTGCCAGATCATCCTCTATAAACTGAGCTCATTCCTCTGCCCCTAGGGGCTCTCTTTCCCAGAGAAATGTTTCGGGTGCAATTCCCGGAATTGCTTGACTCCGGGTGCCTCGGTCTCTGGACGATGCATGAGGATAGCAGTCTGCTGCTGCTAACCCTCCAAGAGGCTCTTGATCGCCTCAAGCAATACCGTTTGCTCGTTGATGGGAGCTGCAACGGTAGGTGGTGGTGGTAGAGTAGGAGGTGGAGTGTTTCCATTGACGTTGGTGCTTTTGTTGTTGGGAGAATTCATGACCTTGATAGAAAAAGAAAGGTTAGGATAGATTCAAAAAATTTAAAATATAAAGAATGTATAGTTGCTGATTCTTATAATTCTTGTGATATATTGCTTAGGATTCCATGCAGAACTGACCTACATGGGCCACTAACAAAACATGTCTCGCCCCGCTTCCCAGTGTACGGAGAAGTAGACGTGACGGGCACGCGACGTATTTACTCAAAAGTAAACACGTTAAGCGTAAATAAGCAATATATATAAAGTGCACAAGAAAAGACAAGAGATGTAAAATAAACAACAACTTTTATTAATATTCATCTTTACAATACATTGCTTTGAAAAGAAAAGTAAAAGGATATAAAGCTATGCCTAAACAGTGGAATATAAACTGAAAAGTAAGTACAAGTAAGCTAGAAGTCTGGCTGCTCTGTGAACTTGTCCAAGTCGTCCTGACTGGGCTCGGTCTCGTGAAGATCCGATCCTCTTGACGTACATTCCAAAGAAAGAAAGAAACATGAATGTCGTCAGCGAACTAGCGCTCGATAAGTCCCAGAAGTAAGAATGGAATAGAACAAGTAAAAAGAAAGAACTCGTAATTTATACATGTATATGTTTGTTATACTAACGTAGTTGTTTGTACCTCGGTACAGAATGTATCAGTGTATACGAGAGAAGTCCAACTATCCCGTGGACTATGGTAACATGTAAGTACAAGGCCCCGTCAAAACCCATGGGACAACGGCACGAGAATTCATGTAGGTGTCTTTTAGTGTCTATCATCATGCCACTTTTAATACATTCCGTACCAAGCTACCCCTTTAAAACCCCGTAATGTATTGTATAGATTATAGATATCAGACTTGCCGAGACCATAGGTACAAGTTGTTCATATAATCAGATTCAGGATGTAAACAAGTGGCATGTAATCAAGTCAAATTATAGCCATGATTCGGTCAAGTCAAGTCATGTTTGCATGTTGATCTTGTTCTAGTGTTCAAGTTCAAGTATACAGATTAGGGTTTGGATTCATGTTTGAACTGTATTGAGTTTGGATTGAATTCAAGCTTGATTTAGAATCAGACTTGAGTCAGACATTTAGAACTGATTTGGATCCTGAATTAAGTTCGGAAGTTATTGGTAACTGCTGCACATGGACGGCAAGATTTGTGTCTTTTTCCAAGACAAAAACTATTGATAACACCGTTAAGTTTTTCTATCTTAAATAGGAAAGCACTCACTTTCTCCGGCTCCCTGAGGCTCAAGAGAATTGATCCCGCTTAAACCCATATTTAATAAGATCCTTAAATGTAATTTTATATAACTCGAGGGGGTTTTATGAAAAATATCTTATATACTTTCAAAATAAATCTTGAGTATTTATTTATATTATTTAGGGTTTCTATAATTGTGAATTTTAAGAATGTGAAGTATTTTAGTGATAATTGTTTAGTTTAGATAGTTCAAGATATTTTAGTATAAAACTTGTCTTTTAGATAACTTGAAGGTATTTTGATGAAACTTGTCATTCTTTTATTTTTTAGAAAATATGGAATTTTATTATATCTTGAAAATATGTGGTTTGATAATATTTATATATTTATAAAAATTAATTTTATTATTAAATAGAAAATCTAATTTTTCTTAAAAATCGTATTAAAAATCTTTCGAGACCGAATGCTCCGTGAGAAGGTCTGCATCTCGCTCTACTTGCCCAAGAATGTGCAATAATCCGCACCATCCAATAGCGGGTCCTCTAAAAAGAGTTGTAGAGACATAATCGCAAAGAGTTTTGATAATACAATTCAAAAAAAACCGGGTTTTTTATAGTTCATGGTATTTTAATGAAATGTTGTATTTGCCACACACATATATTCGAAAGAGTATCGTGCTATGTAAACATGTGTGTGTGTGAGGGGCAGGTCATTAACCCGTGATGTTTTCTAGAGGTATGTACAAACAAAGGAATAAAAATGACGTATATAAAGTTCATGGTATTTTCATGTAAAAGTGAGATTTAAATTATTTAACATGATATTTTAGAGTGAAAGTTGGTTCTAAACATTTATAATAGTGTTACAAATATTATGTAAAAGTTGGATGAACAATATATAATTAAAAAGTGAGATTTTATAGTTTAGAAGATTTATATCGGTATTAACTCCACTTACCGATATTTGTTTTGAAAAGAGATTTTAGAGAAGAAAGGAGATGATAAGAGGGGACTTACTTTTGGATTTTGTTAAGAAGAGAGAGATGAAGGGGTTGAGGTCGTCGTGGCGTCGCGGAGTCGCCGGAAGTTGGTCTTTGGCTAACTCCGCTTGTACTCTTCTTGTACTTAGAAAAATTTAAGGATTTTGGATAGAATTTTTAGAATGAGGAAGGGTTAGGGAATGTGTTGTATTTATAGTGTGGAATTAGAGTTTTGGAATTGAAAGAATAAATTAAAATGCATTAAAATTTGATTTAAAAATGAAATTGAAGTCTCTGTTTCATTTCAGAGAAATCAAACAGTGCAGTGGTAAAGGGATAGGACAAGGATTTTGTGGGCAGAGCACGGGGTCCATTGCTTATGGGGGGGCCGTCCCCGCCGGCCCATTGATGAATCTCGCTGGCCAAAATGTGGGGTTGAGGCTCTGGATTCTCTCCATATGTCCATGTCGCTGGTAATAACATTTTGCATGTGTTTGTTTTTCCTGACTTTTCATTTTTATGTGCGAACTTTTGGGCTTCCAAAAAGTTTAAACGAAAAATCAGAAAAAAATAAAATGTGCCTAAAGAGATTCGAACATAAGTGCTACATCACAATAATGCAAGGTTTTACCAATGAACTACAAGCTATTTCTTGCTATTTTTAAACAAAAATAACTTATAAATTGTATTCAGGTTTGCTATATTAACTTAAAAAAAATTCATATGGTAAAATCAGATCTGTTACAGGAAATGATAGCAAAACTTATATGGGTCCTATCTAACCTCTCTGGTACAGTTTGTACAGGGTCGACTAAAATGGAATTGGATTGAACAATATTTTACCTAGTCACTTTTCTATTCGCTGACCATGTGGGGTGTTAGATACGGGTAATTTAAGAATTTTGAATTTCAAAATCAAACGATCAGCCGAATCATTTGGACATAATTTTTTTTATTTCAAAATGTCAGTAATATGATTTGGAAATCCATATGCATTTCAAATAAAGGAAATTATATTAATCTAGAATAGGTGATGACATGGGGATAATTGGCATCGGGCGACAATGGTAACTCTTGATCTACGGCCGCCGCTGGCCGTCATTGTGAGCAGTTTCCAGTGCGGTGGCCAACGACGGCCATCGACAGACAATCGTCAACAGACAGTTACCGATGACACTACTATAAAGAAGGGTTGCCCCTACGGATTTATCCGTAGGGGCAACCCACTGCCCCTACGGTTATATACGTAGGGGCGAAAAAATACCCCGTAGGTGCAAAGGCCGCAGGTGCAAGTTGAGGCCCTGAACTTGCCCCTACGGTTAAATTTTTGCCCCTAAGGTTATATGTGTAGGTCCAGGTTCCCCTACGGATTAAGCCGTAGGGTATAAGATTTTATATTATTTACGGTTTATTTTAATAAATTACTTGGACCTACGGTTATAGCCGTAGGGGCATGTACTACCCCCTACGGATATATTCGTAGGTACTTTTACGTAGGGGCACAAATTCAGGATTCCTGATATTTGCCCCTACGGATAACGCCGTAGGGCAGTGTCAGTGGCCCCTACGGATATCTCCGTAGGGGCATTCCCAACCCCCTGGCACTGACATCTGGGGGAAATATCAGTTACTGCTGATATTTAGCCCCTACGGATATATCCGTAGGGGTAACATATGTGCCTACGGATTAATCCGTAGGTACATATTGTCTGTAATTTTTTTTAAAAAAGGGGCTGCTTGATTTTTTCCCGCCCTGTGCACAATAATGTATACATCAATCAAATCATATATTGCAGTATTCATAATCACATCTCACGCATATATATAATATACAAAAGAAACACAAAAACTGAATATGATATAAATACAAACCAATATCAATATCGTTTCAAAATGTAGTACAATGTGTATGATATAAATAAATACATGTTTCAAAAAAAAGAACCAAAAATCTACCCTAGCTCAGTCCAGCTCGGTCCTGCTCCTCGGTCAATAAACTCTGCAATTCGTCGCGAGCGGGAGTCTGAGTGGGCGGTGGAGCTACAGGAGCTGTCTGCGGAACCGCAGCCGAAGGAGATGCGTGTGGAGGCTCGGCCGATCTACCCTGTCGCGTCTGGATATAACGTGTGTAAGAAGCGTGTAAGAACTGTTTATTATTCGAATTCGTTTCATTATTAAGTTATTTCGAAACCCTGTTTGGATATCTAGTTTGGAAAAGCGTTGTTTATTTCAATTACATATGTATGTATGATTAATAAAACATAAGTCTACAACCAAATAAGCTCAGGCTATGTACTGATATTGGATATGTTGATATCTATAATATGACATTATATTTTACTATTAAGTAGTATACATACCAGCATCTCATTCAACTCCTGAACGGTGGCCTTCAAGCTCTCCTGTTCCTGCTGGATACGTCGCTAACTGGAGACGGAGGAAGTAACCACCGGGGTGGAGTCCAACCTCATATGGGCCCTGCTAGAGCCCAGTCCTCGGCCTATCTCCAAACCTCCGTGGTGCCGTCCGTGTGCGGCGTCCAGGACTGGGGTCAGCAGCCTCGAATGTTGCCTTCCCCCTAGCAACTGTCAGAACATTATATTTAGCACATACTGGTCTATAAAATTGACAAGAAATACCAAAATCAACAAATTCAAAGCCTTACCTACAGAGATAGAAGATGTGCTCCTCTGGTATCTGCATGTATCAAAATTTGAATAATATTAATTAATTTCAGTACATACATACTAACAAGGTAAACTAGCATATAGCGCTGCTTACACATATGACAGGGAGTGAACAAGCTCTTGTAGATCATCAGGCGCGAATCTAATCTCATCAAGCAGCCCATGATAATGAGTTGGACGACTAAGAGCAAAAGAAATGTGTGTATATTTATGATATAGCATTCTAAATCAATATACATGCCCTATATAATATATAAACATACCTGGAGGAACGGGAGTGGCCTCTGTCCCTGATATGGACGCATCACCAACAACTAGACAATCAAACATTGACAATATAAGTAATTTTGACATAAACAGGCATGGATATCTATAATATTACATTCAAAATGGATATTAGAGAGCGCACCTGCAGTGAGAAGTGGTAAAAGTATCACCCAACTCGGGTGTAATTTACAGAATCAGTTGAGACTCTTAAAAGTCATAGAAGAACCCGACCTGCACAAATCTGATGTATGCTTTCCATTGGACACTAAGAAGTCTCTAAAGGGAAAAGCCTATGTGAAAGCCATCATTAGTTCATATCAGAAGATTGATGCTGAAACAGAGAACGAGAAATGTCATTTTTTTCTTCTTCCGCCACATTACTGTCTTCTCCTTCTGCCACATTACTGTCTTCTCCTTCTTATGATGTTCGCGTGCAAATTCAATGACTATATTGAGAATATGGATTAATAGTGGGTAGGAAAAGTATTTCTCAAATGGTTTTTGCGTCTTAAAACCATAAACTACTAAGTAATGGCATACATAATTTTTTTAGTATAAAGGTTGTTATTTTAAGTTTTCCCTTATAGAGATATGATCTAACTGCATCTATCAACTATAAGTGTGCAGAAAATTATGATAAGAAATCATAAGAAAGGGTCCTAGCCATGCATAACCTTGAATCTACATACCAAATCATGCAAAAGCATGCACTTATTGTCACCTTGCCTTAGAATATAAAATATCTTGGAAGACTATAAGCGAGCATTTAAATCTTAATAGCTTTTGACTTCAACATATATTTTTCTCAAGTACCATGAAATATACTTGCTCCGTATAAACCGTTTTCAGGAAGATGGATTAATAATGACAAATTATCCATTGTGGCTCACTAGGTTAGCATTTTCTCTTCTATTGACCATCTTTCTAATCTGCTTGGTAAATTTATTCGGAACCGGCTGCGAATCATTAAAAGACACGCATAAGAAAGAAAACTAAAATACAGATATATAGCATACCGATACATCGAAACTTCATACTTGCGATGGCAATCCAGAGATATTTATTTCTACACACGTGGTGCGCGTGCGAATGCGTCAGGCATCATGGACAAATATTTCAGAACATGGAAAGTATTATTCGTATAAAGTAATTAAAACTTTTAAACACCTTGGGTAGATATTTTCTTAGTTGATGCAATCATATCATGAGGACTAAATTTAAGCTATTATACATATGCTTATGTATTTTTCTAATCTAATATATCACACACACAGAGAGAGAGAGAGAGAGGGGGGAGAACACCAGGTAGATAGAGAAATCAGGTAGCAGGATCCTGAAGAAATGGAGTCCATAGCATTGCTCATCATCATCATCCATGATCCCTTTGATAATATTTTTTCAAAGGGATCACGGATGATGATGATGAGCAATGCTATGGACTCCATTTCTTCAGGATCCTGCTACCTGATTTCTCTATCTACCTGGTGTTCTCCCCCTCTCTCTCTCTCTCTCTCTCTGTGTGATATATTAGATTAGAAAAATACATAAGCATATGTATAATAGCTTAAATTTAGTCCTCATGATATGATTGCATCAACTAAGAAAATATCTACCCAAGGTGTTTAAAAGTTTTAATTACTTTATACGAATAATACTTTCCATGTTCTGAAATATTTGTCCATGATGCCTGACGCATTCGCACGCGCACCACGTGTGTAGAAATAAATATCTCTGGATTGCCATCGCAAGTATGAAGTTTCGATGTATCGGTATGCTATATATCTATATTTTAGTTTTCTTTCTTATGCGTGTCTTTTAATGATTCGCAGCCGGTTCCGAATAAATTTACCAAGCAGATTAGAAAGATGGTCAATAGAAGAGAAAATGCTAATCTAGTGAGCCACAATGGATAATTTGTCATTATTAATCCATCTTCCTGAAAACGGTTTATACGGAGCAAGTATATTTCATGGTACTTGAGAAAAATATATGTTGAAGTCAAAAGCTATCAAGATTTAAATGCTCGCTTATAGTCTTCCAAGATATTTTATATTCTAAGGCAAGGTGACAATAAGTGCATGCTTTTGCATGATTTGGTATGTAGATTCAAGGTTATGCATGGCTACGACCCTTTCTTATGATTTCTTATCATAATTTTCTGCACACTTATAGTTGATAGATGCAGTTAGATCATATCTCTATAAGGGAAAACTTAAAATAACAACCTTTATACTAAAAAAAGTATGTATGCCATTACTTAGTAGTTTATGGTTTTAAGACGCAAAAGCCATTTGAGAAATACTTTTCCTACCCACTATTAATCCATATTCTCAATATAGTCATTGAATTTGCACGCGAACATCATAAGAAGGAGAAGACAGTAATGTGGCAGAAGGAGAAGACAGTAATGTGGCGGAAGAAGAAAAAAATGACATTCCCCGTTCTCTGTTTCAGCATCAATCTTCTGATATGAACTAATGATGGCTTTCACATAGGCTTTTCCCTTTAGAGACTTCTTAGTGTCCAATGGAAAGCATACATCAGATTTGTGCAGGTCGGGTTCTTCTATGACTTTTAAGAGTCTCAACTGATTCTGTAAATTACACCCAAGTTGGGTGATACTTTTACCACTTCTCACTGCAGGTGCGCTCTCTAATATCCATTTTGAATATCGATAATATTACATTCAAAATGGATATTAGAGAGCGCACCTGCAGTGAGAAGTGGTAAAAGTACCACCCAACTAGAGTGTAATTTACAGAATCAGTTGAGACTCTTAAAAGTCATAGAAGAACCCGACCTGCACAAATCTGATGTATGCTTTCCATTGGACACTAAGAAGTCTCTAAAGGGAAAAGCCTATGTGAAAGCCATCATTAGTTCATATCAGAAGATTGATGCTGAAACAGAGAACGAGAAATGTCATTTTTTTCTTCTTCTGCCACATTACTGTCTTCTCCTTCTGCCACATTACTGTCTTCTCCTTCTTATGATGTTCGCGTGCAAATTCAATGACTATATTGAGAATATGGATTAATAGTGGGTAGAAAAAGTATTTCTCAAATGGCTTTTGCGTCTTAAAACCATAAACTACTAAGTAATGGCATACATAATTTTTTTAGTATAAAGGTTGTTATTTTAAGTGCGCGTGCAAATTCAATGAAAGTTAGATTTGAGAATACCCATGTATGAGTTGTATTCTATATATGTGTGTTTCGATTTATGATTTCGCTTAAGTATAGGGTTGTTTTTACTTAAAGAAGTATCACCATCTACTATATATAAAAAAATATAGCAAACTAGGATTGGTATTCAAATCCCAGTCCAGATTGGTATTCAAAATTTATATAATTAGTTTGTGATCCACATCATTTGATTCGTTGCTTGAGGCATCAATGTAGGCACAAATATCGGCGACGAGGAACTTGACGAGGAAGAACGAGGGCGGTGGCGGGCTGAGAACGGAGGGCGCGCGGTGGCGACGAAGAGAAAATTGGAGACGCGGGAACGAGAGAAAATTTTGGGAACGAGAGGGAAAGATATCGAGGCGTATATTGGTATCGATGGGAATATGAAGGTTTCATATTATCATCGAGTATCATATATTGGTTTTAACCTGAATATCTTGAGTCGCTCTCTAATTATGCGTTTGTTGTGCATTCGTGTTGTATGTGTAACATGATTTTAAACCATTGAGATCAAGATTGATAGGACTGATCATCCTACATTGCAATAGCATTCATCGACCAAAAACTATTATTGCAATGGTATTCATCTATAACAATCAACAATTAAAACTACAAATGTAGGATACTGATATCATAAAGCGTTATACGCAACATTGATAGAACTGATAAATAAAAAAACGAAACACAAACCGTATTAAGATTTAACAACTTTGATTATGTCATATACGCGGGCCGATATTTTCATATTAGCCAATAGGCAAAAATAGATTGCGGTCTGGATATGGCATATTGGCAGATGTTACCTATATGCATAAATCTTATGTCTAATGACCATAAGATTGTCGGAGACAGTTTTGATGTTTTGTGGGTTTGGTTTTATACTTGGGACAATCCAATGTTGACACACACACATAAATAACAAATTAAAGTAAACTAACTAAGAGGCATGTTTGAGTTTTATACTGGGATCACAAATAGCATGATGGCTGCAAACAGGTTGCTTGAATACTTGCAGACAATCCAATGTTGCCTCGCCATTTCTATAAATTTTAAACTCCCTGGAAAATTATCATCACTCAGGATTACTTTAGGGCCAGTTTGGCTGCTTCTTGCTTGTGATTCAACATTCAGCTTTTTGTTGATTTGGAACTCAGAGAGTGTTGCAAAACAACTCCAAAACTAAATAAACCTCAAACTAGCTACAGAGAAGGCAAACAGCAAACCCCATGAAGTTTGGCTTTCAAGGGTTTTCCCACTAAAATACACTTAGATGCAGCACTTTAAGGAAGCTTGCAGCAATATAAAAACTTTTAGGTAGTTTAGTGAAAAACTGCAGTGCTTCAAGATTGTTTAAGTTTTATGTGTGCTTAAGCTGTCATACAGAAATTATCGTTGCAAAAATGTTCGCAACCCTAGCTTTTCCAGCAACGATACTGGAATACGAGCCTCTGATATGCCAGCTTAGGAATCAAAATAAGAAAGAGATTTGGGGTTATCCTAAGTCCAAAGTCAAACGGGCTCGAGAAATATATAAACCCAAAAAAATGACTGCATAAAGATCTCATAAAGATGAAAAGGATGTTATGCAAGCTCTGAACAAATCTTGAACGGAACTTTCACAAGAATTTACAATACCCGACCAGAATCCAATCCTGAGTTTGATGAAGCTTCAGGCCTTCAGCTTCCCCACAGAAAATAGTTAGGGCAAACCCTTTGCAAAACCATAGCTTTCATGCAGAGATGACGCTCAGAACATGCCAGCTTCCAAACACATTGAATAATACATAATCTCCCATACTCTCTCTCTCTCAATCAGACAGTTTATATTTGGATTTGAATTTAGGAAAAGAAATAAGATGGCTACAAACCAGCTTGCCTCGCCAATCTCATAACTATAAAGCTCATAAAAGTGGAAGCTTGAGGGCAAGCCATCATCGCCTCCATTCAATTGAAGCCAAATCATCCACAAAAAATAGAAATAAATATAATAATTGATCGATAGGCAAAATTGCAAGAAACCTATTCAGATTTTTGCATGAAAAAATAAGAGATGTAAAATAAGTAAAAGATCACCAAATGAAATTATCCCATCACTTGAACCCCCTCTCAAGACATTTTAGCAAAAATTCCCCCAGTAATTTTCTTCGGTTTAACCGTTTTATATCATAGAAGAAAGATAAATTTCAAATGTATATACATGCATACACACACACACATCATATACACAGTTTTTGAATGTTGCCAGAATTTCAACGGTAATTCTAGATTTTTCCAAACTCTGAAGGCTTCACAAAAATTTTAACTACAGATAATAATATGATTGAAGAGATCAATCACCAATTTTTTAATGAGGATCAACTGAAACCCCAAACAGAGCATGCAAATTACAAAGATCCCAAAACCCCGCGTGGCCCAGCCCCAGCCCCCAGCCCCAGCCCAACCCTAACCCCAGCGAGGCCAGCTAAACCCCAACACCAACCCTAAGGCAAACCCTAACCCCAGCCCCACCCCAGCAGCAGCCGAACCCCAACCCTAACCCTACCCTGACCCCGACCCCGACCGCGACCGCGACCCCGACCCCTGCCCAACCCCAACTCGCGCGCGCAACCCCAGACCCAGCCATGAACCCTAAGCCCAAAATAATCCAAAAATTCTTTAATTTACCTCGAGATTTACTCACCTGAACGGCTGCTGCTGGGGCTGGGGCGACGACCTGAACCGCGGTGGCGACGAGAACTGCGGTGGCGACGAAACCGGCGGTGGCGACGAGGAGAACGACGGTGGCGACGACGGCGTGGCGATTTGGGGATTTTTCTCGCGCCCGATCGAGAGAGAGAGAGAAAGTGAGCGTAGGCGATCGGTCTGGGGTCTTAATAAATCGATATTTACTTGCCCCTACGGATATATCCGTAGTTCCTTTGTTTGCGCCACCGTAGGGGCAAACACCAAATTAAGAATTAATTTTTTAATTCTTGAACGTCAGTGCCCGTAGGGGCAATCCTTTAGCCCTACGGAGTAATCCGTAGGGCCAAGTAAAATATGCCCCAACGGATAATTCCATCCGTAGGGGCAACCCCCTATTTTACTAGTGTGATGGCTTTGGCGGACCGCAGTTGTCGGTAACAGCGGTCATTGGCCACGGTCATCGATGAGCAGTTTCTGGTGTGGTGGCCGACGGTGGTCATCGATGGACGATCATCGGCCGGCAATTACCGGCGACGGTCATTGTGGGCTACGGTGGTCGGTGACAGCAATTATCGGCAGCGGGTTTTTGCCGACAATGGTCGATGGTGGACGGTTACCGACAATGGTAACCGGTGGGTGGTCATCATCAATGAGCTGCTGTCAGCGACAGTCCCAGTGGGTGATCATTGTCGACGAGTGGGTACTGAGATAGTCGACAATCAACGAACGGCAGCGACATCGACGGTCGACTGGTCTAGTGCAGTGGTCGGCGGCAGCAAACTGTAGTGGATAGATATTAGTCGATGGAAGCAGCTATAGTCGGTTGCCGACAACGATCGGTTGTCGATGAACATTTACCGATAATTATCATTGGCGTGCGGTTGATGGAGACAGTCGTCGACGGCAGGTTTCAGCTGCAGTCGGCGGTTGACGATGGGCGGTTCTCGATTGCTAGCGGTCAGCGACGGCGGACTGGAGGTTGCAATCATCAATAGGCCGCATGGGGCAGATGTCGATCGGCTACGGACGGTTGCCAACAACGATTGCCGGCATGTACATGTTGGAGAAGGTGTGCGGATGGTTTTTCTTCTGGGATAGATCTTTATTCCATTGAAGTTTATTTTATTTTATTTTTTTAAAAAAAAAAGAGAGAACGGAATCTCAGGTGCTATATGAGGAAATTTCCTCCTCGAAAAAAATTCAAACCTCCACAAATTTTTTCGACGATCGGCCACCACCATCTTCATCGAGCAAGATATGCATACACCAAATTTGATGAGAATCCAATCATCCTTTCACCGTTGATTTTGTGATGTAAAAGTACAAAAAAAATGTTTACTATCGGAAAACGGTTAATTTTGCACCCACAAAATCAACGGTGCAAGGGTGTTGGATTATCATCAAATTTGATGTATGCACATCTTGCACGATGAAGATGAAGACGGCGGTGGCCGATCGTCGAAAAAATCGGTGGAGGTTTGAATTTTTTAGAGAAGGAAATTTCCTCCCGTGACATCTGAGATACCGTTTTCTCTTTTAAAAAAATTTATTTATACATTAAGAAATCTTTTATAATTCAACTTCACACCTACAGAAAAGCCAACCTGTTTCAAAAAATAGCCAAAATACTAAATAGTGAAATAGCCAAGTGGAAATATTATATTCCCCCCTCTCTTTGGCTTAGTTGGCCATTTTAATTACCCCAACCAACCCCGATTGAAGGGGATTAAATTAAAATCGCTATCCAGAATCTAGCTTAACATGCATTTTTCTATGGAGACTTTATTTTTTCTTATTTTAAATAATTGACTTGACTTCATTATATGCATGCACATGGATGTGTTATGTTGGAAATATTATAGAAAGACTAATGGAATTACATCAACCAATCACCAGATCCCTTGGATGAATTGATTGTTCATTGAATTGAATTGGTGATGGTAATCAATAAAAATGAAGCATGCATACATGCATCCAATTGGAGAACTCTGTAATTTGTTATCTTGCCAGCTTCCCACCAACACAGGAGCCAACGTGCTCCAATAAATACCATATAGTATAGTAAATACCCTAGTGGGCATATTATATATATTCCCTCAGTCTCTCTCTCTCTCTCTGCCAAATTAAAACTTTGTAATTACTTCAACCAAGTCAGAGAGAGAGAGAGAGAGAGAGAGAGAGAGAGAGAGGAATGGCAGATGATTTAGAAGCAGGGTCTCCATCTCCAGATTCATACCCATCTCCAACTAGAGCTTCCCGGAGCTTCGATAAACAACCGTCGGGGGCGTTGGCATATATCGATCCCCCAGAACGACTTGCACGAGAAGCTAAAGCTCTTGATTTAATCTCATCTGCTCTTAGAACAGAGGCTCGGCGCGTCTCTTCCCACCATTTAAACCCGTCAGGCACCATCCACAAGGTCCCCTCCTCTCTCCGCGGCGCCGACGATGCCGCTTACACTCCAAAGCTCGTGTCCATCGGCCCTTATCACTTCCAAAAAGAAGATGCAACCCCTATAGAATCAAAAGAAGATGCTAAAAAGATCAAGGGGGGACTTAGAGTCTTCGAAGACGTGAAGCTGAAGTACCTTCTTGATCTTATCCTACGGGAGCCCGTAGGGTCGCCACCATATATGGAGACCTATGTCGGAGTTGTGAATGAGCTTTCCGATAAAGCCATGGAACAGTACTCGGAGAAGAACGAGGCGGGCAATCCGGAGTTTGTGAAGATGATGATGCTCGATGGATGCTTCATCCTAGAGTTTCTGATAAAGTTGTTTCTTAATGAGAATGATAGACAGATGAACGCCGTTATGTCGAAACTGCCGACGCTCAGAAATGATTTGCTGCTGGTGGAGAACCAGATCCCTTTCTTCGTCCTTGAGGAGCTGTTCAAGACTTCCCAGATCCGAGGCCTATACGACGTCTCCTTCATCGAGCTCGCGCTATTCTTTTTCATCGGGGATAAAGATGAAGCGCATTTCACCGCAAAGACACTCAGCAACATATCCAAAGAAGAAGAAGAAGAAGAGGAGGGATTTCATCACCTCCTCCACCTCTACCATACAGCACTAAAACAGCCATCGGAGAGACGCTTCGACTTCACGTTGAAGGAAAAGGTCCGTCGGTTAATTTCGGATCTGATTCAATCCAATCGCTTCCTTCAGTCGAAAATATTTCGTTTCCTGTGTTGGCCTTTCAAGAACTTTTATGTGTATATGATAATGATTTTGGGTTGGATTATAAAAATCCTACTGGCGCCGTTCATGTTTATCAAGAAGATGCTCAATTGGGTAGTCAAAAATTTGAGCAACGGAGAACCGCCGCGCCAACTGTTGTCAACGGAGATCCCAAACGCTTGCTATCTTCGAGACATGGGATTTAAGTTAAGGAAGAAGAACGCCATGGAGTACAATTTCATGCATGTGACACACATCGGGAACAAAATCAACATCCCGGTGACGCACATTCACGAAAACATGTTTGGTCCCTTGCAGAATCTCGTAGCATTGGAACAATGCTCTAGCAAGTATGGCAGAGATTTTACGGCGTACGTAACTTTAATGGACAACCTCATGGACACAGAAGCGGACGTCGCCTTGCTCCAAGAGAGCGGTATCATCGTCAACAAATTGACCAGTAACCAGAGAGTGGCTGATTTCTTCCATGACCTGAGCAAAGATAGCTACCTCGACAGCGACAGGCATTATCTTGCTTCTTTGTTCAAGGATGTGAATGACTACTGCCAGCATAGCTACTACAAGGTACAATTCTACCGGTGGAGGAAGAGGTTCATCCCTGACTATTTTACAAACCCATGGGCTATCCCTTCAATGAGTGCGGCCTTCATCCTCCTCGCTCTCACTTTGCTGCAGACTATTTACACGGTCTATCCCTATTATAATCCGCGTAATTAGTAGCTGTTTGCTCTAATTATGTCTTGTGCCATGCTATACCGAAGCCATTAATTTTTCTTATGGAATAATGGTGGATTATGTTTGCCGTCCTCTAGATTGTAATTTCCGCCAGTTGTATGCATATGGTTTGCCATCAATATTTACTAGCGTCGACTTCTCTATTTCTCTGAATATCGCAGTAATATCAATTGTTTTGTTTTGCCATTGAGGATTTTTTCCTTTTGTTTTTTCCTTGTACATGATGCAAATAGGATTTGAATCCTAAACTTTCTGCTTAATTAACTGCAATGAGGCTTTACCGCTAAGTTTGTTCTTGAAAATCTTTTTTTTAAGTTGGCATCGTCCGCTCAGTTGGTATGGGCATCTCCTCTTATGGGGAGAGTGTGGGGTTCGAACCCCTTGAACCCAGGAGCCGAAGTGGCTAAGTTTGTTCTATAAAATCTATTTTTTTAAGTTGGCATCACCCAATGAGCAATAGCTTAGCGGGGTTCGAACCCCATGAACCCTAGGAGGCGAAATGATCACAAATTAACGCTTTCGGGCAAACTCGTGGGTCTTCTGGGTGCGTGTGTGTTAGGTGTTTGTATGTGATGTGTGCATGGCTGTGTTTGTCTCTATTGTACGCATATGTTAGGGCTTACGGGCTAGTGCCAAAAAAAAGATGGCATCAAAATTGCCCACTTAGAAGTTCAAACTAAGCATTGCTGTCGACAAGGTAAGTGATTTGAAATTTTTAGTTAACAAGATCTAGAGTATAATTAGCCATCTGTTTTTATTGACAAAACGGATCTAGATTGTCTCTTACATTATAGCACCGGAGAGTCCAGTAAAATCAAAATGAAAACGGATATAGAACTCGACGTTACCAATCAAGATGCATGCTCGTTGACCTTAAGAACAGGCTCTTCGTCCCTCAAAAAGAGTTTCTAGACTGCAAGTTGATGGTCTATTGTTCAGGATTCAATGTTCGCTTCGTCATAGATGCGCGCTCATGTACAACGATACATAAACCAGCCTTCTCTCTATTTGAACTCTTATGAAGATTTAATGGATTATATAAAGCGAGGGATGTCCGAAGATTACTTGATTAATAGCAGTTAATATATATGAATCAAAAACAGTAATATAACTCTTGAATCTAGCATTTTACCAAATTAATGAGTGAAAAATCATATGACGCAATTCACCCTTGAGTGATGACAATGTTTCATGACCAATATTTCATAGCAATCTTCCGATAGAGAGACCAACGGCCTTAATTGCTCGATTCCTCCATCTAAATCATGTATATGCCTTTCTCTTGGAATACCTGCAAGTATAGAGACACAATAAAAATTAATACACACACACACACACATATATATATAATAAGTAATATGACAAGTAAATAGTTTACAAGAATACAAGGAATTTATGTGCAGATGATGGTGAAGCACCCAAGGAGAATGTGAGAGAAAATGAGGGCTCTAAGATTGCATTGGATTAAATAGCAGTCATTTTCCTGAAAACAAATTAGTTGTCATCTCAGACTTGGTGAAAGTTTGTTCATAACAAATATGAAGATGCCACAGTTAGAACTGAGCTAGGAATTATATAAGACTTCATAGTCAAGATTGGTAATATATTTCTAAAATGGAAAGGAGGATACATCAGTTTAGAAAGAAAAGATTATTGAAGGTCTTTGTTTTTTTATAATTTTTTTTTGAATGTATCCTAAACATGATAAAATTCAGTTATAATTCTCGGAGGAATCTAGCTCATCTTTCTGCCATACACGCTATTTCGCACACTTGTGAAGCATGGGCTAAAACTTGTGGAACTTCCGTGCTTAATGTTGGAAATCGATGATAACTTGAGCACTATAAAGTTTTCTACATAACACAAGAATTTTCTAGAATATTCTAAAGTTTTCTAGAATGAAAAAAATTCTCTAGAATGCCCTCGATCTATCATCTAGATACTTAGAGAGAATGTTCATGGATAGCATCTAGAACCATGATTATTCTAGCTTAAGATCATGTCTAAAAACTTCTACCTTATGCTTCATAGTTAGAAGCTCTAAAAATATCTTAAACTAGAGAATTCATATGAGGTTTAGAAAAAGAGGACGAATTCTTCAAGCTGTAACCTAAGTAATCAAGCTTCAACATCTAAAGTTGTTGCAGATAATAAGCCCCAACAACTGCTACTACATAGACGAATTCACGATCAAGGCCCAACAACTACAGCTAAGCAATCAAGTTTCAACATGTAAGTTGTTGGAGATAAGAAGCTCCAACAACTACTACTAGTAAACGAATTTTCTATCAAGCTCCAACAACTTCTACTAAGCAATCAAGCTTCAACATCTAAGATGTCGGGGATAAGAAGCTCCAACAAGCTCCAATCACGCTTCAACATTTATTCCGCCTTTTCTCATGTTACAAATGTGCTCGCCATACATTAACGTCCATTCGTCATACTGTAAAGTTTAGCCATTATATTTATCTATTTCAATAAGATATAATCCTTGCATTTTAGTTTCAATCCCCTAAAAATTTTCTAGTATACATGTTCCGCTATGATTTCAAATTATCTTAAGGGTAAATTTTATAAATCACCATCAAACTTTCAACGTTCTTTGGATAGCAGCACTGAACATTAAAATCGCCATAAACCCCATTTAGATGGTAGTTTTGTCATTGGATATAAGGGTATTTTAATCGAAATATACCATATTGGAGTTATTAAGTCTATGGAAAAAGGTCATTCTTGGGTTATTTAATCCATTACTGCCTTAAACGAGTTAACAAATCTAGCATTTTCAAGCAACATTCCTAGTTCAAGTGGGGTTCATGGTATTTTGAAAGTTTGATGGTGCTCTCTCAAAAACTTTGAAAGTTCGATGGTGCTTTATAAAATTTATTCTTTAGATAATTTGTCACTACTCTGAACCATATTGATAACATATAACATAACATAAATATTATCAGTACTATGATGCCCGGGCGCTTCCCAAAATGCGGAATACGGAGAGCAACGAAAGCCAACCGTGCTACCTACGGTAAGAAAAGATCCTTCCATAGTCACATAAAGGCTGTCTAGCTAACCTGTCAAAGATAATATCCAACAACAGGAAAGATAACACCGATAATCATGCTGCAACGAAATCACAATGAATACTAAAAATAGACCCACCAGATAATCCAGACAAATAAAAATCCAATACAATAGATTCGAAATAAAAACAAAATCCGAAAAGATACATAAGCCCTAATGTCCTACAAGGACGCACATGCTAAATACTAACTGAAAAGAAATAAATCTACGGGCTACTGATATTCGGCAAAGTCCTGATAACCGCTCCGATCCTGCTCAGCCTGAAAATCTGCCTCTAAACCTGAGATGGCAAATCTCAGAAATGTCAGAACATCTGAGCAAGTACTTAACGTATAAGGTGTATATGTGGTATGATAACATGAATATATGAGTGTAGTGAAGCCCGTGTACGTAAGTAGAAATAGATGTGTATGTATGCATTAAACTATGAAACAAGCATGTAAACCGGTCAAGTCATAACCTAACTGGTCACTAAAAGGTAATCTATCATATCATGAGTTCGAGTGTATGCGTCAACCTCTGCAGAAATATTCCTAACCCAAGAGTAGGGTCCCAGGGGTTAGAAAATACGGGCTCAAATGTGGAATGAACAAGCGACCGATATAGCCCGATAATAACATACGACCGATATTGCCCGGTACGAACTATAATAACATGCGACCGATATAGCCCGGGCTCCAGGGCTAGGAAACACGAGCCGAAATGTGGAATGAACAAGCGACCGATATAGCCCGGTACGAACTGTAATAACATGCGACCGATATAGCCCGGTACGAGCTGCCGGCATGGGACTCCTGAGATCCTGTTGTACGAACGCACACTCAAACTATCCCAACCCCCGCGTATCTATAGCTAACATGGTAATAAATTCAATCACAATATAGAATTCTGACTGGATAGGAAGACGTGATAAATCACGATGATAGTACAGTATGGTAAACATATAAGTACGAGTAATTGTTTCATTGCATAAATGTTCAGCATTCTAATTAGTGATATCGTTTTAATATAAGAAAACAGAAATCGTGAACATGCATGTCATGTCAAGCAGGTCGATGATAATAGTCTCAAGTAGTATGTCAAATACAGTCAATATAATATGACGGTATCAATAATGTAAACAATAATCTAAATGAATTTACAAGCATCTCCATTTAATATCCGGATTTATTATTGGGAAGAATAATAAACTAAAATATGGATTTAAAATATTAATGTGATTAATGGGTGTTCCAGAAATTCTAGGGTTTTCATTTCATGCATGATGAATATAAGGTTTCATTTAACAACGTATGGTTTGATTGTTAATAAAAACACAAAACACAATATATAAAATTAATACCAAGGGTATTAAAACACAATCAATATAGTTATCTTATATAAATGCACTTAAGCGTTCCGTTTCTTACTATTAGTAACAATAAATAATTTCTTGATTTTATTATATATTGTATATTTATTTTCTTGCTGTTACAATGATCCGATTATATATATATATATATATATATATATATAATTTAATTATATATATATATATAATTTAATTATATATATATATATATATAATTTAATTATATATATATATAATTAAATTATATATATATATAATTAAATTATATATATATATATATATATATAATTTAATTATATATAATTTAATTATATAATTTAATTATATATAATTTAATTATATATATATATATATTAAATTATCTTATATAATTTAATTATATATAATTTAATTATATATATATATATAATTTAATTATATATATATATATAATTTAATTATATATATATATAATTTAATTATATATATATATATATATAAAATTTAATTATATATATATAATTTAATTATATTATGTAAGCTATATTATATATATATATATATATATATATATATATATATATATATATATTTAATTATCCTGAACTACTGTTCACTAAGCATTATATTATGTAAGCTATATTTTACAAAGATTCAACAAAAAATAAAACCGAATTGATTATTTAACCTAATGAAATGATAACTCATGTATACTAATTAAAACTTATATCAACTATGCAAATAAGTCTAAATATAAGTTATATATATGTGAGTAACATGTAAACTTATGTGAGCAGTATAAAACTAAGGTTTTCATCATGTATATAATAATTATGTGGTGTTGTAGTGAAATTGCACGATAATACAATTTTCATTCAAATATTATATACCAAGAATTTATCGCGATATTTGCCGATATTGCATCGGATAAAAAAAAAGAGTATTTGCCTCGGAGACGGATAAACACGACGACACGAAGCACAACTTCAAGTTTTGATGGCTCGGCTAATTTTGAAGAAGAAATATTGTGATAGGAAAGAGAGAGAAGGTTGATTTATATGAGAAGGAAAGAGACGATAATAATTAGGTTGTTATTTATAAGGAAGAGAGAGATGTTGTTAAAGATCGGAGAGAGAGATTATTATAATTGGAGAGAGAAAGAAATATTCTAATGAGATGAGATTTGGGTTTGATTTATAAAAGAAAGATATGATAGGTTATATACTTGTAAAAGATATTAGAAAAGTTGTATATACACATATTAGTTTGTATATAGTTAGGATAATAGAAAAGTATATGTATATACATATATTAGTATATAGTAAAAATATATGTAGATATGTATATAGTTATGGGTTCGTTGAAATAAATATAATTAATTGTTATATATATATAGGATTTTAAGATATCAAACAAATAAAATATATTTTCATTTAAACTATTATATCAAAATATCTTCAATTATATATATATATATATATATATATATATATATATATATAGGTTTGTGAAAAAAGAATTAGAGAGAGAGAGAGAGTAGATTTGAGAGAGAGAGAATCTGCTGAGAGAGATTAGATTGGATTGGAGAGAGAGAGAGATTTTGTTAAGGAATATATATATATATATATATATATATATATATATATATATTGAGGTTTGGTGAAATATAGTTAGGGATATAGAAAAATAAATGCAGATGGAATAGAATATGAAGAGAGAAATCTGTTGCGAAAGATAATTGTTTGGAAAGAGAAAGAAAATAGTATTGGTTTTAAAAGAAGAGAGAATTATCAGGTGAAAGAGAGATAAGATCAAGATGAGAGATAAATGGTGATTGGAGAGAGAAAATTGAGTTATTAGTCTAGAAAAAAAATTTATATGGTTAAAAGATTGAACAGAGACTCTCATGACCTGTCAAAACTAAATATTTTAACTAAATAAATATCGTTAAACAAACTATCTTATAAATAAGATTTAAAAAGAGGTAAAATCTTGTACATATTTATTGTTTAAAAAAATACCAAACAAAATATCTTTTGTTTAAATTATAATACTAAAATATAAATATGGTTACAAAATAGTGTTAAACATATAAATATTTAAATACTAATAATATTCCTATTTGACAAACTTGAAAAACCATAATTATATGCACATATCTTAATTATAAGTATTAAATTCCAAGTTATAATAATAATAAAACAAAACCCAATATATCCAAAAAGAAAAAGAACGTATGATCGGACTTGTAGTTCAACATAAAATTCTATATATAATTTATATTCTTTTTACACTTATAAAGTGAGGATTGTCATTAGGTCGATGGGAAGATGTTAAACTATATCAAACTTTTCCATTGAGAATTGTTTCATTTTGAACCCTTGTTTTAATAGGAAAGGGCAGATAATTTTGATGAAGTAGACTTTTACATTTATTCTAGAAACTCTACAAAGTTCCAAAAGAATCCGATTGGTGGGATGGAATTTAGGAAGTGTGACTTCTCATAATTCACTTTTCTCGCTTCTTAATTCTATTTGAAGCTTTTGTATATAAGAATTATTATTTTTTAATTTATTATTTTGAAATCAACTCCCTCGGAGATCGAGCTTGGGATCTCTCACGTTGGAGAGGAAATCAATACCAAGTGAGCTAAGCCCGTTGATTACGAATTATTTATTGTTACTCCAAGAAACAAATTTTCCAAGTTTAAATTTCAATTCTTTTGACATGTTATAGTCAAGAATGAATGCATACGAGTGTGATGCTCAATAAGCACTAGAAAAAATATATTACAAGATTGATTTGATCTTTGGAACCAAGAATTTCCGAATTACCTATTTGCAAAAGGCTTGGTTTGATTTTCATATAATTAATCTTAGACAAGAATGGCTCGAGATCTCTTCTTTATCATCTAAACATGATTTATAAGCTGAACTAATTACTCGAACATAACCAATCTCTTGAACAAAGATTCCTAATTGAGGTGCTCTTAAGTTGCTCAATTAATTGATAATCCAAATGAAAGACACCCATCTAGAATAAACTAATCATTTTGCAACCATAATATAGCAATGCCCAGAAATCAAAACAATAGAGCAACCCAAAAAAACCACCATTAACTTGGTAAATGAGAGACACCCAGATGAAATAAAAGAATGAATATATATTAACTAGACATGCATCGAAGGTATGTGTGTATAAACGAAAAGAGAAGAGAAGAAAAAGTACCTCCTTTCCTTTGATTTTCTTCGCTTTGATGCGCTAAAGGCTCAACTTTCAGCCTATCTTTGAGCGAGTGGAGGTAAAAAGAGAGAAGCGAGAAAAACCCCACCTTTGTTTTTTTTCCCCCTTTCTTCCTCCTCCCTTTTTCCCCCTTTTTTTCTTAGCAATAAAAAATGCAATATTTATTGTAATTGAAAAGGTTTGAACTTTATTACCCCTAGTTATTATTGTATGAGGTTATTCCACTTCAACAAAATTAGTCTTTCTATTGATGCGAAATACTTCTTAAGTTCTAAGAAGAAAACATCCAATATGAACAAGCCGACCATTTAAAGCACTTGTCACTGTGGCATATGCTTAAAAATTGTCATGAAGCAATCTAGCCTCCACCAACACCAAGTCATAAAGTTGTCAGCTTATATGTATCATCATGTTGCCCTAAGCATGACTCCAAGGCGGAGGTTATATTAGACGGTTGTCCTATCTGAATCAAATGAATTTGCTCTATCGGTATGCAGATGCAAACCGTGGTTTAGGAAACCTTGTGTGTGATCCCAATGAAAATTTTCAAGGTTCAGGCCTACTTAGATATCAATTTTCAAGGTTCAAGCTAATCACAAATCAGTTATTTAAATATCAATTCCAGTATCATAACTCCATGATCTGAATCCATATAAATATTTTAAGTGGAGAAATCACAGAATTTTGAGATTACCACATCCCTAGTTTAAGGGTAGTTAATTAATTTGTTTATATAATTCATAGGATAGATCATATCCCTGCATCCCTAATAATGCAAAGGAGACGAAGTTCTGGTTTCATGCCCCAGGATCTCATCTCTGATATCCTCTCAAGGCTCCCGGTTCAAACTCTCCTCTGTTTCAATACCTGCTGCAAATCTTGGCATGCCTTAATCTCGTCGCCCCATTTCGTCTCCTCTCACCACAACAAAGCAAAGCGCCGCCGCCGCGGCCTTCAACTTGCTATAGTCCCTGTCCTCGAACCCGGCGAACGAGATGTGATTGTGTACAGATAACAGCTGGGGATACATAAAGCCACCCTTGTTCTCAAGTCTCCGCTTGTTACCGTCCAAAAGCATCTTCCAAGGCCCTCACATTGCAATGGGCTCCTCCTGATCCCCACCACCGATGCTCATCTGTTTGTGTGTAATCCGAGTACGAGAGAGGTTATTTCCTTGCCTAAAGGGAGCCATAATTGTCTTTTCCCACCTCTGACAGGTTTGGCTACGACCATAGTCTATGGATATATGAAACTAGGAACACTACTGTAAACTTTAAAAGGCCGACTAATCCGCGTTTAAATCTTCGGAAAATCCACCATTATTATAGTTTTGCAAGTTTCAGTTGTCAACCTGTCAAGGTTTAAAACGTATTGTCAGATAGCATTGGTTTCAAAATTATTATTGCTTTCCTACATACAAACACCAATTTCATTATAAACGACCAGTGTTTTCGGAACCTGTGTTGCCAAACGAGGCATTGGAGGTGCTTTTAGGTGTAATACAAAACTCAAAAGGTACAAAAGAGACTCTAACTTGCAATATATATCTGTCCTTACAGGTCAGGTTTCGGTTTCGTCCCTTCCACAGGACGTTTTCTACCTATCGTTCCACGGTGCATCAAGGACCTGCAGCATGGGCTTCCAAGTTTTAACCCTAGGAGTCGATTCCAGTTGGAGGGACATTGAGGATCCGCCTTACCCCATACTAGTCTTGATGCCTGCAAGTGTAGATGGCGCCATCTATTGGAGGATCAACACACAATACGGGCTCTCCACAATACATCGAGAGGTTTAAAGTGATTCTTCCTCCTCGTTCGTGTACCTCTTTGGAGACCAAGTTCAGAGACATTTTTCGTGGAGGTCGAAAACGTTCTATCCTTCCTTCACGCTGACAAGGAGAGACAAAAGCTTGATATGTGGATGTATCAAGGATGTGTTCATGACGAGCAGCACTCATGGACTCATGACTTGAGCATCGATTTTCTATGAGCCGAGAGGTTTAGGTTCCTCGTACCGGCGGCGATCCGACATGGGAGATTCCTCCTTGACATAGATAACCGATTGGAGCATATATTACGATCCTCAAAGCATGTCGTTTGAAGTGGTATCCAATCTCATGGACAAAGATTTCGTGTATGTGTATTCCAACATCGAACCTCATCAGGAGGCCATAGCTTTTCAGGCGGTCCAATATGTAGAGAGCCTGGTAACAATAGAACCTAAAACTTCATAACAGGTATTTAGTGCTAAATTGCCAATATATGCAGAAGGCATCAAGGAATTTGTTTGGATATTTTTTGGCAGAATTTTACTTGTCCATTTCTAGCAACTTTACTAGCTTCTAAAATCTTAGCTTGAGCCATCATCAGCAATTTACAAACTTTAATAATGGCTAGGGTTTCATACCTTGATTTCGAGACGGATTTAGTCGATCTGAAGAGCACAAGATTGGCTTCAGGTTTGATTTGATTGAGAGAATAACGAGAAAAGAGATTTAGAGTTAGGGTTTTGAGAGAAGCTGGGTTTATATTACACACACAGTTGCATATGTCAAGTATCAACACTACACAATAGAAAGAATCAATATACATCACACCAGAATTCAACTTGGGCTAAAAATATGATAAATTACATGTCCCCATACACTAGAAAGAAAAAACTTCAATAAAAAATAGATCGCATAACCAATCAACCATCCTAAAAATAATAGGTATATGAAGCTGTGAGGCGATCTCTGCCGAGATATTGGACGTTGTAGGCGATGCCGATAACCGGGTGGGTGATCTCTATGGTGAGGCCATATCGATACAGTATTTTGTTTCGAGTTTGGGTGGGAATGTAGATAGAGGGAAACAGTCGTGGCAATACCCAAAATTAGGGTACCCTGCGATCGGATAGTGGAATCACCAAAACGGGCCAGGGATTGACTGTAGGCACTTTGTACGATCGATACGGTATTCTTGTACATATTGTAATTGTTTCATTAAAATTGTTTACTGGAACTCGGTGGAAATTTCCCACCATTTTTTTTTTACTTCAAAAAAGTCATCAATCATTGTTCATTTAGTTTTGAAGATCTCTCTCTACTAAAGCATTTTGTGCTACATGCACAATTTACCTAAAATAGTATTAAACATAGAAAGATAATATAAGCTCATTATCTCAGCATTATTCTTTGAGCTATATTCAATTTTTAAACATGTTATAGCAAACGCAATTGATCAAAAAATGAGGGGAGTTAGCATCTCTAGCAAACCTACAAGTTTAAAGCCATATATATGAGAATAATGGAGGAAAGAGGCCTTAGGAGGGTTTTTCGTCAGATGGTGTCGAAAAAATTCACCTTCCAACATTTTATTCGCCGATCGGCACTTATCATCACTATCTTTATCATCTAAGATGCGGGCACACCAAATTTCATTTAATTCTACCATTTTTCATTGTTGGATTAACCATGTAAAAAGTTCTATTGTCAGTAAACCGTTAATTTTGCACCCACTAAATCAACAGAGAAAAAGTGGTATAATCACATGAAATTTGGTGTGTCCATATCTTAGATGATAATAATGAAGATGATGGATGCCGATCGTTGACAAAAACCGTGGAGGGTGTATTTTTTCGAAACCGTAGGAGAAAATTCCCTCCTATAGCATTTTCACTCCATTATATTCAATATTTAAAGAGATTAATAGCGAAAAGAGGTCATAGGAAGGGATTTCTTCCTATAACGTCGAAAAAATACACCCTCCATCATATTTAACGACGATCGGCACCCATCATCTTCATCTTTATCATCTAAGATGCAGATACACCAAATTTCATGTGATTCTACCACTTTTTCACTGTTGAATTAGCAATGTAAAAAGTTCTATTGTCTGTAAACCGTCAATTTTGCACTCACTAAATCAACGGTGAAAATGTTGTAGAATCACGTGAAATTTAGTGTATCTACATCTTAGATGATGGGTGCCGATCGTCATGAAATATGATGGAGGGTAGAAAATCCCCTCTTATGACATTTTTCCTCCATTATTCTCATATATATATATATATATATATATATATATAGAGAGAGAGAGAGAGGATAATGGTGGAACGGTGCCATAATAGGGAATTTCCAACTATGATGTCGAAAAAATACACCTTCCATAATTTTTTTCAACGAGCGGCACCCATCATTTTTATCATGTAAGATATGAATACACCAAATTTCATATGATTCCACCACTTTTTCACCGTTGATTTTGTGTGTGCAAAATTAACGGTTTACCAACAATAAACTTTTTACATTATTAATCCAACGGTGAAAAAATGATGGAATCACATGAAATTTGGTGTATCCACATCTTAAATGATAAAGTTGATGATGAAAAATATCAATCGTCGAAAAAAATAGTGGAGGGTGTATTTTTTCGACGACGCCTAACGAAAATGCCTCCTATGGTATCTTTCCTTAATTATTTTCTCTCTCTATACATGTATATATGACTAACATTTGCGAGGTACAAAAATACATATCCACGAGTGTCGCTATAGCACAGTTGTTTAGCCTCTTGCCGTCGAAAGAAACATTAAGGGTTCAAATCCCACTTGCCTCACGTTACAGCTTACTATTCAAAAATTATATTCAAGGTAATAATAGCCCACAGTCTACCGATTATGGCTGTTAAACAAGTCAAACGAGCCGAGCTTCAGATTGTTCAACTTGGCTCGGTTATTTAAATATGCCTAAAAACCTGTTCGGGCTTAGCTTGTTTATTTATTAAACAAGCCCGAGCCGAGCCTTCATCGAGCCCAAGCGAGCCTCAAGATTTTCCAAGCCTATATAAAATCTAGAAAAAAACTATAAATAATTACATCAATATATAAAAATATCATAACAATGTTTAATATTATATCTGAGAAAGTGAGCACGAGGAATGCAGCCAGTGTCATTAAATAAACGAATTCAATTTATTTTGAACTTTGTCAACAAAATTTAAAGTTATTAATTATTTACATTCTTCAATATTTTAGCATAACAATATTTGATTCAATATTTATCATGATGTAAGTCCCAGTTAATATCAAGAAGCTAATAATTATAATCTAAATTTAAGAATAAGCAATCATATATTTATTAGTAATTAATATTAAATAAGATACAAATTATCCAACTTTATACAGTCTTAAACAAGCTGAACTTCAACATGAGCCAAACTCGAGCCTGTCATATTCGTGTTTGTTCGTTTATTTTACCGAACTTAGATTTTTGTTCAAGCTTGACTCATTAGTTGTCAAACGAGTCCAAGCCAAGGTTTTAACAAGCCGATTCTGAGCCAAGCTCCGAGCTTTGGGCTTTTTTAACAACCCTACTACCAATGAGTTAACTCGGTTGGTATGGGAACATCCCCTCTTGGAAAGAGTGTGGGGTTCGAATCTAGAAACCCTCCCCAGGAGCGGAAATGGTCACAAATTATCGTTTTTGAGGCAAATTCATGGAGCTCCTGAGTGCGTGTGTGTTGTGTGATTGTGTGTGATGTGTGCATGGGTATATTGTATGTGTTGTATGGGCTTACGAGCCGGTGCTAAAACAAAAAAAATAGCCTACAGTCTCCTTATATATAAACACTAGCAAGAGGCTTTACGCATCCGTGGAAAATGCTATAAAGATTATGTTTTGATATTTTGCGTGATCTACGATGAATGTAAATTAGTCATATAAAAAAATGTTGGATGATATAAAAAATTTATGATAATTAAATACAGAATAAGTTATGGCAATTAAGGGAAAATAGCATGCTACAATCTATATTGATATTATGCTTAAATAAAAATAACTAACATGAAAATGTATCTATAGTAACAATTAAGCAATCTATATATTTATCGGTAGCAACTTTGATGATTGAGAGGTTGATTTTTAGCGAAACAAAGTCATAAAGTAAGTTGATTCCGTTACGTTTGTTCTAATTCAAAAGCCAGACAAAATATAAGAAAAATTTATTCTAAGGTTAACTGCAACCTCATGACTGTGATTGCCTGAGTTTAGATTGTAATCCTGTTCATTTTCTTTTAGGCTCCAATGAAAACTAAATCACAATACAATTGGCATTTCTAGCAGGAAGGGGTTTATAAAGAGGAAGCACAGGATAAAGTTTGTCTAAAGCATCATAGAACTAACTTTATTGGAATATGTTTGTCCATTTCAGATCCACACCAAAAAATATTGTGTAAAAAACTACGTCTCGAAAACTAATTAACGACATTAATGCTTAATCATGAAGCGGAAGGAAGAGACTCATCCACAGGATGCCAAAACCGATTGTAAAACCACGTTGAGTCGGCTTCAACTGCATATCCGTCTTGGTTCCGGTGCCAAGCGTAGTGTGCATGGGTCCGATTCTTGATCTCTAAAACGGCATGCCCGAAACTCGCTTCTCTGTACGCAGAGTACTTGGGTTGTGGCTCTGTCATGCTGCAGCACAAAGTTCTTTCCTTAAGTGATGTCTAAATAATTCAAAAAAGATTGAAAAAATACTCGGTACTAGTTGGGCATACTTGTTGGCAAGTCCCTCGATGTTTCCGCCATCTCCAATAGTTATGTACACAGGAGCCGACTGATCATGAACGGATGGAATGCAATCCCCATTAATAATATTGTATGCAATATTTGATACACGCTCCTGCAAGATGGGGAATTGAAGGGTGTAGGCATCGTTCGTGTTAATAGATAGCAAAACAATAAATAATCATTTCGCGAGACACATAGAGAGGGGTATATTTTGGCTCTCTTTACTATTGTTGCATACCATATTTAATTTCGAGGCATCTATTGAGAACTAAAACCAACTTGCTATAACAATTACAATAAACCATTAAAAAGAAGATCGTAGTTGTGACACTTACGCTGCGTTCATAGGCATGGACATGTCCTGCAAACACGAGATCAACTTTGTAATTCACGAACCACGATTCAAACATTACTCTCATGGACTCTCCCTCCATGTAATGATAGTTGTAACTGTTATACCACGGCGAGTGCAAGAGAACGATTAGCCACGGTGTCTCGGTTCTATTCACTTTCGGTAGCTCATCTTGAAGCCAAGTCCACTGAGGAGTGTATTTACCTTGAATGACAGAAGACAAGACACAAGTATGAATACCGTCTTATGTAATCTTTGCACAAATTATAAACTACTTGACTGTGATATCTCAATCATTTAAATAAATGAAATATCATATAAATACAATTCATAAGATTTGTCATGAATGCATACCGAATGCTGAATACGACGACAGAACAATGACGTGTGCCGAGGCTCGCTTGATCGAGTACCAGAACGGAGAAGTGCTTCCAGAAGCCTTATAAGGAATATGATATCTGTGCCTATATGGCTTGAATGGAACATTCTCACCCTGCGTGTGATTTGTATTTTAAAACAAGAAATGCTCGAAATAGTTTAGTTGTTTACAAGTTTATTTATATTAAACCATTATATTTATATTAAATCATTAAATATCAAATATTATAAGCTATGCAACAAAGGAAAAGTAAAATGCTATAAATAAATAATAGAACTAGAAATGTTAAAGCAAAAATGTAACAGATTCAATTGAAAGGAGATAAAAACATAGACTGTCGGCTTACAATTTCCGGAGCAAAATCGATCTCATGGTTTCCTGCGGTCCAAATCCAAGGCTGATATGCAAGGTTCCTCTCAACAAACCTGCCCCACGTATCCCACCTGACATTGTCGTGATTCGGGTAGTCATCCGCATAAGAGAGATCTCCGACGTATAGCACGGCTTGGCCTTTCGTCGGGTTCATCTCGTAATGTGTAAGTGTCCTGTTCGAGTCGTAAGTCTGTCCAAGATCCCCTGCTCCCAACGGTAGTTTAAAATGAAAGTAACAAATAGAATCTTAATAACACGAGATCGATATCCATGAACAAGAATTACCTATAAGGCCAAATGTATAAGGTACATCAGGACCCACTTCAGGAGGAGTTGTGAACCAAAATTTTCTCGGGGTGTGATCAACCCCAACTTCATAGTAATATTTGGTGTCATGCTGCAAAAAACCAAGTAATTGAGCTCAGCAGGGTAGACAAACTTGGGAATATGAAAAGAAAATCTTATGAGAGTTGAAAGAAGAAGAAAATCACCTTCAACTTTCGGATAGTGCAATGATGGATATATCCTGAAGTATAGTTGTAGTACTTGTACTGAGTAAACTTGCCATGAGCCGAGAACTCAAGCTTGTCCTCGGATGTGCCAAACAGGACTTTGCTCGAACCGGGCTCGTCTTGGGTCACCCATGACACAATCATTGCCGTGCCAGTAAGGTCGCCTTGGGTGATATGAACCTTCATAGAAAGCAAAGAGCATTGTTTTAGTTATAGACATAAACAAGAGAAGAAAAAAATTTGAAAGATCATCCATAACAAAAGATATGTGATCGGTAAGATATGCGCTTAAAGTTATGAACTTTAGAGTCGAGAGCCGTATGATCAACAAGGCCGAGAACACAAGATCTATGGGCTCAAAGGTCATCACCTGTTGAGGAGCATTGTGACCCGAAGGCACGGCGAAAACATCGCTGTCGAGGGGCATATCCATAGACTTCTCTTTCTTTCTGACGAAAGAACTGGTTTTTCCTCCGTTGGAATCAACAACAAAACTCACAACCAACACTAGCAAAAGAGGGAGATAACAAAGAGAAGAAGAAAAACCCATTTTTTTCCCCCTCTTGCTCTTGGATTTTTTTATTTTTCTTGGGGCGCCACTCTTATAAATAGAGACGTAGATCACCAAGATACCAAGGGGAATATCCACAGGGGAGGAAGAAATAACAGGAGGGAGATTAATGAAAACCCTAAAAATATTTTTTAGGGTCCACGAACGGGATTAATGTTTTTAAATTTAATTGGTGACGCGGTGTCATCCTTTTTCAGCGAGATAATAACAAACATTATTATTTTGTTTTTGTTTTTCTGTTAGCCCCTTCCCACTTCAATATTTTTCTCTGTCCCCCTATAATTTGTATTTATCTGCACCTCCTATACTTATAAGTTACTTCTGCAAATCCCTACTTCACTTTTGAAAATTATTCATCCTCCTTCCTGGCAGCTACCGTCCCCATCACCGCCGTCTTCTTCCTCCTCTTCTTCAACCCATCGCCTCCTTGTTCCTCCTCATCCTCAAAGCCACCACCATCATCTTCCTCCTCCTCCTCCTCCTCTTCCACCCATCGCCACCCTTTTCTTCCTTTTCCTTCTCAACACCATCGCCACCATCTTCTTCTTCATCTTCTTCTTCAACCTACAACCGCCGCCGCCGCCATCTTTCTTCCTCCAAGAATGGCAGCGATGGCGGTTGTGGGTTGAAAAAGAAGAGGAAAAAGAAGATGGTGTTGATGATGGTGGTGGTGGCGCTGAAGAGGTGGAGGAAGAAGTTGGTGTTGATGGGTTGAAGAAAAAGAGGAGGAGGAAGATGGTGATGGTGGTGTTGACGGCGACGGTGTTGAAGAGGAGGAGAAAGAAGGTGACAGTGGTGGAGACGGTGGCAATGACGGAGGAGGAGGAATAATTTTCAAAAGTGAAGTAGAGAGCTGCAAGAGTAAATTATAAATATAGGGGTTTACAGGTAAATACTAACTATAAGGGGGACAGAGAAAAATATTGAAGCATGGGGGGCTAACAGAAAAAAAACCCTGTTATTTTATGTACGATGTATGTAATTAAATGGCATGTCGGTATTATTTTATATGTAGTTAAATTAATAAAGAAAATTTTCAAATTTTTTTTTACAAGATTTATAAACAAATGATTTGAAAAGATTTTAAATGACTATTAGTTAAGATGTTAGATGTGGAGATCTTATACCATCTCTATTTTGATGCAAAATACTAATTATCTTAACTAATACATACACCATTTTTATGTCTCTGATATTATAATTAGAAACGAAAAGGGTATGTAAATATGTAACGATCTTATAGTTAATTCAAATTAAGAATCAGGGAGACAAGAAAGTTACTAAGATATATGGTCCACGTTCTAAAAAAGAAAATCTTTTAGAATCAATATCTATAAAACATTGAATAATAGACTTAAACCAAAAATAATTTACTATATTACTATGCTAATCAAAAACATCAATAGTTATAACACCTCTGAAACCTATATTCATCACCAAACTCAAAAAACTCAAATACAAAATAGTTTTAAAAACATATTTTAAACAATATGAATAATTTGTGAAACCAAACTATCTCATTTTTTGCATATTTAAAAATCATGTGGATAGGAATTGTAGACGGTTTTTTGCTCCACCATTTTTATTTTAGATTTTGTAAAAATCTTTTCTTAAAACTGCAGTGTTATTTACTCTCTACTAATTTCAGGATACAAATATAGGATTTACAGCTGCCCTTTGAAATTTTCAAATAAAATATCTTGATAGATTGTACTACAACATTTAATATATTTTTCCTCCTTAAATTTTTTTCCTCAAATTCAAAATTGGGAGTGCCACATGCCCCGTGTTTGCACTAGAATTTTGCACATACACGATACGCTTATAAATATTACAAATTATCAAACAATAATTCACATGGATGGAATCCAAGAGAACGATGAGAAAAGTTTCTTACGTGAAGAAAACCATTAAACTGAGAAAATTTAATATAACGAAGCAAAGTCTGGAATAAATTATATAACATGAAAATTTAAATAAATTTTAATCATGGAAAATACAGTTACTTTACTTCTAGTGTTTTGATTGTGATGTACAGTGTATATTAAAATAAAAGTTCAATACTTGTGTTTTTATTATCTTAACCCAAAAAGTCTTTAAGAATCTCTTATCTTAACCAAAAGTGTTTAATTAAGAATCTTTTTAAATGTTTTGTTTATTGTACTAACATATACATACTTACTTTACACGTGCAATGAGTGGATGGTGCAGACGATTTTAGGCTGAAGAATTTTTCTTATTTTTCTACATATTTATTTGAATTAAATATGAGAGCACCACATATCCACCTCAGAATTTGAGTTATGAAGTGGAGATAAAACTTAGACATATTTAAATTACAAATCAACAATTTCATTTATTTTTTGATAACTTATTAACCTACGTATGAAAAGGCTAGTCTATTTTAATTTCTATAAGAACAAAGCCTCTTTTGTAGTTCACGATTTGTCAGAGGTTGATTCTAACTTGAAAAGAATGTGACGTGCTTGGCTATATGCATAAAGGTTGGCAAGTGGATGAGGGAACCAAAATTAGAATCCTTGACTCTAGCAAAAAGACATGCAAAAACCTCCTTTGCTATTTATGCAAAATTGATAAGGTCTTCAAATTGAAATGACTATTTGATTTTCATGATGATAAGAAAAATTCTCACAGTTCTAGGTAAAATGATTATTAAATGAAACGTCATAACCGACCTTTCAAAACTACTTGATTTTCTAAAAGTTTTTTAAAATTTATATTTCTTTAAAATTATTATTAAATATTTTTTACATGAAGGGATGACAATTTTGGCCCGCTCAGTCGGAACAGTTCTGTCCCGTCCCGATCGGGGCGAGGATTTTAACCGTTGACCAGGGCACAGGGTGGGGATGGTATTAGCTTCCCGTGTCCCGGCCCGTCCTGCCTCGCAATATAGATAACTACTAAAATATCTTTTTTTATAATATTATTTACATTGTGTAGTCCCATATAGATGCTATTCATTTGCTTCGTCAACTTGTCGAGCGTTTACAAGAAAGGAGAAGAGTTTTGTATATGATATTTATTGATTTAGAGAAAGCGTACGACAAGATACCTAGAGAGGTGCTATGGTGACAATAAGGAAGAAGGGAGTCCTAGTTAAATACATTGATATAATCAAGGACATGTATGATAGAGTAGTGGCAAATGTCAGAACTTGCGGCGGCCTAACAAGTGATTTTCCGATTACAATTGGCTTACATCAAGGATCTGCATTAAGTTCATTCTTATTTACCATCATGATGGATGGGCTTACTAGAACTATCCAAGATAAGATACCTTGGTGTTTGCTATTCGCTGATAATATTGTTCTAGTAAATGAGACGAAAGCAGGGGTTAACGCCAAATTGGAGTTATAAAAGCAAACATTGGAATCTCGGAGTTCAGATTCAGCAGATCCAAGACAGTATATATGCGTTGAAAATTTAGCAAACAGAGAAGTCGAGACCACAGTGATATAATATTGGATGGGCAAGACATATCACCGAGCAATCAGTTTAGATATTTAGGTTCTATCATCCAAAAGAATAGAGAGAGCGATAGCGATATCAATCAAAGGATCCAAACTGGTTGGTTGAAATGGAGAAGTGCAGCAGCGATTTTGTGCGATTATAACTTTCTTTTAAAGTTGAAAAGGAAGTTTTATCGGAGCGCTATTCGGTCTGCCTTATTATATGGTACAGAATACCGGGCTCCTAAGAAACATCATATACAGAATATGCACGTAGCGGAGATGCGCATGCTTCGTTGAATGTGTGGTAATACTAGAAAAGATAATGTGTGAAATGAGAATATTCGTGCAAAAGTTGGTGTAGCACCTTTGGAGGAGAAGATGCGAGAAATCCGGTTAAGATGATTTGTTCATGTGCGACGCAGACCTATAGAAGCACCGGTTCAACGAATAGATTCTCTCGATACAGGCAATGTCAACAGGGCAAAAGGGAGACCAAAGAAAACATAGATGGAGATGATACGAAAAGATATGGTTGCCAAAAGCCTCAATGAAAGTATATTATTCGATAGGAGTGAGTGAAGGAGGAGGATTCATGTGCTGGACCCGGCATGATTCTCATGTTGGTTCATGTAGCCTACCCCATATGCTTGGGATTAAAGACACGGTTGTTGTTGTAGTCCCGTATATGAATACTCATTATTCCATTTGTAATCCTAAACGCCTCCCTGGTCCCCACTTTTAAATTCTACAGTTTTCACTTTTCATATAGTCACAGTTTTTCTTGCACTCTCACAACTGATCTGTGATTGTGAGTATTGTTGATCAGACCATTGTTGTTCCTTTCTCTCTCTCATAGTAACCAACTATCGACAACACGTCACCACTCTCACATGTTTCTCTCTCTATATCTCTCCCTGCATATACACACATGACTTCTAATACACAAAATGATGGGATGGGATGGACGAGACGGAGCGGGGAATTGGGTTCCCCAGTGGCCGATAGGGCAGGGATGGGGTATATTTTCCATGTCCCGACAGGGCATGGGGAGGGACGGGATAAGCAATGTCCGGCCCCACCCCTCCCATTGCTATTCCTACATGTCACCCATGCATTGCAATTGCGAGGTAAAATGTTAGTTTAACCAAAAAGGACATCCAAATTGACTTCAAGCACAAACACGTATCGAAATATAGATCCTCATAACCATCTGTCCATGCAGCACAACTCGCTCTCCTATGGATACTCTGATAGCTTCACACCTTAAATTGAGCATCTATAGTTTACAGTCCATTGCCCCTAAAAAGATAGGGTTTTTTTCGAAATAGGGTATTTTTTATTTAAAATTATTAAATTAGGATAGTTTTTTTTAAAATTAGGAGAATAGGGCGGTTTCCTGGACCCCCACCCCCTCCCCAGTACAGAGGGCGGGTTCGTAGAACCCGCCCCCTATATTTTATAGGAGAGGGCGGGTTCTAGTAACCCGCCCTCTCCATTATTGTATAGAGGGCGGGTTCCCAGAACCCGCCCTATTTAAAAAAAATTAAATAAATAAAGGAAAATTCGAAAAAATTATAAAATTGTATTATATGAATGTGGTGTCCAAAATGAATCCGTCAAATTTACAATAAAAAAATCCTATCTGTTTGTAAAATGTAAATTCTATCTCGACTGTCAAATTTATAATATCAAAATGAATCCGTCAAATTTACAATACAAAAAAATCCTATCTGTTTATAAAATGTAAATAACTATCGTTTTCCCTTTCTCTTTCCCTTATGAAATCCAAGGAGGCTTGACATAAGCCTATGCCTCTTGGGATGACTGGAGGATCCATCCGTTTCTTAGGTAGATGGCGGCGTCAGCGGCGTATGCTCTTCAGCTTCGGCTTCAGCTTCAGCAGCGTTTTGGACAGGCTGTTGTTCCGCAAATCCTGAATGTGGGACAGGTGTCGGATATGTGCTGCCTCCCAACAACTGTACGTAGGACGATAAATCCGTCTCCCAACTAGGCAGTTGTAGCGAAGAACCTGTCCCGGTTTCATGCGGCTGCTGTTGCACAAAACCTGGGCCCCATGGCTGCGCTAATCCTGACCCCCAAGGTTACTGTTGCGCAAAACCTGACCTCCAAGATGGCTGTTCTGCAAAACCTGACCCCCAAGACTGGTGTTGTTGCGCAAAACCGGTCCCCTAAAACTGTTGTTCCTCCGGTTGTTGCGCTTGTCCGGTATGCCAGGGTTGCTGCTGACGGTCTGGTGATCCAAACCACTGATCCTGCTGCGCTGGATCTCCTTGATGCTGCGGCTCTGGTGCCGGCTCATGCTGCGGCTCTGGTGCCGGTTCATACTGCTGCTGTAACACCCGAGCCCAATAATGCTATGTATATTACTAGTTGAGGGTTGTAGTTTGCTCATTTCCAATTTTCCTGATTTTCTGGTGTTTATTGCTAAATTTTACCCGGTTAAGTCATTTTTGCACATAACAAATTTTAACTCCGAAAATGAAATTTAAGATGTCCATGTTGGCCTACTCGTCGCCACTAGTCGCGTGATAGCGTCCGCGTGTCGAGATTCCGTTCCGTTTGGCTAAACGGACAGGTTTGGGCGACTACGCACGCGTACAAGTGTCCGACTTGGGGGCATGCATTTTAATCATTAAACACCTATTTCCAAAATTTGGAACCCGCTTAAAATCATATAATTTGAATTTGGAACCTTTGGGCGCAACCCGGGCGCGATTTGAAAATGTTTCATTTTGCGCCAAAATGGCCCATTTAAATTTAATATCTAATATATATATATATATATATATATATATTCCAATCCATTTTCCTAACAGCAAATCCTACTAAATCCTTCTCATATTTCTCCCCCGGCCAATCACGAGCTCCTATTGAGCTCGTGGGGCCCGCCTCTCTTTCCCTCAGTCTCTCTCTCTCCTCCCTCAATCTCTCTCAAATCTCTCTCTCTCTCTATCTCATCAACCTTTCTCTCTCTTCCCTATATTTGAAAACATGCAGCCGCCTCCTCCCCATTAATCCATCGCGAGAGAACCCCCTCAACCCTAACCCTAGCCTCCCGCAGTCTCACCGCCGGCCTCCTCGAGACCTCGCCGTCGCCGCCCTCACCACCACGACCTCCACCGCACCCACCTACCCTCTTCCTCCCGTTCTCCCGACGATCCCGCGCCTGCAACCCATTCCCGACCTCGCCTCCACCCTCGTAGACCTCGCCGTCGACGTCGCCTCTCACCGTCGACGCCTCCCACGACTCCCTCTCACCCTCCTCGTCGAGACCTCGTCGTCGTTTCCCTCCTCCCCTCGCCGGAACAGCAAACCCGAGCCTTCATCCTTCGCCTGCACCTCCCCTGTTCGCCGGAGAAGCGCGCCGGCGACCTCGTCGACGCCACTCCGACCACCTCCCTGTCCCCTCGACCACCTGAGCCGACCACCACCCTCCTCCACTCGTCGCACCCCTCTCCAGCAAGCCCAGCGGCTGTTCCAGCCTTCGCAGCCACCGTCGCGGCCTCGCCGGCGTTCCAGTGCCGTCGAACCCGCCGTGGTCACCCCCTGGTGTCTCCCTGTAAGTTTCCTTCTCCTTCCTTTTGGTACAACCCCCCGCTGGTCGTTATTTTGCGTGTATCGTATCTTGTTGCTAACTTGTTACCGATGACATTTTGCCGGAATCCGACCGTGCCGTCTGACGAACCCGACGCTCCAGCGAAGTCCCCTGGTCCGTGTGATCCCGTTGACCTCTGTTGGGACTCGATCCGTGGCCCGTGCTTCCATATCGCAGTTTCTGCCGACATCGCATCCGTGTTTCGGTTTGCGGAACCGCCGAGGCAAGTATCCGAATACTTGCTTTAACATGCTACAACTTAATCATCATACTATAACCACACCACTATTATAACATCGATACCTTTTATAACTTAGAATTGCTAGTCACAATTATCCGTAACTTTAAATCAATGAAATCATTGCTCGTATTAACCGGTCTGCTATTAATTCACACTTATCTAATCAAACTAAGTAGATCATCCCCACTTCATTTGTTAAAATCACTCATGAGACAATTATTATGCGTAGTTCAAATTCATGTAACTCCATTGCGTATATTATCGATATTGTTTCGTCTTGTGGCTATTGCACCTCAAAGGTGCGTGAACCGGATTAATATGAAAATACAAACATCACTGTGTTCACATAGAATAATATTTGTTATTTACTGTTTCCTGCTACTGTTCATTATTTGTTACTATACCTGTTATCATCATATACCTGATTGCATTACATATTGACCGATCTTGATACACCTGACACATGTACTGATACACCGGACACAACACCCTGTACATATCGACTCTACCTGTTGAAAGTAACCTGACCTGTTACCTGATCTCATGCCTAATGCCGACAAACCTAACCATTCCTGCTGTCGATCCAGACAGACCTACCTTTACTTGACTTGTGTTGGCATTAGTCCTTGACTACTGAATACCTGACTGACATACATAGCTTGGGGGTATGGGGAAATCAAAGGTGAAACCGACTTGTAACTCAACAGTTCGATACATTGTTCTGATCAGTCTTACGGGCTTGGCCAGCTCCGGAGTGTTGATGCTGACATCACTCATCTATCCTACTACCTTTTACTGCTTAGCGGCACGTCTCGGATTCAGCCCCGAGGATCATGACCGTGGTCCCGGGCACGCACGGGATACTATTGAGTTACATCGACGATTCATCAATTGGTTTCAAAGACTATAGAGTAGAAAACCTGATAGGACAGTTTAGTCACCTTTGCACTTTACCCTGCTTGTTACTTCTTATTGCTGCTTTATTCATGTTCATGCTTGCATTGTTTATTACCATGTTTATGCTATATACTTGATATCATGACGCGCTGACGTCTGGGTTTTGCATGGCCCAGATTCCGTACCTTTGTCGTCGACCGAGCAGGAGTACTTCAGCCAGCCGGCTGAACTGTGAGTTCTTTAGAGTTTAGTTTATTTATGTCATTTCATTTCCAGATGTGAGCCCGCATTATGGGACATACTGTTTACTCATTGTATTGGATCATTAGCTTCCGCACTTATTGTTTATTGATTCCTGTTATTATGGATTTGGACATGTATTTAGTTTACTTTATCTTGTTCTTGATATCCTTACAACCGTAATGTGACTGTGGATGGATACTTCCTACCCACAGGTAGCATGGTTGGCTATGTCACGTGCCCAAATCTTGCGTACTCTGGGAAGCGGGGCGTGACAGCTGCTCCGGTGCCGGCTCATACTGCTGCTCTGGTGCCGGCGATAATGTGGAGGCATATTATATGAACCGAATATACCACCAATATATTGGTCTATATTTGAAAAAATAGCCTGAGTTTCCGGACCAGCATCATTCGGGTATGGATCCTGCACCATTGATTGTATATGATGCAACCCACGAGCCTCTCGTTACATTAGAAATAAGAAATAAGTATTGACTCATACCGCCGGATGTTAAAAAGTAATATAATCTAAAGAATTCAACTTACGAAATCTCGTTCCATGTGGCCTCTAGGCTCGTACCGCGCGATGTTTGGGAAGTCGTTACGGAGAGCAGAAAGATATCTTATGGTGACACGCTTATACCACAGTAGATATGTTTCGGTAGCATCGGTGACTGTTTGGTCACCTATTTGCTGTAAGGCAATATTACGCTGCCTATTCTCGCATCTCAACAAATATTGATGATGATGCTCCCTCCAATCACGCTCCGCCTTTTCTCTTCGCATGTCTCCCTCTATTGTCATAGACGAAGGCGGCGGGATAGGAATATGTTGTGATCTATTAAACTGTTGCAACACCGGGTCCGGTAGGTGCATGACAACGATATTAATGCAGAGGAGTGGGTATCAAGCCCGCCAAACCGGCTCTCCTTCGAAACAGATGCCGGGTAATCTTTGCAGACGATCTGCTATATAAGGCGTCCACGTGAACTGCGCAAATAATATAGTACAAAAATTGTGATGAAGGTATTTCAAAATTTTAAAACAAACTTAATTACCTAAGTTACGGTTACCTGAGTCGCCTCCATGCGATCCAACCCATCTCTATAGTACCTAAGTACTCGACAAAAAGCCTTATACGCTTTCTTGCCATTGCACTAAGAGCCGAGCGGCTTTCCAGGGGTATCCAAGGCAGTTATTTTAACTCGATCCGGTCTTCCCATACACATATGCCCTGTTGGAGATAGTGCCCTCAGAGTCAATTATTGGATCACAGGCACGTGATTGCAATGATTGAGGGAGGACCTATCCCGGTAGGACAGTCTTACTCGAGATGATAGTATGCTATCTGGTTTACCTTTATCATCGTGTGCTGCTTTAGGTGACCTGACAGGTCGCTATTGCACGTTGATAGAGCCCATAGGATTCTTGCTTGACTGCCAGCAGTATGAGGGCGATCATATACGTGGGAGCTGGTAGTCTATAAGCACATCTTTAAAAGGTCCCTAGTCGTGGGAGTTTCGAGACAGGGCATCGATTCTCCAGAGTAGACTAGTGTATACAGTCGAGACCCCGACGAGGGGCGGTGGCCGGTCTCACAAGCCACTGGTGTCAGTTGGTTCACCTAAGATGTATACAGGTGCTCATTGGGTTATGAGTACACCGGACAGGACTCGCCGGGAACATGCTAGTTGGTCTTATACCTGACGTCAGATAGCAGTTCCCTGGTGACATGTGCACAGGTTAGTTCATCGACCTGGGGATCGTCATTTGTCTCGTGTGAGTTCCCACTGTGCTTTGATTACTACCCTACCACGGCTCAAAGGAGTCGTGCAAACAGGTTTTAGTTGGGTACAGTCCCGAGCTACATGGAGGCAGTGAGCGGATCTTCAGGGGTTCGTCTCTCCCGGTATTGGGGGTGAGGTCGCGCTGTGTCTAGGAGAGCCATTACACGAAGTCCTTGGCCAAGGCAGGAGATTTACTGGTAGGTATTCCAGTAGTATCTCAGGGTGTTCTGGGCTACACTCCGACACGACTTGTACCGCTTTTGGGGGTCTGACTTTTACCAACCCCCTAGGCCCGACATGCGATGCTCATAGACGAACGGATCGGACTGTACGGATATTGTCACTGACAGGCTCAGTAGGGTGTCAGGATGAGTTCGCTCATCGACGTCCCTTTTGGTCAATAGCTGGTGGCCCGTCACGTATTGGCTTATACCTCTGACGTGCTAGTGGTTAAATCCACAACCATAGTATTGACGAGTCTTTAGAGTCCACCACACATTCAGTTACTCAGCTTTCGGGCGAAACGCTGTAGAGGCCGTATGAAGATATGGCAGGGTTCGATCAGATACGTGCGGTATTGCACGGATCAGAATCGGACGGATTATACTAGCCGGCTTTGGTTTAAGCCGGATCCTAGTATAGTACTGTGTAGATTTTGTCTCATTGCATTTGTATCCGGACGGAATACAGATGCGGGTGTGTATGCACAGTATCGGGGTTTTCCTGTAATTTATTACGGGATCAGTTTTCTGAGGTTGCCAGTTTGCATTCCGTTCCGGCCGGTTTTCCTTTGTTCCGTCCCGGCCGGACTTTTCCGATGGAGGGGGTTATTTGCAAGTTTGCAAATAACACATTGTGGAGGGGTTTATTGCAAATGCATTGATTATGATGGCATCTTTTCTTTTCCACCATCATTTGATTCTCTTTACATCACTCACTGGCATTAATTGAGATTAGAAAGGATTTGAGGTTGATTTGAGTTTTGTTATCATGATGTTTGGATGTGGTCACCCCTTCACCTTTTACTACCATCACCTCCCTTCATGGTTTTGCAATTTTGATTCCCTGCACCATTCTCTTAGGAGGCCGGCCACACTTTTGAGAGGGAGAGAAATATGAGAGAGATTCATATTGTTGTGGTGGCATTATTCTTCATCATATATTCTTCTTGCTAGAAAATTGAAAGCACCAATTTTCCTAACCTCCTCCTCCATCCTCCATGGCAACAAAACCCCAAGAGACAAATTCTACACTTATCTACAGCAAATCTTGGGCATGTCGACTTGCCAGCTTCATGCCCGAGTTGCCTCGGTATAGAGGCGGGAGCCCGTAAAAGAAGCAGGCGATGTGGTGCCCTTCCGGCAAGGAGGCGACGACCGGACATTCCGCAGGAGATCGGGACGACGACGAGAAGACCGGAGGACTCGGATCACTCGGTATATCTCTAACCCGTCTTGTAGTTAGCTAGGACTAGTTAATGGTTCGATCCGGGTGTTTAGTGCGCGGTGGTGCCGGTTTGCTTGTTTGCAAAAATTAAAGTTTATCACCGCTTCCGCATTTGGCCGTCGGATTGACGGCCCGGGCGCCGCCGTGCACTTACAGTGGTATCAGAGCTACTAGGCATTGGATGTCGACCTATGGGGGGTTCTCACTGTGTGACAGTGTGGCGAAGCATAGGCTCTTACCCCCAGGGTGTCCCGAGACCGGAAGGTGTTCCGGTGGGTTGTAGTCCTCGCGAGGGGGCATGCGTAAAAAGTAGCGGCTGAGGGACCCGTTGGTGCCACGGCGACCCCATTGGATGGGGTGGCTGCCTGACTTACAGTGGTATCAGAGCCTCGCCATTAACTTAGTCTAGCTTTGTTTAATGTGTTTACATTTCCGATCGACCAAAATTCCAAAATCCGCGTTTTGCTTGCATCAGTTTTCTGTTGAAATTTTTTGAAGTGCAAAAAATTTTCAGGTTGTGGAAAAGTGATGTGCTAGATGGAATAAGAGTTCTGTAGAAATTTGATGCACCAATTCCACTACAGGAGCGCGGAACCGCGGCCAAACCCCCCCTTGGGCCGCGGTTCCGCCGCACTATGTTGGGTTTGCTGCATCAATTTTCTACAGTCTCTTTCTGGGGTGTTTTTAGGGGTTTTGGAATATTAAACTTGGGCCCAGAATTTCTGTGAGTGCTACAGTATTGCTTGGGGGCCCACTTGTTATTTTTGATCGATCGGATATTTTAAACACATTATTTCACAGTATTTACATTATATCTGCGACCGTGAATGTCACTCGATCGGTAAATCCTGTCTAACTGCTATAGCCCGGTTAGACGAATTTGCGAACGTGACTTTCACGTTGATGTTCTGTGTTTTTGCTGTGATGTTGCGGATCGGTCGTGGGGATAGCCTGGATGCAATGTTAGTACAGTTCTGTTTTTTATGTACATTTGATATTGCGGGGCGAGCGTCCGATATGTGGACTGCCGTCACTGCCTGTTTGTATTATTATTTTGGGGCACGGCCAGGTTGCGGTCGATGTACCCGTTGTATGTATATTTTATTTTCTGTACTAGGATTGCCCCGCGGAGGGGTGCACGGATAGCCGGGTTCTAGAGGGCAACAAGTCCGCATCTCATGGAATTGAGACGGAGGGGGCTTCACTCTAGGATTGGCGGGCTATTCGCCGCACTCGTAGGGGGTACAGGTTGACCCAGGAGGGGTGCCCAAGTTACCGGATTCCATGAAGTGCTGGGTGGTCCATTCACGTTGTTGAAGGGGGCTGCCTCGCTTCAGGTTTTGGCGGGTAACTTGCCACGCCCGTAGAGGTCTAAGATTTCATTTCACGGGCTATCTACACGACCAGGGGAACGTCGGGTTTCAGTAGTGGCTCTGTGAAACCCGGGGATCCCAGATATCTGTATTGTTTCTGTGATGCTGTACATTTCTGTGATGTTGCATTTTATCACGCCTTGAGCGAATATAATATATTGGTATATATATTAGTAGATGTTGTATATGTTTTGCATCCGCGCTAGTCCAGTCCCCGCTCTGTCGTTAGTTAGCTAACCTAACGGGTAATGACGGGACCCAGTGGCGAATGCGGATGACATATACGTACATCAGTATATTTTCGTTCTTTTTGGTGTGATCAATTGATGGGACTGCGTTGATTCGGATCAATGCAAGTTAAAAACAAACCTAATCTGATGTTGTTGGAACACTTTTCAAAAAGCTGTTATTACAAGGACGTTCACTTTTTTTTTGCATCGTGGTATTCATTTGGAATATCCTGCTCCTCAGTCGACGAGGCAAGGGCCGAGATCCCCTCACCGGGAGTGACCCCTTGGACAGAAGTTTGCGTCAGGGCATTAACTTCACTATAGCCGATTACTTTTGCTTTGCACCGTGGTATTCAGTTGGAATATCCTGCACCTCATTCTACGGGGAAAGAGCCGAGATCCCTTCACCGGGAGTGACCTCTTTAGCAAAGGTTTTCGTCACTATATTTTTCTAAAAAGCTATCCGTTCCTTCAACGATATCAAGTTCATTACGTTAAAGGTTTTCGCCAGAAACCATTCATAGCCCTTCGTCGTTTCATATGGGTAGTCAATAGTATTCAAGCTGTGTTTGTTGGCCAAAGTCAAGGCACAGTGTTTGGTAGCTGTTGGTTATTCATATGCAGCATAGATAGATGCGTTGGTTTGGAACAGTCGTACTGCCTTGTTGGCCAAAGTCAAGGGTAGGTACGGGTGGATTCAAAACAACCTGGAGAATGACGGGTAGAACTTGACATGTGACTTATGATTTGTTGGCCAAAGTCAAGGTCATAAGAGCATGGGGTGAAAATCACATCGGGAGTTTCTAAAGAAACTGAAACTTGCCAGATATGCGCATACCTTCTGGAGTGTGATACCGTGAGCGGATTCCGTCACGTTATCATGCGACGATAGTTGGATCCCGATTCCCACTGATGAGTTGGTTTACTCCTCGGGTCATCCCGACTAATTCTTCTTTCAGGTTTGGAGGAGAATTTGACGGTACAGTGGGAGGTTTCCAGATTAGATAAATTGGTAACCATTCTGATCTAGGTTAGAGTGCACGCTGAGTGTTTCTTTTCTCTCTCTCTTTGGCAGCGACTATTGACCCGACCCTAAGACTATGACTCAGTGACCAAGTTGACCAAACCTTCTTTAAACACTGGCTTTTGGATTGTCAGAGTTGCAAACCTCATTGCAACTCCTACTTTTACCCTTTTCTCCAGGACACCCCGTATTACTACGAACGTCCACTTCCATTGGACAAAACCATCGTATGGTTAGATACGAACTCGAAGGAATTTATTCGAGGATGGTTTCCGGTTCTGGAGAAAAAGGATAGGATTATTCAGTTGTCTTTTCCTTTTACCTTCTCTCAGGTTGCGAGTGCTCCTTGGTTTAGGAGACAGTACACCTATTACGCAAATTGGATAGTCTTCTTCCAAACCATAGGCAGGTGCCGACCGGTAGGGAATGAAGAAAACCAATTAGCCTAACGATGGTGTACAGAAGGTATTAAGTTAAGACAAAGCAAGGGATTAGTAAGAGGGCAAAGTAAATTGCGACTGATATTCACGACCAAACCAGGTATTTCTTCGCCAATCCTAAAATCACCTTTGTATTTCTCCAGGACACTCCGTATCACTACGAAGATCCACAGTTTATTGGATACTCCATCGTATGGTTATATACGAACTCGAAAGGAACTTGTTCCAGTTCGGGGATGGATTCTGGTTCAGGAGAAATAGGAATAAGATTTATTCAGGTGTCTTTTATCTTCACCTTCTCTCGCATTGCGAGTGTTCCTAGGATTAGGACAGTACACCCATTATGCTTATTGGATAGTCTTCTTCCAAACCATAGGCTGGTGCCGAACGGTAGGGAAGGAAGAAAACCATTTGGCCTAAAGGGGTGTGCAGAATGTAATGACTAAAGACATATAAAGGGATTTGGAGAGGTGGCAAAGAATTACACGTTTACAGTTGTGAATCTGGATAATGGAAGAGGCATTACTAGGAATACCAGGATACCCCATCGAAACATTTCAATGTTTCGGTCTCACTGTGTACTGTTAAAGGAAAACTGATTTCCCGATTAGATACTTACTCCAAGGTATGTATTTACCAGGTACGATTCTCACATCTGTATGGTTTTACAGATGATGAGTGGGAGTAAGTTATTGGGAATTGGGTGATCATCCTCATTATATCGAGATTCGTTGTAATTGGTGATATTTGAGGAAGTCACCTGGGTTGTTTGCCGGTCGGCAAATATTTGGTTTTGAATATCCGCTGTTATGCACCAATTTCAAATTGATGTATCTGTACGTCTATTTTTATAGAGTGAGATATACCCTTTTGAAATTATGTCTACGACATTTACCTATATCAGTGGATGGTTAGGTAAGGAGTATTAAACAGCGGTGTAATTCTTCTTAACCATAAGTACAGTTTTCAACCTACGACACACAGTGAATGAGTTATCAGACTCAAAGGACTTATACAGAGTATTGTATGTTGTCCAGGGTCCATCTGGACAGAGGGGTTGGTCCTCGTACTATATTCGGTTTACTTATGACTTCTCTAGTTTTTAGACAGGTGTTTCGCGAAAACACAGGGTCTGAATTTTGAGAAGTTATAGGTATTTGAATAGAGTAGAGAACCAAGTATAGCAAGTATCGGGATTCTTCAAAGTGATCGAAGATGTAGATACTTGTGTATGGTATTCAGTTGATAGTAATGATAAAGAGATCTTGCTTCTCTTTCAGGTTACTCATGATTGGAAGCGTTCCTAAGTTGAGTAACGCTGATCGACCTTCTTCCATTTAGTTGACATGCACTGGAGACAGCTGCATGATTTGAATCTGGTTCAATTAAATCAGTGCCTCTCGTTCTATATTGGATATAGAACAGTTCATATCTTAACGATGTTAAGGTACGGGGAGTTGTCCGGTTTATGATTAAAACCAGATACTGGATAACTCAAGGCACGTTTCTGTAATGGCTGTTTGTGGGTTGACCCAGGCTATGACGAGGGTTGACTTTCTACCATCTGGATGAACAATAGCAATATTGTTCTAGACTCGCCACAGTTTTATTAAAAATGGATTTTTTCAGAAAACAGTAGTGGGAGTATGGTAGAACTGGAAGTGATTCCAGAACCACAAACGATTACTGAAGATTTCATAGGAACCTAAAGATTCAATCTGGATTGACATTCCATTACTCCGCAGATAAGGTGGGTAACTTCAGGCACCCGAGAGGTACTCCGGTAGCCTCAAGGACGGTGACAGGGAAGTTCTTGTTTACCCACACTTGCCACTGCTGTTGTTCCAGGCTGCGAGACCCGGCGGGAGGATGAGTATAGCGTCGTTCTAAACTTGCTTTAGAAGTGTACGTGTATATGACTCTGCCAGAGGGTTGTCGTAGTCAGTGGGAGCAGCGGAAGCATGGTGGACATCAGGCTTATGTCTATTTATAGACTAAAGCAGATATAGCGGAGATAGATCATCTATTTCTGATGTGACAGTCATAGGTTTGACTTCATCAGAATAGGGGATGGATCTGTTAAGAAGGTAGTAGGGTGTGATGTCCTGGTATTTGGATGACATGCACAGAGTAGGAAGTGATGTTCCTATACTACGATCGGTTATACTTTGGTCGTCACACAGTGGTTTCTCCGCATGGGACTTGGACATTATATCTGACATACTGGTTACTAGATCTATGGTTTTAGATCTAGATTTGGGTGGTTTCCCAATCTGGGTACTTAGACAGCATTCTAAGAGTATTTAGAATGGACGACTCCTGGCACGGTAGTGTACCTGCAGGTAATGGAGTCACCCTCTCTAAAGGTGTCTTACAGACTAAAGGGGAGAGGGATGCGCATGATTGGCAGATCACTTGCTCAGGCAATTGAGTCAATCATGAGATGTCAAAGTACCACACCAGATGTTGTTCTTGCACTAGATACAATAAGTTGATATTGATCCAATCCTGGAGAAACAGTCGGGAGCAGCTTTAGAACATAAGTGGATATTCTAGGGATATGATAACGACAGCCTCATTCGGGAGACAGTTATCATTCCAGGCTTCCAAGGTGACCTGGACGACAGGGTGATTGTCAGAGCTATAGTTTTCCTTCTGACGAGGGGCAGTATTCTGGACAGGTGATCCGGGCAGATACTGGGGGAGGCATGGCGCAGGATACTGATTAAGTTCAGTTGACGATACAGTCTAAGAAGTTTGGATTTAGAGTTCATTTATGAGCTAGGTCCCATCAGACATCCAGACATTCTAAGACAGGTATTGCTCATTTCGGGAGATGGCTTTCTCCGCGAACTTGAGATAGAGAGAGACATAGAAAGAAACATCAAGGCGGATCCACTCACTGAGGCTATTCCTCGAACGCAATAGTTTCGCAAACGAGTTTTGTGAGACTGACTAGTAGAGGAGTTGGGTGTTCGGTATCACACGGGCTGTGAGTATGCGACATCGCAATAATTAGCCTTGAGTGCAAGTGGGAGATTGTTGGAGAAAGTGCCCTCAGAGTCAATTATTGGATCACAGGCACGTGATTGCAATGATTGAGGGAGGACCTATCCCGGTAGGACAGTCTTACTCGAGATGATAGTATGCTATCTGGTTTACCTTTATCATCGTGTGCTGCTTTAGGTGACCTGACAGGTCGCTATTGCACGTTGATAGAGCCCCTAGGATTCTTGCTTGACTGCCAGCAGTATGAGGGCGATCATATACGTGGGAGCTGGTAGTCTATAAGCACATCCTTAAAAGGTCCCTAGTCGTGGGAGTTTCGAGACATGGCATCGATTCTCCAGAGTAGACTAGTGTATACAGTCGAGACCCCGATGAGGGGCGGTGGCCAGTCTCACAAGCCACTGGTGTCAGTTGGTTCACCTAAGATGTATACAGGTGCTCATTGGGTTATGAGTACACCGGACAGGACTCGCCGGGAACATGCTAGTTGGTCTTATACCTGACGTCAGATAGCAGTTCCCTGGTGACATGTGCACAGGTTAGTTCATCGACCTGGGGATCGTCATTTGTCTCGTGTGAGTTCCCACTGTGCTTTGATTACTACCCTACCACGGCTCAAAGGAGTCGTGCAAACAGGTTTTAGTTGGGTACAGTCCCGAGCTACATGGAGGCAGTGAGCGGATCTTCAGGGGTTCGTCTCTCCCGGTATTGGGGGTGAGGTCGCGCTGTGTCTAGGAGAGCCATTACACGAAGTCCTTGGCCAAGGCAGGAGATTTACTGGTAGGTATTCCAGTAGCATCTCAGGGTGTTCTGGGCTACACTCCGACACGACTTGTACCGCTTTTGGGGGTCTGACTTTTACCAACCCCCTAGGCCCGACATGCGATGCTCATAGACGAACGGATCGGACTGTACGGATATTGTCACTGACAGGCTCAGTAGGGTGTCAGGATGAGTTCGCTCATCGACGTCCCTTTTGGTCAATAGCTGGTGGCCCGTCACGTATTGGCTTATACCTCTGACGTGCTAGTGGTTAAATCCACAACCATAGTATTGACGAGTCTTTAGAGTCCACCACACATTCAGTTACTCAGCTTTCGGGCGAAACGCTGTAGAGGCCGTATGAAGATATGGCAGGGTTCGATCAGATATGTGCGGTATTGCACGGATCAGAATCGGACGGATTATACTAGCCGGCTTTGGTTTAAGCCGGATCCTAGTATAGTACTGTGTAGATTTTGTCTCATTGCATTTGTATCCGGACGGAATACAGATGCGGGTGTGTATGCACAGTATCGGGGTTTTCCTGTAATTTATTACGGGATCAGTTTTCTGAGGTTGCCAGTTTGCATTCCGTTCCAGCCGGTTTTCCTTTGTTCCGTCCCGGCCGGACTTTTCCGATGGAGGGGGTTATTTGCAAGTTTGCAAATAACACATTGTGGAGGGGTTTATTGCAAATGCATTGATTATGATGGCATCTTTTCTTTTCCACCATCATTTGATTCTCTTTACATCACTCACTTGCATTAATTGAGATTAGAAAGGATTTGAGGTTGATTTGAGTTTTGTTATCATGATGTTTGGATGTGGTCACCCCTTCACCTTTTACTACCATCACCTCCCTTCATGGTTTTGCAATTTTGATTCCCTCCACCATTCTCTTAGGAGGCCGGCCACACTTTTGAGAGGGAGAGAAATATGAGAGAGATTCATATTGTTGTGGTGGCATTATTCTTCATCATATATTCTTCTTGCTAGAAAATTGAAAGCACCAATTTTCCTAACCTCCTCCTCCATCCTCCATGGCAACAAAACCCCAAGAGACAAATTCTACACTTATCTACAGCAAATCTTGGGCATGTCGACTTGCCAGCTTCATGCCCGAGTTGCCTCGGTATAGAGGCGGGAGCCCGTAAAAGAAGCAGGCGATGTGGTGCCCTTCCGGCAAGGAGGCGACGATCGGACATTCCGCAAGAGATCGGGACGACGACGAGAAGACCGGAGGACTCGGATCACTCGGTATATCTCTAACCCGTCTTGTAGTTAGCTAGGACTAGTTAATGGTTCGATCCGGGTGTTTAGTGCGCGGTGGTGTCGGTTTGCTTGTTTGCAAAAATTAAAGTTTATCACCGCTTCCGCATTTGGCCGTCGGATTGACGGCCGGGGCGCCGCCGTGCACTTACATGCTCCCATGACCAAATTTATAAATAAAGTGTCAGATGATAAGAGAAGAGGAACCAATATTACAATTTTGCAAATTTCTAGCTGTGAAAAACAAGGAATTTTCCTGAAGTAATGTAATGCAACCACAAATTTTATTCTTCGTTGAAGCACATGCCTTATCGAGTTCCTTGTAAAGAAAGGTCAGGATCCCTGCTCCCCAAGTATATTGGCCACACACATCGAAGTCCGTAAGGAAGCCAAGGTATAACGGATGGATATGCATTGCCGATTGGTCCGACATAAACCAAGAACCGATCATGTACAGAATGTAGGCACGTGCATGTCTATCCAAGACTTCATCGGTGGCTTCATCAGGGATATTAGTAAATGTATCTTTCAGCCAGTTTAAACTGATCTTATACCCCTTACTATAGCCTCCTGGTGCCTGATATTAGCATTTTTTGTGAAATATTAAAGCTAGAAATAATGTACAAAATGTCCATGCAATAGGTACACTAAAGAGGGGAACCAATAAGAGAGAATCTGAATCTGAATATTAAATATAAATAATTTACTTAGCTAAAATCAAAGATATCGAGAGTTTATTGACATTAATTTTTTTACTTGTCCGAGAGCAGACTCAGCATATGTATCCCAGTATGGGTGGTCGGTATCTGGACCAACAATTTTTCCTCCGACCAATCCAAGCCCATAAACCCGTAAACCGAGTAAGAGGCCAATATCCTGGAGTGTGGTAGTGGCCTCATCCCATCTTAGATGAAAAGTGTGGGTCTCTTTTCTCCAACGCTCAACTAGAGAGGTAACGAGGGCGTGGTCGATTTGGATATAACGAAGCAATGAAGCTTCATAAAATCCGGCCCTTCGAATCCGCTCGATTATTCGCTGGTCGGTAACTATCCACTTGTCAGAACTATGGATGATGACGGTGAGATTATCTCCATCCTGCAAAATTAAATCATGTTATTTTCAACTATTAGAATTAAAGGAAATGGGTAATTAAAAAAAATTTAATAAGTTTTGAATCTTTCCTTTCCGTGTAATATAAAAGGCCCGTCTTACGGTGATTCGTGGGTGGAACCCTCCTTTCCCCATTTGTGCTTACCAGGCCACAATTGGCAGTTAAGAGGCGATTTGAGGGTTATCTCACAACTTGTCACTTTGGAACAGTTACGAGCAGTCTTGTGGACTTTGAAGACCATAGCTCTAGGTATGATTGTGCATATTTTGACTGTGATTGTATGAAGTTGTTAACGCCTTTTTTATTGTTGGCTTGATATTGTTTGATGCAGATTATGACAAGTTTAAGTTTATTTGTTGTATGCAAATACGATGGCCGGATTATCACAAGTGCACAAGGTCCTGAGTATATGGGCGGGTCCGCAAGAATCATGCGATTAGAACCATCAACGACTTATAATGAAATCGAGAATAAAGTGTTCAAAATCACGAAATAGGATCCCCGTGAAATTAGGCTTAAGTTAAGTTGTATATGGCATATGTTTAGTGGAAATGCATTGGTTGAAATTATAGACGATGCATCAATATCTTCGATGATAGACTTTGGTTTGTCAAATACCCAGCATTCTTTTGAACTTTTGGTTCAGAAGGAACAATTGGAAGTATCGTATGACCCTCCAACGGGTAATTTTGATGGTATTGCTGGAGGTAGTTTCTGGGGGTACGGTCACATGGTTAACGATAATACCGTCAGTCTCGGTAGATATGACTATACACAACATTATTCAAACCTTCAAACTCAAGGGTAAACATTTTATAAATCCACATTCAAACATTTTAGTAATACCAAAATACTAATGTGTTTTATATATTGAATACAGGTTCTCCCAATCGACTGCTGCAGTTACATGCACCCAAAAAAAACAACAAGGATTACCATACACAGCCTTCCAAAGGTAAATAAATCTGAAACAAGTGGTGATTTATTTACGAAAATATTAAGGAATAATAGTATAATAACAATTTATATACTAAACGCGGATTTTCCCATACCTCCGCATCATTCCAACACGATCCAAGTAGCGCATTCCAAGCATGTCCGTCCATAACTTTCCGGTCTTCTCACCCCGAACAATCTATATTACACCGACCAAAACCATCATATATTGCACCCGAGCCTTATGTTGCTATGGGTGACATTGATATGTGTGGCAGTGATGATGATGAAACTGGTGAAGGTCATCAAGGGGAGGATAGCGTGGAATATGCCGCTGGATTGAATGAGCTAGCAGTGTTTGATGATATGGTTGCGAACAATGATTTTTTCGAACTAGAAGATCCCGGCCTTGATCCGCTGGAAGATGATAGTTGGGTAGAATTAGCCGTGGCAGAATTAAATACGACACCCTATTTGGAAGCGACAGTAGCAAGCGAAGATTGCGTCACTGTTGGGGATTTATTTCAGGAAAAAGGAGGTCTTATTTGTAGGCTGAAGTCGTGGTCTATTCAGCAAAACGTTACATTTAAAACCGAAGAGTCAAATAAGACGTAATATACCGTGGTATGTACGAAAGCTCCTGAATGTAAGTGAAGATTGCATGCATGTTGTTCCAAAAGTGCCAATGTTTGGAAGGTCACGAAATATAACCAAGAACATACTTGCATCAATTCAATTATGTTACAAGATCACGGGAATTGTACTTCATCTTACATTTACTCACTAATCATGCCACTAATCCGTACAGATGTGGCGATGACTCCCCGAGGGATACGGCTCTACGTTAGCGGAGAGCACAAAATTCAGATTTCGTATGTGAAAGAATGAGATGCTTGTAGAAAGGCTTTATGCAAGATATTTGGGGACTGGGAAAGCTTGTACAACTCACTAGTCCCTTTTATGGAAGCCATGAAAGCATCAAACCCGGGGACCGTATACCGGTTAAAAACCACAGAAACGGATGTTGATGGCTCTGTCAGGTTTCAAAGAATTTTCTGGTGCTTTGCTCCATGTGCGGCTGGTTTCACTCACTGCCGGACGGTATTGTGCGTTGATAGAACATATCTATACGGTAAGTACAGAGGCTGCATGTTAATTGCTATAGGTGTTGATGTTAATAACGGTATATTTCCGTTGGGATTTTCTATTGTCGAGAGTGAAAATACATCATCCTGGTCATGGTTTTTCCGTCAACTCAAAAGTATCCCATCTAATATTGATAAAACAGATTTATGCATCATATCTGATAGACATCTAGGAATACTAGCTGCAATGAGATCTGTATTTCCGACGACCCCACATAGGTTTTGCCTGCGGCACTTCAGGCAAAATTTTGATAGAAAATTTAAAAATTCAAATCTGCATAAGCTTATGTACAAAGCCGGTGAAGCGTCTGACCCTAATGTTCATGACATGTACATGACGAAAATTGGGGAGATGAGTCAAGCCGCGAAAGCGTGGTTAGATGAGTACCCAATACGCATGTGGTCATAAGCACATGATAATGGATACAGATATCTACTAATGACCGCTAATATATTTGAAAGCTTCAACGGGGTCCTTAAAGGTGTTAGAGGTTTACCGATACAGGGGTTGATACGTTAATCTAATTTTAGACTAAGATCTACTCAACGGGATTTTGGGATCATTTAGATCCAACGAAAGAGTATTTGGGCTCTATCGTCTTGGTTTAGGGACGTTACGGTCCATCGAGTTTAAGGACATCATAGTCCGTGGAGTTTAAGGACATCATAGTCCATAATTTAAAGACGTCATGGTCTATAGAGTTTAGTTTAGGGACGTCGCGGCCTATTGGGTTTAAGGACATCATAGTCCATGAGTTTAAGGACCTCATAGTCCATAGAGTTTAGTTTAGGGACGTTGCAGTCCATGGGGTTTAAGGACATCATAGTCCATGAGTTTAAGGACCTCATAGTCCATGTTTAAAGGCATCATAGTCTGTAGGGTTTTAGTTTGACAGTTTGGGGATGCGCCAAAAGTTATTGGTTATTGGGACGTTCCATCTCTCTAAAGATGTTGAAAAATTGCAACGACATGTATCAGAGGTGTAAAGAGATGTACTCTCGAACCAATGTCCCGACTGGGAGGGAATGGGATGAACATCAGTTTAGATGCTATTTGTTGGGAGCTCATTAGCTGTCTTTGGGACTGAGATCGATTTTGGAGACCCTGAGCATGAGGGGCTCAATTGATCGTCCTCGGAAAATTTGGTCCGAGTTTGGCTAATATTGGCCTTTCATAGTGTTCAACATTAGTATATATTCAGCGCTCACGTGCTCCCACGTGAGGTGTTTGAAATAGTGTTAAACACTAAAATTTTGAGGCGCTCACGTGAGGTCACGTGAGGCGCTTGAAGTAGTGTTAAACTCCAAAAATTTAAGGCGCTGTTTCTTTGGGTTTATTCCCTTGTTCTTTTTTTAGCGCTAAGCGCTATTGGGTCACGTGAGATCACATGAGGCGCCCCAAAAATGGAAACTGCATTTGATTTATTCCCTTTTTCCTTTGTAAGTGCTAAGCATAACTTTAGGGTCACGTGTGATCACGTGAGCCAATCTCGGTTATCCTCTTTTATTCATCAAAGGTGCTCACGTGGGAGCACGTGATCGGCTCTTATCATGTTGGGTGTCAATCCTTTTACGTGCATGGAGATCCTGAGTTTCGAGACTTTCAAGCCCACTGTTTTGTAAGAATTAAATTCTTAGGACTTGGTTTTTCTCTTAGGTTTGGGATCTGCATGGCAGAATCTCACCGATGAGAATTGAATTCTCAACTTGAAGGGAGATCTGCTTCTGCAGATCTTTCACTATAAGGAAGAACTAAGTTCTTATATGAAGGGTTAAACCCTTGTCTTATGAGAGGAATTAAATTTCTATATACTTTTTGGGAGAATTAAATTCTTTGAAATTAGATCTCCCCCCAGGTTTTGGATCTGCATTGCAGAATCTCCCCGATGAGAATTAAATTCTCAACTTATGGGGGGATCTGCTTCTGCAGATCTCCACCAGAGGAAGAACTAAGTTCTTTTTAGAAGAGTTAAACTCTTATGGAGGTGAAAAAGAGATGAGATATTCTCTGAGTTTTGCTCCTTTTCTTACCTCGGGTTTTTCTTTCTGTTTTCTCTCTTTTAACTTGAAGTTTATGGGGGGAGTTCTCTATTTTTTTCTTTTTCTTTTTAGCTCCTATTTATAGGAGAAAGAAAAGAATCAGTTTGTTCGAAAAATCTCTTATTAAGAGATTTTGATTGATTTTATAATCATCCAAAATGATCTTTTAGATCGATCGGTGAATTTTATTCACCGTTGGATTTTTAATCCAAGAACTTCTGTTTTACAGAAGATATTTCTCACAAGATTAGCAAAATACTTCCCTATACAGAATTTTCTTCTGTAAATTGGCGATTTTTAATCACCATTGGATTTTTAATCCAACGGCACTTTGCTTTGCAGAGCGCAATCTTTCTTGTTTAGAAAAATCTAAGGAAATGTTTTCCAAATAGGGCTTTGACCCCTTTTATTTTAGAATTTAATTCTATCGGTTCAGAAGGTATAGGAGCCCATCAAGTGTAGCACGTGACCCTTCACAGAATTAACTTGGTTTGTTTGTATGCAGCAGTCCAAACAGAGGGAAGGTATCACGTGGTAACACGTGAGCTTCTGTGCTCTTTGTTTGTTTTATAACTGGGTCGTACACGTCTTGTGTGAAAGACGATCACGTGCTTGCACATGAGGCTCCACTAGCGGAAAGTTTTTCTTTTCCCTCTCTGAGTCTCTTTGTAAGGGATCGATGACCACGTGCTTACACGTGATGCTTCCATTAGTGGGGAATTTTCCCTTCCCCTTCTCTTTCTGAATTTTTATAAGGGAACAACGCCTTGTACTCCTCCACGGCCCTTTCCGCCCTGCTCTCAGCAAGCTTCGCCGCATCACAAGCCACCCGGGCATCCTTTTCGATGGCGTCCCTCGACCTTTTCATGGCGTTGAAAAGGTCGTTCGTCTCCTCCATTTAGGCCTGAATAGCCCGGTTAGATTCGGTTAAGAGCCAATAGGACTCCTTCAGCTTGGAGACCGTCAGGCTCTCGGCGACCAATCTCGAGTCAAGAAAAGCCGCCTTCTCTTCCGCTTGCTGCAATCGAAGAAGAAGCTCTTCCTCTCGCGAGGAGGATTCGCCTACCTTCTTCATTGCCGGGGTCATCTCCTCGGACTCCATGGAGACAAAGAGAGCGTCGTGCTGAAGGACCTGAGGAAAACAGCAAACGTGTTAAAGAATTGAAACCGAGGAAATAAAACTTAAGAAATTTTTAAAGAAAGCTACCGACCTGTACCGTCTCCTGAGCTATTGCGGCCGCTTGGGCCTTCATGGTGCCCCAGGGAATCTTGGCCCCAGCCGCCTTCTCCATGTCCGCCAGCAAGCTGTCGGTCATGGATAGCCCCGATGGCACCTTGATGCAGAAGTCACCCTCCTGTACTTGAATTCCGGTAGGGGGTGGCCGAGAAACCACCTGCTTCTGTCTCTTAAGGGGGATTCGACGGGGGGAGTCACCTCCCCCCTGACCCGAGGCGCCGGGTCCCACGCTTGTTTCTGTCCCCCCACGGCGTTCCTCCTGGACGGTTGGCGCTGCGGGAGTCTTTACCGGGGGTGTTTGCCTAGGAGCAGCGCTTAAACCTGGTCGAGACGAGCTAGTGCCACCGGTCTTTCTTCCCTGGGCCTTGGCAGCCATAGCGGCTATAATTTTTTATCGGCCCATAGGCTTTGCAAAAAGGAAAAAAAATAAGGAAAGGGTCAGCAACACAGGAACGACAAAAGAATTTGGAAAAGTCTAAACATATCGTTGGGAGCCCTAACTTACCCAAAAAACGCGCAGGACTGAGGCTGGTCTAGCTCAGCACCTGCTCGGAGAGCAGGACATCAGCCCGCTGAATCGGTTCCTACTAGGACACCACCTTCGTCTCAGATGTTCTACTGCCTCACCCTCGGGCAGTCGGCCCTTGTGCCACTGGGTGGGCACATGCCAGTCCTCACCCTCCGGAGGACCGAAGAAAACGAACTTCTCTTAACACTCATGGATGGAAGAAGGGACGGCCACTACCCCATACCCGGCCGCCCTACCCTTACATTTTTTAAACGACAGATACACCCAACCCGGCTCTTCCTTATAAGTCCCGGGTGATTTTTATAACAAAGAAAAGATAGGAGGAGGCTCAAATCGAAGGGGATCCGATCAAATTTTAACCGGACCAGAAACTCGAGAAGGATCCTCCACGAGTTCGGCGCTAGCTGGCCGGGGGACATGACGGAAACAATAGAGCACCGCACAAATCTCGGATGAGAAATGCAGACGCATCCCTGCCCGGAATGCTTCCAGATACAGGGCAATCTCCTTGCCCCGCACCTGGTCTGCCCGCTCACTCTCTTTGGCCAGACGGAGTGAATAGCTAGAGAGGATATGGAATCGAGTCCGGATGTCGGAAAGCTCGTCCAGACGATTCAAAATGGAAGGCGCATCGCGGGTATTCCTGATGCGCACCTTGGGAGCCCTTGTCGCCGCCCGACGGCGAGTGACAAGGGCAGCCCTAACTCTAGGGGGCGAGCTCGACACAGAAGACGCAGTAGAAGAAGAACCCTCTCGGTTATCTGAAGCCGAGGAGGAGGAAGACCCGCTGGACTCAGCCTATTTCTCATCACCCTACTCTACCCCTACTATATCTACAGACACCTCGGAGGAAGACATCTAACCTGATTCAAGGAAAGGGTTTGCCGAGGAAAGTTCAGCAGAAGATCCGACCTAAGCAGAGGTGCACCGGACAATCTTCAAATGATGAAAGACAACTAAGGCAAAGTGTTGGCCCTAGGATGGTCCCCTCCTATTTATACACTCCAAAGAGAACATCCTACAGCCCAGATCAATTCCCACCAAAAAGAAGCGTCGCACCTAGCGGCCGTCGAGGCTCCATGTGGCGATCGACCATTGGGGACGTCACTTCGTGGCAGGAGTCAGAGACAGCCTGTCGCGCCCGCCAACCAACGTCGGACACGTGGCCCATAGCCCAACCGACGATCGAGTGAAACGACGCCCTATCTTTAAAGTGCAATCATTTCACCGATCCGCTGACGTCATCGGGGATACGTGCAAAAATTTAGGCGCACGGTGAGATGCCACGTGGACTCGAAAATTGAAATGACGCGACTGCCAAATGCCATGTCGTTCCCGGACAATCCACCATGAAGAAATCTCGGCACCAAGCTGAGCAGGGAAAACCAAATAGACCACTCTCGACCCGACCTATAAATAGGTCGAAACGGGAGTGGGGGCTAATGATGATGCTCACAAATGGGAATTCCCCAGATCACGACACATAGCAGATGACGTGTCCCGGGGGCTACGGAGCTGGAATAAGGCTGATGCATTTAAGACGTTTCTCGGCACCTTGCCTCCGAGGTTGCATCCGGCCTTTCAGAGACCTCCCCAGAATACCTTCCATATTCGCCTAGCAATGAATCAGCAGCTCACCTTCGAGCAATCCTACAACCGAGCTTCCACGGCCTTCTTGCTCGTCTCCGAGCTGTTGCAAGGTCTGAGCTTCCTCGGACTCCCGGCCCGTCTCCGAGCCATATGACAGGCCGAGCTTCCTCGGCTTCCCGGCTCGTCTCCGAGCCATCTGACAGGCCGAGCTTCCTCAGCTTTCCCGATCAACCGAGAGCGCGGAGCCCAAGCGCCCCCGCAACGGCTCCACGTATCTCGCCAAAGCGAGATATCCGCCGCCCCACGTTCCGCATCCCACGCGGGCGCGTTCCCCCATTAATGAGCAGATCCTGCCATCAACGCGGACGTAACGAGGGGGCGTAACTGAATGCGAGAATCTCGTGTCGGCTCGCTTCACGCGACCACTATATAAACCCCTCTTTCAGACGACTCAGGTAACTCGAATTCATTCCAATAGGCCGCTACTCTGCGTTTATTCCACAGTACTAATTTGATCGTCGGAGGATTCTACGGCGGTCACCAACCCCGGGACTTGCTTTGCAGATAGTTTGGCGTCGACACCAACCCATTGAGATCCACACACTCAGCCATCAAACCAAATCACAACCGCTAAAAACCGCTCGCACCAGATCGACGGAGGACAACATCTGAGGGAGATCTTAACCTCCATCGTATCCGCTGTTAATTGGCAGTCATGATTTATCACCGTGTGTTTTATATAATGATTGCTAATAAATATTATGGTGTGATAATATATATGTTTTACTAGTGCAATGATCGGAATACTATGAAATGTTTGTAGGTGATTGTAAAAATTCCAAGTATATGGTTGGTTCCCAGTCATGCTGTTTATATATAAATAGAGAGAGAGGGGAGGGGGGGTTTTTAATGGCCATAGGAGGGAATTTCTTTCTATGGCGTCGGAAAAATACATGCTCCGTGAATTTTTTCGACGATCGGCATACATCACTTCCATCTTTATCATCTAAGATGTGGATACACCAAATTTCATGTAATTATACCATTTTTTCACAGTTGATTTAGTTGATGCAAAATTAATGGTTTACCGGCAATATAACTTTTTACATTGCTAATTCAATGGTGAAAAAGTGGTGGAATCACATGAAATTTAGGATATGTACATCTTAGATGATAACGATGATGATGATGGGTGCCGATTGTCGGAAAAAATGGTGGATGTTGTATTTTCTCGACGCCATAAAAGGAAATTCCCTCTTATGGCCTCTTTCCTCCATTATTCTCATATATATATATATAGAGAGAGAGAGAGAGAGAGAGAGAGAGTAATGGAGGAAAGATGCCATAGGAGGGAATTTCCTCATATGGCGTCGAAAAATTACAGCCCCCATCGTGTTTTCCGACGATCGGAACCCATCATCTTCATTGTTATCATCTAAGATGTGGGTACACCAAATTTCATGTGATTCTATAACTTTTTCACCGTTGAATTAGTGGGTTCAAAATTAACGGTTTACCGACAATAGAACTTTTTACATTGCTAAATCAACGGTGAAAAAGTTGTAGAATCACATAAAATTTAGTGTACCCACATCTTAGATGATAACGATGAAAATGATGGGTTCCGATCGTCAAAAAACACGATGGAGGTGTATTTTTCTGATGCCATAACAGGAAATTCCCTCCTATGGCCTCTTTCCTATATATATATATATATATATATAGGAAAGAGGCCATAGGAGGGAATTTCCTCCTATGGTGTCGAAAAAGTACGTCCTAACTCATTTTTTCCGGCGATCGGCACTCACTATCTTCATCGTTATCATCTAAGATGTGGGTACACCAAATTTCCGTTAATTTTGAACCCACTAAATCAACAGTGAAAAGGTTGTAGAATCGCATGAAATTTAGTGTACCCACAGCTTAGATGATAACGATGAAGATGATGTGTGCTGATTATCAGAAAAATGAAGAAGGGTTACTTTTTCGACGCCATAGAAGGAAATTCCCCCCTATGGCATCTTTCCTCCATTATTCTCTCTCTATATATATAACACAATGGCGGATCCAAGAATTTTCAAAGGGTGGGGCCAAGGTCCAGGTTATTCATTCACAAATTTTTTTGAACAAAATTTAAGTCTAAATCAAGCTATCTTGCAACTATTAACAAAATCAAGTTATTCACTCGCAATTTTTTTAACAAGCTGTTCATTCAAAATCAAGTAACAAAATCAAGTTATTCATTCAAAGTTAAATAATTGAAATCTACGGTTTGGGTTAAAAGTAAAATATCATTACTAATATAAAGATGACTTACCCCAACGGTGAGAAAATCCGTAGGGGCAATTTTAGTTTGCTTACGGTTCTTACTGTTGAGGCTGATATACATAAAAAAGATTAAAAATAATAAAACATTATTTTTGGTTGTTGTCGTTGCCAGAGAAATCCCTTCTGAGAAGTGAGAACCGTAGAGGCAAAGCGGGGATATTTAAAAAAGAAAAGAAAAAGGAAAATCCCCATTTACCCTTTCCCACGCCGAATTTTTCCCTCGTCCCCAAATTTTCCCCGTCGCCTCTTCCTCCTCCTTCCCCGGCTCGCCCTCCTCCTCCTCGTCTCCTCCTCCTCCGCCGTGCCCTAGCCCTCGTCTCCTACCTCCTTCCTCCCAAAAATTTTCCCATCGTCGCCAGCGCCCTAGCCCTCCTCCTCCTTCTCGAGCTTGCCCTCCTCCGACCTCCTCTAAAGCCCTATCACTTCCTTCTCCTCCAAAGCCCTCCTCATCACCACCGCGCCTATCATCACCTCCTCCTCCTCCAAAGCCCTCCTCCGACCTCCTCCAAAGCCCTCATCGATCCATCATCGCCGACCTCCAGCGCCGTCTCCATCCTCCATCCTCCATCGCCGACCTCCAGCATCGCCTCCATCACGAGCCCCCTCCTCCTCGATCCTTTTCCTCCACCGGCCAAGCCCCCTTCCTCCAGTGCTCGAGCCCCCTTCCTCCTCCAGTGGCTGAGTCCCCTTCGATCCTCCTCGATCCTTCTCCTCCAGTGGCTGAGGTAAATTTTTTAAAAAAATATTTGTTATTTTTAGATCTTTTAATTAATTAGTATTGTAAGTTAATTTTAATTAGTAGATATTTAAGGGTATTATTGTGTAATTTTGAAGTTGAAGGAGTGAAGGGAGTGAAGGGCAAGACGAAAAGCTTTAACAAGGGTTTCTTCACAGAAAGGTTTCTTACTTGCTTGCTTAGCTCAAACAAAGCCTTCTTTTTTTTGTTAGGATTAGGGTTAAAGAATATCTTGGTTCTCTACATTTGTCTATGGTTTTTTGTTGCTGTGCTCTCGATTTTGGTCCCTTTTGAGTTAAAATTTTCATAGATCTTTCTGGATAACGGTTCTCTTTTCGTAAAGATTTGAGCTTTTTGAGTGATATGAGCACATTTCTATGATTGAATCGTTTTCCTGCCCTAATTTGGTTCTATATTTAGGCTCGGTGGTATGAGGAGCTTTAGGGTTTCGATTTTGTATGTGAAAATGTGTTAAAAATGCTGCGTTGAAGCAAATTGAAGGGTGCGGAGAAAGAATCATGGGAAGCGTGAATATGGAGGCCAACGCTGGTGAGGTTTTCAGCTGATGTTTTTTTCTTCTCATTATAATGGAAATTTATGGCTTTGTTTTTGAAATTTGGACTTTTGATGTTTTTTTATTTGCCTCTGGTAACTCAAAATTTTAAATTTTGTGCTTGTATGTACTGCTCCGTAAAATCACTAAAGGTATTGACAAGGATTACTTCATTCAGAGACGCCATTAAAATATAGATGCATTGTAGCAATAATAATCATGATGTAGCTCCTATAACAAACTGTTGTTACCGACTTGTGATAACACACGATGTCCTCACAAACCTCCAATACCATTAAAATTAACTCACAAAACTCTCCTTCAATCTCACTCACGCAGGATAGAGTGGAAATTGGTTAAAGTCATGTTTTTTTTTTCCAAAATAGGGTGGATAGAGATTAAAATTTGTAAAATAGGGTAATTTAAAATTTAATTATGAGAATATGACGGTTTGGGTCTACATAGACGTGACCCCAAGCCTTCAGTCTCCCTAATCAAAGGACGGGTTTCGAGAATCCGCTCTCACCACTAAAAGCTGGAGGGCGGGTTCTCACCCCGCCCTAGCCCCCCCAGCCCTCCTTACCCCCAGTGGAGGGCGGGTTATAGGAACCCTCTAAGGCGAGGGCGGGTTCCTAGAACCCGCTCCCTCTCCACAAAAGGACGGTGGGTTCTGGGAACCCGCCCTTTCCTTTAAAAAGGACATGGCAGGTTTAAAAATTAAAAATAAAAAATATTTTTTTAAAAAAATTAATAAAACAATATTATTGAATAAAAAATAATTTATTATTCAGGTGGACCCGGAACACTTAATTTGCGTCTGGTAAATACGGTTTCCAAGAACCCGCCCTTCAGTGTATGCCAGAGAGGGTGGGTTCCAAAAACCCGCTCTCGGGCAAATATTGGATAAGATTGACAGATAAGGGTTGTTGATGTTTACTGGGATAAGATTGGTAGACGTGGGGATAAAATCGACAGATTAAGATTGTTACTGTTTATATAGAAGTAATCCAATACTTGGATCATACTATGAATATGAATGAGGAACACTTCAGTAACGAAAGCAAATCAAACAAGTTTGAGTTTCAAGTTCTGTTTTCTCATGGAAGAATTAGAGAAGATACGAAGAATACAACTGCAGTTGCAATGAAATTTCTAAGTGGTTACTAAAGGGTGAAAGATATAGGAGTAGAATGACTCGAAATTTCTAAACGGTTACTAACGTAATTTCTTAATACTTGAAGTCCATCCCATTGCCAATCTAAACCCACAACACTCGTTCGAGAGGGAAATATAGTATGTCGCGGAAACTCGAGGGAGGAAACGAGCCAATGTAGGAACACGATCTTTTACCCCTCTCGGAACTGCATTCAATCCAACATCACGGACTGTGTAGCATCTACTTCTTTAATATTATTGTATAACATTTAATTGATGTATGTGTCATAGCATAAATTTGTAGCACTTTAATAGAAAATCAGTATGCCGCAGAAGCTATTTCAGTTGAAAACGAGTAAATTCAAGTGTTATTCGTTACCCAATTTACATATTGCAATTTTAACGGTAGTTTACAATAAATTAGCCTCCAACGAATAATTTAAAAAGATCATACCAAAATTAAAATTGTACAAGTTTCCTTACAAATGATAATTGATTTTCCTTCCGTTGCTTCTTCACGATCTCGAAGGTCTCGCCCCTGAAGACCGTCTTGAACATCTGGTCCTATAATGACCTGGTTGTTTACATAAGCTATAACAGCCGTGCCTTTGCTGAGAATCAACATCCATTGCCATTCGATCTCGACGCACCTTAGATCTTCTGGGTCCTGTGTTTTTGTCCGGTGGTAATACCATCGGTGTTTGCCTGTTCCCAGTATAATAGTGTCAATAGCGATTGTCTGGTATAGAATGAAATTTTGGATCGTATGCGCCTTGATAACTGGAAACCATATAGTAACGTGAAGCAAAATTGTAATGTGAACTCGCAGCAACAATTGCGTGGGCACACGGTAAATGTTGTTACTGGAAAACACCGTATGTGCATGAAGAGAGCCTTTCATCTCTAAAATTTACGGTATATTGATTCCCATTGCTCTCCATAACTTGAAACTCCGCTGTATCAAACCTTTCAGATCTGTAGTATTGTGATTCGCGCTCTTTTTTTCGAAATATATTTTCATAATACACGGTGAGTGGAGTCTCCATTGTCAAAGACTTTTCCTTTCTTTGCACAAAATTAGTATTCGCTCTGAAAAGGTCGAAAATCAACCCCTGTATCGGTAAACCTCTAACACCCTTAAAGAACCCTTTGAACCTTTTAGATATATTAGTTGTCATTAGTAGATACATACATCCATTATCATGTGCTTGTGTCCGCATGCGTGCCGGATACTCATCTAGCCACGCTTTCGCTGTTTGATCCATCTCTCCAATTTTCGCCATGTACATGACCCTGTCAGCTTTTCCTGGACCAGAAAACAAGTTCATGAACATTAGGGTCAGACACTTCACCGGTTTTGTACATAAGCTTATGTAAATCTGAATCTTTAAATTTCCTATCTAAATTCTGTCTGAAATGCCGCAGGCAAAACTTATGTGGTGTCGTCGGAAATACAGCTCTCATAGCAGCTAGTATTCCAAGATGTCTATCAGATATAATGCATAAATCTGTCATATCAATAACAGAAGGGATACTTTTGAGTTGACAAAAAAACTATAATCAAGATGTATTTTCACTCTCGACAATGGAAAATCCTAATGAAAATATACCGTTATTAGTATCAACACCTGTAAAAATTAACATCCAATCTCTGTACTCATCATACAGATACGTCCCATCCACACACAATACCAGCCGACAGTGTGAAACCAGTCGCGCAAGGAGTAAGGCACCAGAAAATTCTTTGAAACCTGACACAGCCATCGACATCTGTTTCTGTGGTTTTTAATTGGTATGCGGACCTCGGATTTGATACTTTCATGGCTTCCATAAAAGGGACTAGCGAGTTGTATGAACTTTCCTAATTCCTAAATATTTTGCATAAAACCTTTCTACGAGCATTCCATGCTTTCACATACGAAATCTGAATTTTATGTTCTCCACTTATGTAAAGCCGTATCTCTTGAGGAGTCATCGCTACATTTGTGCGGATAAGTGGCATGATAAGTGAGCAAATGTATGATGAAGTGCAATTCATGTGATCTTTTAACATAATCGAATTGATACAAGTGTGTTCCCGATTGTATTTCGTGACTTTCCAAGGTTTGGCTCTTTTGGAACAACATGCATGCAATTTCCACTTACATTTAGGAGATTTCATTCATATCACGGTATAGTACGTCTTATTTGACTCTTCGGTTTTAAATGTAACATTTTTTTTCAATAGCCCATGACTTCAGTTTACAAATAAAAATTTCTTTTTCCGGAAACATCTCCAACAGTGACGCAATTTTCGCTTGCTACACTCGCTTCCAAATAAGGCTCAGTATTTACTTCTGCCACAGCTAAGTCTATCCAACTATCATCTTCCAACGGATCGAGTCCGGGTTCTTCTAGTTTGACAAAATCATTATTCGCAGCCATGTCATCAATCAATGCCACTTCATTCAATCAAGCGGTATAATCCATGTTATCCGCCCCTTGATGATCTTCATCAATTTCATCATTATCACTTTCACTCATATCATTGTCACCCATAGCAACATAAGGCTCGGGTGCAATATATGATGGTTGAGGTCGGTATAATATGAATGGTTCGGATTAAAAAGATAGGAATGATGTGGACGGACATGTTTGGAATGCGCTACTTGGATCGTGTTGGAATGATGCAGAAAGAAAAGATTGAAATATGGAGGTATGGGAAAATCTGCATTTAGTATATAAAATTTTGTCAACATTTTCGTATTACAAAGAAAATAAACATAATCACCACTTGTTTCAGATTGATTTACCCTTAGAATGTTGTATATGGTAATCGTTGTTATTCTTCATATGTGCATGCAATTGCAGCAGTCGCTTGGGAAAATCTGTATTTAATATATAAAATATATTAGTATTTTGGTATTAAAAAAAGTAATTATAAAATGTTTATCCTTGAGTTTGAAGGTGAATAATCATGTGTATAGTCGTATAAAAGTATCATCGTTAATCATGGGACCGTATCCCCAGGAACTACCTTCAGCATTACCATCAAAATAATTCGTTGGAGCGACATTTGATACTTCCAACTGTTCTTGCTCAACTAAAAATTCAAAAGATTTCTGGGTGTTGCCAAACCAAAGTCTATCATCGAAGATGTTGCATCGTCTATAATTTCAGCCAATGTATTTCCACTAAACAGATCCATATACAACTTAGCTTAACTTTAATTTCACGGGGATCGTATTTCGTGATTTTAAACACTTTATTCTTGAGTTCATTGTAAATCGTTGATAATTCTAATCGCATAATCCTTGTACACGTCCGTATAGTCTGGACCTTGTGCACTTGTCACAATTTGGCAATCGTATTTATATAGAACAAATAAACTTGAACTTGACATTATCTATATCAAACAATATTAACCTAACAATAAATATAAAACGTTAACAACTGAAGTAATGAATATTTTCACTGAAAATTAAATAAACGGTAAATAAAATTTACATACGTTTATCAATCGGGAATTTTAATATATAGATATATATGGATAGAGAGATCGAGTTCCGTTGAAGGAGTGTAGATGAGAGCTTTAGATTTTTTAGACGGTGCAGTTGCAAATTGGAGCAGAATGGGGAGCAAATGGGAGGAGGGCAGGTTTTTGTAGGTATTTGGTCGTCGTTGGTCAAAAAAAGGGTCACGCTTGATTTCAGAAAAAGTCTTCACAGGTCTTGAGATAAAGAATCACGGGATTGCTTTGGGTTCAAGGAAAGGATTTGGCAGAAAGGGGTTACGAGTCACGGGATTGCCTTGTTTTGAGAGAAAGGGGTAAGTTAAAAGGGTCACGAGTCAAGGTATGGCCAATTATTGGACAACCCATCAGTAAGAGAAATTATTGAAATTGGTCTTTAGCAGTCTTTTATTGTGAGAAGGGCGTGTTACAAGAGCCCGCACTTTCCTTTTTAATTGAGAGGGCGGGCGCTTGGAGCCCATTATCCCCTTTTAAAAGCCATCAATTTGTCACGTATTGATAAATCCTCTGGCCCTCACCTTTTTAAAGAAAATGCCATCTCCTTTAAAAAGGAGACATCATGTATTCATAAATCCCCTTTAAAAAGAGGCCCATCTCCTTTTTAAAGGAGATTCTCTTTCCTTTAAAAAGGAACGGCCGGGACGTGACAAATCCAGGAGGCCTTTATTTTTTAAAGGAGATTTCATCTCTTTTAAAAAGATGAGGGCGTGTTCTTGGAACACGCCTTCAATTAATGTAAACTCCTTTTTCCTCTTAAAAAATCCCATTTTTCCTTCTGCTCTCTCTTATCCATTTTTTGTTCGAACTCCATTCTATACCCACAAACTTTCTCAAATTTTTAATTATTTGAGTTTGAAAGAAAAATACAATTGAGAATCAACCATTCGACAAATCACTCATCCTAAATCAAAACGAGCATAGATCTTTCAGTATATTACATGGGGAGGAAATATTCGAAACTTATTAAATTTGTTTCAAATATTGGCCCATATATTTTAATTCAAATAGTTGAAAATAATATGAATAAATTTTGCAGGGTGGAGATAATTTTACAGTCGTCAGTCATATTTCTGACAAATGGCAAGTTACTGATCATCGTATTATCGAGCGGATTCGAAAAGCCGTTTTTTTATGAAGCTTCATTACTGCGTTATATCCAACTTGACCATAGTCTCGTTATTTCTCTTGTTGAGCGTTGGAGAAGAGAGACTCACACTTTTTATCTTAGATGGGGTGAGGTCACTATCGCACTCCAAGATATTGCCATTTTACTTGGTTTACGGGTGAATGGACTTGGATTGATTGGAGATACAATTGTGGGTCCGGAAACCGAGCACTCATATTGGAATACGTATATATACGTATATTGAGTCTTCTCTTGGACATGTATAATTCGTAATTTTTTAAAATTAAAAATTGAAGTATATTACAGTGATATTAATTAACGATTAATTGTAAAATTCTGGTACTAGAAGGGTATATTAAGGGGTATAAGATCAGTTAAGCCGGCTCAAAAATATATTTGCTAATATCCCTGATGAACCTACTGATGATGTCTTGGATAGACATGCACGTGCCTACATTCTGTACATGATCGGTTCTTTGTTGATACCGAACCAGTCGGCAACACATGTCTAATTTTTATATCTTGGGTTTCTTAAAGACTTCGATGTGTGTGGCCAGTATACTTGGAGAGCAGGAATCCTGGCATATCTTTATAAGAAATTAGATAAGACATGTGTTCTTACGAAGAATAAAATTTGTGGTTGTATTATATTACTTCAGGTACATAATAATTTTGAACTAAATAATTGAAAAATTATAATATTGGTTCTTTACGATATTATGACACTTTATATATATATTTGGTCATGAGAGCACATGTATATTGGAAGACCAGATCATATTCTTATTTATGGCGAGGATGTCCCTGGAAAGCCTTTCGGCCGTTGGTGGAGTGGTAATAAATCATATAAGGCTTCTCGTTGAGTACTTAAGTATTATAGAGATGAGTTGGATTGAATGAAAACAACTCAGGTAACCATTTATTAGATAATTAAATTTGTTTGAAATTTTTAATTGACATTATTTACGATTTTTGTACTATGTTATTTACGCTGTTCACATGGACGCCTTATACAGTAGATCGTCTGCAAGAATTACCCGGCATCTGTACCGAAGGAGAGCCGGTTTGGCGGACTCGATGCCCACTATTGTGCATTAATATCATGGTCATGCACTTACCTGAACAGGTGTTACGATAATTTGGTAGATTGCAACATATTTCTGGTCCGCCGCATGCGCCTATAACAATAGAAGGAGATATGCGAGGAAAAAAGGCGGAACGTGATTGGAGGGAGTATCATCATCAATATTTGCTGAGATAAGAAGATATGCTTCGTAATATTGCCTTACAACAAATAGATAACCAAACACCCATCAACGCTACAGAAACATATCTACAATAGTATAAGCGTGTCATTATAACATATTTTTCTGCTCCTCCTACCGACTTTCCGAACGTCCAGCAGTACGAGCCTAGAGGTCACGTGGAACGAGAAATAATAAGTTAATTTTTTTTAAAATTAAATTAGTTTCTAACATCCAGCGATACGAGTCTATAATTATATATTATTTTTATGTAACGACAGGCTCGTGGGTTGCATCATATACAATCATCGGTACAAAATCCATATCCGACTAATGCTGGTCCAGATAGTCAAGTTTTATTTTCTACCGTAGACTCATATATTGGTGGTATGTTTAGTTCATATCATATGCTTCCACATTTGCTGCCATCGCTAGAGCCGCTACATGAGCCGGAACCAGAGCCGCGGTATCAGTGGTTCGGAGCACCATACGGTCAGCAACAACTCTGGTATAGTCAGTGGTATCGACAACCGTCGGGAGATAATAAACAAGCGCAACAATTGGAGCAACAACAGTCTTGGGGGTCAGGTTTTGCGCAGCAACAGCAGTCTTGGGGGCAGGTTTTGCGCAACAACAGTTTTGGGGGACATGTTTTACGCAGCCTTGGGGGCCAGATTTTGTGCAACAACAGCAGCAGGAAACCGGGACAGGTTCTTCCCAACAATAGCCCAGTTGGGAGACGGATTTTGCGTCCTACATATAGTTGTTGGGAGGCAGCACATATCCAGAACCTGTCCCACATACAGCATTTGCACAACAACAGCCTGTCAAGACGAAACTGAAGACGAAGCAGAAGAGCAAGCGGAAGAAGCAGCAGAAGAGTAGACACCACCGCCACATACACAGGACACGGAGGGTCGTCGAGTCAGCCCAAGAGGTATAGGCTTATGTCAAGCCTTCTTGGTTTGGGAAAGGGGAAGGAAAAGAGAAAGCGTTAATTGTATACTTTTAATTTGGATGTAAAAAACGTCTAATTCTTTTAATGGATTCATTTCCATTGTTTATAACTGAAGTTGAAGTAATAGAAATAAATCCAGTAAGAGAATTGAACAAGTTTTGCTCCATTGCAACTGTAATTGTATTCTTCGTATCTTTTCTAATTTTTCGATGAGAAGACGGAACTTGAAACTCAAACTTATTTGCCTTGCTTTCGTTACTGAAGTGTTCCTCATTCATATTTATAGTATGATCCAAGTAATGGATTCCTTCTATATAAATAGTAACAACTTGTATTGGTCGATCTTATCCACACGTCAGTAAACAGTAACAACCCTTATCTGTCAATCTTATCCAATATTTGCCCGAAAGCGGGTTTTTGGAGCCATACACTGAAGGGCGGGTCGTATTCCGGATACACATGAAATTATTTTTGTGAGGGATTTTTTTTAATTTAATAATACTGTTTTTTTTTTAATTTTTAATTTTTTTAAATTTTTAAATTTTAATTTTTTAAGTAGGACAGGTTCCGGGAACCTGCCTTTTGGGGGGGGGGGCGGGTTCCCGCCCTCCTCCCGCCCTCCCTATTGGGGGAACCCGCCCTCCAATAGGGATGGGATGGGTGCAGGGCGGGTTCAGAATCCGTATTCCACTTTTTAGTGGTGACGGCAGGTTTCAGGAACCCGTCCTCTCTTGATGTCGGGACTGAGGCGTCTTGGGGCCATATCTACGTGGCTCCAAACCGTCCTATTCTCATAATTATATTTTAAATTACCCTATTTTACTAATTTTAATCCCTAACCATCCTATTTTGAAAAAAAAAACTCCAGGTCATGGTAGGAAAGGTGTTACACTTGCTATCAGATAATACCACCAAAAAAATGAAGTTCTTGTGCAGATATTGATTGAAACTTGAATCAAATATCCGATAACTGCGTTCTTTTAGTTCTGATCACATCTTTTGTTTCTTAGGCAGAAATTGCATGCTAGAAAACACATATGCAAGCCACTTGACATCCTGCTAAAATTGGGGGGGGGGGGACGAGCGAACACTTGTGTTCAGCTAGCTCATTTTCCTCTCTATTCACACTGTAGTCTTTTTATTAAATGTTTGGTTAAGTAGGGGAAAATATCTACTATAAGCTAGTCTTGTTAGTCTAAAAGTAGTTGATTTACTGCTGAGTGATTGGCAATTTACCTTTGTGTATTATCTAGAATCTCATCCATTGCATCCTTTTTTTTTGAAAAAGGATTTCATGATTTATCCACTATTTTATCTCCATCTTCCCTTATTGTTTGGGTGTATTAATTTAATCTATCCAACTTTTGAGTGCTCTAATGTACTTTCTAGCCGTTCTCTAGCGCACTGAGACCTACCATGAAAACTTTCTAGCATGTTCTCTAGCTGATGGAGGGTGGAATCTCCTTCAGATGTTGCTTTCCGTTGATCTGCGGATGGCTGCGATGTGTGACTGAGATTGGATCTGGAGGCTGTCGCTCCTGAAGCGTGTGGATCTCAATGGGTTGAGGTTGTGGTTGCCGAGTTACTTGCAAGGAAGTCCCGGGGTGGTTGTACTACCGAGGACCCTCCGACGATCAAGTTGGTCTAGAGATCCGAGCAGAGTAATGGCTTAGTGGAGTAAAAATGGCTTATCTTGACCGTCTGAAAGAGGGATTTAAGTAGCGGTGGCAGCAGGCGTGAGAATCATGCCGGCCGTTACGCTCCCGACGTCACGCCCATGTGATGAGCGGGACCTCCCATTAATGACGAGACATGCTCGTTAATGAGGGATCGTGGTGGCGTGGAACGTGGGATGTGGCCGGCGGAGATCTCGCGCATGGCGAGATTCGCGGGATGGCGATTACGCCTGCAAGCGGTGCTATTGGTCGGTCGATGAGACCGGGGAAGATGACCTCGGCGGGAGAGCTCGCGGACGAGCGGGAGAGCCGAGGTATCTAGTTTCTGTGGTAGCTCGGGAACGAGTTGTGAGACCGAGGAGGCCCATTGTGCTGGGGCTCGGAGGCGAGCCAGCGTCTGCTCGGTAGGACGAGCATAGGGGTGGTTTGGTCGGCTGCTGTAGGCCCTTTCTTGCATGCTTTGGGACACATCATCTGCCACGTGTCATGATCTGGGAGATCGCCGATATCGAGCATCATCATTAGCCCCCACACTCGTCTCGACCAGCTGACGGGTCGGGTTGGGAGTGGTCTGCTGGGTCACCCGAGGTGAGCTCTCTTCCGAAGATATCGTCAGACGTGTCCTCGGGCAATCCGTTGTCTTTTTCTGGGTGACGCAGACGAATCAGGGCAAGACCTTCTACATTAATGAGGGGCGCCGGATTGTGCGCACTTTTGACGAAGCGGCGGCCCACGTGTCGACCGTTGGTTGGCGGATGTGACGGGCCGCAGGCCTCTGGCGTCTGATGGGATGCTGTCTAATGCGCGTGCGCCAGGTGGAGTGGTCTAGGTCGTCGTATGTGAAGGGTTGTTTTTGGCGTGAGTCGACGGTCGCCGTTGGATGGGGGCGCCGGAGGCTATAGGTAGAGGTGGGGCCCGCTTCAGGGCCCATCTCTCTTCATACTTTTCTCATCTTTCATCTCGTAAGCTCGGCGCTCTCATCTTAGGTCGGATCTTCTGCTTTCCCGAGGGCTTCTCAATCAAGTTAGATGTCTTCTTCTGGGGAGGCTGTAGATGTCACATGGGTAGATTCTAGGGATTTTTCTGTTGAGTCGGGGTCTTCCCGGAGAGATGGGGTCAGATCCTCTCCCCGTGGTCATGTGTCAGGAGCGGATCCCCGAGTGGAGGTGGCGGAAGCCCCCGGCGTGCCTTCCTTGGTGAAGTACGAGGGAGATCTTGCCACCGCTCGGGCCCGTTTCCATATCCCTTCTGGCTATACTCTGCGTTTGGCCGAGGAAGGAGAGGGCGAATCAGGTGCGGGGTAAAGAGATTGTCCTATACTTGGAATCCTTTTGGGCCGGAATGCGCCTGCCTTTCTCTCCCGAGGTCGCTGCAGCGCTGTCTTACTTCGGGTTAGCTCCGGACCAGTTAGTGCCGAACTCCTGGAGGAATCTCCTTGGGTTTCTGGTCCGCTTGAAATTGCAGATGGTCCCTTTTGGTCTGCCCATCCTTGCCTCCTCTCTCATTTACAAAAGTCATCCCGGTTCTCATGCTGGCGACCCGAGGTGGGTCTATCTCTCCTTTAGGAAACGTCGGGGGAGTGTGCCGGGGTCGGGAGTCGTCGTCCTGCCTTCTTCCATCCACGACCGGAAGAAGTTTTTCTTCGTCGGCCCGTCAGAAGGTGAAGACTGGCCCGTACCCGTCCAGTGGTCTAGGGATAAGTGCTGGCAGGGAAACGCGTCCAATGACCCCGACGCGGTGAGAGGCGGCGTGGGAGCCCATTCCTCGGGCCGATGTGTTGCTTTCTGAGCGGGCCCTTAGTTGGGCCGGGCTCAGCCCTGCTCAGTTCGTCGGTAAGTCAGGCTTGTATTTATTTTGATTTTTGCTTGAGTCGCTGACCCCATTTTATCTCGTCTTGTGTAGAACCCATGGATTTGAGCTACCTTCGAGCGGCTATGCGCAAGTCGAAGAAGGGGTCGAGGGCTGGAGGGGCCAGCTCTTCCCGTCAGGCGCCGACCCGGCTCCTCCGGCAGCCGCCCAGCACCAGCGCTCGAGCGCGGATCGGGCCCCGGAGTCCAGCAGGGCGCCGACCCGAAAGAGGGCTCGAGGGCAGGAAGCCCCGGCCTCGGAAGCGGAGACCAGTCCGCCGCCGCCGGCTCTCAAGAGGTCCTCCCGCGTAGCCCCGCAGGCCCCGGCCTCCTCGATCTTTGTGGACGATGGGGAGCTCCGCTTTGAGGTGCCCTCGGGGCTCTCTGTCGCTGACAACCTTCTGCACGACATGGAGAGGTCGGCCGGGGGCAGGGTCCCCGGAGGAAGCCTAAAGGGGCAACTGGCGTCCATCGCCCAAGAGGCCGTGCAGTTTAGTGCTCGTACTTTGCTCATTTCATCTTTCGTGAGACTTGGTGATCTTTCTTCTTTCTGACCCCTTTCTTGTTTCCCCAGGTCCTCTACCATGTCGCTCTTGCTATCCGGATGGAGGAGGAGGAGATAGGCCCGGCGGTCCGAGCTTCGGGCGAGTCCTCCTCGCTGAGGCGGGCGCTGGAAGTGGCGACGGTGAGGGTCGCCGCTCTTGAGGCCGAGGTGGTGGCCGGGAAGCAGGAGCTAGCGGCCGCGAAGCAGGAGGCGGCGGCCGTGAAGCAGGAAGTGGCGGCGACGAAGCAGGAGGCTGCCAGGCTCCGTGAAGCCGCCTAGGCTGCCGAGGCCAAGCTCCAAGACTCCACGTCGCTCGTCGGCACCATGAAGAAGTCGGTGGGCACTCTCCGGAAGGAGCTGGGGGCGGCGGTAGAGGCGCGAAACGGGCTGACCTTTTAGCGGCGAAGGCGGTGGAGAACTTCCAGAAATCGGAAGAATTTTACACCGTCCTAGCCTCGGCCACTACCGCCATCTGGCATGAGGCCCTTGATGCCGTCAAGGCTCGGTGTCGGAGTTCGCCTGCCAGGATCTCCGAGCCGAATATCCTCGCGGGGACGAGGAGCAGGGGGAGGACCTCGGAGCCGAGGCCGAGGAGGAGATACCCGGTGAGGGCAACGCGGAGGCCCATGCGGCGGGCACTGGGCTTCCCGGGGATGCGCCCGGCCCTGAGGCCTGAGGCCCGTCGTCTATTGTTTTTTTCTTTTTATTTGTTTCCTCGGAAGTTTTGTAGGCCTCCGAGCGTTTTGTAAGGCTGGGGAGCCCACAATACCTTGTAGAAGCTTTGACTTTTTGAATAAAAACTTTTTGTTTTTGCAGTAGTGTTTGTGCTTGTGTTTCCTTTTGTTGGTATACACTTGTATCTGCACAGTACTGCTTTTCTGTTGTGTCGTCTCTTTGTCTGGCGATTACGCGTCGACTTGAGTCTGCTCTCTTGCCCAGTGTCCCAAGGCAGGCGGTAAGTCGGTATCTCCATGGCCCCGAAGTCGAAGTGTAGATCGCTAAGACGTTGAGAGATTGGGTGCCCCTTGTTGAGTTCACGTTCCTTAGTTGTTGGAGGGGCCGTAATTGGCCAACTGAGGATATTGCCGAGCAGGGTAGTTGTTCGGTGCCTCTTGGCGAGGGCTTTGATCGTTAGCGTTGGAGGGGCTGTGAGAGGCCTGCGAAGGATGGCCGAGCAGGGTAGTTGCCGGTTTATGATTGAACCGGGTCATTAAATCAAGTGTTGATTTAATGATATTACTTATATATGATGATGCATATATAAACTAGTATTATTGTTATATTCTTTTACTCTCTTTATTAATATGTCGTGTACACATTAATTAAATGTATAATAGTTATACATTTACCTTATATTTATATATGCATATATATAAACATGACTCATATATCTTTTCTCTTTATGATTGTTATAAGCATGAGGTGGAAGCTAATAGCTTACACTCTCATGCATATGACACTTGGATAAGTAAGAAAAACATAATGATATAAGAGAATAAGGGTTATTCTCTCTCTTTCAAGACAGAGTGAAGTAGAGAAGGAGAAAAGAAAAGAGAGGAAAAGAGTTATCATATTTTATACATCTTGTTTCATCATCCACATTTAGCAAATTGGTATGAGAGTTACTTCAATTTGATTGAAGTTGAAGCTAGAACCGGTGGCCTTCGCGTGGGTCATTTTCGACGAAACCGATTAGAGATCAAGCGCGATCCGGAGCGTCTCGGAGCTTTGCCGGAGTCTGGGATTCAACCTTTGTAGAAAATGAAGATGTTTCAAAGGTTGTATATTCTTAACTCTAGCTCTCTTTTGTTTGCAAGCTAGTAGTGTTCATTGTCGATTTTAGGGTTAGGGTGCTTGTGCTCACTCGAATTTTTAGTTTTTCGTTTCCGTTGCATTTTCAAAACTCGTCCAGCGAACACGAGTAGCTTTATAGAAAGCCAGTCTGCAATTCATCGGTCCATTCAACATGCTAGAACGAGTGGTGAAGTTGCTTACCGCTTGGCATTACTACCATCCTTGGAGGGCATACATAGTGTCTTCCATATATCGCAGCTACGGAAGCATGTTGGTGACCCTAGTCACTCTATGAATCATTCAGATATCACCGTAGGGGTCGACCTAATCTATAAGCAATAGCCGGTCGAGATTCTAGGTCGAAAAGAGAAGACACTGAGGAACAAGACAAAGTTGCTCGTTAGGGTGATGTGAAGGAAAGAATTTCCAGGCGAGTCCACTAGGGAGAGAGAAAACGAGATGAGAGAGCATACCCCCATCTTTTTGTAACCCTTAATTTGTAACTTTTTCTCTTACCGCCCCCTGTAATTTCAAGGACGAAATTATTTAAGTAGGGTAGATTGTAATGACTACGTTTTGTGTATATGCTAATAATAATCTTTTTATATTTTTCTTGGTGTCATTAATTATTTTAGTATTTCTTTTGATGTAAAATGTTTACGAAAGATGAATTTAGGTTTAAATGTAATTAATATGATTTTTGGGAGAAAGAAAAGAATTTAAAAATGTTTTTTAGTATTTTCTAAGTTATATTCTAAAAAATGGATTTCATGAGAAATGAATTATTTTTGGGATGAAAACTATGGAAAATGACCAAATAATTACTGGGAAATTTCCTAGAATTTATTTAGGTTTTTTCGATATTTAAAACTATTTTTAATACATTATTTATAAAATAATAAATTTAATATTTACCATAACATATACTATTAAAAATTATTTGACCATATTAATTTATTTACATATTAAATGGAAATAAATAATTTTACATTTTCTAATTATAGCATATACTAAATGGAGCTTTTATGTCTTTAAATATGATCCTTTAAATATCTTGTAATTAATCGAGCAATTATGTAAGAATAAATGATGGTATTATGAGCATTAATTACAAACATTTCCTAATTTGTATCATCTTCCCTATAAATAGACCCCACTCTTCTTCACTTTTCTCACACTTGTGGCGCTCAAATAAATCCAGAAAATTCTTGTGCGATCGTCTTTCGACGCTCTTCGCATAGGTGCTAGTAAAGAGTGCTAGAAAAATTCATGGTGGGAGAACGACTTGACTTGAGTCGTTGGTTCGAAATTCAAATTTTCTTCACGAGGTAGGATCTGTCGCCCTCCTTCTCGATCTCACAACTTCTCATATGATAAATCTGATCTAATTGTCTATCAACCTCAGATTTCTATATGATCATTTTTGAAAATTAATGAGTATAGTTTCAATCGATAAATGCGACAAATCTTGTTTTAGCTTATCCAACACATGATCAACACACCCATATACCCTTTTGCACATTTGTAAGCACGGGGTAACGTCATACCCTCTTATTACATGTTTTCTGTGAAACCCACCCATGCTGTTATATTACCCAATTCCATTTTGAGAAAACACCTTTTTATAAGCCGAAGTGCTGCTAAAATAGTGAATAAACATTTTGTGGTTAAAATACTTTATACTAACATTGCATGTATTTCATTAAAATACATCTACTTTTCTAAAATTCGTATTTTCAAATAAATATCTTGACTTTTTAAAAAGTTGTACTTTCAAATAAATAACTCGATTTTTCTAAAAGTCGTATTTTCACAAAAATACCTCGACTTTTCTAAAATTTGCACTTTCAAATAAATATCTCGACTTTTCTAAAAGTCGTACTTTCAAATAAATACCTCGAATTTTCTAAAAGTTGTATTTTCAAATAAACATCTCGACTTTTCTAAAGTCTAACTTCAAATAAATACCCAGACTTTTTTAAACTCTAATTTCTAATAAATATCTTAAACCTTTTCAAACCTAAAATTACTTCGACCTATGATAAAATTATTGTTTTACTTAAATACCATAACTTTTCCAAAACTATATCTTTCAAAAAAATACCATGAATTTCTATTAAACCGTAGTTTCCTAAGAAGACCCTATACTTACCCTTTTTTAGCTGGACTTGTAAACCTTATACAATTTGAATGTGAATCTTAATCGAATACAAGAACCCTATATGAAATGCTATCTTGTACGGTTAGGGTTAGACGTGTGAATCTTGGCATGGGGTATTTGTGAAGATTTCGATATACGAATGACCGATATATAAGAAATTGAAGATTCCGATATATGGATGACCTTTATTACTATTGAAAAATCCGATATACGGATGGTCTTGATTACTATTGAAGATTTCGATATACGGCTGATCTTGATTTGGAAAGCGAACCCCCATGTGCCATGCCTGGTAGAACCGTGTGCTAACGCCTACCTGTACCCATATACAACTAAACAAGACACAGGGTGGGTTAGTTTGAGTTTGGAAGGCTGTATAAAGGTTCTCGAGATTCCCTTACTTTCGCCGTAGTTCCGGGGGTTAAACGGAATGTCAGAATTCTAGTACCTTTCACAGTAGTTTCGAGGGTTAAACAGAATGCCATGCCATATGGTACAATTTGCTGTGGTTTCGAGCCGTAAACGGAACATCTCTTACACCTGCTATTGTTCCGTGGGTACAAACGGAATAGTTCCGAGAACCCGGTACCCTTACCTGGCCAAACTTAACATATGCATATTACCATTAGCTCATGACCAATACCTGACACTCCTACTTACCTTTTACATAAGACATACGTGCACTACACACACCTATTATTTTTCTACACCTTATCTGTGTGTGATGTTCTACTGAGCATAACTCGCTGACAGATATTCCTTTCCTCTTGTCTTCTTCTAGGATGCTCGTTAGATATGAACAAGCAGCAAGTTGGAGACGAAGAAGTGGAGGCCACTGTGGACGATTATGCGGAGCTATCTACTTATTATTAGGACTAATTATCTTTCTTTATCGTCCACCTATTTAGGACATTCTCTCTTTGGATTTATGTAATAAACTCTTTGTTTCTCGTGCCTAGTGATATAATAAATTTTATGTTAATGAAATAAATGTCTGCCTTTATTTATTGTTTTGGAACGGTCCTGCATGTTTATTTTACGCTTAACGTAATTATATTTAGCTCAGTCCACCCTCGGTATAGTTAGATTACGGACCGAGCCATGTCACCGTTTCAGTATTTTGGGAAGCGGGACGTGACAAAACGGACTTTAGTTGATTGGTGAAGAATACAATTTCTTGTTGCCTTATAAGATCCCTCCAATCAAAGGATCTTAGGGAGAGGAATAATATTATTGTATATTATTTTCTGTCTTATGGTAGCCTCAATTTTCATCACTATATATATCCATCTCAAATAATCTATCAGCTAAAACTATAAGATATGTCCTTATCTTTAGTTTAGATACTTAATCCTTATGACAACTAAAAGATTACCAACTATATATTAAATATCATACCTAAGAAGATAAATGGTTGTATTATATATTGGCCACCTTAATGTTTGGATATAGTAACTTAATAAATCTAACATCCGCAATACATAATCAAAGTACATCTAAAAGTTCCGGGCTACTAAATGGATAACAAAGATCACAATCCGACAAAATCCTATCCGTCCATGGAAACAAAAGCATCCTCCCAGTCGTCCTTCATTGTCACACCCCTTTCATAAGAGTTGGAATTGTATTGCTTAATCATATTTCACATAAAAGTCATATACTAGTCGGCCATATACAAATAACCTTATAGTGCTATATCAAAAAGATTAAGCCCTTGCTTCATAAGTACCTAGTGGGCACAAGACAGAGACCAGATTTCATGTGCACGGCAAGACCCGGGGCCTCCACCATATCGATATCTTCTTTAGACACCCCCTCTGGAAATCCCCAATCAAAGAGATACAAAAGGTTCGCCAGCGCTAGCTCAGCAACAAGAACCCCGAAATGCTTTCCTGGGCAAATCCTGCGTCCTGCACCAAACGGTATGAACCGAAAATCCTGTCCCGTATAATCGATCCAGCTCTCCATGAATCTCTCTGGATTGAACTCCTCCACGTTTTCCCAAGAATCCGCATCCCTTCCTATAGCAAATGCATTTATAAGTAGTCTTGTTTTTGCTGGAATATCGTAACCTTTGATTTTGCAATGTTGTATGGTTTCTCTCGGAAGGAGAAGTGGACCCGGAGGGTGCAGTCTCATTGCCTCTTTTACCAGAGACTTTAGGTAGTCAAGCTTGTCGAGGTCGGTTTCTTCTACCTTCCCTTTGTTTCCTACGAGACTTATCACTTCATCTTGCGTTTTTGTTAAGGCTTGTGGGTTTCTCATCAGCTCGGCCATTGCCCATTCTACTGTTGCGGAAACTGTATCTGATCCCGCTACGAATATGTTCTTCAAAATTTCAAAGCATGCATGACAACTATTTGTTAGTTCTTTATTTCTTTTTAAGAGTGATAACCCAATCCAAGAGTTAAAGGTCCTTTTCTTGGGTTCTAAAATGAAAGAAGAAGAAAAATCCTCCTGATGATAATTGTACCCCTCCATTTCTTTTTAAAAGTGTTTTTTTGTTTTCTTTTTTCTTCCAAAATACAAGTAGTTTTAGAATTTCAAGATCAGATATTACTCCTTTGATTCAAAAAGTGTGCACTATATTTGGAATTTCAAATTTATCCCTAGAGTAAATCTCTCTCATTGGATCCATGTGTTTAAATATTCTATGTCATTTATGAATTTTTTAAATGCTATTTAAAGCGTTAAGAATTAATAGAGAGTATAATATATAGGACTATAGTAGGAATTTATCATTTATTACATCTTAGGTTTAGAATAAACACGCCCTTTAAATAAGTGTGCGAAAAAAAAAAAGACTTGTAAAATGAAACTGAGGAAGTACTTGTTATATAAATGAGAATAGGAGAGCCATTACCATGAGAATTCCCTTGATATGACCATCGGTTATATGAGTCACTCTCCTCTGTATTTCAAGAAGAGAATCAGTGACATCTTCGGTTTGATCATTCTGTTGCCGTATGGCATAATCCCGATGCTCATCAATCACCTGCTGGTAAAAACCATCAAGTTCATGAAAATTTGTTTCTAACCTTTTTCACATCCTTGTGAAAACATCAAGCCACCCCAACATCGGAAAGTAATCGGCAAAAAAGAACCCATTGAGCAATGCCTGTGTTTCACTAATAATTTCATGAAGTCTTCCCTTATTGCCAATCACTGATCTCTTGCCGAAAGAAGTCCTGCATGCTATATTATTAGAGAGCAGAAGAAGCTCCTCGCCCAGATTAACCGTGGATCTTCGTTGAAAAGATATAGCGCTCGTCATTCTTTCAACCTCCTCTTCTCTTATGTTTTGAAACGAGACCACCTTTTCCATGCTAAAAAGTTGAGCAACCCAAATCTTTCTCATCTCCTTCCACTGCTCTCCATAGGGAGTGAATGCTACATCAGAGAAGCCATAAGAGAACTTACGCACTGAAGTGAGTGAAGGCCTACTGCACGAATCAAGGTCGTAGGTCTTCAAAAACTCTTTCGCCATGTCAGCAGAGGAAACAACAATAGTTGGGATTTTGCCGAGTTTGAGGTACATGATCGGACCGTGTTCCCGAGAAAGTTTGTGTAAGGAGCGATGCGGAAGTTGGGTTGTGAATAATTGGTGGAGGTTTCCTATGAAAGGGAGTTTCGCTGGGCCAGGAGGGAGATTATGTTTATTTCTTGAAGTGGGAAGAAGCATCGATAGAGAGAGAAACAAGAGGAAAAAGGCAACAAGCAATGCTAAGGCCATGATGGTAATGAAGATCGAATTCTGCCTTCCATATTTCAAGGATGTATTAGCGGCGAGAGAAGACAAATATATCTTCGGCTCTGTGTTCATCAAACGTTTCGATTCAACTAAAGGACAAGAATATTATCTGTACTCTTTGTTTGCTACCGTCTATTCTTAAATCGAAAACAGACCGTTTTACATTATGTGCATGGAGCAGATGATGACAACAACTAAGTGGAAAGCTAACCCCATTCACATTCATTGCATTTGTATTTGTGCTCCCGTTGATTCATCTCCGAATAGCTAGGATGGACTTGCAAATACTTCGGATTCGGCCCGGGCCGATCCGAGCCAAGTCCTCTGACATCAATTATCATAATTGCATTGTCCAACTTGTAATCTTCAATCAAATTACTTTGTGGCGATATTGAAGGTTGTAGAAATTTACAATTTGATGAACAGCTGTTACAAATATATGTTCCTAGTAAGTTGATCCAATTATATATACAAGCATGCATGCATAAATGTCATTTATAACTACAATCTTCTCCAGTTTGGATCCTATCCAAATAAAATAAAATAGGAAGACCATTTCCATCTAATTCTTTATATGTTTTGATAATGGGAACTTAAATATATAATGACACGCATCTTATTATATATCAACATGTTTGACAGAAGCTCTAGCGGCGGATTGGGGAATGCCGACTAGGTACTCGCCGCCGGCATGGATCTTGTAGGAAGCGGATATTCAGAGCACTTTGTCCATGCCGGTGACCTATTGGGCGACGCTAGCTGCAGTGCACTCTTGACCTCAGGCGAGTTCTCGCCGGCGACGATGCAGACGAACGCTCTTGACTCGGGCAAAAGTCCGACCGACCTCGTTGCGGCCGAGAGCCGCCACAAAGTGGCAGGGGAAAAGAGAAAGAAGGACGAGAAGGGCAAGGCCAAGATGCTTCCATGCATTTCAGTTAGAGCTCGAAGAGCGGAGGCCTCAGTTTAAAGGAAAATTAATATTATTTTTTGGCCCAAACAATTTATTTGACTCCCCAAATCTTTAAGCGTTACGTGCTTTTAAACTGCAAACAAATTCGCGTGATGTTTGAAATAATGAAACCAAACCTGCACGTAAATTAAAATATTGAATTTGCAAATTAAGCTAATGCTATAAATTATGGTTTTATAAGCAATTAATTAGTAATTAATATATAGATTCAAATATTTCATAAAGCAAGATTATAAAAACCTGCCCCTACATTATGTGGCCCTACTACCAGTTGCCATCAGAATATGTTTCGCTGATTAATATTGTTGCTTTGAACTGACAAGTATGAAATATTTCAATTGTCATGCCAACCGCTCGTAGGTTTCTTTTGCTATGCAAAGGACTGGATGCAATTATCAACAAAGTTCACACATTGTGTACTTCTTTTTGTAAGGGAAATTTTAGGTTAGTGATGCAAATATATGTGGATGCATTTATCATTTACTTGCTTGCATACACACACACACACACACACACATGCCCATTAACAGTAAAACCACTAAAATCCATAGCTATAAATATTTAATGGTATACCCAATAGAATCATTGATAAATGCAAAGACTAATAACCACTATCAAAAGTAAATGGCCATATTGATAATTTGGTCAGTAAAATATTCATTCTCATATTTAATAGCCAATAAATTAATTTTTTATTAAAATTCCAACAACCCCGACTAATTTAATAAAATAAAAATAAATAATAAATCAGTTTACAATTAAAAAAATTCATAACGATGGGTAGAGATGGATTACTATGCATCGTGAAGGTGTGTGCCATGCATTGAAGTGTTAACTTAGCAGTCAACAACTTTCTCTTTAGAACCCTTTTAGGAGTTTTTGAGCAGTTGTGAATTTTGAAAATTCAGTTTTAAGCGGTTTTGGATTTTGAAATTTGTATTTCGAAAATTCAGTTTTGAGCGGTTTTGGATTTTGAAAATTGAATTTCGAAAATTCAATTTTAAAGAGGTGAGTTTTGAAATTTGAACTTTTGTCTTTTCAAAAAGTTGCAACCGTTTTCTATGACCTTTGAGAATCTATAAATAAAACCGATTTTTAAAAGAATTTTACAACTTTTTTTCTCCACTATTTCGAATAGAATTTTGAAATTTCTCGATTTTTTCTGATCACGGGAACTTCAGACTCTGTTGCATCCTGAGGGATCCTTGTCTACAATTCTTTAGCAAACTCAATTCGAGTGGAGATAAGTATATCCTTGAAGAAAGCCGATTGTGTCTCAGAATTAATAAATTCATTTACTTGTACTCATCATTTTTCTGTTCCCTACACTAACTTTCTAAAAATTTTAAGGATTTATTTTCTTCTACAATGGAGTCGGAATCCAGCCTAATCTCGGTTAAAATTATGAACTAAGACCTTGTCAATCTTGATTGGTTTTACGGGACAAACTACACTCAATGGGGAGACAAGATGCGCTTTCTTCTGACGGCGCTAAAGATATTTTATGTACTTGACGACGATCTTACAATGATTCTAGCGCCTACGGATATTGACAGCAAAGCGGTTGTGAAGGCCAGAAAGAAACGAGAAGATGATGAATGTCTCTGCAGAGATCACATTCTGAACATCCTGTCGGATCGCTGATAACTACACCAAGACGACTTCAGCAAAAGAAATTTGGAAGGCTCTGGATTTCAAATACAAAGTGGAGAAGTAATGTACAAACAAATATTTAATTTCAAAATTTTTTGAGTGGCCGAAGCGTTGGTTGATCCGGAGACATGGCCACTAATTGAATAAGCACATAGTCTCGTGTCTATAATTGTATGGTTGACAAAAAAGGCTATTTTAGACCAATGTCGTGAACTTGAATTATTTGTCAATCAAATGAATACTTTGGAAATAAAATTACCTGAAACCTTTCGAGTTGGAGCAATCATATCGAAACTGTCCCATACTTGGAAAGTTTACCAAAACAAATTGCTTCATAAGACAAAAAAACTTCACTCTCGAGCAAATTCAAAGAAATCTGTGCATTAAAGAGTAAGCTCGTCTAAGAAACAAGAAAAATGAGATCGAGAACGATCCTAAGGCTAACTATATAAAGGATGTTGTTCAGAAGAAGTCTAAACCAAACTATTCCATGCCCAATGAAGGAAAATTCAATAACCACCTGAAAAAAAAATAAAGGTTGTTATATTTACGATAAGGAAGGGCATTTTGCTCGTAAATGCAAGTATCGCAAAACTATTTTCGACAAAGGAGGAAATCAGGTGATCAAGTATGCGAACAATGTTGAGGATGCTTATGTGCCATGGTTACTGTTGTAAATAGTGGTATGATCACTGAAGTGGATATAGCGAACTCAGGTTCTGCGTGGTGGCTTAACTCCGGCGCAACATTCCACATTTGCAAAGATAAGCCAATACTCAAGGACTTTGACGAGACAACTGATGTCCATGAAGTCTTAATGGGTAACTAGAACCGTGCACCTGTATAAGAAAAGGGTTATGCTGATCTTCACTTCACCCCCGGAAAGAAATTGATACTATTGAATGCTCTATATGTTCTTGATATGAGAAAGAATTTAATGTCTGTTGATTTATTATGTAAAAGGGGTTTTAAAGTCGTAATTGAATCCGACAAATTAATTTTGTCGAAGAATGGGACTTTTGTGGAAAGAGCTACTCTTATAATGGAATGTTTGCATTTAGCATTAATGAAAATAAAGTGACTTATGCTTATGTGTTGGAATCTTTTAATTTATGGCATCATAGATTAGGCATTTAAATTTTCGATATTTAAAGCATATGAATAAACTTGGTTTAATTTTTTATGATTTTAGTAGTGATCATAAATGTGAGATTTGTATACAGTCAAAAATATCTAAAAGACCTTTTCCAAGAGTTGAAAGAAATTCGGGAATTTTAGACTTAATCCATTATGATATATATAAACTTAATGGAATGGTTACTAAAGGATAGAGAAAATATTTTATTACTTTTATAGATGACTACTCTAAATATATGTATGTATATTTAATGAAAAGCAAAGACAAAGCATTCTCTATGTTTAAAATTTATAAGGCAGAAATTGAAGATCAACTTAGTAAGAAGATTAAAATTCTTCGCAGTGATAGAGGGGGAGATTATTTCTCAAACGAATTTATAAATTTCTGAGAGCAACATGGTATAGTGCATGTAATAACAGTACCATATACTCCTTAACAAAATGATTTACCGGAAAGGAAAAATCGTTCTCTTGTGGAAATGGTGAATTCTATGTTATTACATGCAAAATTGCCATTAAATTTATGCGGAGAAGCTTTACCGACGGCTTGTCATTTACATAATAAAATTCCATCAAAGAAATAAAAAATCAGCCCATACAAATTAAGGAAGAAAAGAAAGCCAAATTTGGCTTATTTAAAAGTATAGGGGTGTTTGGCATATTATAGGGTTTCTGAACCTAAACGGACTAAATTAGGTCTTAAAGCACTTAAAAGTGTATTTATACGATATGCCGAACATAGTAAAGTTTATAAACTTCTTGATTTGGAATTTAAAGTCTGATGCTATTCAATTTAGAGATATTGAATTTTTAGAGACAAATTTCAAGTCCGATGCTATTCAACATATGCCATTTATAGAAAAAAAACGCCAATAAAAGAGAAATCTATTAACCTTCCAATAAAACCTAGAAAAATTCAAAAAATAAGAAAAGAAAAAACACTAGATTCTGATTTTGTTGATCATAATACTATTGACTTTCTAGTAAGAGATAGAAATATGGAGATTAATAAAATACCTATTGTTCTCCAAAAGATCCTAAAAACTGTAGCAAGGCAATGGTTTCGAGAGATTCCACATTTTGGAAGGAAACCATAAATGATGAAATAGATTCCATTATGTCCAATAACACTTGGGTGTTAACTGATTTACCCCAAGGATCTAAAGGTTATATGATGTAAGTGGGTATTTAAAAGAAAATACAATTCAGATGGATCTTTGCAAACGTTTAAACTCATGGCGAAAGGGTTTAAACAAAGATATGGTGTCGATTATTTCGATACTTAAGTGCCTGAAGCACGCATAACATCTATTAGAATAGTATTTGCTCTAGCCTCTATATATAGTTTGTATATTCACCAAATGGACGTGAAAATTGCATTCTTAAACGACGAGTTAGAAGAAGAGGTATATATGGAGCAACGTGAAGGGTTTGTACATTCTAAGAAATGAAAACAAAGTCTGCAAATTGGGTAATCTCTTTATGGTTTAAAATAGGCACCCAAATAGTGGCATGAGAAATTTGATTCGGTTATACTATCGAATGGCTTCCATCATAATAGCGTTGATAAATGTATATGTATGAAATATACTAAAAAGTATTGTATAGTTATATGCTTATACATAGATGATTTATTAATTATCAGTAACCACGTATCGGGTGTAACTGAAATTAAAGAGTATCTAATTTCTATATTTAAAATGAAAGATTTAGGAGAAGTTATCTCATTATATTGAGAAGATAATTTCCAAATTTATTCATCTTGCTTTCAAGACGTATAATACTTCTTTTGATTCTAGTGTTACACTTAAAAGAGAACCCTGGTAGAGAAATAACGCAACTTGAATATGCAAGTGTTATTGAGTATTTAATATATGCAACACATTGCACAAGACTAGATATGGCTTTTGTTGTTTCTAAACTTAGTAGATATACTAATAATCTATGAGTAAAATATTGGAAAGCTATTGGCAGAATATTTAGATATCTGAAGCGAACTTTGAAATATGGGTTATTTAATAATAAATTTTCAGCGGTATTAGGAAGATACTTTGACGCAAATTAGATAATTGGTTCATGAGATAATAAATCTACATTTGGATGAGCATTCACTCTTGGAGGATATTCCATTTCATGAGCTTCAAAGAAACAAACATGTTTATCTCATTCAACCATTATCTTATGCCTCTAATATCCATATACTGTGATAACAAAACCACATTGTCAAGACTCTTTATTAGTATTTATAATGGAAAATCAAGACATATAAGCTTGAGACATTAGTATATGAGTCAATTAATTAATGAAGGGGTTATCACAATTAAATACGTAAAGTCAAGTAAAAACTTTTTTTGACCGTAACGAAGCCTACCGACCCTGCGTATCCCTCTTCGAAGCACTAAATGGGAGATCTCAAGTTCAATCCCGGGTCTTCCCCCGCTGTAACACCCTAGCGCATTTATGCGATATTCTATTTGGGTATTTTCAGATCTTGCGACAACTTCTTGATTATTATTGTTTTTGGGTACGGATAATGCATTTGGTAACTGTAGTTAGTATCCGACCCGACCCGCATGCTTGAAACCCATTATGGTTCAAGATTACGTCATATATTTGCTAGTACAGAGAATCCGCGCACATCTAGATTCGATACACACTTGTATGATATAATTAGTATCTGCATATCTTTTAAATAACCAGATAATATATTTTAATATTTAGCATGGCCTGTTATCATACCCCATATCATATGTTTGAATCCATATATCGTGTTCATGTCAAGATTGATAAATCAGACTCGTTGGGATCGCTACGTGTATTTACGTAGATCCATACTTGGGGGTATGCATTTTTATTAACCGGACATCGCATTATAGTTTTAACTGATACATATATTATCCATATTTTAAAACTAGAATTTTAGAAGAGACCCGGGTATTTTTCAGAGTAATTTGATATTAGATGTTTAAACCCAGAATATATATTATAATATTTTCTAAACTTAAAACTATTCTAACAGTTAATAGTATAATATATAGAATATATTTAAACTAATCACAAATCTCTTTACTCTCTCTCTTCTCGCCTAATTTATCTCTCTTATCTCTCTCTATACCCTGTCTCTCTCTCTCTATATATATTATATATTTTTTATGAGAACAATGGAGGAAAATGTCATAGGTGGAATTTCCTCCTATGACGTCGAAAAAATACGTCCTCCATCGTGTTTTCCGACGATCGGTACCCATCATCTTCATCGTTATCATCTAAGATTTGGGTACGCCAAATTTCATGTAATTCTACAACCTTTTCACCGTTGAATTGGTGGGTTCAAAATTAACGGTTTACCGACAATAGAACTTTTTACATTGCTAATTCAACGGTGAAAAAGTTGTAGAATCACATTAAATTTGGCGTACCTACATCTTAGATGATAAAGATGAAGATGATGGATTCCGATCGTCGGAAAACATGACGGAGGGCATATTTTTTCGACGCCCTAGGAGGAAATTCTCTCCTATGCCCTCTTTCCTCCATTATTCTTATTTTTTATAACCTAATACTTTAACACACACTTCTCTCTCTCTCTCTCTTCTCTTTTCTCTTCTTCACCTCTGCCATCGCCGCGACAAACCCAACCCTAGCCCTCACTTCACGTCACCGCCGACCTCCCCATAATCTCGTCACCACCACCTCCACTTCCTCGTCTCCTCCCCTGTATCCCCGAGCCCTACAACTCCAAAACCCCTGACGAACTCACGACTACCTACAACCCCTATAACCCAAACCCCCGACCCAAGAACCTCCACCCTCATCGCCGGCGACTTGCCGTCTCCATCACCTTCACCCTTGTCTCCTCGCCCTCGTTACCACCGTCGTTCCACCTCTCCTCCTTCACCCCGAGCACCCTGCACTCGATGCCAACCCACGATCATCCCTGCACAGCCCCGACACGACCCTAGAAACCTCACCGTCAATCACCACAGACCTCGTCGTCGTTTCCTCACCTCCCTCTCCTTTCCCTGACGCCATAAACCACCACCACCATCACCACCGGCTGCAATAAAAACCCCGAACAGCAACCCAGAGAACCCGCGGCCTCTCGTCGTCGACGACAGCCCTCGTCGTCATCAAGATATCGCCTCGCCCCTTTCCTCTGTCCATTGTCCCAGAACACCGGCAACTTCTTCTTCTTCTTCTCTTCTCTTCTTTCTTGATTCTTGATCATTTCGTCGGAGTCGCACGCGTCGCCGACGATCCGGACGAACCAGTCATCGTCGTCGTCCAGCCTGGTCATCACGTCACGTCATTGATCGGCCATGTTCAGTCCTGCACGAGCGTGAGTTTGCATCGCGACGTTTATCCGACGTCGAACGTGACGTACGTACCCCGTCGTGAGATCCGATCAGGCAAGTTTATCTTGCAACATGCTATGTTACTATATCGATATCTATATGAATAAAAATAGTACATGTGCTTTATTATTCATCAACTATAACCGATTTACAGTGTTACGTTATCCTTTCGTATCCATACGGATAATCGCATATCTGATTGCATACTGGAACATCATGATATCATTATACTACTATATTAGTACAACATGCTTTCGAGTTTCCATCATACTTGGTAATGGATATATAAAGGTTATTACAGATACATACATATGCGTCCATGCATTAACCGTGTTCCGATATTCGTTACAGTTTCACATTTGGGTATCTATTTGATCATATACATCACATAATATGTTCATAACACCCTACTTGACTCGTTACTTGGATCTTGTTACTAATACCAACGATATTGACGTGTTGTCCTGACAGACGTGACTTGTTGTCTGCATAGACAAGAACTGTACATACTGGATTCTGTGTTGGCATTAGATCTATATTGGCAATACCTGACTTGAACACAAACCTGGAGGAAAAGGGGGAAATCTAGAATGTAACCGAAACACAACTCAAGAGGATATTATTACATGTTTGCCGTTTTTCCGGGCGTTACGGAATAATTACATGTTTGCCGTTTTTCCGGGCGTTACGGAATAATTACATGTTTGCTGTTTTTCTGGGCGTTACGGAATAATTACATGTTTGCCGTTTTTCCGGGCGTTACGAAATAATTACTTGTTAGCCGTTTTTTCGGGCGTTACAGAATAAATTCTGATACCGTGGTCCCGTAGGGAATGAACGGGATATATATTGTTGGGTTACAATGAGAATTACATTAATTGATTTCAAAAACTTTTAAAATAGATAACCTAGAAGCACAATTTTAGGTTACACATCACATACACATATACCTCACTGTTTATATTTATGTTATTTATTTATATTCATGTTTACCTACATCGTTACATTCTGGTTATTATCGTTATTTTGATATTATAACGCACTGACGTCTGGGTTTTGCATAGCCCGGTTTTTCTATCTTTATCGCAGGCTGAACAGGAGTATTTTAGCCATCAAGTCGAGCGGTGAGGAATTGAACCTGTATTATTTAGAGATATTTAGTTTAGTTTATTTTTTGCAGTTTTATTTTTTTGATGTGAGCCCATATTGGGACAAGTTTCAGATGTTGTTTATTGGAGTTTGAATTGTTTCCGCTTATGCATTTTCTTGACTCTATTTACTGTGGTAAATGAACATGTACTAGATAGATTTTATATTTTACTGTTCTTGATATCCTATAAACAGCCGTAATGTGATTGTGGAGGGATAATTCCTGAAAACATGTAGCATGGTTGGCTCTGTCACGTGACGTAGTCTGCGCATTTTGGGAAGCGGGACGTGACACCCACAAACTCCTATTGTCCACCACTGGGCTATGTGCCCTGCACTTGTCAAGTAAAAACTTGGCAAATCATTTTATCAAGGAACTGGCCAAAGACTTGGTAAGAACAACGTTAATTGACATGTAACTGAAATCCATTAAATAAAGTTAATAATGATGGTAACCCAACCTTCAACTAAAATTCTACTAGTATAAGGTTTAATGAGTAATAACAAGTTACCATATAATTATGAACACTAGTTGTTTAAGTTCCACAGTTGGAAACTAGTGCTGCTGTCAAAATTGAGGGATGATTTTATAATTCTTAATGAAGTTCGCTCGTATAGAAAATGTGTTTGGAGACGGAAATGCAAGAAGAATTTCACCTATGAAAACATAGAAGAGGTGCCGCTTCTCATGGAAGTTTAGGATTTGCTTCCGGGATCCGAATAAGGATAACACAAGGCCATTAATAGTGTTGAGTGAGAATGAATTTTTTTAAGGAAACATGATATAAATATATATGTTATGGTACCGGTTATATATCAAGGAGTAGCTAGTTTAATGTTTAGTAACCAGAAATTTCATATTACCTTGTAATATTTAACACTAACTAAAACTTTAAATCGAAAGGACCTTTAACTATGCAAAATTATATCAATAGAGGATATAGATGAGAAGAAAAAATATAAGCTCAAAAAGTGGGGGGGATTGTTAGAGTTTTTGAGCTGTTGTGCATTTTGAAATTTGAATTTCGAAAATTCGGTTTTGAGCAGTTGTGAATTTTGACATTTGAACTTTTGTCCTTTCAAAAAATCACAACCGTTTTTGATGACCTTTGAGAATATATAAATAGGACCGATTTTCTTAAGAACTTTACAACTTCTTCTTTTCTACTATTCTTTTACTATTTTGAATAAAATTTTGAAGTTTATATGATTTTTGTTGATCGCAGGAACTTCAGACTCTATTGTATTCTGAGAGATTCTTATCTGCAACCCTTTAGTAAACTCAATTTGAGCGGGACAAGTAAATCCTTGAAGAAAACTGATTGCGCCTTAGAGTCAATAAATTCATTTATTTGTACCCATCATTTTTCCGATTCCTATACTAAATTTCTAATGGCTATAGTGGATCTGACCTTAATTTATGACCGTTTATAGGAAATGAAATGTTGTGTCGTCCACGTAGTATTTCAGGTGTCTAATCGAGCTTTTAAGCCAGCATGTTTCGGTCTTGTGCTTTTCCTGATTTTCATGAGTTATTTCAGAAAATTAGCACATATTCTCTTAAGAGAGCGGTCCCACTCTCAAACCAATATAGGTGAAATCCGTCAAGAGTGATTCTGTATCATTTTGCACACCGTTTATAAAAGACACAGATTTCATTAAGAGATAAACTCAACTCTCGATTCGTTAAAAGACAGCTGCACCTACACCTTAGGGATGGCCTGCGAGTGTAAACTCGAAATTGGTGCATTCCAATTTTGTCTTACTCTACGATTCATTTTTCCCATTGAAACAAGCTCTCAAGATCTAGGATTCTCGGGTTCGGTATCCTCATAGGCATACTCACAAATTCGCAGTTCGGGAATTATTCGGCGAGATCGAAAATTCGGATTCGGGGAACTATTCGGAAAAAATCGGTAGGTATTCGGGAAAGATTCGGCAGGTATTCGGTAAATGTTCGGGAAGGATTTTGAGCAAGAAATTAATATATGAGGCGCTGGGTTTTGATATTGCGAATTATTCTTTTGTGAATTATTCGCTGTTTATTTGGATTATTCACGAATAATTCGAAGCGTTCGCCAGTGGCGATTAAATCGGAGAATTAATCGACCGACCAAAAATTCACGAATTATTCACGAATTCGTCGGATTATTCGCGAATTATGTGACTATGCTCATAGGCAGTACATTATTATTGGGTTTACGTCCAATCCCCTTCAATGTGATCCAAATCTTAATTTTTATCAATCTTTGTAATAAGATTAGCAAAATCATCATTTTGCATGTACATGCAGCAAGTATAATGCCGGTATTCAAGTAAGGTTTCACATTACTTGTCAATTTTTATTGGTTTGAATTTACAATTAAAAATTGGTGTTGCACTTATTATAATAGTGATATCACAATGTATATTAATTCGGGTAGTAAAAGCATTTTCTGAAATGGGATAATCAACCAACATAAACATATCAAAACAATTTGTTATGCTTTCATAAGTACACAATAATGTTTTTCAAATATGCAACAAATAAATTTTCTTTTTACCCATAATTAATACACAAATATTGGCAATCATGTTTTCATTGTCGGCGTCAAAGAAATGCTACCAAAATAACAATAAATTTTAGTAAAATAATCTGCAAAAAACCAACCAAATTATTTCTAGATAAATTCATTCATTTACCAAAGATTAAACTTGGGTTTGCAGAAAACTCCCACTAGTTTTGAAATTTGAAGTATACAAGTAACATCTCAATTGACTCTATAATCATAATATAGAATAGACCCAAATACTCATCAATATGAGCATTTAAAATTTATAACCATGACTATCCACGTGATAATCAAGAAACTCACACGTAAAAGTATGAGCTTATAAAAATCAACTTCAAATCTTCTTCATCGTGATATTTTTTTCTTAATCAAGCAAAAATATTCAAACTTTCAAAAAGATATCACTTTTTATTTTGAGGCATATAAACATAAGCAAGTTTAAGAAACCCCTCAATAAAAATATGAACATTCAACTCGAATCGAAATCATTTTAACTAAGTTATATTTAATAACTCTCAATCTCCATAAATATGTGGAAGCATTTGAAACATTTTGTCATCAATAGATTTCATTTTTCATAAAGTTACAAAATAAAATGAGTTTTAAGATTTATATTTAAAAACCCAAAAAGCATCTCAAAACTGTGAATAAAAAATAAAGTCAACAACTTTATTTTTTCAACTCATAAAAGAAAAGGAAAACTCATGATTTATTTAATCAAATCATAACATTTTCTAGCAAATGTATTTTCTTTTCTTTACTCAAATTAACACATGCTCAAATATACTCAAATTTAGCCTAATTAAAGAGAGAGTGACTTGAGAATTTTACCAGAGTCCAAAAAAATCTTTAATTTTCCAAATTCCCAAATTAAAATTCAATTGAACTTTGCATTCACCCAAATTTTAATGAAAAAAAATAAGCTTGCATGACCCTCTTTGAAAAGTCATATGTGATATAGGTTGAACAAAGAAAATTTGTCTAATAATTAACATCTAATTTGCTTACCCCTCATATAATACCCTCCACTATATGCGTTTAGGATATCATATCCATAAGTGGAATTTCGATAGCTTAGGCTTAATTTAAAAGCTACGTATATATTATGCATAATAATTGGATATGATATCTTAGATGGTATATTGTTCATTTATCTTATTAGGATAAGGGAATTAGATGTCATACTTTTTTAGGTTTCAATTGAATAATACTAAAAATATTGATCGATAAAAAATAACCAAAAAGGTTATACCTCAAAGAGTCATTTAATTTTCAAGCGTTGAAATTCTCTTAATCATCGCTCCCTCTTCTGCTTAAATTTGTGGTTCTCCAAAAATTGCTTTTTCTGCGCCTTTTTGATTTCATACTTTTAAGATATCATCAATACGATAAGTACTTCTGTACCGATAAAAAGTTATGTAACGAAAACTAATTTTGTAGATACAAATAATAATTGTACTTGTCTTTTTCAAAATGGATATCTTTGAAATGAAACATCTTGTCCAAACATCAACCCCATCAACGAGCTTTTCACGAAGTGGTGCCATTGTCGACGAACTGTCTTAAAATTTTTGTTCCTAGAGGGTATACGATGGAACTAAAGTTGAATAAAAAATTAATAATAAATAATAAATTACATAATAAAATGTAACACAAAAATAGACGGTGAAGACGTCGGCTGAGGCACGAATATTTCGTTTTCTTTAAGGCAATTCGTGCCACCACGATGAGAATCTAGTGGTTCTCCACCGATACAGCAGGTTTTGACACATTGCCTTCAAGATACAACAACTAACAAACAACACGTTTTGCTCTTCATACCTGCACAGAGTAAAGAGCAAGAGCTTTGTTCACACCTTTTCTTTACCAATATAGAAAATATTTTTGATAAACAATATAAGAGTTGTGTATATCCTCAACACACACGCACGCGGGTCTCTCTCTCTCTCTCTCTACACACACACACACGAGGTTAATGGAAGAACGGTGCCAAAGGAGGGAATTTTCTCCTATGGCGTCGGAAAAATACATGCTCCATGATTTTTTTTTGACGATCAACATACATCAACACCATCTTTATCATCTAAGATATTGATACACCAAATTTCATGTGATTATATCATTTTTTCACCGTTGATTTAACTGGTGCAAAATTAACGGTTTACTGACAATAGAACTTTTTACATTGCTAATTCAACGGTGAAAAGTGGTGGAATCACATGAAATTTGGTGTATGCACATCTTAGATGATGACGATGATGATGGTGGATGTCGATCATCGGAAAGAATGGTGGAGGTTGTATTTTTTCGATGATGATAGATGCCGACCATTTTCCTCTTTTTATAATATAATTAATTAATTATAAATTACATTTTAAATAATTTAAATAATTACTAAATATTAACTAAATAATTAAAAAAATTTGGGACGGCCACGAGTGATGGGGGTAGGGGGAGGTGAGGTCATTGAAGAGGTGGGGTCATCAGAGGAGGGGGAAGGGGGCGGGATCAGAGGAGGGGGATGAGCGGTTGGAGAAGAAGGAGAAATTAAAGAAGAAGAAATTGATGAAGAAGAAGAAGAAGACAATGATGATGACGAAGACGATGATGGGGGCCGTGAGGGGGAAGGGGGCGGGGTAGGGGAAAGGTTAAGGGTCAGGTGAGGGGTGGGAGGAGGAAAGAAGAAGAAGAAGAAGAAGAAGCAGATGACGATGATCAATTGATCGTGGTGCTGCTGTTGCCGCCATTGCTTTTGCCGGCAGAGGACACGCTGGCAGGGGAGACGCCTTAGGGAGGACGAGAAGGCGACCCGGCGAAGGTGGTGGAGGGAGGAAGAAGAAGAAAAAGAAGAATTGGATGCTGCTGCCGCCCAATTAAAAAGAGCATTATAATGGTGGTGGGCTTGAATGGAGGAGGAGGAGGAAGTCGGGATGACATGGCTGGCGCCGGTGGGGACGGGAGGAGCTTGAATAAAAGGGAGTGTTTTTTTAATTCTTTAATATTTTAGAAATTAGGGGTTAGGATTAAAGAAAGGTGTTTTGGGGATTTTAAGATTTTTGTACTGATCTGGCAACTTGGTCGACATGGCACTGACGTGGCATGACGATACTGACATGCCACCTTAAATTTTGATAGTTTTTTTTTATTGTTTTTAAGATATAGGCAGTTTCTGATTCTGGCCAAACTTGTTTGGAGTTTTCAGTAAATAAGCCAATACTTAACATTTATTGTATCCAATAAAATCACAGATAAATGCAAAATTTAAAAACCACTATGAAAAGTAAATGGGCCATATTAATAATCTGATCAAATAGTTAAATATTCATACTCATATTTAATAGCCAAAAATTAATTTTTTATTAAAATTCCAACATATATACAAACGTGTGAGGGGACATGCAAATATTTAAAGATATATATAGGCCCTGTTTGGGAAAGGAGTTTTGTTTTCTAAACTGCAATTTCATAAAGTTAGCAAACCTTAACTCCAAAATGCATGCTAACTTTAGCGCAACTTCTGGAGCTACGATAATTGTACCACAGTTATCTCAGTCCAAAATTTGAGATAACTGCAGTTATCTCAACTCCAATCTTGATAGTAAACCAATAAACTCGATCGATTATTTTCTTATGAGAACAATCATTTTGGTGTAACCGAATATTTCGTGTTATAGACATGTTTAGTTATGCTTTTAGGTGTTGAGAATCTATCGTTTTAGATAAACTGTTGAGATTATTTGTTATTAGTGAGAGTTGTATAAATTGAGATTATTGTTCTCATAATAAAATTATCGAATTTATTGCTTCATTAGCATAATTAAACATATCTATAACAACTAAATATCCAATACATTAACATGAATATATTTCATATTCTAACAAATCCGACCAAAGTTTTGTAAACTCCAATTTTAAAGTTTGAGGTTTGCAAACCAGTATGATACTCTCTGCACTTGCACTTAAAAATAAAGAGCCGTTTTCCTAACTTTATATACAAACAGGGCCATGAAGAGGAGACATGCGAATCAATTTCTGGCCCCTCAATTACTCGGCTTTGATATTAGGCCGCCAAGAGTGGGCCGTATCATATGACAGGCCTTTAGGGCTAGTAAAAGTGTAAAAGAGGCTTCACTTGCCACTAGAAAGGAATTAATGATGACAACAGTACTTTTTCAAAGAAGACTCTCACTCTATCTTGCTTATGTGCATCTAAGGAAGATATCTTGAAAGATTTGCGGTAGTTTCTTGCAATTAATTATTGTTGACGTGTCATCTTATTTATGGTAGTTTTCTGTAATTTTTATATAGAATGTTTTATGGTATTTAAGTCTATATTGCCATTAACTGACCGGTCTTAAATTAAGAAGGAGCCCACTTGCTGTAGTGAACCCTACAGACTAAAATTCGTAAGTAATTTGGAAAATAGTATCTTTGAGACCTCATCCGGCAGCAGGATCACGGTTTCTGAAACCATGGTTTCACGGGCTTACGAGACTAAACTTCAAATATTGTCGCAAGACCCATTTGGCAACAAAAATTGAGCTAAACTCGAACAATAATTTATATTAAATTTTAATTTATTCCGACCCTACTGCTCGTTGGGAAATTTCCTAATAAAATTATAAATAAAATAATGTATATTTGGTTTAAATATTTGACCGAGTCAAACCCTTATAATCAGTGAAGTGATGCAATTTTTTCATGAATGGTTTTCATGACTTTTCATGAATGAGCTACGAAGAAACCTTTCATGATCTATAAATAAAATTCATTTAGATTGTTTAAAAGAGAACCATTATGTATTCTATTTTGGTTTCAGTTTCGTGGATCTGGGTACTTTATTTCCGGAATCATAGACGGGTGCGGATCCTATAGAAAATACCACTACTAAAAGATGGGATCGATGCCTCTGCAGTTATGACCATGGGGGCAAATCCCTGTCCCTATGGTGGTAACCGTAGGGGCTAAATTAGTAACCGTGTGGGTAAAAGACGAGAGGGCAAGTGTATACTCCCATGGTTGAAATTTTGCCCCTACGGTTTATTCCAGACACCAATGGCTATGGAACCAACCATCGTCCCTCGTCGGGGTATAGAAACGTATACACCAGTCTACTCCGGAATATTGATATCCAATTTCGATACTCGCACGTCCAGGGACATTTAAGGATATTCTTATGGACTACCCAACCCTATATGTATGATCGCCATCATAACGCTGGTAGTCAAGCAATAATCCTACGGGCTTTATTAACATGTACCAACGATACATAATAACAAAGAAAACATATATACATGTTAAAATAAAAACAAACCAAATAGTATACTATCATATCCATCAAGATTGTCCTGTACATACATATGTCCAAGTATCCACTATACACACACACAATAATGGCTTCTAAGGCTTACATATCCAACAATCCCCTACTTGAACTAAGGTGAGTTATTGGCGTATCGAGTACCCAGCGTCTGCATAAGGGCCAGTTGTTGGCGTATCGCATACCCAACATCTTAAATAGTCTCTTGAACTATGCTTGAGGAAGGGCCTTCATGAATGGATCTACCGTGTTTTCTTTTGTATCTACTCTCCACATTTCGATCTCCCGGCAATTTACGAACTCCCTGATCAGGCGATACCGTTTCAAGACATGTCTGAATTTGTGATAGGACTGTGGTTCTTTCGTTAAAGCCATAGCCTGATTGTTATCGCAATACAAACGTATTGGATCAACAATGGACGGAACCACCTCAAGTTCAGTAATGAACTTTTTCATCCATACCGCTTCTTTTATGGCATCGTTGGCAGTAATATATTCTGCCTCCATTGTTGATGAGTATGCGACGATGTCCTGTTTGAAGCTCTTCCAACAGACCGTCCTTCTGTTGAGACGCTCAAAACTCACACAAGAGAGGCCTGAGAATATTCCTTGAGGGGGGATGCATAGGAATAAGCGACTAATATGCCCAAATTAAAAATCTATACTAAACTTGCTAATAGAGAACACAGTTGCAAAACTTAACAAATGATATACCAATATGATAAGAGACTAAGCAAACTACAATTGTGAAATAATGAATAACAAGCAAGCAACAATATTAAATTGTGAGCATAAAAAGTAAATAGGGAACAAGCATGTAATTTCTAATCAATGGATACTTGAAAGTAATTAGATACAAATATAAATGACAAATAATAAAAGAGATAGATAAAGAAATTGCAAATGCAAACATTAAGTTCTTAAAGCGGTTCAGGAGATCTCCTAGTTCTCTTTCTTCAGGCGCATGAGCTCGTTCCACTAAACACGTCTTTTTTGGAAACACATGTTACGCACCAACTGTAGAGTGTTTTTCGTCACTCTATTGAGATAGGAATACACACGCTTTTTAGGCGTGTACAGATCCCCCCTATTCAGGATAGGCTGGGGTTTATTGATTGTATATATCCGAATCTCCAGTAGCCACGGACTAAACTGTCGTTAATTACCCATCGCTCTTAACGCAAAGAAACCTCCGATTGACGGGTCAAACTAGTCATGCGAACTCAATGTGAAGTGTCGGTGTTTGAAAGTAATGCACAAGGGCATATTTATTTCATTTTTTTATTTATCTTATTTGTGACAAGATATTTTTTTATTCAAAGAAACATGTTTTTTAAAAAAAGGTTATATTTTATATTATATTTTTATTTATTATTATATTTTATTTATTTTATTATTTTTTAAGAAAGGGATGGGGGGGAGGGGGGGAAGTCCTCCGTGGGAGGAGAGGAGGGGCTCTCACTAAGTGGGAGCCTCTCCCTCACATGAGGACCCTCGCATAGGGAAGCAGAGGGTGTCCACGGAGCACGTGCATGGCACATGCTTGTGGAGCACGAGCGCGGACTAAAAAGAGGGCTAAACCTTCGGATATGGAGTTAAAATCCAAAAAAGAAAATTTGTTTTGGGGTTAAACTCCCGAAAAATACCTTATTATGAAGTTAAACTCCAAAAGATTTTTAATGGAGTTGAACTCCCAAGAGAATTTGTATTACGGAGTTAAATTCCAATTTTTTTAAAAAATGGAATTAAATTCCCAAAAGAATTTTTATTACGGAGTTAAACTCTAAAAGATTTATTTGGTGTTAAACTCCCAAAAGAATTTTATTGTGGAGTTAAACTCCAAAAGATCTTAAATGGAATTTTACTCCCAAAAGAATTTTATTGTGGAGTTAAATTCCAAAAACAATTTTATTTGGAGTTAATCTCTAAAAAAAATTTATATAGAGTTAAAACTCCCAAAACGATTTTATTTGTAGTTAAACTTCCAAAAGTTTTTATATGGGGTTAAATTCCTAAAACGATTTTATTTGGAGTTAAACTCCCAAAAGTTTTTATACGGAATTAAACTCCAAAAAAATAAAAATAAACGGAAGCTCCCGCTGAGTGGGACTTTCCATCCCTTCACATGATGGGAAGCAAGGGGCTCCCACAAAGTGGGAGCTTCCCCCTCACGTGATGGGAAGCAAAGCGCTCCCACTTTGTGGGATCCTCCCCTTCACGTGATGGGGAGTGGGAGCTTCCTTCCCCCTCACGTGAGGAGGGAAACCCCCACTCATGTGAGGGGAAGGGGAATGGAGGGTGCCCACGGGTTTAGAGTTAAAATCTAAAATATTCTCTTTTTCTTATTATTATTATGGAGTTAAACCCAAAAAAAAAAATTTAGACTATGGAGTTGAACTCTCAAAACAATTTTATTTGGAGTTAAACTCCCAAAAGATTTTATATGTAGTTAAGCTCTTAAACCAATTTTATTTGGAGTTAAACTCCTAAAATATTTTATTTTGGAGTTAAACTCCTAAAAAGGATTTTATTTGAAAAAAAAGACCAAAATGGAGTTTCTTGAAATTTCAAGATCTATATCTTGGATGATGAGAAAGGGACTCCTTTTTTTTTGAGCCTTTGATCCATTCCAAGATAGGGTTTTTTTAGGAATGGGTCTTCTTCTTCCTTCTCTTTTTTTTCAGATATTGGAGAAGAGTGGTGAGATTTAAAATCTCCCATTCAAGGAATTTGATGGGATATTTGGGTTCCCTTTCAAAGGTTTTATGGTGGAAAACTATTTTCTTTTGAGAAAACAAAAGTTAAACTCTTGATTTAATTCAAACAAAAAAGAAAAGAAGAAGAAGGCTTTTAATCTTGAAGAAGGAGGCACAAAACCCTAGGTTGATATGAGAAGAATTTTGTTTGTTATCATTCATCATGATACTTTATATAGGCTTTACATTTTACATTTGGCATTTTGGGCTTTTTTTTATAAAATGGCACATGTGCCTTTCCCATGCCATGCATTTTTTTCTTTTGCACATAAACCATGAGCTTTTACATAATTTGGATTTGTTGCCCATTTTACTACATTTATTCATAAAAATTACATTAAGCCTATTTATGGTTTAACAATTATTCTTTTGGCATGGCGGACGGCCTCTTCATACTTGGGCTCGATCTGGGCATGGGTCCACTTGCTTGGACTTGGGTTCGGGTTTTGTCACGCCCCGCTTCCCAGTGTACGGCGAAGGGGACGCGACGAGGCCCGCTACGTATATACTCAGATGTATGAGTACATACGCTAAGCGTATCTAAGCAATATAAAAGTAAATCACAAGAGACAAGAGATATAGAAATAACAGCAACTTTATTAATAACATTCTTTTGTACAATGCATGAAAAGTAAATACAACTGAAATGGAAAGCGATACCTAAACAGTGGCATAACAGGAAATGAAAATACTGAAAAGAAAAGTGTACAATGAAATTATACTGCAGGGTCTTCAGCAAATTGCTCCAAGTCTTCCTGGGTTGACTCAACTTCTGCCGGGTCCAAACCACCTGACGACATTCAAAAAAGAAAGAAATAGAATGTCGTCAGCGAACAGGTCGCTCGGTAAGTCCCAAAGATAAGGGGAAATAAACAGACAGTAAGAAAGAGAGAGAGCTTTTACTGTTGTATTATAATATTATAATATTGTATTAACGTTGTTTTTTTAGCCTGGTACAGAAGATGCCAGTGTATACGAGGGGAGTCCCACTTACACCGGGGACCTTGGTAACCTGTAGTACAAGGCTCCGTCGATAATACCACGGAACAACGGCATGGATGTAATTAAGTCTTAATTGACCATCTCGTGCCACCTTTAACATATTCCGTACCAGTCTACCCCTTAAACCCCGCGATGTCTTATTTGTATTGTTATCTTGTAAAATTGTATTAACTGTAAGATTGATTAACTGACTGACCGAAACCATGATATCAGGAAACAGCTAAAACCGTAGAGTCATGTAAATGGAATACTGGGAAACATGTAAAAGGAATATATCCATGGTTCGGTTCAGTCAAATTATATAGATTGTTAACTGGATTCAGGAATTCATGTATTCATATTGAGTTGGAATATAAAAGAATATAAATTGACTTGAATCATATTCAAGTCAGAAATAGTCAGACTCTAACCCGAGTCAGACTAAAAGAAGGTAAGTTGAAGTTCAATATTTGTTAGGGGCCTCATTGTAATTTATAAAACTTGAGGGGGTTTTATGTAAAAAGTACTATTGTATATTTTTCAAAATACACCTCAAGTATTTATTATTCGTCTTTATAGTTATAATGAGTGTGAATTTTATTTGTGTTATTCTAGTGAATATATCCTAATAAAAGTATTAATTGATTTATTTGAAACTCATGGTATTTTAATGTAACTTTTAATCTTGTAATTTTAGAAAAAGATGGAAACTTTATATTATGATAAAATAGGTGTTTAAATGATAATTAAATATATATTAATACAAGAATAATTTTAAATAATATTTTATTTTCCAAAATCTCATTTTTTCTTAAATGCCGTATTTTAAACCTTTCGAGACCGAATGCTCCTTGCGGAGGTCTGAATCTCGCAGTACTAGCCCGCGGGTGCACGATGAACCGTACTATCCCTAACGGGTTCCCCAAAGGTGGGTTGTAGCGGCGCTTTGCTTAGGTTTAACAAATACCATTCATTTAGAAAAAACGGTTTTATAAATATAAGGTATTTATTTGTAAAAGGGTATAGATTTCCGTATTTTAGTTTCTAGGGTTTCCTAAGCCAACTAGCCTATTTCTAAAGTCTAAACGACAAGTCATTAGAAGCCTCAAATCGTCTCTTCACCGTCATTTGCGGCCAGGTAAGTGCCAGGTAAGTGGGAAGGAACCACAGTAGTGGGCCTAATTAAAAACCACTAGTCTAGACACACTTGCCTAGACACCATAAAGTCAGTTTAGATAAACGATCGATATCCATGACATATCGTGCTTTCATTATAAAAGATTTTATTTAAAATTGTGTACAACTTAAAGCTTTCAAGAAAGGTTTATAAAGATAGTGGTATTTTAGTGAAAAGTCCTGTATTTTCGTATTCTATGTTTTGACGTTTATCAATTAGGGTTATATTTGTGTGTGTGTAGAGGTAGGTCATTACCTCGTGACTTATTTTAAGTTTTAATGAAGTTTTAGAGGTTAAATATGATATATTAAACTTGAAGGTATTTAAGCGCAAGAATACGGTATTTGAAAACGTTATCATTTTATGTGTGAAAATTCATTCAAATTGATTTCTACAAGTTTATTGATCAAGATAAACATATTTAGGAATGAAGGAATTGATTAAACGAAGAAAAATAAACTTCATGGTATTTTTATGAAAAGAATACGGTTTTACAAGAAAGCTATCATTTCATATGAGAAACTTTGTTTAAATTGGTTTCTATGTGATTAATAGTCATCATGAATATAGGTAGGTATTATGGATTAGGTGACAAGTGGGATTTTGTAGAAAAAACCGAATCGGAAATCGGTTTGTTCCGATTTCCGTCGGGATTCGTAATTCCGTATTTTAAGAAATAGAAAAGAGGGAAGATTGGGACTTACGGGTTTTCAAACTCTTCTAAAGAGTAAAGAGGACTAGATGAAAGGCCGAGGTGTGGTTTCGTCACCGTTTGCTTCAAAGCACGTCGCCGGAATTCCGTCAGGGCTTCGCCGTGAACTCGGTTTCAAAGCACACACTTCTTGGAAAACTTTTGAGAGAGTGGCTCAAGATTTTGGAGGGTGAGAGGGTAGTGTGTAGGGTTGGTATTTATAGGGTTAGGCTAAGGTTAGGGTAGATGAAAAGTTAAAAATAAAAATGTGATAAAATGTAATAAAAATATATTAAAAGTGGAGTAATTGGAGTTTTTAAAGATCTCTGGAAGTGGTATGGGGCTGAAACTTTGCAGGTGCGTAGGAAATATGAAAATACACAACTTTCATGTTGTGACCCTCGCCGGAATCGGCCGAATCGGGGGTGACTCGGCCGTGACTCGGTCGGATCACTGAGTCGGCCGAGTCAAGGCCGATTTGGCCGATTCCAGACCGAGTCCGGTGACCTGGATCTCCCCCGACGGTTCATCTACCCTCTGCATGTGTTATATCTTTGGGTGTAGTGGGGTTTTTGTGAGATATGCACGTGTAAACTCTTGGTATTCTAAAGGTTAAAAAAATCAATATTAAAAATAATGTGGGGTATGGGATTCGAACTCTGATGGCTTGGTTCAGCAGTGCAAGGTATTACCAATGAGCTACAAGCTCCTTCTTGTAATTATTGTGGTATTTAATTACTTAAACTGATAGCAGCAAGAATAAATACTCCTAGTATACATTAAATTTAAAGTAAATTCTTGTACACTAAAAATGGAGTTATTATATTCTTGTAGCTTGTAATTAAAAACAAAATAATTACCTATATCTTGTGCTCATGCTAAAATACCCGTTTGTGGATTTTTGAAAAAATATTTGAAAAAAAATTTTTGTATAGGAAAATTAGGGTTGTTACAGGTTCTGGCCTACTTGGCTTGGGGTTGACTTTGACTTTGACCTTGACCTGGTCAACCGGGGTGTAATTTTTGACCTCAACACCCGCAACCCACAACCTCGCTTCCGGTGGAGATTAAACAAAACTCGTCTTCTCAAAATACCATACGTTGTTCGCCACTACAAATAACACTCCTCTCTATAAGGCTCTTTACGCTCTTCTCTCAATACAAGTTTCTCTCTCTTAAAATGACACTCTTGCACTTAAGAGTCCAAACATAAAGAAAAAAGAAGGATACAATGAAGCATAAATACTCTTGATAGAGTTTCTCTCAAGCTCATTTCTAATACTATAAGTATGGATTTGCAAATAGAAGCTCTTAATTTTGTGTGTGTAAGAGTGAATAAAGATAAGCAAATGAAAATCAATTTTACTCTCACAAGAAATGAGATTTTTCTCTCTTGATCACTTGAGAATAATAGCAGTTGAAATATTGAGTGACTAGAGCTCAAAAAACCAACCCAAAACTCTTTTATAACCCCACACAAAAAACCAGCCGTTGTAAGTCAAATCGGCATTTTTCCAGTAAGAACACACGTCTGAAGAACAATAGGACGGACGTCTGAAACTTTAACAAAATAAAGCCCAATGGCTATAATTTCAAAAACTTCTACTGCAGACGTTTGTCGAATTTAGGTTCAGACGTCTGCCGTGGGTTTTCAAAGATGGCCAAAGAAAGTACAGAGAATAAATAGACGTCTGAAGAATATGGAACAATCGTCTGAAGAAGAAATAATTTTCAAAGATTTTGAACTACAGACGTTTGTTGTCTATATCGTCAGACGTTTGTTCCTTAAAAGAAATCCATTCTATTGAAAGCACAGAGAACAAAGAGATGTCTGAAGAAGTAACGGACAGATGTCTGAATCTTATAAAAATAGCCTCTATGAAAACACAGAGAAAAGAAAGACGTATGAACAAGGGATAGGCGTCTGATGAACAAAACGTATGAAAACTGATATTTCAGATATTTGGGGATTTTTCTAAAACACAGAAAGATGACAGACGTCTAAAGCATATGGGGATAGACGTCTGAAGTATAAAAACTCAGAAACTTGTGTTTTGTGATGAAAATCAATTTTAAATAGAAAACCCCAAAGTTCATGTAATTGTTTCCTGATTTAAAATCAGAAAAGCTTATGGGAAAAGCTTCAGAAAAGGGTCACGTGCTTACACGTGACCAGCAGTCACGTGTGGGCACGTGACATCTAAAAGCATCATCAAGGCAGATTCAACTTCCTGACTACATCAAAGAAAAGGGCTTCAGAAAGGGTCACGTGCTCCCACGTGACCAGGGTCACGTGTTGGCACGTGACATTTTAAAGCGGATTCAAGGGCACATCGGTTCCCTGATCAAATCAAGGAAAAAGCTTCAAAAGAGGTCACGTGCTCCCACGTGACCAGGGGTCACGTGTTGGCACGTGACGCTCAAAACATCAGAATTGTTCTCCAGTTAAATCAAGAAAAAGAGTCCAGACAAGGGTCACGTGCTCACACGTGACCAGGGGTCACGTGGTGGCACGTGACGGTAAAGCAGCAACCAGAAGACAGAGCGCAAAAAGAAAGAAGAAGGCTCGTTCCAAGGGGGTCACGTGCCCACACGTGACCATGGGTCACGTGGTCACACGTGACCGGCTTTCAAAGCCCATTTTGTTAACAGAATTAAATTCTGAAGGAGATTCAAATCTTTCCAAAGGAAAGCGATTATCTGGAACCAATCGAATTAAAGATGATTAAATATCATCTATCCACGGGAAAATCTCGGGTTTGGAAAGATTTCCCCTTTAAATCTAACCGAAATAACAAAAGAGAATCCCTGGATTTGAAATCCAATGGTGAATAAAATTCACCTAATAATCCAAAGGTCAAAAATGAATGATGGATGCAAATCAAATCTCTCAATGAAGATTCGTAAAAAACTAATTGACTCGGCTGCTTCTCCTATAAATAGGAGCCAAGAGACACAAAAAAAGATATATACGCAGAGGGAAGAAAGGGAGAGAGAGCCTTGATACTTCGAGGAACTTGGATCTTCTGCAAAAGAAAACCCTAGGTAAGAAAGGGAAGGCTCCTTGAAAGAAAGGAGAATTTAATTCTCAACAGAGTTTAACTCTGATATATAAAACGGAAGAATATATTTCTTCTCTCTTTGATAGAGGATTTGCAAAGTGCACATCTCCCCTTGAATCTGAGAATTTAATTCTCAATGGGTTGAGATCCTGCCATGCAGATCCAAAACATAGAGAGGGAATGGAAGCACGAGAATTTAATTCTCACAGAACTATAGGAATTTAATTCCTTTAAAATAAAACTAGGGCTTGACCCTGTGTTATGGGAATTTAATTCCTTCAGAACAAAAAGAAACAGGGTTTAACCCTAATTAAGAACCTAGTTCTGTTGGAACAGCGGGGATTTAATTCCCTTGATCATAATTTAACAGAGAGTGGGAATTTAATTCCTTAAAAGCTTTTATTAGGGTTTAACCCTATTCAGTTCTTCACATATATGAAGAATTTAATTCCTACGGAAAATTCAGAGTCCAACTCTATTCAGAATATAAATCTTCAAAAGGAAGTAGGAATTTAATTTCTCTGAAATTACTGTCAGGGTTTAACCCTACAAGGAATTTAATTCCTGGAAAAGATTAACAGATCCTCTAAACAACATACATAGAGGCAGGGTCACGTGTCACCACGTGACCCCCACAAGAGATCTACAGAAAGCCCCTTTGAGGCAGCACCCCACGTGACCCACGTGACCCTCGGCAGAAGCTTTAACATATAAGCATTTAAATGCCCTTCACGTGAGGGTACGTGATGCGATAATCTCAGCAGAATAAATGAAGGGAGGGCGCCCTCACGTGTTGCCACGTGACCCCTCTTGCCTTAGTGTTCAACACTAAATTGGAACTCTCGAATCCAGTATTGAAACACTGTTGGGCCCTAGTGTTCAACACTAATCAAAGAACTTTATTCGCAGTGTTCAACACTGATTACCTTAGTATTTAACACTAATCTGAGATCTCCATTGCCAGTGTTCAACACTAATCTGTTTTAGTGTTTATGATAATTTGAAAGCCTTGTTGCTGGTGTTTAACACCAATTATCTTTTAGTGTTAAACACTAACCTGTCAATCTCATTCCCAGTGTTCAACACTGATTGCTCTGTAGTGTTTAACACTAGGCTTTGGCCCAATTGGCTAAATGGATAGAGGCAAAGCCTCTCCTTCAATGGACCAACAAGAAGCCAATATTCCAGACATGATCGGACTTAGCCTAAGCTAGGCCATGCGTCTTCAATTCGTAATTAACTGGGCTAATGGGCTCATAACATAATTAATCGGTCTTGATCCCAAATTGGGTCAAGGACTATTTAAGCCATTCCGGTTCTAGGGTACATCTCTTCACTCCTTTGATACTTGGCATTGTAATCCCTCAATGTCTTCAAAGAGGTGACGGGTCCCGACGACCACACATTGATATGGACTGTGGGGTCCTTAAACCCGTGTCTAATGCAAAATTCCTGGTTACGTGGAACGCGGATAACGTCACTCTTTGACCCCGCGGAAAACGCCCAGAGCGGAGCCTAGTCCTCGCCGAGCACGGCAGTGAACCCGTGTGAAGCATCTAGTGCAAAATTCCTGGTTACGTGGAATGCGGATAACGTCACTCTTTGACCCCGCGGAAAACGCCCAGAGCGGAGCCTGGTCCTCGCCAAGCACGGCTGTGAACCCGTGTGAAGCATCCAGAGCACATACCGGACTATGGAGTCCTTAAACCCATGGACTACGACGTCCTTAACCTCGACCGAGATGTCTTAAAACTACCCATGGACCGCAATGTCCTTAAACTACCCATGGACCGCAACGTCCTTAAACTACCCATGGACCGCAATGTCCTTAAACTAGAACAATAGAGCCCCGCATGCTCTTTTGTCGGATCTAAACGGTACCGTTTAAGTTGATCTTAGCCTTAAAGATGGCTAACATATCCTTAAACCTTCAAACAGACTGGACTATGAATCCCCCCAATTAACTCTGGCTCGAGGGTACATCTCTGAACTCCTCTGACATCCGTCGTTGTAATCCCTCAACGTCGTCAGAGAGGTGACGGGTCCCGACGGCCATACATACGATGGACCACTATGTCCCTAAACTGGAACAATGGAGCCTAAAACGCTCCTTTGTCGGATCTAAACGATCCCGTTAAGTTGATCTTAGTCTCAAAGTTAGACTAACGTATCCTTAACAAACGTTTGAGTTGATCTTAGCCTCAAGTATGGCTGACGTATCCTCAAACCAAACCCCTAAACCCAAATCTAAGATAATACGGATTTGGACTAGTCCACGCCCTACGGGCGACGACATAACTCAGTCTCCGTAAACAATCCACGGGCAACAAAACACAAAACAAACACCCACGACACGAAGTGACCATCTGGAGAAGGAGAAAGTTGTTACCGCAATGCGGTAGCGTAATTAACTGCAGGGGCTGGCGCCTGCAGGGAAGAGCGTCCCCACAATCAAAAACCCCTCAAACGAGGGGGAATCTGACGAAGTCTGCTACATCGGACGCATCCGTCTAAACCTTCGATACATGGTGCCATAAATCAACTTGGCATCTTCGGAGAGGTGGACGGATAGCACCAATTAGTATCTGCCCCGAGTCTCAGTGCCAAGACATCGCAGTCTTGTGCGCCGCCATTCGGAGGGGGAACAGATTCTGGCACGCCCGGTGGGACCTTTTCCTCTTTCCACTCCACACTTCGTGTGTCGTGATTCGCGAACCAATCGCGGTTCGCTAATGGTGGCCCTCGGGTTTCAAGATGCTAAGAATTGGCGTCTCGCTTATTGCAGAAAGCAAAGGATCGATGGCTTCTACTTCCGTAAAATTCTCCAACCGCTCAGACTGCAATTGCGACCAACGCTTTGCCTCGCCAGGAGGTATAGCCTACGGACCCCAAACTGCTTCGTTATTCACAATGCCGGTGGACCAGGTGACTCAGGCCACCACCGGATTGTTCTTCAGGACTATACTCCCACCAACAAGCTTCACGGCGCCAGTGCTGACAAAGGGAGCTCCTAAGAAGTCGGTCTTTGATCGTCTTACCCCTGCCGCGGCTCATCCCAACGGGTCGCCCAACATCAGCGCCTCGGTCTTCTCTAGATTGGGCCAGAAATCCTGTAGACCCATCATGAGGTCTACAATCCCAGAGAAGGCTGCTTCTAAGAAAGTGGCTGCTCCTGCTCCCGAAATCGCCAAGGCGGCTTCTCTGGCCAAAAAGTCGGTCTTTACAAGATTGACGGCTTCAGCTCCCGCCCCTGCTACCCAAAAGACGTCGGTCTTTGACGGGCTAACACCAACAGCACCCCCCCACCCACACAGGGGGCAAGACGAAACCATTCTTACCGCTGACCCTACGCCGTCCGCTCGACACGCTCGACGTCGTCATTGGTGCCGAGTAAGGAAGGCTGGGGGCAACTCCCCCTCCGGGTTAACTCCATCAGCCCCGATGGCAGAGGTTAATGCTGCTGTTCCAACTGGGAACAGCTTCGAGATGCTAAATAAGGTGCGAAGGAATTCTCCTACTGCAGTGCTAAAGAGGTCTCCCCCCCATTAAAAAAGGTTGTGGAAATAAAACCAGAACAGCCCCGATCTCCTCAACGGCTGTCTTCCAAAATCTATAAGGTTTGGCGGCAGGCCCGAGACTCGATCATCGATCTAAACTTCTCCCGCCAGCACAAGAAGCTGAAAATCCAACCGGAAGCTGGTCACCAGGCTAAACCCCAAAAGGTTGTCTGGACGCCCACCTCAACGGCCCCCTCAACCTCCATGGCTCATAAAAGGAGGAGGCCAGAGAAGACCCCCCAGCATGCAACGACGACTAAAAGCACTGAGCCCAGACGCCCTAAGTCTGGGGGCATGGTGGTGCACACTGTTTACATGGCCTCTGGAAAGGAGGAAAGCCGCACTTCTACGGGCCACCGACCGCTAACCCGATCCGTGACGAAAGCCCAGGAGCAGCAACAAAAGCTTCAGGAAATGATGAATGCTATGGCCGCACTTACCGGGCCAAAAGAAAGCCCAGAAACGTCCTCAGACGCGCGCCAGGATGAAGAAACCGACGCTGAATTCCTTCGCCGGATACTGGAGAAAAAGGACAAAGAGGCTGCTGAACAGGCAACCAACATACAGCGTATGGGCCTTCTCTTCCAAGACATGATAGGAATGATGATCCAGCAGGACCCACCCGCCGAGGATCCCCCAATCGTTCTTGAAGACGACCGAGGAGAAACGTCAAATCCACCGCCGGCCCTCTCAACGGCCAAAGAGGAGGCAATCTCTAAAGCTGATTTGGTTGACTATATAGCCCAGCAAATCCGGGTTCATCATGCGACTGAGGCAGCTGGTCAAGTCGTAAAGACGGGACGGCCGTATCCAAGCTGGTACGACCAAATCAAATACCTGCCAGGCTATACGATACCAAAATTCCACGTGTATAAGGGGACCGGCAATCCCCATCAACATGTCGCCCAGTTCCGGGCCCTCTGCGGTAACACCGGCGGTGATGATAAACTGTTGCTTCGCCAGTTCGTGGGCAGCTTATCGGAAACAGCGTTCGAATGGTATTCGGAACTCCCGAACGATTCTATCAAGACGTTCGCTGAAATGGAGTTGTTATTCACTCAGCGATTCGCAAGTGCCAGCGAACGCACTCCAATAACAGCACTGATTAACGCCAGGGTAAAACCAGGCGAAACCTGGGTCCAGTATGCTATACGCTGGCGGAATTTATGGTCGAGATGCGAACAACGCATTGAGGAGGCACCCGCAGTGGGCATGTTCGTGGGAACCCTAGACCCCCACGCAACTATCTCCCAGTTTATGATGTTCTTTAAGCCAACCACATTCCAGGCTTTAATCGACAAGTTGGCTCAGATGGACCAGATGGGTCATAGACCACCTCCCCCGAAGTCGGAACCTCGGAATGACAAGGGTAAAGGAAGGGCAACCTTTGTCGCGAATGCCCAACAGCAACCTAACGCCCCGAAACCGGCAGATCAACTAGAAGAAAGACGCCGGTATTATAATGAAAAGATGAAACGTCCTTACTCGTTCCCACGAGACAAGACGAAACGGTTATTCAAGCTGGCAATACGCAACAGACTTATAAATCTACCAAATCCAAGGAGACCGCCGCAACCCACGGAGGTGAATAACCCTAACTATTGCCCTTACCATCAAACGGTAAGTCATCCGATTGAAGATTGCTTTGTCTTCAAAGGATGGATTGAAGATCAATACCTCCAGGGGAAGTTTGTACTGTCCGAAAAGTGGAAGGTGAACCCACCACAACCGCATACTCCTAAGAAAGCAGATACACCGGGGGCAACCTGCTCCTTTATTGAAGAAGCTCCATGGGAGGTCGTGCTATCAACTAAAACCAAAAGAATGCTGAGAGACCTTCATGCGTGCCCTGCGATCGAATGGAAGGACCCTCTTGAACCTCAAATTATCGAAGGGATGCTAAGGCGCCGCCCAACTACGAAGACTCGCGATGAGGACCCAAATACTCACGCCCAACCGTCAAAATCTTCGAAGAAAAAGAAGAAGAAATCCAAGAAGACCGTGAAGCTTGGAGACGAGCACACGAACTTGCAGAAGCAAATCGACGCACTGGAAGAGTACAATCAAAAGGCGCGGACTCCTGTCACACTGCAAGAGTTCCTCAACCACATCTTTCAAGAGGGAGATGATGGAGAGAGCTCGTCGGAGGAATCTGAAGGGTATATGGCGAGTTGTAACGTAATCTCCCACTCGTTTACCGATGATGGGAAAACTCCTGGCACTAAGAAGCTGGAGGCAGAGCCTGTACCAGAGCGTGCATGGCCAACAGACGAAATGATCGACGCTTTTCTAGATGAGTTTCGTCTAAAAAGTAAAGCGGACCAGGAGCGTGAGATGGCCACCTCGGAAGGAGCCAAATGCGGGCAACTGAATGAAAGAGTTGACCTACCCCTGCCAGAGCGTAAGGCATCCGAAGTAGACAAGAAGATATTCAAGACGAGAAAAAGGTTTGCCAAAGCCATGTCAATGGGGATGAAGCTACCGCCCTCGGAAGGAAACACACACGATGGGGTGGAGAGGCACCCTGATTATTGCGCATATCACCGGAAAATATCACACCCCACGGAGGAGTGCGACGCCTTTAAGATATGGTGGCAAGGATATGTTGCTCGTCGGCAACATGTTAAGCGCATGAAACGCAAGAGCCGTCGGGAGCGAAGAAGTACTATCGATGGGCACAACAGAACTACTGGCAACTGTTGTATGGCTCACGCCGGGGGGTCACAAGTTCTCACCTTTGGGAGCGACTCTGATGAAGAAATGGCTCTGGGCCCTCTCTTCAAAGAATCCGTTTTAGGGAAAGAGGAGAAATCGGAGATCTGCGAGAACATTCAGCTGCGCAATCGCACACTCCCAGAAAAGAATCTCGGGCCCGTAAGTAGAAAGGATAAGGGAAAGGAAAAGGTCACTGAAGATATCACTTTAGATGACCAAGTCATGAGAGAGCTGGCTGCCAAAGACCCTCCTAGGAAGGGTAAGGTGGACTATAACATCCTCGCGCACCTAAGGAAGCTACCTTCTCAGCTTAGCATTCTCGATGCCCTCCTATTATCAAAAGAAGCGCGAGACTCACTAATTAAGGCGTTACAAGAACCTGAGCAATTCCAAGCCTTCCTTGCCACTGAAAAGATGAAGGATGAACTGGAGGAAGTGCATACGGCCGACATCACTTTCGGTGATAAAGACCTCCTTCTCGGGACGTGCGACCACAACCGTCCCCTATATGTCTCCGGATACTGCCATGATATCAAGATAGGCAAGATCCTGGTGGATAATGGATCCTCCGTCAATCTCTTTAATGTTCGGGTGTTGAAGGAAATCTGCATGAGTGTGCAACACCTCGCTCGTGACAAAATTACTATCTCCGGTTTCGATTCACAATCGTCACGGACTCTCGGATCTGTGATACTAACATTACGCTTTGGACTTCTCGTCACAGACATCAAATTCCATGTCATTGACGCCAAGACCTGCTATAACGCCCTGCTCGGTCGTCCTTGGCTACACGAGTACAACATCATCCCTTCTACACAACATCAGTATATGAAATACTTTAAGGATGGTTTCGAGTATACTGTAACAGGAGAGCTAAACCCATTTTCCGTGAACGAAGTCCGCAAATACGAAGATGCGAAGTACTTTTTGCCAGATTTCGAGGATACAGAAAGGTGTCGCAATCCGGAGAACAAAACCGCCGCCACCATCCCTGTTTTCGGGAGCGATACCGAAGAAGAGGAAGAGATAGTTTATGCAGGGCCATCTCAACGCAACAACCTGGGGACGCCCGCCCCCATGTTAGTCTTCGGAAGTGATTTAGAAGATGAAGTTAATGCTGTGTTCTCCAATCGGCTGTCAATACAAGCACCCCCTGGCGATGACCATAGTTTGCAAATCACCATGGTACCGCGAGAACACTACAAGGATCTCGACACGCTTCAGGCTCACAATGTGCAGGACCTGCAAACATTTTACGTCCCTCCCAGGCAAAGGGGTGAGAAGGTGATCCTATTCTACCGATCCTCAGAGTCGAAAATAGAGAAAGAGATCTGGCATGGCGCGGATGCTACACTTGACAGGCTCCAACCCATCCGTCTGCCCAGATACTATACAAATGGATTAAAGAAGCTATTGAAGCGCCAAGGAGTACCCTTAAGACAGACTGTTCGGCAGGCTCGGTTCTACAACAGGATTTGGGATGTCCCCGGGACTCAACGCAAATTGCCCAACGGGAAAATAGAAACACTCGGGCTTGGATACGCAAGAGCCGGAAAACGGGAACGGGCCCACAGTAGCTACGCCATATATACCTTTGATGAAGAAGAGGACGCCTCGTCGGGAGATGCCAACCCCTCATCAAAACTAGACCCCGCGATTGAAGCGCCGAGTCCGTCGTTTGAAGAACGAATGGGCAAGCCTATCAGGAAAGTGGGTCAGAAAGCTCGGGAAGACCACAACCGCGAAATGGCCATCTACGAGAAGGCCAGGACGCAACGTCTATTTCAACAGGCTGCAAAAGACAAAGACGCTCATCCTCGTCAATCCGTTGTACGAAAGGCCCGACGCAGAGACGGAAATAAATCAAGAAGCGGAAAGAGGAGCCGACAACAACGACGCAGGATTAGAGGGTTACGTGGTCGGGTGTTGCACGGCTCGGATTTGTCCCTCATGAAGAAGATGAGTCGAGCGTACTCCTTCCCCCGAGACAAGACGGAGAAGTTACTCAAGCTCGCTATAAAACATCAAATGATCGCGCTTCCAGAGTCTAGACATCCTGAGCAAGCTAACAAGGCTTCTCATCTGAGCTATTGCTCTTATCACCGAGCCATAGGACATCCTACCGAAGACTGCTTCATCTTCAAGAACTGGGTCGAGGACCAGTACCAACAGGGCATATTCGCTTTATCCGACGGCTGGAGGGTAACGCCGCCACAAAAGCATGAACCCAAGGCCGCAAGAGCAGAACCGGGTCCACCTCAGTCCGGGGAGCGGGTTCGCACCTGTTATACGATTACGATATTAAGAGAAGAGCCCGAGAACGTAGATGACCTTCCCCGGTGCTTTGAGAACAGCGATGATGAGGTGATCTCAGAATTTCCGCCCGCTCCGAAAGAACTGGAAGATGGTATACATACTGCTGCAGATAACCTCAAGAAGATTGAGTTGGGATCGGCAGACGACCCGCGACCGACATTTGTCAGCGAGCTACTATCCGAAGAAAGAGTGGCTGCGTTAAAGAACGTGCTTCTACGGCATAAAGACTGCTTCGCGTGGAACTACTCCGAGATGCCAGGATTAGATCCGGAGATTGCTGTGCATAAATTAGCAATATCCCCAGATATCAAGCCAGTCAAGCAGGCGCCAAGGAGGATGCGACTCGAGCTTGAGATGAGCATCAACGCCGAAGTCAAGAAGCTGATCGATTCTGGATTTATCCAAGAAGTCCAATATCCCGACTGGATCGCCAATATCGTCCCGGTAATGAAGAAGAATGGGACGGTACGCATATGCGTGGATTTCAGGGATCTCAATAAAGCCTGTCCAAAGGACGATTTCCCAGTACCAGTAACCGAGCTAATGATAGATAACACGTCCACTCACGAGGTTTTCTCCTTTATGGACGGTTCGTCAGGATACAATCAGATAAAGATGCATCCCGAAGACCAGAAGCATACCGCTTTCCGGACCCCTTTGGGTATATTCTGCTACAGGGTTATGCCCTTTGGTCTAAAGAACGCCGGCGCTACCTATCAAAGGGCCATGACAAAAATCTTCGACGACCTCATACATGAAATCGTCGAGTGCTATATCGATGACCTTGTAGTAAAGAGCATGTCATACGAAGAGCATTTAAAGCATCTGGAGACTGTATTTCAACGCCTTCGGCAATATAATTTGAAGATGAATCCCCTCAAATGCGCGTTTGGAGTCTCCTCGGGTAAATTCCTGGGATTCATCATCCGACATCGAGGTATCGAAATAGATCCATCTAAGATCAAGGCAATCATGGAAATACCTCCGCCAAGAACCCTCAAACAGTTGCGGTCTCTTCAAGGGAAGCTCGCATACATCAGGCGGTTTATCGCCAATCTTTCAGGCAAATGCCGTCCTTACAGCCACCTGATGAAGAAGGGAACTCCATTCGTTTGGGATCACAAATGCCAAGGTGCACTAGACGAGATCAAGCAGTACCTGCAGAACCCTCCGGTGTTGGCTGCGCCGGTCAAGGGAAAACCCCTCATTCTTTATACAACCGCCCTCGAAGGTTCCTTAGGCGCATTATGGGCACAAGAGAACGATCAAGGGAAAGAGAGAGCACTCTACTACTTAAGTCGAGTTCTGCTGGGGGCAGAAAACAACTACTCGCCCATTGAAAAACACTGCTTGGCGTTAATCTTCGCGATAACAAAACTCAGACACTATGCGTTGGCGCACGAAGTCCGTCTCATCTCGAAGGTGGACCCTCTTAAATATTTGATGTCGAAGGCTATACTGACGGGTCGACTCGCTAAATGGGGTCTACTCCTGATGGAGTTCTCAATAACGTATCGACCTCTTAAGGCAATGAAAGGCCAGGCCATTGCCGATTTCCTCGCTGAGCACCCGATACCGGCCGATTCTCCTCTGAACTGTGATTTGCCGGACGAGCATGCATTTGATGCGATTGGCGGCGATAGCGCCCGATGGGAACTCTATTTCGATGGAGCGTCCTCCGTAAAGAAACAGTAACAAGGTATCCCAATGACCAAATCGGGGATAGGCCTCGTCTTTGCAACTCCACAAGGAGGGATAATACGCTTCGCCTTCTCCTTAACAGAGCCGAGGACAAACAATGAAGCTGAATACGAAGCTCTGATAGCAGGCCTCGAAATCGCCATCGACCTGGGAATTGAAGACCTCCTTATATACGGGGATTCTCAACTGGTCGTTAGTCAAGTAAAAGGTGACTACCAAACGTGCAAACCGGAGTTGGTGAAGTACGGCGAAAAGGTGCAACAACTATTGACCCAAATTCCCTCCTATACTTTGGAGAACATACCGCGCGCGGAAAACAGCAAAGCAGACGCGTTGGCTAAACTTGCTAAAGAACTGGCTGACGAGAACCTCGATGACGTCAGAATCGTGGTACAAAGCCGTCGAGTGCTCGCCCCGGCGGAAATACCTCCGGAATTATATAAGGAGAAGGGAGCGACTGAGCAGACGACCCTACAAATAAAAGACCATGAGAAGGCCGAAGACTGGAGGGAAGTCTTCATAGACTACTTTAAGTCCCACCGAATGCCCAAAGAAGCGTCCTCAAGACATCAGCTCATGAAACGAGCTCTATCTTTCGCTTTCGTCAACGATATTCTATACAAGAGATCGTTTGATTCTCTATGGCTGAGATGCTTAGGACCTGACGAAGCAGAAAGAGTCATTCAGGAAGTTCATGACGGACTTTGCGGTTCTCACCAAGCAGGCCCAAAGATGAAGTTAAAAATTAAACGGATGGGTTACTACTGGCCCACGATGATCCAGGACTGCCTCGAGTATGCGAAGCAATGCCACTCATGCCAGATTCATGGAGACTTCATTCACCAACATCCGAATCCACTGCACCCAACGGTGGCTAGCTGGCCGTTCGAAATGTGGGGGATTGACATAGTCGGCCCCATTGAGCCAGCATCATCCCGGGGACACCGTTTTATCCTGGCGACAACTGATTACTTCTCCAAATGGGCAGAAGCAGTACCACTGAGGGAAGTGAAGACGGAGAATATCCTCCATTTCTTCAAGACGCACGTCATCTATCGGTTCGGAACTCCACGGCGGATTATCTCCGATAATGGGCCGGCCTACCGAAGCCATAAGATTAGCCGCTTCGCACAGCAGCACAATATAGACTGGAGATATTCTTCGGTTTACAATCCACGAGCTAACGGTCTGGCCGAGGCCTTCAATAAGACCTTGACGAAGATCATAAAAAAGACCGTTTCCAGGAATAAGAGAGACTGGCACGAAAGGCTGCAAGAAGCCCTTTGGGCTTATCGGACTACATTCAAGACGGCTACGAACACAACGCCGTACGCGTTGGTATTTGGGATGGAAGCAGTGTTCCCCCTCGAGATAGAATTACCCTCTCTACGAGTAGCAGTCCACCACGAGCTGACGAACGAAGAAAATGCTCACCTTCGGCTTGAGGAGCTTGATGCCCTCGACGAAACCCGGCTCATAGCGCAACAACATCTAGAGGCCTACAAAGCAAAGATGACGCGCTCGTAAGAAAGATTGACCAGGCCGAGGACATTCCGCCAAGGCGAACTCGTACTAGTGGTCAAAAGACCCATGATCCCCAATCGTGCCAAGCGAGGAAAATTTGAGCCAAACTATGAAGGCCCGTACATCATAGACAAGGTCTACCAGGGTGGAGCCTACCTACTCATGGACATGCACGGTGAAAGGCCTTTCAGGCCAATAAACGACCGCTTCTTAAAGAAATACTACGCTTAATAAGCCACAGCCTGGGTCAATGATAGATGACGACGACTATGTCCGCTCACTATCTTCCTAGGCTCAGACTTTACAAGCAGCAGCCGGCCTTCCCATAGCGACGGACCGAAACGTCCTTAAACTAACGATGGACCGAAACGTCCTTAAACTAACGACGGACCGAAACGTCCTTAAACTATCGACGGACCGAAACGTCTTTAAACTAACGACGGACTGAAACGTCCCTAAAACTACTACCGCAGTATCTTTAGGCTGACGAGATAAAAAAAGGAGAGAGAAAAAAAAATAAAAAAAAATATATGAAAAAGAATAAAAAAAACGGTATGTCCATAAGCAAAATGGGCACGGATGAAAACCCGAAAGGGCTCCGTGAGTAAAAACAGCAGGGCTGCCGGCAAGTGTTCGTGAAAACCCGAAAGGGCGCGACCTTGTAAAAAAAAGTGAAAAAGAATAAAAAAAAACGGTATGTCCATAAGCAAAATGGGCACGGATGAAAACCCGAAAGGGCTCCATGAGTAAAAACAGCAGGACTACCGGCGAGTGTTTGTGAAAACCCGAAAGGGCGCAACCTCGTTAAAAGACACTTATAGGGTCCTCTCGACCTTGTAAGGAGAAACCACCTGCGTGAGATCCTTACGACTCACAAAGGAGCAACACACTTAGGGATCCTCACGATTCCTAAGGAGAAAATACACTTACGAGATCCTCACGACTCGTAAGGAGAATTCTCTTATGGGACCCTCACGGCTCATGAGATTTGAAAGTCTTAAGTTACAGAAACCTAAACCTGTTATTAAGAAAATCCTCCACAACCTTCGATATTGCCCTACAAGAGGCTCAATACTGACCCTTGTATACAATCCACGGGCGCGAAAAAACATTTCCCCAGCAAAGTCCCACCCGTGACTAGGGATATGCCCATATGATGAGCAACCCTTGTAGGTCCTCTCGACCCATAAGGAGAAAGCCCTCTTGTAGGATCCTTACGACTTGCAGAGGAACATATACTTAGGAATCCTCACGATCCCTAAGGAGAAAATACACCTGCAAGATCCTCACGACTTGTAGGGAGAAATACCTTTGTGAGACCCTTACGGCTCATGAAGTCAAAAGCCTTGGTCGACAGGACCCTTAACCCTGTTTACTAAGCCACCTTTGTTCAATATCGATAGAGGCAAATGATGATTCGCTCCTGGCAACATCCCAGTTGCAGCGGTGCTGATGCCGAAATCGGTGTCTAAAATCCAAGCTTGCGGCGAAAAAGCTAGCAAGCCACACATGCCTACGAAATAGCCGAAATGATGGGGCAACTTGCAATAAAAAGCAGCAAGTAAAAATGTATGCATGAAAAATAGCCGAAACGATGGGGCAACTCGCAATAAAAAGCAGCGAGTAGAAAATAAATAAATAGCCGAAATGATTGGGTACCGCGAAAAATAGCCGAAATGATGGGGCAATCGCGACCTTCGCGATATAAAAGCTGAAACGATAGAGTATCGCGGAAAAAGAAATAAAATAAAAATAAAATGTATGCCTTACAGGTGATGTTCCATCACACCCTGTATACAATCCAATGGCATAAACAAAAAGGGAACATACCTCCCTCCCCCAGGTTTCACCAAGGAAAGAAGCTAAATCTCGACGGGCCACAAGCGACCTAGAGATCATCCCAACACTCGTCTCGTAACAACGGACACAACTTCAAGCTAAGCGGAACAGCTGCAACTCCCAGTTCCATGGCTCGGTGGTATACATATCGCCAACAGTCAAACCTCCATCCCGTGAAATGCGGATACAATCAGCAAAATTCCTGGTTACGTGGAACGCGGATAATGTCACTCTTTGACCCCGTGGAAAACGTCCAGAGCGGATCCTGGTCCTCGCAGAGCACGGCAGTGAACCCGTGTGAAGCATCTAGAGCGGAGCCTAGTCCTCGCCGAGCGCGGCAGTGAACCCGTGTGAAGCATCTAGTGCAAATTCCTGGTTACGTGGAACGCGGATAATGTCACTCTTTGACCCCGTGGAAAACGTCCAGAGCGGATCCTGGTCCTCGCAGAGCACGGCAGTGAACCCGTGTGAAGCATCCAGAGCGGAGCCTAGTCCTCGCCGAGCGCGGCAGTGAACCCGTGTGAAGCATCTAGTGCAAAATTCCTGGTCACGTGGAACGCGGATAATGTCACTCTTTGACCCCGTGGAAAACGTCCAGAGCGGAGCCTAGTCCTCGCCGAGCACAGCAGTGAACCCGTGTGAAGCATCTAGTGCAAAATTCCTGGTTACGTAGAACGCGGAAAATGTCACTCTTTGACCCCGTGGAAAACGTCCAGAGTGGATCCTGGTCCTCGCAGAGCACGGCAGTGAACCCGTGTGAAGCATCCAGAGCGGAGCCTAGTCCTCGCCGAGCGCGGCAGTGAACCCGTGTGAAGCATCTAGTGCAAAATTCCTGGTCACGTAGAACGCGGATAATGTCACTCTTTGACCCCGTGGAAAACGTCCAGAGCGGAGCCTAGTCCTCGCCGAGCACGGCAGTGAACCCGTGTGAAGCATCTAGTGAAAAATTCCTGGTTACGTGGAACGCGGATAATGTCACTCTTTAACCCCATGGAAAACGTCCAGAGCGGATCCTGGTCCTCGTAGAGCACGGCAGTGAACCCGTGTGAAGCATCCAGAGCGGAGCCTGGTCCTCGCCAAGCACGGCAGTGAACCCGTGTGAAGCATCCAGAGCAAATACCGGACTGTGGAGTCCTTAAAATCCACGGACTATGACGTCCTTAACCTCGACCGTGATGTCTTAAAACTAACGATCAACCACCCCGATTCCCTACGGATTCTGCCTTGGTTTAAGGGTACATCTCTTCACTCCGTTGATACCTGGCGTTGTAATTCCTCAACGTCTTCAAAGAGGTGACGGGTCCCTGCAACCAAACACCGGACTGTGGAGTCCCTAGATCCACGGACTATGAGGTCCTTAACCTTGACCGCGATGTCTTAAAACTAACATCGGACTGTGGAGTCCCTAAATCCACGGACTATGAGGTCCTTAACCTTGACCGCGATGTCTTAAAACTAACATCGGACTGTGGAGTCCCTAAATCCACGGACTATGACGTCCTTAACCTTGACCGTGATGTCTTAAAACTAACAGCGGACGGTGGAGTCCCTAAATCCACGGACTATGAGGTCCTTAACCTTGACCGCGATGTCTTAAAACTAACATCGGACTGTGGAGTCCCTAAATCCACGGACTATGAGGTCCTTAACCTTGAACGCGATGTCTTAAAACTAACATCGGACTGTGGAGTCCCTAAATCCACGGACTATGAGGTCCTTAACCTTGACCGTGATGTCTTAAAACTAACAGCGGACGGTGGAGTCCCTAAATCCACGGACTATGAGGTCCTTAATCTTGACCGCGACATCTTTAAACTACGATACCTGGAGCAGCCCTTGACCCCGTGAAACACGGATAAGGATGACCACATCCAGCACTTGCAGGTCCTCACGACCTGTAAGGAAGAAAAAACTCCCTTGTGAGATCCTTATGACTCTCAAGGGAAAACCCGCTTAAGAATCCTCGCGATCTCTAAGAAGAACTTACACCTATGGGATCCTCTCGACCTGTAGGGAGAAAAACTCTTTATGAGGCCCTCGTGGCTCATAAGATGCAAAAGCCTTAGAAAGCAGATCTTAACCCTGAACCCTAAGCCATCGCTGTCCTGCAAGGAGATCAAGATAGAATATCCGCAGAATACATTCAATAAAAAGGGGGACACACCATTGAGAAGAAAAATGTATCTTTTATTCATAAACCAAAATGGATACGAAGTACAATTCATGAAAGAAACGAAAAAGAAAGATACTCTCATCCATGAGTATGTACAAAAAAGGGAAAAAAGATACAAGTCCTCAAGCCGGCGGGCGGTGCAATAATTTTACCAGCTCGTCATTCTGTTGCTGAGCCACGGCTTCATGACGCAAGATCTCCAGAAGACGAGCCTCCGCTTGAGCTTGCTGAGCCTGATACGAAGCGAGCCGAGCTTCGAGCTCTTTCTCGGTGGCTTTATGAGCCTCGACCCTCTCACGAGTAAACGCGGCAGCTTTATCGAGAGCCACCACCTCTTTGATGGACTCCTGAAGCACCCGCCAGAGTTCATACGCTTTGTTGGCCTTGGCTGTGAGATTGGCTTGAAGCTCGCCCAGCGCCTTGGAGGCTAGCTCCCTCTCCGAGAACTTGCGACCAAGCCTCTTCTCACATGATGTCATGTTTGCCGCGCACCGTGCTATCAGCCCCCGTAACTCCGCCTTTGCAGCCACGGCCTCCGAGGAAAGACGAGAACACTCGAGAGCGTACAAACAAGCCTCCACCTTCCTACAGAACTCCACCCAGACCCGCACCACATCCTCGCTGTGATAGGTGGCGAGAAAAGGAAGGGAGCCATTAGCTTCAGCGGCAAACGCTTCGGCTGTGGTCGCACTACCAGCACGGAGCTCCTCGACGAAAGAGGATAGGGAGACAAGACTCAATTGGGCCAAGCGTTCTGAAGCCCGCAGAGTGTAGGGGCCGGGCGGCATCACAATGCGTGATTCCAAAGCCATGGAGACTGGCAGGGCTGTTCAAATTTGGCAAATGTTAGTAAAACTCTTAAACGCAGAACGAACGGGACTATAATAAAATGTCACTCACCGACAGTCATGCAAGTAGAAGCTGAAGGTTCCCCTGGCCCTTCAACGACCTCGACCTCATCGTCGGCTTCCAAAACTATAAGAGACATCAACGTCATTTCGCAAAATAGTAACAATGCTATGGTAAAAAAAAAGGGGCGAATGACACTAACCTTGCCCAGAGGAAAGGACAATACGCTGAGAGGAGATCGCCTGCGGAGCTGCCATCTCCAATAAACGCTGAAATGACTGTCGAGGCGACAGATCCGCGATCGTGGCCGTCAAACCGCGCAATTCTGGGAAAGATAAAAGAGTTCAGACTATGAAGGGGTTGCTAAATTAAAACGCAGAGGGATACCTTCAACACTCCTCCCGTTCTGAGCCGGGGGGATAGCAGCTTCAACGGTCTCCGCCGTGACCTCAGGCTCCAACAAAGGGAGAGTAGTCCCGACTACCTCGCTCCCAGCCTTTGGGCCGCCCTCAGTAAGAGTCATTGGGGCGGCGGCCTCCAAAGGAGCCTCCCCCAAAGGGGCAAGCACTCCCTGATCAAGAACCGCCGCTGGAAGTTCTACCATGAGAGGAGCAGCCTCGTCAGCCCCCTCCACATCCAGCAAGGCTTCATTGAGAATTTCGGCGGGCTTTAGCTTTAATGGGCCAGTAGGGAGCTCCCCCAGCGTCGAAGATTCTGCACGATGCAAATAAGAATAATGATACATACCCACGAGCATAAATAATCGGAAAGACTACGAAAAGAACCACAACGTACCGATGCGCAAAGAAGCCCTCAATATGGCTTCTTCAAGCCGCTGCTCCTTCTCAAGGAGGTGGGCTCGCCGGGGTTCGAGAGTGGACTCATGGCCGCCGGTCCATAAAGAAAGTGCGTCAGCTGCATCTTCTGAAGCGGCCTGCTTCAAAGCCCTCTCCCCCCATTCCTCCAAAGGACCGATAAATCGCCGCCGAATCCACGAAGGGTCTTCGTAAAAGATTACAGCGGGATAGGACTTCTTCGGAACCCTGGCATTATGAGACACGTCTTTGGAACGCCGTATGGCCTCAGCCAACTGTGCGGCCTCCTCATCGGCTGAACTCGGGAAAGGAAGTCCAGCGTCTGACTCTTGCAGGGCCAACGGCTCGTCTTCAAGAGTAGGCTCAGACTCTGCCAAAGAATCGAGCGAATTGGTGGCCACCTTCCTTCGACGCTTAGACCCAGAGCCGGTCGCCGAGGATGACCGTTTCCTCCCCCGTGAAGCCTTAGGGCGACGCTGACCCACATCGCCTACGACGCCCTCATCTCTATTACCCTCGCCTGGTGCCACGGCCGAGGATGACACTGTCATTGTCAATGCCACGGGGGGCGGTGCTGCCACAGGCGGTGGTGCTACTACTGGGGCCCTTCCACCTCGCGAGCGGGAACCCAGGGGCATACCGGCCGTTGGAGTAAGGTTTACCTCCGATTCTCCTAGGATGAGCGCAGTGCCGATATCCCTTAGAGGGAAGCGGACCGGAGCCCTCGGTCGCAGCTTAGCTCCTGGAACCAGAGGAGGGGCATCGTGGCCGAGAAGCACCCTCCTTTCCTCAAGAATGATTGGGCTGACCCGATGAAGATACCAACCCGTAAACGCGCCCACGCACCGGGGCAGGTATTCAGCTTCAGGTACAATGAAGTGGGAGCCGGTGTTTAGCCTCATGAAATGATGAGCTGCATCGCGAACGGCATCGAGCGAAGGGATTGGGGCGACTAGAAAAGCCTCGAAGGGAACACCCTGGTCGTATCCAAGTTGTCGGGCAAATCGATGCGGATTGTACCGCATGAAAAGAGCTGCACTGTCCTGGCGAAACACCAAGTAGCCCGGTCTAATTGTATATAAGTGCGCAGCCTCCCGGGGCTTCAAAGAAGGTGCGTTGTCTTTTGACAAATCCCAGAGTTGTTGAACTGGACCTGAGGGAGTAGACAAGACCCGATCATTAAAAACCATCCCGCCAGCGGCAGCGTAAGGAGAAATCAGCACCCGAATAGCCCCGAATTGAGTCGGGTCGGCGGCAGAAGCATCCACTAATCGCATAAGTCGTGGAAAGGGGTAGGCATCGTAAAATGAGGGCCTCTGATGCATGGCAAAAGCCCCCAATACGTGCATTTCGATCCAGGACGTGAAATAATGAAGCGAAAAGTTTACCACATCCACGCCAGGCGTAGAGGTATTAGCTGCGGTGCCCAATCCATTATAGAGGTGCGCCAAGGCCGGGATGCCGATGGCCAACCGCGTCCCCTCAGCAATACGATGAGCCGGGTAGATGACCGAGGCTCTCATGAAGTGGCGATGCATGGGGATAACGAACCAACTAAGCCAAACACTGACAAACCCCATGAAGAATGTTTCCTCATCCATACCGGGTGCTGCAACGGACTCAAAAGACATCGGCGACACGATGGGAATATAATATTGTGGCAGGTCCGATTCAGCGGTCGGTAGCTTCTTCGGACCAAACCCAAAGGGGTCTTTGATGTTAGCAAACTTCGGAGCAGTCTTCGATATGACGTCCTCACGAAGGAAGCAGGAAATGAAGCTTTTAAAAGTAACACCCTGCTCCTCAGATTCAGTGAACAATCGATCAAAAATACCCAGCGCCTTGATCAAGCTGGGGCGCTTGTGGCGAACGGCGTTCTCAACAGACAAGCCGTCAGCCGGTGCAGACTCGGGCTCAAAGACATACTCGTCAGGAGGCAACAACTCCTCATACAGTGCACCCCTGATTGGCAATCCCGAGATTTCATAAAATTCTGCAAGAGAGATCGAGACCGAACGATCTCCTAGAATGAAAGTGTTGGTGGGAAGATTCCATTGGTTCAAAAACGCCTTAACCCACCAGACATGCGGGGACTTATAATGGAAGAGTGACGCGTATATTGCCTGATAAAGCCCGACCTTCTGCAGCCGCGCACGATGGGTGGCAAGGATGTAGCGAGCCCAGAGAAGATAGCCCGTGGGGTGCGGGGAGTGAGCCCTATCTTATAGATCTGCCCCCACGGGTGGGCCTCACCCTGGCAGATACGCCGCCCCAAGATGTCTATGGCCGGGATCGGATGGTTCGGAATACCGGTCGTCGAAGGCTCGAGCCTCCCCGTTGGAGTCCAGTTGGGCATTTCCACAGCAAAAACTGTCCTCGGAGGATCCATCGGTAAAAATGGGAAAGTGGGCTCCGTCGGCACCGCGCAAAGAAAACTCCGGTGACCCTGAATAATCTGACTGTACCAAGATCCCCATTGAAGAAGGTTGGTGCAGTTCGGATCATGGGCCCGAATCATCGCCATCGCTTCCTCAACAGATGGTGACGGAGGAAAAGCAGCCTCCGAGCGAGAAAAGGGAAAGCGTGGAACAGAAGCCATCGCACCTGAAATCCAATAAAGGAAGACCGTTAAAAGAAAAGTTAGCAATATATATTCATGCATGAACATGAAGACTAGTTGAAGAAAGCAACAGCAGAGTTTCCTGGGACCATTGGCTACAAAACACATGGGCCCCACAGAATCCGGATGACGGCTCATTAATAATGAGACTAAATAGTTACAATAAAACAAAGGGAATATCCTCATTTAATAAAGAATGATGACCATGCACATTCCCCCCAACATGATCTGTCTCGGGCTCTACAATGAATCCAACAAGATCAAAGGAATTAAATTCCCACAGAAGACATCATTACAAAACCACCATTTCATTAATTGCAGAAGAACAACCTCGGGCCAAGAGACCCCAGGAAGCCTCCGCGTGAAGAAATCAAGTCCTTCATTGGAATTAAAATTCCTTATTAAGAAAAGGGAATTAAATTCCCAAAAACATTTTTGGATGGAATTAAATTCCATGGAGTTGAAACGCCATCATCATCTCCCCAAAGATCATCTAAACCCTAAGAGATCTACAGTCTGAAGGTTAAGCGGTTTCATGTTCTTATGGAAAAACATGAAGAAGAAAGGGTAAAAACCCTTGTTTTGGATTTAAAATCCAGAGGAATGTGAAGGTCCATCGTTTGTCCAAGAACATTGCCTGAGGAAAAGAATTCTTTTCGAACAGAGTTAAACTCTGAAAATTGTTTCAAGATAGAGAACTAAGCTCTGGAAGCGAGAATTAAATTCTCAAGGAAAAAGTTCTCAGAAGAAGAAGATGAGCAAAGTGAAGGCTCCTATGAAGAGACAGAGGTATTTATAGAAGGCAATGGAAACGTTTCATCTCCCCAAATCCCTAAAGGAATCCAACGGTCACAAAAGGTGACAGCGTTGCACTCACGTGCTGACACGTGAGAACAACGCTGTGGGGGCATTTGTTTCCTGATTTAAAATCAGAAAAGCTTATGGGAAAAGCTTCAGAAAAGGGTCACGTGCTTACACGTGACCAGCAGTCATGTGTGGGCACGTGACATCTAAAAGCATCATCAAGGCAGATTCAGCTTCCTGACTACATCAAAGAAAAGGGCTTCAGAAAGGGTCACGTGCTCCCACGTGACCAGGGTCACGTGTTGGCACGTGACATTTTAAAGCGGATTCAAAGGCACATCGGTTCCCTGATCAAATCAAGGAAAAAGCTTCAAAAGAGGTCACGTGCTCCCACGTGACCAGGGGTCACGTGTTGGCACGTGACGCTCAAAACATCAGAATTGTTCTCCAGTTAAATCAAGAAAAAGAGTCCAGACAAGGGTCACGTGCTCACACGTGACCAGGGGTCACGTGGTGGCACGTGACGGTTAAGCAGCAACCAGAAGACAGAGCGCAAAAAGAAAGAGGAAGGCTCGTTCCAAGGGGGTCACGTGCCCACACGTGACCATGGGTCACGTGGTCACACGTGACCGGCTTTCAAAGCCCATTTTGTTAACAGAATTAAATTCTGAAGGAGATTCAAATCTTTCCAAAGGAAAGCGATTATCTGGAACCAATCGAATTAAAGATGATTAAATATCATCTATCCACGGGAAAATCTCGGGTTTGGAAAGATTTCCCCTTTAAATCTAACCGAAATAACAAAAGAGAATCCCTGGATTTGAAATCCAATGGTGAATAAAATTCACCTAATAATCCAAAGGTCAAAAATGAATGATGGATGCAAATCAAATCTCTCAATGAAGATTCGTAAAAAACTAATTGACTCGGCTGCTTCTCCTATAAATAGGAGCCAAGAGACACAAAAAAAGATATATACGCAGAGGGAAGAAAGGGAGAGAGAGCCTTGATACTTCGAGGAACTTGGATCTTCTGCAAAAGAAAACCCTAGGTAAGAAAGGGAAGGCTCCTTGAAAGAAAGGAGAATTTAATTCTCAATAGAGTTTAACTCTGATATATAAAACGGAAGAATATATTTTTTCTCTCTTTGATAGAGGATCTGCAAAGTGCACATCTCCCCTTGAATCTGAGAATTTAATTCTCAATGGGTTGAGATCCTGCCATGCAGATCCAAAACATAGAGAGGGAATGGAAGCACGAGAATTTAATTCTCACAGAACTATAGGAATTTAATTCCTTTAAAATAAAACTAGGGCTTGACCCTGTGTTATGGGAATTTAATTCCTTCAGAACAAAAAGAAACAGGGTTTAACCCTAATTAAGAACCTAGTTCTGTTGGAACAGCGGGGATTTAATTCCCTTGATCATAATTTAACAGAGAGTGGGAATTTAATTCCTTAAAAGCTTTTATTAGGGTTTAACCCTATTCAGTTCTTCACATATATGAAGAATTTAATTCCTACGGAAAATTCAGAGTCCAACTCTATTCAGAATATAAATCTTCAAAAGGAAGTAGGAATTTACTTCCTCTGAAATTACTGTCAGGGTTTAACCCTACGAGGAATTTAATTCCTGAAAAAGATTAACAGATCCTCTAAACAACATACATAGAGGCAGTTTGGAATTTAAATGCTTATATGTTAAAGCTTCTGCCGAGGGTCACGTGGGGTGCTGCCTCAAAGGGGCTTTCTGTAGATCTCTTGTGGGGGTCACGTGTCACCACGTGACCCCCACAAGAGATCTACAGAAAGCCCCTTTGAGGCAGCACCCCACGTGACCCTCGGCAGAAGCTTTAACATATAAGCATTTAAATGCCCTTCACGTGAGGGCACGTGATGCGATAATCTCAGCAGAATAAATGAAGGGAGGGCGCCCTCACGTGTTGCCACGTGACCCCTCTTGCCTTAGTGTTCAACACTAAATTGGAACTCTCGAATCCAGTATTGAAACACTGTTGGGCCCTAGTGTTCAACACTAATCAAAGAACTTTATTCGCAGTGTTCAACACTGATTACCTTAGTATTTAACACTAATCTGAGATCTCCATTGCCAGTGTTCAACACTGATCTGTTTTAGTGTTTATGATAATTTGAAAGCCTTGTTGCTGGTGTTTAACACCAATTATCTTTTAGTGTTAAACACTAACTTGTCAACCTTATTCCCAGTGTTCAACACTGATTGCTCTGTAGTGTTTTACACTAGGCTTTGGCCCAATTGGCTAAATGGATAGAGGCAAAGCCTCTCCTTCAATGGACCAACAAGAAGCCAATATTCCAGACATGATCGGACTTAGCCCAAGCTAGGCCATGAGTCTTCAATTCGTATTTAACTGGGCTAATGGGCTCATAACATAATTAATCGGTCTTGATCCCAAATTGGGTCAAGGACTATTTAAGCCATTCCGGTTCTAGGGTACATCTCTTCACTCCTTTGATACTTGGCATTGTAATCCCTCAATGTCTTCAAAGAGGTGACGGGCCCCGACGACCACACATTGATATGGACTGTGGGGTCCTTAAACCCGTGTCTAATGCAAAATTCCTGGTTACGTGGAACGCGGATAACGTCACTCTTTGACCCCACGGAAAACGCCCAGAGCGGAGCCTAGTCCTCGCCGAGCACGGCAGTGAACCCGTGTGAAGCATCTAGTGCAAAATTCCTGGTTACGTGGAATGCGGATAACATCACTCTTTAACCCCGCGGAAAACGCCCAGAGCGGAGCCTGGTCCTCGCCAAGCACGGCAGTGAACCCGTGTGAAGCATCCAGAGCACATACCAGACTATGGAGTCCTTAAACCCATGGACTACGACGTCCTTAACCTCGATCGAGATGTCTTAAAACTACCCATGGACCGCAATGTCCTTAAACTACCCATGGACCGCAACGTCCTTAAACTACCCATGGACCGCAACGTCCTTAAATTACCCATGGACCGCAATGTCCTTAAACTAGAACAATAGAGCCCCGCATGCTCTTTTGTCGGATCTAAACGGTCCCGTTTAAGTTGATCTTAGCCTTAAAGATGGCTAACGTATCTTTAAACCTTCAAACAGACTGGACTATGAATCCCCCAAATTAACTCTGGCTCGAGGGTACATCTCTGAACTCCTCTGACATCCGTCGTTGTAATCCCTCAACGTCGTCAGAAAGGTGACGGGTCCCGACGGCCATACATACGATGGACCACTATGTCCCTAAACTGGAACAATGGAGCCTAAAACGCTCCTTTGTCGGATCTAAACGATCCCGTTAAGTTGATCTTAGTCTCAAAGTTAGACTAACGTATCCTTAACAAACGTTTGAGTTGATCTTAGCCTCAAGTATGGCTGACGTATCCTCAAACCAAACCCCCAAACCCAAATCTAAGATAATACGGATTTGGACTAGTCTACGCCCTACGGGCGACGACATAACTCAGTCTCCGTAAACAATCCACGGGCAACAAAACACAAAACAAACACCCACGACACGAAGTGACCATCTGGAGAAGGAGAAAGTTGTTACCGCAATGTGGTAGCGTAATTAACTGCAGGGGCTTGTGCCTGCAGGGAAGAGCGTCCCCACAATCAAAAACCCCTCAAACGAGGGGGAATCTGATGAAGTCTGCTACATCGGACGCATCCGTCTAAACCTTCGATACATGGTGCCATAAATCAACTTGGCATCTTCGGAGAGGTGGACGGATAGCACCAATTAGCATCTGCCCCGAGTCTCAGTGCCAAGACATCGCAGTCTTGTGCGCCGCCATTCGGAGGGGGAACAGTAATGTAAAACGTTTGTGCAAGCGTGTATGAGTGTTCAAGATCTATAATTGATATAAACCATATTTTATAGAGTACTTACAAAGAATCCTATGTCGGTATCACAAATTCTTCGAATGCTTGAATCTTTGTCATCTCGAGCTCTCGAACTTTGACGCGCGCTTGAACTTGGCTTCATAGCTTCAAACTTGGACATGTTACTCACAAGCGACGTCACTCAAAAGCATTGATCGATAATTCTTCAATTTGACTTCGACTCATAACGCTTTAAACCAGGACTTGGCTTCTTGGTGCAACCCTCATTTGAGATACACGATTTCGGGGCCCTGAACGATGGAATTTCATGAATCTGAGAGACGTTAATGGAATTCCAACGGCATATCCATTGACCCAGACGATTTTGCGAGATCTTCGATTTGTCTGGTGGAATGCACGAATCGGACAAGATTTGACAGTTCGAGCTGCATCATTTCTTAGCTATTCGTAACTAGATCTTGAAAAATTAAGAAGCACTCGTCCGTATTCTCCAACCTCCATTAGATAAATCCATTTAAGCTCAATAACCTCCATCCTCCTTTAAACGCTTATATCGTGAGATATCTGATATCCTGAAAATCAATCTCAACATGACCAAGCATATCATATACAGTGTTATGAAATAAACAAGATATTAAACACAAGTATATGAAAACATTCATTATTCCGATATCATAAACTATGAAAGTATATCAATATCAAGATATAAAACAAACTCAAAGTATTATATACACACGCGCCCGCGCGCACACATGATATATGAAAACCAATATATAGAACACATGTATATACATATTCATATTGTGAATATCAAAACAATGAATGTGAATAATATATCGTTATCAAGGGATATAACATAAGTAAAGTATGTCGATATCGATATACTACTCGATATACATAAGATATAAGATATGTAAAGTAAATATCAAGTGTATACAAATTTAGTGTCGATAGGATAAGTAAGATAAGCAAGTGACACTAAACGAACTATTCATGTTTAAGCTATCATCAAAACCAAATAATTGGATCATCGAAAACCATAAGTCATCAAGGCCATGTCTCTAAATCGACGTTTGCAAAGGTCGGAGAATGTAGAAGAGCTGCCATTTCCGCTTCGGAGGTCACCAACCACAGATCGTAGCAATCAGACTTCATCTTACCCCTATTATACCAGATATGACCCTGCATGCTGATTGTGAGACGCTGATAAATAGCCTGAAAATCGAGTCCTCTATGATGGTCATCGGGATCGAGGGTCTGAAAGTCGTAATCGATCTGCAAATATAATAAATTAATGTCGTTCAATTATAAGTGCTGAATGATAGTATTTTTATTTTGATAAATCAAATAAAAATATTTAATAATACCTGAGCCTGCTCAAAGAAGATGTCAAAAGAGCGTTTGTGTTGATCGCCCAATTCAAAGTGAAGGGGATACTTCTTGAAGTGACGGCTCTCATCTCCCATATGCTAGCCGAACTTCTCGGCATACTGGCCATTGGGTCGGCATCTAGAGGTAAAGGGGAAGGGGAATGGTCCTTGGCCCTTAGCGGCATCGGACTTCAGCTTATGGAACTGAGTCGGCCCTCGAGTCCCACGGACGGGCTGTGGCTACCCTGCATCTGTAAAATATATAGATATACATGCAATATTAAGACAAAATAAATTATGCGTACAATAATCAATAAAATAAGGATATATAGCTAGGGAGATAACAACACGAGCCTGAGCTCGGAAAGTAGCACGAGCGGGTCGATAGTTCCTCCCACGAGGAACGGCCGGTGACCCGGATGTGGATGAATACCCTCCAAATAGATGATAAACAATGACGATATAAGTAACTTCTAAATAAAATAATACATGATCAATGTGAAATATTATAGAAGTAAATAATACAATCTGCAAATTGCGCGGAGGGTACGGATGGTGTGGGAGTGGTCTGTCCCCGGATGTGGAGGCACCCCCTCCAACTAGACAAAAATGAATATATAAGTAACTTCGAAATGCATATGCATGTATATGTTGGATATAGTGCCCTCAAGACAATTATTATGATTGCAAGTAGGCAATTATGATAATTGAGAGAGGACCTATATAGGTATAATAATTTTACTCGAGATGATAGTATGTTATTTGCTTTGTATTCATCGTTGATGAAGCCCGTAGGATAGTTGCTTGACAACCAGCATTATGATGGCGATCATATATGTGAGAGCTGGGTTGTCCATAAGAACATCCTTAAATGCCCCCACTCATGGGAGTATCGAGACTGGACATTGATATTCCGGAGTAGGCTAGTGTATAAGCTTCTAGACACGAGGGGCGTGTTAGTTGTATGTATGCCTTAGAGGCCAGTATTGTACAGATGATGTATATTATATTGGATGCTTGGACATATATAGAGATGACTTTCTTGCTCGATATGATAGTATGCTATCTGGTTACTCTTTATCTTAACATGTATACTAGTCTCTTTATACTGTCTTATAGTTACATGTTGGTAAAGCCCTTAGGATGTGTACTTGACTACCTAGACTATGATGCAGATCATACTAGTGGGGACATGGTAGTCCATAGATACATCCTTCAAGGTCCCTAGTCGTGGGTGTATCGAGACGGGGCATCGATATACCAGAGTAGACTAGCGTATGCGCTTCTCGACCCATGAGATGGGCGATGGATGATCCCATATCCATTGGTGTTTGACATCAGAGATCGTATACGGGTGCTCAGTGGAGACTGGGTACACTGGACGGACTCACCGAGAACTCCCAGATGGTATTATACCTCACATCAGATGGCAGTTCTCAGGTGACACTTGTGCAGGTTAGTCTGTAGACTCGAGATCGTCATAGAGTCTTGTGTGATTCCCACTGTGCTTTGATCTCCACCTTACCACGTCCATGAGGGCATGCAAAATGGTGGTCTTTGGGTACAGTCCCGAGTCACATGGAGGCAATGAGCGATAGGAGGGGTTTCGTCTCTCCCGGTATTGGGGGTTGATGTTGCACTGTGCTCGATTGGCCGTAACAGGGAAGTCCCTGGCCAGGGCTGATCAGAGATTTGCTGGTAAGTGTTACCAGTAGTTTCTCGACCCGTTATGAGCCTCATATCGGCACGACTTATCGGTTATTGGGGTCTAACGTTTACCACCCCTAGACTTGATATGCGACATATCAGACGAACAGACCGGACTGTACGGTAAGTGTTACTGGTTGGATTCACAGGAGTGTGAGCGGGCTAGCTCGTCGATCTTCTGATCGCTCAATACCTGGATGGCCGTTACGTTTAGCAGACCGCTTGCGGCTTGTGGGTGCTTGATATGATCATCATCTGCTACCGGCGTATTGACGAGTCTTTAGAGTCCTACACAGAGGTTTCCTGGCTCAAGCGAAACGAAATAGGAGCGCATATGAGATATGTGCGGGACCGAGAATAATGCGTATATGTGATACCGTATTTCATTCTCGCGATGAATGTTTCGATTGGTTGTATGCGATATAACCTAGTTGTCGAATCATTGATTCGATAAATCGATACATTGTATACTAGTCGGTTATGTGCGACATGACCGGATCATTGAATCAAGTGTTGATTTAATGATTTAATGTATAATTATATATTTGATATATTACTTTGCATTAACTAGTATTGGTTCACTTTAAATGGATTTTCTCACTTGATGTGCAAGTTGTATATGTGATATACTTTTATGCACATCTTTGTATCATGTTTAATGATACTTGCTCATTTGGTTAAGTGTAAAGAATTAAACCTAGGTTAAGAAAGTGATTAGGGTTTTTATTTATCCATTCTTTTATTTTTCATTTTGGAAAAAGGATGGCATAAGAATACAAAATGGTTGCTTTCATTCTTGAACTTTGATGAAGCTTCATGAAGCTTTGACTTTGTGACCATTTTGTCTTCACACTTAACCCTAACCATTCATCTAACCTTAGTCAATTCTCTACACCTAACTATGGTTCATATTATGATAAGTATTCATTTCTTTTATATTTTTTAAAACAACTTATCATAATTCTAGCTTCATCTTCTTCTTCATCTTCAAAAGAAAAAGCTTGATGCCATCAATGGCAACTTGAGTTCTAAAGTGAGAAATCAAATTCTAAAGTGAACCCACCTCCTATTTCTTCACCCTCTACCTCTTGCCAAGTTGTTTTGGGTGTTTTTCTTCATAAGTTTCACAAATTTGTGAAGTCGGAGCTTGAACTTGTGATGCCTCGACGTAGATCATCTTCGGCACGAAGCCGACGACCTAGTCCGCCCATTTTCCCGATGAAGCCGACAATTGAGTTCGGGATTCAAGATGGACAACGAGAGGACGCCTTCGTGGAGCTAAGGAAGTGTATATCCGGATCTACAAAGGTTGTAGCTTCTGATCTTTAGTTAAATTGTTAACTAGTTTCGTATTTCGCCTAGAATTCTAGCCGACGATCCGTATTAGGGTTTCTCGGCACCCATAAAATCTTAAATTGGCATGGTTGATGCCTTGTGAGACCTCTATAGTGTGCCTAGGAACCCTACAGTGGTATCAGAGCCTAGCTAGAGCCTTAGGCGAAGTCCAGACGACGTTTGAAGTCCGATCGAACGAAAACTCTAACCCGAAAACGGCTCTCTGTACATTTTTTAAAAAATGGGTTTTTTCCAAATTAAAAATATGCAGAAAACTCAGCAGGGAATTCTAAGAATTACGGCGCAAAATTGAACCCATGAACAGTGCAATCCGCGGCGGAACCGCGGCAGAAGCCTGCCTTAGGCGGCGGTTCCGCGGTGGCTTGATGACTTCATCCCTATCAATTTGCACAGTAATTCCTATTTAACAGTGCTGAGTTCTCTGAGTATTTTTTTTAATTTATTCAAGAGTTGAATTTTCTGGGGTGTTTTAGAGCTTCGATGTTTCGACCGGATTATCAAATTTCGTCTTTGTGTACTTCCGGATAATTTTTGAATTTGTTAAAAAGTTCGACCGGATATAAATACCCAACTTTTCCCCTGTCGGGAAATTTCCAAGTGTTGGATTTTTCCGTAGTTTAACGACATTCTAAGTAGTGCAAGTAACGCGATGGACCCTCTAGAAGACAACAAACCTTAACTCAATTATGTGACCGTCTAGAACTGCCCTTTGAACCTTCGGGTTTGGGGCAGTACGGCGTGCCACATGTGAGGCATTGGCTTGACCCTTCTACGGCTGGACCGTTGGTACTGAGGCACGAACTGAATGTTGTTAGACTTATTTCATGTGCGAACCTGTATCGGGAAAATTTGGGTATTCGACTGTTCGATCGGAAAGTTTAACATTTTCTGTTTATCTGGAATGTGATACAATAATTGGAATTCACAAACAGTTATGAGATAACTGAATGAATGTTATAAATCTAGCGGTTTAGTTTCACTTGATATTGAAAAGAGTTTTCGATAATGAGACTAAAATGCGGGGTTTGTAACTGTTAGGCATGTGATGTCTAAGTATTTCATCTGATTAGGCATGTGATGTCTAAAGAGGTTGCGGATTCCAACTGTTGTAGTTTTACACTTTCTTTTCTGTGACCGTAAGTGTAGTATGTTCATATCGCCGGTTTCGTTGCTATACGTCAACGACAATTGGGGTATGCATACTTACTTACGATTGATGACATGTGATGTTATGTGTTGCTGGATATGTTATATTGGATCGTCGTGTTTGAATAGCCGAGTTTTTTTTATGTGAGATGAGTGTTTTTCATTTTCATTCATGTAAAAACTTGTATGTAATATTCTTTTATTGGGGCACTTCCAGGTTGCGGAAGTCGTCACCTTTTGTATATTATTTACTTTTCCGCATTAGGATAGACCCAAGGAGGGGAGCACAAGTAACCGGGTTCTGGGGTCCAGTAGGAGACCAACTCGAGGAGTCGAGTCCAGGTCTCCTAACCCTAGAATTGACAGGGTTGCTTGCCGCTCTCGTAGGGGTCTAGGGGTGTGGGATTGGCTATTCATCACGACCGTGGAATCCGTGTTTTATACTGGCTCGTATTGAAAACACGGACATCCTAGTATATCCAATGTTTCATATGTTTCTTCTGCTGCGATATTTGTGATGTGATCATGTGATGTTCTGTGATAGATACAGTATATAGTATATATGATATATTATATAGACGTTACTTATGTTTTGCACCCGCACTAGCCCTGCCCTGCTCTGTCGTTAGTTACCTAACCTAACGGTGCACGATGGGACATCGAGGCGAATGCGGATGGCATAAGTGTACGTCGTATTTATCTGTGATGTTTAGGTATTTAAATGATGGGACTTCATTAATGTGATTAATGAAAGAAAAGAAACCTAAGATGTTGTAGAATCAAATTTTAAACAAAACAGGTAGCTACAGTTCTTGCTTTGCATAGCGGTATATATGATATACCCTGCACCTTATTCGATGAGGAAAGGACCGAGATCCCTTCACCGGGAGTGACTCCTTTAGCAATAACTGGCAGATGCTACACACTCGGTTTGCTTTTGATTGTTTTTGAGTTTTGCTTTGCACAGTGATATATATGATATATCCCGCACCTCATTCGACGAGGAAAGGGCCGACGATCCCTTCACCGGGAGTGACCCCTTTAGCAAAACTAGAAAAGCCTCAAAATCACTCCATTTCAAAACTTCATTTGATTCTACAACGATATCAAGTTCATTACGCAATAGGTTTTCAGAAAAACCTGTCGTAGCCCTCCGTCATTTCAGATAAGTAGTAGTTAGTATTCGTGCTACGTTTGTTGGCCTGCGTCAAGGCGTAGTGTGCGGTAGCTAACTAGTATTTATCTGCTTATGCATATGATGCAGATTGGATTAGGGTAGTCGTACGACTTTGTTGGCCTGCGTCAAGGGTCGTGCGGGTGGGTTTAATTCAATCAGGAAATGACGGGTTGAACTTGACTAGCGCGCTGTGATTTGTTGGCCTGCGTCAAGGTCATAGGACGCTAGGGGCAAAATATTATCGGGAATTTCAAGTGTTGAAATTTGCAATGAGATTGCATACCTTCTATGAGATAGTTGGATCCCGATACCCACTGCGAGTAAGAGTTACTCCTGGAAGAGTTTTACACATTACAATTAGCCGATCAAGTAGGTGTCTAGAAAGGTGTTAACGAGGTTATGCCTTTGGGAAAACGAGGTTTACATTAATTAGGTTCGTGCGAAAGCACGGGGGACCTCCCTCAAAGTACCGACACTGGCCTGGCTGAAAGATTGACGAACTTGTAGTGTGTAATTAATCCCGGCTAGTCTTTCCTTTTAGGGTTTGAAGGAAGATTTGATAAAAAGCAGTGGGAGCCATCCTGATTAGATAAGATAATAACCAATCTGATCTTGCACGAGCATACGCTAAAGTGTTTTCTTCTCTCTCTCTCCAGGTAGCGACCATTTCATGCCCTAATAAAGATAATAATATGGATGTATTGACCGAACCCGCATATTATACTGTGCTGGGGAACGTTGGTTCCGTTCTTTCCTATAAGAGTTATAGGACTGAACAGGATATAGGGGAATACCAGGATTCCCATGCCACCCGAATGAAGAAAGTACATGTTGATGCATTTTCTTCGGGTGTGTTCGTTACAGAGAACTGTTTCTCCATTTGCCCTACGTCCTGGGTATTAGATACCGGATCAGGATCCCATATATGTAATCAGTTACATGGGCTTAGGAAAGGTAGAGAACTTAGAGAAGGTGATAAAGACATTAGAGTTGGAAATGGTGCAATTGTTGCAGCTAAGACTGTCGGGGAATATCACCTTGAATTACCAACTGGTAATACATTGGTTCTGAACGAATGCTATTACATGCCGAACCTGATATGCAACATTATATCAGTTTCTTTATTAAGTAAAGAGGGATATAATTTTGTATTACAGGACAATGTTATGAACATTTTCCGTAACCAAAAGTTGGTTGGATCAGGCACGTTGTGCAATGGCATTTATGTTCTAAATCAATCAACAGTTCTGAGCATAACTAACACACATAAGAGGAAGAGTTCTGAAATGAACGAATCCTTCTTGTGGCATTGTAGACTGGGTCACATCAATGCGACACGACTGGCTAAGTTGCATAAGGATGGATATTTGAATCCGTTTGAATTTTCATCCTATGACACTTGCCAGTCATGTCTCAAAGGCAAGATGACCAAAGCTCCGTTTACGGGACACGGAGAAAGAGTTACCGAACTCTTGGGACTGATACATAGTGATGTATGCGGTCCCATGTCAACACATGCCAGGGATGGTTCTTCGTACTTCATTACATTCACTGACGATCTCTCTAGATTCGGATATGTGTTCCTGATGAAACACAAATCAGAAGCTTTTGAGAAATTTAGAGAATATAAACAAGAAGTCGAGAACCAAACCGGAAAAAGTATTAAAATCCTTCGATCTGATCGAGGAGGAGAATACTTAAGCAATGAATTCCTGGACTTCCTAAAAGAGAATGGGATTCTCTCTCAGCTGACTTCTCCATATACACCACAGCACAACGGTGTATCAGAACGGAGGAACCGCACCCTATTGGATATGGTGCGCTCTATGATGAGCACAGCTGAGTTACCTATTTCCTTATGGGGGTATGCACTGGAAACAGCTGCAGATCTATTGAATATGGTTCCCACCAAAACCGTGCCAACCACTCCATATGAGATATGGAAAGGAAAGAGACCATGTCTTAATTATGTTAAGATATGGGGTTGTCCGGCATATGTAAAAACGCAAAATCCGGACAAACTCGCGGCAAGGTCCATTCTGTGTAAGTTTATTGGATATCCCAAACATTCGCGCGGGTATATCTTCTACCACACCGAGGAACAAAAGGTGTTTGTTTCTCGACATGCCACCTTTTTAGAAAAGGAATTTCTTGAAAAAGAGATTAGTGGCAAGGAGGTAGAACTGGAAGAGGTTCCAGCAATACAGACTACAACAGAAGATTTGGTTGAACCAGAGGATTCAGTAGTTCCCAATGAACCTCAGCCTCTCCGCCGATCTAGTAGGGTTCCTCGCCCACCTGAGAGATACTACGGTTTTCTCATGGATGGTGGGAGCGAGGATTGCATCATAGAGGATGATGACCCAACTAGCTTCGAGCAGGCCATCACGAGTAGGGACTCAGTGAAATGGCTGGATGCTATGCGGTCCGAGATGGAATCCATGTACACCAACAAAGTATGGACTTTAGAAGTTGCTCCTGAAGGGGTAAAACCCATCGGGAGCAAGTGGATCTTCAAGAAGAAACTTGGTGTAGATGGGAAAGTGGAGACTTTCAAAGCTAGACTTGTAGCAAAGGGTTTTCGTCAAAGACCAGGTGTGGACTATGACGAAACCTTTTCTCCAGTGGCTATGCTTAAATCCATCCGAATCATGCTTGCCATCGCTGCGTATCATGACTACGAAATCTGGCAAATGGATGTTAAGACCGCCTTTCTAAATGGTGATTTAGAAGAGTGCGTGTACATGACTCAGCCAGAGGGCTTCGTAGACAGTGGGAGCAGCGGGAAGGTGTGGAAGCTGCTTAAATCCATTTATGGATTAAAGCAAGCATCGCGGAGTTGGAACATCTGCTTTGACGTCGTTATCAAAGAGTTTGATTTCGTCAAAAACCCAGATGAACCTTGTATTTACAAGAAGGTGGCAGAGAGTAAGGTTGTCTTCCTCGTATTGTACGTGGACGACATACTCTTGATAGGAAATGATATTCCTATGCTGCAATCGGTCAAGCTCTTCTTATCACAAAGATTCTCAATGAAAGATCTTGGTGATGCCTCCTGCATATTGGGAATTAGGATCTATAGAGATAGATCCAAACGGATTTTGGGATTGTCCCAATCCAGGTACATTGACACCATACTAAAGAGGTTTAGTATGGAAGAATCCAAGCATGGGAACTTGCCCATGATCTCTGGAGTCACTCTCTCCAAAGAGATGTCTCCCAAGACTGATTTGGAGAGAGCTCGCATGCAAGGGATACCCTATGCTTCGGCTGTAGGCTCTATCATGTATGCGATGCTATGTACCAGACCCGATGTAGCATACTCACTAAGTGTAGTGAGCAGGTATCAAGCTGATCCTGGAGAGAGTCACTGGACAGCTGTGAAGAGCATTCTCAAGTACTTGCGAAGGACTAAAGAGATGCTCTTGGTGTATGGTAACGGAGAACTCCAAGTGGAGTCCTTTACCGATTCGAGCTTCCAGAGTGATAAGGACAACTCTAAGTCGCAGTCGGGATTTGTCTTTACCCTTTACGGAGGGGCGGTTAGCTGGAAGAGTTCCAAGCAGGAAACCGTGGCAGACTCGACGATGGAGGCTGAATACATCGCTGCCAACGATGCTGCCAAAGAGGCTGTCTGGATCAAGAAGTTCATTACTGAACTTGGAGTGGTTCCATCCATTGAGCATCCAATACCTCTGTATTGCGATAACAATGGAGCGGTGGCTTTGGCCAAGGAACCCAGGTCCCATCAGCGATCCAGGCATATTCTGAGGCGGTATCACCTGATCCGGGAGATAGTTGATCGCCGGGAGATCGAGGTCAGGAGGGTTGACACGAAGAACAACACGGCGGATCCACTCACGAAGGCCATTCCCCAGATACAGTTTGAGAGACTCTTCGGGATGCTCGGTATGCGATACTACAGCAGCTGGCCCTAGTGCAAGTGGGAGATTGTTAGTTGTATGTATGCCCTAGAGGCCAGTATTGTACAGATGATGTATATTATATTGGATGCTTGGACATATATAGAGATGACTTTCTTGCTCGATATGATAGTATGCTATCTGGTTACTCTTTATCTTAACATGTATACTAGTCTCTTTATACTGTCTTATAGTTACATGTTGGTAAAGCCCTTAGGATGTGTACTTGACTACCTGGACTATGATGCAGATCATACTAGTGGGGACATGGTAGTCCATAGATACATCCTTCAAGGTCCCTAGTCGTGGGTGTATCGAGACGGGGCATCGATATACCAGAGTAGACTAGCGTATGCGCTTCTCGACCCATGAGATGGGCGATGGATGATCCCATATCCATTGGTGTTTGACATCAGAGATCGTATACGGGTGCTCAGTGGAGACTGGGTACACTGGACGGACTCACAGAGAACTCCCAGATGGTATTATACCTCACATCAGATGGCAGTTCTCAGGTGACACTTGTGCAGGTTAGTCTGTAGACTCGAGATCGTCATAGAGTCTTGTGTGATTCCCACTGTGCTTTGATCTCCACCTTACCACGTCCATGAGGGCGTGCAAAACGGTGGTCTTTGGGTACAGTCCCGAGTCACATGGAGGCAATGAGCGATAGGAGGGGTTTCGTCTCTCCCGGTATTGGGGGTTGATGTTGCACTGTGCTCGATTGGCCGTAACAAGGAAGTCCCTGGCCAGGGCTGATCAGAGATTTGCTGGTAAGTGTTACCAGTAGTTTCTCGAACCGTTATGAGCCTCATATCGGCACGACTTATCGGTTATTGGGGTCTGACGTTTACCACCCCTAGACTTGATATGCGACATATCAGACGAACAGACCGGACTGTACGGTAAGTGTTACTGGTTGGATTCACAGGAGTGTGAGCGGTCTAGCTCGTCGATCTTCTGATCGCTCAATACCTGGATGGCCGTTACGTTTAGCAGACCGCTTGCGGCTTGTGGGTGCTTGATATGATCATCATCTGCTACCGGCGTATTGACGAGTCTTTAAAGTCCTACACAGAGGTTTCCTGGCTCAAGCGAAACGAAATAGGAGCGCATATGAGATATGTGCGGGACCGAGAATAATGCGTGTATGTGATACCGTATTTCATTCTCGTGATGAATGTTTCGATTGGTTGTATGCGATATAACCTAGTTGTCGAATCATTGATTCGATAAATCGATACATTGTATACTAGTCGGTTATGTGCGACATGACCGGATCATTGAATTAAGTGTTGATTTAATGATTTAATGTATAATTATATATTTGATATATTACTTTGCATTAACTAGTATTGGTTCACTTTAAATGGATTTTCTCACTTGATGTGCAAGTTGTATATGTGATATACTTTTATGCACATCTTTGTATCATGTTTGATGATACTTGCTCATTTGGTTAAGTGTAAAGAATTAAACCTAGGTTAAGAAAGTGATTAGGGTTTTTATTTATCCATTCTTTTATTTTTCATTTTGGAAAAAGGATGGCATAAGAATACAAAATGGTTGCTTTCATTCTTGAACTTTGATGAAGCTTCATGAAGTTTTGACTTTGTGACCATTTTGTCTTCACACTTAACCCTAACCATTCATCTAACCTTAGTCAATTCTCTACACCTAACTATGGTTCATATTATGATAAGTATTCATTTCTTTTATATTTTTTAAAACAACTTATCATAATTCTAGCTTCATCTTCTTCTTCATCTTCAAAAGAAAAAGCTTGATGCCATCAATGGCAACTTGAGTTCTAAAGTGAGAAATCAAATTCTAAAGTGAACCCAACTCCTATTTCTTCACCCTCTACCTCTTGCCAAGTTGTTTTGGGTGTTTTCTTCACATGTTTCACAAATTTGTGAAGTCGGAGCTTGAATTTGTGATGCCTCGACGTAGATCATCTTCGGCACGAAGCCGACGACCTAGTCCGCCCATTTTCCCGATGAAGCCGACGATTGAGTTCGGGATTCAAAATGGACAGCGAGAGGATGCCTTCGTGGAGCTAAGGAAGTGGATATCCGGATCTACAAAGGTTGTAGCTTCTGATCTTTAGTTAAATTGTTAACTAGTTTCGTATTTCGCCTAGAATTCTAGCCGACAATCCGTATTAGGGTTTCTCGGCACCCATAAAATCTTAAATTGGCATGGTTGATGCCTTGTGAGACCTCTATAGTGTGCCTAGGAACCCTACAGGGCGATGGCTGGTCTCACAAGCCATTGGTGTTTTGTTGCATAAGATAGTATACAGGTGCTCACTGGAGGTGAGTACACTTGACGGACTCGCCGAGAACTTCTAGATGGTATTATATCTATCGTTAGATGGAAGTTTTCAGGTTGCATGAGAACAGGTTAGTCCTTTGACCTGAAGTCGTCATTTGTTTCGTATGAGTTTCTACTGTACTTTGATTGCCACCTTACCACGGCTTAAAAGAGTCGTGCAAACAGGTTTTAGTTGGGTACAGTCCCGAGCCACATTGAGGTAGTGGTCGACTGTCAGTGATTCATCTCTCCTGGTGTTAGGAGTTGATGTCGCGCTGTGTTCAGTTGGCTATCACCAGAAATCCACGGCCACGGTGGATGAGATTTACTAATAGTTGATCAGTAGTATCTCTATTGGTTATGAGCTTGACTCAGACACAACTTATCGGGTTAGTAGGGGTCTGACGTTATCCACCTCCTAGACCAGATATACGATACTCTTTGACGAAGAGACCAGACTGTACGGAGATTGTCATATTCACGCTCAGTAGGGTAAGGACATACTTGATTGTCGACCCCCCTTTCGACAAGTACCTGAGTTGCCGTTACGTACAGCTAGTGTATGTAACAACCGAGTTCAGTTATACCAATTTCTGTTTCCGTATTTATATATATCTGTGGTATTTTATTGATTTATCTTATTTGGGTGCGAATAGTAGTTTACATTTGACATTGCATTCGACCCGACCCGCTTGCTTGAACTGGTTGATTCATATTTATAGACTACCCTGGCTGGTTAAATAGACACGTGCATCTCATGGATACTGCATATTAACATTTCACCTAGCAACGTGTATTTTACATATAACATTTTAGATCACGTAAAATAAATTAAAATTGCATTTCATAGCCTGCATGATACCCCTAACCCCGGGGTAGCGTCCATGCATCTTGTTCTCGTCCCGTTCAGTGAAACAGACGTGTTTGGATAGCTACGCGCACGTACGTGCGTCCGTTCTTGGGGTATGCATTTTAGTTACCTAATCTTTCATTTTGAAATTTAGAAGTTGGATATAATTTTCGTATTTCAAATCTGAATTTTTTAGACCCGACCCGGACGCGTTTTGGAATATTTTGTATCCCGCCTAAATTCAAATTTAATTAATATTTTATTTTAACTTTACCTTTAAAATTTCGATAATCTTTTTCAGTTCACATTTTTTCGTCTAACCAATTAAAATCTTTTTCAAATTTCCTTAATCTTTCCCTAACTGCTACAGCATTTCCCCCACTGGCTCGTGGCCCCCACAAATCTTTTCTCTCTTTCTTTTTTCCTTTCCCTTTCTCCTTTTCTCAGCCACCGATCTCTCTCTCTCCCCATCTCATAACCTCTTCTCTCTTCTCTCTTTCTCTCTCCTGCAGAAAAGGCCAACTTCCTTTTTCCTCACTGTTCATCTCTTCCTCTCTCTCTCCTCTCGATCTCTTCTCTCTCTCCTCTCTCTCTCTCTCTCAGAATATCTCTCTCTCCTCTCGCATATTTCTCTCTCTATATATATATAATTCTTTCTTCCTCCTCCTTTTGACAAAACCCATAACCACGTAACCCTAGCCGCTGCCACCACCTCGCCGTCGGCCTAACACCGACGACACGATTCCCGACCTCGTCGCCTCCTCACCATCATCACCTCCGCCTCCACTCTCTCCTTCCCCGAGCCCCTGCACGTGCACCCGAGCACACCCGAGAGCACAGCCGAGCATCCTGCAAACTCGCACCGCCGGAGTTGATCGCCGCCGGTGATCTCGTCCTCGCGTCCCCGACTCCGTGCACCCCAGTGAGCCCAGCTCCCTTCTTCCTTATTTTTCTTTCCTTCTTCCTTTCTTTTCTGTTCTTTTTCTATCTTCTTTTTTAATGGCCGTGTCCTCTGCAGATCACTCGCCGGAGCTCCGTCGACGCCGTCGACACCTCACGACTTCCCTCTAAACCACAGTGAGCTTCTCTTCTCATTCTTCTTCTTTCTCCTTCCCTTCTTCTCTTCTTCTTTCTTTTTTTATGCAATTCTTTTCTTTATTGTTCACTGCCTTTTTAGATCGCCGAAATTCGGTCATGCCGTCGACGATCCCGACGACCCAGCGAGCATATCTAACCCGTGTGATCCCTTTGTACGTTGTTTGGATTCGTTCCGTATACCCTGCGCGCATCGCGACTTTTCCCGCCGACGTGTGACGTTCCGTATACCCGTTTCTTGATCCTTCTAGGCAAGTAACACTTGCTACATGCTATTTATATTATTTTATACGTATTTAATTGCATAGTAAACCTGTAATTTAAATCTAATGCCACATGTTCCTTTTAACATTCCGATGTTCAACTTATATCATTTTAGTTTTAGAACTTGAAACATATCATGTTACATTTTAGATTACGATACACGATACCCATATCCGTAATTGAACCACATAATGATTATTTGCATAGCCCATAGTACCATTTTAAATAGTTTATAACTTTCGGATACCTAGTTGCATCCATTTAGCCTATTTTATATACAATTGCATCCCTAGATCATTTAATACATAATAACGAGATTTTAACATTCCATATTTGATTAAGTGTATTTTACTTAGTGTTGGAACCATAATCCAAACTCAAATCGATAACCGTGCATCCATATATTTTAATCTGTACCTATTTGCATACCACATTACAATGTTCCATTTTATTGTTCCATTAGTATTCCATACTTGTTTTGTATACCCATGCTTAATTTAGTTTGATTATGAGCACCCACGTGACATGTTGTGCACCCCTGACATGACTTGATATACCATTACTTGACACGACATGATACCGTGCACTTCTTGACATGACATGATACCTATATATTACCTGACTTGACCTGAGGTACCATGGCTTTCTCTGTTACCTGATCTTGTTACTAATACCAACAAACCTGACATGTTGTCCCTACGGACATTTCCTGTTGTCTATCCAGACAAACATGTACCTGCCTGATCCTGTGTTGGCATTAGCTCCAGATTATTTAATACCTGACTTGAACATGTATAACTTGGGGGTATGGGGAAATCAAAGATGAAACCTGACTTGTAACTCGACAGTTCGATACCTTTACTGATCAGTCTTACGGGCTAGGCCAGCCCCGGGGTGATGCTGCTGACATCACTCGTCATTACCTACTACCCTTTACTGCCTTGCGGCACGTGTCGGATTCAGCCCGAGAGTCATAGACCGTGATCCCAGGCACGCACGGGATACTATTGAGTTACATCGATGATTCATCAAATTGATTTCAAAGACCTGAGAGTAGTTAACACAGTAGACCAGTTTAGATTACTCACTGTACACTACCCTTCACTGTCCTTATTTATATTGTTGTTTTACCTGTTTTACCATTCATAATCATACCTGCATGTCTTGCTACCCCTGTTTATATTATTGCTTGATGTTATGACGCACTGACGTCTGGGTTTTGCAAGGCCCAGATTCTTTACCTTCACTACAGGCCGAGCAGGAGTATTTCAGTCAGCAGGCTGAGCAGTGAGGACTTGTTAGTAGTTAGTTCATTTTACTTTCGGTATTTTCATTCCTGATGTGAGCCCGCATTATGGGACGTACATTCCAGTTTATTTCTTGTATTGGATCTTTTGCTTCTGCATTATTTTATTCTTGACTCGTTTTATTCTGGCTTATGGACATGTGTTAGATAGTTTATTATTGTTCTTGATATCTCTACAGCCGTAATGTGACTGTGAAAGGATATTTCCTATCCACAGGTAGCATGGTTGGCTATGTCACATGCCTATCTTAGCGTACTCTGGAAAGCGGGGCGTGACATGGTTCTTTTGGTATCAGAGCCATAGGTTATAGGTTAATCGGGTTTGATTCATTTGTAGTTGGGTATTGGACCCAATACACGAATCAGAATACTCGTGATTAGGAAACATGTCCTGCCACCTTACCGTCTTACCATTTTTGAATCTTAACCTCCTCCTGATTATACTTTTACGATATACAAACCTCCTTTGCATATCGACTCGAAACCTGGTTTCCTTTTGTTATCTCTAGAACTTAGACGACTTGGGTGGAGTTATGTAATTGTAGCTATGATACCACGGCATGGTTACAATGCGGTACTCTATTTAAGTAACTTGGAGTTCTAGCCTTGATTCATATCCTTAACCTACATTTTGAATCTGTTATCATGCTAATCCTTTTGGTGCTTTGATTTCAGGAACATGGCAGACAAGAATCTGAAAACGTACCAAAGATGTGTTGACGAAGCCGATATGCTTGGAGTAATCCGTGGGATGTTGGAGAACCAAAAACGACAGACTGAGCTGAACCAGCGGCAAGCTGAAGCTTTTTAGGAAGGTTTGCGGACCGTTCAGCAGTCCGTGAACAATGTTGTGGCCAGACCAGTTGAACGTGTGGGTACCGTGGCGGATTTCAGGTGACTGGGTCCGTCTGTCTTTACTGGCCTGGAAGAGCCGTTGCCAGTGGAGCAGTGGCTGGTTGACACGGAGAATTTACTCGTTGCGGCACAGATCCCAGAGGATAAGAGGGTGGATGTGGTACGCATCCAGTTGGTGGATTATGCCCGTGAATGGTGGCTTATGGAAGAGACTCGCTTGCCCAAGCCGATCAGTTGGGCGGTTTTTTCGAAGAGTTTCTTGGAGAAGTTCTTCCCGCGGACTGCACAGGAGGAAATGGAAGAAAAGTTCATCAGTTTGAAGCAGAACGGCGCACCTATAGATGTACACGCAGTTGATTGGACGTGGCTCAGTAGATTCGCTGGACCCTTGGTTGCCAACGATGCTGATAGGGCAAGAAGGTTCATACGCAGTTTGGATGTGGACATCCAGAGGTAGATTGTCTCCCTGGGTTTGACCACTTTCTCCCAAGTACTTACAGCGGCCCGAGAGCAGCAGAGCCTATCTATGAAGACTGGGAGTACACAGCAGCCAGCTGTTACAGTACGGAAGCTGGCATTTGCACCGAACCGAGCGCATGGACGCAGAGGTATTCCGGTGAACCGTCGTGGCATAACACCGATGAAGAAGCTTGTTGTTGTTGATCAGAGAAGGACCGTGATTTGTGACTACTGCCATTTACCTGGGCACATGCAAAGGGAATGTCGAAGGAGGCAGGGACTCTGTTTGGTTTGTGGATCGGCGGATCATACTATCAGTACTTGTCCGTCGAAGCTTCGCACGAAGGATGATGTTCAGAAGCCACCGCAGAAACCGTTTCAGGGACAGAAGCAGCTGACTCAGGGACCCAATCAAGCTCGAGCATTTACCCTGACGGTTGAGGAAGCTAAGGCTTCAGGAGAAGTTGTTTCAGGTATTCTACTTGTTCATGGTTTTCCCGCATTAGTGTTATTCGATTCTGGTGCATCCCATTGTTTTATGTCGTCCAAGTTTATTGCTACACACTCGATTACTTGCACGACCCTGTCTAGTTTCTGGGACATACACACTGGGAATGGGAAGATCATATCTAGTAGAGAATGTAAGGATTGTGCAGTTGTTGTTTGCGGACGGGAGCTTTTTGCAGATTTCTTGGTGATTGATACAGGCAGCTATGAAGTTGTCTTGGCAATGGATTTTCTCGGCACTTTACACGCTCATATTGATTGTAGGGCAAAGAAAGTAGTTTTCCAGATTCCCGAACATCCAGAGTTTATCTTTACTGGAGGAAGCAGTTCTGTCGGGCCAGTCAAGTTTAGGGCTAGGCCGACAAATAGTGTTCTTTCGTCGATGAAAGTTGCTAAAGATGAAGCGCCAGCTGTTGTTCGAGATTTCTTGGACGTGTTCGAAGACATATCAGGTTTACCGTGGAAGCAAGACGTGGAGTTCGCGATTGATCTTATTCCTGGTGCAGCGCCAGTCTCTAAAGCGTACTATCCAATGGTACCAGTGGAATTGGAAGAAGTCAAGAAGCAGGTTACTGAATTACTTGAGAAGGGTTGGATTTGCAGCAATAACTCGCCTTGGGGAGCTCCAGTTCTTCTAGTTAAGAAGAAAGATGGCACAAGGAGGATGTGCATCGATTATCGAGAATTAAACCGGGTGACTATTAAGAACAAGTACCCGATCCCTCGCATTGGCGAATTATTTAAGCAACTTAGTGACGCGAGGGTATTCTCGAAGCTGAATTTGCGATTCGGATATCATCAGGTCCGAGTTAAAACAGAAGATATTTGCAAGACAGCGTTCCGAACTCGGTATGGACATTACGAGTATTTAGTAATGCCCTTCGGGGTAACGAATGGACTGGTGATATTTATGGACTTGATGAACCGAATCTTTTCACCATTCTTAGACCAGTTTATTGTGGTGTTCATTGATGATATTCTGGTCTACTCCAAGAGTATGGAAGAGCATGCAGAACACTTGAGGATCACACTGCAGACGTTGAGACAAGAAAAATTATATGCAAAGATGAGCAAGTGCGGGTTTTGGCTAGAAGAAGTGAAGTTTTTAGGGCATGTCGTGTCTGTTGAGAGAATCGCCGTTGGTCCCGAAAAGATTGTAGCAGTTCGAGATTGGCCGATTCCGAAGAACGTTGCAGAGATCAGAAGCTTTCTTGGACTTGCCGGGTATTACAGGAGGTTCGTAGAGAACTTTGCTCATCTGGCGGATCCTTTGACCAAGCTTACACGCAAAGAAGTACCATTTGTGTGGACGGATAAGTGTGCGTCAGTTTTTGAGGAGTTGAAACAGAGGTTGAGAACCGCTCCTATTCTGACCGTGCCAGACAATTCCGGAGGATTGGTGATTCACAGCGACGCATCTGGGAAAGGTTGGGATGTGTTTTGATGCAGCACGGAAAGGTTATAGCTTACGCATCGAGACAGTTGAAGACCCATGAGAAGAATTACCCAACTCATGACTTGGAGCTAGCAGCTGTGATTTTCGCTTTGAAGATTTGGAGACACTACTTATTGGGCAAAAGGGTCGAAGTATTCACCGATCACAAAAGCTTGAAGTATATGTTCACGCAGAAGGAGCTTAATATGAGGCAACGCGGATGGTTGGAGCTGATGGCTGACTACGATCTTGATCATAAGTACCATCCGGGGAAAGTTAATGTCGTGCCGGATGCGCTTAGTCGGTTGCCAGCAATTCAGATGTTGACTGCACGGAAGGAACTTATAGAAGACTTTCGAAAATTTGATTTGGAGGTTGTGCTACCGCAATCTTCGGGACAGTTGATGCAGCTGCAAGTACAGTCGTCGTTGATCGAGAATATTAAAGCAGCGCAATCGCAGGACCCTAAATTGTAAAAGTTTCGAGAACAGGTTGAAGCTGGACTTCGAACAGACTTATTGATCCATGAAGATGGTTCGTTGCGATATGGTAGCCGTTTGTGTGTGCCAAAGGGAGATATTCACGAAGAGCTTATGAAGGAGGCGCACAGTTCAGCATACTCTGTACATCCAGGAGGCACGAACATGTACCGAGATATACGACAGCATTTCTGGTGAGAAGGCATGAAACGGGAGATTGCCCACTTTGTGGCAAAGTGCTTGGTGTGTCAGCAAGTCAAGGCTGAATATCAAAGGGTTGCTGGTTTATTGCAACCACTTCCAATTCCTCAGTCGAAGTGGGAACATATAACCATGGATTTCGTGACGGCTCTACCGCGGAGTCCAAAAGGCAACAATGCAGTTTGGGTGATTGTTGATCGATTGACCAAGGTAGCTCATTTCATCCCTTTTCGAGTTGGTCAATCAACAGAAACTTTGGCAGAACGGTACATGCAGGAGATTGTAAGATTGCATGGAGTACCGGTGAGTATCGTGTCCGACCGTGACACTCGTTTCTCATCACACTTTTGGAGGAGCTTACAGGAATGTTTGGGGACTCGATTGAAATTTAGCACAGCTTATCATCCTTAGACAGATGGCCAGTCTGAGAGAACGATCCAAACTCTTGAAGACATGTTGAGAGCTTGCATGTTAGACTTCAAGGGTTCATGGGAGGATCATTTGAACTTAGTGGAGTTTTCTTACAATAACAGTTTCCAGGCGACTATTGATTAGTGTGGGTTTTTAACGATCAAAAATATTTACCGCAATCAAGAACGGCGTCGCATGAAACTAGCCGGTGAATACGGGTCGGTCCACAGGGATGTGTAATTTTCCTAAGTGTTCTTACGAGCTGATTTCAATGGTTGTTTGGTCTTTTAATTGAATCTATAAAAACTAAGTTGTACGATGGTCAAGAAACTTGCTAGCATTAGGTCTAAGGTGAGTTTGATAAGATTAATATTCACACCTCTTTCAATACCCTCAATTAAATCTTTTTAGAAGTTATAACAATTATTAGTAAAGGGGATTAGGATGATTGGGAAGAAACAAAGTTTCTTCCTCTAGATCCTTGTCCGTCCTTTCCTACTAATTGCTCTAACTTTCATGGACGTCATGCATGTCCGGTCCTTTGTACTACGGTTTCACCGTTACCTCGTGGGTAGGGTGCCGTAGGGAGCGGATCATGCATGTGTGCATGAAGTTCTAGTTATTACAAATTATTGGGCTTGAAAGAGATGAGAGATATTCATCTCTCAATCCCTCCCTTATTCCTAACCCTAACAAGTGAGGAAATTACTCGCTCATTAGGGGATCTATTTAAAACAACATTTTAAATTTACTTACCTACTGCAGTTTAAGAAATACTACACTAGATTAAACTAGGGCAATGGAAGGATTTATCTAAGGCAAGAATTAATTTAGAATATTACTGCAGAAAATAAAAGATACTTACAAGAATGATGCTCTTAATCTTCCAAAGAATCTGAATTTTCTTTATTGAAAAAAGGCATCCTTAATACAATCTTTTGAATACAATTTTATAGGGAAACAGGGAAATTAGGGTTACAGGATTCGCACATGTGAGATTACAAAAATACCCCCGAAAAATCCCAACAAAGTCACCAACGCACCGCCACCAAAAATATGCACCGACGTGCGCACTAGACGGCCGTGGAACCGCGGCATTGGTGAGGGTAGGGCCGCGGTTCCACGGCCTTTTAGTGAGAACACAGTTTGTGTTTTTCAGGGTTTCTTCTCTGCTGTTTGGGCTTCTCATTTATGTGGTTCTTTTATCAATTGGGCTTCTGGGTCTTCTCCAGATCTTCAGTGAAACTTGTAGTGGTCTTTTAACTGTTCACTTTGACATTTTTGATCCTGCGTTGCCTTGTACAATTGTGAACTGTTCTTTATCTAGGCTTGACTAGGATCCTTCTACTTGTTGGTCAAAAGTCCCTCTTTTGTATCATCTTTTGTCTTTTTCACTGTTTTCGCTCCAATAATCTGTAACCTGTAATATGTGGCAGACATGCGTCAAAAGCACATGTTTATTTATAAAACGCATAAGAATGGGGAATATAAAATGCAATATTATGATATGAACAAATACCCCCAAACTTATCTTTTGCTCGTCCTCGAGCAAACTTATTATTTTATTCTCGATAAAAACCTAACCGCACTTTCGCAGAGAAACGCGATTGCACTAAGCTCGTGCAACAAGCCGTTAAACCTCTAGGTGTCCCTAGTAGGAGGAATGTTGTCTCCTGAGGGTTTTCAGCGGATTACACCCACAAAATCCTATCAATTTGGCTTTTCGACTTCAATTCTCCAATTAGGTTTTCTAACAAGGAATTCTATTATCATTGACTCGTAGATTATCCACCCATATTTTTCACACTTCCTCATTATTTAACTTAATAATATATATTTCCTATAGACTTACTTAGCTTTCAGTATTTCCTAAGTTTTCCTTCTAAGGTTCCATCTCCATTTAGGAATTTTTCTATCAATTCTACTAAAGATACAAGTTCTATTCTTCATTCCTTTCTCTTATCTCAACTCTAATCATATATCCCCACGTGTGTGTTTAAATCACCCCTACACTTGGAAATTCAAATCAAGCAATCATACTCTTGTCCGTTGTCCAAAGTATTAACTGGTGAATTCTTAATGAATTTTTGCTTACACATCCTTCATGCGACTGTTAATACTTCTTGAGGTACCAACAACCGATTACAAGATATGTTTGCACTTTAAAGCGTACTTCCTAGTCTTGTAACACCTAAGGCTTTTTAGCAGTGACTCCCAAACCAGTCGGTCTATGGCACTAGGTGATGAAGCACCCTCGCTAAATATTTTTTCTATTTTTTTGCGGCCTTAAGTAATCACAAAGACCAGTGTTCATTTTTTTTCTTTATTCACACTTTTTTTTTATTTTCTTCGTACTAAGGACTTTAGACAAGAGTATTTCAAGGTCTCTTCTACTATTCCAAGTTTCAAGGTGCGTGATTGTGCAATTTGTAGGGTATACATTTTCAGAATCTAGACTTAAGCTAGGAATTATTTTTCAAACTTATACTCTAATAAGAATATCAATATTTTTCCTTTATTTCAACTTAGCCCAAAAAGTGAACTCAAAATTTGCCTATTTCTAAATAAACTACAAAGACATATACTTTCTACCGTTAATCTTTAAAGAAGGTTATTTTTAGGGTTTTTAATTTACAAAGTCTAAGATCTAGTTGTTCCTAGCCAGTTAACCTATTTGTCAAACCAAAGTCAAATATGGCCAAAATTGAATACATTAATTTTTATAATTTTTCAAATTTTTCAATTTTTCAATTTTTTTTCAAATAAGTATGTGAATGCAATAAATATACACATGAATGCGAAGGAAGAAAACGTACCGAGCATACCCCCAAACTTAAACTAGACAGTGTCCTCACTGTCATTCCACACCAAAAGGGTCAAAATGCCGGCACTGTCCTGCTTATTAACATATTTACAAATGATACACACCCCCAAACTTATTTGAAATAAAGTTTTAGAAAATTGATTGGAAATTCGGGGGTGAAAGTGGAGGAAAAAATCAATCAGTGTAAATCGGCTCCTGCAAAAACAGGAGCTCCTCCGAATGGTCCGCTGTGAGGAACGGTTTCAATCGATGTCCATTAACTTTGAATAAAGTTCCGTCCTCAGAATTTTCAAGATCGACTGCACCGTGCGGATAAACGGTGCGAACAACATATGGCCTTTTCCATCTAGAACGGAGCTTGCCGGGGTGATAATGTAACCGAGTGTCATAGAGTAAAACCTGTTGACCAGGTTCAAAAGTTTTTCGCAAAAGGTGTTTATCGTGGAACACCTTAGTTCGGTTCTTAGCAATTATAGCATTATCATATGCCTCATCCCGCAGCTCTTCTAGTTCATTCAACTGCAGCTTTCGATTGCTGCCCGCATCTCCTAAAGATAAATCCAGCTCTTTGATAGCCCAAAATGCCTTGTGCTCAATCTCTACTGGGAGGTGGCAAGCCTTCCCGTAAACAAGCCGGTATGGAGACATACCGAGATCGGTCTTGTATGCAGTACGGAAAGCCCATAGTGCATCGATCAGTTTGAGTGACCAATCTTTACGGTTTTTAGATACCGTTTTCTCCAAGATTTGCTTGATTTGCCGATTTGAAACCTCGGCTTGCCCACATGTCTGGGGATGGTATGGTGTTGACAACTTGTGGGTTATAGAATATTTGCGCATTAAGGACTCGAAAGTCCTATTGCAAAAGTGAGAGCCATTACACTTATTATCGCGTGAGGGTGCCCAAATCGAGAAAAGATGTGTTCTTTAAGAAATCGAGCGACAACTTTGTTGTCGTTCGTTTGGCTAGGCACAGCCTCGACCCACTTTGAAACGTAGTCAACAGCCAAAAGAATATACACATTTCCAAAAGAGTTAGGAAATGGTCCCATGAAGTCTATACCCCAAATATCAAAAACATCCACAACCAAAATCAGTTGGAGCGGCATTTCGTTTCTCCGCGATATCCGGCCCAAGTGTTGGCATCGGGAGCAAGTCTTGCAGTATTCATATGCATCCTTGAAGAGTCGTGGCCAATAGAAACCACACTGCAAGACTTTTTCGGCTGTCTTCTTTGGGCCAAAGTGCCCACCACACGGTTGATCGTGGCAAAAAGACAGCACACTCTTAACCTCATTTTCTGGTACACACCGACGAATGATTTGGTCGGAACAATATTTAAAAAGATAAGGGTCATCCCAGTAAAAATGCTTTACTTAGGATAAGAATCGAAGTTTATCCTATTTCGACCAATCTTCAGGTATCAAGCCGGTGGCTAAGTAGTTTACAATATCGGCGAACCATGGTTTGCAAGAAACGGTCAAGAGTTGCTCATCGGGAAAAACATCAGTGATTGGAAGTTCAAGTGTAGGCGAAGAAGGAAGTTGTGAAAGGTGATCGGCTACTACGTTTTCACATCCTTTTTTGTCCCTTATGACAAGGTCAAACTCTTGTAACAAAAGGATCCAACGTATTAGCCTCGACTTAGCATCCTTCTTCGCAAAAAGGTGGCGAAGAGCTGAATGATCAGTATACACAATGACTGGAGAGCCGATTAAATAAGGCCGAAAATTTTCAAGTGCAAACACAACCGCCAAAAACTCTTTTTCTGTTGTTGTGTAGTTTAGTTGGGCCTCATTTAGTGTTCGGCTAGCGTAGTAAATCACATGCGGCATCTTATTAATGTGCTGTCCAAGAACATCACCAATGGCAAAATCTGATGCGTCGCACATGATTTCGAAAGGATGCGTCCAGTCTGGAGATGAAAGAATGGGCGCAGAAATGAGAGAGTGTTTCAGAGACTCGAATGCTTCCATGCAAGTTGAGTCGAAATCAAATGTTGTGTCCTTGGCCAATAAGAGAGTTAAGGGTCTAGCAATCTTGCTAAAATCCTTGATGAACTGTCTATAAAATTCAGCATGGCCAAGGAAGGCTCGGATGTCTTTGACGCATTTAGGAGGAGGAAGATTAGAGATGACTTCAAATTTGGCTCTATCAACCTCTATGCCGCTTTGCGAGATGACATGTCCTAAGACAATGCCCTCTCGTACCATAAAATGGCACTCCTCCCAATTCAAAGTTAGGTTCTTATCCCTACAGCGGGTAAGAACAGCGTCAAGATGTCGTAAACACTCGTCGAAGGAGTCACCAAAAATGGAGAAATCATCCATAAAGATCTCCAAGAACTTTTCAACCATGTCTGAAAAGATCCCCATCATACACCGCTGAAATGTAGCGGGTGCATTGCATAACCCAAAGGGCATGCGACGATAAGCAAAAGTGCCAAAGGGACAAGTAAATGTTGTCTTGTCTTGATCCTCTTTGGCGATGGAGACTTGGTTATAACCGGAATAGCCATCTAGAAAGCAGTAGAACTCGTGCCTCGCCAATCGTTCAAGCATTTGGTCAATGAAAGGTAAAGGAAAGTGGTCTTTCCTTGTCGCGGCATTGAGTTTTCTATAGTCGATGCAAACTCGCCACCCAGTTTGGGTGCGAGTAGGAATTAACTCATTTGCCTCATTGGTAATGACCGTGATGCCTGATTTCTTTGGCACAACATGAATGGGGCTAACCCATTGGCTATCCGAGATAGGGTAAATGATACCACTATCAAGACATTTAACAATCTCCTTAACAGCCTCTTTCATAATGGGGTTGAGGCGTCTTTGTGGATCCCTTGCCGGCTTGGCATCATCCATCAAGTGTATATGATGTTCGACTATTAGGGGACTAATCCCCTTGATGTCCGCCATAGACCAGCCAAAAGCTTGCCGATTATTTTCTAAGACCATTAAAAGGGCCTTCTCTTGCTCAAGAGCTAGAGAGGCCGATATGATAACGGGTAAGGTCTCATTGTCACCTAGATAAGCATATTTTAGGTGCGACGGCAAAAGCTTTAGTTCGAGTTTAGGAGGTGAAACAATATGGTAACAATGGAGTAACTGTTTCAAATTCGAAGGATTCCATCAAAGGTTCAAATCGAGTGTACGCAACCAAGTCGGATGGTTCAACTAATTCATCCGAAAAAGCAAAAGACTCCAACTCAGGTGATGAGTCTTCAAAATCATCAACAAAGGTAAAACACTCATAATCGTTGTCCGCCGTGAAAGCTGTGTCGGATTCTAGGAGGAACGCACTAGTGGCATTAACATTGCTGTGATCGAACAAAATTTTTTCGAACTCACGGTCCTCCTCTGCGATCTCATTGATCGAGCAAACATCAAGTACGCTAGCATTAGGCTCGGCAGGCTGACTCTCCAACTTGAAAATATTGAGTTCAATTGTCATATTGCCAAAAGATAGATTCATTGAACCGTTACGACAATTGATCACCGCGTTGGAGGTCGCAAGGAATGGTCGACCAAGTATCACCGGAATTTGATTCCGGGGGTTAGCGACAGGTTGTGTATCCATAACAATAAAGTCAACAGGGAAAATGAAATCCCCAACTCTAATTAACACATCCTCTAATTCTCCCCTAGGATGGGTGATTGATCGGTCGGCCATTTGGAGAGTACAGTGAGTAGGCTTAAGCTCTCCAACGCCTAATTGCTCGTATACAGAATAAGGTAGCAAATTGACACTAGCACCAAAATCTAATAGTGCTCTATTGATGTTCTTGTCCCCAATTGTTATCGAAATGGTAGGACAACCGGGGTCCTTTTGCTTTTGGGGTAAAGAATTGACAAGCGCATCGCTAATAGCACTAGCCACAAAAACTTTCTTTGGTACTTGTGACTTCCTCTTTTTGGTGCATAAGTCCTTTAAGATTTTTGCATATGAAGGAACTTGTTGGATTGCATCCAAAAGAGAGATATTTATGCTAACCTGTTTGAACAACTCAACAATCTTCTCCATTTGTGGAGTTGGTTTATTGGATCTCAACCGATTTGGAAAAGGAACATTTTGAAAGGTTGTTGAGTCCAATTTTTGCGGATTAGATTGTTGAGTTGGAACGGAAACCCGTGTAGATGTGTTCGTGTTGTGAGAAGTGGGTCCGTTCGAGCAAGAAGAAGTAGAGCCGTGCGAAGGATGGAGAATAGGCTCTAGCGAAGAAGAAATAGAAGAAGAAGGTGAAGAAGATGAAGAAGGGCCACCGGCAGGGGTGTCATTGTTAATACCCACATTGTTTTGCAGCACTTTTCCCTATCTCAACGTGGTCACAGCATTTACGTTATGATTCTGCTGTTGATATGCAGCATGTGCATGACCGGGATTGGGCAGTGGTTGAGATGGGAGCTTTCCTTTTTCGCGCTTGCTCAAAGCTGCATTGAGTTGTGCAATTTGTGCCTCAATAGATTTTATGCTTTGATCGTGTGAGGCACTGTTTTGCACCAAAAATTGAATAGAAGTCTCTAATCTTGTTGTAGATTGTGTAGATTGCTTTAGGAACGCATCTAGACTTCTTTCGAGCGAGCTAACCTTGTCATTATTAGGTTGAACAAAATTGTTTGGCGCGTAAGAATTGTTAGGCACAAAATTGTTCACTTGATTAGGGTAAGGTTGCTGTTGAAATTGAGTTTGTGGAGGTGCTTGTTGTTGTTGTGGAGGAGGAGGCCTTTGAAAATTGTTATTTCCTTGGAATTGTTGATTTTGGTTCCAAGCGAAATTTAGGTGACTCCTCCAACCCGAATTGTATGTAGAAGAGTATGGATCGTTTCTTTGTCGTTGCTGAAAGGCAGCATTGACTTGATCCTATCCTTGAGTAGATGCATTGTAAGGACACTCTTCGGTGAGATGTGATGGATTCGCACAACAAGCACAAACCGTTCTGGAGGCATAACAGGGGCAGGAGAAGGCGATGAGATTTTGGTCTCAATCGCTTCTAGCTTTTTCGTAAGAGCGGCCATCTCGGCCTTCATAGCAATCGACATCTCTACTTGATGTATGCCTGCCCTAGATTGACCACTAGAAGAAGAGGATGTGGTCTTGGTGCTCTCCCACCGAATTGTTTGTTCACTAAGATTCTCAAGAAACTGCCACGCTTCCTCACTAGATTTGGAGAGAAAGTGACCTTGACAGATGGTTTCTAGCAACTGCTTCGTTGCCGAGTTCAATCCCTCGTATAATGTTTGGCAAAGTTGCCAACTTTCGATCCCATGATGAGGGCATTGAACGAGTAGGTCTTTAAATCTCTCAAAACACTTCCAAAATGGTTCGGAAGGAACCTGTGAAAATTGTATAATCTCATTACGGATTCTAGCAGTTTTGTGGTGAGGATAGAACTTTTTAAGAAAAACTTTCACAAACTCGTCCCAATTTCTAATTGAATGTGATGCGGTGCTGTATAGCCACTTCTCGGCTAAGTCACATAAGGTGAAAGGAATGATCCTTGGCCTTATAGCGTCATCACTTAATTGGGTCGTTTTCATCATAGCGCAAACATTTTAGAATTTATTGATAAAAATATACGCATCTTCAGATTCCAAACCATGAAATTTTGGCAGCATATTGATGAAATGTGGTTTTATTTCAAAATTGTCCCCATTTACCGGTGGGGGTGAAAGACCGGTAGGTAAAGAGGTGCGGATAGGGTAGAAGAGATCCTGGAGCACGACTCGTGCGGGCGCTTCAACAGGCGGTTGATTCGGGTTATTCGCACCTAACGGAGGTGGAATCATTCCCGTCGGTAAGGTATTGTTGGGGTTGAATCCCGACATGCCTTCGGAGGAAGAATTTGAAGGTGGAGGTAAGAAAGTGGACGGAATGTCGACTTCGGTGTCGAAAGGTTCGTCGGTCGGTACCAACGAAACACGGACTAATCGGACGTTAGTGTCCTTAGTCCAAAGTGACATACACTAAAGGGGTAGTGTAGTCAGAAAAAAATGAAAGACAGAATGTGGAGGTAAGATAACGTCAATGAAAGGAAGTGGTGTAAGCGAGTTGCAAGATTTCTTTAGCGACAAGTTGCAAGTTTTGAAAAGTTTATTTTTCTTTTTCTTTTTTATGTGAGATTTTTGCAAAAAGATTTTTGAAAAGAGACTTGTGACGCAAATGCGATCAACCACACATACACAATCAGGCCTAGATCTAGGGTCACCTAGGTCAGCTAGACAGCTCCTAACTAGGGCTAGAAATAGGACCTCAAACCGCCTCTTCACCGCCAATTGCGGCCAGGTAAGTGCCAGGTAAGTGGAAGGCTCCCCGCTACAAGTAGCGGTCCTAATTAAGTAACCACTTGCCTTGACACACTTGCCTTGACACACTTGCCTAGACACCGCAAAGTCAGTTAGGATAAACGGTCGATGCCTATGTCTAGTCCTTTGTCCTATTGAGCTCGAAATCCTTAGGGCTGAGTCTAATATTTTTTAATTAAGAGTGGTCGATGCAAATGCTGAAAGTGCTTTCTGGGGTCCTGGGAAGGGTGATGAAATCCCCACCCAATCTGAGTTTGGTCAATAGCCCCTTAAAGTCCGATTAAATTATGCAAAACATTAAATTCACTTGCAATCATTTATTTTTAGCGCGGCGCAAAGAAACCTGCAGAAAATCTGTTATTTAGAAGGGGGAAGAAGAATTTTTAGCGCATAGAAATCTTGCAGAAAAATTGACAAAGGGTATATGGAGGTTGGCAGAGAGGGGTACAGAAAACAAACCAGCAAAATTTCAGGAGCTGACGTGGCAAGCTTACCGCGGAACCGCGGTTTTGTGCGCATAAATGCCGCGGAAACGCGGTCTCGTAGGGGGATCGGTCTCTGGAAAAAAATCTACCGCTCCTTTGTTCCAATCCTCCTCTGTTCTGATATACCAATTTCTGTTTCGCCCTCTGTAAATTTCCAGATCCGAGATTATTCGCTGTTCCTGCAAGATTCAAACAATAAAACCCTTCAAAAAGATAAAAATTGATAAAATGTTTTTGTACTTTTTCTATTTTCAGATTTTTATGATTTTTTTAAAATTTATATCAACCCGAAATTACAAAAAGGAAATTTTTATGCCATCCCCGGCAACGGCGCCATTTGATTAGTGTGGGTTTTTAACGATCAAAAATATTTACCGCAATCAAGAATGGCGCCGCATGAAGCTAGCCGGTGAATACGGGTCGGTCCACAGGGATATGTAATTTTCCTAAGTGTTCTTACGAGCTGATTCCAATGGTTGTTTGGTCTTTTAATTGAATCTATAAAAACTAAGTTGTACGATGGTCAAGAAACTTGCTAGGATTAGGTCTAAGGTGAGTTTGATAAGATTAATATTCACACCTCTTTCAATACCCTCAATTAAATCTTTTTAGAAGTTATAACAATTATTAGTAAAGGGGATTAGGATGATTGGGAAGAAACAAAGTTTTTTCCTCCAGATCCTTGTCCGTCCTTTCCTACTAATTGCTCTAACCTTTATGGACGTCATGCATGTCCGGTCATTTATACTACGGTTTCACCGTTACGTCGTGGGTAGGGTGCCGTAGGGAGCGGATCATGCATGCGTGCATGAAGTTCTAGTTATTACAAATTATTGGGCTTGAAAGAGATGAGAGATATTCATCTCTCAATCCCTCCCTTATTCCTAACCCTAACAAGCGAGGAAATTACTCGCTCATTAGGGGATCTATTAAAAACAACATTTTAAATTTACTTACCTACTGCAGTTTAAGAAATACTACACTAGATTAAACTAGGGCAATGGAAGGATTTATCTAAGGCAAGAATTAATTTAGAATACTACTGCAGAAAATAAAAGATACTTACAAGAATGATGCTCTTAATCTTCCAAAGAATCTGAATTTTCTTTATTGAAAAGAGGCATCCTTAATACAATCTTTTGAATACAATTTTATAGGGAAACAGGGAAATTAGGGTTACAGGATTCGCACATGTGAGATTACAAAAATACCCCCGAAAAATCCAAACAAAGTCACCGACGCACCGCCACTAAAAATATGCACCGACGTGCGCACTAGACGGCCACGGAATCGCGGCATTGGTGGGGGTAGGGCCGCGGTTCCGCGGCCCTTTAGTAAGAACACAGTTTGTGTTTTTCAGGGTTTCTTCTCTGCTGTTTGGGCTTCTCATTTATGTGGTTCTTTTATCAATTGGGCTTCTGGGTCTTCTCCAGATCTTCAGTGAAACTTGTAGTGGTCTTTTAACTGTTCACTTTGACATTTTTGATCCTGTGTTGCCTTGTACAATTATGAGCTGTTCTTTATCTAGGCTTGACTAGGATCCTTCTACTTATTGGTCAAAAGTCCCTCTTTTGTATCATCTTTTGTCTTTTTCACTGTTATCGCTCCAATAACCTGTAACCTGTAATATGTGGCAGACATGCGTCAAAAGCACCTGTTTATTTATAAAACGCATAAGAATGGGGAATATAAAATGCAATATTATGATATGAACAACTATTCAGATGGCTCCATTCGAAGCTTTATATGGTCGCAAGTGCCGTTCACCTGTTTGTTGGGATGATGTTGGTGAGCGAAGATTGTTGGGACCAGATTTGGTTGTGCAGACAATTGAGAAGGTTAATACTATCCGGAATCATATGAAAGCGGCATAAGACCGACAGAAGAGTTGGGCAGATACATCGAGAAGACCTCTAGAGTTCGCCGTGGGTGATTTGGTATTCTTGAAGATATCACCGACTAGAGGGGTGATTCGTTTCGGAAGTCGGGGAAAGCTTAGTCCTCGATTCGTTGGTCCTTTTGAGATTTTGGAGCGTGTTGGAGAAGTGGCTTATCGACTGGCATTACCGCAATCCTTGGCGAACGTTCATTACGTGTTTCATGTATCTCAACTCCGTAAATATGTTCGAGATGAAACACACGTGCTATATCTTTTGGAGTTGACTGTACGTGAAGATTTGACTTTTGAGGAGCGACCAATGTCGATTATGGATCGAAGAGAAAAGATTCTTAAGAACAAAGTTATCTCTCTTGTACTTGTTTCTTGGGGTAATCGCTCACATGGAGAATCAACTTGGGAACGAGAAGATGAAATCTGGCAGAAGTTTCCATACCTATTCTTATAGTTTGTTGATTGTTTATCTTTTCTTGTTTTTGGAATTTCGAGGACGAAATTCTTTTTGTAGTTGGGTATAATGTAACAACCGAGTTCAGTTATACCAATTTCAGTTTCCGTATTTATATATATCTGTGGTATTTTATTAATTTATCTTGTTTGGGTGCGAATGGTAGTTTACATTTGACATTGCATTCGACCCGACCCGCTTGCTTGAACTGGTTGATTCATATTTATAGACTACCCTGGCTGGTTAAATAGACACGTGCATCTCATGGATACTGCATATTAACATTTCACCTAACAACACGTATTTTACATATAACCTTTTAGATCACGTAAAAAAAATTAAAATTGCATTTCATAACCTGCATGATACCCCTAACCCCGGGGTAGCGTCAATACATCTTGTTTTCGTCCCGTTCAGTGAAACGTACGTGTTTGGATAGCTACGCGTACGTACGTGCGTCCGTTCTTGGGGGTATGCATTTTAGTTACCTAATCTTTCATTTTGAAATTTGGAAGCTGCATATAATTTTCGTATTTCAAATCTAAATTTTTTAGACCCGATCCGGGCGCGTTTCGGAATATTTTGTATCCCGCCTAAATTCAAATTTAATTAATATTTTATTTTAACTTTACCTTTAAAATTTCGATAATCTTTTACTGTTCATATTTTTTCGTCTAACCAATTAAAATCTTTTTCAAATTTCCTTAATCTTTCCCTAACTGCTACAGCATTTCCCCCACTGGCTCGTGGCCCCCACAATTCTTTTCTCTCTTTCTTTTTTCCTTTCTCTTTCTCCTTCTCTCAGCCACCGATCTCTCTCTCTCCCCATCTCACAACCTCTTCTCTCTTCTCTCTTTCTCTCTCCTGCAGAAAAGGCCAATTTTCTTTCTCCTCACTGTTCATCTCTTCCTCTCGATCTCTTTTCTCTCTCCTCTCTCTCTCTCAGAATCTCTCTCTCTTTCCTCTCGCATATTTTTCTCTCTTTCTCTATATAATTCTTTCTTCCTCCTCCTTTTAACAAAACCCATAACCACGTAACCCTAGCCGCTGCCTCCACCTCGCCGTCGCCCTAACACCGACGACGCCATTCCCGACCTCGTCGCCTCCTCACCATCATCACCTCCGCCTCCACTCTCTCCTTCCCCGAGCCCCTGCATGCGCACCCGAGCACACCCGAGAGCACAGCCGAGCACCCTGCACGCTCGCACCGCCGGAGTTGATCGCCGCCGGTGATCTCGTCCTCGCGTCCCCGACTCCGTGCACCCCAAGTGAGCCCTGCACCCTTCTTCCTTCTTTTTCTTTCCTTCTTCCTTTCTTTTCTGTTCTTTTTCTATCTTCTTTTTTGATGGCCGTGTCCTCTGCAGATCACTCGCCGGAGCTCCGTCGACGCCGTCGACACCTCACGACTTCCCTCTGAACCGCAGTGAGCTTCTCTTCTCATTCTTCTTCTTCCTCCTTCCCTTCTTCTCTTCTTCTTTCTTTTTTTATGCAATTCTTTTCTTTATTGTTCACTGCCTTTTTAGATCGCCGAAATTCGGTCGTGCCGTCGACGATCCCGACGACTCAGCGAGCATATCTGACCCGTGTGATCCCCTTGTACGTTGTTTGGATTCGTTCCGTATACCGTGCGCGCGTCGCGACTTTTCCCGTCAACGTGTGACGTTCCGTATACCCGTTTCTTGATCCGTCTAGGCAAGTAACACTTGCTACATGCTATTTATATTATTTTATACATATTTAATTGCATAGTAAACCTGTAATTTAAATCTAATGCCACATGTTCCTTTTAACATTCCGATGTTCAACTTATATCATTTTAGTTTTAGAACTTGAAACATATTATGTTACATTTTAGATTACGATACACGATACCCATATCCGTAATTGAACCACATAATGATTATTTGCATAGCCCATAGTACCATTTTAAATAGTTTATAACTTTCGGATACCTAGTTGCATCCATTTAGCCTATTTTATATACAATTGCATCCCTAGATCATTTAATACATAATAACGAGATTTTAACATTCCATATTTGATTAAGTGTATTTTACTTAGTGTTGGAACCATAACCCAAACTCAAATCGATAACCGTGCATCCATATATTTTAATCTGTACCTATTTGCATACCACATTACAATGTTCTATTTTATTGTTCCATTAGTATTCCATACTTGTTTTGTATACCCATGCTTAATTTAGTTTGATTATGAGCACCCACGTGACATGTTGTGCACCCCTGACATGACTTGATATACCATTACTTGACACGACGTGATACCGTGCACTTCTTGACATTACATGATACCTATATATTACCTGACTTGACCTGAGGTACCATGGCTTTCTCTGTTACCTGATCTTGTTACTAATGCCAACAAACCTGACCTGTTGTCCCTACGGACATTTCTTGTTGTCTATCCAGACAAACCTGTACCTGCCTGATCCTGTGTTGGCATTAGCTCCAGATTATTTAATACCTGACTTGAACATGTATAACTTGGGGTATGGGGAAATCGATGATGAAACCTGACTTGTAACTCGACAGTTCGATACCTTTACTGATCAGTCTTACGGGCTAGGCCAGCCCTGGGGTGATGCTGCTGACATCATTCGTCATTACCTACTACCCTTTACTGCCTTGCGGCACGTCTCGGATTCAGCCCGAGAGTATCCCGGGCACGCACGGGATACTATTGAGTTACATCGATAATTCATCAAATTGATTTCAAAGACCTGAGAGTAGTTAACAGAGTATAGCAGTTTAGATTACTCACTGCATACTACCCTTCACTGTCCTTATTTATATTGTTGTTTTACCTGTTTTACCGTTCATGATCATACCTGCATGTCTTGCTACCCCTGTTTATATTATTGCTTGATGTTATGACGCACTGACGTCTGGGTTTTGCATGGCCCAGATTCTTTACCTTCACTACAGGCCGAGCAGGAGTATTTCAGTTAGCAGGCTGAGCAGTGAGGACTTATTAGTAGTTAGTTCATTTTACTTTCGGTATTTTCATTCCTGATGTGAGCCCGCATTATGGGACGTACATTCCAGTTTATTTCTTGTATTGGATCTTTTGCTTCCGCATTATTTTATTCTTGACTCGTTTTATTCTGGCTTATGGACATGTGTCAGATAGTTTATTATTGTTCTTGATATCTCTACAGCCGTAATGTGACCGTGGAAGGATATTTCCTATCCACAGGTAGCATGGTTGGCTATGTCACGTGCCTATCTTAGCGTACTCTGGGAAGTGGGGCGTGACAGTGTCGCTGACATGTTTGTGGTTAAACCCACTGCCAGCGTATTATGGAGTCTTTAGAGTCCTACACAGAGGGTTTTTCCGGTTCAGGAGACAGATGTAGGAGCCGTACATTGGTACGTTCAGCGGGTCCGATTAAATACGTGTACGCAATACACGGACTTTAATCAGACGGTTGATAATACTAGCCGGCTTAGGATTAAACTGGATTATTAAATTAGGTTTTGATTTTATAATTTATATATGTATTTTGATACATATATTTTAGTATTATTGTTCACCATTCATTTTCTCTCTTTGGGGCTATCCGTATTTTTATACGGTTACACGTATATATAGTGATACATATACTGGGTGAAGTATTCCGTATTTATACGGATACTTCTAGAAGAAGAACACCTCATATTTGATTTTCTATTCAGAAAATTAAATGGTAATGAGGTGGAAAGGGGGTGGCATGAGGCATGGTTGCAAACATGTAGAGAGCTATGGCTTGGGGTTTTTTTAAACGATAAAATCATTTGTGTGCGCTATTGACGCTTGGTTGTAAAATGCAAGCCATTCTAATTTTTTTCTACTCTTGAGGTTTTCCTCACATAAGCTTCATGCTACATGGTTTTCATCCTCATGTCTTCTCCTCCTCTTTCTTCATTTTCTTCTTGTTGCTCTCATTTTGAGCAAGGGTTAAGAGAGAAAAATTTAGTGAAATATTCCTACATCACCGACTATCCACACTTAGCAAGTCTGGATCATCGGTTAGAGGCTCTTCCGGTTTCCCTTGGGTGGATCGTCTTCGGTGAGGGCCGTCGATTTTCAAGCGCGATCCCGGCGGTTACGAGCTTGGAGGGGTCTTCCACAATTGGATGGACATGCGACTGTCACGACCCAATGAGGAACGTGACCGGCACTTAAATCACGCAACGTCTAAATGTGTAATGTAATTCAAGTAAGCCGAAACCCAAAATTTAAACCGTGAAATAAAGTAGAGTAGTAAAATATTTGTTTCAAAGTATCAAGTTTAGAAGTAGAAGAGTTATATCAAAACCTTTTCAAATCTCGAGTTGTTGCTAAAATTTTCGGCAGCATTTCCTTTGTAAAAACTGATACAAACCGATACATAAGTATATAATATATATAAAAACATCCCCACTTAGGAGCAGTCTCATTGCTATTCGGCGGAATACAATTATATAGCAAGATATATGACGCTATAGGTGAAGGAATAAGCAAATGCGAGATGCAAAACAATAACCACAACAAAAAAACGAAAGTCGGTTACATGAGCACGACACCCAGAGTTAATATAATACAATCTCTCAGTCTCGTCTCTAAGTCAATACATACATATGGTAGATGGAGTATACTAGACACAATGAAAAGAGTACTAGGTAGAAGGCAAATGAATACTTGCAACCCACCTACAAAATATCACGTCCAAAAGTAACGGCAGTGGTAGCAGCAAAAGTGATATGTCCCGCCGCGACTACGCTGAAGGATCGTCCCTGCAAGATACTGTGGCATAACGGGGATGAGTTTCCATCTCGCGAGTAATAAATAACATCGTGCATGGTAATCGCAAGTATGAACGTAGCAGCGACAAATCCTAGGTATGAGGTTAAGGTAATATATAACAGTATGGATGTGGCATAAATAATGAGCAAAGCGTAACATTAGAAGTGTAACAACTATATGAAACTGAGCATGTCATAATAAGTTTAATGTGGTTTAAAACAGAGGTACTATCGATAAATCATCATAAAACCGATGCCAAGCATCGACACTCGAAATCCCAATATCTCAGGCGCCGTCACTCTGATCGGTCCTCATATCTATCTGATCATATAACTCCGGTCAGTATCTTTCGGATATCCGCCGAGTTTCCATACTATCACCGGTAGGTAGTGTTCTCCTGCCGGGCTCAACGCCTTTCTATACGATCTTCTTGTCCCGGGATACCGTACCGGGTTCACCATGTACCCGCAAACGGTGCCTCTTCACTCCTCAAATCGGGTATACTCATCACTCATAACTGAGAAAACTCATGGTGGACACCAAATATCATATCAAGGGAAAACCGCCCTTTTTAAATAATCCAAGTTTTGAAAATTTACTTTGTGGTTTCCCAAATCCATGAAAAACCGAAATCTCACGAAACATCATGTAGGGTGTTTTTCGTCACCCCATTGAGATGGGAATACGCGCGCTTGTCAGGCGTACTACAGATTCCCCCTGCCTAGGGTAGGCCGGGGTTTATTGATTGTGGGGATCCGAATCTCCGGCAGCCGCGAACTAAGCTGCCGTTAATTACCCCTCGCCTTTGGAGCGAGGGAACCTCCAATTGACGGGTTAAACTGGTCATGCGATCTCAAGGTGCAGTGTACATGTGTTGTGTTTTGAAAGGGGGTTTTGGATATATCGGGAGCCACGCAAAGTTTTTACGGGGGTCCCGCTACTCGGATAGCGGGCTGGGGGTCAAGGGGGCTAGCAGCTCCCTTGCGGGGTGCGGGGCAGCGCCCCGTTAGAAATTTTTTTTCTAACAGGAGCAGTGTCGCGGAGTATGTGTGCATGCAAATATGTATACATATGTATATGTATATGTATGTACATAAAAAGAGGGGGGAAAGGCATCCAAGGGATGCGTGGGGGCAGCACCTTGGGCGCTGTGCGCTCAGGCGCTAGAGTGCCACGTGTCGGCACGTGGGCGCTCTGCGCTTGAGCGCAAGCGCGCCACCTGTCGGCACGTGGGTACTTTGCGCTTCAGCGCCGGGCGCTCGAGCGCAATTGCGCTACGTGTCGGCACGGGGGCGACTTGCGCCTGAGCGCCGGGCGCTTGAGCGCAAGTGCGCCACGTGTCGGCACGGGGGCGACTTGCGCCTGAGCGCAAGCGCGCCATGTGTCGGCACCGGGGCGACTTGCGCTCGAGCGCTCGCGCTCAAGCGCAAGCGCGCCACGTGTCGGCACGTGGGCGCTTTGCGCTCGAACGTTGAGCGCTTGAGCGCAAGTACGCCACGTGTCGGCACGCGGACGCTCTGCGCTTGAGCGCCGGTGAGAAAAAGAGGTTTTTAGCCTAAAAAATTTTCTCGGAAGAGAAATCAGAGAGGAGTTGGACTCCTGAGTGTTTTTTTTTTTGGGTTTAGTGAAAAGGGTTCTTCTTCTTCCTCCTCTGTTAGCTGGATCTTGAAGATCAAGAGATGTGAGATCTCAAAATCTCTCCTTTTTGGGATCTAAAGACAGATCCAAGTTCCCCTTCGTGGGTTTGGTGGTGAAAAACTATTTTGTTTTTGAAAAGAAAGAGTAAAACTCTTGATTTAATTCAGAAGAAAGAAGAAGGTTTGAGACCTTCAGAAAAGGGAAAGAAATACAAATCCTAGGTTTTTGAGAGAATGAAAGTATTTTTATTTTATTCATCATCATTTTGCCTTTTATAGGCTTACATATTTACATATAGCCCCTTGGGCTTCACAAAATGGCATTTTGCCTATCCCATGGCTCATGTGCCATTTCATTTTTGCACATAAGCCATGGGCTTACAAAATATTAGCTTTATGCCCATTTTGCATACATTCATGTATAAAAAATTACATAAAAATTATTTATTACATGATTTTGTTGTTGGCATGGGGAGGCTGGCCGCGGGCTCGACTTGGGCATGGGCCCGCTTGACCTGGGCTTGGGCCCACCTAGCTTGGGGGTTGACCTTGACCTTGACTTTGACTCGGTCAACCGGGGTGCAAATTTTGACTTCAAAAAAGTGCCCCCCATCAATAAATGCACACCACATATGTGAGTCGTGTGCATGAAATTGATGGATCTTGAAGCTGAACTTCGAGGTGGAACATCATTCCGGAGGCGACGCATCATCCTGGGGAGCATGATTCCCGGGGATCGGAGTATCATTCTGATTCGCGGAGCATAATTCCGGGGTCAGAGTATCCCTCAGGGAGCATGATTCCCGGGGATCGGAGCATCATTCCGATGCGCGGAGCATAATTCCGGGGTCGGAGTATCCCTCGGGGAGCATGATTCCCGGGGATCGGAGAATCATTCCGATTCGTGGAGCATAATTCCAAGGTCGGAGTGTCCCTCCAAAGCGCGGAGTATGATTCCAGAGATCGGAGGAGATCGGAGCATCATTCCGAAGCGCGGAGTATAATTCCAAGATCGGAGCATCATTTCGAAGGGCGGAGCATGATTCCAAGATCGGAGCATCATTCCGAAGGGCGGAGCATGATTCCAGGGTTTGGAGCATCGTTCCGAAGTACGGAGCATGATTCTAGGGTTCGGAGCATCGTTCCGAAGGGCGGAGCATCGTTCCGAAGGGCGGAGCATCGTTCCGAAGATCGGAGCATAATTCTAGAGATCGGAGCATCGTTCCGAAGGACGGAGCATGATTCCAGAGATCGGAGCATCATTCCGATGAGTGGAGCATGATTCCAGGGATCGGAGCATCATTCCAAAGAGTGGAGCATGATTCCAGGGGATCGGAGCATCATTCCGATTCGCGGAGCATAATTCCAAGGTCGGAGTGTCCCTCGGGAAGCATGATTTCCGGGGGTCGGAGCATCATTCCGATTTGCGGAGCATAATTCCAAGGATCGGAGCATCATTCCGAAGAGCGGAGCATAATTCCAAGATCGGAGCATCATTCCGAAAGGCGGAGCATGATTCTAAGATCGGAGCTTCATTCCGAAGGGCGGAGCATGATTCCAGGGTTCGGAGCATCGTTCCGAAGGGCGGAGCATGATTCTAGGGGATCGGAGCATCATTCCGATTCACGGAGCATGATTCCAGGGGATCGGAGTGTCCCTCGGGGAGCATGATTCCCGGGGGTCGGAGCATCATTCTGATTTGCGGAGCATAATTCCAAGGATCGGAGCATCATTCCGAAGAGCGGAGCATGATTCCAGGGGTTCGGAGCATCATTCCGAAGGGTGGAGCATGATTCCAGGATTCGGAGCATCATTCCGAAGGGCGGAGCATAATTCCAGGATTCGGAGCATCATTCCGAAGGGTCGGAGCATCATTCCGATGAGCGGAGCATCATTCCTGGGGATCGGAGCATTATTCTGAAGAGCGGAGCATGATTCCTGGGATCGGAGCATCATTCCGATGAGCGGAGCATGATTCCAGGATTCGGAGCATCATTCCGAAGGGCGGAGCATGATTCCAGGGTTCGGAGCATCATTCCGAAGAGCGGAGCATGATTCCAGATATCGGAGCATCATTCTGAAGGGCGGAGCATGATTCCAGGGTTCGGAGCATCATTCCGAAGAGCGGAGCATGATTCCAGATATCGGAGCATCATTCCGAAGGGCGGAGCATGATTTTAGAGATCGGAGCATCATTCCGATGAGCGGAGCATGATTCTAAGGATCGGAGCATCATTCCGAAGGGTGGAGCATGATTCCAGGGATCGGAGCATCATTCCGATGAGCAGAGCATGATTCCAGATATCGGAGCATCATTCCGAAGGGCGGAGCATGATTCCAGAGATCGGAGCATCATTCCGATGAGCGGAGCATAATTCCAAGGTCGGAGCATCATTCCGAAGAGTCGAAGCATAATTTCGACAGGGAAGGTGGGTATACCGAGGCGAAGCATCATTTCGACACGGGGTATGTTCTGAGACGAAGCATGATTCCGGCACAGAGCTTGTTGGCTGATTTGATTCCGAGGCGGAGCGTAATTCCGGCAGGGAAGGTAGAGATCCCGAGGCGAAGCATGATTTCGACACGGGGTGCACATTCTGAGACGAAGCATGATTCCGACGCAGAGCTTGTTGGTTGACTTGATTCCGAGGCGGAGCATAATTCCGGCAGGGAAGGTAGATATCCCGAGGCGAAGCATGATTTCGACACAGGGTAAATTCTGAGACGGAGCATGATTCCGCCGTAGAGGTTGTTGGTTTGATTTGATTTGGGTTGACATCAGCATCACTACACTGGAATATGGTACCAGGAGCGAATCATCATTTGTCATGAGAGGATTTGGGGATTGTTTTTTTTTTGGCATCAGCATCGCTACACTGTAATATGGTACCAGGAGCGAATCATTATTTGCGTTTGCTTATTAGGAAACGATAGCTTAGGAGACAGGTTTAGACCCCTATCACCTAAGACTTTTCAATTTTGTGAGCCGTAAGGGTCTCACAAAGCATTTTCTCCTTACGGGTCGTAAGGATCCCGTAAGTGTATTTTCTCCTTGGGAGTCGTGGGGACTCCTAAGTGTGTTGCTCCTTCATGAGTCGTAAGGATCTCACGCGGGAATTTTCTCCTCACAAAGTCGAGAGGACCTTGTGAGTGCATTTCATCTCTTTCTCACGAGTTTGCGCCCTTTCGGGTTTTCACAAACTCGCCGGCAGTCATGCTGTTTTTACTCACGGAGCCCTTTCGGGTTTTCATCCGTGCCCATTTTGCTTGTGGACGTGCCTTTTTTTTATTTTATTATTTTTGGAGAGATTGGGATTGTTTTACGCCAGTGGATTGTATACGGTTTTGTAGGATGTATGATCCAAACCGTAGGGCCATAAAAATTTCGGGACTTTGTAGGCGTCTGCATCGCTGCACTGGAATATGGTACCAGGAGCGACTCATCATTCGCCACTTGGGGATTTGGATTTGGAATTTAGCTGGCGTCTGTATCGCTGCACTGGAATATGGTACCAGGAGCGACTCATCATTCGCCATTGGGGTATGGTATTTGGAATTTGGTTGGCGTCTGCATCGCTGCACTGGAATATGGTACCAGGAGCGACTCATCATTCGCCATTGGGGTATAGGATTTGGAATTTGGTTGGCGTCTGCATCGCTGCACTGGAATATGGTACCAGGAGCGACTCATCATTCGCCATTTAGGATTTGAGTTTGGAATTTGGTTGGCGTCTGCATCGCTGCACTGGAATATGGTACCAGAAGCGACTCATCATTCGCCATTGGGGTATGGGAGTTGGAATTTGGTTGGCGTCTGCATCGCTGCACTGGAATATGGTACCAGAAGCGACTCATCATTCGCCACTTGGGGATTCGGGAGCGATAGCTTAGGAGACAGGTTTAGATCCCTATCACCTAAGGCTTTTCAATTTTATGGGCCGTGAGGGTCCCATAAAAGCATTTTCTCCCTACGAGTCGTAAGGATCCCGCAGGTGTATTTTCTCCTTAAGAGTCGTGAGGACTCCTAAGTGTGTTTTTCCTTTATGAGTCGTAAGGATCCCACAAAGGTTTGTTCTCCTCATGTATCGTGAGGACACGTGAGTGGGTCTTCTCAATGGAGAATAATTCCAAAGGCGGAGACCAGCCGCGTAACTGGTGGTTGCGGTGGGGCATGGGTATGCTGAGAATTATTTGAGCCCGTGAATTGTATACGGCAGTCAATTTGGGGACTAGCCGTAGGGCCGGGAGAATTTTGAGAAATTGGATTTTTGTTGGCGTCTGCATCGCTGCACTGGAATATGGTACCAGGAGCGACTCATCATTCGCCTTTGTTTTGTTTTTTTTGTTTTTTTTGTTTTACCGCGATTGCTCTATCATCTCAGCTTTTCTTATCGCGAAGGTCGCAATTGCCCCATCATTTCGGCTTTTATTCGCGGTTTCCCCATCATTTCGGCTTTATTTTCATCTTTATTTTACTCGCCGATTTTTATTGCGAGTTGCCCCATCATTTCGGCTTTTCTTTATTTTTCTTTTATTTACATATTTTTTGTTTATTTACACACACATATATATTTTACATTCCCAGTTTAACGACTTAGAGGTCGACTGTTCCCGGTTTAATGACGTGGGGGTCGATTGTTCTCAGAGAGAGGCAGATATCTGAGAGAATCGGTTTCACGAGGAACTTCAGTCTTCGTTTGTATGAAATTGGCGGTCGCAGCTGGACTGTTTGTTAACACGTCTTTAGACAGTTCTATCTCTCCTGCCTTGTATTGCTTTTCGACCCAATCTTTGAAGACGAAGCAGTCCTCAATGGCATGACCTATCACTCTGTGATAGGGGCAGTATTTGGGGTCGTCGGTCCTATTCGCTTCCTGCGGTCTTTTTGACTCTGGCAGTTGTAGACCGTTCCTCAGGGCGTCTTTGAATATTTTACGGATTTTGTCCCTTCTGAAGGAATAGACCTTGTCCAGCTTCTCTTTCAGTGGAGATTCTCCTCCCTCTCCGAACATTGGCTTCCGAAGCTGGTTGGCATTAGGCCCGCTCGACCCTTGCTTATTTCGGTTAGCCGAGGCATTGAAAGATTCAGAATCATCGGAGTTTCCGCCTTTGCGATTATCGTCCTTTCGGTTTCTCCAGGACCTATTGTTATTTTGGGAATCCGAGGAGGACTCCTGTTTTGAGCGCTCCAGCATCTGAACTTTCCTGGTCAGCTCTTGGAATGTTTTGAGACCCGCGGTACATAGAAACGGGGCCATCCAGTTGTTGAGATTTCCGACAAGGAGACTGACAGATTGGTCCTGCTCATTCGGCGGTTCACATTTGACGGAGAGATTGCGCCATCGGGTTATAAAATCCGTGCTGCTTTCGTTGTTCTTGAGCTTAGTCCTTACGAGCTCAGCAATGGTGATCTTATCGCTGATGCTCATGAACCTTTGTCGAAACAAAGATTCCATTTGGACGAAAGTAGTAACGGAGCCATCCGGTATGCTCGCGTACCAGTCGAAAGCAACATCGGTCAAGCTATTAACGAACTGGTGGAGGAGAAGCGCATCGTTGCCCCCAGTATTCCCACATGAGGCTTTGAAGTGGGCGATGTGCTGATTCGCATTTCCTGTCCCATCGAATCTTCCAAATTTGGGGATGACATAGCCGCTAGGAAATTCTACCAGATCATACTGAGCAGGATATGGGGCTCCCACTACTGCTGATATCTTTTTGCGCTTCGGCTTCGGCCACCAATGTTTTGACTTTGCTGGCAACCAAATCCATGATTTGATCCTGAGTTAGCGGGCTACTGTCATCGGTAGCCAAGACATTTCCCGAGATAGGATGCGACTGATTTTCATGCGGTGCGCCCACTTTTGGATTTGAGGGAACGGGTGTCGGCTGTTTCGGGACATCGTTCCCCGGTTCATGAGCAAAGCCTTGCGCTTGATTGGGCGGCTGGGAGGCAAGTCGGGTTGTGAGCTGCAAGACGACGTTCGTCAAGTCGTCAATTTTGGAGTAAAGTTTGGCCATCTCCTTGTCTTTGCTTCTGAGCTGTTTTCGGAGCTCTTGGAGAAGTTGCTGCTCTGCATTCTTGGGATGGAAGATTGGCTCCTCTTCACTTTCCGAGCCCGACTCCTCATGGATCGAAGGGTCTTTCTGCCTATCATCCTCATCTAGAGGGTTTTCATCATCTAGCGGAGGCGGCTGTTCTTGGGAAGTGGCAACCACATTCAAGCCAGATTGGATTTGAGATGTGGTGGCCCCGTCCTTCCTCTTGCTGTGCATGACCACCATGTAGACAGTGTGGACCACATACCCAGCAATTTCCTCATCTTCGGCGGGGTAACCCTGTTCTTCGAACCTCATGAAGTTTAGCCTGGCAGGAGCCCTAGCCCTTTTGTTGGCTCTATATCTGAGCCTTTTCTCCTTCAGCTTCTCGATTTTGAAGGCTTGGCGGGCATCCGCTATCCGGGAAGCCATTGTGAGTTGATCAGAGGGGAGCTTAGAGAAGACACCCGAGCGAGCAGTGGTCAAGGGCACCGCTGGAGCTTGCTCGGGACAGGTTGTAGCTTTGTTGGTGTTGATGACCTTACCCTCAGCTGGGGCCATAGAGAGTCGTTCAGAAACGGACTTGCGCTTGGGCTGAGGTGCCCTCGCGACCACCACATTTGGTCTCCTGCTTTTCGAGACCGGTTTGTCTGCCACTGGGGCTTGAGGAGACGGGATGGCGCCAACAGGTATGAACATAATAGAGCCGAATGGTAGCAGCGGCCCCTCCCATTGTCGCCCGAGACTGGCCAGAAGGACCGTCCTGGAGTCTATCTTCATCGTGTAGGAGACAGGAGCTGAGTTCATCATCGAAGACATTGTCGGAAGGTGATTGCTTGAAAATCTGCATGAAAGAGCATTATTTTAGTATAAATACAGGTATGTATAATGATTGAGTTCGCATGAATGATTAACCCGAAATATGGGAGGAGAGATTGGTCCCACCGGGCGTGCCAGAATCTGTAGCGTGTTTTTCGTCACCCCAATGAGATGGGAATACGCGCGCGCTTGTCAGGCGTACTACAGATTCCCCCTGCCTAGGGTAGGCCGGGGTTTATTGATTGTGGGGATCCGAATCTCCGGCAGCCGCGAACTAAGCTGCCGTTAATTACCCCTCGCCTTTGGAGCGAGGGAACCTCCGATTGACGGGTTAAACTGGTCATGCGAACTCAAGGTGCAGTGTACATGTGTTGTGTTTTGAAAGGGGGTTTTGGATATATCGAGAGCCACGCAGAGTTTTTACGGGGGTCCCGCTACCCGGATAGCGGGCTGGGGGTCAAGGGGGTTAGCAGCCCCCTTGCGGGGTGCGGGGCAGCGCTCCGTTAGAAATTTTTTTTCTAACAGGAGCAGTGTTGCGGAGTATGTGTGCATGCAAATATGTATACATATGTATATGTATATGTATGTACATAAAAAGAGGGAGGAAAGGCATCCAAGGGATGCGTGGGGGCAGCACCTTGGGCGCTGTGCGCCCAGGTGCTGTGCGCTCAGGCGCTAGAGTGCCACGTGTCGGCACGTGGGCGCTCTGCGCTTGAGCGCTGGGCGCTTGAGCGCAAGCGCGCTACGTGGGTGCTTTGCGCTTCAGCGCCGGGCGCTCGAGCGCAAGCGCGCCACGTGTCGGCACGTAGGCGACTTGCACTTTAGCGCCGGGCGCTCGAGCGCAAGTGCGCCACGTGTCGGCACCGGGGCGACTTGCGCCTGAGCGCTTGCGCTTGAGCGCAAGCGCGCCACGTGTCGGCACCGGGGCGACTTGCACTCGAGCGCTCGCGCTCAAGCGCAAGCGCGCTACGTGTCGGCACGTGGGCGACTTGCGCTCGAACGTTGAGCGCTCAAGCGCAAGCGCGCCACGTGTCGGCACGCGGGCGCTCTGCGCTTGAGCGCCGGCGAGAAAAAGAGGCTTTTAACCTAAAAAAATTTCTCGGAAGAGAAATCAGAGAGGCGTTGGACTCCTGAGTGTGTTTTTTTTTAGGGTTAGTGAAAGGGGTTCTTCTTCTTCCTCCTCTGTTAGCTGGATCTTGAAGATCAAGAGATGTGAGATCTCAAAATCTCTCCTTTTTGGGTTCTAAAGACAGATCCAAGTTCTCCTTCATGGGTTTGGTGGTGAAAAACTATTTTGTTTTTGAAAAGGAAGAGTAAAACTCTTGATTTAATTCAGAAGAAAGAAGAAGGTTTGAGACCTTCAGAAAAGGAAAAGAAATACAAACCCTAGATTTTTGAGAGAATGAAAGTATTTTTATTTTATTCATCATCATTTTGCCTTTTATAGGCTTACATATTTACATATAGCCTCTTGGGCTTCACAAAATGGCATTTTGCCTATCCCATGGCTCATGTGCCATTTCATTTTTGCACATAAGCCACGGGCTTACAAAACATTGGCTTTATGCCCATTTTGCATACATTCATGTATAAAAAATTACATAAAAATTATTTATTACATGATTTTGTTGTTGGAATGGGGAGGCTGGCCGCGGGCTCGACTTGGGCATGGGCCCGCTTGACCTGGGCTTGGGCCCACCTAGCTTAGGGGTTAACCTTGACCTTGACTTTGACTCGGTCAACCGGGGTGCAAATTTTGACTTCAACACATCATATGAGAATATGGTAATAATGGCAATGTGCATGATATGGACATGATGCATGCTAGTAAAAATGAACAAAAATCTAACTACCAATAAAGATGTGGTGCAAATGTAAGATATCGTAGCAAGTTTTATAGTGTACGTGGCATGGCAATTACCAATGGTGTGTGTACATATGAGTTAGTGCACGTGCGATATGAACTAATGGTAATGGTGCAAGTGTCCTAACAAGGATATATCAATGCGTAGCAAGTAATAGGATGCACATTATAATGCTTATGCACAAATTATAAATGTATATGTATATAATACAAGGTTTTATAACTAGAATCTAGCCATCGGCACTTAACGCCATCCAGGAGATTCCCCCGTAGATATTAAATCTACTCACCGGAATGGCCTCAAGCTACGTGAATCCGATTACCTCCTTCCCTTTCCTTGCCGCGTTCTAAGTCTCCGTAACCGATCCCAGTATCGAACAAAAACCTTAACACATGAAGCTAAATAATTCCAGTATGACACGTACACATACACTACACGAACAACCAACTCCCACAAGTTATCACTTGTGAACTTAGCCTGTTAAACGTGTACAACAACGTCTAAGACTACCCCTAAGGGTTGTTAACCACCCAAAACACTAAAACAAGAATCAGAATATTCGTATCGCACGTTAACATATCGTCTAAAATAGGGTAAAACGTTCCTAGATTCTTTTGTATACAAAATTAGAAATAGTTGTATACACCAGAGGTTTAAATAGAGCCCTAGAGAGCCCCTGACAAAAACCTACAACCAAAACCCTTAGATGGGCCGCAAATTGCAGCCAATACCAATAAATTAGTGGCCATACTTAGGAGATAGGGGCTCGGATTTTGAGGATATACTCAGGGTCCTATAACAAACTTCCAGTAATCGCAACTTATCTCTGTGATTACTGGTTTGATAGCAGATTTGATATGAAACCCTAACCTTAACTAAATACAAGTTTTGTCACTAATTAAGACATTAGGGTGGTTTAGTGTAAAGTTAGTGTTTAAATAAGGATGTTAGCTACACAAGCACTCTTATCTAACCTAGATTAGGTCATAACTAACCTAAGAACTTTCATAACCCCAAAACCACCTCAACTTCACTTTAAAACTCAAAACACCACAAGATAAGGACTTTATTTAAAATTAAGAGTTGTTTAAGCAAAAACTTGTTAAAACAAGAGTTTTCTAAAGCATACTCAAGGGTTTGATCTTTACCTCATAAAGACTTGAAGGAAACCCTAACCATGAAAAGCTCCAAGACTCTTGAAGAGACTAAACCATGATTAAGTGAGAGTTAGTGATGGTTTGTGGTGATGATGTTATCTGTGTAAGATGAATTTTCAAGTGAGGAGGTGAAAAGGAAAGAAGAATAAGAAAAAGAGAGGAGAAGGGATCAGAATGAGAAGGAAACATGAATGAGAAGGAGGGGGAGAGATGGCTCATGAGAGCTATGCCCATCTTTTCTCTCTTCATTTAATGCCCATCATCTCAATGTTTCCCTATCACATTTTTTCTATTTTCTTTTCTTTTATTAAAACTATTTAATTACTTAATATAATTTAAGGAGCAAAATAAATGGTCAAGTTGTCATGGTTACAAAACATGTTTTAACTTAAATTTACATGTTATTAAAACTAGATTAGCATATACATATGTGTGGGCATATATTTAACAAAATAAATATAATAATAAATAATTAAATAAAAATATGTGAAAATAATTACTAACTAAGCTTTATCGAAAACCCATGGTATATCGCTTAATTAACGTATAATTAACTCTAATCATGTTTTAGGATGTTACAGTGACAAAAGTTGTAGTTTCTCAACCCTTGCAATCTTAATTAGCTAGTTTAGGTTATTGGACCGTATTCTAGGTTTTACGGGTGTTCGGTGCTCGCAAAAGTTTTTGTTTTCACTTCCGCCTCGGCCGCGGCTTCTGCGGCACGGGCACCGAAACCTAACATGGTATCAAAGCCACTCCATAAATCTTAACTAGCTAGTTTGCACTTGTTTAGAATTTCGATCGACGGATTTTTCCGAATCGCATTTCCATTTCATATGCTTGTTGTTCGAATTTTAAAGTTGTTCAAAAAAATGTTCTGATTGCCTTAAAATTATGTGCAAGCAATTCTAGAGGCCAGGAAGAAATTAGAGCACAAGTTCCCAAAGTTTGGCCGTGGAACCGCCGCCTATCATAGCATATGGCTATGGTTCCGCGGTCAACTTGGGGCCATTGTGCCCTAAATTTCTTCAGGTGCTCTAGTATATGGAAATATGATTTTTTGGATATTTAGTATTAGCCCAGATTTGTTTGAGTACTGGTTTGTGCTTGGGATCAATGCGGAAAATTTTAATCGATCGAAATTTTGAATTTGTGGTTTTCAGTACGTTTGTTCGTTTCTGCGACTGTGAATATCATAGCGCGATACAATCCGACTGGTTGTTATATGTACAATCAGACGGGTTTACAAACATGATATTCACGTTGATATTCTGTGTTGCACTGATATTATGGATGGATTGTCGTGATGGATAGTCTTGTGTAGATTGTTAGATATACAGTTTAGATTCATTTGTATATTGATTACCGCGGGACGAGCGTCCGACATGTGTACTGCCGTTTCTGCCAGTTTGTATATTTTTTTATTGGGGCACGACCGGATTGAGGTCGATATCACCGTTGTGTGTGTGTGTGTGTGTGTATTTTCTTTTCTATACTAGGATTACCCTGCGGAGGAGTGATCGAATAGCCGAGTTTTAGAGGGCAACGAGCCCGCATCTCATGGCGTTGAGACTGGGGAGGCTTACTTTAGAATTTGCAGGCTATTCACCGCACTCGTAGGGGGTATAGGTTGACCCACGGAGGGGTGCTCAAGTTATCGGATTCCGTGAAGTGCAGGGTGGCCCATTCACTTTGTTGATTGGGGTTGCCTCACATCGGGGATTGGCGGGTAACTTGCTGCATTCGTAGGGGTCTAGGTTTTTCATTGCACTGGCTATCCACACGACCGGGGAACGTCGCATCTCATTTACGGCTCAAATGAAATGCGGGGCTCCTAGATTATCCGCTATTCCATATTTTTGTTCGCATGCTTGTGATGATTTTTATCTGCCTGCGATATTAATATATTTATTATATATATTTAGTAGATACTTCTATATGTTTTGCATCTGCGCTAGTCTTGTCCCCGCTCTGCCGTTAGTTAAGTAACCTAACGGTGCATGACGGGCCCCGTGGCGAATGCGGATGGCATATAAAAAGCATGTTGTTTTGGTTGTTTTTTTGTGGCTTGGAAACATAAAATGATAGGAACACATTATCTGAATAATGCAAGGAAAATAAACCTAAATGATGTTGTCGGAACTAATTTTAAAACTACTCGGTTTTCTTCAAAACTCATGGTCGTATTCTTTTGCTTTGCATAGAGATATTTGGTTAGGAATATCCCACACTTCATTCTATAAGGGAAGAGCCTTGATCCCTTCACCGGGAGTTCGCTCTTAAGCAAAAGTTTATGTTAATAGTTTAAAAAATGCGGAGCTTAAGTCACTCCATTTCAAAGCCACTGAAGTTCCTTCAACGATATCAAGTTCATTACGTTAAAGGTTTTTCGCCAAAAACCAGCCGTAGCCCTCCGTCATTTCAGATAGGCAGCGCCTAGTATTCGTGCTATGTTTGTTGGCAAGCGTCAAGGCATAGTGTACGGTAGCTGAGTGCTACTTATCTGTTGCATGGATATGCAATTGATCGGGACAGTCACACTGCTTTGTTGGCAAGCGTCAAGGGCTAGTGCGGGTGGGTTCGATGCAATCAAGATAATGACGGGTTGAACTTGACTAGGAATCTTAATTTGTTGGCAAGCGTTAAGGTCCTTAGGTCCTAGGGGCAAAAACTATATCGGAAGTTTCAAACATACAGGTAACTTTCCAGGCATGCACATATCTTTTGGAGTGTGGTGACTTGAATGGATTTCGTGAGGTTATCACATGATAGTTGGGTTCTGATTCTCACTGATGAATATGTATTACTCATCGGAAGATTTTTCACTTCACAATTAGCTAACCTATTAGGTGTCTAGAAAGTGTTAACGAGATTGTTAGTGATATAAGCCCTAGAGGCCATTATTGTGTAGTACTGGATTGTATATTATATTTTGAAAGCTTGGGATATACACAAATATAATAACAGTTTTGCTCAATATGATAGTATGCTATCTGGTTTGATTCTATCTTAGTATGTGTATATGTTTTTTTAGCATATCGCTAATATATATTGATAGAGCCCTTAGGGTGTTTGCTTGACTACCAGCGTTGTGATGGCAGTCACACTAGTGGAGGATGGGTAGTCTATAAGCACATCCTTATGCTTGTCCCTAGTCGTAGGATTATCGAGTCAGGGCATCAATACTCTAGAGTAGACTAGTGTATACACTTCTCATCCCAGTCAGGGGAGATGGCCTGTCCTGCAGCCATTGGTAAGCGGTACCAGAGATAGTATACATGTGCTCATTGGGTTATGAGTTACACTGGACGGACTCGATGGGAACTGCCGGTTGGTATTATACCTATCGTCGGTTAGCAGTTCCCGGGTGACATGAGTACAGGTTAGTCCGTTGACTTGACATCACTATTCGTCTCGAGTGTGTTCCCACTATACTTAGATTACTATCCTCCCACGGCTCAAATGAGGCGTGCAAACATGTAGTAGTTGGGTGCAGTCCCGAAGCACTTGGAGGCAGTAGTGGATAGAAATGATTCGTCTCTTCCGGTATTGGGAGTTGATATCATGCTGTGTTCGGATAGCCAATACCCAAAGTCTCTAGCCAGGGCAAGTGAGATTTACTGGTAGTTACATCATTAGTTTCTCAGGGTGTATTGGGCTCTACACCGACATGACTTATTGCGCTATTAGGGGTCTGATGTTTACCACCCCCTAGGTCTGATATGAGATATTCTTAGACGAACAAACCGGACTGTACGGAGATTGTCACGGATAGGCTCGGTAGGGGTTCAGGTGAGTTCGCTCGTCGGCTTTCTTATTGACAGGTACCTGGGTAGCCGTTACGTACAACTAGTGCCGCTGACGGACTTATGGTTAAACCCACTGCCAGTGTACTATCGAGTCTTTAGAGTCCCACACAGAGGGTTTCCCTGGTTCAGGCGAAACGATGTAGAGGCCGTATGGTTTTACATGCAGGGTTCCGATCATATACGTGTACTGGCTACACGGATATTGTTCGGACGGATAATACTAGTGGGTTTTGGTTTAAACCAGATTCTAGTATTATATTATTGGATTATTATTAGCTCATCGTATTCGTATTTTTGTAGTATGAATACATGTATGTATATATGGTGAGGGTATTCTTGTAATTTTACAAGAGATGCTTCTAGAAGGGGACACCTCATTATTGGTTTTATCTATTTTTGGAAAATAGATTAATGAGGTGGAAAATGGAGATATTTATGGTATGGGTGAAACATGGCTTATTCCTTTAGTTTATTTGTTTGCCTTCACTATTCAAGCATGGTTGTTATTTGTTTATGCAAAATATTGCATGCTAGATTATTGAAAGAGAATGAGCCGTTCTTCACTTGCATAAGACTTGGCTCATTTGCATTTCTCTCTCTCTCTCTCCCCCCCCCCATTTGTTCATGTCCTTCTTCCTCAAGACCCTAATCCTCACATGTGTTGTGAACCTTAGGGTCCTTTGCGATAAAATACTCTAATTAACTCTTTGCATCTCCTAAGCCACCTAGTTTAGCGAACTAGGTACTTTAATTACCTTGGTTTAGAGGTTGGAGTTTGAACCATAGACTCTCGGGTGGATCGTCTTCGACACGAGGAGGCCGACGACCGAGCTAGATCCGCAAAGGAGAAGTAGACCCGAAAGACTAGATTCAACAAGGTATAAAATACTTACATAGTAGTTTAGAACTCTATGTAGTTTAGCTAGTTAAGATTTCTGAAAAGATCCTGTAGACAGGTCGATATTGCAAGTATCAAAATCGTTTTTTGTGTATTCCGCCTCCCCACAAGTGCGTAGAGTGTACGACATCGATTTACAGAGATTACACCTCTGCGGAAACGGGGTTATTAATTGGGTCCGTGAGAAATCACGTGGGACCTCTCTCGGAGTACCAACACCGGCCTGGCTGAACGGTTAGCGAGCTTGTAAAGTGTAAATGATCTCGACTAGTTCTCCTTTAGGGTTTGAAGGAGAATTCGAGGAAACGGTGGGAGGCATCCTGATTACATAAAGCGAAAACTAATCTAATCTTGATAGGGTGCACGCTGAGTGTTTCTTTTCTCTCTCTCTGGTATTGCGACCTATGAGTTACCTTAAAAACTCATGAACCAAGTTAACCGAACCTTCTTACACCCTTTGGTTTTGGCATGTCTTGATTCACGACAAATTCGCATATATCCCTGGCACTCCTACTTTACCCTTTGCATTTCTTCAGAACACGTCGTATCACTACGATGATCCATATTGCTTGGAACGACCATCATATAGTTACATACGAACTCGAAGAAGTAACTTCAGTCGAGGATGGCCACAGGTTCTGAAGAAATTGAATAGGATTATTCGGTTGCCTTTTCTCCTTTCCCTCTCTCAGGTTGCGAGATCTCCTTGTATTAGGAGAGTACACCTATTATGCTTATTGGATAATCTTCTTCCAAATCATAGGTTGGTGCTGAAAAGTAAGGAAGGAAGAAAATTAATTAGCCTAAGGACCATGTATAGAAGGTAAGATGTAGAGACAATAAAAGGATTAAAGTGAGGGAAAGGAAATTGCGACTACTGTCATGAATCTGGATAATGGAAAAGGCATTACTAAGAATACCTAACCATCCCCTATGAAACATTTGTAAGGTTCCTTAGCACCTTCACTACGTTTTCTAGGGCATCAAGCATGCAATTTTAAAAAACCTAGAGTGCTAAGCAACCCATAACTAAGGATCTAACTAGAGGATTAGGGTTTAACTAACATGTAAACTACTTTACACTAAGTGAATTTGGAATACAACCTTTGTAGACCGGTCCTTCACTTCTAAAGCTCCGTGTAGTAGTCCCTTTTGCTCTAAGTAGTGGTGTCCCGGACTCTCCATTGGCTCCAATAGGTGAAAGGAACGAGCTTACTCAATGATCTTCAAGGCTGAAGATGATCTACGTCGAAGAATCTCTAACTCAAGCTATCTCTTCACTAATTGAGAATTAGTGAAGTAAACAACCTATACTAAATGGCTAGTCTAGTGTAGATTGGTGAAGTATGAATTTTTCTCACTTTAGAATTATTTGTCTCTCTCTTTTTCTTCTCACTCAAAGCTAGAGAGCAATGGAGGAGATGAAGAAAATGAACTCAAGAATCAACTAATCAACCATGGGTGAGAAAATATCTCATATAACTCATGTAGAGACCAAACCATGGCTAAAGATAATGGTTAGTTAATAAATATCCAGAGTAAAACAAAATTAGTGGACCAAGTCAATGAGTTCTACAAGTTTCTCCAAGCTACATGAGCCATGACAAATTTCCACGTAATTTTGATTTATTCTTAATAATTAAAACCCCACATTATCTTAAGTGTGGTGTGAGTCTCATACACCCATGTCCAATGTATCATCAAGCATGACACAATATAAATACATTAACATATATTATATATATATATATTAAATGTATAAAGAGAAAACATTTTCTTAAGTGAGCTAATATTAGTTAATGTATATTAATATATCAAATATATAGTTACACATTAAATTATTAAATCAACACTTGATTTAATAACTCGGCTGTATCGCATACAACCGACTAATATCATTTATATGCATATCACATATACATATAACATATCATTGAATCAACACTTGATTCAACAATCCGGTTATATCACATATAACTTATATCGCGAGATTATAATACTGTATTACATACACGTATTAATCTCGGCTCCGCACATATCACATATGTGCCCTACTTCGTTTCGCATGAGCTAGGAAACCTCTGTGTATGACTTTAATGACTCATCAAATTACCGGTAGTAGGTGATGATCATATCAGTCACCCACAAGCCCTTAGTGGTACTAGCTGGACGTAACGGCTACCCGGGTATTAAGAGATCAGAAGATCAACAAGCAAGCTTATCCAAACTCCTGTGAATCTAACAGCAACACTACCGTACAGTCCGGTCTCTTCGTCTGATATGTCGCATATCGAGTCTAGAGGTGGTAAATGTCAGACCCCAATAACTTAATAAGTCGTGCCGATGTGAGGCTCATAACGGGTCGAGAAACTACTGATAACACTTACCAATAAATCTCTGTATCATCCCTGGTCAGGGACTTCCTATTATACCCAATCGAGCACAGCACAACATCAACCCCCAATACCGGAAGAGACGAATCCCATCCTATCGCTCATTGCCTCCATATGACTCGGACTGTACCGAAAAACCACCGTTTTACACGCTCTCTTGAACGTGGTAAGGTGGAAATCAAAGCACAGTGGGAATCACACAAGACTCTATGATGATCTCGGGTCTACAGACTAATCTATACCAGTGTCACTAGAGAACTGATATCTGGCGTCAGGTATAATACCATCTAGGAGTTCTCGGCGAAACCTGTTCAGTGTACCCAGTCTCCACTGAGCACCTGTATACCATCTTTGATGTCAAACATCAATGGATATGAGATCATCCATCGCGCATCAAATGGGTCAAAAAGCGTATATGCTAGTCTACTCTGGAATATCGATGCCCTGTCTCGATACACCCTCGACTAGGAACAATTAAAGGATGAACTTATGGACTACCCTGGCCCCACTAGTATGATCTCCATCATAGTCCTGGTAGTCAAGCACACGTCCTAAGGGCTTTATCAACATGTGAGAGAACGACAGTATCACAATACAAGTCTACATGTTAAGATAAAGAGCAACCAGATAGCATACTATCATGTCGAGCAAGAAAGTCCTCTCAATATATGTCCAAGCATCCACTATAATATACAATCATGTACAATAATGTCCTCTAGGGCATACATATTGTTCCCCTCCGAAAGACGGCCGAGACGGACGGTCTTGCCTGAGATTCGGGGCAGATGCTAATTGGTGCTATCCGTCTACCTCTCCGAAGATGCCAAGTTGATTTATGGCACCATGTATTGAAGGTTTAAACGGATGCGACCGATATAGCAGACTTCGTCAGATTCCCCCTCGTTGAGGGGTTTTTGATTGTGGGAACGCTCTTCCCTGCAGGCGCAAACCCCTGCAGTTAATTACGCTACCGCATCGCGGTAACAACTTTCTCCTTCTCCAGCTGGTCACTTCGTGTCGTGGGTGTTTGTTTTGTTTGTGCTTGCCCGTGGATTGTGTACGGAGACAAATTTATGTTGTCGCCCGTAGGACGTGGATTAGTCTAAATCCGTATTTTCTTAGATTTGGGTTTGGAGTTTTGGTTTGAGGATACGTTAGCCATTTTTGAGGCTAAGATCGACTCAAACGTTTGTTAAGGATACATTAGTCTAATTTGAGACTAAGATCAACTTAACAGGATCGTTTAGATCCGACAAAAGAGCATTTAGGGGCTCTATTGTTCCAGTTTAGGGACATAGTGGTCCATTAAATGTATGGCCGCCAGGACCCGTCACCTCTCTGACGACGTTGAAGGATTACAACGACAGGTGTCAGAGGAGTTCGGCGATGTACCCTTGAACCAAAGTCGATTGGGGGATCTATAGTCCAATTTGGGACTAAAGTCTGTTTGAAGGTTTAAGGATACGTTAGCCATATTTGAGGCTAAGATCAACTTAAACGTTTGTTAAGGATACGTTAGTCCAGTTTGAGACTAAGATCGACTTAACAGGATTGTTTAGATCCGACAAAAGAGCATTTGGGGGCTCTATTGTTCCAGTTTAGAGACATGGTGGTCCATTGCCAGTTTAGGGACATGGTGGTCCAATACCAGTTTAAGGACATAGTGGTCCATCGCCAGTTTAGGGACGTGGTGGTCCATTGGTAGTTTAAGGACGCATAAGTCCATGGGTTTAAGGACCCCACAGTCCATATGGGTGTGTCTAAGGACGCATTAGTCCGTTAGTTTAAGGACGCATAAGTCCGTGGGTTTAAGGACCCCACAGTCCGTATCTTGGTTTAAGGACGCATAAGTCCATGAGTTTAAGGACCCCACAGTCCGTGTTGATGTGTGGTTGTCGGGACCCGTCACCTCTCTGAAGACGTTGAAGGATTACAACGACAAATATCAGAGTAGTTCAGAGATGTACCCTTGAACCAATGAGTTGGTTGAAAGAGCAGATGTGCTCAGTTCAAGATGATTTGAGGACTTATGGCCAGTTTGGGCTAAGTCCAATTATGTTTGAAATATTGGCCCTTCGTTGGCTCATTGAAGGAGAGGCTTTGCCTCTAGAAACTTAGCCAATTGGGCTAAAGCTAGTGTTAAACACTAAAGACCAACAGTGTTGAATACTGGGATTAAGATTAGCAAGTTAGTGTTTAACACTAAAAGATAATCAGTGTTAAACACTAGCAACGGGGCTTTCAAATTAGTGTTAAACACTAAAGCAAATCAGTGTTAAACACTGGTGATTAGAGATTTCAAATTAGTGTTAAACACTAAAGCAAATCAGTGTTAAACACTGGGAACAAAGTCTTCAGATTAGTGTTAAACACTAAGGAGAAAGGGGTCACGTGTGGACACGTGAGAGCGCCCTAATTTCCCTTATTTTATTCTGCAGATCCGTGTTTAACTCTTTTAATTCTGACGGCCATCACGTGTGAGCACGTGATGGAGGCTCTCGCCCTGGTCTGTTAGAATGCTCATTATGGGTCACGTGGTGACACGTGAGGGCGCCCTAAAGGGGGACCAGATCCCTTTTATTTCGTTCTGCAATTAAGTGTTAAACACTTTTCATTTCCTGGCCATCATGTGTGGACACGTGATAGGCATTCATCCATTGGATATTAAAGAGATTTGTTAGGGGTCACGTGGGGACACGTGAGGGCGCCCTAAATGTGGAGCCAGCTCTCCTTTGTTTTATCCTCAAATCTGCGAATAAGTGTTAAACACTTTTGTTTTTATTTTAGAGCATCACGTGTTGGCACGTGATGGGGATCTGTGCGCCAATTGTTAAAGCATTTGCTGAGGGGTCACGTGATAACACGTGAGAGCGCCCAAAGCTTTCATTTCCTTTGTTTTTCTTTCTGCGTTTTGGGAGTCACGTGGGAGCACGTGAGGTGATGCTTCAAAGTTCTTTGCAGGGGATCTTTTCAAGGGTCACGTGGGGGCACGTGACCTTAGTTCTTTTCATGAACAGAGATCTTTTAAGAATTGAATTCTTTATAGGGTTAAATCCTAATTATGATTTTGGAAGAATCAAATTCCTGTCGTGAAAGAATTAAATTCTTATTTAGGATGAAACCATGATTTCTTTTCAAAGGAATTAAATTCCCAGATATGTGAAAGAATTAAATTCTTGATTAGGGTTAAACCCTAATTTCATTTTAGGAGGAATTAAATTCCTGTGAGTTTGGGAGAATTAAATTCTCAAAACTCAATTCCTCTTCTGTGTTTTAGATCTGCATGGCAGGATCTCAACCCAATGAGAATTAAATTCTCAATTCATGGGGAGATGTGCACTTTGCAGATCCTCAACCAGAGAAAGAACTAAGTTCTTTTCTTTAAATAAGAGTTAAACTCTTTTGAGAATTAAATTCTCTTTTGAAGCCTCTCTTTTCTTACCTAGGGTTTTTCTTTTGCCGAGAATTAAATTCTCCTCTCTTTGCTTTTTTTTTTCTCTCTTGAGAATTAAATTCTCCTCCCTCTGTTTTTCTCTCAAAAAGTAGATCCCCCTTTTCTCTTCTTTTCTTGGCTCCTATTTATAGGAGAAGGAAGAGAATCAATTTGTTTAGCAAATCTCTCATTGAAAGATTTGATTTGTATGTTGAGAGATTTGATTTATATTTATCATTCATCTGGGCCTTTAGATTGTTAAGTGAATTTTATTCACCATTGGATTTTAAATCTAAAGATATCCCTTTGTTATCTCGGTTAGATTTAGGTGGGAAATCTTTCCAAGTCCAAGATTATCCCATAAATTGGTGATTTTTAATCACCCTCGGATTTTTAATCCAACGGTCCCCATAGACCCTTTATGTTTGGAAAGATTTAGAAAATTTTAGAATTTTAATTCTATTAACTGTAAGGCTTTCGAAACCAGTCACGTGTGAGCACGTGACCCCCAATTGAGTTCTTTAACGGCCGCTTGTTTATGTTGTTGTTTTAACCATCATGTGTCAACACGTGACCATTGGTCACGTGTAAGCACGTGATACCTCGTTGAGGTATTTTCTGACTTTTAGAATTAAATTTTATTCATTATTTTGGAGGCCTTAAAATCCCATCACGTGTCTGCACGTGACCCATGGTCACGTGTGAGCACGTGACGCCCCATTGGGGTCTTTTCTGATCTTTTAACTCCTCCAGCGGGTTCTTAAAGGTCCATCGCGTGTAGACACGTGATGCCTCATAACTTTTGATCCCGGATGAATTATGAGGCCCATAATATATCAAATCGACGGGTTTTTTGAGATGTTTCCAATACCATCAGAATTTAATAGTTCCTCCTTCGAGAACTTATCAAAATACATGCCGGAAGATATTGGTTCGCATTTCCTTAAGCGTATCACTGCCATTTGATACCTTGGACTCTTCTGCTTTTCGGCAGGAACACATACAACTAACAATAGCCCACTTGCACTAAGGCCAGTTGTTGCAGTATCTCATAACCAACATCCCGAAGGGTTTCTCAAATTTTATCTGGGGTATGGCCTTCGTGAGTGGATCCTCCGTGTTATTCTTCGTGTCAACTCTCCTAACCTCAATCTCCCGGCAATCAACTATCTCCCGGATCAGGTGATACCGCCTCAGAATATGCCTGGATCGCTGATGGGACCTAGGTTCCTTGGCCAAAGCCACGGCTCCATTGTTATCACAATACAAAGGTATTGGATGCTCGATGGATGGAACCGCTCCAAGTTCAGTTATGAACTTCTTCATCCAGACAGCCTCTTTGGTGGCATCTGTAGGGTGTTTTTCGTCACCCCATTGAGGTGGGAATGCACGCACGCTTGTCAGGCGCATTACAAATTCCCTCTGTCTAGGGTAGGCTAGGGTTTATTGATTGTGGGGATTCGAATTTCCGGCAGCCGCGGACTAAGCTGCTGTTAATTACCCCTCGCCTTTGGAGCGAGGGAACCTCCGATTGACGGGTCAAACAAGCCATGCGAACTCAATGTGCAGTGTTGTGTTTTGAAGGGGTTTTGGATATATCGGGAGACCCGCGGAGTTTTTACGGGGGTCCCGCTACCCGGATAGCAGACTGGGGGTCAAGGGGGCTAGCAGCCCTCTTACGGGACAGCACCCCGTTAGAAATTTTTTCTGACGGGGGAGGTATTTTTAGTGTGGAGTGGGTATAAAATAAGGGGGGAAATAGCGTCCAAAGGAGGCATGAGCACCAGTGCCTCACGTGCCTAACACGCGGGCGCTGGGCGCTAGGGCTAGCGCCTCACGTACCCAGCACGTGGGCGCTGGGCACTTGGACGCTGGCGCTAGCGCCTCACGTGTCCGGCACGTGGGCGCTGGAGCTAGCGCCTCACGTGTCCGGCACGTGGGCGCTAGCGCCTCACGTGTCCGGCACGTGGGTGCTAGCGCTTTGGGCGCTGGGGCTAGTGCTTTGGGCGCTGGCGCTTTGGGCGCTGGGGCTAGTGCTTTGGGCGCTAGCGCCTCACGTGTCCGGCATGTGGGCGCTTGGGCGCCGGTGGAAAGAAGGGGTTTTTACCCCCAGAAATAGGAGTTAAACTCCAAAAGGGGATTTTGAGTGGAGTTAAACTCCAAAATTTTTAGATTTGGAGTTAAACTCCTAAAGGATCTGGATGAGGAGTTAAACTCCTTTGAGGATTTGGGTCTTGGAATTGAACTCCCCGAAGATCTTCAGAGGTTCTTTTCTCTTAAGTCTTGGATCTTCTCCAAAGTGGGATTTTCAGAGATGGGTCTCCTTCTTCCTCCTCTTTTTTGGTCGGATCTTGGAGGAAAAAGGGGGTGAGATTCAAAATCCCCCCTTTTGAGATCTAATGGAAGATCTGAGCTCCCCTTTGTGGGTTTTGTGGTAAGAAACTATTTATTTTTGGAGAAGGAAGAGTAAAACTCTTTATTTAATTCAAAAGTGAAAGAAGGTTTAGAATCTTGAGCAAAGAGGAGAAGGAGGCACAAACCCTAGAGTTTGAGAGAATGAATTGTTATCTTTTTTATTCATCATCATGTTGCCTTATTTAGGCTTACACATTTACATATAGCCCCTTGGGCTTTACAAAATGGCATTTTGCCCATCCCATGCCTCATGTGCTCATTTCTTTTGCACATAAACCATGGGTTTTACAAAAATTTGGCTTTATGCCCATTTTTCTTACATTCATATATAAAAAATTACGTCAAAATTATTTATTATATGATTTTTATTTTGGCATGGGGGAGGCCGGCCGCTTCATGTTCAGGCTCGACTCGAACATAAGCCCACTTGATCTGGGCTTGGGTCCACTGGCTTGGGGTTGATCTTGACTTTGACTTGGTCAACCGGGATGCAATTTTCGACCCCAACAAAGTGCCCCTATCAATAAATGCACACCACATATGTGGGTCGTGTGCATGAAATTGATGGATTTTCTTTCGCGTGGAGGCGACTTGCTTTGGTTCCAACTTTTTGGGATGCACTGCCCTTTTTACGACATGGACGGTTGACGCTTGACACGTCTCCGAGGCAGAGTGTCCGTGGTAGACTTTTCCCTGGCCCGGAGTGATTTGGTTCCCGCTTTGTCGGAAGTCTGCACAGCCCTTTTTACGACATGGACGGTCGACACTTGATGCGTCTCCGAGGTGAAGTGTCCATGGTAGACGTTTCCCTGGCCCGAAGTGATTTGGTTCCCGCTTTGTAGGAAGACTGCACTGCCCTTTTTATGACATGGATGGTCGACTCTTGACGCGTCTCCGAGAAGGAGTGTCTGTGGTAGACTTTTTCCTGGCCCAGAGTGATTTGGTTCCCGCTTTGTCAGAAGCCTGCACTACCCTTTTTACGACATGGACGGTCGACGCTTGACGCGTCTCCGAGATGAAGTGTCCATGGTAGACGTTTCCCTGGCCCGAAGTGATTTGGTTCCCGCTTTGTAGGAAGCCTGCACTGCCCTTTTTACAACATGGACGGTCGACGCTTGACGCGTCTCCGAGACGGAGTGTCCGTGGTAGACGTTTCCCTGGCCCGGAGCGATTTGGTTCCCAATTTGTGGGAAGCCTGCACTGCCCTTTTTACGACATGGACGGTCGACGCTTGACGCGTCTCCGAGATGGAGTGTCCGTGGTAGACTTTTCCCGGGCCCGGAGCGATTTGGTTCCCGATTTGTGGGAAGCCTGCACTGCCCTTTTTACGAAATGGATGGTCGACGCTTGACGCGTCTCCGAGACAGAGTGTCCGTGGTAGACTTTTCCCTGGCCCTGGGCGATTTGCATCCCGATTTGTGGGAAGCCTGCGCTACCCTTTTTATGACATGGATGGTCGACGCTTGATGCGTCTCCGAGATGGAGTGTCCGTGGTAGACTTTTCCCTGGCCCGGAGCGATTTGGTTCCCGATTTATGGGAAGCCTGCACCGCCCTTTTTACGACATGGACGGTCGACGCTTGACGCGTCTCCGGGACGGAGTGTCCGTGGTAGACTTTTCCCTGGCCCGGAGCGATTTGGTTCTCAATTTGTAGGAATCCTGCACTACCCTTTTTACGACATGGACGGTCGGCGCTTGACGCGTCTCCGAGACGGAGTGTCCGTGGTAGACGTTTCCCCGGCACGGAGCGATTTGGTTCCTAATTTTTGGGAAGCCTGCACTACCCTTTTTACGACATGGACAGTCGACGCTTGACGCGTCTCCGAGACGGAGTGTCCGTGGTAGACTTTTCCCGGGCCCAGAGCGATTTGGTTCTCGATTTGTGGGAAGACTGCACTGCCCTTTTTACGACATGGACGGTCGATGCTTTACGCGTCTCCGAGACGGAGTGTCCGTGGTAGACTTTTCCCTGACCCGGAGCGATTTTTGGTTCCCGATTTGTGCGAAGCCTGCACTGCCCTTTTTATGACATGGACGGTCGATGCTTGACGCGTCTCCGAGATGGAGTGTCCGTGGTAGACTTTTCCCTAGCCCGGAGCGATTTGGTTCCCAATTTTTAGGAAACTTGCACTGCTCTTTTTACGACATAGACGGTCGACGCTTGATGCGTCTCCGAGACAGAGTGTCTGTGGTAGACTTTTCCCTGGCCCAGAGTGATTTGGTTCCTGATTTGTGGGAAGCCTGCACTGCCCTTTTTACAACATGGACGGTCTACGCTTGATGCGTCTCCGAGACGGAGTGTCCGTGGTAGACTTTTACCTGGTCCAGAGCGATTTGGTTCCCGATTTGTGGGAAGCCTGCACTGCCCTTTTTACGACATGGATGGCCGACGCGTTTCCGAGACGGGGTATCCGCAGTAGACTTTTCCCTGGCCCGGAGTGATTTGGTTCCTGATTTGTGGGAAGCTTGCACTGCCCTTTTTACGATATGAACGGTCGACGCTTGATGCGTCTCCGAGACGGAGTGTTCGTGGTAGACTTTTCCCTGGACCAGAGTGATTTGGTCGACATGCCCCCAGCACGGAGTGTCGCTGGTCAACGTTTCCCCGAGGTGGAGTGTCTGTAGTCGACGTGCCCCCGGCACAGAGTGTCTGCTTTACGTTTTCCCGTTACGGAGTGTCGGCTGTTTGACACAAAGGTCGATGTTGGAATTGGTTGGTTTGATTTGTGTTGACATCAGCATCGCTACACTGGAATATGGTACCAGGAGCGAATCATCATTTGCCAAGAGTGAATTAGGGGATTTTGGTTTTGGTCGGCATCTGCATTGCTGCACTGGAATAATGCCAGGAGCAACTCATCATTTGCCCTGGGAGGATTTGGGAATTCGTTTTTGGGTCGGCATCAGCACCGCTACACTAGAATGTGGTACCAGTTGCGAATCATCATTTGCCTTTCCCTGTTGGGAAGCGATGGCATAGGAGACAGGTTTAGATCCCTATCACCTAAGGCTTTTCAATTTTATGGGCCGTAAGGGTTCCATAAAAGCATTTTCTCCCTACGAGTCGTAAGGATCCCGTAGGGGCATTTTCTTCTTAGGAGTCGTGAGGACCCCCAAGTGTGTTTTTCCTTTGTGAGTTGTAAGGATCCCACGAAGGCGTTTTCTTATGAGTCGTAAGGATCTCGTAAGTTTTGTTCTCCTCATGCATCGTGAGGACACACTAGTGGATTTCCCTCGTTCCCCAGTTTAATTACTTAGGGGTCATCTATTTCCAGTTTAACGACTTAGAGGTCATATGTTCCCAGTTTAAAGACTTAGGGGTCTATTATGCCCAGTTTAACGACTTAGAGGTCATCTGTTCCCAGTTTAACGACTTAAAGGTCATCTGTTCCCAATTTAAAGACTTAGGGGTCTATTGGATCGGAAGTTTGGAATTTTGGGGTAGGGTAGGCATCAGCGTTTCTAATACTGAAGCACATGTGCCAGGAGCAATTCATCATTTGCCTTTTCCTGTTGGGGAGCGATGGCTTAGAAGACAGGTTTAGGTCCCTATCACCTAAGGCTTTTCAATTTTATGAGCCGTAAGGATCCCATAAAAGCATTTTCTCCGTACGAGTCATAAGGATCCCGTATGTGCATTTTCTCCTTAGGAGTCGTGAGGATCCCAAGTGTGTTTTTCCTTTGTGAGTCGTAAGGATCCCACGAAGGTGTTTTCTTACGAGTCGTGAGGATCCCGTAAGTTTGTTCTCCTCATGTATCGTGAGGACACATGAGTGGGTCTTTCCTAATGGAGCATAATTCCGAAGGCGGAGACCGGCCGCGTTTCTGGTGATTGCAGTGGGGCATGGGTATGATGATAATTGTTTGAGCTCGTGAATTGTATACGGTAGTCAACTTGGGGACCAACCGTAGGGCTGGAAGAATTTTGGGAAATTATCGGCGTCTGCATTGCTGCACTGGAATATGGTACCAGGAGCGACTCATCATTCGCCGTTTGGGGATTTGGAATTTGGTTGGCGTCTGCATCGCTGCACTGGAATATGGTACCAGGGGCGACTCATCATTCGCCGTTGGGGATTTGAGTTTTGGACGGCATCTGCATCGCTGCACTGGAATATAATACCAGGAGCGACTCATCATTCGCCGTTGGGACATTCAGAGTTTGGTTGGCGTCTGCATCGCTGCACTGGAATATGGTATCAGGAGCGACTCATCATTCGCCATTTTTTTCTTTTCTTTTTTTTTACCGCGATTGCTCTATCGTTTCAGCTTTTCTTATCGCAAAGGTCACGATTGCCCTATCATTTCGGCTATTTATCCGCGGTTGCCCCATCATTTCATCTGTTTATTTTCATTTTTATTTTACTCGCTGATTTTATTGCGAGTTGCCCTATCATTTCGGCTTTTTTTTTGTTTATTTACACATTTTTTTACATCCCCAGTTTAACGACTTAGAGGTCGACGGTTCCCAGTTTAAAGACTTAGAGGTCTAACGTTCCCAGTTTAATGACGTAGTGGTCAACAGTTTCCAGTTTAATGATGTGGTGGTCAACTGTTCCCAGTTTAACGACGTGGTGGTCTGTTCCCCGGCAGAAACTGGGAAGACAAACGTCTTTCCTGAATTTGGGGGCAGATACTAATAGGTGCTATCCGTCCACCTCTTCAAAGATGCCAAGTTGATTTATGACACCACGTATCGAAGGTTTAGACGGATGCGGCCAATGTAGCAGACTTCGTCAGATTCCCCCTCATTTGAGGGGTTTTTGATTGTGGGGATGCTCTTCCCTGCAGGCGCAAGCCCCTGCAGTTAATTACGCTACCACGTCGTGGTAACCACTTTCTCCTTCTCCATATGGTCACTTCGTGTCTTGTGTATTTGTTTTGTTTTTGGTTGCCCGTGGATTGTATACGGAGACTAATTTATGTTGTCGCCCGTAAGGCGTGGATTAGTCCAAATCCGTATTTTCTTAGGTTTGGGTTTGGGGGTTGGATTTAAGGATACGTTAGTTTTATTTGAGACTAAGATCAACTTAAACGTTTGTTAAGGATATAGTCTCATTTTAGACTAAGATCAAGTTAACAATTTGTTAAGGACACGTTAGTCTAATTTTAAACTAAGGTCGACTTAATCATTTGTTAAGGATACGTTAGTCTAATTTTAGACTAAGATCTCCTAGTTTAGTGACAGTGCGGTCGATAAGTTTAAGGACATTATGGTCCATTGTTAGTTTAAGGACATCTCGGTCCATTGTTAGTTTAAAGACATCGCGGTCGAGGTTAAGGACATCATAGTCCATGAGTTTAAGGACCCCACAGTCCAATGTTAGTTTAAAGACATCACGGTTGAGGTTAAGTACATCATAGTCCGTGAGTTTAAGGACCCCACAGTCCAATGTTAGTTTAAAGACATCACGGTCGAGGTTAAGGACATCATAGTCCAGTCGAGGTTAAGGATACCATAGTCCGTGAGTTTAAGGACCCCATAGTCCAATGTTAGTTTAAAGACATCACGGTCAAGGTTAAGGACATCATAGTCCGTGAGTTTAAAGACTCCACAGTCCAATGCTAGTTTAAAGACATCACGGTCGAGGTTAAGGACATCATAGTCCGTGAGTTTAAAGACCTCACAGTCAAGATTAAGGACATCATAGTCCGTGAGTTTAAAGACCTCACAGTCAAGGTTAAGAACATCATAGTCCGTGAGTTTAAAGACCTCACAGTCAAGATTAAGGACATCATAGTCTATGGGCTTAAGGACCCCACAGTCCATGAAATGTGTGGTTGTCGAGACCCGTCACCTCTCTGAAGACGTTGAAGGATTACAACGACAAATATCAGAGGAGTAAAGAGATGTACCCTCGAACCAAAGTTGATTTGGGGATCTGTAGTCCAATTTGGAACTAAGATCAATTTATTAGATTATGAGCATATTGGCTCAGTTAAATCTGAATTGAGGACTTATGGCCAGTTTGGGCTAAGTCCAATTACATTTGAAGTGTTGGCCCTTTGTTGGACCATTAAACATTTGTCTGGGTTCAGCCCCTCATTATTTAGCAATGCTAAACAAGAATTTGAAGGCTCTGATGACATTTTGTCTTTGACTGAGCATTAAACATTATAGCTCTGAGTTTTATTCAGTTTTGAGATTTAGTTAAAGGAGAGGTTTTTGCCTCTGGAAACTTAGCCAATTTGGCTAAAAATAGTGTTAAATACTAAAGGACAACAGTGTTAAACACTGAAAATAAAACTCTCAAATTAGTGTTAAACACTAGAGGACAACAGTGTTAAACACTGGAAATAAAACTCGCAAATAGTGTTTAAACAATAGAGGAGGAAGGGGTCACGTGGGGACACGTGAGGGCGCCCAAAGGTGGGGCCAGATCTCCTTTACTTTGTCTTGCAAATAAGTGTTAAACACTTTTAATTTCCTGGCCATCATGTGTGGGCACGTGATAGGCACTCATGCACTGATTTGTTAAGGCTTTTATTAGGGGTCACGTGAGGACACGTGAGAGCGTTCAAAGCCAACATTGCCTGTGCTTTTATTTTTTTTATTTTGGAAGTCACGTGGGAGCACATGAGGCATTGCCTCAGAGCTAATTCCTTCTTATTTTGGAGGATTTGTTCCGGGGTCACGTGGGGGCATGTGACCTAGTTTATTCTTTCTTTTCTGACCACTGCGGATTGGGGTCACGTGTCATCACGTGACCAATGTTCTTTACGTGCATGTAGATCTTTCAAGTCTCTTTATTTTAAGAATTAAATTCTCTGTAGGGTTAAACCCTAATTATATTTTTAGAGGAATTAAATTCCTATGCATGTGGAAGAATTAAATTCTTATGTAGGGTTAAACCCTGATTCTGTCTTGGAGGAATTAAATTCCTATGAATTAGGAGAATTGAATTCTCATATAGGGTTAAATCCTAGTTTTATTTGGAGGAATTAAATTCCTATAAATTTGGAGGAATTAAATTCCCTAAACTCAATTCTCCCTCTAAGTTTTGGATCTGCATGGCATAAATGAGAATTAAATTCTCAACTTGTGGGGAGATCTGCTTCTGCAGATCTTCAACCAAAAGAAGAACTAAGTTCTTATTCAGAGGAGTTAAACTCTTAATTTGAGAATTAAATTCTCTTTTTGTTTTATGGAGCTTAGATCTCTTTCCCTTTCTCATCTAGGTTTTTTTTCTGAAGAGATCTTCTTTTTCTCTCTTGAGAATTAAATTGTCCTCTCTTTTTTCTCTCTGTTGTTGTATATTTCCCAAAAAAAAATAGATCCCCCTCTCTTCTCTTCTTGGCTCCTATTTATAGGAGAAAAAAAAGAATCAATTTGTTTTGTCAATTTTTCATTGAAAGATTTTAATTGATTTTGTAACCAATATGATCTTTTAGATCACTCAGTGAATTTTATTCACAATTGGATTTTTAATCCAAAAGATCTTTTATCTGTTATTCCTGGCAAATTTCAGGGAAATCTTTCCTTGTATGAAATCTTTCCATAAATTGGTGAATTTTAATCACCATTGGATTTTTAATCCAACGGTGCTCTATTTTATAGAGCACCATCTTTTTTGTTTGGAAAGATTTAGAGAAATATTTTTCCAGTTAGGGTTTTTGATTCCCTCTTAATAAGAATTTAATTTTATTAATTCATAGATCTTTAGGAACCGATCACATGTTGGCACGTGACCCCATGATTAAGCATTCGACCAGAATTTAATTCTGTTGTTTTAAAGAACTCAGAAATTATCACGTGTCAGCACGTGACCCTTGGTCACGTGTTGGCACATGATTCCCCATTGGGGTTTTTCCTTGTCATTTTATTATACCTTTAATTTTTTTCAGTGAGTTTAAAGGCCCATCACGTGTTGGCACGTGACCCCACTGATTAATTATTTCCAATTATTTATTTTATTCAGTGCCTACAGGCTTTGCCTGTAAATGGTCATGTGTCTGCACGTGATGCCCGGTCACGTGTGGGCACGTGATGCCTCATAACTTTTAATCCCGGATGAATTTTAGGCCCATAATATATCAAATCGAAGGCTTTTTGAGACGCTTTCGATACCATCAGAATTTAGCTGTTTCTCATTCAGGAGTTTGTCAAAATACGGCCCGAAAAATACCGGTTCGCATTTTCTTAAACGTATCGCTACCATTTGATACCTTGGGCTCTTTTGCGCAGAAATTCTTTAGCGGGAACAAATGCCCCCCACTACTTTGCCCACGTAAGTATATACGTAGGTAAAGTAGTGTAGAGTAATTCATAGCATATGACCAGTTTTGGGTTGGTATATAATCTTCAGGATCTTGATCTGAGAAGATAACGAGCGGACACAAGCGTCGTCATTTATCATTGACTCAAATCTCGACTCTTAAGGGATATAGTTCCAAACCCTCAGCTCCATGAGCCGCACCCTTCTGTTTCTTTATGTCTTACTCTGGCATGAAGTAGTTTATATTCTCATGAGTAACTTCTCCATTTCAGTGGCATGTAGCTTTGGCAAGTGTGGCCCATAGATGGTAGATAACAGTTCATCTTGAACTCTTTATAAGGTAGCGATGGCTTAGGAAACAGGGTTAGGATCTGTTGCCTAAGACTTTCCAACTTTATGAGCCGTGAGGGTCTCACAAAGGCTTTTCTCCCTACGAGTCGTGAGAATCTCGTAGGTGTCTTTTCTCCTTAGGAGTCGTGAGGACTCCTAAGTGCGTTTTCTCCTGAGAATCGTAACGATCCCACAAGAGAATTTTCTTTATGCGTAGGGACACTAATTTCCCCACAAGTCGAGACGAATCGAGAGATTCTCGCAAAGACACTGATTTCCTTGTGAGTCGAAACGAATCAAGAGGTTCTCGCCAAGGACGCTGATTTCCCTGAATCGAGGTAAGAAGCGATAGCTTAGGAAACAGGTTCAGATCTGCTGCCTAAGACTTTTCAACTTTATGAGCCGTGAGGGTCTCATAAAGATTTTTTTTCTCCCTACGAGTCGAGAGGATCTCGTAGGTGTATTTTCTCCTTAGGAATCATGAGGATTCCTAAGTTTGTTTTCTCTTGAAAGTCGTAAGGATCTCACAAGAGAATTTTCTTCCTTACAAGTTGAGAGAACTCGTAAGTGATTGATGTGTTGACCTACTTCCGAGTCAAAGCATTGCTTCAACAGGGAGGTCGAGGGTTGACTTTGGTTTGTCTGTGCACCGCTGAGTCATGGAACTGGGAATTTTGCCGCGGCTCCGCTTTGCTGACGTTGCATATTCTTGCAGAGACACTGATTTCTCTGCGGGTCGGCGTGAATCGAGATGTTCTCGTCAAGGACGCTGGTTTCCCTGAATCGAGGTATTTGTCAAGGACACTGATTTCCTAGGAGTTGAGACGAATTGAGATATTCCTGCAAAGACACTGATTTTCTTACGGGTCGACGCGAATCGAGATGCTCTCACCAAGGACGCTGATTTCCCTGAATCGAGGTTTTTGCCAAGGACACTGATTTCCTCGGAGTTGAAACGAATCGAGGTATTCCTGCAAAGACGCTGATTTCTCTGCGGGTTGATGCGAATCGAGATGCTCTCGTTAAGGACACTGATTTCCCTGAATCGAGGTTTTTGCCAAGGACACTGATTTCCTCGGAGTTGAAACGAATCGAGGTATTCCTGCAAAGACGCTGATTTTTCTGCGGGTGGATGCAAATCGAGGTGCTCTCGTCAAGGACGCTGATTTCCTTGAAATGAGGAGGTTGCCAAGGATGCTGATTTCCTCGGAGTTGAGACAAATCGATGTATTCCTGCAAAGACACCGATTTCTCTGCAGGCCGATGCGAATCGAGGTGCTCTCGTCAAGGACACTGATTTCTCTGAATCGAGGTTTTGCCAAGGACACCGATTTCCCTGGGGTTGAGACGAATCGAGGTATTCCTGCAAAGACACTGATTTCTCTGCGGGTCGACGTGAATCGAGGTGCTCTCGTCAAGGACGCTGATTTCCCTGAATCGAGGAGGTTGCCAAGGACACTGATTTCCTTGGGGTTGAAACGAATCGAGGTATTCCTGCAAAGACGCTGATTTCTCTGCGGGTCGATGCGAATCGAGATGCTCTCGTCAAGGATGCTGATTTCCCTAAATCGAGGAGGTTGCCAAGGACACTGATTTCCCTGGGGTTGAGACGAATCGAGTTATTCCTGCAAAGACGTTGATTTCTCTGCGGGTCGATGCGAATTGAGATGCTCTCGTCAAGGAAGCTGATTTCCCTGAATCGAGGAGGTTGCCAAGGACACTGATTTCCCTGGGGGTGAGACGAATCGAGGTATTCCTGCAAAGACGCTGATTTCTCTGCGGGTCGATGCGAATCGAGATGCTCTCGTCAAGGACGCTGATTTCCCTGAACCAAGGTTTTTGCCAAGGACACTGATTTCCTTGGAGTTGAAACGAATCGAGGTATTCCTGCAAAGACGCTGATTTCTCTGCGGGTCGACGCGAATCGAGGTGCTCTCGTCAAGGACGCTGATTTCCCTGAATCGAGGAGGTTGCCAAGGACATTGATTTCCCTGGAGTTGAGACGAATCGATGTATTCCTGCAAAGACACTGATTTCTCTGCGGGTCAACGCGAATCGAGATGCTCTCGTCAAGGACGCTGATTTCCCTGAATCGAGGAGGTTTCCAAGGACACTGATTTCCTCGGAGTTGAAATGAATCGAGGTATTCCAGCAAAGACGCTGATTTCTCTGCGGGTCGACGCGAATCGAGATGCTCTCGTCAAGGACGCTGATTTCCCTGAATCGAGGAGCTTGCCAAGGACACTGATTTCCTCGGAGTTGAAACGAATTGAGGTATTCCTGCAAAGACACTGATTTCTCTGCGGGTCAACGCGAATCGAGATGCTCTCGTCAAGGACGTTGATTTCCCTGAATCGAGGTTTTTGCCAAGGACACTGATTTCCTTGGAGTTGAGACGAATCGAGGTATTCCTGCAAAGATGCTGATTTCTCTGCAGGTTGACGCGAATCGAGGTGCTCTTGTCAAGGATGTTGATTTCCCTGAATCGAGGTTTTTGCCAAGGACACTGATTTCCTCGGAGTTGAGATGAATCGAGGTATTTCTGCAAAGATGCTGATTTCTCTGTAGGTTGACGCGAATCGAGGTGCTCTCGTCAAGGACGCTGATTTTCCTGAATCGAGGTTTTTGTCAAGGACACTGATTTCCTCGGAGTTGAAACGAATCGAGGTATTCTTGCAAAGACACTGATTTCTCTGCGGGTCGACACGAATTGAGGTGCTCTCGTCAAGGACGCTGATTTTCCTGAATCGAGGTTTTTGCTGAGAACACCGATTTCCTCGGAGTTGGTTGACTTATTTCCGAGACGGAGCGTTGATCCGGCAAGGAGGTCATTGGTTGACTCCAGGTTGTCTGTGAACCGTAGAGTCTTGGAACTGGAGACTTTGCCGTGGCTCCAATTGATGGTGTAGCATCTGTGTCTTGCTAGAATGAGGAGGCACACCATTGTTGGTCTTCGGGCCGTAGATGTGGCCATTGAGATTTGGAACTAGGGACTTTGCCATGGCTCCGCTTCGTTGCGACTCTGAGGTCGGTTGTTGACGTCACGTCTACATCTGGTTGAAATGAGGAGAAACGCCGTTGGTGATCTCTAGGCTGTCTGTGAACCGTCGAGATTTGGAACTAGGGGGCTTTGCCATGGTTCCATTGTTTTGACCCTGGGGTCGTTTGTTGGCGTCGCATCTGCATCCTGCTGGAGTAAGGAGAAACGCTGTTGGTGATCTCTAAGCTGTCTGTGAACCGTCGAGATTTGGAACTAGGGGACTTTGCCATGGTTCCGGGGTAGTCTCTAGGCTGTCTGTGAACCGTCGAGATTTGGAACTAGGGGACTTTGCCGTGGCTCCGTTTGTTAGTGTAACATCTGCATCCGATTAGAGGGAGGAAGAATGCCGGTGTTGATCTCTAAGTTGTCGATATTGACGTTGAGACCCTGAAGCTAGGGATCTTCCTTCGCTTCGTTTATTGACATTGTGTCTGCAATATTGCGAAGAATGTCGAGATTGTCTCTAGGTTGTCTATGAATCGTCGAGATTTGGCTTCACTTCGACGAAACCTGGTGGGATGATATGGTTCCCTTCTTGTTTGTGCCCATGGATTGTATACAGAGGTCAATGTGACCTCACCTGCAGAGAAAAAAGCTTCATTCTTTCATTTTTTTAATTCTTTCTGCGATGCTCTATCATTTCAGCTTTTTACATCGCGAAAATCGCGATTGCCCAATCATTTCGGCTATTTTTCGTGGTGCCCAATCATTTCGGCTATTTGTTTTATTTTTACTCGCTGCTTTTTATTGCGAGTTGCCCAATCATTTCGGCTATTTTGTATGCATACATTTTTACATGCTGATTTTGTTGCAAGTTGCCCCATCATTTTGGCTATTTTGTATGCATTTTTGGCTCGCTGATTTTTTATCGCGAGTGTGGAACTTGGAATCTGGTGCCAATCTCAGCATCAGCATCGCTGCGACTGGAATATTGCCAGGAGCGAATCATCATTTGCCATGAAAGGACTTGGAATTTGATACCGATTTAGGCATCAGCATAGCTACAACTGGGATATTGCCAGGAGAGAATCATCATTTGCCTCTGTCGATGTCGAACAAAGGTGGCTTAGCAAACAGGGTTAGGATCCTGTCGACTAAGGCTTTTAACTTCATGAGCCATAAGGGTCTCATAATGGTGTTTCTCCCTACGAGTCATGAGGATCTCGTAGGTGCGTTTTCTCCTTAGGAATCGTGAGGATTCCTAAGTGTGTGTTCTCTTATAAGTCGTAAGGATCTTACAAGAGTGTTTTCTTCTTATAAGTCGAGAGGACTTACAAGGGTCGTTCACCGTGTGAGCATATCCCTAGTCGCTGGTGGAACTCTATTAGGGAAATGTTCATTCGTGCCTGTGGATTGTATACAAGGGTCAATGTTGAACCGCTTGTGGGGCGGCATTGGAGATTGTGATGGCTTAAGAACAGGTTTAGATCCCTATAGCTTAAGGCTTTTGAACCCTGTGAGCCGTGAGGGTCTCAAAGGGGAATTCTCCTTACGAGTCGTGAGGATCTCGTAAGTGTGTTTTCTCCTTAAGAATCGTGGGGATCCCTAAGTGTGTTGCTCCCTTGTGAGTCGTAAGGATCTCACGCAGGTGGTTTCTCCTTACAAGGTCGAGAGGACCTTGCAAGTGTCTTTTAACGAGATTGCGCCATTTCGGGTTTTCACAAAACTCGCCGGTAGCCCTGCTGTTTTTACTCACGGAGCCCTTTCGGGTTTTCATCTGTGCCCATCTTGCTTGTGGACGTACCATTTTTTTTACGAGTCTGTGCCCTTTCGGGTTTTCATAAACATCGCCGGTAGTCCTGCTGTTTTTACTCACGGCGCCCTTTCGGGTTTTTATCCGTGCCCATTTTGCTTATGGACATACCTTTTTTTTACACCACGTCAGCCTGGGGATGCCGCGGTCCGTAGTAGTTTATAGACGTCTCGGTCAGTTGCAAGTTTTAGGACATTGCGGTCCATCGTTAGTTTAGGGACATTTCGGTCTGCAGGTCCGAGATTTTTCGGGCAACGTACGATTACGCAGCTAGATTTTCTCGCAAATCTTCGCATCTTTTGTATCGGAGGTGGATTCCTTGAAGAGAGGGCTGAGGGCGATTTCTTCGTCAGAGTCGCTTCCAAAGGTGATGACTTGCGATCCCTTGGTGTCGACTATGTGACAGTTGCCAGCGGCTCTTTTGCGCTCATCTGTCATACTTTTCTGTTCCCGACGAGCCTTGTGCTTCACTCGTTGAACGTGTTGTCGGTGGGCAATATATCCATGCCACCAGTTTTTAAAGGCTATGCATTCCTCGGTAGGGTGTGCAATCCTCTGATGGTATAAGCAGAAGTTAGGATGTATGTCCGCTTCATCAAGATGTATACTGCCAGGAGAATTTCCTCTGAAAGAGGGCAACTTCATTCTTATTGACAGGGCTCTAGCGAATCGTTTCCTTACTTTAAGCTTGCTTTTGCTGACGATAGGGATGCTTCGATCCGGTTGGGGAGCCTCGACCTTTTCATTCAGTCGTCGGCGTTTGGCTTTTTTGAATATAGTCAGTCCGCGCTTTCGATTGGCTTTGCTTTTCTGACGGGCTTCGTTCAGTAGCAAGTCGATCATCTCGTCAGACGGTTCCACGGGTTTTGGCTTTGATCCTGCCCCCAGCTCTTTTATGCCGTCTTCTATCGCCGCGTGAGCTTTTTCGTTAGTTAACCCGAATGAGAGATCATGTGGCAACTTGCCACATAGTCCTCAAATTCTTCTGACGAGTCATCCCCGTCGTTATTGTCGTTATCTCCGCTCTCAAGGATATTGTTGAGAAATTCTTGAAGTGTGACCGGGGTTCGCGCCTTCTGGTTATATTCCTCCAGCGCGTCATCCGTGCGCCTGTCATCAGGCTTCATGGGATTTTGGGTCTTCTTCTTCTTCTTCTTAGACTTTGACGGCTGGGCCTGAGCGTTTCGATTATCGCTATTAATTCCCGATGTTGGGCGTGGTTTCAGCATCCCATCGATGATCTCCGGCTCTTGCGGGCTTTTCCACCTGATCGCCGGACATGTTTGAAGATCTTTCAGCATTCTTTTAGTTTTTGCCGAAAGAACAACTTCCCATAGAGCTTCCTTTATAAATGAGCACGATGCCCCCGGCATGTCCATCTTTTTCGGAGCATGTGATTGTGGCGGATTTACCTTCCAGTTTTCGGACAGCGCGAACTTGCCCTGTTGATACTGGTCTTCAACCCGTCAGCTGGTCGGGACGAGAGTGGGGGGCTAATGATGATGCTCGATATCGGTGATCTCCCAGATCAGGACACGTGGCAGATGACATGTCCCAGGGCTCACAAGAAAGGACCTACAGTGGCCGACCAGACCACTCATGTGCCCGTCCTACAAGCAAATGCTGGCTTACCTCCGAGCCCCCAGCACAATTGGCCTCCTCGGCCTCACAGCTCGTCTTCGAGCTATCACAGGGCCGAGCCTCCTCGGCCCTCTCAGCTCGCCTCCGGGCTCGAGCAGAACCAAGATACCTCGGCTCTCCCGCTCCTCCGCGAGCTCTCCCGCCGAGGTCATCTTCCTCGATCTCATCGACCGACCAACAGCACCGCTTGCAGGCGTAACCACCATCCCGCGAATCTCGCCATGCGCGAGATCTCCGCCGGCCACATCCCACGTTCCACGCCACCACGACCCCCCATCAACGAGCCTGTCTCGCCATTAATGTGAGATCCCGCTCATCACGCGGGCGTGACGCCGGGAGCGTAACGGCCGGCGTGATTCTCGTGCATGTCTCGCCTGCTGCCACCGCTATATAAACCCCTTCTTCAGACGGTTTAAGTAAGCCATTTTGACTCCACTAAGCCGTTACTCTGTTCGGATCTCTAGTCTAACTTGACCGTTGGAGGGTCCTCCGTGGTACAACCATCTCGGGACTTCCTTGCAGGTAGCTCGGCAGCCACAACCTCAAACCCATTGAGATCCACACGCTTCAGGAGCGACAGCCTCCAGATCCAATCTCAGCCATCCATCGCCGCCATCAGCAGATCGACGGAAGGTAACATCTTGGCGCGATCCATGTCGCGTCGATTAGATTACTAATTTTTCTGTTCAATGAACCGAACAACCCTTTATATATATTATAATATAAAAGCTGCAAGATGCCCTCAGAATCTAGCTCTGTTTGGGCATGTAGCCGGAAAAATTTAATCCAGCCCCCAAGAATTTTACAGAAATTTGTGTTCGGCCCCTCAAACTATGAGGATACAGAGATTAAAAGATTATGTGCAAAAATTAAACAAGCCACTTGGTTTTTAGGGATGCAAGCGGATCGGATACAGATCAGATATGGTATAATCATATCCGTATTTGATAGTTGTTGACGGATACAAATATGGATACAGATAATAAAAACCATTAACTGTATTATAAAAAATTCAGATATGCGGTATCGAAATCTCCGGGCCCTCGTTCGAAACAAGAGAGGACACTCCATTGCGCGATAATGAACCTAGTGAAAATCTCTCGAGGGATAGGGATATAAAACATCTCATAAAAAATTCCATTCATTCATGGTATAAAAGTTCGGATATTAAATCGGATACGATACGGAAGGAATATATGTATCATTATATTCGTATCCAGTTATCGTTACGGATACGAATATGATACAGATAGTGATCGATATGAAAATCAATATCTTAATAAAAATCGGATAGGAACATGGATTAGATTCTGATTATGTCTATCCCTCGTTTTTCATGAAAATTTACATTTGGCCTCTTATAGGTTTTCTAGATTTGGAGGAAATTTTCACTCCGCTCCCTAAATATTATCAAAATGTGCATGGGAGCACCTTGCTACTTTTCCAAAACCCTAACCCAGGCGCCGCCGCCTACTTCGGAGCCGCCACACTCCGACTCGACGGCTTGAGTTCTCTCAACTCCGTCGCCGCCTTTTCCGCCAAATTAATTAATTCTCCCTCCCTCATTACTGCAAATTGATCACCACCACCACCGCATCCCTCACCTCCCTCAGCAGTGCCGACGGTCACGAGATCCTCATCGATCAAACAAACAGGGTCGACGGCGGAAGAGGAGGGAGGAGATTCGGGTGAGAGACGATGAGGAGGCGCAGATCGATGTAATTTGGGGATTTGATGCCGGACTTGAGCGTGAGTTCTCAGATCGATGGCCTCAAGAAGTGATGAAGATCACTAAGCGATCCAAGGTGATTTTGGTGATTTTTTTTTTATGTTTCTCGATTTTCTTGATTTTGAGCGATGTAGAAGTTTGATGCGCAATTAGGATGTTAAGCGCTCTTTAGCTTTAGAATCAGCGCTGAATTCTACGATCCTTTCAAGGGAAATCTGATGCGGTTTGCATCATTAGTGGAGCTTCGGCACAGTGATGGTAGTCGTTTGCGGCCAAATAAGAAAAACTTGACATTGATGAATCAAACTAACAAAGAAAGATAAGCAGGAAATTGATTAAGGAATAGGAAGTTGAACTCTGAGTAAACTAAACTAAAATCGGGGGAGGACCTTTGGTAAAAAAAAGAAAAATTGGGGTAGGACAATTTGCAGAAAAGTCCTTTAATTACCTACAATTATGTATAGGTCTTGTATCAAAATTTTGGTGAATTTATATTTTGTTTTCGAATTTGTTGATTTTGAGCTATGTTATGTTTAGATCAGAGCAATTTGGTGGGAATTAGGTCTTAATCTCTTAAGCTTTACATTGAGTGTTCGATTCTTAAATTCAGTTGCATGCTCAATCCAGGAAAAGACCCAATTTTTTTGTGTGGTTTTTAATTGGAAAAGAGTGTCTGCTATTATGATCTAATAGTATGGGTGCTATGCTATTAGATCATCTTGGCTGCACATCCTAGATGCAAAGCACGTAGGATACACCAATACACAAGGCCTCCCTGTTTTACACTAATCTCGACCGTTGACTTTAATTTTGGATGAATCCGGACCGTTGAATCTAATAGCATGAGTGTTATTATGCTTGTAATAGCAGCCACTCCGGATCCGTTTTTATTGGATTTTAGATCTAGCAAGAGCTTTTAATGGAAAAGAAGAAAAAATTTCTAATCCTTTTGCCTGAAATGAATTTAAATTCCATGTAAATGAAACGTTAGAATCAAACCATATTCATTCTGAATCTATAACAAAGGCTCAAGCAAGAAAGGTAAGAAATAAAACCATGTGCTTTCACAGTTTTGGGTTGTAGGTATCGTTCTATAGATGCAATTTTTGTTTGCTAAAAAATCTTGGGATAAGCCAAAAAAAAACATTTGTTTATACTAAGCCTACGATCTTTTTAATTTGAACAGAGATTGGTTCAAGATCAATCATCAATGAGAAGGCACCCATGAAGAACAAGTACTTGAGGAGTGTTTTTTATCCCAAATATTTGATTGGAACAGCGTGTTTTCAAAGGAGATGAAGAACCGGTACTGATTTAACCTTCACACATTTCTTTTTTCTTTTTAAATTTGCGGTTAAAAATGAGAAAATTTCTGAGCTTCATTTTTTTTTCTGCAGTGAAGTGAAAGAATCGAAGATATTTCATTGGATGAGAAGGTGCCCAGGTCCAATATATTCTACTGTTTTTGGTGAGTGCCTGAGAATAATTTGGTCCAGCTTCAAAGTTTTGTGAAGATACTTTCTATTATTGCATGGCAAGTTATTGAATAGGAATTTATTAATTTTTTCTGTAATTACTTTCCATCTTTTCAGATGTTTTGGCATGGTAGCATGGCGAAACATGTTATCGAAGCATTCTAGATCCAGCGACTAAAGCATGCAAGTAAACAAGGTAAGAAACTAAGGATAAGAGATTATGCATTCTTCTTAATTGTTGTCACATCGTGAAGTGTCGAATTGGATCCCCTCCTGCGGATCATATCCTTAGTCAATGAGACCCCAACGTGAAAGATCTCCCACATCCTAGCAGAAAGCACGTAACCACGACAATAGGCCTCAACTGCCCTTCGGCCAAACTGGAGGTCAGGACGAGGAGACTCGAGGGTACCATAGGGCAATAACATCTCGTCCACTTTTGCTTGTATTCATCCCAAACTCGGGTCACAGCCTAACCCCGGTCAATTAGCTCATCACATAGCTGGGACAACTCATCACAACGGGCCTGCTGTTCACTTATGCAAGCAAATAGGCCTGCGATCTATTTCAAACCACACATACTATAAAAGGAGGGACGCAAACAAACAAAGATACAAGATAAACAAGGAACACTGCCCAAAAAACGCCCATCATAGATAACCATATAAGTCAAATAAAACGCAAAATCATAACAGAAATGTGCAAAAGACCCTACACAATTACAAGACAAATCAACAGAGGTAAAGGAAGAATTTATCTGGCAACCTTGGAATCTGAGGCCTTACCTTTGGACCCCGAGTCGTCTTTCTGGGACACAATTCCCTTATCCTCCCTACCGGGACGGCCAAAGAAGAAACCCCAGCATCATCCGGAGAGAGGGCCGGAACCAAGTTCCCATATGCAACGGGGCCGGAAGGGTCTCGGTAGGGGCAACATCCCTAGCTTTCTTATCCTCATCATAGACCACCTCAGGTGTCAAACTGACCAATTCAGAAGAGCACTCAAGAGCTCACCGGACCACCAACCGGAGCGCAGCTATCTCACCACCATGAAAAACCTCGATGAAATCCGCCACATACTCGCCGGAGGATTTATACTCCACTAATTAATCTACGGGCGCGCCGGAGCTCAAGGAGGCCTGCTCCAGCTTATGCTCGGCCTCAGCAAGCATCCAACCGAGTGAGGCTGCATTCTTCTTATAACTTTCCTCGTCAGCCTTGGCGGCATCCTGCCCGGCTTTCACCTGCCCCACTTCCATATCGAGCTTCCTCCTGCACTCGAAAAGCTCGACCATCTTCTCTTTCCATTCTTCCTTTTCCTATGCCAGTGCCCCATCGCTAGCCTGGTCTCTACGCTCAAGATCGGACGCCAGGAGAAAGGCCTGAACGTTTCAGGCTATGTTAGTAAAACTCAAAGGGAAGAAAATCTCACACCAAAAGTAAATAATAGGACTCTCTCACCTCGACTAAGCTGGTGACCATCTCCCAAAAAGCCTCTGCATAGGAAAGCGCAGCAGGCAAGGAAGAGGAAGCAAAAATCAGAAGAGAAGGCAATACTTCTGCAGCTCGAACAAAACCATCGTTGGTAAGGACAGAGAGTTGACCCTTTTTGTTCGGCTCAAGAAGCCTCTCGTACATACGGCGCTTAGCACTCTTGGAAGGGTCTCCAGAGATCGGAGGCTTGGAACCACCTGATGTCAAGGCTTTGTTCCCAAAGATCTTGTTCATATCGAATTGATTTGAAAAGGGAAGAAATAAAATAACGCCAGATAAAATCGCAACCGCTCATCTGAACACTCCGCTAAATGGCTAGACCGAAGGATGCCTCCTATACAAACTACTGGACTCAAACAGCTCTATTCTTGCTCCCCGAGCTGGGGGGATGGACAACAATCTTTCCAACGGAGTCAGGGGCGGAGGAAGTTTTTCTTTTTTGAGACTTGCCAACCCTGGAAGAGGAAGAGACCTTCTTTACCTTACCTAGCAGCCTCTTACCATCTTGGCAAGAGGTCAAAATTTGGGAGGGCAGGCTCTTCGAGGATAGAACAGGAGCGTGCAAAATGGACTCCACACTAGAAGCTTTAGAAGGATTGGGATCAGGAATACGGTCGGTGGTCGGAAGAGCCTCCCCCGTTGGATCCACAGATTGGGTCAAGACAGTTGAAGTGGGTGCGTGCAACATCAACATGGTAAAGTGGCTGCATATGCATCAAGACAGTTGAAGACCCATGAACGCAACTAACCTACCTACAATCTCGAGCTAGGAGCAGTAATCTTCGCTCTTAAGAACCAGAGACACTATCTACTGGGGGAGCGAGTGGAGATATTTACTGATCACAAGAATTTGAAGTACATCTTCACCCAGAAAGAGCTTAACATGAGGCAGAGGAGGTGGCTGGAGTTGATCGCAGACTTCGACATTAATATGCAATATCATCCGGGAAAGGTGAATGTAGTCCCCGGCGCCCTAAGTCGTCAACCAATGGTTTTGAGTCCCACTACTCATTGGAGGAATCGACAAGATCTCAATGAGTTAGAGATGGAGATGAGCATGCCAGGGGTGCTCGCGTCACTTATGAACCTACTGATTCGGTATGCATTAGTTGATTGGATCAAAGAAGCCTAGGTTAGCGATGCCAGGTTGCGAAGGATCCGAGAACAAGTAGAAGCAGGCTTACGGATGGATTTCGTAGTACACGAGGATGTATTTATGAGATATAGAAGCGAAATTTATGAGCCTATGGGCGAGAGGAACCTTAACCCCCCGGGGGGATGGTAGACTTTTTCTTCGCCATGGAGGGCAACGAAGTCCTTGGTTAGAAGCAAGGGGGAAAGACATACCTCAAGGAGCACCAATCTCCCACGGCGAACATCTATGTGCACGAAGCCGACCTAGGGATAGAAAGAAAGATATAGAAAAGGAAAATGAAATAGGGTTAGTTTGAGATACGCGGATGGGGAGTACGCAGCCGAACAACCGCTGGGGCTTCCAGCAGTGATAGCTAAACTAACTAGATGGGCCGCCTAAAACCTGGAGCAACCATTTATCGGAAATCAACGTCGGATCCCGGCTATCTGAAAAAGGGGCATCCTGAAGCGGAGGATCAGGAAATGCAAGAAGGGGCGAACCAAGCGCTTGCGCGAAGAAGCGAATCAATCAGAATGGAGACAAGGAAAGGAGAAGTGAAAGAGTGGGAGCGCATCGCACTGCCGCATAAACAATTGATCTGTGGATGAGCAACCTTTCTCTAGAAAGGAATAGTGAAAAGCCATGTAACTTGGAACAGAACAGTCAGCTTACTTACTTTTAGTAAGACCACTTAACTTTGGTAAGCTAAATGAGATTATATAGGCATGGTTGCAACCAAAACAAGAGCTAGCTTCGTCATGTTCTTCCCCTGAACATATATATAGAAGAAGCCACCTTTCCTCCAGTCGCCTCTGTACCAGTAGTGGAGTGGCTTGCAACTTGAAATCTGATAAGGAAGATTGAGCAAGTCAAGGGAGAAAGAAGTTGTCCCCTCTTCTCTGGTAACCCGTCGCCGGTCATATAGAGCGCTCTGCTCGCCACCGCATATGTAGAAAAAGAGGGAAGGAAGAACAACCGCTTGACTTTGGCACATGAGGTGGCGGGTTTGGCTAGGTAACATAATGGAAATGTATCGGACTGCAAATCCTGGAATGACGGTTCGACCCCGTCCTTGGCCTCGGGGAGTGGCGAGCAGCACAGAACTTTTCTCAGTAAAATGGCGGTTCTTTTGTTAGAAAGATACATCAAAAATTATTGAACTTCAAAAGAAATGCAAGATTCGAAGGAGCTTCAAAACTCCCTTATCTCTTTAGCTAGCGTACTTGAGTAGTGACCCTTCCGGGGGTCCCGGGTTGCTTTGGCGCGCTGGCTAGCGGGGAAGAAGTCCCTTAAGAAGGCGGCCAATAGCAAAGATCAGACATTTCATAAGTCCCATTCCCAGGAGAAGGAACACACATCAGTCGGAACTAGATCGCCCAACGTCAAGTGAGTCTTGGCGACAAATGCATTAGATGGGTGAAGACAATGCAGAGTAGTACCGTCCACAGTTCAGAAGACTACGAGATCCACTAAAAATAAGTCGAGTATATACTATCTATTATACTCGTAAAAATCTTATGTCTTTCACATATGAGTGAGAAAGAGCTTCTCTCAGAGCAAACAATTTCATGGGAGGGGCCGCTATCAATCTTTCCGTTTTTATCTGGATAGCCAGGTGTCGATAGCATTAGTATGTGGTCTGCGTATAACGCGTCTACGCTGGAATTGTAGCGCCGAGATGGTCTCCGTCTTCTCCGCGCCCGTGTTCACCGCTGGTCAATTTCATTTATTTACCAGCAAGAAACCTTAGAAACTTGCGCTAGCGCTCAATTGGTTTTCATAACGCGTGCTATATTTCAAAGCCTTGCATATAATAAGTTTTCTTGCTGGGAGTAGGAGTATAAAACTCTGTTGAAGCCTGTCCTGGAAAGGAAAAAGCTCCCACGGAGTCAAAATATAATAAAGGAAAGCTTCAGTAAGAATGACGAGCATAAAGGCAGTGATGACGAATGGAAGGACTTGTGCCGGAGCTTGTGCCACAGGCAATTGAAGTCCAGTCCACCTGAAGGTGCAGAGGGATCTAGATAAACGTTCACTGGGGATCCTTACACTCCGAATTGGTAGTCCAACGCTTAGATCTTGTAAAGTTCTTTCATGCAGTTCCTTCTTCGCCCGCCCCTCAGTTCACCTTTGAAATAGAGATAGCCGGTTGGCTTTGTCAACAGGATAGGATGCCGCGACAAAAAATCCTGTTGGACTCTCTCGGAGAGCAACTACAAAGCAAATGGGGCTGATTAGAGAAGGAAGGACTTTTTTATCCTTCACCACTGGTATACCTCTTCGTTCTTGGTTAGCGGTCATGTTTTCCTTGCGCGCTCCTATGACCCTTCTTCTCGCAGAAATAACATATATATAAGATAAGGGTCTGGCAGTCCCAGATCTGAAGTCACATCTATTGCATGGGCGACCTTCCCAACAAGGCAAAGGCGACATCAAGCGCAGACAGAAAAACACCCCCTACTACACATGAAGCGGCAGTCCGGAATGATTGTTTTTCACCGTCTTTTTCGGTATTGGTTATAATGCCGATACTGGCTACTCCACCTTTTTGTTCTGCTGATGGACCACCCCCTTTTATTCACCCAGGTTGAGGGCCAACCTATACTTCACAACTAGCCTTAGTCGGATGATTCTTCTCTGGTAGAGGGATTTGACTTCCTGATGGAATGAAACCTTTTTTGAAGCTTTGCCCCCGTTTTCATGGGTATTCTCTTTCTAGCTTCGGCTTCTGTTTTAGAGCTAGGTCTTCGAGTTCCTCCAGCAAGTACTCACTCCCTCTCCCTTTCTAAAAAAAAGAAGGATGTTCCATTTCTTCGTATGACACGAGGTGCATTGCGTTTGCAAAGTCTCGACCTTTGTCATTCAGAGCTGAAGCTAAAAGAGGGTATGATTCTCTCTTTCATGACAAAGTGCTTTGCGTAAAGAACTGACTTGCCATTTGCTCTATAGTTAAAGTCAATGGCACTTGTTTTTGGGATGACATTTTGGTTGGTTTGTATCCCAATCCATACATTGTCAGTCCCGGTTTTCTCGATAGGAGTCTTTCTTTCTTGACCATTTTGACCAAGGCCGGAATATAGTTGTCTAGTTGTGCCATGATCTCCCATGCATGTCGACAAACTTCAAATATAGCAACAAGGACTGTTGTTAAACACGGTTGTTGTAAGCTGGATAGGCTCGGAGCGCCCAGTTACAACATGTTTGTTGAGATTCATCAACCAAGGGAATTCGACGCCCAACACGGATATTACGGGTTCCTTCCCAGGCCGTCTCTTGATCTCCTTGAGGATGCCTCCTTTTCTAGTGACGGAAGGTAGCTTACTTCATCCTCTTCAGTAGAGAGTCCGGCTTCGCTATCTGCTTGGATAGTGACGATGCTCCCTTTGGTTGGGAGGGAATTCTCAGCATTGGCGATATATGGAGGATATGGCTCCAGCTTGGTGAAGCCATGAAAGAAGAATGAGAACAAGCCCAAACAAAAGCAAGTTGAAGGTTGCCTTGATGTCTAAGACATTCCATTTTGTCTTTATACTAAATACTAAGCGGCCCTAGTTGAAGATCAAGGCGCCGAAGTATCTAAGCCCTGGTACGTTGATCGAATCTTCTTTCGCATTCAGAAGAGAGGCCCGAGAGAGTGGTTCAGGTGACTACCGGAGTCATTGATGAAGCAGGTCAGATGGGCTTAGTAGGGCTCGAACCTACAATATCACCGTTATGAGCGGTACGTTTCAACCAATTAAACTATAAGCCTCAATTACTTACTGTCTCTACATGCAATTCCTTCGGAAGAGCGGACAGAAAGAAGAGGCCCTTGCTCTATCTGCTTCTTCTGAATCCCGGGAGGGCCCTTGATCTTTGGCAAGCCCTTCGTATGCAAGCCATACTAAAGAAGCTAAGTGACTTTCGTCACCCAAGTAGTGAGTTTGAGAGTGACCGGTAGGGCAACTACTTGTACTTCTAGGCGTTGGCGACCTATAGTCTTATTACGTAAGACGGCTTCACTCGATTCAGTTCAGTATTTCAATAGAACAAACAAGCCCACTAATAGCTTAGATAGTGACCCTTCCACTTTAGTGTAGTTGACCCTACCTATTGACTCAAGTCAAGACGATGGAATCCCTTAGCTCCGTAGCGAGCGTAAGCCTCACTTCGCTCGCCTCTTACTCAAGGCTCATAGGAACAGGGAACCCTTACGTAGTGGGATGTATGCTTCAGTTGTTTTGGTACTTTTTCACTACGTCTTATTCTTTTTTTAGTAACCGGTTGTTCACCGGCAGGTCAGTAGTTTAGATAGAAGGCGAACAAATGAAAGTTCTCCGCGGGCGCTAGCGCTATGTTGTTCGCTTTTGTCAACTGAAGTCGCGCGTAGCGCCAAGCAGATAGAGCGCGGAGCCCCGTTTGAGTCGTGAGCAGAGCCGTTTTGTTGAACTACTCAAAGAAAAAGAGTACCAAAGGCGAACGACATTCTGTTGTAGTACAGCTACGTTTGTCTAGTGACAAAGCGGTAGGTTACATTGGAATCGACAGTAGTGACGAAAAGGGGAAATAGCTCAGTTGGTTAGAGTGCTGGTCTGTCACGCCAGAAGTCGTGGGTTCGAACCCCGTTTTCCCCGCCCGATCCTCCTAAGCCTGCCTAACCCATTTTGTCTTCACTGGAAGCTACTGATCCCGATGTAGCATTCAATACAATTCTTCTTTCTTCGGTCTCTCTCCACCCCCTTCGTTTGTTGTGGGTCGCGTCTCACCGCAGGCACTTAATGAATGAGTGGGATGGATGGTAAATCATTTGCATGCAGTCTTTTTTGGCAGGACCCAGACACGGGGGTTCGGGAAGTTGCGCATGCCAGCATTCACTGGTGGAAGGACTGGCAGCAGCGAGAGCATCATAGTTGACATGGTCGGAGCTTTTGAAACTTACCCAATATCCGTCTCTACTCTTTCTGTAATTGACTCCCTCTCACTCCTGACTCCGCTTCTCCCTTCGATGCGGGTAGATTAATTCCAAGACCAACCCCATTGATTCCATTGGTGAAAAAATAGCGGATGCGAACTCGGTAATGCTACTGAAACCACTGGTCTTGCTTGTACATCTTCTGTTGCTGAAAAAGAAAGACGTGTTGGGCCGGTGAAATCTTGCCGGCACGTCAAGCTTGCTAATACGGCCCGGCTGCCCGTTTGATCGATTGACCGACTTAACATACGCGTTTTCTAGATGGATAAGCTCTCCTTTTGTGCGCATCGATCGACCAACGTAGGGATTTGCATTTGCATGGGGCCTTGCGCGTCGCGTCGGAGATTGTCTACAGCTTTTTTCTTATGTATTATCCCAGCAAGAAAACGGATTATATGCAAGGCGCCTACCGCTATACGCTAGCGCTGCTCATCCCTTGCTTGGTCTATTTTGATCTCTGAATGAAATGACTGTTGTGGATGAAGGCACTCAAGCACAGATGATCTCAGCAGTAGATTCTTCATCCCAAAAAATGGATTCCAACCTCTCCCTATCGGAGGAGCTTCATCATTCCATCCAGCCTCTCCTGACTCTCTCTTGCTTCAACACATTCAAGTTGAATCTTGAACGTCTCAAGATAGGTTCTGCACGAACACTCGAAGTTCTGGTTTCCATTAGCACAAGGAGGGTCGTGGGCAGCAATCACCTCAGGCAAATTGCGCCGAAACTCCTTGTTTGCAGCACCTCTACAATACCACACAAAGATCTTCATTGGCATAGGAATAATGGGTTTATAAAGCCATGGGCTGGACATAATCATCGGTAAATTGCCTGGGGTTAGTCTCCAGTGTATCAATTCGGCAATCATCTCCGCTAGATTTTTAGGTATTCACACTGTCACCCCCAGCTCTATTATTGTCTCCGGCTTTGGACCCAATGTCATGAAATTGATCCATATCTCGTCTACTCTGTGGTCGTGAAGAACCAAGTGTGGTCTCTCGCTCGGATTCTCCATGAGTAGGTTCACCTCTTGATCGTCCACCAGGCGGTGGATTAGGGGAAAGGGGGAGGTCCTTAGGTGGTGGAGATAGGTAGGAGATAGGATGGAGGTGGAGGGACGATCCATTTACCTCTGAGATTGAAGGGGGCTCTGGTGGATTTTTCCAATCCGGTGAATGAAAAAATGAGTGGTGGAAGAATTTTTTGAAACTTGCTTGATTGTGGTTAAGATTTGAAGCGGGGGTTTGGGCCAGCATCCCCGGGAAAAAGGGGCGCCTTTCGGACCCTCCTTCACCCGAAACATACTGATTGCCAAATTTTCTGCCTTAATCTCCTCGGTCCGTCCATTTTCCTCTTCCTCTGGATTACCCGTTTTTCTTGGACAAATTCCCATCCCGTGCCCAACAATTCCACACTAAAAACAGATAAGGATAAGGTGTAGATCCGAATATTCAAACTTGGAGATGGGTATTCATGTTGACATAGGGAGTCAATGACTTCTTTAGATAGATCTATTTCAACACATACTCTAGCATATTTGCCTCCTAAAGTTTCACAGGTCTACTTGTCGGCCTTTACAGCTTTACCCAGTTTGTTACCAATCTTAAAAAAGCATGTACTCTTTGTAAGAAATATGAAATGGAGATCCCTGGTAGGGTTGGTGTGGCCAGACAAGAGTCGACGCGAGATCAGGAAGAGTTACTGAAGGAGGCACATAGTTCTCCGTACTCAGTTCATCCGGGGGGACGAAGATGTACAAAGATCTCAGACGGAACTACTGGTGGTACGGTATGAAGAGAGAGTGTCTAAGAGCGTATCCAAGTGCCTAGTATTCCAACAGGTAAAACCTGAACATCACAGGACTGCAGTGTTACTTCAGCCATTGTCAATACCAGAATGGAAGTGGCAAAATATCACAATTGATTTTGTGACTGTACTTCCTCGCAGCACGAACGACAACGATGCAGTATGGGTGATAGTGGACAGACTCACCAATTCCGCTCATTTCATTCCATTCTGCATCAGACAGTCGACCGACATCCTAGCAAAGAGGTGTATGGAGGAGATTGTCAAGTTGCACGGAGTACTGGTAAGCATTGTGTTCGACCGAGACACTATATTCCAGTCTTAGTTCTTGCAAAGTCTGCAGGAGAGCCTTGGCACTAATCTAAGCTTCAGTAAGGCCTACCATCCTAAGAATGATGGCCAATCCGAGAAGGTTATCCAGATTCTTGAAGACATGCTGCGGGGTTGTATGTTGGACTTCAAAGGATCTTGAGAAGATCACCTACACCTCGCGGAGTTCGCTTATAACAACAGTTACCCGGCTAGCATTGGTATGGCACCGTTCGCATCCTTTTATGGCAAAAAGTGCCGAGTTGGGATGACGTCAGTGATCGAGAACTGTTGGGGTCAGAGATGATTGTGGAAACTGTCGAAGTTGTGAGAACTATCAGAGTGCAGCTGCGAGTAGTGCAAGATCGGCAGAAAACACTGGGTAGATACAAGGAGAAGTCACCTGGAATGCTAATCGGGTGATCACGTGTTTTTTAAGATTTCCCCGAACCGAGGAGTTATATGTTTCAGGAAGCATGGAAAGTGTTGGATATAAGTGCCCTCAAGGCAATTATCGTAATTGTAGGAATGCAATTACTGAATTCATGAGGACCTATACAGAGAACAGTCTTACTCGAAATAATAGTATGATTTCTGGTTTGTCTTTATTTATCATGTGCATACATTTTACTCATTATAACGTATCTCTAATGCATGATGATAAAACCCATAGGATCTTTACTTGACTTCTAGGATTATGATAGGGATCATGCTAGTGGGGCGTGGCTCGTAGGAGTATCGAGACTGGGCATCAGTACTCCAGTTTAGACTAGTGTATACGTTTTATGACCCTGTACGAAGCGATGGCTGATCCCATAGCTATTGGTGTTTGACATCGATAATTGTATATATATGCTCATTGGATGAGTTACACTGGATAGACTCGCCAAGAACTCCTAGATGGTATTATACCAATCGTTAGATCGCAGTTTTTTGGTAACATGAGTATATGGTAGTCCCTAGACCCGAGATCGCCATAATGTCTGTTCCTACTGTACTTAGATTACTACACCACCACAGCTTTAAAGAGCCGTGCAAACAGATTTTAGTTGGATACAGTCCCGAAGCATATGGAGGAAGTGAGCAGTCGAGGGAATTCGTTTCTCCCGGTATAGCGAGTTGATTTCGCATTGTGCACAGCTGGGTATGACCATAAGTCCTTGGCCAAGACAGACGAGATTTACTGATAAGTGTTATCAGTAGTTTCTCAGATGGTCATGACTGGACGTCGGCATGAATTATCGAGTTATTAGGAGTCTGACAGTTTCCACATCCCAGACCCGGTATGCGACAGTCTTAGACGTAGAGACTAGACATACGGTGGGTGTTACTGATAGGCTCTAGCAAGTACGGATGAGCTTACTTGTCGATCGGCTTTTCGTTCAATACCTGGATAGTCGTTACGCACAGCTAATGCCGCTGACGTGCTTGTAAGTTAACCGTGTGGGGGATGATCTGAAGGTGTTTCGGATCAATTGGATATGATCCTAATCTACTGCCAGTGTATTATTGAGTCTTTAGAGTCTCAATCCGATGGTTTTTCCGTGCTAGCAAAATGATATAGTGCACGTACGGTGATGCGTGCGGGGTTCAATTAAACACGTGCATGTGATACTACATGTATTAATCGGACGGATAATACTAGTTGGTGTATGATTGAACCGGGTCATTAAATTAAGCGTTGATTTAACGATATTACTTATATATGATGATGCATATATAAATTAGCATTATTGTTATATTCTTTTACTCTCTTTATTAATATGTCATGTACATATTAATTAAATGTATAGTAGTTAATACATTTACCTTATATTTATATATGTATATATATAAATATGACTCATATTATCTTTTCTCTTTATGATTGTTACAAGCATGAGGTGGAAGCTAATTACATTACTTTCATGCATATGGCACCTAGATAAGTGAGAAAAAGATAATGATATAAGAGAATAACATTATGTTTTTTCTCTCTTCCAAGACATAGAGTGAAGCGGAGAAGGTGGAAAGAGAGGAAAAGAGTTAGCATATTTTCTATATCTTCTTTCATCTTCCACATTTAGCAAATTGGTATGAAAGTTACTTCAATTTGATTGAAGTTGAAGCTAAAATCGACGGCCTTCGCGTGAATCATCTTCGACGGAGCCAATCGGAGATCAAGGATGATCCGAAGCATCTCGGAGCTTTGCCGGAGTACGGGATTCAACCTTTGGAGCAAATGAAGATGTTTCAAAGATTGTATATTTTTAACTCTAGCTCCTTTTTGTTTGCAAGCTAGTAGTGTTCATGGTTAATTTTAGGGTTAGGATGCTTGTGCTCACTTGGATTTTTAGTTTTTTTTTTAATTTCCGCTGCGTTTTCAAAACCTGTCCAGCGAGCATGAGTAGCCTTACAGTGGTATCAGAGCCCGCCATTGACCCTAGCTTGCATTGTTACGAACTTATGGTGTCGGAAGACGAAACTTGCCAATTTCCAATTCCAATATTTTAGACTCTATACATTTTTTAAAACTTCACTCATTTTTTTTAAAGTATTGCAGAGTGATGATTTCTTCTTTTAAATGATGTGTTCCAAACCCGGGCCCACAAAACTTCCACTTGACCGCCAACAACGGCTGATTAGCGGCCACTGTGTTGATTTGTGATCCCAGATTTAGACAGTGGCTTAAACTTTTGGAATTTGGATTTTTAGTATTTTTTGTTTTTTCCCCAGATTTGAGATTTGATCTCATTTGGTATTTGGGATGAACGGGAAGTTTTGTGATCGAAACTGTAGCGTCGTTTTTTCGCATTTAGTTATCTGTGATATTGTCTACCTGCTATATTTTATTTAGATGACGTTTCACAGTGGTTATTTGCGATGATTATAGAGTTATCTGTTATTGTGCTTGGAACGGTTCGGATTGTCGCGAAATGAATAGCCCCGTGCGGAATTGTGTGATGTGATGCATTTCATTTCATTCATGTTGCAAACAAATATATATTCTTTTATTTGGGACGAGCGGTCGACATGTGGCCGTCGTTTCTGCTTTTTGTATTATTATTTGCCGGAACTTGATCAGGTTGCGATCGATGTTACCATTGTATTAATAAAGGTTTTAAGATTACCCCACGGAGAAGCGTACTGGCAATCGAGTTCTAGATTGCAGCGGGTGCCCATCTCAAGAAGTTGAGACCGGGTCACTCGATTCTAGAATTGGCGGGTTGCTTGCCGCGCTTGTAGGGGTTAGGATAGACCTGTAGAGGAGTGCTCAAGTCATCAGTTTCGAGAAAGTGCTGGGTGGCCCCATCATGGTGATGGTGCCGTGTTGCCTCATTTCTCGGATTGGCGGATGACTTGTCGCACTCGTAGGGGTCTGCTTTTGGTTATGCACAGGCTATTCATGCGACCGAGGAATGTCGCGCGTCGTTTTTGGCTCGAACGAAGGGATTCTTAGGTAATCCGACCATTCCAACTTTGTGATGTTTTCTCGCATGCTGTAATATGATTATTTGCGTGTGATGATATATTTATATATGTGATATATAGTATATTAATAAATGCTATATACGTTTTGCATCCGCGCTAGCCTTATCCCGTCTTGCCATAAGTTAAGTAACCTTACGATGAAGACCCGGGGCCCCTTGGCGAATGCGGATGGCGTATATGTGCATTCTATTTTCTTTTTCACACATTTTCTGTAATGATTGTGTGAGAAAGAAATTGCTGGATAATGTGATTATCTAAATGATGAGATTGCGTTGATAGGATTAATGCAAGTAAAAATACACCTATACATTGTAGGAACCACTTTTTATAAAAAGGGAAATTTTATTCGATTCTTTTGTTTTGCATCGAGGCATTCGGTTAGGAATGTCCTGTACCTCATTCGATGAGAAAAGAGCTTTGATCTCATCACTGGGATTTCGCTCTTGAGCAAAAGTTTGTGTCACTAAAATTGTTTTTGTAGCCGTATTCTTTTGCTTTACATCGTGGTATTCGATTAGGAATACTCTGCACCTCATTTGATGAAGAAAGAGTCTAGATCCCTTCACAGGGAGTTCACTCTTAAGCAAAAGTCTACGTGACTATAAATTTTCAAAACCGCCCGGTTCCTACGATGATATCTAGTTTATTATGTTGATTATTTTCTTTAAAACTAGCTGTAGCCCTGTGTCATTTCAAGGAATAAAGTACTTAGTATTCGTGTTACGTTTATTGACTGTGTCAAGGCGTAGTGTACGATAGCTAGGTGATGTCTTCCTACTAGCATATTAATGCGATATGTTAGGACAGTCGTGTAACCTTATTGACCGTGTCAAGCGTTATGTGGATGGGTCTAAATTAATCACGAAATGACAAGTTGAACTTGACTAGTAGTTTATGATCTGTTGATTATGTCAAGGTCATAAGCCGCTAGGGGTAAAAACTAATATCCGGAGTTTCGAGTATTGAAACTTGCAATGAGATTGCATAGCTTCTATGGAGTGGGGTAACATGTTGACTGTGTCAAGATTACCACGCCATGATAGTCTGGCCCCGATTCCTACTGTGAGTAATAGTTACTCCCGAGATATTTCTATATGAAATCCCGACTAGTTCTCCTTTTAGTGTTTGATGGAGGATTCGACGGAACAGTGAGAGTCATCCTGATTAGATAAATATACCAATCTAATCAAGGTTAGAGTGCATGCTAAGTGTTTCTTTTTTCTCTCTGGCAGCGACCCTGGACTGACCTTAAACTAAGACTCGTTAACCACATTGATCGACCTTTTTACAAACTTATAGTTTTGAAATGTCTGGATTGCTCTAATCTATGACATAGTCGCATATGTCCTTACCTATCCTACTTCCCCTTCTACTGACTCCAGAATCCTTTGTATTCGATACAGAGATCCATATTGTTTGGAAGACCATCGTATAGTAAGACACGAACTCGATAAAATTGTTTCAGTCCATGAATGGCCACTGGTTCTGGATCAGATGAATTGTTCATTTGTCTCTCCCTCCTATCTTGTCTTAAGTTCGAGAGCTCTTTGTATATAAAGAGTGTACCGATTACGCTTATTGGATAGTTTTCTTCCAATCCCGAAGCTGATGTTAAAGAAATGGAATGAAGAAAACCAACTAATATAAGTTCGGTATAAAGGAAGGTAAGATGGGGAGACATAAAAAAGGGTTGAAGTATGAGGAAAGAAAATTGCAACTAGTATCATAAGTCTGGGCAATGAATAAAGCAATACTATGAATACCCAACTAACCTCGCAGAAATATTTTGATATTTCGGATATCCCGTGTGTCTATATTTTTTAAAAACCAATTCTTAATAAACTCTAACTCCTGGATATATAGATACCGGATTAGAATCCACATCTGTAGGACGTTACAGATGCTGAGAAGGAGTATAGAATTGAGATTGGTTGATTTTATCCTCAATGTCGGTTTTCGGAGCAATTGTTGCTATTGAGGAAAATTATTAGGTTTTGCCTAAACGGGAAACTTTTGGTTTCTTTTAACAATAAGAATGTTTTCAATTAATGGCACATGGGAATTGTGTTAGTGAACTCAAGGCACTTATACATATTGATGTCCGATATCTATATAGACATGGGATTGGTACCATGTATTCCGTATTGAGAATATGATTCTCTCAGATTGCTCATCCACGGGTGCGCTCCATGATGAGTAATGCTGAATCGTCTTTTTCAATTTTGGGGATGCACTAGAAATAGATGCATATCAATTGATATTGGTTTTGCTTAAACAAGTATCTCTTTTCTAAATGTGATATAGAATAGTGTTCATCTTAAGCTTTGTTAAGATGTTAGGTTATCCGGTTTGTGCTTAAAGTCATAATCCAGACAAACTCAAGACATGCTTCGGTAATAGCGGTTTGTGGGTTATCCCAAAATTATGCAAGGAATAGCTTCTACCATTTTCAAGATCAGAAGTGTTTTGTTATTGACTCGCCACCTCCCTTGGTAAAGGAATTTCTTGCAAAAGAAATTAGTGAGAGTATGATAGAAGTGGAAGTGATTACAGAACCATAAACAATTACTGAAAGTTTAGTAGAACATGATGATCTAATTGACCCTGACAGACCATAGCTATTTCACAGATTTAGTAGGTGATCTCAGTCACCCGAGAGATGTTTTAGTTTTCTCATAGACGGTGACGAGGAGGCCGGTATCATGTTATGATGACCTTACTAGTTATTAGCAGCCATATGAAGCGGTGACTTCCGATTGATGGTTGGATGCTAAGTTATCCAAATTAGACTCCATGCACTACAGCAAATTATAGATTTTGTTGTGTGTACCTGAAAGGAGAAAATAGATCTTTCGAAATCAGGGCAAATGGAAATATATTAACCTAATATGACTAGACTTGTAGTAAACATGTATACATCAAATACCCGATATGGATTGTGATGATATTGTTACTTCATTGTCTATGCTGAAGTCTATACGGAATAACTTGTCACTGTAGTTTTCATGACTATGATATCTGGTATGAGGATGACTAGTGTATTTCTAATTTTGATTTAGAAGTGTACGTGTATATGACTCTACCAGAGGATTGTCTTAGTCAGCGGGAGCAGCAGATAGTGTGCAAGTTGCTTAAGTCTATTTGTAGACTAAAGCAGGTATAGTGGAGATGAATCATCTATTTTGATGCTACGGTCGAAGTGTTTGATTTCATCAAAATTAGAGATGAATCAGGTATTTGTAAGAAGGCTTTAGGGAGTACGGCCAGGTTCCTCATATAGATGTGGATAGCATACTCTTGATAGGAAGTGACGTTCATATACCACGATTTGGTCAAATATTGGTTGTCACATTTGTTTCACCTTTGTGGATTATATATACATCATTGATTCTGGTGATTAGGTCTATAGGTTTAGATCTAGTAAGGGTTTTGGGATTGTCCCAATTCAGTCATCTTAACACCATTCTAAAGTGGTTTAGAATGGACGACTCTTAGTGTGGTAATGTACCCGCATGTAATGGGGCCACTCTCTCTAAACATGTCTTTCGGAGCTAATAAAGGGAAAGACTCACATGAATGACATTTGTCATGCTTCGGCAGTGAGGCCAATCATGCGATGTTATATACCAGACCAAATGATACTTTTATTCTTAGTGTAGTAAGCAGTTATTAGTCCAGTCCTGAAGAAATATAGAAAGAAGTGAAGAACATATGTATGGTAATAGCAGCCTCCTTCGGGAGGAGATTATCGATTCCAACTTCCAAAATGATAAGGTAGACAGAGTATCCGTCGTGAGTCATTAGTTTATCCTCTTATGATGAGCGGTACATTGGAAGAGTTCCAAGAAGGATACTGGGATAATCAAGGCGCTAGATACTGATTTTGACTCGGCAGAGAATACAACCTAAGTATTTGTTTGAATAAATACATTCATATATGAACAAGGTCCTATTAGGTATCCAAACAAAGTTTTAAGGAAGGTATTGCTCATTTTGGGAGATAATTGATCTCCGCGAAATTGAGATACAGAGAGATACAGTTAGAAACTTTATAGTGGATCCACTCACTGAGGCTGTTTCTCGAACACAGTTTGCGAAACTGTTAATATAGAAGTTGGGTATGTTGTAACAATGAGATGTGTGTATACAATACTGCAATAATTGGTCTTGAGTGCAAGTAGGAGATTGTTGGATATAGGTGCCCTCAAGGTAATTATCGTAATTATAGAAATGCAATTACTGAATTCATGAGGGTCTATACAGAGAACAATCTTACTCGAAATAATAGTGTGCTACCTGGTTTGTTTTTATCTATCATGTGCATACGTTTTACTCGTTATAACGTATCACTAATACACGATGATAAAACTCATAGGATCTTTGCTTGACTATTAGGATTATGATAGGGATCATACTAGTAGAGTCTGTGTGTCTATAAGCACATCCTTAAAAGTACCTAGTCGTAAGAGTATCGAACTGGGTATCGGTACTCCAGTTTAGACTAGTGTATACGTTTCATGACCTCGTACGGGGTGATGGCTGATCCCATAGTCATTGGTGTTTGACACAGATGATTGTATACATGTGCTCATTGAATGAGTTACACTTGACGAACTCGCCGAGAACTCATAGATGGTATTATACCAATCGTCAGATAGCAGTTCTCTGGTGACATGAGTATAGGGCAGTCTCTAGACTTGAGACCGCCATAGTTTCTTATGTGTGTTACCACTGTACTTAGATTACTATCCTACCACGGCTTTAAAGAGCCGTGCAAACGGGTTTTAGTTGGATACAGTCCCGAAGCATATGGAGGAAGTGAGCGGTCGAGAGAATTCGTCTCTCCCGATATAGAGAGTTGATGTCGCACTGTGCACAGCTGGCTATGACCATAAGTTCTTGGCCAAGACAGACAAAATTTACTGATAGGTGTTATCAGTAGTTTCTCATATGGTCATGAGCTTGACGTCAGCACCAATTATCTAGTTATTTGAAGTTTGGCGGTTTCCACCTCCCAGACCCGGTATGCGACAGTCTTAGACGATGAGACCGGACTGTGTGGTGAGTGTTACTGATAGGCTCTAGCAGGGTACGGACGAGCTTACTTGTCGGCCGACTTTTTGTTTAATATCTGGGTAGCCGTTACACACAGCTAGTGCCGCTGACGTCCTTGTAAGTTAACCCGGTCGGGGATGATCTGAAAGTGTTTCAGATCAATCGGATATGATCATGACCTATTGTTAGTGTATTGTCGAGTCTTTAGAGTCCCACACCGAGAGTTTTCTCGTTCTAGAGAAATGATGTAGTGCACATACGGCGATACGTTCGGGGTCCAATTAAACATGTGTATGTGATACTACATGTATTAATCAAACGGATAATACTAGCCGGTTTATGATTGAACCGGGTCATTAAATCAAGTGTTGATTTAATGATATTACTTATATATGATGATGCATATATAAACTAGTATTATTGTTATATTCTTTTACTCTCTTTATTAATATGTCATGTACATATTAATTAAATGTATAATAGTTATACATTTACCTTATATTTATATATGTATATATATAAACATGACTCATATTATCTTTTTTCTTTATGATTGTTATAAGCATGAGGTGGAAGCTAATAGCTTACACTCTCATGCATATGACACTTGGATGAGTAAGAAAAACATAATGATATAAGAGAATAAGGGTTATTCTTTCTCTTTCAAGACATAGAGTGAAGTAGAGAAGGAGAAAAGAAAAGAGAGGAAAAGAGTTATCATATTTTCTACATCTTGTCTCATCATCCACATTTAGCAAATTGGTATGAGAGTTACTTCAATTTGATTGAAGTTGAAGCTAGAACCGGTGGCCTTCACGTGGATCATTTTCGACGAAATCGATAGGAGATCAAGCGCGATCCGGAGCGTCTCGGAGCTTTGCCGGAGTCCAGGATTCAACCTTTGTAGAAAATGAAGACGTTTCAAAGGTTGTATATTCTTAACTCTAGCTCTCTTTTGTTTACAAGCTAGTAGTGTTCATGGTCGATTTTAGGGTTAGGGTGCTTGTGCTCACTCGGATTTTTAGTTTTTCGTTACCGCTGCATTTTCAAAACTCGTCCAGCGAACACGAGTAGCCTTATAGAAAGCTCAGTTTGCAATTCATCGGTCCATCCAACATCCTAGAACGAGTGGTGAAGTTGCTTACCGCGTGGCATTACTACCATCCTTGGAGGGCGTACATAGTGTCTACCACATATCACAGCTACGGAAGCATGTTGGTGACCCTAGTCACGTTATGAATCATTCAGATATCACCGTAGGGGTCGACCTAATCTATAAGCAATAGCCGGTTGAGATTCTAGGTCGAAAAGAGAAAACACTGAGGAACAAAACAAAGTTGCTCGTTAGGGTGATGTGAAGGAAAGAATTTCCAGGCGAGTCCACCTGGGAGAGAGAAGACGAGATGAGAGAGCGATACCCCCATCTTTTTGTAACCCCTAATTTGTAACTTTTTCCTTTGCCGCCCCTGTAATTTCAAGGACGAAATTATTTAAGTAGGATAGACTGTAATGACTACGTTTTGTGTATATGCTAATAATAATCTTTTTATATTTTTCTTGGTGTCATTAATTATTTTAGTATTTCTTTTGATGTAAAATGTTTACGAAAGATGAATTTAGGTTTAAGTGTAATTAATATTATTTTTGGGAGAAAGAAAAGAATTTAAAAATGTTTTTTTAGTGTTTTCTAAGTTATATTTTAAAAAATGGATTTCATGAGAAATGAATTATTTTTGGGATGACTACTATGGAAAATGACCAAATAATTATTAGGAAATTTCCTAGAATTTATTTAGGTTTTTTCGATATTTAAAACTATTTTAAAAGCATTATTTATAAAATAATAAATTTAATATTTACCATAACATATACTATTAAAAATTATTTGACCATATTAATTTATTTACAGATTAAATGGAGACAAATAATTTTACATCTTCTAATTATAGCATATACTAAATGTAGCTTTTATGTCTTTAAATACGATCCCTTAAATATCTTGTAATTAATTGAGTAATTATGTAAGAATAAATGATGGTATTATGAACATTAATTACAAACATTTCCTAATTTGTATCATCTTCCCTATAAATAGACCCCACTTTTCTTCACTTTTCCCACACGTATGGCGCTCAAATAAATCCAGAAAATTCTTGTGTGATCGTCTTTCGACGCTCTTTGCATAGATGCTAATAAAGAGTGCTAGAAAAATTCATGGTGGGAGAACGACTTGACTTGAGTCGTTGGTTCGAAATTCAAATTTTCTTCACGAGGTAGGATCTGTCGCCCTCCTCGATCTCACCGCTTCTTCTCACATGAAAAATCTGATCTAATTGTCTATCAACCTCAGATTTCTATATGATCATTTTTGAAAATTAATGAGTATGGTTTCAATCGATAAATGCGACAAATCTTGTTTTAGCTATATCCAACACATGATCAACACACCCATATACCCTTTTGCACATTTGTAAGCACGGGGTAACGTCATACCCCCTTATTACATGCTTTCTGTGAAACCCACCCATGCTGTTATATTACCCAATTCCATTTTGAGAAAACACCTTTTTATAAGCCGAAGTGCTTCTAAAATAGTGAATAAACATTTTTTCGTTAAAATACTTTATACTAACATTGCATGTATTTCATTAAAATACCTCTACTTTTCTAAAATTCGTATTTTCAAATAAATATCTCGACTTTTAAAAAGTCGTACTTTCAAATAAATAACTCGACTTTTCTAAAAGTCGTATTTTCACAAAAATACCTCGACTTTTCTAAAATTTGCACTTTCAAATAAATATATCGAATTTTCTAAAAGTCGTACTTTCAAATAAATACCTCGAATTTTCTAAAAGATGTATTTTCAAATAAACATCTCGACTTTTCTAAAGTCTAACTTCAAATAAATACCCCGACTTTTTTAAACTCTAATTTTGAATAAATACCTTAAACCTTTTCAAACCTAAAAATACTTCCACCTATGATAAAATTATTGTTTTACTTAAATACCATAACTTTTCCTAAACTATATCTTTCAAAAAAATACCATGAATTTCTATTAAACTCTAGTTTCTTAAGAAGACCCTATACTTACCCTTTTTTAGCTGGACTTGCAAACCTTATAAAATTTGAATGTGAATCTTAACCGAATACAAGAACCCTATATGAAATGCTATCTTGTACGGTTAGGGTTAGACGTGTGAATCTTGGCATGGGGTATTTGTGAAGATTCCGATATACGGATGACCTATATATATGAAATTGAAGATTCCGATATATAGATGACCTTTATCACTATTGAAAATTCCGATATACGGATGACCTTGATTACTATTGAAGATTCCGATATACGGCTGATCTTGATTTGGAAAGCGAACCCCCATGTTCCATGTCTAGTAGAACCGTGTGCTAATGCCTATCTGTACCCATATACAACTAAACAAGACACGGGATGGGTTAGTTTCAGTTTGGAAGGCTGTATAAAGGTTCTCGAGATTCCCTTACTTTCGCCGTAGTTCCGGGGGTTAAAACGGAATGTCAGAATTCTAGTACCTTTCACCGTAGTTTCGAGGGTTAAACAGAATGCCAGGCCATATGGTACAATTTGCTGTGGTTCCGAGCCGTAAACAGAACATCTCTTACACCTGCTATTGTTCCGTGGGTACAAACGGAATAGTTCCTAGAACCGGGTACCCTTACCTGACCAAACTTAACATATGCATATTACCATTAGCTCATGACCAATACTCGACACTCCTACTTACCTTTTATATAAGACATACGTGCACTACACACACCTATTATTTTTCTACACCTTATCTGTGCGTGATGTTCTACTGAGCATAACTCACTGACAGATATTCCTTTCCTCTTGTCTTCTTTTGGGATGCTCGTTAGATATGAACGAGCAGCAAGTTGGAGACGAAGAAGTGGAGGCCACTGCGGACGACTATACGGAGCTATCTACTTATTATTAGGACTAGTTATCTTTCTTTATCGTCCACCTATTTAGGACATTCTCTCTTTGGATTTATGTAATAAACTCTTTGTTTCTCGTGCCTAGTGATGTAATCAATTTTATGTTAATAAAATAAACGTCTTTGTCTTTATTTATTGTTTTGGAACGGTTCATGCATGTATATTTTACGCTTAACGTAATTATATTGAGCTCAGTCCACCCTCGGTATGGTTAGATTACGGACCGAGCCATGTCACCGCTTCAGTATTTTGAGAAGCGGGGCGTGACAAAACGGACTTTAGTCGATTGGAGAAGAATACAATTTCTTGTGGCCTAATAAGATCCCTCCAATCAAAGGATCTTAAGGAGAGGAATAATATTATTGTATATTATTTTGTGTCTTATGGGAGCCTCAATTTTCATCACTATATATATCCATCTTACATAATCTATCAGGTAAAACTATAAGATGTATTTATCTGTAGTTTAGATACTTATCCCTATGACAACTAAAAGATTACCAACTATATATTAAATATCATACCTAATAAGATAAATGGTTGTATTATATATTGGCCACCTTAATATTTGGATATAGTAACTTAATAAATCTAACATCCGCAATACATAATCAAAGTACATCTAAAAGTTCTGGGCTACTAAATGGATAACAAAGATCACAATCCAACAAAATCCTATCCGTCCATGGAAACAAAAGCATCCTCCCAGTCGTCCTTCATTGTCACACCCCTTTCATAAGAGTTGGAATTGTATTACTTAATTATATTTCACATAAAAGTCATATACCAGTCGGCCATATACAAATAACCTTATAGTGCTATATCAAAAAGATTAAGCCCTTGCTTCATAAGTACCTAGTGGGCACAAGACAGAGACCAGATTTCATGTGCACGGCAAGACCCGGGGCCTCCACCATATCGATATCTTCTTTAGACACCCCCTCGGGAAACCCCCAATCAAAGAGATACAAAAGGTTCGCCAGCGCTAGCTCAGCAACAAGAATCCCGAAATGCTTTCCTGGGCAAATCCTGCGTCCTGCACCAAACGGTATGAACCGAAAATCCTGTCCCGTATAATCGATCCAGCTCTCCATGAATCTCTCTGGATTGAACTCCTCCACGTTTTCCCAAGAATCCGCATCCCTTCCTATAGCAAATGCATTTATAAGTAGTCTTGTTTTTGCTGGAATATCGTAACCTTTGATTTTGCAATGTTGTATGGTTTCTCTCGGAAGGAGAAGTGGACCCGGAGGGTGCAGTCTCATTGTCTCTTTTACCACAGACTTTAGGTAGTCAAGCTTGTCGAGGTCGGTTTCTTCTACCTTCCCTTTGTTTCCTATGAGACTTCTCACTTCATCTTGCGTTTTTGTTAAGGCTTGTGGGTTTCTCATCAGCTCGGCCATTGCCCATTCTACTGTTGCGGAAACTGTATCTGATCCCGCTACGAATATGTTCTTCAAAATTTCAAAGCATGCATGACAACTATTTGTTAGTTCTTTATTTCTTTTTAAGAGTGATAACCCAATCCAAGAGTTAAAGGTCCTTTTTTTGGGTTCTAAAATGAAAGAAGAAGAAAAATCCTCCTGATGATAATTGTACCCCTCCATTTCTTTTTAAAAGTGTTTTTTTGTTTTCTTTTTTCTTCCAAAATACAAGTAGTTTTAGAATTTCAAGGTCAGATATTACTCCTTTGATTCAAAAAGTGTGCACTATATTTGGAATTTCAAATTTATCCCTAGAGTAAATCTCTCTCATTGGATCCATGTGTTTAAATATTCTTTGTCATTTATGAATTTTTTAAATGCTATTTAAAGCGTTAAGAATTAATAGAGAGTATAATATATAGGACTATCGTAGGAATTTATCATTTATTACATCTTAGGTTTAGAATAAACAGGCCCTTTAAATAAGTGTGCAAAAAAAAAAAAAGACTTGTGAAATGAAACTGAGGAAGTACTTGTTATATAAATGAGAATAGGAGAGGCATTACCATGAGAATTCCCTTGATATGACCATCGGTTATATGAATCACTCTCCTCTGTATTTCAAGAAGAGAATCAGTGACATCTTCGGTTTGATCATTCTGTTGCCGTATGGCATAATCCCGATGCTCATCAATCACCTGCTGGTAAAAACCATCAAGTTCATGAAAATTTGTTTCTAACCTTTTTCTCATCCTTGTGAAAACATCAAGCCACCCCAACATCGGAAAGTAATCGGCAAAAAAGAACCCATTGAGCAATGCCTGTGTTTCACTAATAATTTCATGAAGTCTTCCCTTATCGCCAATCACTGATCTCTTGCCGAAAGAAGTCCTGCATGCTATATTATTAGAGAGCAGAAGAAGCTCCTCACCAAGATTAACCGTGGATCTTCGTTGAAAAGATATAGCGCTCGTCATTCTTTCAACCTCCTCTTCTCTTATGTTTTGAAACGAGACCACCTTTTTCATGCTAAAAAGTTGAGCAACCCAAATCTTTCTCATCTCCTTCCACTGCTCTCCATAGGGAGTGAATGCTACATCAGAGAAGCCATAAGAGAACTTACGCACTGAAGTGAGTGAAGGCCTACTGCACGAATCAAGGTCGTAGGTCTTCAAAAACTCTTTCGCCATGTCAGCAGAGGAAACAACAATAGTTGGGATTTTGCCGAGTTTGAGGTACATGATCGGACCGTGTTCCCGAGAAAGTTTGTGTAGGGAGCGATGCGGAAGTTGGGTTGTGAATAATTGGTGGAGGTTTCCTATGAAAGGGAGTTTCGCTGGGCCAGGAGGGAGATTATGTTTATTTCTTGAAGTGGGAAGAAGCATCGATAGAGAGAGAAACAAGAGGAAAAAGGCAACAAGCAATGCTAAGGCCATGATGGTAATGAAGATCGAATTCCGCCCTCTATTTCAAGGATGTATAAGCGGCGAGAGAAGACAAATATATCTTCGGTTCTGTGTTCATCAAACGTTTCGATTCAACTAGAGGACAAGAATATTATCTGTACTCTTTGTTTGCTACCGTCTATTCTTAAATCGAAAACAGACCGTTTTACATTATGTGCATGGAGCAGATGATGACAACAACTAAGTGGAAAGCTAACCCCATTCACATTCATTGCATTTGTATTTGTGCTCCCGTTGATTCATCTCCGTATAGCTAGCTAGCAAGGATGGACATGCAAATACTTCGGATTCGGCCCGACCCGATCCGAGCCAAGTCCTCTCACATCAATTATCATAACTGCATTGTCCAACTTGTAATCTTCAATCAAATTACTTTGTGGCCATATTGAAGGTTGTAGAAATTTACAATTTGATGAACAGCTGTTACAAATATACGTTCCTAGTAAGTTGATCCAATTCTATATACAAGCATGCATGCTTAAATGTCATTTATAACTACAATCTTCTCCAGTTTGGATCCTATCCAAATAAAATAAAATAGGAAGACCATTTCCATCTAATTCTTTATATGTTTTCATAATGGAAACTTAAATATATAATGACACACATCTTATTATATATCAACATGTTTGACAGAAGCTCTAGCGGCGGATTGGGGAATGCCGACTACGTACTCGCCGCCGGCATGGATCTTGTAGGAAGCGGATATTCAGAGCACTTTGTCCATGCCGGTGACCTATTGGGCGACGCTAGCTGCCGCGCGCTCTCGACCTCAGGCGAGTTCTCGCCGGCGACAATGCAGACGAACACTCTTGACTCGGGCAAAAGTCCGACCGACCTCGTTGCGGCCAAGAGCCGCCACAAAGTGGCAGGGGAAAAGAGAAAGAAGGACGTGAAGGGCAAGGCCAAGATGCTTCCATGCACTTCAGTTAGAGCTCTTTGTGGCAGGGGAAAAGAGAAAGAAGGACGTGAAGGGCAAGGCCAAGATGCTTCCATGCACTTCAGTTAGAGCTCTTTGTGGCAGGGGAAAAGAGAAAGAAGGACGTGAAGGGCAAGGCCAAGATGCTTCCATGCACTTCAGTTAGAGCTCGAAGAGCGGAGGCCTCAGTTTAAAGGAAAATTAATATTATTTTTGGCCCAAACAATTTATTTGACTCCCCAACTCTTTAAGCGTTACGTGCTTTTAAACTGCAAACAAATTCGCGTGATGTTTGAAATAATGAAACCAAACCTGCACGTAAATTAAAATATTGAATTTGCAAATTAAGCTAATGCTATAAATTATGGTTTTATAAGCAATTAATTAGTAATTAATATATAGATTCAAATATTTCTTAAAGCAAGATTATACAAACCTACCCCTACATTATGTGGCCCTACTACCAGTTGCCATCAGAATATGTTTGGCTGATTAATATTGTTGCTTTGAACTGACAAGTATGAAATATTTCAATTGTCATGCCAACCACTCGTAGGTTTCTTTTGCTATGCAAAGGACTGGATGCAATTATCAACAAAGTTCACACATTGTGTACTTCTTTTTGTAAGGGAAATTTTAGGTTAGTGATGCAAATATATGTGGATGCATTTATCATTTACTTGCTTGCATACATACACACACACACATGCCCATTAGCAGTAAAACCATTAATTTCCATAGTTATAAATATTTAATGGTATACCCAATAGAATCATTGATAAATTCAAAGACTAATAACCACTATCAAAAGTAAATGGCCATATTGATAATTTGGTCAGTAAAATATTCATTCTCATATTTAATAGCCAATAAATTAATTTTTTATTAAAATTCCAACAACCCCGACTAATTTAATAAAAAAAAAATAAATAATAAATCAGTTTACAATTAAAAAAATTTATAACAATGGGTAGAGATGGATTACTATGCATCGTGAAGGTGTGCCATGCATTGAAGTGTTAACTTAGCGGTCAACAACTTTCTCTTTAGAGCCCTTTTAGGAGTTTTTGAGCGGTTGTGTATTTTAAATTTTGAAAATTCAGTTTTGAGCGGTTTTGGATTTTGAAATTTGAATTTCGAAAATTCAGTTTTAAAGAGGTGAGTTTTGAAATTTGAACTTTTGTCTTTTCAAAAAGTTCCAACCGTTTTCTATGACCTTTGAGAATTTATAAATAAAACCGATTTTCTTAAGAACTTTACAACTTTTTTTCTCCACTATTTCGAATAGAATTTCGAAATTCCGCGATTTTTTCTGATCACGGGAACTTCAGACTCTGTTGCATTCTGAGGGATCCTTGTCTACAATTCTTTAGCAAACTCAATTCGAGTGGTGATAAGTAAATCCTTGAAGAAAGCCGATTGTGTTTCAGAATTAATAAATTCATTTACTTGTACTCATCATTTTTCCGATCCCTACTTTAACTTTCTAAAAATTTCAAGGATTTATTTTCTTCTACATTGGAGTCGGAATCCAGCCTAATCTCGGTTAAAATTATGAACTAAGACCTTGTCGATCTCGATTGGTTTTACGGGACAAACTGCACTCAATGGGGAGACAAGATGTGCTTTCTTCTGACGGCGCTGAAGATATTTTATGTACTTGACGACGATCTTACAACGATTCTAGCGCCTACGGATATTGACAGCAAAGCGGTTGTAAAGGCCAGAAAGAAACGAGAAGATGATGAATGTCTCTGCAGAGATCACATTCTGAACACCTTGTCAGATCGCTGATAACTACACTAAGACGACTTCAGCAAAAGAAATTTGGAAGGCTCTGGATTTCAAATACAAAATGGAGAAGTAAGGTACAAACAAATATTTAATTTCAAAATTTTTTGAGTATCGTATGGTTGACAAAAAGGCTATTTTAGACCAATGTCGTGAACTTGAATTATTTGTCAATCAAATGAATACTTTGGATATAAAATTACCTGAAACCTTTCGAGTTGGAATAATCATATCGAAACTGTCTCATACTTGGAAAGTTTACCAAAACAAATTGCTTCATAAGACAAAAAAAACCTCACTCTCGAGCAAATTCAAAGAAATCCGCGCATTAAAGAGTAAGCTCGTCTAAGAAACAAGAAAAATGAGATCGAGAACGATCCTAAGGCTAACTATATAAAGGGTGTTGTTCAGAAGAAGTCTAAACCAAACTATTCCAAGCCCAATGAAGGAAAATTCAATAACCACCTGAAAAAAAATAAAGGTTGTTATATTTACGATAAGGAAAGGCATTTTGCTCGTAAATGCAAGTATCGCAAAACTATTTTCAACAAAGGAGGAAATCAGGTGATCAAGCATGCGAACAATGTTGAGGATGCTTATGTGCCATGGTTACTGTTGTAAACGGTGGTATGATCATTGAAGTGGATATAGCGGACTCAGGTTCTAGGTGGTGGCTTGACTCCGGCGCAACATTGCACATTTGCAAAGATAAGCCAATGCTCAAGGACTTTGACGAGACAACTGATGTCCATGAAATCTTAATGGGCAACTAGAACCGTGCACCTGTATAAGAAAAGGTTATGCTGATCTTCACTTCACCCCCGGAAAGAAATTGATACAATTGAATGTTCTATATGTTCTTGATATGAGAAAGAATTTAATGTCTGCTGATTTATTATGTAAAAGGGGTTTTAAAGTCGTAATTGAATCCGACAAATTAATTTTGTCGAAGAATGGGACTTTTGTGGAAAGAGCTACTCTTATAATGGAATGTTTGCATTTAGCATTAATGAAAATAAAGTGACTTATGTTTCTGTGTTGGAATCTTTTAATTTATGGCATCATAGATTAGGCATTTAAATTTTCGATATTTAAAGCATATGAATAAACTTGGTTTAATTTTTTTATGATTTTAGTAGTGATCATAAATGTGAGATTTGTATACAGTCAAAAATATCTAAAAGACCTTTTCCAAGAGTTGAAAGAAATTCGGGAATTTTAGACTTAATCCATTATGATATATATAAACTTAATGGAATGGTTACTAAAGGATAGAGAAAATATTTTATTACTTTTATAGATGACCACTCTAAATATATGTTTAAAATTTATAAGGCAGAAATTGAAGATCAACTTAGTAAGAAGATTAAAATTCTTCGCGGTGATAGAGGGGGAGAATATTTCTCAAACGAATTTATAAATTTCTGAGAGCAACATGGTATAGTGCATGTAATGACAGTACCATATACTCAACAAAATGATTTACCGGAAAGGAAAAATCGTTCTCTTATGGAAATGGTGAATTCTATGTTATTACATGCAAAATTGCCATTAAATTTATGTGGAGAAGCTTTACCGACGGCTTGTCATTTACATAATAAAATTCCATCAAAGAAATAAAAAATCAGCCCATACGAATTAAGGAAAAAAAAGAAGCCAGATTTGGCTTATTTAAAAGTATAGGGGTGTTTGGCATATTATAGGGTTTCTGAACCTAAACGGACTAAATTAGGTCCTAAAGCACTTAAAAGTGTATTTATACGATATGCCGAACATAGTAAAGTTTATAAACTTCTTGATTTGGAATTTAAAATCCAATGCTATTCAATTTAGAGATATTGAATTTTTAGAAACAAATTTCAAGTCCGATGCTATTCAACATATGCCATTTATAGAAAAAACGTCAATAAAAGAGAAATCTATTGATCTTCCAATAAAACCTAGAAAAATTCAAAAAATAAGAAAAGAATAAACACCGGATTCTGATTTTGTTGATCATAATTCTATTGACTTTCTAGTAAGAGATAGAAATATGGAGATTAATAAAATACCTATTGTTCTCCAAATGATCCTAAAAACTGTAGCAAGGCAATGGTTTCGAGAGATTCCGCATTTTGGAAGGAAACCATAAATGATGAAATAGATTCCATTATGTCCAATAACACTTGGGTGTTAACTGATTTACCCCAAGGGTCTAAGGTTATAGGATGTAAGTGGGTATTTAAAAGAAAATACAATTCTGATGGATCTTTGCAAACGTTTAAACTCATGGCGAGAGGGTTCAAACAAAGTTATGGTGTCGATTATTTCGATACTTAAGCGCCTGAAGCACGCATAACATCTATTAGAAAAGTATTTGCTCTAGCCTCTATATATAGTCTGTATATTCACCAAATGGACGTGAAAACTGCATTTTTAAATGACGAGTTAGAAGAAGAGGTATATATGGAGCAACGTGAAGGGTTTGTACATTCTAAGAAATGAAAACAAAGTCTGCAAATTGGTTAATCTCTTTATGGTTTAAAATAAGCACCCAAATAGTGGCATGAGAAATTTGATTCGGTTATACTATCGAATGGCTTCCATCACAATAGCGTTGATAAATGTATATATATGAAATATACTAAAAAGTATTGTATAGTTATATGCTTATACATAGATGATTTATTAATTATCAGTAACCACGTATCGAGTGTAACTGAAATTAAAAAGTATCTAATTTCTATATTTAAAATGAAAGATTTAGGAGAAGTTATCTCATTATATTGAGAAGATAATCTTCAAATTTATTCATCTCGCTTTCAAGACGTATAATACTTCTTTTGATTCTAGTGTTACACTTAAAAGAGAACCCTGGTAGAAAAATAACATAACTTGAATATGCAAGTGTTATTGAGTATTTAATATATGCAACACATTGCACAAGACTAGATATGGCTTTTGTTGTTTCTAAACTTAGTAGATATACTAATAATCTATGAGTAAAATATTGGAAAACTATTGGCAGAATATTTAGATATCTGAAGCGAACTTTGAAATATGGGTTATTTAATAATAAATTTTCGGCGGTATTAGAAGGATATTTTGACACAAATTAGATAACTGTTTCATAAGATAATAAATCTATATTTGGATGGGTATTCACCCTCAGAGGATATTCCATTTCATGAGCTTCAAAGAAATAAATACGTTTATCTCATTCAACCATAGAATCTGAATTTATTGCATTGGCAGCATTCAGGAAAGAGGCTAAATGGATTAGGGATATATTATTGGATATTAAATTTTGTGATATCTTATGCCTCTAATATCCATATACTGTGATAACAAAACCACATTGTCAAGAGTCTATATTAGTATTTATAATGGAAAATCAAGACATATAAGCTTGAGACATTAGTATGTGAGTCAATTAATTAATGAAGGGGTTATCACAATTAAATACTTAAAGTCAAGTAAAAACTTTTTTTTTGACGTAACGAAGCCTACCGACCCTGCGTATCCCTGTTCGAAGCACTAAATGGGAGATCTGTCACGCCCCGCTTCCCGGTATACAACGAAGGGGACGCGACTGGTCCGCTACGTATTTACTCTGAAATAAATACGTTAAGCGTAACTAAGCAATATAAAAGAAAATATACACAAGAGATAAGGTATAATAAAAACAGCAACTTTATTTATTAACATTTTTTTGTACAATGCATGAAAAGGAAATACAACTGAAATAAAAGCGATACTTAAACAATGGCATAACAGAAATGAAAAGTACTGAATGGAAAATGTATAATGTCTAGAGCTCAGGGTCTTCGCTGTACTGATCCAAGTCTTCTGTCGTTGGCTCGATCTCTGACGGGTCCAAATCACCTGACGACATTCAAAGAAGAAAGAAATAGAATGTCGTCAGCGAACAGGTCGCTCGGTAAGTCCCAAAGATAATAGGAAAGTAGAATAGACAGAATAAGAAGATATCTTTTAAAGTTATATTATATTGTTGTAATGTCGTGTTAACGTTGTTGTTTGTAGCTTGGTACAGAAGGATGCCAGTGTATACGAGAGGGGTCTCGATATGCTAGAGACCAGGGCAAACGGAATGTACAAGGAACCGTTAAGCCACGGTACAACAGCAACGGAATATAGGTTAGGTGTCTTAATCTTACCGTCTCGTGCCACTTTTAACACCTTCCGTATCAATCTACCCCTTAAACCCCGTAGTGTTTTGATTGTATTGTTTGTCTTGTAAATTATATTGATTGTATAATTGAAAGACTGACCAAAACCATGATATCAGTAAACGGATGTAACCTTAGAATCATGTAAATGGGTAACTGGAGAACCATGTAAATGGAATGTATATCCATGGTTCGGTTCAGTCAAGTTGTATATATTGATAATTGGATTCATGGATTTATGTTGAATTGTAATATTGAAGATTGTAGATTGTATTTGAATTATATTCAAGTCAATTTATACTGAGACTCAAACTGAGTCAGACAATCGGCAAAGTAAATTGAAGTCCTGATTGTTTTTATTAATTTGTCTACCTTAGATAGGCAAGCATCCACTTCTCCGGCTCCCTGAGGCTCAAGAGATTGGTTCCGCTTAAACATATGTTTACTAGGGTCTTTAGGGTAAATTATAGAACTTGAGGGGGTTTTATGTAAAAATGCTTTTATATACTTTCAAAATATACCCAAGCATTTATTATTCGTCTTTAGAGTTGTAATGAATGTGGATTTTATATTGTGATATTTCTAGTGAAAATATCCTAATTTCAGAAATAGAGGTATTTATTTGCAATATTGATTTATGTGGAATTTATGGTATTTTAGTGTAAAATTGATTCTCGTGATATTGTAGAAAATGTGGAATATTTATAATACTTTAAAAATAGGTATGTTTATGTTACATATACATATATTTATATGAAAATAATTTTTGTATATATTTATAATATTCTAGAAATCTTGTTTTCTTAAGATGTCGTATTTTAAATCTTTCGAGACCGAATGCTCCTTGCGGATGTCTGAATCTCGCACTACTAAGCTCGAGGATGTGCGATAATCCGCACCATCCCGAACGGGTTCCCCAAATGGGTTGTAGCGGCGCTTTGCAAAGATTTGTATAAATACTAAATCTTTTAGAAAACGGTTTTATGAAGTAAATGGTATTTATTTGTAAAGATGTCAATTTTCCGTATTATATATTCTAGGGTCTCCTAAGTCAACTAGACTATTCCTAACTGGTCCAAAACGACAAGTTGTGAGATATCTCAAATCGTCTCTTCACCGCCAATTGTGGCCAGGTAAGTACAAGTGAAGAATGGAGGGATCCGCTCATGAATCACCGTGAGACGGGCCTTTTAAAGTTACCTTTCTCACTTGCCTAGCCTAGACACCACAAAGTCAGGTTTAGATAAACGACTGATGTCCACAACTTTATCCTATTTTCATAATAAGTGGTATTTATTTGAAAAGTGTATCAATACTAAAACTTTTAGAAATGGTTTTATTAAATAAAGGGTATTTAAAGGAAAATGTTTGTTTTCCCGTATTTTAAGTTTTCGATGGTATCGTGTTATGTTGCATATGAGTGTGTGAGGAGGTAGGTCGTTACCTCGTGATCTACTTTAAAGGTATAGCAAGTTTAATGGGGTTAAATGTAGAATTGAAACAATATGGTATTTAAGTGAAAAATACGATAAATTGAAATAGCTATCATTTCATGTAATGAAACTTGATCAATTTGGTTGATTAGTGTTTAATAGTCAACATGAGAGAGTATAAGCATAATTGTATTAACGAGAAGTGAAGTTTTATAAGAAACCGAATCGGAAATCGGATTTGTTCCGATTCCGTCGGGTTTTGTAAATCCATATTTTTAGATAGAAGAGATAGGTAGAAATTGAGACTTACGGTTTTAGGACACACAAGAGGGAAGTAGTGGAAACGCCGATGTGTTGCGTCATCGCCGTAGTTCCTAAAACGATCGCCGGAAGTTCGCCGTAGATTTCGCCGGAGCTTCGCATTTCGCTCGTTTTCACGGTACACACGATTCTAGGTATTTTGAGAGAGTGGGCTCAGAATTTTGGGGTGAGAGGGTAGGGGGTAGGGGTGTATTTATAGGGTTAGGCTAGGGTTAGGGTAGGTGTAGGGTTTTTAATTTAAAAAAATATAAAAAGGTGTAAAAATCATTAAAAATTGAAGTAAATGGGTGTTAATGTGCTCTCTGGAACCGATCTCATAAATTGGAGTGTGCAGGGGAGTTAAGGAGGTGAAGAGCCACATTTCACCTTCAGGCAACTCGGCCGTCCGGCCGAGTTCGGCCGGTCCGCCGGCTGACTCGGCCCGAGTCCGGTGCCTAGGAGGTGGGGGGTCGCCGGGGGTAGGCACTGGTATATTTAGTTTTTCAGGTTCAGTTCAAAGTTTGGGAGTTATCTCAGGTGGACTGTTGGGCTTCTATAAAATTTAAACAAAATAAATATTAAAAATTAATGTGGGGCAGGGGATTTGAACTCTGGTGGCCTGGTTAAGCAGTGCAAGGTATTACCAATGAGCTACAAGCTCCTTCTTGTAATTATGGTGTGAGTTAATTACTTAAAGAGATATCAGCAATATTAAATACTCCAAGTATACTTTAAATTTAAATCAAATTTATGTACACTAAAAATGGAGTTGTTACAGTCTACCCTTCTTACAAAAATTTTGTTCTCGAAATTTACAACTTTTATTTGAGGACTAGTTTACAAAGTGGTGTGGATATCTTGCACGCATTTCATCTTCCCTTTCCCAAGTGGACTCTCCCGGAGTGTCTTTCCTCCACATCACTCGGACCAAGTTAACTTCCTTGTTCCGAAGTGTCTTCACTTTCCTGTCCAGGATCTCCACAGGCTGTTGCTCACAAGACAAGTCGGGCTGTATAGTGAGCTCGGAATGATCAAGAACATGGCTGGTGTCACTCACATACCTTCTGAGTTGGGATATGTGGAACACATTATACACTCCTTCCAATGAGGGTGGAAGCGCTAAGCGGTATGCCACTTCACCGACTCGTTCGAGTATGTCGAACGGTCCAATGTATCTCGGACTTAATTTACCCCGTCTTCCAAATCGGATCACTCCGCGGTTCGGAGATATCTTCAAGAATACGTGATCTCCTGGCTGGAACTCTAAGTGTCGTCTCTTTGCATCAGTCCGACGCTTCTGTCGATCTTGGGCTATGCGCATCTTTTCCCTGATAGTACGAACCACATCAACGGTCGCTATTATCATCTCTGGTCCAAGAAGTTCCCTATCTCCGACATCGTCCCAACTTAATGGTGATCGACACTTCCTTCCATACAGTGCTGCAAAAGGTGCCATTCCTATGCTTGCTTGGTAGCTGTTGTTGTACGGGAACTCCACAAGATGCAGGTGATCTTCCCACAATCCTTTGAAGTCTAACATACACGCTCTGAGCATATCCTCCAAGATCTGAATAGTTCGCTCAGACTGACCATCTGTTTGTGGATGATAAGCCGTGCTGATGTTCAGACTTGTTCCTAAGCTTGCTTGCAGACTCTGTCAAAATTGCGATCAGAACCTGGTGTCACGATTGGAGACAATGCAGACCGGTACTCCATGATGTCTCACAATTTCTTGTATGAGTTCATGGGTATCAGAGATAGTACACTATGAAGAGTTTAAATCTTTAAGCAGATTATTACCTCCATGTACTTCTTTGCTAGTGTCTTAGTTGATTGGCCAACTCGAAATGGGATGAAGTGAATCGACTTATCAAAACCTGTCACAAAATACGCTAAACATATTTAATTTGAAGTAGGTTTTGAGTGGGCTTTGTAAGTCGATCCACAATGACCCAAACGACATCGTTACCCTTTGTGCTGCGAGGAAGAGCGGTCACAAAATCTATCGTGATGTGTTGCCACTTCCATTCTGGGATTGGTAACGGTTGAAGTGGTCCAGCTGTCTTATGATGTTCAACCTTTACTTGCTGACACACCAAGCATTTTTGTCACGCCCCGCTTCCCATTGTACGGCGAAGGGGACGCGACGAGGCTCGCTACGTATATACTCAGAAGTATATACGCTGAGCGTATCTAAGCAATATAAAATAAGTACACAAGAGACAAGAAATAAAAAGAACAACAACTTTTATTTATTAACATTCTTTGTAAAATACATGAAAGGAAATACAACTGAAATAAAAAGATGCCTAAACAGTGGCATAACAGGAAATGAAAAGTACAGAAAGGAAAAGTGTACAATGAAACTAAAGTGCAGGGTCTTCGGCAAACTGCTCCAAGTCTTCTGCAGATGGCTCGATCTCTGCCGGGTCCGAATCACCTGACGACATTCAAAGAAGAAAGAAATAGAATGTCGTCAGCGAACAGGTCGCTCGGTAAGTCCCAAAGATAAGAGAAAAGTAGAATAGACAGAGAGTAAGAGAGAGAGAGAGAGAGAGTAGCTTTTAATGTTGTATTATAATATTGTAATGTTGTATTAACGCTGTTGTTTGTAACCTGGTACAGAAGATGCCATTGTATACGAGGGGAGTCCCACTTACACCGGGGACCTTGGTAACCTGTAGTACAAGGCTCCGTCGATAATACCACGGAACAACGGCATGAATGTAATTACGTCTTAAGTGACCACCTCGTGCCACCTTTAACATATTCCATACCAGTCTATCCCTTAAACCCCGCGATGTCTTGTTTGTATTGTTATCTTGTAAATTGTATTGATTGTAAGATTGATTGACTGACCGAAACCATGATATCAGTAAGCGGTTGTAACCATAGAGTCATGTAAATGGAATAACTGAGAATCATGTAAAAGGAATAGGTATATCCATGGTTCGGTTCGGTCAAAATGTATAGATTGATATTGGATTCATGAATTCATGAGTTCATATTAAAGTGGAAACTTGTAGATTATAAATTGACTTGAATCATATTCAAGTTAGATTAATTAGACTCAAACCCGAGTCAGACAATCAGAAATGTGAATCGAAGTCTTATAATTGCTAAGGTCCTTAGGGTAATTTATAAAACTTGAGGGGGTTTTATGTAAAAATACTTTTATATACTTTTCAAAATACACCTCAAGTATTTATTGTTCGTCTTTAGAGTTTTAATGAGGGTGGATTTTATGTTGTGATATTTCTAGTGAAAATGTCCAAGTTATAGGTATTTATCTGTAATATAGATTCTTTGAAGTTCATGGTATTTTAGTGTAAAATTTATTATTGTGATTTTTAGGAAAAAGTGGAAAATTTATATTATAGTAAAATAGATATTTAAATGATAAATATACATATGTTTATACAAAAATAATTTTTAATAAATATTTTATATTCCAAAAATCTCATTTTCTTAAGATGTCGTATTTTAAACCTTTCGAGACCGAATGCTCATTGCGGAGGTCTGAATCTCGCACAACTAGGCCCGAGGGTGCACGATAAACCGTACTATCCCTAACGGGTTCCCCAAAGGTGGGTTGTAGCGGCGCTTTGCAAAGATTGTAAAATACCAATCCTTTAGAAAACGGTTTTATAAAATAAAAGGTATTTATTTGCAAAGTGTAATTTTTCGTATTTTAGATTCTAGGGTTTCCTAAGCCAACTAGCCTATTTCTAAATGTTCTAAACGACAAGTCGTTAGAAGCCTCAAATCGCCTCTTCACCGCCAATTGCGGCCAGGTAAGTGCCAGGTGAGTGGGAGGCTCTCTACTACAAGTAATGGCCCTAATTAAGTAACCACTCACTTCAGACACACTTGTCTAGACACCACAAAGTCAGGTTTAGATAAACGATCGATGTCCACAACTTATCGTGTTTTTCCTAATAAGAGTTATTCATTTAAAAGTGTACCAAGGCTAAAACTTTTAGAATTGATTTTATTAAGAAAATAGTATTTAAATGAAAGTATTGTTTTTATCGTATTCTAAGTTTTGATGATATCACTTAGGGTTGTATTTGCGTGTGTGTGGAGGTAGGTCATTACCTCGTGCTCTACTTTAAATGTATAGCAAAGTTAAGGGTTAAATGTGAAATAGAAACATGATGGTATTAAAGTGAAAAAAATACGATAAATTGAAAAGGTTATCATTTCATGTGAGAAAACTTGTTCAAATTGATTTTTAAAAGTTTAATAGTCAAGATAAAGATGTTTAGACATGAATGTATTGGTTAGAAATGAAATTTTATAGAAAACCGAATCGGAAATCGGATTTGTTCCGATTCCGTCGGGTTTCGTAATTTCGTATTTTAGAGGAATAGAAAGAAGGATAGAAAGGGACTTACGGGTTTCGATCTATACTAAAAAATATAGGGGAACTAAAGAAGTTGCCGAGGCGTTGCTTCGTCGCCGGTTGTTTCTAAAAACGTCGCCGGAATTCCCGCCGGAATCTCGTCGGAGCTTCGCCGCGAACTTGTTTTCAAAGCACACACTTCTTGGAAAACTTTTGAAAGAGTGGCTCAAGATTTTGGGGATGAGAGGGTAGTGTGTAGGGTTTGTATTTATAGGGTTAGGCTAGGGTTAGGGTAGATGAAAAGTTAAAAATAAAAATGTGATAAAATGTGATAAAATGTATTAAAAGTGGACTAATTGGGGTTTTTAAAGAGGTATGGAAGTGGTCTGAGGCTGAAAATTTGCAGGTGCATAGGGAATATAAAAAGACACAACTTTCATGTTGTGGCCGTCGCCGGAATCGGCCGACTCGGTGGTGACTCGGCCGTGACTCGGTCGAAGCACTGAGTCGGCCGAGTCAAGGCCGAGTTGGCCGATTCCCGGCCGAGTCCTGCGGCCTGGATCCCCTCCGACTGTTCATCTGACTCCTGCAAGTGTTACATGTTTGGGTGTAGTGGGGTTTTTGTGAGATATGCACGTGTAAACTCTTGGTATTCTAAAGGTTTTAAAAAAATCAATATAAAAAATAATGTGGGGTATGGGATTTGAACTCTGGTGGCTTGGTTCAGCAGTGCAAGGTATTACCAATGAGCTACAAGCTCCTTCTTGTAATTATGGAGTTAATTAATTACTTAAAATGATAGCAGCAAAAGTAAATACTCCAAGTATACATTAAATTTAAAATAATTTCTTGTACACTAAAAATGGAGTTATTGCATTCTTGTAACTTGTAATTAAAAACAAAATAATTTCTTATATCTTGTGCTCAGGCTAAAATACCCCTTTATGGATTTTGGAAAAAAAATTTTAAAATTTTGTTTAGAAAAGTGTATAGAAAATTAGGGTTGTTACAATTTTGCGACGCTTCTGGCTACTTCATGCTTCATTCCATGCCACCAATAATTCTGACGTAGATCTTTGTACATTTTGGTACCTCCAGGATGTACTGAGTAGAGAGAGCTGTGAGCTTCTTTCATTAACTCTTCCCGAACAGGACCTTTTGGTACATACAATCTACTGCCGTATCTCGAAGATCCGTCTTCATGGATGATGAAGTCAGTTCTGAGTCCATTCTCCACTTGTTTCTGATCTTTTGCAACTTAGCATCACTTGCTTGAACTGCTTTGATCTGATTGACAATGGTTGATTGAACTTGTAAATTCATCAAACTTGAAGTGTTACCTGGCATGACTACCTCAATCTCCATCTGATGCAAGTCTTGTTGAAGGTTCCACTGAGCGGTGAGATTCATTGCTAATGGTTGGCGACTAAGTGCATCAGGTACTACATTCACCTTCCCTGGGTGATATTGCAAGTTGATGTCAAAGTCCGCCATGAGTTCTAACCATCTTCTCTGCCGCATATTCAACTCCTTCTGAGTAAACACGTACTTCAGACTTTTATGATCTGTGTAGATGTTTACTCGTTCACCAAGTAGATAATGGTGCCAAATCTTGAGAGCAAAGATGACGGCTGCCAACTCCAGGTCATGCGTCGGATAATTGCGTTCATGAGTCTTCAGTTGTCTTGAAGCATAAGCCACAACCTTACCGTGCTGATGTAGAACACATCCTAATCCCTTACCGGATGCATCACAATGCACTTCGAATCCTCCAGATTGATCCGGTATTACGAGAATAGGTGCTGATGTCAACCTTCACTTGAGTTCTACGAAAGCTTGTTCGCATGCTTCTGACCACACAAAATCTTCATCTTTACGTGTGAGCTTGGTCAGGAGTGTTGCTATCTTCGAAAAGCCTTCAATGAACCTTCTGTAATATCCATCTAAACCTAAGAAACTTCGAATGTCCTTCACTGACTTTGGTGTAGGCCATTCACTAACTGCTGAAACTTTCGCTGGATCCACAGAGATTCCTTCTCCTGATACGATATGTCCAAGAAAACCAACTTGCTTTAGCCAAAACTCGCACTTGCTGTACTTGGCATAAAGATGATGTTGTCGAAGAGTTTCTAGGACAATTCGTAGGTGCTCTGCATGTTCTTTCCGACTCTTAGAATACACCAGGATGTCGTCGATGAAGATGACAACAAACCTGTCTCAGTACTCCCGGAAAACTTGATTCATTAGGTTCATGAATATTGCTGGTGCATTGGTCACTCCAAATGGCATCATTAGAAATTCGTAATGTCCATAGCAAGTTCTGAAAGCTGTTTTGTGAATATCAGCTTCCTTGACCTTCACTTGATGATAACCTGAGCGAAAATCCAATTTAGAGAACACATAAGATCCACTTAGCTGATCAAATAATCGTCGATGCGCGGGAGTGGATATTTGTTCTTTATCGTGACTTCGTTCAAGACTCTATAATCGATGCACATTCTGTATGAACCTTCCTTCTTCTTCACAAGTAGTACAGGTGATTCCCAACTTGAAGTGCTGGGACGAGTCCATCCTTTCGCCAATAATTCGTCCAACTGTGTTTGGACTTCCTTCAAACATTCCGGACATAATCTATAAGGTGCTTTGATCACCGGTTGTGCTCCTGGTACTAAATCAATACTGAATTCAAGAGCTCGATCGGGAGGCAAACTTGATATATCGTCAGGAAATACATCGTCGAACTCTCGAACTACCTCGGGTCTTGATTCTTCCTCCGCTTGAGCTGCTGCAACCACTGCTTCTCTTGGCTTCGCTTTGTAGGTACTTGGCTCCAAGGTACGGTCTCCGCTTTTGAAATAGAAGACCGGATGGTCTGGAATCTCGAATACTACCCTCCTTTGACGACAGTCGATGGTAGCATAAAAAGTTCCAACCCAGTCCATTCCTAGAATCACATCGAAGTTCGGTATGTCCAGCACTTTGAAGTTAGCGTAAAACTCTCTGCTGCAGATGACGACTGGACACAAGCTGTATCCCATGGTTGCCTTTAGAACGCCGTTTCCTGAACTGACATTCCAACTGGATACAAACGGTGAGACTGGAATCGCATGGGTTCGGACGAACCGTTGCGACATAAAGCAGTGAGATGCTCCAGTATCAAACAGTGCTAGTACAGGTAGTGAGGCTACTAAGATTGTACCAGTGATAACTTGGCCAGTGGCCTCAGCTTCTTCCACGGTCATCGTGAAAGCCTAGCGCCTTGGTACATTCCTCCTGGCCTGAGGAGCATTCCTCGGAACATTCCTTTGAGCTTGATGGAACTGACGAGGAGGTGGTGCAGCTTGAGGTCCTCTGGGTGGCGCAGCTAGTGCAAGTCTTGGAGCAGGGGCTTGGATGGCTGGGCGCTGTGGGTAATTGTTTGCTGGCCTGGGTGCAGCAATTGGATTTTGTTTATGAGGACAAGACCCAATACCATGAACAGCTGAGCCGCAGATCAAGCAAAGGTTGTTCGCACGCCGGCAATTTTTCGCCAGATGCCCATTTCTTTTGCAGTAGTTACAAAAGGCTAGACTGGGTCTGTTGTTTGGTACTCCGGGTCATCTTGGCACAAAAGATGGCCTGGACGAGGCTCCTCCCGCCATCTGGTTGGCAGGGTGCTTAACTCCTGCAGACTGAGGTCTACCTCTTGCTTTTATCACTGCCTCATAACTGCGGCAGCTTCCAGAGCATCCTCATGAGTTGGAAATTTCCCTGTGGCTAGTGCAGCATGAATTCCGTGTCCAAACCTTGTTGAAAGCGACGGGCTCTGATATCATCCGTCGGTATCAAGTGTGCCGCGAATCTGTTTAAAGGATTGTGTTAGCTGTGTAGTATGTGATATTTAAAAATTGAACTATTGTGACATATCTTTCCGACTTAGCATGGTGAATTCAGTGTCATACTCATCTACTGACTTGTCCCACATCGAACCTTGTTGTAGATGAATGAACTACTGTTCCATGGCAAACCTGACAGCCACAGGGAAGTATTTCGCATCGAACTTATTGCGAAAGGTCTTCCATTCAATAGGCTGTTCAAGATGGGTTTCTTCCGCCTTCCACTAGTTGCGAGCATTGTCCGTGAGTTGCAGTTTCGCCACACGGACCCAAGCTATGTCTGGCACTTGTGCTGCCGCCAGATCATCCTCTATGCTTTGCGCCAATTCCTCAGCTTCCAGTGGGCTTTCCTTTCCGGAGAACTGCTTGGGATGTAAAGCCCTGAATTGCTTTACCCCAGGTGCGTCAGTCTCGGGACGGTTCAGGAGTTGTTGCTGTCCCTCAAGAAGGCTGCAGATCGCCTCAAGTAACACCGTTTGCTCGGTGGGTGGCGCAGGAACAGAAGGTGTGAGAGGTAGTGGTGGAGGTGTGTTGTTGATATTGGTGCTGGTGTTGTTCGGGGAATCCATAACTGTCACGCCCCGCTTCCCAGAGTACGCTAGATTGGGCACGTGACATAGCCAACCATGCTACCTGTGGGTAGGAAGTATCCATCCACAGTCACATTACGGCTGTAAAGATATCAAGAATAAGATAAAACTATCTAAAACATGTCCATAATCCAGAATAACAGGAGTCAATAATAAATAAATGCGGAAGCAAATGATCCAATACGAATAACTGAAAAGTGTGTCCCATAATGCGGGCTCACATCAGGAAATAAATGCAGGAAATAAAACTAACTACTACTGAACTCACAGCTCAGCCTGCTGGCTGAAGTACTCCTGCTCGGACTGCAACAGCGGTACGGAATCTGGGCCATGCAAAACCCAGACGTCAGCGCGTCATGTCATCAAGTAATATAATATGAACAGTGTAGCAGGCAATGTAATATAAACATGAATACAGCAAGAATAACAATAATATGAATCATACCAGTACAGGGTAGCGTGCAGTGGGTAAACTAAACTGTTCTATCAGGTTTTCTATTCTAAAGTCTTTGAAATCAATTGATGAATCGTCGATGTAACTCAATAGTATCCCGTGCGTGTCCGGGACCACGGTCAAGATTCTCGGGGCTGAATCCGAGACGTGCCGCTAGGCAGTAACAAGTAGCAGGATGGGCGAGTGATGTCAGCATCATCACTCCGGGGCTGGCCTAGCCCGTAAGACTGATCAGAACAGGTATCGAACTGTTGAGTTACAAGTCGGTTTCACCTTTGATTTCCCCATACCCCCAAGTTATGTATGTCGAGTCAGGTATTCAGTAATCAAGAACTAATGCCAACACAGGATCAGGTAAAAGCAGGTTTGTCTGGATAGACAACAGGAACGGTCCATGAGGACTACATGTTATGTTTGTTGGCATTAGACACAAGATCAGGTAACAGGTAAAGCCATGGTACATCAGGTCAAGCCAGGTAATATATAAAGGTGTCATGTCATGTCAAGAGTGTACGATACCATGTCATGTCAAGTAGGAAGTGTAACAGGTCATGTCAGGAAGCACAAGATGTCATGTGGGTACTCATAATCAAACTAACATAAGTATGTGTATAAATAAACAAGCATGAGTACTATCAGAACAATAAATTGGAACATGTAATATGATATGCAAATAGATATAATTTCAAGGATATGGATGCACAGTTATCGATTAGGGTTACATTTATAGTTCCAATATTAATTAGGATGCAATTTATTAAACATGGAGTGTTAATATCACATTATTATGTAGTAATGTGATCTATGGATGCAATTATATGTATCTTAAATGCGATGGATGCAGACGGGTATCCGAAAAGTTATAAAACTATAAAATGGTAATGTGGGATGTACAACTAAGCAATATGTGATATAAATATTGATATAATAATATTAATATGGATAGCATATTCAAAGCGATTAATAACTATAAAAGTGGTATTGATTAACCATGCACAAGAAAGTTCCGTTCAGAGATTCAGCGTCACCCTAATTTGTAAAATAGCTTAACAATAACAAACGTTCTCCAAAAGAGACGTGCCTTATACCAAAACAAAGATAATTCAATAAGGTTTTCAGTTTTATAAGTATAAGCATCTCAGGTTGTCCCTACAAAAAGTTATGAACATTCGAAGTGGAAAGTTTGCTGCTGGAATTTCCCTGGACAGCAGTTTGGAGACATTTTCATTTGCATTTTACGTTATTTAAACAATTTATTTTGCAGGTAAATATTACATAGAGTTATAGTTTTCTGAGTTAGCTTCGTAACGAACTAAAGAACGTATACTAATGATTTTTCTATGATTTATAATGAATTTTATACGGTAAGGTGTACAGTAAATTTCAGATTTGTCGTATCCGCTTTTTCAACGCGTTTCATGTGTAAACTATAATATTTTAAATATATAATATCATAAAATGCAGATTATAAACTGATTAAAGATAATAATAAGAAATATTACGACGATGTATATTTTAATTGATATGGATGCAGTATAATGTAATCTAGTATGTCACAAGATAAGTTTTCATGATCTAGATTTAATATGATATAAACGGAAGCAAACGGAACATCGAAACGTTATAAAATTAAATATGGGGCACTAGATTTAAACTATAGGTATGGTATTTATTTAAATAGGTATAAAATGAATTATATAGCATGTAGCAAGATTAACTTGCCTCGATAGGTCGCGAATCGGGAAAACGGAACGTTAACCGTCAGCGGGAAAACTCGCGACGGGCGCACGGTTCACGGAATGAACCCAAACGACGAACAAAGGAACTACACGGGTCGGGGTACCTCGCTGGAACGTCGAGAAGCGTCACCGGCACGACAAAATTCCGGTAACAAAAGAACAGTTAAAAAAAAAAGAGAAACGAGACATGAAGCAAGAAGAGAAAGAATGATAAAGAGAAGTACGAGAGAATATATAAGGGAGAGAGAGAGAGAAAAAAAGTGGAGAGAGAGAAAGTGGGGCCCACGGGGTTAAAGGGGAGGTTGCGATTGGCTGAGAGAATAAATTGAGAAGGATATAAAAGATTGTAAAAATATTATATGGTTAACTTAAAGATTTAAAAGATAGGTAATGAACAGTAAGATATCAGGTTAGTTAGAAAAATATATGCGATGGTTTTAATAATATTAAAATTTGGGATTTTGGCGCCAAATAAAACATTTCCAAATCGCGCCCGGGTCGAGTCCAAAAATTTGAAATTGAAATAATAGGATTTTAAGCGGGATCCAAATTTTAAAATTACGTGTTTTATGATTAAAAAGTATACCCCCAAAACGGACACATATACGCGCGCGTAGCCGTCCAAACTCGCCCGTTTCACTGAAAGGGACGAGAACACAATGCACGGACGCTACCACGAGGCTAGGGGTGTCAAGTAGGCCAAGATGAATATTTTCAATTTTATTTTAGATGCCATAATTTGTTATATATAGAAATGACTTTGCCGGGTAAATTTTACAGTAAGCAACAAACAAGCAAGTTAAATGAAATGAGTACCACGTTATGCTCAAACAGTAACTGAAAATAGTAGCATTGGGCTCGGGTGTTACATTATACCCAACTACAAAAAGAATTTCGTCCTCGAAATTCCAAGAATACAAAGATAGATAACTACAAGAAAAGGTGAGGAAACTTCTGCCGGATTTCATCTTCTCGTTCCCAAGTGGACTCTCCATGCGAGCGATTACCCCAAGAAACAAGCACAAGGGGGATAACCTTGTTCTTAAGAACCTTTTCCCTTCGATCCACGATTTCAATCGGTCGCTCCTCAAAAGTCAAGTCTTCTCGTACTGTTAGCTCCGAATGATCCAAAACGTGTGTTTCATCTCGAACATACTTACGGAGTTGAGATACGTGAAACACATCGTGCACATTTGCCAAGGACTGCGGTAACGCCAAACGATACGCTACCTCACCGACACGCTCCACGATCTCAAGGGTCCAACGAATCGAGGACTAAGCTTTCCTCGACTTCCAAAACGAATCACCCCTCTAGTCAGTGATATCTTCAAGAATACCAAATTACCCACGGTGAACTCTAGAGGTCTTCTTGACGTATCTGCCCAACTCTTCTGTCGGTCCTGTGCTGCCTTTATATGATTTCTGATAGGGTTAACCTTCTCAACTGTCTGCACAACCAAATCTGGTCCCAATAATCTTCGTTCACCGATATCGTCCCAACAAACAGGTGAACGACATTTACGACCATACAAAGCTTCAAATGGAGCCATCTGAATAGTTGCCTGAAAACTGTTATTGTAAGACAACTCCACCAAAAGTAGATGATCCTCCCAAGACCCCTTGAAGTCCAACATGCATGCTCTCAACATATCCTCAAGAGTTTGGATCGTTCTCTCCGACTGACCATCAGTTTGAGGATGATAAGCTGTGCTAAACTTCAATCGAGTCCCCAAACTTTCCTGTAAACTCCTCCAGAAGTGTGATAAGAACCGAGTGTCCCGATCGGACACGATGCTCACCGGTACTCCATGCAATCTTACAATCTCCTGCATGTACCGCTCTGCCAAAGTCTCTGTTGATTGACCAACCCGAAAAGGAATAAAGTGAGCTGCCTTGGTCAATCGGTCAACAATTACCCATACTGCATTGTTGCCTTTTGGACTCCGCTGTAAAGCCGTCACGAAATCCATTGTTATATGTTCCCACTTCCACTGAGGAATCGGAAGTGGTTGCAATAAACCAGCAACCCTTTGATGTTCAGCCTTAACTTGCTGACACACCAAGCACTTTGCCACAAAGCGAGCAATCTCCCGCTTCATGCCCTCCCACCAGAAATGCTGTCGAATATCTCGGTACATCTTTGTGCCTCCTGGATGTACAGAATAAGCTGAACTATGTGCCTCCTTCATAAGCTCTTCACGAACATCACCCTTTGGCACAAACAAACGGCTACCATACCTCAACGAACCATCTTCGTGGATCAATAAATCTGTTCATAGCCCGGCTTCAATCTGCTCTCGAAACTTTTGCAGTCTAGGATCCTGCGATTGAGCTGCTTTAATATTCTCGATCAAAGACGAATGTACTTGCAGCTGCAACAACTGTCCCGTAGAACGCGGTAGCACAACCTCCAAGTCAAATCTTCGAAAATCTGCGACGATCTCTTTCTGCGTAGTTAACACCTAAATTACTGGTAACCGACTAAGCGCATCCGGCACAACATTAACCTTCCCCGGATGGTACTTAAGATCAAGATCGTAGTCAGCCATCAGCTCCAACCATCTACGCTGCCTCATGTTAAGCTCCTTCTATGTGAACACATACTTCAAGCTCTTATGATCTGTAAAAACTTCGACTCTTTCTCCCAAAAGGTAGTGTCTCCAAATCTTCAAAGCGAAAATCACAGCCGCAAGCTCCAAGTCATGAGTTGGATAATTCTTCTCATGGGTCTTCAACTGTCTCGATGTGTATGCTACAACCTTCCTATGCTGCATCAAAACACATCCCAATCCTTTCCCAGATGCGTCGTTGTGAATCACCAATCCTCCGGAATTGTCTGGCACGGTCAGAATAGGGACGGTTATCAACTTCTGCTTCAACGTCTCGAAAGCTAACGCACACTTATCCGCCCATACAAAAGGTACCTCCTTACGCGTAAGCTTGGTCAACGGCTCTGCCAGACGAGCAAAGTTCTTAACAAATCTCCTGTAGTATCCGGCTAATCCAAGGAAACTTCTTATCTCAGCAACATTCTTTGGAATAGGCCAATCTCGAACTGCTGCAATCTTTTCTGGATCGACGGCAATGCCATCGCCAGACACAACATGCCCCAAAAACCTTACTTCCTCCAGCCAAAACTCGCACTTACTCATCTTCGCATACAATTTCTCCTGTCTCAACGTCTGCAGTGCGATCTTCAAATGCTCAGCATGCTCTTCAAAACTCTTCGAGTAAACCAGAATATCGTCAATGAATACCATAATGAACTGATCCAAGAACGGTGAAAAGATTCGGTTCAACAAGTCCATGAATACTGCCGGCGCATTTGTTACTCTGAAAGGCATCACTAAGTACTCGTAATGTCTATACCGAGTTCGGAACGCCGTCTTGCAAATATCTTCTGTTTTCACTCGGACTTGATGATATCCGGATCGTAAATCCAACTTCGAGAATACCCTCGCGCCACTAAGCTGCTCAAAAAGTTCTCCAATACGAGAGATCGGGTACTTGTTCTTGATAGCCACCCAGTTTAATTCTCGATAGTCGATGCACATCCTTCTTGTGCCATCCTTCTTCTTTACTAGAAGAACTGGAGCTCCCCAAGGCGAGTTACTGCTTCGAATCCAACCCTTTTCAAGCAATTCAGCAACCTGTTTCTTTACTTCTTCCAACTCTACTGGCGCCATTGGATAATACGCTTTAGATACTGGCGCTGCACCAGGAATAAGATCAATTGCGAACTCCACGTCTCTCCTCGGCGGTAAACCCGATATATCTTCAAACACGTCCATAGAATCACGAACAACAGCCGGCTCTTTACTTTCATCACTTCCATTGATGCAAGAATATTGTTTGTCGGCCTAGCCCTAAACTCGACCAGCCCGACCGAACTGCTTCCTTAACGCAACTGCTGTCTGCTGCAAACTCCCTTTCATCCTAGATAAACTCTGCTGCTCTTGGCTGCTGCAAGTATTTGTGAGAAAGTGGTCAAACCCAGGGAGACAATCTGCCTCTGGATGTCCACGTCCAGTCTGCGCATGAACCTCCGTGCCCTGTCTGCATCGTTGGCAACTAAAGGTCCAGCGAAACTACTGAGTCTTGTCCATTCTGCTACATGCACATCTACGGGTGCTCCCTTCTGCTTTAGTCCGATGAACTTCTCTTCCATTTCCTCCCGTGCAGTCCACGGGAAGAACTTCTCCAGAAAACTCTTAGAAAAATCCGCCCACTTGATCGGCTTGGGCAAGCGGGTCTTCTCAACAAGCCACCATTCTCGGGCGTAGTCCACTAGCTGAATGCGTACCACAACAACTTTTTTGTCATCTGGAATCTGTGCCGCAAAAAGCAAGTTCTCTGTGTCAACTAGCCACTGCTCCACCGGCAACGGCTCCTTTAAACCAGTAAATGTAGATGGACCCAACCGCCTGAAATCTGCTACGGTCCCTACTCGGTCAACTGGTCTAGCTCCAACATTGTTCACAGACTGCTGAACGATCAAACCTTCCCGAAACGAGTCCGCTTGCTGCTGGATCAGCTCGGTCTGTTTCTTTGATTCTCCAGCATTCCTCTTATCACTCCAAGCATGGTGGCTACGTCCACACGCCTCTGGTATGTCTTCAATTTCTTACCGGCCATAATCCTGAACTCAAAATATCCAACATTAGCATGATGATAGATTTTGAATATAGATCAAGGCTAGAACTCCAAGATACTTAAATAGAGTACCGCATTGTAACTATGCCGCGGTATCATAGCCACAATTACATAACTCTATCCAAGTCGCCTAAGTCCTAGAGATAACAAGGAATCAGGTTTTCGAATTGATATGCAAAGAAAGTTTGCACATAGTAAAAGATATAATCAGGAAGAATGTGATTCAAGAATGGTAAAACGGTCAAGGTGGCAGGACATGTTTCCTAAACACGGGTATTCTGATTCGTGTATTGGGTACAATACCCAACTACAAAAGAATCAACCCGACTATCCTATGGCTCGGATACCAAAAGAACCATGTCACGCCCCGCTTCCCAGAGTACGCTAGATTGGGCACGTGACATAGCCAACCATGCTACCTGTGGGTAGGAAGTATCCATCCACAGTCACATTACGGCTGTAAAGATATCAAGAATAAGATAAAACTATCTAAAACATGTCCATAATCCAGAATAACAGGAGTCAATAATAAATAAATGCGGAAGCAAATGATCCAATACGAATAACTGAAAAGTGTGTCCCATAATGCGGGCTCACATCAGGAAATAAATGCAGGAAATAAAACTAACTACTACTGAACTCACAGCTCAGCCTGCTGGCTGAAGTACTCCTGCTCGGACTGCAACAGCGGTACGGAATCTGGGCCATGCAAAACCCAGATGTCAGCGCGTCATGTCATCAAGTAATATAATATGAACAGTGTAGCAGTCAATGTAATATAAACATGAATACAGCAAGAATAACAATAATATGAATCATACCAGTACAGGGTAGCGTGCAGTGGGTAAACTAAACTGTTCTATCAGGTTTTCTATTCTAAAGTCTTTGAAATCAATTGATGAATCGTCGATGTAACTCAATAGTATCCCGTGCGTGCCCGGGACCACGGTCAAGATTCTCGGGGCTGAATCCGAGACGTGCCGCTAGGCAGTAACAAGTAGCAGGATGGACGAGTGATGTCAGCATCATCACTCCGGGGCTGGCCTAGCCCGTAAGACTGATCAGAACAGGTATCGAACTGTTGAGTTACAAGTCGGTTTCACCTTTGATTTCCCCATACCCCCAAGTTATGTATGTCGAGTCAGGTATTCAGTAATCAAGAACTAATGCCAACACAGGATCAGGTAAAAGCAGGTTTGTCTGGATAGACAACAGGAACGGTCCATGAGGACTACATGTTATGTTTGTTGGCATTAGACACAAGATCAGGTAACAGGTAAAGCCATGGTACATCAGGTCAAGCCAGGTAATGTATAAAGGTGTCATGTCATGTCAAGAGTGTACGATACCATGTCATGTCAAGTAGGAAGTGTAACAGGTCATGTCAGGAAGCACAAGATGTCATGTGGGTGCTCATAATCAAACTAACATAAGTATGTGTATAAATAAACAAGCAAGAGTACTATCAGAACAATAAACTGGAACATGTAATATGATATGCAAATAGATATAATTTCAAGGATATGGATGCACAGTTATCGATTAGGGTTACATTTATAGTTCCAATATTAATTAGGATGCAATTTATTAAACATGGAGTGTTAATATCACATTATTATGTAGTAATGTGATCTATGGATGCAATTATATGTATCTTAAATGCGATGGATGCAAACGGGTATCCGAAAAGTTATAAAACTATAAAATGGTAATGTGGGATGTACAACTAAGCAATATGTGATATAAATATTGATATAATAATATTAATATGGATAGCATATTCAAAGCGATTAATAACTATAAAAGTGGTATTGATTAACCATGCACAAGAAAGTTCCGTTCAGAGATTCAGCGTCACCCTAATTTGTAAAATAGCTTAACAATAACAAACGTTCTCCAAAAGAGACGTGCCTTATACCAAAACAAAGATAATTCAATAAGGTTTTCAGTTTTATAAGTATAAGCATCTCAGGTTGTCCCTACAAAAAGTTATGAACATTCGAAGTGGAAAGTTTGCTGCTGGAATTTCCCTGGACAGCAGTTTGGAGACATTTTCATTTGCATTTTACGTTATTTAAACAATTTATTTTGCAGGTAAATATTACATAGAGTTATAGTTTTCTGAGTTAGCTTCGTAACGAACTAAAGAACGTATACTAATGATTTTTCTATGATTTATAATGAATTTTATACGGTAAGGTGTACAGTAAATTTCAGATTTGTCGTATCCGCTTTTTCAACGACGTTTCATGTGTAAACTATAATATTTTAAATATATAATATCATAAAATGCAGATTATAAACTAATTAAAGATAATAATAAGAAATATTACGACGATGTATATTTTAATTGATATGGATGCAGTATAATGTAATCTAGTATGTCACAAGATAAGTTTTCATGATCTAGATTTAATATGATATAAACGGAAGCAAACGGAACATCGAAACGTTATAAAATTAAACATGGGGCACTAGATTTAAACTATAGGTATGGTATTTATTTAAATAGGTATAAAATGAATTATATAGCATGTAGCAAGATTAACTTGCCTCGATAGGTCGCGAATCGGGAAAACGGAACGTTAACCGTCGGCGGGAAAACTCGCGACGGGCGCATGGTTCACGGAATGAACCCAAACGACGAACAAAGGAACTACACGGGTCGGGGTACCTCACTGGAACGTCGAGAAGCGTCACCGGCACGACAGAATTCCGGTAACAAAAGAACAGTTAAAAAAAAAGAGAAACGAGACATGAAGCAAGAAGAGAAAGAATGATAAAGAGAAGTACGAGAGAATATATGAGGGAGAGAGAGAGAGAAAAAAAGTGGAGAGAGAGAAAGTGGGGCCCACGGGGTTAAAGGGGAGGTTGCGATTGGCTGAGAGAATAAATTGAGAAGGATATAAAAGATTATAAAAATATTATATGGTTAACTTAAAGATTTAAAAGATAGGTAATGAACAGTAAGATATCAGGTTAGTTAGAAAAATATATGCGATGGTTTTAATAATATTAAAATTTGGGATTTTGGCGCCAAATAAAACATTTCCAAATCGCGCCCGGGTCGAGTCCAAAAATTTGAAATTGAAATAATAGGATTTTAAGCGGGATCCAAATTTTAAAATTACGTGTTTTATGATTAAAAAGTATACCCCCAAAACGGACACATGTACGCGCGCGTAGCCGTCCAAACTCGCCCGTTTCACTGAAAGGGACGAGAACACAATGCACGGACGCTATCACGAGGCTAGGGGTGTCAAGTAGGCCAAGATGAATATTTTCAATTTTATTTTAGATGCCATAATTTGTTATATGTAGAAATGACTTTGCCGGGTAAATTTTACAGTAAGCAACAAACAAGCAAGTTAAATGAAATGAGTACCACGTTATGCTCAAACAGTAACTGAAAATAGTAGCATTGGGCTCGGGTGTTACAATAACCTTGAAGAAAAATTTGGGTTAGGACAGATTCAAGTACATGAAATGATAAGATTCAAGGAATATGAAATTGTAAGATTCAAGGAACATGAATTGTAAAGAATGTTTTAGTTGCTGGTTCTTGTGTTATATTGCTTAGGTTATTCACGCAGAACAGAACTGCATGATAGAGTTTCATACAGCTCTGACCTGCATGGGCCACCAACAAAATCTGTCACGCCCCGCTTCCCTGTATACAACGAAGAGGACGCGACTGGTCCGCTACGTATTTACTCTGAAGTAAATACGCTAAGCGTAACTAAGCAATATAAAAGAAAATTTACACAAGAGACAAGGTATAATAAAAACAGCAATTTTATTTATTAACATTCTTTTGTACAATGCATGAAAAGGAAATACAACTGAAATAAAAGCGATGCCTAAACAATGGCATAACAGAAATGAAAAGTACTGAATGGAAAATGTACAATGTCTAGAGCTCAGGGTTTTCGCTGTACTGATCCAAGTCTTCTGCCGTTGGCTCGATCTCTGACGGGTCCAAATCACCTGACGACATTCAAAGAAGAAAGAAATAGAATGTCGTCAGCGAACAGGTCGCTTGGTAAGTCCCAAAGATAAGAGGAAAGTAAAATAGACAGAATAAAAAGGTATCTTTTAAAGTTGTATTATATTATTGTAATGTCGTGTTAACGCTGTTGTTTGTAGCTTGGTACAGAAGGATGCCAGTGCATACGAGAGGGGTCTCTATATGCTAGAGATCAGGGCAAACGGAATGTACAAGGAACCGTTAAGCCACGGTACAACAGCAACGGAATATAGGTTAGGTGTCTTAATCTTACCGTCTCGTGCCACTTTTAACATCTTCCATACCAATCTACCCCTTAAACCCCGTAGTGTTTTAATTGTATTGTTTATCTTGTAAATTGTATTGATTGTATAATTGAAAGACTGACCGAAACCATGATATCAGTAAACGGATGTAACCTTAGAATCATGTAAATGGGTAACTAGAGAACCATGTAAATGAAATGTATATCCATGGTTCGGTTCGGTCAAGTTGTATAGATTGATAATTGGATTTATGGATTTATGTTGAATTGTAATATTAAAGATTGTAGATTGTATTTGAATTATATTCAAGTCAATTTATACTGAGCTGAGTCAGACAATCAGCAAAGTAAATTGAAGTCCTGATTGTTTTATTAATTTGTCTACCTTAGATAGGCAAGCATCTACTTCTCCGGCTCTCTGAGGCTCAAGAGATTGGTTCCGCTTAAACCTATGTTTACTAGGGTCCTTAGAGTAAATTATAGAACTTGAGGGGTTTTATGTAAAAATACTTTTATATACTTTCAAAATATACCTTAAGCATTTATTATTCGTTTTTAGAGTTGTAATGAATGTGGATTTTATATTGTGATATTTCTAGTGAAAATATCCTAATTTCAGAAATAGAGGTATTTATTTGCAATATTGATTTATGTGGAATTTATGGTATTTTAGTGTAAAATTGATTCTCGTGATATTGTAGAAAAGGTGGAATATTTATAATACTTTAAAAATAGGTATGTTTATGTTACATATACATATATTTATATGGAAATAATTTTTGTATATATTTATAATATTCAAGAAATCTTGTTTTCTTAAGATGTCGTATTTTAAATCTTTGAGACCGAATGCTCCTTGCGGAGGTCTGAATCTCGCACTACTAAGCCCGAGGATGTGCGATAATCCGCACCATCCCGAACGGGTTCCCCAAATGGGTTGTAGCGGCGCTTTGCAAAGATTTGTATAAATACTAAATCTTTTAGAAAACGGTTTTATGAAGTAAATGATATTTATTTGTAAAGATGTCAATTTTCCGTATTCTATGTTCTAGGGTCTCCTAAGTCAACTAGACTATTCCTAATTGGTCCAAAACGACAAGTTGTGAGATACCTCAAATCGTCTCTTCACCGCCAATTGTGGCCAGGTAAGTACAAGTGAAGAAAGAAGGGATCCGTTCACGAATTACCGTGAGACGGGCCTTTTAAAGTTACCTTTCTCACTTGCCTAGCCTAGAAACCACAAAGTCAAGTTTAGATAAACGACTGATGTCCATAACTTTATCCTATTTTCATAATAAGTGGTATTTATTTGAAAAGTGTATCAATACTAAAACTTTTAGAAATGGTTTTATTAAGTAAAGGGTATTTAAATGAAAATGTTTGTTTTCCCGTATTTTAAGTTTACGATGGTATCGTGTTATGTTGCATATGAGTGTGTAAGGAGGTAGGTCGTTACCTCGTGATCTACTTAAAGGTATAGCAAGTTTAATGGGGTTAAATGTAGAATTGAAACAATGCGGTATTTAAGTGAAAAATACGATAAATTGAAATAGCCATCATTTCATGTAATGAAACTTGATCAATTTGGTTGATTAGTGTTTAATAGTCAACATGAGAGAGTTTAAGTATAATTGTATTAACGAGAAGTGAAGTTTTATAAGAAACCGAATCAGAAATCGGATTTGTTCCGATTCCGTCGGGTTTTGTAAATCCGTATTTTTACATAGAAAAGATAGGTAGAAATTGGGACTTACGGTTTTAGGACACACAAGTGGGTGAGAGGGAAGTAGTGGATACGCCGATGTATTGCGTCGTCGCCGGTAGTTCCTGAAACGATCGCCGGAAGTTCGCCGTAGATTTCGCCGGAGCTTCGCCTTTCGCTCATTTTCAAGGTACACACGATTCTTGGAATTTTGAGAGAGTGGGCTCAGAATTTTGGGGTGAGAGGGTAGGGGGTAGGGGTGTATTTATAGGGTTAGGCTAGGGTTAAGGTAGGTGTAGGGTTTTTAATTAAAAAAAATGTAAAAAGGTGTAAAAATCATTAAAAATTGAAGTAAATGGGTGTTAATGTGCTCTCTGGAACCGATCTCATAAATTGGAGTGTGCAGGGGGGTTAAGGAGGTGAAGAGCCACATTTCACCTTCAGGCGACTCGGCCGTCTGGACGAGTCTGGCCGGTGGTGCCGGCCCGAGTCGGGCCGAGTTCGGTGCCTAGGAGGTGGGGGGTCGCCGGGGGTAGGCACTGGTATAATTAGTTTTTCAGGTTCAGTTCAAAGTTATCTCAGGTGGACTGTTGGGCTTCTAAAAAATTTAAACAAAATAAATATTAAAAATTAATGTGGGGCAGGGGATTTGAACTCTGGTGGCTTGGTTCAACAGTGCAAGGTATTATCAATGAGCTACAAGCTCCTTCTTGTAATTATGGTGTGAATTAATTACGATATCAGCAACATTAAATACTCTAAGTATACTTTAAATTTAAATCAAATTTATGTACACTAAAAATGGAGTTATTGCAAGATCTCAGGTTCAATCCCGGGTCTTCCCCTGCTGTAACACCCTAGTGCATTTATGCGATATTCTATTTGGCTATTTTCAGATCTTGCGACAACTTCTTGATTATTATTGTTTTTTGGTGCGGATAATGCATTTGGTAACTATAGTTAGTATCCGACCCGACCCGCATGCTTGAAACCCATTATGGTTCAAGATTACGTCATATATTTGCTAGTACAGAGAATCCGCGCACATCTAGATTCGATAGACACTTGTATGATATAATTAGTATCTGCATATCTTTTAAATAACCAGATAATATATTTTAATATTTAGCATGGCCTGTTATCATTCCCCATATCATATGTTTGGATCCATATATCGTATTCATGTCAAGATTGATAAATCAGACTCGTTAGGATCGCTACGTGTATTTACGTAGATCCGTACTTGGGGGTATGAATTTTTATTAACCGGACATCGCATTATGGTTTTAATTGATACATATATTATCCATATTTTAAAACTAGAATTTTAGAAGAGACCCGGGTATTTTTCAGAGTAATTTGATATTAGATGTTTAAACCCAGAATATATATTATAATATTTTCTAAACTTAAAACTATTCTAACCGTTAATAATATAATATATAGAATATATTTAAACTAATCACAGATCTCTTTACTCTCTCTCTCTCTCTTCTCGCCTAATCTATCTCTCTTTTCTCTCTCTATACCCTTGTCTCTCTCTATATATATATTATATATTTTTTATGAGAACAATGGAGGAAAATGTCACAGGTGGAATTTCCTCCTATGGCGTCGAAAAAATACGCCCTCCATTGTGTTTTCCGACGATCGGTACCCATCATCTTCATCGTTATCATCTAAGATTTAGGTACGCCAAATTTCATGTGATTCTACAACCTTTTCATCGTTGAATTAGTGGGTTCAAAATTAACGGTTTACCGACAATATGACTTTTTACATTGCTAAATCAACGGTGAAAAAGTTGTAGAATCACATGAAATTTGGCGTACCCATATTTTAGATGATAACGATAAAGATGATAGATTTCGATCGTCGGAAAACATGACGGAGGGCATATTTTTTCGACGCCCTAGGAGGAAATTCTCTCCTATGCCCTCTTTCCTCCATTATTCTTATTTTTTATAACCTAATACTTTAACACACACCCCTCTCTCTCTCTCTCTCTCTCTCTCTCTCTCTCTCTCTCTTCTCTTTTCTCTTCTTCGCCTTTGCCATCGCCGAGACGAACCCAACCCTAGCCCTCACTTCACGTCACCGCCGACCTCCCCATAACCTCGTCACCACCACCTCCACTTCCTCGTCTCCTCCCCTCTATCCTCGAGCCCTACAACTCCAAAACCCCTGACGAACCCACGACCACCTATAACCCCTTTAACCCAAACCCCTGACCCAAGAACCTCCACCCTCATCGTCGGCGACTCGCCGTCGCCATCACCTTCACCCTCGTTTCCTCGCCCTCGTTACCACCGCCGTTCCACCTCTCCTCCTTCACCCCGAGCACCCTGCACTCGATGCCAACCCACGATCATCCCTGCACAGCCCCGACGCGACCCTAGAAACCTCACCGTCAATCACCACAGACTTCGCCGTCATTTCCTCACCTCCCTCTCCTTTCCCCGACGCCATAAACGACCACCACCATCACCATCGTCTGCAATAGAAACCCCGAACAGCAACCCAGAGAACCCGCGGCCTCTCGTCGTCGACGACAGCCCTCATCGTCATCAAGATATCGCCTCGCCCCTTTCCTCTGTCCCTTATCCCAGAACACCGGCAACTTCTTCTTCTTCTTCTCTTTTCTTCTTTCTTGATTCTTGATCATTTCGCCGGAGTCGTACGCGTTGTCGACGATCCGGACGACCCAGTCATTGTAGTGGTCCAGCCTAGTCATCACGTCACGTTATTGATCAGCCAGGTCCAGTCCTGCAAGAACGTGAGTTTGCATCGCGACGTTTATCCGACGTCGAACATGACGTACGTACCCCGTCGTGAGATCCGATCAGGCAAGTTTATCTTGCAACATGCTATATTATTATATCGTATCTATATGAATAAAAATAGTACATGTGCTTTATTATTCATCAACTATAACCGATTTACAGTGTTACATTATCCGTTCGTATCCGTACGGATAATCGCATATCTGATTGCATGCCGGAACATCATGATATCATTATACTACTATATTAGTACAACATGCTTTCGAGTTTCCATCATACTTGGTAATGGATATATAAAGGTTATTACAAATAGATACATATGCATCCGTGCATTAACCGTGTTCCGATATTCGTTACAGTTTCACATTTGGGTATCTATTTGATACATATACATCACATGACATGTTCACAACACCTTACTTGATTCGTTACTTGGATCTTGCTACTAATACCAATGATATTGACGTGTTGTCCTGACAGACGTAACTAGTTGTCTGCATAGACAAGAACTGTACATACTGGATTCTGTGTTGGCATTAGATCTATATTGGCAATACTTGACTTGAACACAAACCTGGAGGAAAAGGGGGAAATCTAGAATGTAACCGAAACACAACTCAAGAGGATATTATTACATGTTTGCCGTTTTTCCGGGCGTTACAGAATAATTACATGTTTGCCGTTTTTCCAGGCGTTACGGAATAATTACATGTTTGCCGTTTTTCCAGGCGTTACGGAATAATTACATGTTTGCCGTTTTTCCGGGCGTTACGAAATAATTACTTGTTTGCCATTTTTCCGGGCGTTACAGAATAAATTCTGTTACCGTGGTCCCGTAGGGAATGAACGAGATATATACTGTTGGGTTACAATGAGAATTACATTAATTGATTTCAAAAACTTATAAAATAGATAACCTAGAAGCACAATTTTAGGTTACACATCACATACACATATACCTCACTGTTTGTATTTATGTTATTTATTTATATTCATATTTACCTACATCGTTACATTCTGGTTATTATCGTTATTTTGATATTATGACGCACTGACGTCTGGGTTTTGCATGGCCCGGTTTTTCTACCTTTATCGCAGGCTGAACAGGAGTATTTTAGCTATCAAGTCGAGCAGTGAGGAATTGAACATGTGTTATTTAGAGATATTTAGTTTAGTTTATTTTCCGCAGTTTTATTTTTTTTATGTGAGCCCATATTGGGACAAGTTTCAGATGTTGTTTATTGGAGTTTGAATTGTTTCCGCTTATGCATTTTCTTGACTCTATTTACTGTGGTAAATGAACATGTACTAGATAGATTTTATATTTTACTGTTCTTGATATCCTATAAACAGCCTTAATGTGATTGTGGAGGGATGAATCCGAGAAACAGGTAGTATGGTTGGCTCTGTCACGTGCCGTAGTCTGCGCATTTTGGGAAGCGGGGCGTGACACCCACAAACTCCTAGGTCCACCACTGGGTTATGTGCCCCGCACTTGTCAAGTAAAAACTTGGCAAATCATTTTATCAAGGAACTGACCAGAGACTTGGTAAGAACAACGTTAATTTACATGTAACTGAAATCCATTAAATAAAGTTAATAATGATGGTAACCTAACCTTGAACTAAAATTCTACTAGTATAAGACTTAATAAGTAATAACAAGTTACCATATAATTATGAACACTAGTTGTTTAAATTCCACAGTTGGAAACTAGTGCTGCTGTCAAAATTGAGGGATGATTTCATAACTCTTAATGAAGTTCGCTCGTATAGCAAATGTGTTCGGAGACGGAAATGCAAGAAGAATTTCACCTATGAAAACATAGAAGTGGTGCCGTTTCTCATGGGATTTTAGGATTTGCTTCCGGGATCTGAATAAGGATAACACAAGGCCATTAATAGTGTTGAGTGAGAATGAAATTTTTAAGGAAACATGATATAAATATATATGTTATGGTACCGGTTATATATCAAGGAGTAGCTAGTTTAATGTTTAGTAACCAGAAATTTCATATCACCTTGTAATATTTAACACTAACTAAAACTTTAAATCGAAAGGACCTTTAACTATGCATAATTATATCAATAGAGGATATATATGAGAAGAAAAAATATAAGCTCAAAAGGTGGGGGATTGTTAGAGTTTTTGAGCGGTTGTGCATTTTGAAATTTGAATTTCGAAAATTCGGTTTTGAGCAGTTGTGAATTTTGACATTTGAACTTTTGTCCTTTCAAAAAATTACAACCGTTTTTGATGACCTTTGAGAATATATAAATAGGACCGATTTTCTTAAGAACTTTACAACTTCTTCTTTTCTACTATTCTTTTACTATTTTGAATAAAATTTTGAAGTTTATATGATTTTTGTTGATCGCAGGAACTTCGGACTCTATTGTATTCTGAGAGATTCTTATCTGCAACCTTTTAGTAAACTCAATTTGAGTGGGATAAGTAAATCCTTGAAAAAAACTGATTGTGCCTTAGAGTCAATAAATTCATTTACTTGTACCCATTATTTTTCCGATTCCTATACTAAATTTCTAATGGCTATAGTGGATCTGGCCTTAAATTATGACCATTTATAGGAAATGAAATATTGTGTCGTCCACATAGTATTTCAGGTGTCTAATCGAGCTTTTAAGCCAGCATGTTTCGGTCTTGTGGTTTGCCTGATTTTCATGAGTTGTTTCAGAAAATTAGCACATATTCCCTTAAGAGAGCGGTCCCACTCAAAGACCAATATAGGTGAAATCCATCAAGAATGATTCTGTATCATTTTGCACACCGCTTATAAAAGACACAGATTTTATTAAGAGATAAACTCAACTCTCGATTCGTTAAAAGATAGCTGCACCTACACCTTAGGGATGGCCTGCGAGTGTAAACTCGAAATTGGTGCATTCCAATTTTGTCTTACTCTACGATTCGTTTTCCCATTGAAACAAGCTCTCGGGATCTCGGATTCCCGGGTTGGGTATCCTCATAGGCATAGTCACAAATTCACAGTTCGGGAATTATTCGGCGAGATCGAAAATTCGGATTCGGGGAACTATTCGGAAAAAATCGGCAGGCATTCGGGAAAGATTCGGCAGGTATTCGGGAAATGTTCGGGAAGGATTTCGAGCAGTATTCGGGAAATGTTCGGGAAGGATTTCGAGCAAGAAATTAATATATGAAGCGCTGGGTTTTAATATTGTGAATTATTCTTTTGTGAATTATTCGCTGTTTATTTGGATTATTCATGAATAATTTGAAGCGTTCGCCAGTGATGATTAAATCGGAGAATTAATCGACCGATCAAAAATTCACGAATTCGTCGAATTATTCGCGAATTATGTGACTATGCTCATAGGCAGTACATTATTATTGGGTTTACGTCCAATCCCCTTCAATGTGACCCAAATCTTAATTTTTATCAATCTTTGTAATAAGATTAGCAAAATCATCATTTTGCATGTACATGCAGCAAGTATAATACCGGTATTCAAGTAAGGTTTCACATTACATGTCAATTTTTATTGGTTTGAATTTACAATTAAAAATTGGTGCTGCACTTATTATAATAGTGATATCACAATGTGTCACGTCCCGCTTCCCAAAGTACACTAAAGTGGGCACGTGACATAGCCAACCATGCTACCTATGGATAGGAAAATTCCTTCCACGGTCACATTACGGCTGTGGAGATATCAAGAATAGGAAAGTAAACTAACTACCTAGTACATGTCCATAAGCCAGAGTAAAAGAGTCAAGAGTTAATAATATGCGGAAGCTAAAAGATACAATAAATGAAACACCTGGAGTGAAACTACATACCGACAGGAACCTCACCGCTCGTCTAACAGCGGCAAAACTCCTAATCAGTCTGCAACAGGGTAGAAGAATCTGGGCCATGCAAAACCCAGACGTCAGCGCGTCAAGTCATCAAGTAATAACATAATAAACAGGCAATGCGAATATAAACATGAATAAAGCAAGAGTAACAATAACATGAATCAGAGCAGTGCAGGGTAGTGTGCAGTGGGTAAACTAAACTGTGCTATCAGGTTCTCTGTTCTAAAGTCTTTGAAACCAATTGATGAATCATCGATGTAACTCAATAGTATCCCGTGCATGCCCGGGACCACGGTCTAAGACTCTCGGGCTGAAACCGAGACGTGCCGCTAGGCACTAACAGGGAAAGGATAAAGACCAACGATGTCAGCAGCATCGTCACGAGGCGGGCCTGGCCTCTAAAACTGATCAGTACAAGTAGTGAACTGTTGAGTTACAAGTCAGGTTTCACCTTTGATTTCCCCATACCCCCAAGTTATATGTGTAAGTCAAGTCAGGTATCCCGAAATCAAGAAACCAATGCCAACACAGGATCAGGTAAACAGGTTTGTCTGGATAGACAACAGGAACGGTCCATGAGGACTGCATGTCAGGTTTGTTGGCATTAGACACAAGATCAGGTAGCGGATCAGGTCATGGTACATCATGTCAAGTCAAGCAGTATACGGTACCATGTCGGGTAGATCAGTATATATGTAGCAAGTCAGGTCAAGATGTAAACAATATCATGGGTGTGCTCACAATCAGTTATACAATCAAGCATGGTATTCATCGACATGATATAAACAATGAATTAAGCAATAGGCAGATTCATCCAAATTAGCAGTACAGTTGTCAGTTGTGTCACAGAGATGATTTCAATGTTATGCGAATGCAGTAAGACAATTATGGCCTTTTAATCATATTAACAAGTTTAAGCACTTTAGAGGTGCAATGATTTATATAAAGGTTCAATACAGCTATTACAGGTTAAAATGCATACGAGTGTCCGAATGGAACAAACTATAGAGGTAAATGCCATAAGCTATGTCAATATTAAAAATGTGATTAAACAAGTAAATGTGGTTATTAGGTTCAATTGCAACTGTAGATTCCAAGTTTTAAGATAAAATGATATATAACAATATTGTACATGAAAATGTGAAATGATTGTACAAAAGTTAAATTTACAGGTTTAGGGTGTCATAATATATATGTAAATATTGTATAGCATGTAGCAAGGGGTACTTGCCTCGACGGGTCGCAAACCGGGAAAAACGGAACGTAAAACGTCGGCGGGGAAACTCGCGACGGACGCACGGTTCACGGAATGAACCCAAACGACGAACAATGGAACCACACGGGTCGGGGTACCTCGCTGGAACGCCGGGTCATGTCGTCGGCATCGTCGGATTCCCGAGATTCAAAACAACAGTGAAAAGCTCACAAGAGAAAGTATGGAATACGAAACAACAAAGGAGGACAGAGAAGTTGAGGGAATGAGGCTTACCCGCAGGATCTTCAGAGGCGATAGTGTCGACGATGGTGGTCGGCAAGGCTCTGGCAAGGGTTCAGGGCACTCAGTCGAGGGGTTAGGTTGCACTAGGGTTTACTGTAAGGTAGTTGCAGTGTCTGCTGGGGGTGTTGATGCATGGGCGAGGGAGGAAACGAGATGGTGAAGATGGTGGTGTGAGGCTAGGGTCGCCGGCGATGAAGGAACGGCGATGAGGTGGCGCGGGTTGTGGTTACACGGTGGGTGCACGGATCTAGGGTTGTAGGTGAGGCGGTAGACGAGAGGAGGAAGGACAGGAAGCCGAGGTGGTTGAGGAGGAGGCGCAGGGGCGGTGTGAAGGCGACGACGAAGGTGATGGGTTCGCCGGGTTGATGCAGGCGTCGGAGTCCACGGGTCGGGGTGCTGGTGAAGTCGGGTGGAGGGAGGGAGATGAGATTGATGATGAGAGAGGAGATCGGTGTCGAGGGGACGGCGACGGCGATGAGGGCACGGCAGTAGCTAGGGTCGCTGGAGGTTTGGGTTTCGCGTTCTCGTGAAAAAGGAAAATGAAGAAGGAAAAGATTTACGTGAGGAAGAGAGAGATATAGGGGGGAGAGAGAAAGAGAGAGATATGAGGGGGAGAGAGAGAGAGATAAGGCGAGAGAGAGAGAGATACAGAGGAGAGAGAGAGAGAGAGAGGTGTGAGGTGTGAGGCCTACGGGAGATAAAGGAAAGAATGTGATTGGTTGAAGGATTAAATTAGGTGTTAGGAAAATGATTTAAAAGATATGTATGAACAGTAAAATATATGGTTAGGGAAAATGTATGCCGGTTTAAATATATTAAAATTGGGATTTTGGCGCAAAGTAAAACATTTCCAAATCGCGCCCGGGTCGGGTCCAAAAATTTCAAATTGAAATAATAGAATTTTAAGCGGGATCCAAAACTTAAAATGAAGTGTTTTGCAACCAAAAAGCATACCTCCAAAACGGACACACGTACGTGCACGTAGCCCTCCAAACTCGCCCGTTTCACTGAACGGGACGAGAACACGATGCACGGACGCTACATCAGGGTTAGGGGTTTCAAGTAGGCCAAGATGAATATTTTTAATTTTATTTTAGATGCCAAAATTGTTATATGCAGAAATGAATTTGCCGGGTAAAATCTACAGTAATTAACAATCAAGCAAGATAACTGAAATAATTGCCACACTACGTTCAAACGGTAACAGAAATTAGTAGCATTGGGCTCGGGTGTTACATTATACCAAACTATAAAAGAATTTCGTCCTCGAAATTCCAAGAATACAAAGACAGATAACTACAAGGAAGGGTGAGAAAACTTCTGCCGGATTTCATTTTCTCGTTCCCAAGTTGAATCTCCATGCAAGCGATTACCCCAAGAAACAAGTACAAGAGGGATCACCTTGTTCTTAAGAACCATTCCTTTCGATCCACGATTCCAATCGGTCGCTCCTCAAAAGTCAAGTCTTTTCGTACTGTTAGCTCCGAATGATCCAATACGTGCGTTTCATCTCGAACATACCTTCGTAGTTGAGATACATGAAACACAACGTGCACACTCGCCAAGGACTGTGGTAACGCCAAACGATACGCTACCTCACCAACACGCTCCAAGATCTCAAAGGGTCCAACGAATCGAGGACTAAGCTTTCTTCGACTTCCAAAACGAATCACCCCTCTAGTCGGTGATATCTTCAAGAATACCAAATCACCAACGGCGAACTCTAGAGGTCTTCTTGACGTGTCTGCCCAACTCTTCTGTCGGTCCTGTGCTGCCTTCATATGATTTCTGATAGTGTTAACCTTATCAACTGTCTGCACAATCTAATCTGGTCCCAATAATCTTCATTCACCTACATCGTCCAGCAGACAGGTGAACGGCAATACGATCATACAAAGCTTCAAATGGAGCCATCTGGATGGTTGCCTAAAAACTGTTGTTGTAAGAAAACTCCACCAAATGTAGATGATCCTCCCAAGAACCCTTGAAGTCCAACATGCATGCCCTCAACATATCCTCAAGAGTTTGGATCGTTCTCTTCGACTGACCATCAGTTTGAGGATGATCAGCTGTGCTAAACTTCAGTCGAGTCCCCAAACTTTCCTGTAAGCTCCGCTAAAAGTGTGATAAGAACCAAGTGTCCCGATCGGACACGATGCTCACCGGTACTCCATGCAATCTTACAACCTCTTGCATGTACCGTTCCGCCAAAGTCTCTGTTGATTAACCAACCCGGAAAGGAATGAAGCGAGCTGCCTTGGTCAATCGATCAACAATCACCCATACAACATTGTTGCCTCTTGGACTCCGCGGTAAAGCCGTCACGAAATCCATGGTTATATGTTCCCACTTCCACTGAGGAATCAGAAGTGGTTGCAATAAATCGGCAACCCTTTGATATTCAGTCTTAACTTGCTGACACACTAAGCACTTCGCCACAAAGCGAGCAATCTCCCGTTTCATGCCTTCCCACCAGAAATGTTGTCGAATAACTCTGTACATCTTTGTGCCTCCTGGATGTACAGAATAAGCTGAACTGTGTGCCTCCTTCATAAGTTCTTCACGAGTATCTCCCTTTGGTACACACAAACGGCTACCATACCTCAACGAACCATATTCGTGGATCAATAAATCTGTTCGTAATCCGGCTTCAACCTGTTATCGAAACTTTTGCAGTCTAGGGTCCTGCGATTGTGCTGTTTTAATATTCTCGATCAACGATGACTGTACTTGCAGCTGCATCAACTGTCCCGAAGAATGCGATAGCACAACCTCCAAATTAAATCTTCGAAAATCTTCAACAAGCTCCTCCTGCATAGTTAACACCTGAATTTCTGGTAACCGACTAAGCGCATCCGGCACGACGTTAACCTTTACCGGATGGTACTTAAGATCAAGATCGTAGTCAGTCATCAGCTCCAACCATCTACGCTGCCTCATAGTAAGCTCCTTCTGTGTGAATACATACTTCAAGCTCTCATGATCAGTAAAAGCTTCGACCCTTTCACCCAAAAGGTAGTGTCTCCAAATCTTCAAAGCGAAAATCACAGCCGCAAGTCCCAAGTCATGAGTTGGGTAATTCTTCTCATGGGTCTTTAACTGTCTCGATGATTATGCTACCACCTTCCCATGCTGCATCAAACGCATCCCAATCCTTTCCCAGATGCGTCGCTGTGAATCGCCAATCCTTCGGAATTGTCTGGCATGGTCAGAATAGGGGCGGTTATCAACTTCTGCTTCAACGTCTCAATAACTAACGCACATTTGTCCGTTCATACAAAAGGCACCTCCTTGCGCGTAAGCTTGGTTAACGGCTCCGCCAGACGAGCAAAGTCCTCCACAAATCTTCTGTAATACCCGGGGAGTCCAAGAAATCTTCTTATCTCCGCAACATTCTTTGGAATCGACCAAACTCATACTGCTGCAATCTTTTCTGGATCGACGGCAATTCCATCGCCAGACACCACATGCCCCACAAACTTTACTTCCTCCAGCCAAAACTCGCACTTACTCATCTTCGCATATAACTTCTCTCGTCTCAACGTTTGCAATGCGATCTTCAAATGCTCAGCATGTTCTTCAAAACTCTTCGAGTAAACCACAATAAACCGGTCCAAGAATGGTGAAAAGATTCGGTTCATCAAGTCCATGAATACTGCCGGCGCATTGGTTACTCCGAAGGGCATCATTAAGTACTAGTAATGTCCATACCGAATTCGGAACACCGTCTTGCAAATATCTTCTGCTTTCACTCGGACCTGATGATATCCGGATTGCAAATCCATCTTCGAGAATACCCTCGCGCCACTAAGCTGCTCGAAAAGTTCTCCAAAGCGAGAGATCGGGTACTTGTTCTTAATAGTCACCCGGTTTAATTCTCGATAGTCGATGCACATCCTTCTTGTGCCATCCCTTTTCTTTACTAGAAGAACTGGAGCCCCCTAAGGCGAGTTACTGCTTCGAATCCAACCCCTTTTCAAGCAATTCAGCAACCTGTTTCTTGACTTCTTCCAACTCTACAAGTGTCATTGGATAATACGCTTTGGATACAGGCGCTGCACCAGGAATAAGATCAATTGCGAACTCCACGTCTCGCTTCGGCGGTAAACCCGATTTATCTTCAAACGCGTCCATAAAATCTCGAACAACAGCCCGCTCTTCACTTAAATCAACTTCCATAGCTGCAAGAATATCATTTGTCGGCCTAGCCCTAAACTCGACTGGCCCGACAGAACTGCTGCTTCCTTACTGTAACTGTTGTCTGCTGCAAACTCCTCTTCATCCCAGATAAACTCTGCTGCTCTCGGCTGCCGCAAGTACTTGTGAGAAAGTGGTCAAACCCAGGGAGACAATCTGCCTCTGGATGTCCACGTTCAAGCTGCGCATGAACCTCCGTGCCCTATCTGCATCGTTGGCAACTAAAGGTCCAGCGAATCCACTGAGTCTTGTCCATTCTGCTGCATGCACATCTACGGGTGTTCCCTTCTGCTTTAGCCCGATGAATTTCTCTTCCATTTCCTCCCGTGCAGTCCGTGGGAAGAACTTCTCCAGGAAACTCTTTGAAAAAAATCTGCCCACTTGATCGGCTTGGGCAACCGGTTCTCTTCCACAAGCCACCATTCTTGGGCGTAGTCGACTAACTGAATGCGTACTACATCAACTCTTTTCTCATCTGGAATCTGTGTCGCAATAAGCAAGTTCTCTGTGTCAACTAGCCACTGCTCTGCTGGCAACGGCTCCTCCAAACCAGTAAATGTAGACGGACCCAAACGTCTGAAATCTGCTACTGTCCCTACTTGGTCAGCTGGTTAGCCCCAACATTGTTCACAGACTGCTGAATGATCTGCAAACCTTCCCGAAACGAGTCCGCTTGCTGCTGGATCAGCTCGGTCTGTTTCTTTTGATTCTCCAGCATTTCTCTTATCACTCCAAGCATGGCGTCTTCGTCCACACGCCTCTGGTATGCCTTCAAATTTTAACCGGCCATAACAAACACCCAACATTAGCATGATGATAGATTCTGAATATAGATCAAGGCTAGAACTCCAAGATACTTAAATAGAGTGCCGCATTGTAACTATGCCGCGGTATCATAGCCACAATTACATAACTCCACCCAAGTCGCCTAAGTCTTAGAGATAACAAGGAATCATGTTTTCAAGTCGTTATGCAAAGGAAGTTTGCACATTGTAAAAGATATAATCAGGAAGAATGTGATTCAAGAACGGTAAAACGGCAAGGTGGCAGGACATGTTTCCTAAACACGGGTATTCTGATTCGTGTATTGGGTACAATACCCAACTACAAAAGAATCAACCCAACTATCCTATGGCTCTGATACCAAAAGAACCATGTCACGCCCCGCTTCCCAAAGTACACTAAAGTGGGCACGTGACATAGCCAACCATGCTACCTATGGATAGGAAAATTCCTTCCACAGTCACATTACGACTGTGGAGATATCAAGAACAGGAAAGTAAACTAACTACCTAGTACATGTCCATAAGCCAGAGTAAAAGAGTCAAGAGATAATAATATGCGGAAGCCAAAAGATACAATAAATGAAACACCTGGAGTGAAACTACATACCGACAGGAACCTCACCGCTCGTCTAACAGCGGCAAAACTCCTAATCAGTCTGCAACAGGGTAGAAGAATCTGGGCCATGCAAAACCCAGATGTCAGCGCGTCAAGTCATCAAGTAATAACATAATAAATAGGCAATGCGAATATAAACATGAATAAAGCAAGAGTAACAATAACATGAATCAGAGCAGTGCAGGGTAGTGTGCAGTGGGTAAACTAAACTGTGCTATCAGGTTCCCTGTTCTAAAATCTTTGAAACCAATTGATGAATCATCGATGTAACTCAATAGTATCCCGTGCATGCCCGGGACCACGGTCTAAGACTCTCGGGCTGAAACCGAGACGTGCCGCTAGGCACTAACAGGGAAAGGATAAAGACCAACGATGTCAGCAGCATCGTCACGAGGCGGGCCTGGCCTCTAAAACTGATCGGTACAAGTAGTGAACTGTTGAGTTACAAGTCAGGTTTCACCTTTGATTTCCCCATACCCCCAAGTTATATGTGTAAGTCAAGTCAGGTATCCCGAAATCAAGAAACCAATGCCAACACAGGATCAGGTAAACAGGTTTGTCTGGATAGACAACAGGAACGGTCCATGAGGACTGCATGTCAGGTTTGTTGGCATTAGACACAAGATCAGGTAGCGGATCAGGTCATGGTACATCATGTCAAGTCAAGCAGTATACGGTACCATGTCGGGTAGATCAATATATATGTAGCAAGTCAGGTCAAGATGTAAACAATATCATAGGTGTGCTCACAATCAGTTATACAATCAAGCATGGTATTCATCGACATGATATAAACAATGAATTAAGCAATAGGCAGATTCATCCAAATTAGCAGTACAGTTGTCAGTTGTGTCACAGAGATGATTTCAATGTTATGCGAATGCAGTAAGACAATTATGGCCTTTTAATCATGTTAACAAGTTTAAGCACTTTAGAGGTGCAATGATTTATATAAAGGTTCAATACAGCTACTACAGGTTAAAATGCATACGAGTGTCCGAATGGAACAAACTATAGAGGTAAATGCCATAAGCTATGTCAATATTAAAAATGTGATTAAACAAGTAAATGTGGTTATTAGGTTCAATTGCAACTGTAGGTTCTAAGTTTAAAGATAAAATGATATATATCAATATTGTACATGAAAATGAGAAATGATTGTACCAAAGTTAAATTTACAGGTTTAGGGTGTCATAATATATATGTAAATATTGTATAGCATGTAGCAAGGGGTACTTGCCTCGACGGGTCGCGAACTGGGAAAAACGGAACGTAAAACGTCGGCGGGGAAACTCGCGACGGGCGCACGGTTCACGGAATGAACCCAAACGACAAACAATGGAACCACACGGGTCGGGATACCTCGCTGGAACGCCGGGTCATGTCATCGGCATCGTCGGATTCCCGAGATTCAAAACAACAGTGAAAAGCTCACAAGAGAAAGTATGGAATACGAAACAACAAAGGAGGACAGAGAAGTTGAGGGAAGGAGGCTTACCCGCAGGATCTTCAGAGGCGATAGCGTCGACGGTGGTGGTCGGCAAGGCTCTGGCAAGGGTTCAGGGCACTCAGTCGAGGGGTTAGGTTACACTAGGGTTTACTGTAAGGTAGTTGCAGTGTCTGCTGGGGGTGTTGATGCATGGGCGAAGGAGGAAACGAGATGGTGAAGATGGTGGTGTGAGGCTAGGGTCACCGGCGATGAAGGAACGGCAATGAGGTGGCGCGGGTTGTGGTTACACGGTGAGTGCACGGATCTATGGTTGTAGGTGAGGCGGTAGACGAGAGGAGGAAGGACAGGAAGCCGAGGTGGTTGAGGAGGAGGCGCAGGGGCGGTGTGAAGGCGACGACGAAGGTGATGGGTTCGCCGGGTTGATGCAGGCGTCGGAGTCCACGGGTCAGGGTGCTGGTGAAGTCGGGTGGAGGGAGGGAGATGAGATTGATGATGAGAGAGGAGATCGGTGTTGAGGGGACGGCGACGGCGATGAGGGCACGGCAGAAGCTAGGGTCGCTGGTGGTTTGGGTTTCGCGTTCTCGTGAAAAAGGAAAATGAAGAAGGAAAAGATTTACGTGGGAAAGAGAAAGATATAGGAGGGAGAGAGAGAGAGAGAGATATGAGGGAGGGAGAGAGAGAGATAAGGCGAGAGAGAGATGCAGGAGAGAGAGAGAGAGGTGTGAGGTGTGGGGCCCACGGGAGATAAAGGAAAGAATGTGATTGGTTGAAGGATTAAATTAGGTGTTAGGAAAATGATTTAAAAGATATGTATGAACAGTAAAATATATGGTTAGGGAAAATGTACGCCGGTTTAAATATATTAAAATTGGGATTTTGGCGCAAAGTAAAACATTTTCAAATCGCGCCCGGGTCGGGTCCAAAAATTTCAAATTGAAATAATAGAACTGTAAGCGAGATCCAAAACTTAAAATGAAGTGTTTTGCAACCAAAAAGCATATCCCCAAAACGGACACACGTACGTGCACCTAGCCATCCAAACTCGCCCGTTTCACTGAACGGGACGATAACACGATGCACGGACGCTACAGCAGGGTTAGGGGTGTCAAGTAGGCCAAGATGAATATTTTTAATTTTATTTTAGATGCCAAAATTATTATATACAGAAATGAATTTGCCGGGTAAAATCTACAGTAAGTAACAATCAAGCAAGATAACTGAAATAATTGCCACGCTACGTTCAAACGGTAACAGAAATTAGTAGTATTGGGCTCGGGTATTACACAATGTATTAATTCGGGTAGTAAAAGCATTTTATGAAATGGGATAATCAACCAACATAAACATATCAAAACAATTTGTTATGCTTTCATAAGTACACAATAATGTTTTTCAATATGCAACAAATAAATTTTCTTTTTACCCATAATTAATACACAAATATTGGCAATCATGTTTTCATTGTCGGCGTCAAAGAAATGCTACCAAAATAACAATAAATTTTAGTACAATAATCTGCAAAAACCGACCAAATTATTTCTAGATAAAATCATTCATTTACCAAAGATTAAACTTGGGTTTGCAGAAAACTCCCACTAGTTTTGAAATTTGAAGTATACAAGTAACATCTCAATTGACTCTATAATCATAATATAGAATAGACCAAAATACTCATCAATATGGGCATTTAAAATTTATAGCCATGATTATCCATGTAATAATCAAGAAACTCACACGTAAAAGTATGAGCTTCTAAAAATCAAGTTCAAATCTTCTAAAAATCAAGTTCAAATCTTCTTCATCGTGATATTTTTTTCTTAATCAAGCAAAAATATTCAAATTTTCAAAAAGATATCACTTTTTTATTTTGAGGCGTATAAACATAAGCAAGTTTAAGAAACCCCTCAATAAAAATATGAACATTCAACTCGAATCGAAATCATTTTAAATAAGTTATATTTAATAACTCTCAATCTCCATAAATATTTGGAAGCATTTTGAAACATTTTGTCATCAATAGATGTCATTTTTCATAAAGTTACAAAATAAAATGAGTTTTAAGATTTATATTTAAAAACCCAAAAAGCATCTCAAAACTGTGAATAAAAAATAAAGTCAACAACTTTATTTTTTCAACTCATAGAAGAAAAGGAAAACTCATGATTTATTTAATCAAATCGTAACATTTTCTGGCAAATGAATTTTCTTTTCTTTACTCAAATTAACACATGCTCAAATATACTCAAATTTAGCCTAATTAAAGAGAAAGTGACTTGAGAATTTTACCAGAGTCCAAAAAAATCTTTAATTTTCCAAATTCCTAAATTAAAATTCAATTGAACTTTGCATTTACCCAAATTTTAATGAACAAAACTAAGCTAGTATGACCCTCTTTGAAAAGTCATATGAAATATAGGTTGAACAAAGAAAATTTGTCTAATAATTAACATCTAATTTGCTTACCAGTCATATAATACCCTCCACTATATGCGTTTAGGATATCATATCCATAAGTGGAATTTCGATAGCTTAGGCTTAATTTAAAAGCCACATATATATTATGCATAATAATGGGATATGATATCTTAGATGGTATATTGTTCATTTATCTTATTAGGCTAAGGGGATTACATGTCATACTTTTTTAGGTTTCAATTGAATAATACTAAAAATATTAATCGATAAAAAATAACCAAAAGGTTATATCTCAAAGAGTCATTTAATTTTCAAGCATTGAAATTCTCTTAATCATCGCTCCCTCTTCTGCTTAAATTTGTGGTTCTCCAAAAATTGCTTTTTCTGCGCCTCTTTGGTTTCATACTTTTAAGATATCATCAATACAATAAGTACTTCTGTACCGATAAAAAGTTATGTAACGAAAACTAATTTTGTAGATACAAATAATAATTGTACTTATCTTTTTCAAAATGGATATCTTTGAAATGAAACATCTTGTTCAAACATCAACCCCATCAACGAGCTTTTCACGAAGTGGTGCCATTGTCGACGAACTGTCTTAAAATTTTTGTTCCTAGAGGGTATACGATGGAACTAAAGTTGAATAAAAAATTAATAATAAATAATAAATTACATAATAAAATGTAACACAAAAATAGATGGTGAAGTCGTCGGCTGAGGCACGGATATTTCGTTTTCTTTAAGGCAATTCATGCCACCACGGTGAGAATCTAGTGGTTCTCCACCGATACAGCAGGTTTTGACACATTGCCTTCAAGATACAACAACTAACGAACAGCACGTTTTGCTCTTCATACCTGCACAGAGTAAAGAGCAAGAGCTTTGTTCACACCTTTTCTTTACCAATATAGAAAATATTTTTGATAAACAATATAAGAGTTGTGTATATCCTCAACACACACGCGCGCGGGTCTCTCTCTCTCTCTCTCTCTATATATATATATATATATATATATATATATGTATATATATATATATAATAATGGAGAAAAGAGGCCATAGGAAGAAATTTCCTCCTATGGCGTGGAAAAAATACAACCTCGACTAATTTTTTCGACGATCAGCCCCCATCATCTTCATCGTTATCATCTAAGATATGTGTACACCAAACTTCATATGATTGTACAACTTTTCACCGTTGATTTAGCATTGTAAAAAATTCTATTGTCGGTAAACCGTTAATTTTGAACCCACTAAATCAACGGTGAAAAAGTTGTGGAATCACATGAAATTTGGTGTACGCACATTTTAGATGATAACGATGATGATGATGGGTGCCGATCGTCGGAAAAAATGGCGGAGGTTGTATTTTTTCCACGCCACAGGAGGAAATCCCCTCTTATGGCCTATTTCCTCCATTAATCTCTCTCTCTCTATATATATATATATATGAGGTTAATGGAAGAAAGGTGCCAAAGGAGGGAATTTCCTCGTATGTTGTCGGAAAAATACATCTTCCATGATTTTTTTTTTTGACGATCAACATACATCAACACCATCTTTATCATCTAAGATATTGATACACCAAATTTCATGTGATTATATCATTTTTTCACCGTTGATTTAACTGGTGCAAAATTAATGGTTTACTGACAATAGAACTTTTTACATTGCTAATTCAACGGTGAAAGTGGTGGAATCACATGAAATTTGGTATATGCACATCTTGGAGGTTGTATTTTTTCGAGAGGAAATCCCCTCCTATGGCCTTTTTCCTCCATTATTCTCTCTCTCTTTATATATATATCCCAAATATCAAATAGAGTTAATAAAAGTTATGTTTGGACCATAATAAAAGAAACTACCAATACCTTTCAAACTATAAAAAATACTATCACTTGACGGTGAACGTTACTGTTCATGTAAAATGACCATTTTCTCCTTTAAATAATATAATATAATTAATTATAAATTACATTTTAAATAATTTAAATAATTATTAAATATTAACTAAATAATTAAAAAAAATTGGGACAGCCACGAGTGGTGGGGGGAGGGGAGGTGAGGTCATTGAAGTGGTGGGGTCATCAGAGGAGGGGGAAGGGGGCGGGATCAGAGAAGGGGGATGAGCGGTTGGAGAAGAAGGAGAAATTAAAGAAGAAGAAATTGATGAAGAAGAAGAAGAAGAAGACAATGATGATGACGAAGACGATGATGGGGACAGTGAGGGAGAAGGGGCGAGGTAGGGGAAAGGTTAGGGGTCAGGTGAGGGGTGGGAGGAGGAAAGAAGAAGAAGAAGAAGCAGATGACGATGATCAATTGATCGTGGTGCTGCTGTTGCCGCCGTTGCTTTTGCCGGCAGAGGACACGCTGGCAGGGGAGACAGGCGACGCCGGTGGCAGTGGTGGAGGGAGGAAGAAGAAGAAAAAGAAGAATTGGATGTTGCCGCCGCCCAATTAAAAAGAGCATTACAATGGTGGTGGGCTTGAATGGAGGAGGAGGAAGTCGGGATGGCGTGGCTGGCACCGGTGGGGACGGGAGGAGGTTGAATAAAAGGGGGTGTTTTTTAATTTTTTAATATTTTAGAAATCAGGGTTAGGATTAAAAGAGGTGTTTTGGAGATTTTAAGTTTTTTTTACTGATCTGGCAACTTCGTCGACATGGCGCTGATGTGGTATAAACGATACCGACGTGCCATCTTAAATTTTGGTAGTTTTTTTTTTTATAGTTTTAAAGGTATACGCAGATTCTGATTCTGGTCAAACTTGTTGGGAGTTTTCAGTAAATAAGCCAATACTTAATATTTATTGTATCCAATAAAATCACAGATAAATGCAAAAATTAAAAACCACTATCAAAAGTAAATGGCCATATTAATAATTTGATCAAATAGTTAAATATTCATACTCATATTTAATAGCCAAGAAATTATTTTTTTATTAAAATTCCAACATATATACAAAGTATGAGTGGGCATGCAAATATTTAAAGATATATCAATAAATATATATATATATATATATATATATATATATATATATATATATATATATATATATACATACACACACACACACCCTGTTTGGGAAAGGAGTTTTGTTTTCTAAACTGCAATTTCATTAAGTTAGCAAACCTTAACTCCAAAATGCATGCTAACTTTAGCGCAACTTCTAGAGCTACGATAATTGTACCACAGTTATCTCAGCCTAAAATTTGAGATAACTGCAGTTATCTCAACTCTATTCTTGATAGTAAACCAATAAACTCGATTATTTTATTATGAGAACAATCATTTTGGTGTAACCGGATATTTCGTTGTTATAGAAATGTTTAGTTATTCTTTTAGGTGTTGAGAATCTATTGTTTTAGGTAAACTGTTGAGATTATTTGTTATCAGTGAGAGTTGTATAAATTGAGATTATTGTTCTCATAATAAAATTATCGAGTTTATTGCTTTATTAGCACAACTAAACATATCTATAACAACTAAATATCCAATACATTAACATGAATATATTTCATATTCTAACAAATCTGACCAAAGTTTTGTAAACTCCATTTTTAAAGTTTGAGGCTTGCAAACCAGTATGATTTTGTAAACTCCATTTTTATCGAGTTTACCGCCGTTTTCCTAACTTTATATAGAAACAGTGCCATGAAGAGGAGACATGTTTCTGGCCCCTCTCACCTCTTCATGGCCCCTGAATGAATATGTATCAATTACTAGGCTTTGATATTCGGCCGACAAGAGTGGGCCGTATCATTTGATAGGCCTTTAGGGCCAGTAAGAGTGTAAAAAAGGCTTCACTTTTTCACTTGCCACAAGAAAGGAATTAATGATGACAACAGTACTTTTTCTTAGATAAATGCCTTGGGATTCTAGCATCAACCACATGTTTGGAACATTGAAGACTCTCACTCTATCTTGCTTATGTGTGTCTAAGGAAGATGTCTTGAAATATTTGTGGTAGTTTCTTGTAATTAATTATTGTTGAGGTGTCACCTTATTTATGGTAGTTTTTTTGTAATTTTTATATAGAATGTTCTATGGTATTTAATTCTATATTGCCATTAACTGACAGGTCTTAAATTAGAAAGGAGGCCACTTGCTGCAGTAAACCCTACGGACTAAAATTCGTAAGTAATTTGGAAAATAGTATCTTTGAGACCTCACCTGGCAATGAGGTCACGGTTTCTGAAACCATGGTTTCATGGGCTTTCGAGACTAAACTTCAAATATTGTCGCAAGACCCGTTTGGCAACAAAAATTGAGGCTAAACTCGAACAATAATTTATATCAAATTTTAATTTATTCCGACCCTACTTCTTGTGGGGAAATTTCCTAATAAAATTATAAATAAAATAATGTATATTTGGTTTAAATATTTGACCGAGTCAAACCCTTATAATCAGTGAAGTGATGCAATTTTTTCATGAATGGTTTTCATGACTTTTCATGAATGAGCTACGAAGAAACCTTTCATGATCTATAAATAAAATTCATTTAGACTGTTTAAAAGAGAACCATTATGTATTCTATTTTGGTTTCAGTTTCGTGGATATGGGTACTTGATTTCCGGAATCATAGATGGGTGCGGATCCTATAGAAAATACCACTACTATAAAGATGGGATCGATGCCTCTACGGTTATGACCGTGGGGGCAAATTCTTGTCCCTACGGTGGTAATCGTAGGGGCTAAATTAGCAACCGTGCAGGTAAAAGCGCGAGAGGGCAAGTGCATACCCCAATGGTTGAAATTTTGCCCCTACGGTTTATACCAAACACCAATTGCTATGGAACCATCGTCTCTCGTCGGGGTATAGAAACGTATACACTAGTCTACTCAGGAATATCGATATCCAATCTCGATACTCGCATGTCCAGGGACATTTAAGGATGTGCTTATGGACTACCCAACCCTACATGTATGATCGCCATCATAACGCTGGTAGTTAAGTAATAATCCTACGGGTTTTATTAACATGTACCAGCGATACGTAATAACAAAGAAAACATATATACATGTTAAGATAAAAACAAACCAAATAGTATACTATCATATCCAGCAAGATTGTCCTGTACATACATATATCCAAGTATCCACTACACACACACAATAATGGCCTCTAAGGCATACATATCCAACAATCCCCTACTTGAACTAAGGTAAGTTATTGGCGTATCGAGTACTCAGCGTCCGCACAAGGGCCAGTTGTTGGCGTATCGCATACCCAACATCTTAAATAGTCTCTCGAACTATGCTTGAGGAAGGGCCTTCATGAATGGATCCACCGTGTTTTCTTTTGTATCTACTCTCCACATTTCGATCTCCCGGCAATCTACGAGCTCCCTGATAAGGTGATAAGGCTTCAAAATGTGTCTGAATCTGTGATGGGCCCGTGGTTATTTCGCAAAAGCCATAGCCTGATTGTTATCGAAATACAAAGGTATTGGATCAACAATGGATGGAACCACCTCAAGTTCAGTAATGAACTTTTTCATCCAGACCGCATCTTTTGTGGCATCATTGGAAGCAATATATTCAGCCTCCATTGTTGAGTATGCGACGGTGTCCTGTTTGGAGCTCTTCCAACAGACCGTCCTTCTGTTGAGACGCTCAAAACTCACACAAGAGAGGCATGAGAATATTCCTTTAGGGGGGGTTGAATAGGAATAAGCGACTAATATGCCCAAATTAAAAATCTATACTAAACTTGCTAATAGAGAACACAATTGCAATACTTAACAAATGATATACCAATATGATAAGAGACTAAGCAAACTACAATTGTGAAATAATGAATAACAAGCAAGCAACAATATTAAGTTGTGAACTAATTGATCCTGTGAAGTGTGTAGTAGTTGAAAGGTTCCTAGGCACACTAAGGAGGTCTCACAAGGCATCAACCATGCCAATTTCAAATTTTACGGGTGCCGAGAAACCCTAATACGGATCGTTAACTAGAATATTAGGCGAACACATGCAACTAGTTAACAATTTAACTAAAAGAACGGAAATACAACCTTTGTAGATCCGGTCCTCCACCTCCATAGCTCCGCAATGAAGTCTCCTCGCTGTCCAAATGGAAACCTGGGCTCTAGCGTCGGCTTCATCGGAGAAATGGACGGGCAAGGTCGTCGGCTTCGTGCCGAAGATGATCTACGTCGAGGCATCACAAGATCAAGCTCCCACTTCACCAAGTCATGAAACTTGTGAAGAAAACACCCTTTACAGCTTGGCAAGAGGTAGAGGATGAAGAAATAGGAGGTGGGTTCACTTTAGAATTGGATTTCTCACTCAATTGCTCAAGTTGCCATTGATGAAGCAAGCTTTCTTCATCTTGTAAGAAGAAGAAGATGAAGATGATTATCATAAGTATATCTTAAAAAGAAAATAAAAATCAATACTTATCATAATCAAACCATGGTCAAGTGTAGAGAATAAACTAGGGTTAAGTGGAATGGTTAGGGTTAAGCATGAGACAAAATGGTCACTTAGTCAAAGCTTCATGAAGCTTCAATATACAAACAAACAAAGCCACCATTTTCCCTTTTTCTTTTCCAAAATAAAATAAATGAAATAAATAAATAAATGAATAAGAAAATGAAAACCCTAACCATTACACAACCATGGTTTAATCTTTACACAAACCCTAGTGAGCATGTATCATCAAACATGATACAAACTTGTGTACAAAAGTATATCACATATACAATGTGCACAATCCAAGTGAGAAAATCCATTTAAAGTGAACCAACACTAGTTAATGCAAAGTAATATATCAAATATATAATTATGCATTAAATCATTAAATCAACACTTGATTCAATGATCCGGTCATGTCGCACACAACCGACTAGTATACAATGTATCGATTTATCGAATCAATCCTTGATTTGATAACTAGGTTATATCGCATATAACCATTCGACACATTCATCGCGAGAATGAAATACGGTATCACATACACGCATTATTCTCGGTCCCGCACATATCTCATATGCGCTCCTATTTCGTTTCGCTTGAGCCAGGAAACCTCTGTGTAGGACTCTAAAGACTCGTCAATACGCCGGCAGCAGATGATGATCATATCAATCACCCACAAGCCGCAAGCGGTCTGCTAAACGTAACGGCCACCCGGGTATTGAGCGATCAGAAGATCGACGAGCAAGCCCGCTCACACTCCTGTGAATCCAACCAGTAACACTTACCGTACAGTCCGGTCTCGTCGTCTGATATGTCGCATATCTCGCCTAGGGGTGGTAAACGTCAGACCCTAATAGCTCGATAAGTCGTGTCGATATGAGGTCTATAACAATTCGAGAAACTACTGGTAACACTTACCAGTAAATCTCAGCAACCCTGGCCAGGGATTTCCGGTTATAGCCAATCGAACACAGCGCAACATCAACTCCCTATACCGGGAGAGACGAATCCCCTCCTATCGCTCATTGCCTCCATGTGATTCGGGACTGTACCCAAAAACCACCGTTTTGCACGCCCTCTTGGACGTGGTAAGATGGAAATCAAAGCACAGTGGGAACCACACAAGACTCTATGATGATCTCGGGTCAACAGACTACTCGGTACCAGTGTCACCAGAGAACTGCCATCTGACGTAAGATATAATACCATCTTGGAGTTCTCGGCGAGTCCGTCCAGTGTACCCAGTCTCCACTGAGCACCCGTATATCATCTCTGATGTCAAACACCAATGGAAATGGGATCATCCATCGCCCATCTGTATGGGTCGAGAAGGTATACGCTAGTCTACTCTGGTATATCGATGCCCCGTCTCGATACACCCACGACTAGGGACTTTGAAGGATGTACTTATGGACTACCATGTCCCCACTAGTATGATCCGCATCATAGTCCAGGTAGTCAAGTACACATCCTAAGGGCTTTACCAACATGTAATAGAGAGACAATCAGTGTACGCGTTAAGGTAAAGAGCAACCAGATAGCATACTATCTTGTCGAGCAAGAAAGTCCTCCCTATATATATATCCCAGCATCCACTACAATGTACATCCAATGTACAGTAATGGCCTCTAGGGCATACATATAACTAACAATCTCCTACTTGCACTAGGGCCATCTGTAGCAGTGGTTGTAGTATCTCATACTCAACCATCCCATAAAGGTCTCTCTTTGGGAATAGGCCTTCGTGAGTGGATCCGCCGTGTCGTCCTCTGAGTCTACTCTCCTAACCTCGATCCCTTAGAGATCAACCATCTCCATGATCAGGTGATACTGCCTTAGAATATGTCTGGATCACTGATGGGACCTGTGTTCCTTGGCACAAGCCATAACTTCATTGTCTCACAATGGTAGGAACGTAGTTCATCTCATGAACCAATATACACCCAAACAGCCTCTTTGGTAGCATCTTTAGTAGCGATGTATCCTGCCTTTATCGTCTAGTATGCCACGGTATCTAGCTTGGAACTCTTCCAACATACCGTCCATTTACTGAGGGTAAAGACAATGCCTGCGACTGACATTCAGTCGTCTTTATCACCCTGGAACCCTTCCACTGATTCTCCCCAGGATCGATTGATACCATCTCACTACAACTAGTGAGTATCCTAACATCCAATTAAATCTATCTCATAGATCCAAAACTCAGGATTTAGGAGGTATCATTTTGATCCTATATGGAGAATCTTTGTGATAAGCGGAGATCGACCGAGCGTAGCATAGGAAACTCCTTCCCTATCAAGAGTATGTCATCCACGTACTCTACGAGGATCGTCACCATACTCCCTACTACCTTTTTGTTTATACAAGATTCATCTACCATTTTGATGATGTCAAACTCTTTGACTACTTCATCAAAACAGATGTTCCAACTCCGCGATGCCTGCTTTATCCTATAAAACATCTTGCACACGTTTCCGCTGCTCCTACTGTCTACGAAGCCCTCTGGCTGTGTACTTATAGACGCTTTCTTCCAAATCATCATTTAGAAAAGCAGTCAAGACACCCAACCACCAGATATCGTAGTCATGGTATGTAGCCGTGGCAAGTAGGATCTGGATGGATTTAAGCATAGGTACTGGAAAAGGTTTCATCATTATCCACGCCTGGTCGATGACGAAAACCTTTAACAAGTCTAGCTTTGAAAGTCTCAACTTTTCCATCTATACCAAGTAATCTTCTCAAAATTTACTTGCTCCTGATGGGGATTTAACCCTTCAGATATAGCAACCAAAGTCCATACTTTGTTGGTGTACATGGATTCCCTCTCAGATCACTAAGCATCCAGCCATTCTTACAGAGTCTTACTCCTGATGGCCAGCTCGAAGCTAGTTGGGTCGTCATCTCATGATGCATTCCTCGCTCCCACTGTCATAGAGAAACAGAAGTATCTCTCAGGTGGGTGAGGAACCCTACTAGATCGGCGGAGAGGCTGAGGTTCGTTGGAATCTACTGAATCCTTTGGTTCTATCAAATCATTTGCTGTAGTTTGTATAGCTGAAACACTTCCAGTTCTACATAACTGACCTTGCCTCGAGTTTGTCCGAATTTTGCTTTTAGACATAGGCCGGACAATCCCAAATCTTAACTAACTTAAGATATGAGCTCTTCCCTTTCCATATCACATATGAAGCGATAGGCAATTGATTTGATTGGAACCCTATTCAATAGGTATGCAGCTTCTCAAGCGCATAACCCCCAAAAGAAAATAGGTAACTCAGTAGTACTCATCATAGAGCACACCATATCATATAGGGTGTGATTGCTCCGCCCCGATATACCACTGTGCTATGGTGTATACGGAGGAGTAATGCTGAGAGAGAATCTCATTCTCCTTTAGAAAAGTCCAAGAATTCCGTGCTCAAGTATTCTCCTCCTTGATCTCATCAAAGGACATAATACTTATACCCGTATTGGTTCTCTACTTCTAAATCATATTCTGTGAATATCTCAAAAGGTTCGGACTTGTGTTTCAACAGGAACATATGTCTGAATCTTGAGAGATCATCAGAGAATGTAATGAAGTATAAAGAACCAGTCCTGGCATGTGTAGACAGGAGACCTTACATACATCATCATGTATCAGTCCCACGAGTTCATTAACTCTTTCTCTGTTTCCAATAAACAGGGCTATGGTCATCTAATCTTTGTGACATGATTGGCAAGTTTCACAAGATGTAAATTCAAACTGATTTAAATATGCATCTAAATGTAACTTCAGCTAGTCGGGTCGCATTGATATGACCTAGTCTACAATACCTCAAGAAGGATTCGTTCATTTCTGAACTCTTCCTCTTGTGTGTGTTCCGTATACTAAGAACTGTAGTTTGATTTAGAACATCAATACTTTTAGAAAACGTGCCTGAACCGATCAACTTTTGATATAGGAAATGTTCAAAACATTATCCAACAATACAAAATTTTATCATTTCTTTACTAATAAAGAGACTGATATGATTTTGTATATCAGGTTCGGTATCTAATAGCATTTGTTCAGAATCAATGTATTGTAATACAGGGTGACAGTGACCAACAGACTTGGCTGCAACACTTGCCCCGTTTTCTGTCTCATGAAACTTATCACCCGTTCTCAGTTCTCTACATATCTGTAGCCCTATATAACAGATTACATATCTGGGATCCTGATCCGGTATCAAATACCCAGGACGCAGAGGATACTGAGAAACAGTTCTTCATAATGAACACACCCGAAGATGATGCATCAGCATGCACTCTCTTCGTTTGGGCGGCATGGGAATCTGGTATTCCCCAATTTCCTGCTCTGTCTTATAACAATTATAAGTTGGAGCGGGACCAACGTTCCCCAGCTCAGTATAACAAGCGGGTTGGGTCAAATATCCGTATTATTATCTTGATTAAGGCGTGATATGGTCGCTACCTGGAGAGAGAGAGAAGAAAACACTCAGCGTGCGCTCTTACAAGAATAGATTGGTTATTATTTTATCTAATCAGGATGGCTCCCACTGCTTTTTATCAAATCTTCCTTCAAACCCTAAAAGGAAAGACTAGCCGGGATTAATTACACACTACAAGTTCGCCAATCTTTCAGCCAGGCCAGTGTCGGTACTTTGAGGGAGGTCCCCCGTGCTTTCGCACGAACCTAATTAATGTAAACCTCGTTTTCCCAGAGACTTAACCTCGTTGACACCTTTCTAGACACCTACTTGATCGGCTAATTGTAATGTGTAAAACTCTCCCAGGAGTAACTCTTACTCGCAGCGGGTATCGAGATCCAACTATCTCATAGAAGGTATGCAATCTCATTGCAAATTTCAACACTTGAAATTCCCGATAATATTTTGCCCCTAGCGTCCTATGACCTTGACGGAGGCCAAACTACCCATAGTCCGCTAGTCAAGTTCAACCCGTCATTTTCTGATTGAATTAAACCCACCCGCACGACCCTTGACGGAGGCCAAATAACGCCGTACGAATACCCTAATCCAATCGCATCATATGCTAGCAGATAAGCACTAGTTAGCTACCGTACACCACGTCTTGACGGAGGCCAAACTACCGCAGCACGAATACTAACTAGTACTTATCTGAAATGACGGAGGGCTACGACGGGTTTTTGTGAAAACCTATTGCGTAATGAACTTGATATCGTTGTAGAATCAAATGAATTTTGAAATGGAGTGTTTTTTAGGCTTTTCTAGTTTTGCTAAAGGAGTCACTCCCGGTGAAGGGATTGTCGGTCCTTTCCTCGTCGAATGAGGTGCGGGATATATCATATATATCACTGTGCAAAGCAGAAACTATAGAAGCAATCAAAAGACAAACCGAGAGTTGTAGCATCTGCCAGTTATTGCTAAAGGAGTCACTCCCGGTGAAGGGATCTCGGTCCTTTCCTTATCGAATAAGGTGCAGGATATATCATATATACCGCTGTGCAAAGCAAGAACTGTAGCTACCTGTTTTAATTTTGAAATTCAATTCTACAACATCTTAGGTTTCTTTTATTTCATTAATCTCATTAATGAAGTACCATCATTTAAATACCTAAACATCACAGATAAATACGACGTACACGTATGCCATCCGCATTCGTCTCGATGTCCCCTCGTGCACCGTTAGGTTAGGTAACTAACAGCAGAGCAGGGCAGGGCTAGCGCGGGTGTAAAACATTAGTAACGTCTATATAATATATCATATATACTATATACAGTATCTATCACAGAACATCACATGATCACATCACAGATATCGCAGCAGAAGAAACATATGAAATATTGGATATACTAGAACGTCCGTGTTTTCAATACGAGCCAGTATAAAACACGGATTCCACGGTCGCGATGAATAGCCAAACCCACACCCCTAGACCCCTACGAGAGCGGCAAGCAACCATATCAATTCTAGGGTTAGGAGACCCGGACTCGACTCCTCGAGTTGGTCTCCCACTGGACTCCAGAACCCGGTTACCTGTGCTCTCCTCCTTGGGTCTATCCTAGTGCAGAAAAGTAAATAATATACAAACGGTGACATATTCCGCAACCTGGAAGTGCCCCAATAAAAGAATATTACATACAAGTTTTTTACATGAATGAAAATGAAAAACACTCATCTCACATAAAAAACCCCGGCTATTCAAACACGACGATCCAATATAACATATCCAGCAACACATAACATCACATGTCATCAACGTAAGTAAATATGCGCATCCCAATTGTCGTTGACATATAGCAACGAAACCGGCGATATCACATATTACACTTACGGTCACAGAAAAGAAAGTGTAAAACTACAACAGTTGGAATCCGCAACCTCCTCAGACATCGCATGCCTGACCAAATGAATTTTTTAGACATCGCATGCCTAACAATTATAAACCCCGCATTTTAGTCTCATTATCGAAAACACTTTTCAACATCAAGTCGGGCAATTCAACAAGATTCCCGACAGCCTGATCGAATGCTCGTCGCAAACTTTAGTAGGCGGCCGCACCCCCGACGCCGTCGACGAAGTGCACCAAGGCGGAACACCGCTGCCGCGAGCACCCGAACGGATGCTTTCGGCGACGAGGTTCTCCTACAGTCACTTGGTCGGGGCTATGGGGCAAGGCTGTCTATTAAGTTTATCCGGCGAGTATCCGCGTACGCTACGTGATTGCGACGGACTTTTGATCGCATCAAAATTCCGTGGCAACCGATCAAGTGAAACTAAACTGCTATGTTTATAACATTCATTCAGTTATCTCATAACTTATTGTGAATTCCAATTATTGTATCACATTCCGAATAAAATAGAAAATGTTAAACTTTCCGATCGAACATCCAAACACCCAAGTTTTCCCGATGCAGTCCAACACATGAATAAGTCTAACAACATTCAGTTCGTGCCTCAGTACCAACGGTCCAGCTGTAGAAGGGTCAAGCCAACGCCTCACATGTGGCACGCCGTACTGCCCCAAACGCTAAGCTTCAAAGGGCAGTTCAAGACGGTCACATAATCGAGTTAAGGTTTGTTGTCTTCTAGAGGGTCCATCGCGTTACTTGCACTACTTAGAACGTCGTTAAACTACGGAAAAATCCAACACTTGGAAATTTCCCGGCAGGGGAAATATTGGGTATTTACATACGGTCGAACTTTTTAACATATTCTAAAATATCCGGAAAGCCACATTGACAAAATCTGATACACCGATCGAAACACCGAATCCCCAAAACAACCCCAAAATACTCAACTCTTGAGTACAGATTAAAAATTCCCATAAAACTCAGCACCTGAAACCATGAGTTACTGTGCAAAATAGAAAGGCAACTTCCATTATTTGGCCGCGGAACCGCCGCAGAAGCCAGGCTTCTGCCGCGGTTCCGCCGCACTATGAACCGTTCATGGAAAAAATTTTGCACCGTAATTCTTAGATTTCCCTGCTGAATTTTTTAAGCATTTTTAATGTGGAAAAATCCCAGTTTTTAGAAAAAGTCCAGAGAGCATGAAAATTTTAGGGTTTCGGGTTCGTTCGGGTTTCAAACTTCGTCTACGCATCGCCTAAGGCTCTAGTTAGGCTCTGATACCAATGAAAGGTTCCTAGGCACACTAAGGAGGTCTCACAAGGCATCAACCATGCCAATTTCAAATTTTACGGGTGCCGAGAAACCCTAATACGGATCGTTAACTAGAATATTAGGCGAACACATGCAACTAGTTAACAATTTAACTAAAAGAACGGAAATACAACCTTTGTAGATCCTGTCCTCCACCTCCATAGCTCCGCAATGAAGTCTCATCGCTGTCCAAATGGAAACCTGGACTCTAGCGTCGGCTTCATCGGAGAAATGGACGGGCAAGGTCGTCGGCTTCGTGCCGAAGATGATCTACGTCGAGGCATCATAAGATCAAGCTCCCACTTCACCAAGTCATGAAACTTGTGAAGAAAACACCCTTTACTACTTGGCAAGAAGTAGAGGATGAAGAAATAGGAGGTGGGTTCACTTTAGAATTGGATTTCTCACTCAATTGCTCAAGTTGCCATTGATGAAGCAAGCTTTCTTCATCTTGTAAGAAGAAGAAGATGAAGATGATTATCATAAGTATATCTTAAAAAGAAAATAAAAATCAATACTTATCATAATCAAACCATGGTCAAGTGTAGAGAATGAACTAGGGTTAAGTGGAATGGTTAGGGTTAAGCATGAGACAAAATGGTCACTTAGTCAAAGTTTCATGAAGCTTCAATATACAAACAAACAAAGCCACCATTTTCCCTTTTTCTTTTCCAAAATAAAATAAATGAAATAAATAAATAAATGAATAAGAAAATGAAAACCCTAACCATTACACAACCATTGTTTAATCTTTACACAAACCCTAGTGAGCATGTATCATCAAACATGATACAAACTTGTGTACAAAAGTATATCACATATACAATGTGCACAATCCAAGTGAGAAAATCCATTTAAAGTGAACCAACACTAGTTAATGCAAAGTAATATATCAAATATATAATTATGTATTAAATCATTAAATCAACACTTGATTCAATGATCCGGTCATGTCGCACACAACCGACTAGTATACAATGTATCGATTTATCGAATCAATCCTTGATTTGATAACTAGGTTATATCGCATATAACCATTCGACACATTCATCGCGAGAATGAAATACGGTATCACATACACGCATTATTCTCGGTCCCGCACATATCTCATATGCGCTTCTATTTCGTTTCGCTTGAGCCAGGAAACCTCTGTGTAGGACTCTAAAGACTCGTCAATACGCCGGCAGTAGATGATGATCATATCAATCACCCACAAGCCGCAAGCGGTCTGCTAAACGTAACGGCCACCCGGGTATTGAGCGATCAGAAGATCGACGAGCAAGCCCGCTCACACTCCTGTGAATCCAACCAGTAACACTTACCGTACAGTCCGGTCTCGTCGTCTGATATGTCGCATATCTCGCCTAGGGGTGGTAAACGTCAGACCCCAATAGCTCGATAAGTCGTGTCGATATGAGGTCTATAACAATTCGAGAAACTACTGGTAACACTTACCAGTAAATCTCAGCAACCCTGGCCAGGGATTTCCGGTTATAGCCAATCGAACACAGCGCAACATCAACTCCCTATACCGGGAGACACGAATCCCCTCCTATCGCTCATTGCCTCCATGTGATTCGGGATTGTACCCAAAAACCACCGTTTTGCACGCCTTCTTGGACGTGGTAAGATGGAAATCAAAGCACAGTGGGAACCACACAAGACTCTATGACGATCTCGGGTCAACAGACTACTCTATACCAGTGTCACCAGAGAACTGCCATCTGACGTAAGGTATAATACCATCTGGGAGTTCTCGGCGAGTCCGTCCAGTGTACCCAGTCTCCACTGAGCACCCGTATATCATCTCTGATGTCAAACACCAATGGAAATGGGATCATCCATCGCCCATCTGTATGGGTCGAGAAGGTATACGCTAGTCTACTCTGGTATATCGATGCCCCGTCTCGATACACCCACGACTAGGGACTTTGAAGGATGTACTTATGGACTACCATGTCCCCACTAGTATGATCCGCATCATAGTCCAGGTAGTCAAGTACACATCCTAAGGGCTTTACCAACATGTAACAGAGAGACAATCAGTGTACACGTTAAGGTAAAGAGCAACCAGATAGTATACTATCATGTCGAGCAAGAAAGTCCTCCCTATATATATATCCCAGCATCCACTACAATGTACATCCAATGTACAGTAATGGCCTCTAGGGCATACATATAACTAACAGTAGTTAACCGCAATCAATAACGGTGTCGCGTGTAGCTAGACCGAGATGAGTACGGGTCGTCCTCAGGGAAACGTTGAATATTTTAATCTTACTTTAGACGCGTTGATTAAGAAAGGAGGAAGAATAATGAATAGTGAAGAATGGTTGTAGATTCTAGATTTAAGTCAATCACGGATATAGGATATAGATCTAAATTAACTACGGATGTAGGTTTTAAATTAGAAGGGGGCTTGTAGGGTTCGTTAAGATTTAGTAGTAATGAATGATTAATTAAAAATTACTCCTTTTATCCTTTAATAGATTTAAAACTAGATTGACAGTGATGCATATAATTAGGGTTTCTGGAGGGAATAAGGTTCCCACTCTTAACCCATATCTTGACATGGATTGTAACAACCCTAAACTTTATGTACGAATTTTTTTTTCAAAAAATACAGAAAGGGATACTTTTGCCCGAGTACTGTAGGGTGTTTTTCGTCACCCCATTGAGATAGGAATACGCGCGCGCTTGTCAGGCGTACTACAGATTCCCCCTGCCTAGGGTAGGCCGGGGTTTATTGATTGTGGGGATCCGAATCTCCGGCAGCCGCGGACTAAGCTACCGTTAATTACCCCTCGCATTTGGAGCGAAGGAACCTCCGATTGACGGGTTAAAACTGGTCATGCGAACTCAATATGCAGTGTGTTGGTGTGTGTATTTTTTTTGTTTTATTCCACTTGTAAAAAGAGATATATACATATATATATATTTTCTATATATAAAAACGAAAATAAATAAGTAAATAAATATTTGGAGAATTATTATTTTTTTTGATAAATTTTTAAATATTTTTTTTTAATTTAAAAATATTATTTTTATTTATTTAATATTTATTTAATATTTTTTTTAAACAGAAAAAGGGGTTAAATAAAGAAAAGAAGAAAAGAAAATAATTATGTTTTGTTTTTGTTTTTTTTAATTTTTAAATATTATTTATAATTTATTTAATATTTAATTATTTTTATTTTAAATAAAAAAAAGGAGGAAGAAAGAAGAAAAGATATTTTTTTTTTTTAAAAGTGGGGTCACATGTTAGCATGTGACCCCTCACATGAGGGGGGGTCACATGCTAGCATGTGACATGGAGGGTCACATGCTTTGCATGTTAGCATGTGACCCCTCATGTGAGGGGGGTCACATGTTAAACATGTGACCCGGTCACATGCTTTGCATGTGACCCGGTCACATGCTATGCATGTGACCACTCATGTGAGGGGGGTCACATGTTAAACACGTGACCCGGTCACATGCTTTGCATGTGACCCGGTCTGGTCACATGCTAAGCATGTGACCGCCATTTTTCATTTTTTTTTTTTGAACGTGGAGTTCAACTCCAAAAGAATTTTACATGGCCAAAAAAATTATAATGTGGAGTTAAACTCCCCCAAAAAGGTATTTTTTTGTGGAGTTAAACTCCAAAAGTATTTCTGCAGTGGAGTTAAACTCCAAAAGAATATGGCTAATATAATGTGGAGTTAAACTCCCCAAAAAAAGTATTTTTTTTGTGGAGTTAAACTCCAAAATAATTTCTGTAGTGGAGTTAAACTCCAAAGGAATTTTATTTGTGGAGTTGAACTCCAAAGGAACTTTATTTGTGGGGTTGAACTCCAAAAGATTTTTACTGTGGAGTTAAACTCCGAAAGAATTTTTGTAGTGGAGTTGAACTCTAAAATAATTTTCCTGGTGGTGGAGTTGAACTCCAAAAGAATTTTATTTGTGGAGTTGAACTCCAAAAGATTTTCTCCTTTCTCCTTTGAGAAGAAACCCAAAATGGGTTCTCTTGAAACTCCAAGATCTAAATCTTGGATGATAAAAAAAAAGACCCTTTTTCTTCTCTTGATGGAGTTTTTGGAGATGGGTTTATGGTAAAACTTTATTTAGTTTTAAAATAAAGAGAGCTAAGCTCTTGATTTATATAGAAAATAAAAAGGAAGAGGAAGAACTTGAAAAGGAGAGAGTGGAGGAACAAACCCTAGTTTTTGAGGGAATGAAAAAAGTGTTCTTTTATTTATCATCATGTTGCCTTATATAGGCTTACACATTTACATATAGCCCCTTGGGCTTTTCAAAATGGCTTTTCAGCCATCCCATGGCTCATGTGCCATTTCATTTTGCACATAAACCATGGGCTTACAAAAATTTGGCTTTATGCCCATTTTGCATACATTCATGCACAAAAATTACATAAAAATTATTTGTTACATGATTTTTGTTGTTGGCATGGGGAGGCTGGCCGCGGGCTCGACTTGGGCATGGGCCTGCTTGACCTGGGCTTGGGCCCACCTGACTTGGGGTTGACCTTGACTTTGACTCGGTCAACGGGGGTGTAAATTTTTACCCCAACAAAGTGCCCCCCATCAATAAATGCACACAGCATATGTGGGTCGTGTGCATGAAATTGATGGATCTTCTTTCACGTGGATGCGACTTGCTTTGGTTCCCACTTTTTGGGATGCACTGCCCTTTTTACGACATGGACGGTCGACGCTCTGATCCGAAGCGATTTGGTAGACGTGTCCCCGGCACGGAGTGTCGCTGGTCGACGTTTCCCCGAGGCGGAGTGTCTGCTGTAGGACGTTTCCCCGAGACGGAGTGCCTGTGGTAGGACGTATCCCCAAGACGGAGTGCCTGTGGTAGGACGTTTTCCCGAGACGGAGTGCCTGTGGTAGGACGTATCCCCGAGACGGAGTACCTGTGGTTGGACGTATCCCCGAGACGGAGTGCCTATGGTTGGACGTTTCCCCGAGACGGAGTGCCTGTGGTAGGACGTATCCCCGAGACGGAGTGCCTGTTGTAGGACGTATCCCCGAGACGGAGTGCCTGTGGTAGGACGTTTCCCCGAGACGGAGTGCCTGTGGTTGGACGTATCCCCGAGACGGAGTGCCTGTGGTAGGACGTTTCCCCGAGACGGAGTGCCTGTGGTTGGACGTATCCCCGAGACGGAGTGCCTGTGGTAGGACATATCCCCGAGACGAAGTGCCTGTTGTAGGACGTATCCCCGAGACGGAGTGCCTGTGGTAGGACGTATCCCCGAGACGGAGTGCCGCTGGTTAACGCAGAGGTCGATGTTGGAATTGGTTGGTTTGATTTGTTTGATTTGAGTTGACATCAGCATCGCTGTATTGGAATATAGTACCAGGAGCGAATCATCATCTATCTTTGAGAGGATTTGGGAATTGGGGTTTTTGTTTGGCATCTGCATTGCTGCACTGGAGTAATGCCAGGAGCAACTCATCATTTGCCCCGGAAGGATTTGGGAATTGGTTTTTTGTTTGGCATCAGTATCGCTACACTGGAATATGGTACCATGAGCGAATCATCATTTGCGCTTGCTTATCAGGAAGCGATGGCTTAGGAGACAGGTTTTAGGTCCCTATCACCTAAGACTTTTCAATTTTGTGAGCCGTAAGGGTCTCACAAAGCATTTTCTCCCTACGGATCGTAAGGATCCCGTAAGTGTATTTTCTCCTTAGGAGTCGTGGGGACTCCCAAGTGTGTTGCTCCTTTGTGAGTCGTAGGGATCTCACACGGGAATTTTTTCCTCACAAAGTCGAAAGGACTTTGCAAGTGCATTTCATTTCTTTTTTTTTTACGAGTTTGCGCCCTTTCGGGTTTTCACAAACTCGCCGGCAGTCCTGCTGTTTTTACTCACGGAGCCCTTTCGGGTTTTCATCCGTGCCTGTTTTGCTTGTGGACATACCGTTCTTCTTCTTTTTTTTTTTTTTTTGGAGAGATCGGGATTGTTTTACGCCCGTGGATTGTATACGGTTTTGCAGGATGTATGATCCAGACCGTAGGGCCGGAAAAATTTTGGGACATTGTTGGCGTCTGCATCGCTGCACTGGAATATGGTGCCAGGAGCGACTCATCATTCGCCGTTGGGGATTGGGATTTGGAATTTGGTTGGCGTCTGCATCGCTGCACTGGAATATGGTACCAGGAGCGACTCATCATTCGCCACTTGGGGATTGGGGAGCGATTGCTTAGGAGACAGGTTTGGAACCCTATCACCTAAGACTTTTCAATTTTATGGGCCGTGAGGGTCCCATAAAGGTATTTTCTCCATGCGAGTCGTAAGGATCCCGCAGGTGTATTTTCTCCTTAAGAGTCGTGAGGACTCCTAAGTGTGTTTTTCCTTGGTAAGTCGTAAGGATCTCACGAAGGTTTGTTCTCCTCATGCATCGTGAGGACACATGAGTGGGTCTTTCCAATGAAGCATAATTCCAAAGGCGGAGACCAGCCGCGTAACTGGTGGTTGCGGTGGGGCATGGGTATGCTGAGAATTATTTGAGCCCGTGGATTGTATACGGTAGTCAATTTGGGGACTGGCCGTAGGGCTGGAAGAATTTTGGAAATTGGATTTTGGTTGGCGTCTGCATCGCTGCACTGGAATATGGTACCAGGAGCGACTCATCATTCGCCGTTGTTTTGTTTATTTATTTATTTTTGTTTTTGTTTTACCGCGATTGCTCTATCATTTCAGCTTTTATTATCGCGAAGGTCGCGATTGCCCTATCATTTCGGCTATTTATTCGCGGTTGCCCCATCATTTCGGCTTTATTTTCATTTTTATTTTTACTCGCTGATTTTTATTGCGAGTTGCCCCATCATTTCGGCTTTTCTCTTTTTTTTTTTTTATTTACACACATTTTTTTATTACACATTTTTTTTACATTCCCAGTTTAACGACTTAGAGGTCGATTATTCCTAGTTTAATGACGTGGTGGTCGATTGTTCCCAGTTTAATGACGTGGTGGTCGATTGTGCCCAGTTTAACGACTTAGAGGTCATCTGTTTCCAGTTTAAAGACTTAGAGGTCATCTGTTTCCAGTTTAAAGATTTAGAGGTCATAGGTCGGCTGTTTCCAGTTTAAAGACTTAGGGGTCTGCTGTTTCCAGTTTAACGACTTAGAGGTCATCTGTTTCCAGTTTAACGACGTAGAGGTCATCTGTTTCCAGTTTAACGACGTGGAGGTCAGGCTGTTTCCAGTTTAAAGACGTAGAGGTCATCTGTTTCCAGTTTAAAGACGTAGAGGTCATGCTGTTTCCAGTTTAAAGACGTAGAGGTCATCTGTTTCCAGTTTAACGACTTGGAGGTCATCTGTTTCCAGTTTAACGACGTGGAGGTCAGCTGTTTCCAGTTTAATGACGTGGAGGTCAGAGAAGATACCTGATTGAGTAGCTGTAAGGGGCACCGCTGGAGTTTGCCCGAGATGCCTTACTACTTTGTCAGTGTTGATGGACTTGCCCCCAGCTGGGGCCAAGAAAAATCGTTCAAATACCGACTTGCATCGAATATGGCAATTGGAAATTGTTAACCTGCAAATAGAAATATTATTTCAGTATAGGCAATCGATATGTATATTGATTGAGTTCGCATGAACATTTAACCCGAAATATGGGAGGAGAGATTGGTCCCACCGGGCGTGCCAGAACCTGTAGGGTGTTTTTCGTCACCCCATTGAGATGGGAATACGCGCGCGCTTGTCATGCGTACTACAGATTCCCCCTGTCTAGGGTAGGCCGGGGTTTATTGATTGTGGGGATCCGAATCTCCGGCAGCCGCGGACTAAGCTACCGTTAATTACCCCTCGCATTTGGAGCGAAGGAACCTCCGATTGATGGGTTAAAACTGGTCATGCGAACTCAATATGCAGTGTGTTGGTGTGTGTATTTTTTTTGTTTTATTCCACTTGTAAAAAGAGATATATACATATATATATATTTTCTATATATAAAAACGAAAATAAATAAGTAAATAAATATTTGGAGAATTATTTTTTTTTTTGATAAATTTTTAAATATTTTTTTTAATTTAAAAATATTTTTTTTATTTATTTAATATTTATTTAATATTTTTTTTTAAACAGAAAAAGGGGTTAAATAAAGAAAAGAAGAAACGAAAATAATTATGTTTTTGTTTTTTTTTTTAAAATTTTTAAATATTATTTATAATTTATTTAATATTTATTTATTTTTATTTTAAATAAAAAAAAGGAGGAAGAAAGAAGAAAAGAGATTTTTTTTTTTTTAAAAAGTGGGGTCACATGTTAGCATGTGACCCCTCACATGAGGGGGGGTCACATGCTAGCATGTGACATGGAGGGTCACATGTTAGCATGTGACCCCTCATGTGAGGGGGGGTCACATGCTATGCATGTGACCCGGTCACATGCTATGCATGTGACCCCTCATGTGAGGGGGGTCACATGTTAAACACGTGACCCGGTCACATGCTACCCGGTCACATGCTTTGCATGTGACCCGGTCTGGTCACATGCTAAGCATGTGACCGCCATTTTTTTTTCATTTTTTTTTTGAACGTGGAGTTCAACTCCAAAAGAATTTTACATGGCCAAAAAAATTATAATGTGGAGTTAAACTCCCCAAAAAAGGTATTTTTTTGTGGAGTTAAACTCCAAAAGTATTTCTGCAGTGGAGTTAAACTCCAAAAGAATATGGCTAATATAATGTGGAGTTAAACTCCCCAAAAAAAAGTATTTTTTTTGTGGAGTTAAACTCCAAAATAATTTCTGTAGTGGAGTTAAACTCCAAAGGAATTTTATTTGTGGAGTTGAACTCCAAAGGAACTTTATTTGTGGGGTTGAACTCCAAAAGATTTTTACTGTGGAGTTAAACTCCAAAAGAATTTTTGTAGTGGAGTTGAACTCCAAAATAATTTTCCTGGTGGTGGAGTTGAACTCCAAAAGAATTTTATTTGTGGAGTTGAACTCCAAAAGATTTTCTCCTTTCTCCTTTGAGAAGAACCCAAAATGGGTTCTCTTGAAACTCCAAGATCTATATCTTGGATGATAAAAAAAAAGACCCTTTTTCTTCTCTTGATGGAGTTTTTGGAGATGGGTTTATGGTAAAACTTTATTTAGTTTTAAAATAAAGAGAGCTAAGCTCTTGATTTATTTAGAAAATAAAAAGGAAGAGGAAGAACTTGAAAAGGAGAGAGTGGAGGAACAAACCCTAGTTTTTGAGGGAATGAAAAAAGTGTTCTTTTATTCATCATCATGTTGCCTTATATAGGATTACACATTTACTTATAGCCCCTTGGGCTTTTCAAAATGGCTTTTTAGCCATCCCATGGCTCATGTGTCATTTCATTTTGCACATAAGCCATGGGCTTACAAAAATTTGGCTTTATGCCCATTTTGCATACATTCATGCACAAAAATTACATAAAAATTATTTGTTACATGATTTTTGTTGTTGGTATGGGGAGGCTGGCCACGGGCTCGACTTGGGTATGGGCCTGCTTGACCTGGGCTTGGGCCCACCTGACTTGGGGTTGACCTTGACTTTGACTCGGTCAACGGGGGTGTAAATTTTTACCCCAACAAGTACAAGTTATAAATTTGATTTGCTTTTGAACAGCAAGAAGAAACTTGTAGCTCATTGGTAAGACCTTGCTCTGCTGAACCAAAGCTCCAGAGTTCAAATCCCATTAGCCACATTACTTTTTTAATTAGTTTTCTTTTAAATTTTTAGAAGCCCAAGAGTCTACACGTGCATAACTTGTAAAAACTAAAAGTCACATATAAAACAAACTAGTCCAGGGGGTAGACCAACAGGCAAGGGACACGTGGCATGTGAGACTCGGCCTGACTCGGTTGACTCGGGCCGGTGGCGTGGCTGACTCGGCTGGCGGCGCCGGGTCAGCTTGACCAAAACCGATTCTTCCCTTCTTGAAATCTGTGACTCTTGGCCTCCTTATAACCCGTGTATGGTTTAAATCCCATGCACGTTAACAAAGCTTTTTTAAAACCTCATTAATCTATAATTAATACAAATTTTCAATACATCTTTTTATCTATCATAACCCTAAAATTCTCCTATAAATACCAACACTCTTTTCCACCTCCTCACTCCAAATCCCTGTCCAAAATTCTCAAGAAAATTCTAAGTTCAATACTGTACAAGTGAAGTTAGCGAAGGTCGAAACTCCGACGAATTTCCGACGACGATCCTAGAAGCTCTCGGCGATGAAACGACGCACCGGCACCTCCTACCACTCCCTCTTCCTCTTCTCTAATCTAAAATCCAGTAAGTCCCTCCTCCCTTTTCTCTTTTATATTCTGAAAACTCGTATTTCTAAAACCCGACGGAAGCGGAGTTAATCCGACTTCCGATTCGGTTTTATTTAAAAATTCCAATTTTCTTAAATACAACAATACCAAACCTGCACATCATGACCATTATATTAACAAAACATATAGAACAAGTTTCATAGCAAAAGAATTTATATTGTAATTTTTATCGTACTTTTTCAGAAAAATACCATGTAGTATATTTTCGACATAAAAACATCATTACCCTTGCTATACCTTTAGATAGTTCACGAGGTAATGACCTACCTCCTCACAACACTCATATTCAATATAGCACGATGACATTTGGGAAACATACTTTTGGGAAAATACGATTTACACAAAACTACCTCAATTTATAAAAACCATTTTCTACAAGATATGTATTTTTAACAAATCTTTGCAATGTGCCGCTACAACCCATTTTGGGGAACCCGTTCGGGATGGTGCGGATTATCGAACATTCTCGGACATAGTAGTGCGAGATGCAGACCTCCGCAAGGAGCATACGGTCTCGAAAGATTTAAAATATACAAATACCTTAAGAAAATGAGATTTCTAGAAAAATAATAAATTAAATTATTTTATATATATATATATATATATATATATATATATATCATCATTATAATCATCATCAAAATATCTATTTTTGATATAGTATAAATATTCCAACTTTTCTAAATCAAAAGAATCACTTTACATGATAATACCATGCAATTCCCTACAAGTTCAATACTTTACAATTAAATACCATATATTATGAAATTAAGTTTTTATTCACCAGAAATGTCACATATATAAAATCTACATCTATGAAAACTCTAAAGACGATAATTAAATACTTGAGGTGTATTTTGAAAATTATACAAATTATTTTTACATAAAACCCCCTCAAGTTCTATAAATTACAATAAGAACCCTAGTAAATATATGTTTAAGCGGGACCAGTCTCTTGAGCCTTAGAGAGCCGGAGATATGGGTGCTTGCCTACTTAAGGTAGAAACGGTGTTATCAACACGGTAATCGTCTTTGAAAAAGACATAAATCCTGCCGTCCATGTGCAGCGGTTACCGATAACACCAAAACCTAATTCAGGATTTAATTTCTTTTCAAATTGTCTGACTCAGACTGAGTCTCAATATAATCAATCTAACTTGAATGAGATTCAAGTATAAAATTACATTACAATATGAATTTATGAATCCATATAATCAATCTAATTTGAATATGATTCAAGTATCAAACTACAATTCAACATGAATCCATGAATCCATATATTCAATCTGTTCAATCTATACAATCTACATAACTTGACTGAACCGAACCATGCATATATTCTATTATCCAGTACCTCCATTTCCATTTATACGATATCATGCTTTCGGCAAGTCATCCGTCTATACAATCTATAATACAAGACAATATAATTTATAATACAATACAAACAATATAATCAAGACTTCGCGGGGTTTAAGGGGTAGATTGGTATGGAAGGTGTTAGAAGTGGCACGAGACTATAACATTTAAGACACCTAACCTGTATTCCATTGCTGTTGTACCGTGGCATAAACGGTTCCTTGTACATTCCGTTCACCTTAATTTCTGGTCTACTGAGACTCCTCTCGTATACACTGGCCTCTTCTGTACCAAGCTACAAACAACAACGTTAACACTAAATACAACATTATAACAATATAATATAACGTTAAAGTCACACTCTCTATTCTACTTCTCCCTTATCTTTGGGACTTACCGAGCGATTGTTCGCCGACGACATTCTTTCTCTTTCTTCTTTGGAATGTTGTCAGGTGATTCGGATCATCAGGAGATCGAGCCCACCAGCGAGGACTTGGACCAGCTAGCTTTCAACCCTGAGCTCTAGATATTTGTACATTTCATTCTAGTATTTTTCATTTCTGTTATGCCACTGTTTAGGCATTGCTTTTTATTTCATGTATTTACTTTTCCATGTACTGTTAATGAATGTTAATAAATAAAGTTGCTGTTCATTACATCTGTCTCTTATGTATATTTCTTTTATATTGCTTAGTTACGCTTAGCGTATTTACTTCTGAATAAATACGTAGTGGCCAGTCGCGTCCTCTACCCGTACACTGGGAAGCGGGGCGTGACAGGTTTTGTTGGTGGCCCATGCAGGTCAGACCTGTATGAAACCCTACCATGCAGTTCAGTTCTGCATGGACAACCTAAGTAATATAACATAAGAACCCGCAACTGAAAACATTCTTTACAATTCACATTCCTTGAATCTTACAATTTCATATACTTTGAATCTGTCCTAAACCAAAATTCCCTAACCTGTTTTTCAATCTTACCAAAACTTTCGCATCCTTTCGTTCTTTCAAATATTTTTCATGCACTATCAACTGTTCCATCACTAAATTTGTTTTGAATCTGTTACACTTTCCTTTTACAAAATTCGAGGACGAAATTTTTATAAGGAGGGTAGAATATAACAACCCTAAACTTTCTGTACGATTTTTTTTTTCAAGAATACAGAAAGAGATACTCTTGCCTGAGCATAAGTTATAAGTTTGATTTGCTTTTGAACAGCAAGAAAGAGCTTGTAGCTCATTGGTAAGACCTTGCTCTGCTGAACCAAAGCACCAGAGTTCAAATCCCATTAGCCACATTATTTTTTTTAATTAGTTTTCTTTTAAATTTTTAGAAGCCCAAGAGTCTATATGAGCATAACTCGTAAAAACCAAAAGTCACATATAAAACAAACGAGTTCAGGGGTAGACCAACAGGCAAGGGACACGTGGCATGTGAGACTCGGCCTGACTCGGTTGATTCGGGCCGGCGGCGCGGCTGACTCGGCCGGCGGCGCCGAGTCAACTCGGCCAAAACCGATTCTTCCCTTCTTGAAATCCATGACTCTTGGCCTCCTTATAACCCCAGTATAGTTTAAATCCCTTACACATTAACAGAGCTTTTTTAAAACCCCATTAATCTATTTTTAATACAAATTTTTAATATATCTTTTCATCTACCCTAACCCTAAAATTCTCCTATAAACACCCACACTCTTTTCCACCTCCTCACTCCAAACCTCTGTCCAAAACTCTCAAGAAAATTCTAAGTTCAATACTGTACAAGTGGAGTTAGCATAGTGCGAAACTCCGACGAACTTCCGACGACGACCCTAGGAGCTTCCGGCGACGAAACGACGCACCGGCATCTCCTACCACTCCCTCTTTCTCTTCTCTAATCTAAAATCCAGTAAGTCCCTCCTCTCTCTTCTCTTTTCTATTCTGAAAATTTATATTTCTAAAACCCGACGGAAGCCGAGTTAATCCGACTTCCGATTCGGTTTTATTTAAAAGTTCCAATTTTCTTAAATACAACAATACCAAACTTACAAATCATGAGCATTAAATATTAACAAAACATATTGAACAAGTGCTAATCCAGTTTTTCATTCGCGCATGAAACATTTGGCACCTGCGTACCATTTTATTCGCGAGCAAGTACAACATGGAAATTTGCGTGTTACTCATGTTCCAACGGGTGACCAGCTTGATGATCCCCTTACAAAGACCATAGCTCGCTGCAAATTTGATCTGTTCATGTCCAAGATTGGTCTCTCTGTTCGGTCGTCCATCTTGCGGGGGCATGTTAAGGATTAAGTTTGACAAAGTCTATGTATATCCTTTGGTTGTTATAACCTCTAGTTGTTATTTGACCATGTATACCTCCTAGATTATCTCTAGCACTGTTGGCTATATATTGTAACCCTTGCTACTGAATACAATTAGAACTTCTCACAATCTCTTTATCTGGCAGGGGAGACGCCATAGGGAGGAGGTGAAGGCGACGCCGGCAGAGGTGGTGGAGGGAGGAAGAAGAAGAAAAAGAAGAATTGGATGCTGTTGCCCCCCAATTAAAAAGAGCATTACAATGGTGGTGGGCTTGAATGGAGGAGGAGAAAGTCGGGATGGCGTGGCTGGCGCCGGTAGGGACGGGAGGAGGTTGAATAAAATGGGGTATTTTTTTAATTTTTTAATATTTTAGAAATCAGGGTTAGGATTAAAGAGAGGTGTTTTGGGGACTTTAAGTTCTTTGTACTGATCTGGCAACTTGGTCGATATTGCGCTGATGTGGCATAAACGATACTGACATGCCACCTTAAATTTTGGTAGTTTTTTTTTTATTTATAGTTTTTAAGGTATAGGCAGTTTCTGATTCTTGCCAAACTTGTTGGGGGTTTTCAGTAAATAAGCCAATACTTAATATTTATTGTATCCAATAAAATCACAGATAAATGCAAAAATTAAAAACCACTATCAAAAGTAAATGGCCATATTAATAATTTGATCAAATAGTTAAATATTCATACTCATATTTAATAGCCAAGAAATTATTTTTTTATTAAAATTCCAACATATATACAAAGTATGAGTGGGCATGCAAATATTTAAAGATATATCAATATATATATATATATATATATACACACACACACACCCTGTTTGGGAAAGGAGTTTTGTTTTCTAAACTGCAATTTCATTAAGTTAGCAAACCTTAACTCCAAAATGCATGCTAACTTTAGCGCAACTTCTAGAGCTACGATAATTGTACCACAGTTATCTCAGCCTAAAATTTGAGATAACTGCAGTTATCTCAACTCCATTCTTGATAGTAAACCAATAAACTCGATTATTTTATTAGAGAACAATCATTTTGGTGTAACCGGATATTTCGTTGTTATAGAAATGTTTAGTTATTCTTTTAGGTGTTGAGAATCTATCGTTTTAGGTAAACTGTTGAGATTATTTGTTATCAGTGAGAGTTGTATAAATTGAGATTATTGTTCTCATAATAAAATTATCAAGTTTATTGCTTTATTAGCACAACTAAACATATCTATAACAACTAAATATCCAATACATTAACATGAATATATTTCATATTCTAACAAATCTGACCAAAGTTTTGTATACTCCATTTTTAAAGTTTGAGGCTTGCAAACCAGTATGATTTTGTAAACTCCATTTTTATCGAGTTTACCGCCGTTTTCCTAACTTTATATAGAAACAGGGCCATGAAGAGGAGACATGTTTCTGGCCCCTCTCACCTCTTCATGGCCCCTGAATGAATATGTATCAATTACTAGGCTTTGATATTCGGCCGCCAAGAGTGGGCCGTATCATTTGATAGGCCTTTAGGGCCAGTACAAGTGTAAAAAAGGCTTCACTTGCCACTAGAAAGGAATTAATGATGCCAACAGTACTTTTTCTTAGATAAATGCCTTGGGATTCTAGCATCAACCACATGTTTGGAACATTGAAGACTCTCACTCTATCTTGCTTATGTGTCTTGAAATATTTGTGGTAGTTTCTTGCAATTAATTATTGTTGAGGTGTCATCTTATTTGTGGTAGTTTTTTTGTAATTTTTATATAGAATGTTCTATGGTATTTAATTCTATATTGCCATTAACTGACAGGTCTTAAATTAGAAAGGAGGACACTTACTGCAGTAAACCCTACAGACTAAAATTCGTAAGTAATTTGGAAAATAGTATCTTTGAGAGCTCACCTGGCAATGAGGTCACGGTTTCTGAAACCATGGTTTCACGGGTTTTCGAGACTAAACTTCAAATATTGTCGCAAGACCCATTTGGCAACAAAAATTGAGGCTAAACTCGAACAATAATTTATATCAAATTTTAATTTATTCCGACCCTACTTCTTGGGGGGAAATTTCCTAATAAAATTATAAATAAAATAATGTATATTTGGTTTAAATATTTGACCGAGTCAAACCCTTATAATCTGTGAAGTGATGCAATTTTTTCATGAATGGTTTTCACGACTTTTCATGAATGAGCTACGAAGAAACCTTTCATGATCTATAAATAAAATTCATTTAGTCTGTTTAAAAGAGAACCATTATGTCAGTTTCGTGGATCTGGGTACTTGATTTCCGGAATCATAGATGGGTGCGGATCCTATAGAAAATACCACTACTATAAAGATGGGATCGATGCCTCTACGGTTATGACCGAGGGGGCAAATCCTTGTCCCTACGGTGGTAATCGTAGGGGCTAAATTAGCAACCGTGTGGGTAAAAGTGCGAGAGGGCAAGTGCATACCCCAATGGTTGAAATTTTGCCTCTACGGTTTATACCAAACACCAATAGCTATGGAACCATCGTCTCTCGTCGGGGTATAGAAACGTATACACTAGTCTACTCAGGAATATCGATATCCAATCTCGATACTCGCATGTCCAGGAACATTTAAGGATGTGCTTATGGACTACCCAACCCTACATGTATGATCGCCATTATAACGCTGGTAGTCAAGTAATAATCTTACGGGTTTTATTAACATGTACCAGCGATACGTAATAACAAAGAAAACATATATACATGTTAAGATAAAAACAAACCAAATAGTATACTATCATATCCAGCAAGATTGTCCTGTACATACATATATCCAAGTATCCACTACACACACACAATAATGGCCTCTAAGGCATTTATATCCAACAATCCCCTACTCGAACTAAGGTGAGTTATTGGCGTATCGAGTACCCAGCGTCCGCACAAGGGCCAGTTGTTGGCGTATCGCATACCCAACATCTTAAATAGTCTCTCGAACTATGCTTGAGGAAGGGCCTTCATGAATGGATCCACCGTGTTTTCTTTTGTATCTACTCTCCACATTTCGATCTCCCGGCAATCTACGAGCTCCCTGATCAGGTGATACTGCTTCAAAACGTGTCTGAATCTGTGATGGGACCGTGGTTATTTCGCAAAAGCCATAGCCCGATTGTTATCGAAATACAAAGGTATTGGATCAACAATGGATGGAACCACCTCAAGTTCAGTAATGGACTTTTTCATCCAGACCGCATCTTTTGTGGCATCATTGGAAGCAATATATTCAGCCTCTATTGTTGAGTATGCGACGGTGTCCTGTTTGGAGCTCTTCCAACAGACCGTCCTTCTGTTGAGACGCTCAAAACTCACACAAGAGAGGCCTGAGAATATTCCTTGAGGGGGGGGGGGCGTGGGGTGGTGGTGGATAGGAATAAGCGACTAATATGCCCAAATTAAAAATCTATACTAAACTTGCTAATAGAGAACTTAATTGCAAAACTTAACAAATGATATACCAATATGATAAGAGACTAAGCAAACTACAATTGTGAAATAATGAATAACAAGCAAGCAACAATATTAAGTTGTGAACTAATTGATCCTGTGAAGTGTGTAGTAGTTAACCGCAATCAATAACGGTGTCGCGTGTAGCTAGACCGAGATGAGTACGGGTCGTTCTCAGGGAAACGTTGAATATTTTAATCTTACTTTAGACATGTTGATTAAGAAAGGAGGAAGAATAATGAATAGTGAAGAATGGTTGTAGATTCTAGATCTACGTCAATCACGGATATAGGATATAGATCTAAATTAACTACGGATGTAGGTTTTATATTAGAAGGGGGCTTGTAGGGTTCGTTAAGATTTAGTAGTCATGGATGATTAATTAAAAATTACTCCTTTTATCCTTTAATAGATTTAAAACTAGATTGACAGTGATGCATGTAATTAGGGTTTCTGGAGGGAATAGGGTTCCCACTCTTAACCCCTATCTTGACATGGATTGTAACAACCCTAAACTTTCTGTATGAATTTTTTTTTCAAAAACTACAGAAAGGGGTACTTTTGTCCGAGTACAAGTTATAAATTTGATTTGCTTTTGAACAGCAAGAAGAAACTTGTAGCTCATTGGTAAGACCTTGCTCTGCTGAACCAAAGCTCCAGAGTTCAAATCTCATTAGCCACATTACTTTTTTAATTAGTTTTCTTTTAAATTTTTAGAAGCCCAAGAGCCTACATGTGCATAACTTGTAAAAACCAAAAGTCACATATAAAACAAACTAGTCCAGGGGGTAGACCAACAGGCAAGGGACACGTGGCATGTGAGACTCGGCCTGACTCGGTTGACTCGGACCGGTGGCGTGGCTGACTCGGCTGGCGACGCCGGGTCAACTCGACCAAAACCGATTCTTCCCTTCTTGAAATCTGTGACTCTTGGCCTCCTTATAACCCGTGTATGGTTTAAATCCCTTGCACATTAACAAAGCTTTTTTTAAACCTCATTAATCTATAATTAATACAAATTTTCAATACATCTTTTTATCTATCCTAACCCTAAAATTCTCCTATAAATACCCACACTCTTTTCCACCTCCTCACTCCAAATCCCTGTCCAAAATTCTCAAGAAATTTCTAAGTTCAATACTGTACAAGTGAAGTTAGCGAAGGTCGAAACTCCGACGAACTTTCGACGACGATCCTAGAAGCTCTCGGCGATGAAACGACGCACCGGCACCTTCTACCACTCCCTCTTCCTCTTCTGTAATCTAAAATCCAGTAAGTCCCTCCTCCCTCTTCTCTTTTATATTCTGAAAACTCGTATTTCTAAAACCCGACGGAAGCGGAGTTAATCCGACTTCCGATTCGGTTTTATTTAAAAAGTTCCAATTTTCTTAAATACAACAATACCAAACCTGCACATCATGACCATTAAATATTAATAAAACATATTGAACAAGTTTCATAGCAAAAGAATTTATATTGTAATTTTTATCGCACTTTTTCAGAAAAATACCATGTAGTTTATTTTCGACATAAAAACATCATTACCCTTGCTATACCTTTAGATAGTTCACGAGGTAATGACCTACCTCCTCATAACACTCATATGCAATATAGCATGATGACATTTGGGAAACATACTTTTGGGAAAATACGATTTACACAAAACCACCTCAATTTATAAAAACCATTTTCTACAAGATATGTATTTTTAACAAATCTTTGCAATGTGCCGTTACAACCCATTTTGGGGAACCCGTTCGGGATGGTGCGGATTATCGAACATCCTCGGACATAGTAGTGCGAGATGCAGACCTCTGCAAGGAGCATACGGTCTCAAAAGATTTAAAAAATACAAATATTTTAAGAAAATGAGATTTCTAGAAAAATAATAAATTAAATTATTATATATATATATATATATATATATCATCATCAAAATATCTATTTTTGATATAGTATAAATATTCCAACTTTTCTAAATCAAAAGAATCACTTTACATGATAATACCATGCAATTCCCTACAAGTTTAATACTTTACAGATAAATATCATATATTATGAATTTAGGTTTTTATTCACCAGAAATGTCACATATATAAAATCTACATCTATGAAAACTCTAAAGACGATAATTAAATACTTGAAGTGTATATTGAAAATTATACAAATTATTTTTACATAAAACCCCCTCAAGTTCTATAAATTACAATAAGGACTCTAGTAAATATAGGTTTAAGCGGGACCAGTCTCTTGAGCCTTAGAGAGCCGGTGATATGGGTGCTTGCCTACTTAAGGTAGACAACTTAACAAACGGTGTTATCAACACGGTAATCGTCTTTGAAAAAGACACAAATCCTGCCGTCCATGTGCAGCGGTTACCGATAACACCAAAACCTAATTCAGGATTTAATTTCTTTTCTAATTGTCTGACTCAGACTGAGTCTCAATATAATCAATCTAACTTGAATGAGATTCAAGTATAAAATTACATTACAATATGAATTTATGAATCCATATAATCAATCTGACTTGAATATGATTCAAGTATCAAACTACAATTCAACTTGAATCCATATATTCAATCTGTTCAATCTATATAATCTACATAACTTGACTGAACCGAACCATGCATATATTCCATTATCCAGTACCTCCATTTCCATTTATACGATATCATGCTTTCGGCAAGTCATCCGTCTATACAATCTATAATACAAGACAATATAATTTATAATACAATACAAACAATATAATCAAGACTTCGCGGGGTTTAAGGGGTAGATTGGTACGGAAGGTGTTACAAGTGGCACGAGACTACAACATTTAAGACACCTAACCTGTATTCCATTGCTGTTGTACCGTGGCATAAACGGTTCCTTGTACATTCCGTTCACCTTAATTTCTGGTCTACTGAGACTTCTCTCGTATACACTGGCCACTTCTGTACCAAGCTACAAACAACAACGTTAACACTAAATACAACATTATAACAATATAATATAACGTTAAAATCGCACTCTCTATTCTACTTCTCCCTTATCTTTGGGACTTACCGAGAGATTGTTCGCCGACGACATTCTTTCTCTTTCTTCTTTGGAATGTTGTCAGGTGATTCGGATCATCAGGAGATCGAGCCCACCAGCGAGGACTTGGACCAGCTAGCTTTCAACCCTGAGCTCTAGATATTTGTACATTTCATTCTAGTATTTTTCATTTCTGTTATGCCACTGTTTAGGCATTGCTTTATTTCATGTATTTACTTTTCCATGTACTGTTAATGAATGTTAATAAATAAAGCTGCTGTTTATTACATCTGTCTCTTATGTATATTTCTTTTATATTGCTTAGTTACACTTAGCGTATTTACTTCTGAGTAAATACGTAGTGGCCAGTCGCGTCCTCTGCCCGTACACTGGGAAGCGGGGCGTGACAGGTTTTGTTGGTGGCCCATGCAGGTCAGAGCTGTATGAAATCCTACCATGCTGTTCAGTTCTGCATGGACAACCTAAGTAATATAACATAAGAACCCGCAACTGAAAACATTCTTTACAATTCACATTTCTTGAATCTTACAATTTCATATACTTTGAATCTGTCCTAAACCAAAATTCCCTAACCTGTTTTTCAATCTTACCAAAACTTTCGCATCCTTTCGTTCTTTCAAATATTTTTCATGCACTATCAACTGTTCCATCACTAAATTTGTTTTGAATCTGTTACACTTTCCTTTTACAAAATTCGAGGACGAAATTTTTGTAAGGTGGGTAGAATGTAACAACCCTAAACTTTCTGTACGATTTTTTTTCTTCAAAAATTCAGAAAGAGATACTTTTGCCTGAGCATAAATTATAAGTTTGATTTGCTTTTGAACAGCAAGAATGAGCTTGTAGCTCATTGGTAAGACCTTGCTCTGCTGAACCAAAGCACCAGAGTTCAAATCCCATTAGCCACATTATTTTTTTTAATTAGTTTTCTTTTAAATTTTTAGAAGCCCAAGAGTCTACATATGCATAACTCGTAAAAACCAAAAGTCACATATAAAACAAAAGAGTTCAGGGGTAGACCAACAGGCAAGGGACACGTGGCATATGAGACTCGGCCTGACTCGGTTGATTCGGGCCGCCGGCGCGGCTGACTCGGCCGGCGGCGCCGAGTCAACTCGGCCAAAACCGATTCTTCCCTTCTTGAAATCCATGACTCTTGGCTTCCTTATAACCCCTGTATAGTTTAAATCCCTTACACATTAACAGCGCTTTTTTAAAACCCCATTAATCTATTTTTAATACAAATTTTTAATATATCTTTTCATCTACCCTAACCCTAAAATTCTCCTATAAACACCCACACTCTTTTCCACCTCCTCACTCCAAACCTCTGTCCAAAACTCTCAAGAAAATTCTAAGTTCAATACTGTACAAGTGGAGTTAGCGAAGAGCGAAACTCCGACGAACTTCCGACGACGACCCTAGGAGCTTCCGGCGACGAAACGACGCACCGGCACCTCCTACCACTCCCTCTTCCTCTTCTCTAATCTAAAATCCAGTAAGTCCCTCCTCTCTCTTCTCTTTTCTATTCTGAAAATTTGTATTTCTAAAACCCGACGGAAGCCGAGTTAATCCGACTTCCGATTCGGTTTTATTTAAAAGTTCCAATTTTCTTAAATACAACAATACCAAACTTACACATCATGACCATTAAATATTAACAAAACATATTGAACAAGTGCTAATCCAGTTTTTCATTCGCGCATGAAACATTTGGCACTTGCGTACCATTTTATTCGCGAGCAAATACAACATGGAAATTTGCGTGTTACTCATGTTCCAACGGGTGACCAGCTTGATGATCCCCTTACAAAGACCTTTGCTCGCTGCAAATTTGATTTGTTCATGTCCAAGATTGGTCTCTCTGTTCGGTCGTCCATCTTGTGGGGGCATGTTAAGGATTAAGTTTGACAAAGTCTATGTATATCCCTTGGTTGTTATAACCTCTAGTTGTTATTTGACCATGTATACCTCCTAGATTATCTCTAGCACTGTTGGCTATATATTGTAACCCTTGCTACTGAATACAATTAGAACTTCTCACAATCTCTTTATCTGGCAGGGGAGATGCCATAGGGAGGAGGTGAAGGCGACGCCGGCGGAGGTGGTGGAGGGAGGAAGAAGAAGAAAAAGAAGAATTGGATGCTGCTGCCCCCCAATTAAAAAGAGCATTACAATGGTGGTGGGCTTGAATGGAGGAGGAGGAAGTCGCGATGGCGTGGCTGGCGCCGGTAGGGACGGAAGGAGGTTGAATAAAATGGGGTGTTTTTTTATTTTTTTAATATTTTAGAAATCAGGGTTAGGATTAAAGAGAGGTGTTTTGGGGATTTTAAGTTTTTTGTACTGATCTGGCAACTTGGTCGACATTGCGCTGATGTGGCATAGACGATACTGACATGCCACCTTAAATTTTGGTAGTTTTTTTTTTATTTATAGTTTTTAAGGTATAGGCAGTTTCTGATTCTGGCCAAACTTGTTGGGGGTTTTCAGTAAATAAGCCAATACTTAACATTTATTGTATCCAATAAAATCACAGATAAATGCAAAAATTAAAAACCACTATCAAAAGTAAATGGCCATATTAATAATTTGATCAAATAGTTAAATATTCATACTCATACTTAATAGCCAAGAAATTATTTTTTTATTAAAATTCCAACATATATACAAAGTATGAGTGGGCATGCAAATATTTAAAGAAATATATATATATATATATATATATATATATATAGACCCTGTTTGGGAAAGGAGTTTTGTTTTCTAAACTGCAATTTCATAAAGTTAGCAAACCTTAACTCCAAAATGCATGCTAACTTTAGCGCAACTTCTGGAGCTACGATCATTGTACCACAGTTATCTCAGCCTAAAATTTGAGATAACTGCAGTTATCTCAACTCCATTCTTGATAGTAAACCAATAAACTCGATTATTTTATTATGAGAACAATCATTTTGGTGTAACCGGATATTTCGTTGTTATAGAAATGTTTATTTATTCTTTTAGGTGTTGAGAATCTATCGTTTTAGATAAACTGTTGAGATTATTTGTTATCAGTGAGAGTTGTATAAATTGAGATTATTGTTCTCATAATAAAATTATCGAGTTTATTGTTTTATTAGCACAACTAAACATATCTATAACAACTAAATATCCAATACATTAACATGAATATATTTCATATTCTAACAAATCTGACCAAAGTTTTGTAAACTCCATTTTTAAAGTTTGAGGCTTGCAAACCAGTATGATACTCTCTGCCTGCACTTAATAATAAACCGCCGTTTTCCTAACTTTATATAGAAACAGGGCCATGAAGAGGAGACATGTGAATCAATTTCTGGCCCCTCTCACCACTTCATGGCCCCTGAATGACTATGTATCAATTACTAGGCTTTGATATTCGGCCGCCAAGAGTGGGCCCTATCATTTGATAGGCCTTTAGGGCCAGTAAAAGTGTAAAAAAGGCTTCACTTCCACTAGAAAGGAATTAATGACAACAGTACTTTTTCTTAGATAAATGCCTTTGGATTCTAGCATCAACCACATGTTTGGAACATTGAAGACTCTCACTCTATCTTGCTTATGTGTCTTGAAATATTTGTGGTAGTTTCTTGCAATTAATTATTGTTGAGGTGTCATCTTATTTATGGTAGTTTTTTTGTAATTTTTATATAGAATGTTCTATGGTATTTAATTCTATATTGCCATTAACTGACAGGTCTTAAATTAGAAAGGAGGCCACTTGCTGCAGTAAACCCTACAGACTAAAATTCGTAAGTAATTTGGAAAATAGTATCTTTGAGACCTCACCTGGCAGTGAGGCCACGGTTTCTGAAACCATGGTTTCACGGGCTTTCGAGACTAAACTTCCAATATTGTTGCAAGACCCATTTGGCAACAAAAATTGAGGCTAAACTCGAACAATAATTTATATCAAATTTTAATTTATTCCGACCCTACTTCTTGTTGGGAAATTTCCTAATAAAATTATAAATAAAATAATGTATATTTGGTTTTAAATATTTGACCGAGTCAAACTCTTATAATCAGTGAAGTGATGCAATTTTTTCATGAATGGTTTTCATGACTTTTCATGAATGAGCTACGAAGAAACCTTTCATGATCTATAAATAAAATTCATTTAGATTGTTTAAAAGAGAACCATTATGTATTCTATTTTGGTTTCAGTTTCGTGGATCTGGGTACTTGATTTCCGGAATCATAGACGGGTGTGGATCCTATAAAAAATACCACTACTATAAAGATGGGATCGATGCCTCTACGGTTATGACCGTGGGGGCAAATCCCTGTCCCTACGGTGGTAATCGTAGGGGCTAAATTAGTAACCGTGTGGGTAAAAGGCGAGAGGGCGAGTGTATACCCCCATGGTTGAAATTTTGCCCCTACGGTTTATTCCAGACACCAATGGCTATGGAACAAACCATCGTCTTTCGTCGGCGTATTGAATCGTATACATCAGTCTACTCCGGAATATCGATATCCAATCTCGATACTCGCACGTCCAGGATAATTTAAGGATGTGCTTATGGACTACCCAACCAAACATGTATGATCGCTATCATAACGCTGGTAGTCAAGCAATAATCCTACGGGCTTTATTAACATGTACCAGCGATACGTAATAACAAAGAAAACATATATACATGTTAAGATAAAAAAAAACCAAATAGTATACTATCATATCCAGCAAGATTGTCTTGTACATACATATGTCCAAGTATCCACCACACACACACATAATAATGGCCTCTAAGACATACATATCCAACAATCCCCTACTTGAACTAAGGTGAGTTATTGGCGTATCGAGTATCCAACGTCTGCACAAGGGCCAGTTGTTGGTGTATCGCATACCCAACATCTTAAATAGTCTCTCGAACTATGCTTTAGGAAGGGCCTTCATGAATGGATCCACCGTGTTTTCTTTTGTATCTGCTTTCCGCATTTCAATCTCCCGACAATCTACGAGCTCCCTGATCAGGTGATACCGCTTCAAGACGTGTCTGAATCTGTGATGGGACTCTGTTTCTTTCGCTAAAGCCATAACCCGATTGTTATCGCAATACAGAGGTATTGGATCAACAATGGACAGAACCACCTCAAGTTCAGTAATGAACTTTTTCATCTAGACCGCTTCTTTTGTGGCATCGTTGGCAGCAATCTGTTCTCCGCCGAAAGACGCGACCGGGACGTCAGGACGTCGGGATGTCGGGGCCTGAACTTCGAGGGCAGATGCTAATTGGTGCTATCCGTCCACCTCTCCGAAGATGCCAAGTTGATTTATGGCACCGTGTATCGAAGGTTTAAACGGATGCGGCCGATGTAGCAGACTTCGTCAGATTCCCCCTCATTTGAGGGGTTTTTGATTGTGGGGACGCTCTTCCCTGCAGGCGCAAGCCCCTGATGTTAATTACGCTACCGCATAGCGGTAACAACTTTCTCCTTCTCCAGATGGCCACTTCGCGTCGTGGGTGTTTGTTTTGTTTTTGGTTGCCCGTGGATTGTATACGGAGACTAATTTATGTCGTCGCCCGTAGGACGTGGATTAGTCCAAATCTGTATCTTCTTAGATTTGGGTTTGGGGTTTGGGTTTAAGGATACGTTAGTCTCATTTGGGACTAAGATCAATTTAAACATTTGTTAAGGATACGTTAGTCTATTTTCAGACTAAGATCAACTTAACAGGATCGTTTAGATTCGACAAAAGAGCATTTGGGCTCTATTGTTTAGTTTAGGGACATTGCGGTCAATAATTAGTTTAAGGACATTACGGTCCAACATTAGTTTGAGGACATTACGGTCCATGTGTCTAAAGAGACCCCACAGTCCGAGGTTAAGGACATCATAGTCCGTGGGTTTAAAGGGACCCCACAGTCCGAGGTTAAGGACATCATAGTCCATGGGTTTAAAGGACCCCACAGTCCGTAGTTTAAAGACGTCATAGTCTATAAAGTTTAAGGACATCATAGTCCATGAGTTTAAGGACCCCATAGTCCATGTAATAATTGGTTATCGGGACCCGTCACCTCTCTGAAGACGTTGAAGAATTACAACGAAAAATATCAGAGGAGTGAAGAGATGTACCCTTGAACCAAAGTTGATTGGGAAATCTGTAGTCCAATTTGGGACTAAGATCAATTAATCTGAATTGTGAGCACATGGGCTCAGTTCAATCTGAATTAAGGACTTATGGCCAACTTGGGCTAAGTCCATTTGGGTTAAAAAAAGTCGGACCTTGTTTGGGCTGTTGAACATTCATCTGGGTTCAGCTCCCCTTTATTTAGCAATGCTAAACATTTTATCTTTGGCTGAGCACTAACCATTCATTATAGCTCTGGACTTTACTTTGCATATCATATGAACTGATCAATTTTGAGATTCAGTTAGAGAGAAGTCTTGCCTTTGGAAGACTCAGCCAATTTAGGCTAAGACTGTTTTGAATATAGTGTTAAACACTAGCACATTTTCGGCTATCACGTGCTCCTAAGTGATGCATCAAAGCATAGTGTTAAACACTAAGGCTGAAACGCTCACGTGGGGTCACGTGAGGCGCCTGATGATTGGGCCCTGCCTTTATTTATTCTCAGAATATTCACATAAGTGTTAAACACTTTAAGTCTTTTAGTTCTCAAGGTCATCACGTGTAGGCACGTGACGGGCATCCATGCATTGGATATTAAAAGGATTTGCTAGGGGTCACGTGAGGATACGTGAGGCGCCCTAGATTAGTACTGCATTTTGGCTTTGTTCTCTTTTATTTTGAGGGTCACGTGGGAGCACGTGAGGCATTGCCTCTGGGTTAATTCCTTCTTATTTTGAGGAGTCCATTAAAGGGTCACGTGGGGGCACGTGACCATGTCTCATTCTTTCTTTTCTACTCATTGAGGATGAGGGTCACGTGTTACCATGTGATCATGTTGGGTACTGATCTCTTTTCATGCATGGAGAGTTTTAAGTCCCTTGTTTTAAGAATTAAATTCTTGTGTAGGGTTAAACCCTAGTTTCATTTAGAGGAATTAAATTCCTATGTATTTTGAAGAATTAAATTCCTTTATAGGGTTAAACCCTAATTCTGTTTGGAGGAATTAAATTCCTATGAATTTGGAAGAATTAAATTCTTATGTAGGGTTAAATCCTAGTTTCATTTGGAGGAATTAAATTCCTATGAATTTGGAAGAATTAAATTCTTATGTAGGGTTAAACCCTAGTTTCATTTGGAAGAATTAAATTCCTATGAATTTGTAAGAATTAAATTCTTTAAACTCAAATCTCCCTCTAAGTTTTGGATCTGCATGGCAGAATCTCCCCGATGAGAATTAAATTCTCAACTTATGGGGAGATCTGCTTCTGCAGACCTTCAATCAGAGGAAGAACTAAGTTCTTATTCAGAAGAATTAAACTCTTAGATTGAGAATTAAATTGTCTTTATTTTGTGGGAGTTTATAGAAGGATCCCTCACCTAGGATTTCTTTCTTTTCTTAAAAGACCTTCCTTTCTCTCTGGAGAATTAAATTCTCTTTTCTTTTGTACTTCTCTATCTAAAAATCAATCCTCCTTTTCTTCTCTTCTTGGCTCCTATTTATAGGAGAAATAAACGAATCAGTTTGTTTAGTCAATCTTTCATTAGAAGATTTTAATTGATTTTGTAACCAACATGATCTTTTAGATCACTCAGTGAATTCTATTGACCATTGGATTTTTAATCCAAAAGATATTCTGTTTGTTATTCTTGGTGAATTTCAGGGAAATCTTTCCTTGTATAGAATCTTTCTATAAGTTGGTGATTTTTAATCACCATTGGATTTTTAATCCAACGGTGCTCCACTTTACATAGCACAATCTTTTTGTTTGGAAAGATCTATGGAAACATTAGGATTTTGATTTCCCTTAATTAGAATTTAATTCTATTAATTCAAAGGGTTTAAGAGCTTATCACGTGACCCACTGAATAAGCTTTTAACCAGAATTTAATTCTGTTGTTTTAAAGAACTAAGGAATCATCACGTGTCAGCACGTGACCCTTGGTCACGTGTAGACACGTGATACCCCATTGGGATCTTTCCTTGCAGTTTTATTATACTTTTAATTCTCTTCAGTGGGTTTTTAAAGGCCCATCACGTGTTGGCATGTGACCCCATTGTTAGAATTTAATTCTTATTAGCTAGAGAACTTAGGAACCCATCACGTGTCTATACGTGACCTGTGGTCACGTGTGGGTACGTGATGCCCCATTGGGGTATTCCCTGCTGTTTTGTTATACCTTCTAATCCCTTTTAGTGAGTTTAAGAGGCCCATCACGCGTGAGCACGTGACTCCGGTTGATTAGAATTCAATTTTATTATAGCAGAATTCTCAGGAAACCATCACGTGTCAGCACGTAACCCTTGGTCATGTGCGAGCACGTGATGCCCCATTAGGGTTTTTCCTGATATTTTTATGAGGGAACACAATATATTCAGCCTCCATTGTTGAGTATACGACGGTGTCCTGTTTGGAGCTCTTCCAACAGACCGTCCTTCTGTTGAGACGCTCAAACTCACACAAGAGAGGCCTGAGAATATTCCTAGAGGGGGGATGAATAGGAATATGTGACTAATATGCCCAAATTAAAAATCTATACTAAACTTGCTAATAGAGAACACAATTGCAAATCTTAACAAATGATATACCAATATGATAAGAGACTAAGCAAACTACAATTGTGAAATAATGAATAACAAGCAAGCAACAATATTAAGTTGTGAGCATAAAAAGTAAGTAGAGAACAAGCATGTACTTTCTAATCAATGGATACTTGCAAGTAATTAGATACAAATATAAATGACAAGTAATAAAAGAAATAGATAGAGAAATTGCAAATGCAAACACCAAGTTTTTAAAGAGGTTCGGAAGATCCCCTGGTTCTCTTTCTTTAGACGCACGAGCTCGTTCCACTAAACACGTCTTTTTCGGAAACACATGTTACGCACCCGCTATAGAGTGTTTTTCGTCACCCTATTAAGATAGAAATACACACGCTTTTTAGGCGTGTACAGATCCCCCCTACTCAGGATAGGCTGGGGTTTATTGATTGTGGAGATCCGAATCGCCAGCAGCCGCGGACTAAACTGTCGTTAATTACCCATCGCTCTTAGAGCAAAGAAACCTTCGATTGACGGGTCAAACTAGTCATGCGAACTCAATGTGAAGTGTCGGTGTTTGAAAGTAATGCAGAAGGGCATGTTTATTTCATTTTTTTATTTATCTTATTTATGACAAGAGATTTTTTTATTCAAAGAAACATGTTTTTTTAAAAAAAGGTTTTATTTTATTTTTTATTTATATGTATTATTATATTTTATTTATTTTATTATTTTATAAGAAAAAATGGGGGAAAGCCCTCCTCCCACTCACGTGAGAGGGAGGAGGGGCTCTCACTAAGTGGGAGCCTCTCCCTCACATGAGGGCCCTCACGTGGGGAAGCGGAGGGTGCCCACGGAACACGTGCATGGAACATGCCCGCGGAGCACAAGCGTGGACCAGAAAGAGGGCTAAACCCTCGGATATGGAGTTAAAATCCAAACAAAAAAAATTTGTTTTGGAGTTAAACTGCCAAAAAAGACCTTATTATGAAGTTAAACTCCAAAAGATTTTAAATGGAGTTGAACTCCCAAGAGAATTTGTATTACGGAGTTAAATTCCAAATTTTAAAAAAAAATAAATTAAACTCCCAAAAGAATTTTTATTACAGAGTTAAACTCTAAAAGATTTTATTTGGAGTTAAACTCTCAAAAGAATTTTTATTACAGAGTTAAACTCTAAAAGATTTTATTTGGAGTTAAACTCCCAAAAGAATTTTGTTGTGGAGTTAAACTCCAAAAGATCTTAAATGGAATTGAACTCCCAAAAGAATTTTATTGTGGAGTTAAATTCCAAAAACAATTTTATTTGGAGTTAAACTCCAAAAAAATTTATATAGAGTTAAATTCCCAAAACAATTTTATTTGGAGTTAAACTTCCAAAAGTTTTTATATGGGGTTAAACTTCTAAAACGATTTTATTTGGAGTTAAACTCCTAAAAGTTTTTATATGGAATTAAACACCAAAAAAAAAATTTAAGCGGAAGCTCCTGCTGAGTGGGACTTTCCATCCCCTCACATGATACGGAGCAAAAGGCTCCCACTTTGTGGGAGCCTCCCCCACACGTGATGGGGAGCAAAAGGCTCCCACTTTGTGGGAGCCTCCCCCTCACGTGATGGGGAGTAGGGAGCTCCCACTTAGTGGGAGCTTTCCTCCCCCCACGTAAGGAGGGGAACCCCTACTCACTTGAGGGGAAGGGGAATGGAGAGTGCCCACGGATTTAGAGTTAAACTCTAAAAGATTCTCTTTTTCTTCTTATTATTATGGAGTTAAACTCCAAAAAAAATAGAAAATTTAAAATATGGAGTTGAATTTCTGAAATAATTTTATTTGGAGTTAAACTCCCAAAAGATTTTATATGGAGTTAAGCTCTCAAAACAATTTTATTTAGAGTTAAACTCCCAAAATATTTTATTTTGGAGTTAAACTCCTAAAAAAGATTTTATTTGAAAAGAAGACCAAAAGGGAGTTTCTTGAAACTTCAAGATCTATATCTTGGATGATGAGAAAGGGACCCCTTTTTTTTGAGCCTTGGATCCATCCCAAGATGAGGTTTTTTTTAGGGATGGGTCTTCTTCTTCCTTCTCTTTTTTATCGGATCTTGGAGAAGGGTGGTGAAATTTAAAATCTCCCGTTTTAGGAATTTGACGGGATATTTGGGTTCCCTTTCAAAGGTTTTATGGTGGAAAACTATTTTCTTTTGAGAAAATAAAATTTAAACTCTTGATTTAATTCAAAAGGAAAAGAAAAGAAAAATGTGGCTTTTAACCTTGAAGAATGAGGCACAAAACCCTAGGTTGATATGAGAAGAATTTTGTTTGTTGTCATTCATCGTGATGCCTTTTATAGACTTTATATTTTACATTTGGCCTTTTGGGCTTTTTTTTTTATAAAATGGCACATGTGCCTTTCCCATGCCATGCGTTTTTTTTTTCTTTTGCACATAAGCAATGAGCTTTTACATAATTTGGGTTTGTTACCCATTTTACTACATTTATTCATAAAAATTACATTAAGCCTATTTATGGTTTAACAATTATTCTTTTGGCATGGGGGCCGGCCTCTTCATGCTTGGGCTCGACCTGGGTATGGGTCCACTTGCTTGGACTTGGGTTCGGGCTTAGGCCTACTTGGCTTCGGGTTGACTTTGACCTGATCAACCGGGGTGTAATTTTGATCTCAACACCTGCAACCCACAACCCCGCTTCCGGTGGAGGTTAAACCAAACTCGTTTTCTAAAAATACAATACGTTGCTCGCCACTACAAATAACACCCCTATCTATAAGGCTCTTCACGCTCTTCTCTCAATACAAGCTTCTCTCTCTTAAAATGACACTCTTGCACTTAAGAGTCTAAACACAAAGAAAAAAGAAGGATACAATGAAGCATAAATACTCTTGATAGAGTTTCTCTCAAGTTCATTTCTAATTCTCTAAGTATGGATTTGCAAATAGAAGCTCTTGATTTTGTGTGTGAAAGTGAATAAAGATAAGCAAATGAAAATCAATTTTACTCTCACAAGAAATGAGATTTTCTCTCTCTTGATCACTTGAGCATAATAGCAGCTGAAATATTGAGTGACTAAAGCTAAAAAAACCAACCCAAAAGTCTTTTATAACCCCACACAAAAAGCTAGCCGTTGTAAGTCAAATTAGCATTTTTCCAGTAAGAACACACGTCTGAAGAACAATAGGACAGACGTCTGAAACTTTAACAAGATAAAGCCCAATGGCTATATTTTCAAAAACTTCTACTGCAGACGTCTGTCGAATATAGGTTCAGACGTCTGCCATGGGTTTTCAAAGATGGCCCAAAAAAGTACAGAGAATAAACATACGTCTGAAGAATATGGAACAATCGTATGAAGAAGAAATAATTTTCAAAGATTTTGAACTACAGTCGTTTGTTTCCTATATCGTCAGACGTTTGTTCCTTAAAAGAAATCCATTCCATTGAAAGCACAGAGAACAAAGAGATGTCTGAAGAAGCAATGGACAGACGTCTGAATCTCATAAAAATATCCTCTATGAAAACATAGAGAAAAGAAAGATGTCTGAACAAGGGACATGCATCTGATGCACAAAATGTATGAAAACTGATATTTCAGATATTTGGGGATTTTTCTAAAACACAGAAAGACGACAAACGTCTGAAACATATGGGGATAGACGTCTGAAGTGTAAAAACTCAGAAACTTGTGTTTTGTGATGAAAATCAATTTTAAATCGAAAACCCTAAAGTTCGTGTAATGTAAAACGTTTGTGCAAGTGTGTATGAGAGTTCAAGAGCTATAATTGATATAAACCACATTTTATAGAGTACTTACAAAGAATCCTATGTCGGTATCACAAATTCTTCGAATGCTTGAATCTTTGTTATCTCGAGCTCTCGAACTTTGACATGCGCTTGAACTTGGGTTCATAGCTTCAAACTTGTACACGTCACTCACAAGCGACGTCACTCAAAAGCGTTGATCGATAATTCTTCAATTTGACTTCGACTCATAACGCTTTCAACTAGGACTTGGCTTCTTGGTGCAACCCTCATTTGAGATACATGATTTCGGGGCCCTAAACGATGGAATTTCACGAATCTTGGAGACATAAATGGAATGCCTGAGATCTTCGATTTGGCTGGTGGAACGCACGAATTGGACAAGATTTGACAGTTCGGGCTGCATCATTTCTTAGCTATTCGTAACTAGATCTTGACAAATTGAGAAGCACTCGTCCGTATTCTCCAACCTCCATTAGATATATCCATTTAAGCTCAATAACCTTCATCCTCCTTTAAACGCTTGTATCGTGAGATATCTGATATCCTGAAAATCATTCTCAACACGACCAAGCATATCATATACAGTGTTATGAAATAAACAAGATATTAAACACAAGTATATGAAAACATTCATTGTTCCGATATCATAAACTATGAAAGTATATCAATATCAAGATATAAAACAAACTCAAAGTTTACACACACACACACACACACGCACGCACACACATGATATATGAAAACCAATATATAGAACATATGTATATACATATTCATATTGTGAATATCAAAACAACGAATGTGAATAATATATCGATATCAAGGGATATAACATAAGTAAAGTATGTCGATATCGATATACTACTCGATATACATAAGATATAGGATATGTAAAGTAAATATCAAGTGTATACAAATTTAGTGTCGATAGGAAAAGTAAGATAAGCAAGTGACACTAAACGAACTATTCATGTTTAAGCTATCATCAAAACCAAATAATTGGATCATCGAAAACCATAAGTCATCAAGGCCATGTCTCTAAATCGACGTTTGCAAATGTCGGAGAATGTAGAAGAGCTGCCCTCTCCGCTTCGGAGGTCACCAACCACAGATCGTAACAATCAGACTTCATCTTACCCCTATTATACCGGATATGACCCTGCATGCTGATCGTGAGACCCTGATAAATAGCCTGAAAATCGAGTCCTCTATGATGGTCATCGGGATCGAAGGCCTGAAAGTCATAATCGATCTGCAAATACAATAAATTAATGTCGTTAAATTATAAGTGCCGAATGATAGTATTTTTTTTTGATAAATCAAATAAAAATATTTAATAATACCTGAGCCTACTCAAAGAAGATGTCAAAAGAGCGCATGTGTTGATCGCCCCATTCAAAGTGAAGGGGATACTTCTTGAAGTGACGACTCTCATCTCCCATATACCAGCTGAACTTCTCGGCATACTGGCCACTGGGTCGGCATCTGGCGGTAAAGGGGAAGGGGAATGGTCCTTAGCCCTTAGCGGCATCGGACTTCAGCTTATAGAACTGAGTTGGCCCTCGAGTCCTACGGACGGGCTGTGGCTGCCCTGCATCTGTAAAATATATAGATATACATGCAATATCAAGACAAAACAAATTATGCGTACAATAATCAATAAAATAAGGATATATACCTTGGGAGATAACAACACGAGCCTGAGCCCGGACAGCAGCACGAGTGGGTCGATAGTTCCTCCCACGAGGAACGGCCGGTGACCCGGATGTGGATGAATACCCTCCAAATAGATGATAAACAATGACGATATAAGTAACTTCTAAATAAAATAATACATGATCAATATGAAGTATTATATATGTAAATAATACTAATCTGCAAATTGCGCGGAGGGTAAGAATGGTGTGGGGGCGGTCTGTGCCCCGGATGTGGAGGCACCCCCTCCAACTAGACAAAAATGACTATATAAGTAATTTCGAAATGCATATGCATGCATATGTTGGATATAGTGTCCTCAAGGCAATTATTATGATTACAAGTAGGCGATTATGATAATTGAGAGAGGACCTATATAGGTATAATAATCTTACTCGAGATGATAGTATGCTATCTGGTTTGTATTCATCGTTGATGAAGCCCGTAGGATAGTTTCTTGACAACCGGCATTATGATGGCGATCATATATGTGAGAGCTGGGTTGTCCATATAAACATCCTTAAATTTCCCCAGTCATGAGAGTAGGGCATTGATATTCTGGAGTAGGTTAGTGTATACGCTTCTAGATCCCGATGAGGGGCGGTGGCTGGTCTCACAAGCCATTGGTGTTTTGTCGTCTAAGATAGTATACAGGTGCTCACTGGAGGTGAGTACAATGGACGGACTCGCCGAGAACTTCTAGATGGTATTATATCTATTGTCAGATGGAAGTTTTCAGGTTGCATGAGAACAGGTTAGTCCTTTAACCTGAAGTCGTCATTTGTCTCGTGTGAGTTCCTACTGTACTTTGATTACTACCTTACCACGGCTCAAAGGAGTCGTGCAAACAGGTTTTAGTTGGGTATAGTCCCGAGCTACATGGAGATAGTGGTCGACTGTCAGGGATTCGTCTCTCCTGGTATTAGGAGTTGATGTCGCGCTGTATTTAGTTGGCTATCACCAGAAATCCGTGGCCACGGTGAATGAGATTTACTAATAGTTGATCAGTGGTATCTCTATTGGTGATGAGCTTGACTCAGACATGACTTATCGGGTTAGTAGAGGTATGACGTTATCCACCCCCTAGAACCGATATACGATACTCTTTGACGAAGAGGCCGGACTGTACGAAGATTGTCATATTCACACTCAGTAGGGTAAGGACATACTTGATTGTCGACCCCCCTTTCAATAAGTACCTGGTTAGCCGTTACGTACAGCTAGTGTCGCTGACATAATTGTGGTTAAACCCACTGTCAGCGTATTGTCGTGTCTTTAGAGTCATACACAGAGGCTTTTTCCGGTTCAGGAGACAGATGTAGGAGCCGTACGTTGGTATGTGCAGGGGGTCTGATTAAATACGTGTACGCAATACACTGACTTTAATCGGACGGTTGATAATACTAGTTGGCTTAGGATTAAGCCGGATTATTAAATTAGGTTTTGATTTAATAATTTATATATGTATTTTGATACATATATTTTAGTATTATTGTTCACTATTCATTTTCTCTCTTTGGTGCTATCCGTATTTTTATACGGATACGCGTATATGTAACGATACATATACTGGGTGAAGTATTCCGTATTTATACGAGAATACTTCTAGAAGAAGAACACCGTATATTTGATTTTCTATTTAGAAAATTAAATGGTAATGAGGTGGAAAAGGGGTGGCATGAGGCATGGGTGCAAACACGTAGTGAGGTATGGCTTAGGGTTTTTTTAAATGATAAAATCATTTGTGTGCACTATTGATGCTTGGTTGTAAAATGCAAGCCATTCTAATTTTTTTTTCTACACTTGAGGTTTTCCTCACATAAGCTTCATGCTACATGGTTTTCATCCTCATGTCTTCTTCTTCTTCTTCTTCTTGCTCTCATTTTGAGCAAGGGTTAAGATAGAAAAATTTAGTGAAATATTCCTACATCACCGACCATCCACACCTAGTAAGTCTGGATCATCGGTTAGAGCCTCCTCCGATTTCCCTCGGGTGAACCGTCTTCGGTGAGGGCCGTCGATCTTCCAGCATGATCCCGGCGGTTACGAACTTGGAGGGGTCTTCCACAATTGGGTGGACACGTGACTGTCACGACCCAATGAAGAATGTGACCGGCACTTAAATCACGCAACGTCTAAAGGCGTAATGTAATTCAAATAAGCCGAAACCTAGAATTTAAACCGTGAAATAAAGTGGAGTAGTAAAATATTTGTTTCGAAGTATCAAGTTTAGAAGTAGACGAGTTATATCAAAACCTTTTCAAATCTCGAGTTGTTGCTAAAATTTTCGGCAGCATTTCCTTTATAAAAAATGATCCAAACCGATACATAAGCATATAATATATATAAAAACATCCCCACTTAGGAGCAATCTCAATGCCATTCGGCGAAACACAATCAAATAGCAAGATATAAGACGCCATAGGTGAAGGAATAAGCAAATGCGAGATGCAAAACAATAACCACAACAAAAAAACGAAAGTCGGCTTACACGAGCACGACACCCAGAGTTAATATAATACAGTCTCCCAGTCTCGTCTCTAAGTCAATACATACATATGGTAGATGGAGTATACTAGATACAATGAAAAGAGAACTAGGTAGAAGGCAAAAGAATACTCGCAACCCACCTACAAAATGTTACGTCTAAAAGTAACGGCAGTAGTAGTAGCAAAAGTGATATGTCCCGCCGCGACTACGCTGAAGGATCGTCCCTGCAAGACACTGTGGCATAACGGGGGTGAGTTGCCAGCTCGTGAGTAATAAATAACATCGTGCATGGTAATCGCAAGTATGAACGCAGCAGCGACAAATCCTAGGTATGAGGTTACGAAAATATATAACAGTATGGATGCGACATAAATAATAAGCAAAGTGTAACATCAGGAGTGTAACAACTATATGAAACTGAGCATGTCATAATAAGTTTTAATATGGTTTAAAACAGAGGTACTATCGATAAATCATCATAAACCGATGCCAAGCATCGACACTCGAAATCCCAATATCTCAGGCGTGTCACTCTGATCGGCCCTCATATCCATATGATCATATAACTCCGGTCGGTATCCTCCGGATATCCGCCGAGTTTCTATACTATCACTGGTGGGTAGTGTTCCCCTGCCGGGCTCAACGCCTTTCTATACGATCTTCTTACCCCGGGATACTGTACCAGGTCCACCATGTACCCGCAGACGGTGCCCCCTCACTCCTCAAATCGGGTATACTCATCACTCAGAACCGAGAAAACTCATGGTGGACACCAAATATCATATCAAAGGAAAACTGCGTTTTTAAAATAATCCATGTTTTGAAAATGTACTTTGTGGTTTCCCAAATCCACGAAAAACCGAAATCTCACGAAACATCATATGAGAATATGGTAATAATGGCAATGTGCATGATATGGACATGATGCATGCTAGTAAAAATGAACGAAAATCTAACTACCAATAAAGATGTAGTGCAAATGTAGGATATCGTAGCAAGTTCTATAGTGTACATGGCATGGCAATTACCAATGGTGTGTGTACATATGAGTTAGTGCATGTGCGATATGAACAATATTAATGGTGAAAGTGTTCTAACAAGGATATATCAATACGTAGCAAGTAATAGGATGCACATTATAATGCTTATGCACAAATCATAAATGTATATGCATATAATACAAGGTTTTATGACTAGAATCTAGCCATCGGCGCTTAACGCCGTCCAGGAGATTCCCCCGTAGATGTTAAATCTACTCACCAGAATGGCCTCAAGCTACTTGATCCGATCAACTCCTTCCCTTTCCTTGCCGCGTTCGAAGTCTCCGTAACCGATCCTAGCATCGAACAAAAACCTTAATACATGAGGCTAAATAATTCCGATATGACACATACACATACACTACATGAACAACTAACTCCCACAAGTTATCACTTGTGAACTTAGAGTGTTAAACGTGTGCAACAACGTCTAAGACTACCCCTAAGGGTTGTTAACCACCTAAAACACTAAAACGAGAATCATAATATCCGTATCGCACGTTAACATATCGTCTAAAATAGAGTAAAATGTTCCTAGATTCTTGTGTATACAAAATTAGAAAAAGTTGTATACACCAGAGGTCTAAATAGAGCCCTAGAGAGCCCCTGACAAAAACCTACAACCAAAACCCCTAGATGGGCCGCAAATTATAGCCAATACCAATAAATTAGTGGCCAGACTTGGGAGATAGGGGCTCGGATTTTGAGGGTATACTCAGGGTCCTATAACAAACTTCCAGTAATCGCAACTTATCTCTGTGATTACTGGTTTGATAGCAGATTTGATATGAAACCCTAACCTTAACTAAATACAAGTTTTGTCACTAATTAAGACATAGGGTGGTTTAGTGTAAAGCTAGTGTTTAAATAAGGATGTTAGCTACACAAGCACTTTTATCTAACCTAGATTAGGTTATAGCTAACCTAAGAACTTTCATAACCCCAAAACCACCTCAACTTCACTTTAAAACTCAAAACACCACAAGGACTTTATTTAAAATTAGGAGTTGTTTAAGCAAAAACTTGTTAAAACAAGAGTTTTCTAAAGCATACTCAAGGGTTTGATCTTTACCTCACATAGACTTGAAGGAAACCCTAACCATGAAAAGCTCCAAGACTCTTGAAGAGACTAAACCATGATTAAGTGAGGGTTAGTGATGGTTTGTGGTTATGATGTTATCTGTGTGGGATGAATTTTCAAGTGAGGAGGTGAAAGGGAAAGAAGAAGAAGAAAAAGAGAGGAGAAGGGATTAGAATGAGAAGGAAACAGGAATGAGAGGGAGGGGGAGAGATGGCTCATGAGAGCCATGCCAATCTTTTCTCTCTTCATTTAATGCCCATCATCTCAATGTTCCCCCATCACATTTTTTCTCTTTTCTTTTATTAAAACTATTTAATTACTTAATATAATTTAAGGAGCAAAATAAATGGTCAAGTTGTCATGGTTACAAAACATGTTTTAACTTAAATTAACATGTTGTTAAAACTAGATTAGCATATACATATGTGTGGGCATATATTTAATAAAATAAATAAATAATAAATAATTAAAAAAATATGTGAAAATAATTACTAACTAAGCTTTATCGAAAATCCATGTTATATCGCTTAATTAACGTATAATTAACTCTAATCATGTTTTAGGATGTTACAGTGACAAAAGTTGTAGTTTCTCAACCCTTGGACTTTTAATTAGCTAGTTTAGGTTATTTGACCGTATTCTAGGTTTTACGGGCGTTTGGTGCTCGCAAAAATTTTTGTTTTCGCTTCCGCCTCGGCCGCGGCTTCTGCGGCATGGGTACCGAAACCCAACATGGTCTCAGAGCCACTCCATAAATCTTAACTAGCTAGTTTCCACTTGTTTAGAATTTCGATCGACGGATTTTTCCGAATCGCATTTCCATTTCACATGCTTGTTGTTCGAATTTTAAAGTTGTTCAAAAAATTGTTCTGGTTGCCTTAAAATTATTTGCAGGCAGTTCTAGAGGCCAGGAAGAAATTGGAGCACAAGTTCCCAAAGTTTGGCCGCGGAACCGCCGCCTATCATAGCATATGACTGCGGTTCCGCGGTCAACTTGGGGCCATTGTACGCCAAATTTCTTCAGGTGCTCTAGTATATGGAAATATGATTTTTGGGATATTTGGTATTGGCCCAGATTTGTTTGAGTACTGGTTTATGCTTGGGACCAATGCGGAAAGTTTTAATCGATCGAAATTTTGAATTTGTGGTTTTCAGTGCGTTTGTTAGTTTCCGCGACTGTGAATATCATAGTGCGATACAATCCGACTGGTTGTTATATGTACAATCAGACGGGTTTACAAACATGATATTCACGTTGATATTCTGTGTTTCACTGATAGTATGGATGGATTGTCGTGATGGATAGTCTTGTATGGATTGTTAGATATACAGTTCAGATTCATTTGTATATTGATTGTTGCGGGACGAGCATCTGACATGTGGATTGCCGTTTCTGCCAGTTTGTATATTCTTTTATTGGGACACGACCGGGTTGAGGTCAATGTCACCGTTATATATATATTTTCTTTTCTGTACTAAGATTACCCCGCGGAGGATTGATCGAATAGCCGGGTTTTAGAGGGTAACGAGCCTGCATCTCATGGAGTTGAGACCGGCGGGGGGGGGGGAGGGGTTACTCTAGAATTGGCGGTCTATTCATTGCACTCGTAGGGGGTATAGGTTGACCCACGGAGGGGTGCTCAAGTTATCGGATTCCGTGAAGTGCTGGGTGGCCCATTAACTTTGTTGATTGGGGTTGCCTCACATCGGGGATTGGCAGGTAACTTGCTGCACTCGTAGGGGTCTAGGTTTTTTATTGCACTGGCTATCCACACGACCGGGGAATGTCGCAACTCATTTACGGCTCAAATGAAACGCGGGGGTCCTAGATTATCTGCTATTCCATATTGTTGTCCGCATGCTTGTGATGATTTTTATCTGTCTGTGATGACTATTATCTGTCTGGGATATTAATATATATATTATATATATTTAGTAGATACTTCTATATGTTTTGCATTTGCGCTGGTCCTGCCCCCGCTCTGCCGTTAGTTAAGTAACCTAACGGTGCATGACGGGCCCCCGTGGCGAATGCGGATGACATATAATAAGCATGCTATTTTGTTTTTTGTGGCTTGGAAACATAAAATGATGGGAACGCATTATCTGAATAATGCAAGGAAAATAAACCTAAATGATGTTGTCGGAACCAATTTTAAAACTGCTCAGTTTTCTTCAAAACTCATGGTCATATTCTTTTGCTTTGCATAGAGGTATTCGGTTAGGAATATCCCGCACCTCATTCTATGAGGGAAGAGCCTTGATCCCTTCACCGGGAGTTCGCTCTTAAGAAAAAGTTTATGTTAATAGTTTAAAAAAAGCGGAGCTTAAGTCACTCCATTTCAAAGCCACTCAAGTTTCTTCAACGATATCAAGTTCATTACGTTAAAGGTTTTTTGCCAAAAACCAGCCGTAGCCCTCCGTCATTTCAGATAGGTAGCGCCTAGTATTCGTGCTATGTTTGTTGGCAAGCGTCAAGGCATAGTGTACGGTAGCTGAGTGCTACTTATCTGTTGCATGGATATGCAATTGATCGGGACAATCACATTGCTTTGTTGGCAAGCGTCAAGGGCTAGTGTAGGTGGGTTCGATGCAATCAAGATAATGACGGGTTGAACTTGACTAGGATCCTTGATTTGTTGGCAAGAGTCAAGGTCCTTGGGTCCTAGGGGCAAAAACCATATCGGAATTTTCAAACATACGGGTAACTTGCCAGGCATGCACATACCTTTTGGAGTGTGGTGACTTGAGTGGATTCCGTCAGCTTATCACATGATGATAGTTGGGTTCTGATTCTCACTAATGAGTATGTATTACTCCTCGAGAGATTTTTCACTTCACAATTAGTTAACCTATTAGGTGTCTAGAAAGTGTTAACGAGATTGTTAGTGATATATGCCCTAGAGGCCATTATTTTATAGTACTGGATTGTATATTATATTTTGGAAGTATGGGATATACACAGATATAATAACAATCTTGTTCAATATGATAGTATGCTATCTGGTTTGATTCTATCTTAATATGTGTATTTGTTTTTTTAGCATATCGCTAATACATATTGATAGAGCCCTTAGGATGTTTGCTTGACAACCAGCGTTGTGATGACAGTCACACTAGTGGAGTTTGGGTAGTCTATAAGCACATCCTTATGCTTGTCCCTAGTCGTAGGATTATCAAGACAGGGCATCGATACTCCATAGTAGACTAGTGTATACGCTTCTCATCCCAGTCATGGGAGATGGGCTATCCTGCAGCCCACTGATTGAGGTCTCGGATTTGGTTATTTCGGAATTAGAGTATACAGGTGCTCATTGGGTTATGAGTTACACTGGACGGACTCGATGGGAACTGTCGGTTGGTATTATACCTATCGTCGGTTAGCAGTTCCCGGGTGACATGAGTACAAGTTAGTCCGTTGACTTGATATCACTATTCGTCTCGAGTGTGTTCCCAATGTACTTAGATTACTACCCTCCCACGGCTCAAATGAGGCGTGCAAACAGGTAGTAGTTGGGTGCAGTCCTGAAGCACTTGGAAGCAGTAGTGGATAGAAATGATTCGTCTCTCCCGGTATTGGGAGTTGATATCGTGCTGTGTTTGGATAGCCAATACACAAAGTCCCTGTCCAGGGCAAGTGAGATTTAGTGGTAGGTACATCAGTAGTTTCTCAGGGTGTATTGGGCTCTACACCGACATGACTTATTGCGCTATTAGGGGTCTGACGTTTACCATCCCCTAGGCCCGATATGCGATACTCTTAGACGAACAGACCGGACTGTACGGAGATTATCACGGATTGGCTTAGTAGGGGTTCGAGTGAGTTCGCTCATCGGCCTTCTTATTGACAGGTACCTGGGTAGCCGTTACATACAGCTAGTGCCGCTGACGGAATTGTGGTTAAACCCACTGCCACCGTACTGTCGAGTCTTTAGAGTCCCACACAGAGGGTATCCCTGGTTCAGGCGAAACGATGTAGAGACCGTATGGTTTTACGTGCAGGGTTCCGATCACATCCGTGTACCGGCTACACGGATGTTGTTCGGACGGATAATACTAGTGGGCTTTGGTTTAAACCAGATTTTAGTATTATATTATTGGATTATTATTATCTCATCGTATTCGTATTTTTGTAGTATGAATACAGGTATGTATATATGGTGAGGGTATTCTTATAATTTTACAAGAGATGCTTCTAGAAGGGGACACCTCATTATTGGTTCTATCTATTTGGAAAATAGATTAATGAGGTGGAAAATGGAGATATTTGTGGTATGGATAAAGTATGGATTATTCCTTTAGTTTATTTGTTTGCCTTCACTATTCAAGCATGGTTGTTATTTGTTTATGCAATATATTGCATGCTAGATTATTGAAAGAGAATGAGCCATTCTTCACTTGCATAAGACATGGATCATTTGCATTTTTCTCTCTCTCTCTCCATTTGTTCCCGTCCTTCTTCCTCAAGACCCTAACCCTCACATGTGTTGTGAACCCTAGGGTCCTTTGTGATAAAACACTCCAGTTAACTCTCTGCATCTCCTAAGCCACCTAGTTTAGCGAACTAGGTAGTTTAGTTACCTTGGTTTAGAGGTTGGAGTTTGAACCATAGACTCTCGGGTGGATCGTCTTCGACACGAGGAGGCTGCCGACTGAGCTAGATCCGCAAAGGAGAAGAAGACCCGAAGGACTAGATTCAACAAGATATAAAACACTTACATAGTAGTTTAGAACTCTATGTAGTTTAGCTATCTAAGGTTTCTAAAAAGATCCTGTAGATAGGTCGATGTTGCAAGTATAAAAATCGTTTTTTGTGTATTCCGCCTCCCCACAAGTGCGTGGGGTGTGAGACATCGACTTACAGAGATTATGTCGGGATCCGGTTCTTGCTCACGGAGCAAAGTGCCACACGGAACAAAGTGCCACGCCAAGTGTCGTGTTAAGTGGGCGGGGGCCACCTCTTGAATCCGTGGGGGTCACCTCTTGAGTCCGTGGGACCCACTGTAGAACAATAGGGACTCTTCGGAATACATTCCGAAAGGGGGCAGATCTGTACTATAAATGAAATGATACCACTCTTCAATACAGAGGCGCCTTTTAAGTGAACCGGCACTACAGGAGCTTGAGAACTCTGTAGTTAAGCGTGCTCGAGCCAGGGAAGTTCTGGGATGGGTGACCTCCTGGGAAGTGGCCCCTGGTCGGGTCCGGTTCGTCCCGAAGGACAAAACCGTGCGGCTTCGGTCAGAGCGGACAATACTCTCTGTATTGGGGGTGGGGCGTGACAGAATGGTATCAGAGCCAGGTTCAAAATATGAGGGAAAAAGAAAAGAAATTATTGGAAATCAGAGAATAGGAAACTTTTATTAGAATGGAAACGGGGATTTACATCATACCCCCCTTTAACAAAAATTTCGTCCTCGAAATTTAACAAGGATACAAGAAAAAAAAAGTACTAAACAAAGAGATGTGGATAACGATCGCGGATATCTTCCTCCCGCTCCCAGGTGGATTCTCCTGGGGAACGACCGCCCCAAGACACTCGGACTAACGGAAAGACCTTATTCTTCAGCACTTTCTCTCCGCGGTCGAGAATGGTATCAGAGCTGGTCCCTCAATAGTAGGTTTGTGGTTCGAGGACGAACCATTGTTCAAAGGTGGGGAGAATGTCGGGACCCGGTTCTTGCTCATGGAGCAAAGTGCCACACGGAACAAAGTGCCACGCCAAGTGTCGTGTTAAGTGGGCGGGGGCCACCTCTTGAGTCCGTGGGACCCACTGTAGAACAATGGGGACTCTTCGGAATACATTCCGAAAGGGGGCAGATCTGTACTATAAATGAAATGATACCACTCTTCAATACAGAGGCGCCTTTTAAGTGAACCGGCACTACAGGAGCTTGAGAACTCCTTAGTTAAGCGTGCTCGAGCCAGGGAAGTTCTGGGATGGGTGACCTCCTGGGAAGTGGCCCCTGGTCGGGTCCGGTTCGTCCCGAAGAACAAAACCGTGCGGCTTCGGCCAGAGCGGACAATACTCTCTGTATTGGGGGTGGGGCGTGACAGATTACACCTTTGCGGAAACGGGGTTATTAATTGGGTCCGTGCGAAATCACGGGGGACCTCTCTCGGAGTACCAACACTGGCCTGGCAGAACGGTTAGCGAGCTTGTAAAGTGTAAATGATCCCGACTAGTTCTCTTTTTAGGGTTTGAAGGAGAATTCGAGGAAACGGTGGGAGCCATCCTGATTAGATAAAGTGAAAACCAATCTAATCTTGATAGAGTGCACGCTAAGTATTTCTTTTCTCTCTCTTTGGTATAGCGACCCATGACTTATCTTAAAACTCATGAACTAAGTTAATTAACCTTCTTACACCCTTTGGTTTTGGCATGTCTTGATTCACGAAAAAGTCGCATATATCCCTGCCACCCCTATTTTACCCTTTGCATTTCTTCAGAACACGTCGTATCACTATGATAATCCATATTGCTTGGAACGACCATCATATAGTTACATACGAACTCGAAGAAGTTACTTCAGTCGAGAATGGCCACGGGTTCTGGAGAAATTGAATAGGATTATTCGGTTGTCTCTTCCCTTTACCTTCTCTCAGGTTACGAGAGCTCCTTGTATTAGGAGAGTACACCTATTACGCTTATTGGACAGTCTTCTTCCAACCCATAGGTTGGTGCCGAAATGTAAGGAAGGAAGAAAACCAATTAGCCTAAGGACCGTGTATAGAAGGTAAGATGTAGAGACATATAAAGGGATTGAAGTGAGGGCAAAGGAAATTGTGACTACTGTCATGAATCTGGATAATGGAAAAGACATTACTAAGAATACCTAACAATCCCCTATGAAACATTTTCATGTTTCAGTTTTTCTGTATACATGTAAAAGAGAACCGTTTTCCCAATTAATTCTGACTCCAGGATATGTATTTGCCATACTTGGATCTCATATTTATACGGTGTTACAGATGTTGAGAAGGAGTAGAGTATTGGGAAATGGGCGATTTGATCATCAATATCGGAATTCATTATAATTGGTGATATTGGATTAAATCGCCTGGTTTTGCCTAACGGCAAATATTTGGTTTTGAATAACCGTTGTTATGCACCAAATTTTAAAATGAAATATCTGTACCTTTATTTTTATAAAGTGAGATATACATTTTGAAAATTGTGTTGTAAACATTTACCTTTATCAGTTGAGAATAAAGTAAGCTGCATTGAATAACGGTGTAGGACATTCTTAACCAAAATACAGTTTTCAATTTACAAAACACAGAATTTGAGTTGGTATACTCTTTGGACTTATACATGGAAATGTATGTTGTCCAGTGTCCTTCGGTACAAAGGGTTGGTAGTCTTACTTCATTCAGGTTTATCTATGAGTTCTCTGGTTTTAGACACACATTCAATGCAAGGTCCAAAGATTTTGAGAAGTTTGTAGGTATAAGAACAAAGTAGAGAACTAAACGTTGGAAGTATCAGGATTCTTTGAGGTGATCGAAGATGTAAATAGTTATGCTTGGTATTCTATCATAGTAATATCGAGAACTTGATTCTCTCACAGGTTACTCATCCGTGGACGCGCTCCATGATAAGTAATGTTGTATTGGCCCTTTTCCATTGGGTAATATGCACTGGAAACAGCTGCATGACATTTGAATCTGGTTCCATCTAAATTAGTGCCTTGATTCTATAAGGACATAGAATGGTTACATATCTTGAGGTTGTTAAGATATAGAGTTATCTGGTTTCTGTTTAAAAGAAGAATCCAGACAAATTCGAGGCACGCTTCGGTAATGGCGGTTTGTGGATTATCCCAAACATTCGCTAGGATTTTGTTTCTACTATTTTCAAGATCAATAGTTATATTGTTCTTGACTCGCCATCTTTTTATAAAAGGATTTTTTTTGTAAAAGAAATTAGCGGGAGTATGATAGAATTGGAAGTGATTCCAGAACTACAAACGATTACTGAAAATTTAGTAGAACCTAAGAATTCAATTGGACTTGACAAACCGTTAGCCACTCCGTAGATTTTAGTAGGTGACCTCATACACCCAGAGATACTTCAGTTTTCTCGTTGACGGTGATAGGGAAGTCAGCATCATGGTGATAATGACCCTACTAGTTATCAGTAGGTCATAGGAAGTGGTAACTTCCAAGTGAAAAGATGCTTCATAGCCAATATGGACTCCACACACTTTAGCAAATCATGGTTTTTAGACTTTGCTGGGTGCTCCTGAAGGGGTAAAACCCATTAGGAGCAAGTAGATCTTTCGAGATCTATGCAGGTGGAAATGTACTAACCTAATAAGGCTGGACTTGTTGTAAAGAGTTTTCATCAAATACCCGTTGTGGATTGTGATGAGACTTTTACTTCAGTGTCTATGCTGAACTCCATACGGATATGACTTGACACTGCTATTCCCCCTACTTGATATCAGCAGGTCATAGGAAGTAGTAACTTCCAGATGACCAAATATTTCATACCCAAGATGGACTCCACACACTTCAAAAAGTCATGGATTTTGGACTTTGCTGGGTGCTCCTGAAGGGGTGAAGCCCATTAGGAGCAAGTTGATCTTTCGGGATCTGTGCAGATGGAAAGGTACTAACATGATAAGGCTAGACTTGTTGTAATGAGTTTTCATCAGATACCCGTTGTGAATTGTGATGTGACTTTTACTTCAGTGTCTACGCTGAAGTCCATATAGGTATAATTTGGCGCTGATGCAATTCATGGCTATGATATTTGGCAGGTTTGTGACTATAATGTCTTTCCAAATGGGATTTTGGAAGTGCATGTGTATATGACTCTGCCAGAGGGTTATCGTAGTCAGTGGGACCAGCGGAAGGTGTGCAACTTGCTTATGTCTATTCGTAAACTGAAGCATGGATAACGGAGACAGTTTATCTGTTTTGATGTGACAGTCAAGATGATTGACTTCATCAAAACAAAAGATGAACCTAGTAAGAAGGATATAGGGAGTACTGTCCTAGGATTTGAATGACATACTCCAGATAGGAAGTGATGTTCCTATACTACAATCGGTCAAACTTTAGTTGTCACATAGTGTTTTCTCTGCGTTGGATGTAAACAGTATATCAGGAATTCTGGTAACTAGATCTAGATTTGGGATGTTTCCTAAATCGGGTACTTAGACAACATTCTAAAAATATTTTAGAATGGACGACTTCTGGCATAGCAGTGTACCCGCAGGTGATGGAGTCACCCTCTCTAAAGAGATATCTTCTAGACTGATGAGGAGAGGGACTGGCATGAATGACATATCATTTGCTTAGGAAATTAAGTCAATCATGCAATATCTTGTACAAAACCAGATGAATAATGTATTGGGGATTTTGATTTTAGATCTAAATTTGGGAAGTTTCCCAATCAGGTACTTGGACAGTATTCTAAAAGTATTTTAGAATGGACGACTCCCGGCGTGGTGGTCTACCCACAGGTGATGAAGTCACCCTCTCTAAAAAGGATGTCTTCTAGACAGATGAGAAGAGGGACTGGAATGAATGATATGTCATTTTCTTAGGCAATTGAGTCGATCATGCAATGTCTTGTATAACACCAGATATTGCTTTTTGCACTAGTTGCAATAAGCATATATATCAATCTAATCCTCGAGAAACAAAAGGAAGATATCATGAACATAAAAGGATGTTCTTAGTATAAAATAATGGAAGCCTCCTGTGGAAGGCGGTTATTGGCTCAGGCTTCCAAGATGACCTGGATGACAAAAATGCTGTCAGGGTTTTGAGTTTAGCCTATTCTGAGGATCAGTATATTGAATAGTGTTCCAATAGGGATACTGAGGTAATCATGGTGCATGATGCCTGTTATAACTCAACAGAGGATACAACCCAAGAAGTTTGTTGGATGGAGTTATTCATTTATGAACTTGGTCCCATCAGGTATCTAGACAAATTCTTGAGGCTCGGTATTGCTCAATTTGGGAGATTATTAATCTCCACAAAATTGAGATATAGAGAGATGAAGTTGGAACATTGCAGCGGATCAACTCACTGAGGCTATTTCTCGAACAAATTAAGTTTCACAAATATAGTTTGCGAAACCGATTAGTAGAGAAGTTGGGTATACGGTAGCACACGAGCTGTGGGTACGCGATACCACAATAATTGGCTTTAAGTGCAAGTGGGAGATTGTTGGATATAGTGCCCTCAAGGAAATTATTATGATTGCAGGTAGGCGATTATGATAATTGAGAGAGGACCTATACAGGTATAACAGTATTACTCAAGATAATAGTATACTATCTGGTTTGTCTTCATCATTGATGAAGCCCGTAGGATAGTTGCTTGACAACCAGCATTATGATGGCGATCATATATATGGGAGCCAGATTGTCCATAAGCACATCCTTAAGTGTCCCTAGTCGTGGGAGCATCGAGACTGGGCATCGATATTCCGGAGTAGACTAGTGTATACGTTTCTTGACCCCGACGAGGGGCGGTGGCTGGTCTCATAAGCCATTGGTATTGTGTCACATAAGATAGTATACAGGTGCTCACTGGAGGTGAGTACACTAGACGGACTCGCCGAGAACTTCTAGATAGTATTATATCTATCGTCAGATGGAAGTTTTCAGGTTGCATGAGTACAGGTTAGTCCTTTGACCTGAAGTCGTCATTTGTCTCGTGTGAGTTTCCATTATACTTTGATTACTACCTTACCACGGTTCAAAGGAGTCGTGCAAACATGTTTTAGTTGGGTACAGTCCCGAACCACATGGTGTCACGCCTTGCTTCTCGGTGTACGGAGAATGGGACGCGACTGGCCCGCTACGTATTTACTCAAAAGTAAACACGCTAAGCGTATCTAAGCAATATAAAATAAAATGTACACAAGAGACAAGATGTAAATAAACAACAACTTTATTTATTAACATTCTTTTTTACAATACAGTGAAAAGTAAATACATGGAATGAAAGCAATGCCTAAACAGTGGCATAACATAAATGAAAATGGAATAAGTATAAGGGGCTACAGCTCTGGGTCTTCGGTATACTGCTCAGGGCCTGCTCCAAATGCTCCTGACTGGTCTCGTATTCCTTGGTGTCGGGTCTTCTTGACAAGATTCCAAAGAAGAAGAGAAATAGGAATGTTGTCAGCGAACAATCGCTCGGTAAGTCCAAAAAACGAGGGAGAAGTAGAATAGACAGAGAGAGAGAGTATAATTTTATAATGTTTTATTATAATGTTAGCGCAGTTGTTTGTAGCTTGGTACAGAAAATGCCAGTGTATACGAGAGGAGTCCCACTTACACCGGAGAGTTTGGTAACCCGTAGTACAAGGCTCCGTCGATAATACCACGGAACAACGACATAGATGTAATTACGTCTTAAGTGACCATCTCGTGCCACCTTTAACATGTTCCGTACCAGTTTATCCCTTTATAACCCCGTAGTGTTTATGTATTGATTGTATGGGTTGTATTGTCTTGTCTTGTATTATAAATTGTATAGATGGATGACTTGCCGAAACCATGATATCATTAATTGAACGGATATAATGGAAGAACATGTAAACGGAATATATCCATGGTTCGGTTCAGTCTATACAGATTGATATAGATTGAATAGATGGTTCTATATTGATTCATGTTGTATTTTAGTTTGTAGTTGAATCATATTCAAGTCAGATTGATTAGATTGAAACTCAGTTTGAGTCAGATTCTTTAAAAAGAACTTGAAATCCTGATTGTTTTGATGTTATCGATAACTGCTGCACATGGACGGCAGGATTTGTGTCTTTTTCAAACACAATTACCGTATTGATAACACCGTTTATTAGGTTGCCTACCTTAGATAGGCAAGCACCTATATCTCCGGCTCCCTGAGGCTCAAGAGACTGGTCCCGCTTAAACCTATGTTTACTAGGGTCATTATTGTAATTTAGTATAACTTAAGGGGTTTTATATAAAATAATTTTGTTATACTTTCAAAATATATCTCAAGTATTTAATTATCGTCTTTAGAGTTTTCATAGATGTTTCTTTTATTCAATGTGAAATTTCTAGTGAATATGATCTAGTTTTTAAAGTATAAGGTATTTATTTGAAATATTGGAATTGTATGGTATTTTCTTGTAAATGGGATGTTTTTCTTGAATTTTAGAAATGTGGAATGTTATAAATATAAAAAATAGATATTTTTATATTAATTAGATATATGTTTATTTATTAAAAATATAAGTTTTATTTATAATAGAAATCACATTTTCTAAAGAAAAATGTTTTAAAATTTTTTCGAGATCGTATGCTCCTTGCGGAGGTCTGCATTTCACTCTACTAGGCCCGAGGATGTGCGATAATCCGCACCATACCGAACGGGTTCCCCAAAATGGGTTGTAGAGGCACAATTGCAAAGATTTGTTAAATACACTTCTTGTAGAAAAATGTTTTATAAGTTGAAGGTAGTAATATGTAAAGTCGTATTTTCCCAAATCTATGTTCCCAAATTCCATCGTGCTATGTTAGATATGTGTGTTGTGAGTAGGTAGGTCATTAGCTCGTGAGTTTTCTAAGGTAATACGGTTTAAAAAGTTTAAGCATGTCGAAATGAAACATGAAGGTATTTTAATGTAAAAGTGGAATAAAACTTGCTACGGTTATTATTTTAATGTCAAACTTATTCTATCGTCTTTTTTAATGATTAATAAATAATACATCAAAAGTTGTAGGTTTTTTATTAAGAAAAAGTTGTATTTTTTAAAAGAAAAGAGAATCGGAAGCCGGATAACTCCGCTTCCGACACGTTTTAAGAATGAAGAGTTTGGGAATAGTTAAAGAGAGAGAGAGAAGGGGGACTTACTGGCTTGGAGTCAAGAGGGGAGAGGGGGGTCCTAAAGAGAGCTTCGGGGCATCGTTTCGTCGCCGGAATCTCTTCGGAAGTTCGTCGGAGCTTCGGCCTTTGTTAACTTCACTTGCACACAAATAGAACTTGGAATTTTTTTTGTAGAGTTTTTGCAGGAAATTTCAGTGTGAAGGGGTGTAAAAATATAGTGGGTATTTATAGGGAAAATTAGGGCCGGGGTGTGATAAATTTGAGAATTAAAATGCATTAAGACAGGGAGTAATGCAAAGTTTTAATTCTCTGGAAAATGCAGGAAAACAAACAGTCAGGGGTTAACAGGGGGAGTCCAAGGGTTGCTAGGATTAAATAAAATTAGGGTTAGGGTCAAGTAGAACCGGCGGCGCCGGCCCCTGAATGATTCTCGCCGGTCGGATCTCGGGGTTGGGGGCTCGGATTCTCGCCACGTGTCTAAGTCGGTCTGAATACTAATTTGCACATGTTTGTTTAGGCCGTGACTCTTGGTTTTACGTGTTGTGCACATGTAGACTTTTGGGCTTCTAAAATATTAAAAGAATTTTAAATAAAAAGAATGTGTGGCTGATGGGATTTGAACTCTGGTGATTTGGTTCAGCAGTACAAGGTCTTACCAGTGAGCTACAAGCTCTTTCTAACTGTTCAAAATTGAATCAAACTTATAACTCGTGTTCAAGCTTAGGTGTGTCTTTCTGTATTTTTTAAAAAATTCGTACAGAAAGCTATGGTTGTTACATTCTACCCTCCTTATAAAAATTTCGTCCTCGAAATTTGTAAAAGGAAAGTGTAACAGATTTAAGGAAATTTTGGTGATAGAAGTACTGATAGTGTATGAAAAATAACAAAGTGGTACAAGGGCTTGAAAAGGTTGAAGAGAATTACCAGGGTTAGCTTGGTCTACGATCTCTGCTTCTTCAGCCGCTAAAATAAAAGCCTAACGCTATTGTTCCCGCCAAAAATTTCTGCGCAGAAGAGTCCAAGGTATCAAATGGCAGCGATACGCTTAAGGAAATGCGAACCAATATCTTCCGGCCTGTATTTTGATAAGTTCCCGAAGGAGGAACTATTAAATTCTGATGGTATTGGAAGCACCTCGAAAAACCCTTCGATTTGATATATTATGGGCCTCATAATTCATCCGGGATCAAAAGTTATGAGACATCACGTGTCCACACGTGATGGACCTTTAAGAACCCGCTGGAGAAGTTAAAAGATATAATAAAAAACTCAGAAAAGACCCTAATGGGGCATCACGTGCTCACACGTGACCATGGGTCACGTGCAGACACGTGATGGGCTTTTAAGGCCTCTAAAATAATGAATAGAATTAAATTCTAAAATCTGTTCCCCGATTAAAAACCAGGAAGTACCTCAACGAGGTATCACGTGCTCACACGTGACCAATGGTCACGTGTTGACACGTGATGGTTAAAACAACAACATAAACAAGCGACTGTTAAAGGAACCAATTTGGGGGTCACGTGCTCACAGGTGACCAAGGGTCACGTGCCAGCACGTGACAGGCTTGAAAGCCTTACAGTTTAATAGAATTAAAATTCTAAATTTCTCTAAAATCTTTCGAAATAGAATTAAAATTCTAAAAGCCTCTAAATCTTTCCAAATGGAAAAGGATTATGGAGACCATCGAATTAAAGATCCAAGGGCGGTTAAATATCACCAATTTATGGAAAAATCTTAAATAAGGAAAGATCTCCCTAAATCTCACCGAAATAACAAACATAATATCTTTTGGATTTAAAATCCAACGGTGAATAAAATTCACTGAATGATCTAAAAGCTTATATTAAATACGAAAACAAATCAAATCTTTCATTGAGAGATTTGCTGAACAAATTGATTCTTTTCCTTCTCCTATAAATAGGAGCCAAGAAAAGAAGAGGATGGACCTTTTTGGAGAGAAAAATAGAGAGAGGAGAATTTAATTCTCAAGAGGGAAGAAAAGAAAGGAGAATTTAATTCTCAACAAAGAAAACCCTAGGTGAGAAAAGAAGGGGAATCAAAACTTCAAACAGAGAATTTAATTCTCAAAATCCAAGAGTTTAACTCTTATACAAAAAAGAACTTAGTTCTTCTTCTTGTTGAAGATCTGCACATAGCACATCTCCCCATAAGTTGAGAATTTAATTCTCATCGGGTCGAGATCCTGCCATGCAGATTCTAAACTTAGAAGGGGAATTGAGTTTTGAGAATTTAATTCTCCTAAAACAAAACTAGGGTTTAACCCTAATCAAGAATTTAATTCTTTTACATATCTGAGAATTTAATTCCTTTGAAAAGAAATCAGGGTTTTATCCTAAATAAGAATTTAATTCTTTCACAATAGGAATTTAATTCCTCCAAAATCATAGTTAGGGTTTAACCCTACAGAGAATTCAATTCTTAAAAGATCTTTGTTCATGAAAAGAACTAGGGTCACGTGCCCCCACATGACCCTTGAAAAGATCCCTGAAGAAAAGAAGCTTTGAGGCAATTCCTCACGTGCTCCCACGTGACTCCCAAAATGCAGAAAGAAAAAACAAAAGAAAAGAAGCTTTGGGCGCTCTCACGTGTCCCCACGGGACCCCTCAGCAAGTGCTGTAATTATCGATGCATAAATCCCCATCACGTGCCAACACGTGATGCTCTAAAATAAAGATGAAAAGTGTTTAGCACTTATTCGCAGATTTGAGGATAAAACAAAAGGAGATCTGGCTACACATTTAGGGCGCCCTCACGTGTCCCCACGTGACCCCTAATAAATCCCTTTAATATCTAATGGATGAATGCCTATCACGTGCCCACACGTGATAGCCAGGAAATGAAAAGTGTTTAACACTTAATTGCAGAACGAAGAAAAGGGATCTGGTCCTCCCTTTTGGGCGCTCTCACGTGTCCACACGTGACCCCTCCGTCTTTAGTATTTAACACTAATTTGGGGATTATATTTCCAGTGTTTAACACTGATTGTTTCTAGTGTTTAACACTAAATTAAAGATTATATTTCCAGTGTTTAACACTGACTGTCTTTTAGTGTTTAACACTAATTTGAGAGTTCTATCTCTAGTGTTTAACACTGTTGTTCTCTAAGTGTTTAACACTACTTTTAGCCAAATTGGCTAATTTTCCAGAGGCAAAAGTCCCTCCTCCAAATGAATCTCAAAATTAAGGAAATCAAAGACAAAATGTTGTCAGAGCCCCCCTAAACCTCTGTTTAGCACTGCTGAATGATGATGGGCTGAACCCAGACAAATGTCTAATGGCCCAAAGGGCCAATATTTCAAACATAATTGGACTTAGCCCAAACTGGCCATAAGTCCTCAAATCATCTTGAACTGAGCACATCTGCTCTTTCAACCAACTCATTGGTTCAAGGGTACATCTCTGAACTCCTCTGATATTTGTCGTTGTAATCCTTCAACGTCTTCATAGAGATGACGGGTCCCGACAACCACACATTAATACGGACTGTGGGGTCCTTAAACTCATGGACTAATGCGTCCTTAAACTAACATTTGTCCCCAAATCGGGAATGATGGACCACTATATCCTTAAACTGGCATTGGACCACTATGTCCTTAAACTGGCATTGGACCACTATGTCCCTAAACTGGAGATGGACCACTATGTCCTTAAACTGGCATTGGACCACTATGTCCCTAAACTGGAGATGGACCACTATGTCCTTAAACTGGCAATGGACCACTATGTCCCTAAACTGGAACAATAGAGCCCAGATGCTCTTTTGTCGGATCTAAACGATCCCGTTAAGTTGATCTTAGTCTCAAATTAGACTAACATATCCTTAACAAATGTTTAGGTTGATCTTAGCCTCAAATAGGGCTAACGTATCTTTAAACCCTCAAACATACTTTAGTCCCAAATTGGACTATAGATCTCCCAACCAAATATGGTTCAAGGGTACATCTCTGAACTCCTCTGACATCTGTCGTTGTAATCCTTCAACGTCGTCAGAGAGGTGATGGGTCCCGATGGCCATACATTCAATGGACCACTATGTCCCTAAACTGGAACAATAGAGCCCAAATGCTCTTTTGTCGGATCTAAATGATCCCGTTAAATTGATCTTAGTCTCAAACTGGACTAACGTATCCTTAACGAACGTTTGAGTTGATCTTAGCCTCAAATACGGCTAACGTATCCTCAAACCAAAACCCCAAACCCAAATCTAAGAAAACACGGATTTGGACTAATCCACGTCCTATGGGCGACGGCATAAATTGGTCTCCGTATACAATCCACGGGCAACCAAACACAAAACAAACACACACGACACGAAGTGACCATCTGGAGAAGGAGAAAGTTGTTACCGCAATGCGGTAGCGTAATTAACTACAGGGGCTTGCGTCTGCAGGGAAGAGCGTCCCCACAATCAAAACCCCCTCAAGCGAGCGGGAATATGACGAAGTCTGCTACATCGGACATATCCGTTTAAACCTTCGATACATGGTGCCATAAATCAACTAGGCATCTTCGGAGAGGTAGACGGATAGCACCAATTAGCATCTGCCCCGAATCTCAGGCAAGACGCCCATGTCTTGGCCGCCATTCGGAGGGGAACATATTCTGGCACGCCCGGTGGGACATTTTCCTCTTTCCACTCCACACTTCGTGTGTCGTCTTCGCGAACGAATCACGGTTTGTTAATGGTTGCCTTTGGGTTTCAAGTTACTAAGATTTGGTCTTTTGCCTGGCGCAGAAATCAAACAGCAATGGCGTCCAACTGCTCAAGCTGCTCCAAATGCAAATGCAACCGACGCTCCGCCTCACCTGGAGGTGTAGCCTATGGGCCTCAAGCGGCCTCCATCCTTACCATGCCGGCGGAATAGGTGACCCAGGCCACCACCGGTCTATTTTTCGGGACCATGCTCCCGCCTGCAAGCTTCACCATTCCAGTGCCCGCACCGGAAGCGCAAAAGAAGTTGGCCTTCGATCGGCTCACCACTACCACGGCCCCTTTCAACGGGTCGTCCAATATCAAGCCGGCAGCCTCTGTCTTTACCAGGATGAACCAGAACTCCGATGGGCCCGCCAAGAAGTCCATGAACCCTGAAGTGGCCGTCCCGAGGAAGATAGCTACCTCTGCTCTTGAAGTCGTTAAGGCGGCTTCTCCTGTTAAAGAGTCGGTCTTTTCAAGGCTGACTGTTCCGGCTCCTGGGTCTGTCTTTGACAGATTGAACATCGCCACTTAAAAGACAACATCAGTCTTTAAGAGGCTGGCACCAGCAGCGCCTCATTCGGACAGGGGGCAAAAAGAAACTATCCCTATCGCCGAACCAGCCCCACCAGCTCCAATGGTGGAAATCAATGCTGCTGTTCCGACTGGGAACAACTTTGAACTACTCAACAAGGTGCGCAGAAACTCTCCGACTGCCGCGCTGAAAAGATCTCCCCCACCCGCGGAGAATGCTACAGAAACAAGGCCAGAGCAGCCCCCTCAACGGCTGTCCTCCAAAATTTACATGGTCTGGCGACGAGTTCAGGACTCAGCAATCGTTCAAGATCACTCTCACCGGCAGAAGAGGGTGAAAATTCAAGAAGAAAAGAACCATCCTGTCAAACCGCAAAGGACGACAACCACTTGGGTGCCCACTAAAACGCCCCCCTCCACGTCGACTATTCGCAAGAGCAGAAAGCAGGAGAAAGTCCCCACGCCTGCAGTAAATGTCAAAGACAGTAAGCCTAAACACCCTAAGTCTGGGGGCATGGTAGTGCATACAGTCTACATGGCGTCCGGGGAAGAGGACAGCCGTACATATACAGGTCATAGACCGCTTACGCGATCGGTGACTAAAGCTCAGGAGCAGCAGCAGAAGCTCCAAGAAATGATGAATGCGATGGCCGCACTCACTGGGCCAAAAGAAAGCCCAGAAACGTCCTCGGATCAACGCCAGGAGCAAGAAACCGACGCCGAGTTCCTTCGGAGAATATTGAAAAAGAAAGACAAAGAGGCTGCGGAACAAGCAGCCAACATAAAACAAATGGCGCTTCTCTTCCAAGACATGGTAGGAATGATGTTACAGCCGGACCTTTCGGCTGAAGACCCTCCGATCATTATTGAAGACGATAGAGGGGAGACATCTAATCTTCCTTCGGCTCTTTCAGCAGCTAAAGAAGAAACGATCTCAAAAGCTGCCCTGGATGACTACATTGCTCAACGAATACGAGTTCACCTGGCGAATGAAGTGGCTGGGCAAATTGTTAGAACCGGGCGACCGTATCCAGGCTGGTATGATCAGATAAAGTACTCGCCGGGCTACATGATCCCGAAATTCCATGTGTACAAGGGGACAGGCAATCCCCATCAACATGTCGCTCAGTTCAGGGCTCTTTGCGGCAATACTGGAGGTGATGATAAACTTCTACTTCGCCAGTTCGTCGGTAGTTTAGCAGACACAGCTTTTGAATGGTACTCGGAGCTTCCCGACGACTCCGTCAAAACGTTTACAGAAATGGAGTTGCTATTCACTCAACGGTTCGCAAGCGCCGGCGAACGCACCCCGATCACGGCATTGATCAACGCCAGAGTGAAGCCGGGAGAGACGTAGGTGCAATATGCAATCCGGTGGCGGAACCTATGGTCAAGATGCGAACAACGCATAGAAGAAGCTCCTGCCGTGGGCATTTTCGTGGGTACTCTCGACCCTCAAGCGACCATCTCCCAATTCATGATGTTCTTCAAGCCGACCACCTTCCAGGCCTTGATTGACAAGCTGGCCCAAATGGACAAGATGGGCCATAGGCCTTCCTCTTCAAAGACAGAGCCTTGGAATGAAAAGGGCAAAGGGAAAGCAACCTTCGTTGCCAATACTCAGCAACGGCCGAGCAACTTAAACCCGGTTGTTCGCCAAAACAACGTGCGTCCACGCCCATCCCTCGAGGAGAGACTGGGACGTCCTTACTCGTTTCCCCTAGATAAAACGAGGAAACTGTTCGAGCTGGCAGTGCGCAACAAACTCATCAATCTGCCGGATCCAAAACGTCCGTTGCAGCTAGGCGATGCCAACAATCCCAATTATTGCCCTTACCACCAAACGGTAAGCCATCCGATCGAAGATTGGTTCGTCTTTAAGGGATGGATCGAGGATCAGTACCTACAAGGTAAGTTTGCGCTGTCTGAGAAGTGGAAAGTAAACCCACCATAACCGCACACTCCTAAAAAGACGGACACACCGGGGGCATCGTACTCATTCATAAGGGAAGCCCCATGGGAGGACGTTCTTTCAGCCAAGACGAAAAGAAAGCTGAAGGATCTCCAAACATGCCCGGCAATCAGGTGGAAAAATCCACTGGAACCCGAGATCATCGAGGGAATGCTGAAACCGCGTCCAACTCCAAAAACGGGTGGTGATGGTCAGAGCGGTCACACTCAGCCGTCAAAGTCTTCGAAGAAGAAGAAGAAGACCAAAAAGCCCGTGCAGCCCGGTGACAAGCGCACGGACCTGCAAAAACAGATTGACGCGTTGGAAGAATATAATCAGAAGGCGCGGACCCCAGTCACACTCCAAGAATTTCTCAGCCACGTTCTTGAGGACGGAGATGATGACAATGGAAAAGACTCGTCGGATGAATCTGAAGATTATGTGGCAAGCTGCCATGTGATCTCTCACTCGTCAATAAATGACGAAGAAGCTCCTTACACAGAGAAGCTGGGGGCAGTTCCTGAGCCAGAACTTCTAGGACCATCAGACGAAATGATTGATGCATTCCTGAATGAAGCCCGTCTTAAAAGCAAAGCTGATCGAGAGCGCGAGATGGCCATATTCGAGAAAGCCAAATGCCGGCGACTAGATGAAAGAGTCGAAACACTCCCACCGGATCAAAGTACATCCGCCGCAAATGAAAGCAGGATCAAGACAAGAAAACGATTCGCCAAAGCCATATCGATGGGAATGAAGCTGCCACCCTCTGAAGGACACTCCTGATGAAGCGGATGTACATCCTAGCTACTGCTTATATCATCGAAAGATTGCGCACCTAACCGAAGAGTGCAATGCCTTTAAAAACTGGCAGCAGGGATACGTTGCTCACCGGCAGCACGTTCAGCGATTGAAGCGCAAAGCTCGTCAGAAACAGAGAAGCACGACAAATGAGCATATGAAAACTGCCGGCAACGGTCACATGGTTGACGGCAGAAGATCGCAAGCTCTCACATTCGGGAGCAATTTTGAAGAAGAAATGACTCTTAGCCCTCTCTTCAAAGAATCCACCTCAGGAAAAGAGGAAGAAAAGAAGAGCTGCGAGAACGTTCAGCTGTGCAATCGCATGCTACCCGAAAAGAATCTCGGACCCGCAAACAAGGGATCAAACAAAAGGGATAAGGGGAATAGAAAAGCGACCTTCGTCGCCAATGCTCAACAACAGCCGAGTAACCCGAGACCGTTTTGTCGTCAAAACAACAAGCCACGATACCTCAATGAGAAGTTGAAACGTCCTTACTCGTTTCCCAAAGATAAAACAAAGAGATTGTTCGAGCTAGCAGTGCGCAGCGAGCTCATCGCTCTGCCAGAACCAAAACGTCCGTTGCAGCCAGGTGACGTTAACAATCCTAACTATTGTCCCTATTATAGAGTAATGGGTCACCCACTCGAAAATTGCTACGTCTTCAAAAACTGGGTTGAAGACCAATACCAACAAGGCAAACTCGCGCTGTCCGAAAACTGGAAGGTGAGCCCGCCACAACCACATGCCTCGAGAAAGATGGATATGCCGGGGGCATCTGCTCATTCATAGGGAAAGCCCCATAGACCGAAAAGTCAGTAAACTAGAGATTCACCTCAAATACGGCGACGCTAGACCGAAAAGTCAGTAAACTAGAGATTCGCCTCAAATACGGCGACGACGGACCGCAATGTCCTAAAACTTGCAAATGATCGAAACATCGTTAAACTACTATCAACCCGCGGCATCCTCAGGCTGGCGTGGTAAAAAAAAAACAAAAAAAAAACGGTATGTCCATAAGCAAAATAGGCACGGATGAAAACCCAAAAGGGCTCCGTGAGTAAAAACAGCAGGGCTACCGGCGAGTCTTATGAAAACCCGAAAGGGCGCAACCTCGTTAGAATAAAAAAAAGAAAGAATAAACAAAAAAAAAAGAAAACGGTATGTCCATAAGAAAAATGAGTACGGATGAAAACCCGAAAGGGCTCCGTGAGTAAAAACAGCAGGGCTACCGGCGAGTGTTTGTGAAAACCCGAAAGGGCGCAACCTCGTTAAAAGACACTTACAGGGTCCTCTCGACCTTATAAGGAGAAACTACCCGCGTGAGATCCTTACGACTCACAAGGGAGCAACACACTTAGGGATCCTCACGATTCCTAAGGAGAAAATACACTTGCGAGATCCTCACGACTCGTAAGGAGAACTCTCTTATGGGACCCTCACGGCTCATAAGATTTGAAAGTCTTAAGTTACGAAAACCTTAACCTGTTCTTAAGCAATCCCCACAACCTTCGATATTTCCCTACAATCGGCTCATATTGACCCTTGTATACAATCCACGGGCACGAATAAATACTTCCTTAACAAAGTCCCATCCGTGACTAGGGATATGCTTGTACAGCAAACAACACTTGTAAGTCCTCTCGACTTATAAGGAGAAAACCCTTTTGTAAGATCCTTACGACTTACAAGAGAACATGTACTTAAGAATCCTCACGATTCCCAAGGAGAAAACACACCTACGAGATCCTCACGACTTGTAGGGAGAAATACCTTTGTGAGACCCTTACGGCTCATGAAGTCAAAAGCCTTAGCAGACAGGACCCTTAACCCTGTTTACTGAGCCACCTTTGTTCAACATCGACAGAGGCAAATGATGATTCGCTCCTGGCAATATCCCAGTTGTAGCGATGCTGATGCCTAAACTGGTATCAAATTCCAAGCCCTTTCAAGGCAAATGATGATTCGCTCCTGGCAATATCCCAGTTGCAGCGATGCTGATGCCTAAACCGGTATCAAATTCCAAGTCCTTTCATGGCAAATGATGATTCGCTCCTGGCAATATTCCAGTTGTAGCGATGCTGATACTAAGATTGGCATCAGATTCCAAGTTCCACACTCCCGATAAAAAAAATCAGCGAGCCAAAAATGCATATGAAATAGCCGAAATGATGGGGCAACTTGCAACGAAATCAGCAAGTACAAATGTATGCATACAAAAACAGCCGAAATGATTGGGCACCGCGAAAAAATAGCCGAAATGATTGGGCAATCGCAATTTTCGCGATATGAAAAGCTGAAATGATAGAGCATCGCGGAAAGAAAAAAAAATGATGAAAAATGAAACTTTTTGCCCTACAGGTGAGATCACATCGATCCCTGTATACAATCCAGGGGCATAAACAAAGAGGGAACCATACCTTCCCAACAGGCTCCATCAGAAAGCGAAGCCAAATCTCGACGGTTCATAGAAAACCTAGAGACAACTTCGACATTTGTCGCAATATTGCAGACACAATATCAACAAATGAAGCAAAGGAAGGTCCCTAGCTTCAGGGTCTCGACGTCAATATCGACAACTTAGAGATCACCAATGGCGTTTCTCCTCACTCCAACCAGATGCAGACGTGACGTCAACAACCGACCCCAGAGTCACAACGAAACGGAACCATGGTAAAGTCCCTAGTTCTAAATCTCAATGGCCACATCTACAGCGTGGAGACCAACAACGGTGTGCCTCCTCATTCCAACATGACACAGATGTTACACCACCAAGCGGAGCGATGGAAAAATCCCATCTCCATCTCAGCATTCGTTTCGTTACAGTAGACGAGATGTCAACGACGGCATTCCTCCGCAGTCCAGCAGGATGCAGATGCAACGTCAACAAAAGACCCCATGGTCGAAACAAAGCGGAGTGACGACAAAATCCGAGCTCCACCTCAGCATTCGTCTCGATACAGCAGACGCAATGTCAACAATGGCGTTCCTTCGTGGTTCATCAGGATGCAGATGCAACGTCAACAGAAGACCTCATGGTCGAAACAAAACGGAGTGACGGTGAAATCCCAGCTCCACCTCAGCATTCGTCTCGTTACAGCAGACACAATGCCAACAACGGCATTCCTTCCCAGTCCAACAGGATGCAGAAGCAACATCAACAAAAGACCCCATGGTCGAAACAAAACGGAATGATGGCAAAATCCCAGCTCTACCTTGACATTCATTTCGATACAGCAGACGCGATGTCACTGCATCGTCCTTCCTCCAGCAGGGTTCGGACGCGACAAAAACAAACGAAGCAAAAGCCAAATTCCTAGCTTCAGGGTCTTGACGGCAACTCATATAAAGCCTGAAAGACAATCGGAGATCATCTCGCACCAGCGCGGAGTGGTCAACACCATGACGTTCATCTCGATACAGCAGATGAAATGTCACCCCAGCATTCTTCCCCCAGCAGGATTCGGACGCGCCAAAGCAAATGAAGCAAAAGGCCAAATTCCTAGCTTCAGGGTCTTGACGGCAAGTCATATAAAGCCTGAAAGACATTCGGAGATCATCTCGCACCAGCGCGGAGTGGTCACCACCTTGACGTTCGTCTTAATACAGCAGATGAAATGTTACCCCAGCGTTCTTCCCCCAGTAGGATTCAGACGCGCCAAAGCAAATGAAGCAAAAGGCTAAATTCCTAACTTCAGGGTCTTGACAGCAACTCATATAAAGCCTAAAAGACAATCGGAGATCATCTCGCACCAGCGCGGAGTGGTCACCACCTCGACGATCGTCTCGATACAGCAGATGAAATGTCACTACGGCGTCCTTCCTCTAACAGAATTCGGACACGCCAAAGCAAATGAAGCAAAAGGCCAAATTCCTAGCTTCAGGGTCTTGACGGCAAGTCATATAAAGCCTAAAAGACATTCGGAGATCATCTCGCACCAATGCGGAGTGGTCACCACCTCGACATTCGTCTCGATACAGTAGACGCGATGTCACCCCAGCATTCTTCCTCCAACAGGATTTGGACACACCAAAGCAAACGAAGCGAAGGCCAAATTCCTAGCTTCAGGGTCTTAACGGCAAGTCATATAAAGCCTCAAGGACAATCGGAGATCATCTCGCACAAGCGCGGAGTGGTCACCACCTCTACGTTCGTCTCGATACAGCAGACGCAACGTCATCAAAAGGAGCCACGGCAAAATCCCTGGTTCCAAAACCTCGATGGTTCACCAGCAACCTAGAGACAACCGCGACATTCGTCTCGATACAGCAGACGCAATGCCAGCAAACGAAGCAAAGGCCAAATTCCTAATTTCAGGGTCTTAACGGCAAGTCATATAAAGCCTGAAAGACTATCGGAGATCATTCCACACCAGCGCGGAGTGGTTATGACTCATCGGGGCTCTCCAAAATGAGCCTAACCTCAAGTAAAAAGCGGCATGGCAAATTCCTAACGCTTGCTCTTCCGACGGTCAAACTGCCAAGGAGGATTGCTTGAAGACGTCTTGTCCAGCCCCCGAAGGGATCGGAGACACGGCAGTCGCAGGGCTACTCGAACAGCACGAGTGCCTATCGAGGAATATATCAGCTCATGTGATGGTACGACGGCCAAAACCCTAAGTACCACAGACCCTAACGGACTTCTGTCGTAAAGAGCAGAGGTTAACTGCGACGTTAGGATATTCTTGCGAGATCTGCCCGATCCGTTTCGACTCGTGAGGAAATTGATGTCTTTGCGAGAACTTCTCGATTCGTCTCGACTCGTGAGATAAAGCCTTAGGCAGTAGGGATTAAAAAACCTGTTTCCTAAGCACTGGGACCCTGCAAGTTTGCCCAAAACGGTCTCTTGCATACTATCCACGGGTCACACTCTCCAAAGTCGAATCTCGACAAGGAGGGAAACAACCGCTTACGGGTCCTCTCGACTCGTAAGAGGGAAAACTCTCTTATAGGAACCTTACAACTTATAAGAGAAAACATACTTAGGAATCCTCATGACTCCTAAGGAGAAAATACACCTACGAGATCCTCACGACTCGTAGGGAGAAAGTCTTTATGAGACCCTCACGGTTCATAAAGTTGAAAAGTCTTAGGTGGCAGATCCTAACCCTTTCTCCTAAGCCATCACCGCCCTGCAAAGAGGTCAAGATGGACCATCTATGAGCCACACTCGCCAAAGCTACATGCCACTGAAATAGAAAAGCTACTCATGAGCATATAAACTACTTCGCGCCAGAGTAAGATATAAAGAAATAGAAGGGTGCGGCTCATAGAGTTAAGGGTTTGGAATTATATCTCTTAAGGGTCGAGATTTGAGTCAATGATAAATGACGACGCTTGTGTCCGCTCGTTATCTTCTTAGATCAAGATTCTGAAAGTAATATACCAACCCGAAACTGGTCATACGCTATGCATTACTTTGCACTACTTCACCCACGTATATACTTATGTGGGCAAAGTAGTGGGGGGCATTTGTTCCCACTAAAAATTTCTGCGCAGAAGAGTCCAAGGTATCAAATGGCAGCGATACGCTTAAGGAAATACGAACCAATATCTTCCGGCCTGTATTTTGATAAGTTCCCGAAGGAGGAACTATTAAATTCTGATGGTATTGGAAGCACCTCGAAAAACCCTTCGATTTGATATATTATGGGCCTCATAATTCATCCGGGATCAAAAGTTATGAGACATCACGTGTCTACACGTGATGGACCTTTAAGAACCCGCTGGAGGAGTTAAAAGATATAATAAAAAACTCAGAAAAGACCCCAATGGGGCATCACGTGCTCACACATGACCATGGGTCATGTGCAGACACGTGATGGGTTTTTAAGGCCTCTAAAATAATGAATAGAATTAAATTCTAAAATCTGTTCCCTGATTAAAAATCAGGAAGTACCTCAACGAGGTATCACGTGCTCACACGTGACCAATGGTTACGTGTTGACACATGATGGTTAAAACAACAACATAAACAAGCGGCTGTTAAATGAACCAATTTGGGGGTCACGTGCTCACAGGTGACCAAGGGTCACGTGCCAGCACGTGACAGGCTTGAAAGCCTTACAGTTTAATAGAATTAAAATTCTAAATTTCTCTAAAATCTTTCGAAATAGAATTAAAATTCTAAAAGCCTCTAAATCTTTCCAAATGGAAAAGGATTATGGGGACCCTCGGATTAAAGATCCAAGGGCGGTTAAATATCACCAATTTATGGAAAAATCTTAAATAAGGAAAGATCTCCCCAAATCTCACCGAAATAGCAAACAGAATATCTTTTGGATTTAAAATCCAACGGTGAATAAAATTCACTGAATGATCTAAAGGCTTATATTAAATACGAAAACAAATCAAATTTTTCATTGAGAGATTTGCGGAACAAATTGATTCTTTTCCTTCTCCTATAAATAGGAGCCAAGAAAAGAAGAGAATGGACCTTTTTTGGAGAGAAAAACAGAGAGAGGAGAATTTAATTCTCAAGAGGGAAGAAAAGAAAGGAGAATTTAATTCTCAACAAAGAAAACCCTAGGTGAGAAAAGAAGAGGAATCAAAACTTCAAACAGAGAATTTAATTCTCAAAATCCAAGAGTTTAACTCTTCTACAAAAAAGAACTTAGTTCTTCTTCTTGTTGAAGATCTGCACAGAGCAAATCTCCCCATAAGTTGAGAATTTAATTCTCATCGGGTCGAGATCCTGCCATGCAGATCCTAAACTTAGAAGGGGAATTGAGTTTTGAGAATTTAATTCTCCTAAAACAAAACTAGGGTTTAACCATAATCAAGAATTTAATTCTTTTACATATCTGGGAATTTAATTCCTTTGAAAACAAATCAGGGTTTTATCCTAAATAAGAATTTAATTCTTTCACAATAGGAATTTAATTCCTCCAAAATCATAGTTAGGGTTTAACCCTATAGAGAATTCAATTCTTAAAAGATCTCTGTTCATGAAAAGAACTAGGGTCACGTGCCCCCACGTGACCCTTGAAAAGATCCCTGAAGAAAAGAAGCTTTGAGGCAATTCCTCACGTGCTCCCACGTGACTCCCAAAATGCATAAAGAAAAAACAAAAGAAAAGAAGCTTTGGGCACTCTCACGTGTCCCCACGTGACCCCTCAGCAAGTGCTGTAATTATCGATCCATAAATCCCCATCACGTGCCAACACGTGATGCTCTAAAATAAAGATGAAAAGTGTTTAGCACTTATTCGCAGATTTGAGAATAAAACAAAAGGAGATCTGGTTACACATTTAGGGCGCCCTCACGTGTCCCCACGTGACCCCTAATAAATCCCTTTAATATCTAATGGATGAATGCCTATCACGTGCCCACACGTGATGGCCAGGAAATGAAAAGTGTTTAACACTTAATTGCAGAACGAAGAAAAGGGATCTGGTCCCCCCTTTTGGGCGCTCTCACATGTCCACACGTGACCCCTTTGTCTTTAGTGTTTAACACTAATTTGGGGATTATATTTCCAGTGTTTAACACTGATTGTTTTTAGTGTTTAACACTAAATTAAAGATTATATTTTCAGTGTTTAACACTGACTGTCTTTTAGTGTTTAACACTAATTTGAGAGTTCTATCTCCAGTGTTTAACACTGTTGTTCTCTAAGTGTTTAACACTACTTTTAGCCAAATTGGCTAATTTTCCAGAGGCAAAAGTCCCTCCTCCAAATGAATCTCAAAATTGAGAAAATTAAAGACAACATGTTATCAGAGCCCCCCCAAACCTCTGTTTAGCACTGCTGAATGATGATGGGCTGAACCCAGACAAATGTCTAATGGCCCAAAGGGCCAATATTTCAAACATAATTGGACTTAGCCCAAACTGGCCATAAGTCCTCAAATCATCTTGAACTGAGCACATCTGCTCTTTCAACCAACTCATTGGTTCAAGGGTACATCTCTGAACTCCTCTGATATTTGTCGTTGTAATCCTTCAACGTCTTCAGAGAGGTGACGGGTCCCGACAACCACACATTAGTACGGACTGTGGGGTCCTTAAACTCATGGACTAATGCGTCCTTAAACTAACATTTGTCCCCAAAACGGGAATGATGGACCACTATGTCCTTAAACTGGCATTGGACCACTATGTCCCTAAACTGGAGATGGACCACTATGTCCTTAAACTGGCATTGGACCACTATGTCCCTAAACTGGAGATGGACCACTATGTCCTTAAACTGGCAATGGACCACTATGTCCCTAAACTGGAACAATAGAGCCCAAATCTCTTTTGTCGGATCTAAACGATCCCGTTAAGTTGATCTTAGTCTCAAATTAGACTAACGTATCCTTAACAAATGTTTAGGTTGATCTTAGCCTCAAATAGGGCTAACGTATCTTTAAACCCTCAAACAGACTTTAGTCCTAAATTGGACTATAGATCTCCCAACCAAATATGGTTCAAGGGTACATCTCTGAACTCCTCTGACATCTGTCGTTGTAATCCTTCAACGTCGTCAGAGAGGTGATGGGTCCCGATGGCCATACATTCAATGGACCACTATGTCCATAAACTGGAACAATAGAGCCCAAATGCTCTTTTGTCGGATCTAAATGATCCCGTTATGTTGATCTTAGTCTCAAACTGGACTAACGTATCCTCAACGAACGTTTGAGTTGATCTTAGCCTCAAATACGGCTAACGTATCCTCAAACCAAAACCCAAAACCCAAATCTAAGAAAACACGGATTTGGACTAATCCACGTCCTATGGGCGACGACATAAATTGGTCTCCGTATACAATCCACGGGCAACCAAACACAAAACAAACACACACGACGCGAAGTGACCATCTGGAGAAGGAGAAAGTTGTTACCGCAATGCAGTAGCGTAATTAACTGCAGGGGCTTGCGCTTGCAGGGAAGAGCGTCCCCGCAATCTAAAACCCCTCAAGCGAGGGGGAATCTGACGAAGTCTGCTACATCGAACATATCCGTTTAAACCTTCGATACATGGTACCATAAATCAACTTGGCATCTTCGGAGAGGTAGACGGATAGCACCAATTAGCATCTGCCCCGAATCTCAGGCAAGACGCCCATGTCTTGGCCGCCATTCGGAGGGGAACAACCATGGTTCATTCCTCCTAGCCGGGGGCACATTCTTCTGTCCTTGGGGCATGTTTCTCTGCCCTCGAGGCATATTCCTCAGAGCCTGATGGAATTAGCGATTAGGCTGTGCAGGAGGTGGAGCTGGGAGTGCAAGAAGAGGTATAGGAGCCTGGATAGCTGGCCGCTGCGGGTAGTTGGTGGGTGTGTGAGCTGGGTTGCGTCTATAAGGACAGTTTTCAATTCCCTGATTGGATGCGCCACAAACTAAGCACAAGACTTTTTCGCGCCTACAGTCCTTCCACAAGTGGTCCTTCCCTATTGCAATAGAAGAAAAAATCGAGACTCGACTGGTTATCTGTTACTTCCGGTCTCCTCGGTTCAACAGTTGGCCTTGAAGAGGCTCCTCCTGCCATTTGATTAGCAGGGTGCTTAACTCCGGCAGATTGAGGTCTGCCCTTCCTCTTCACTACCGCCTCATAACAGCGGGTAGCTTTCAGAGCCAATTTGTGGGTCAGAAAATCTCCTGTGGCTAATGCATCCTGGATCTCCAGATCTAACCCTTGTTGAAATCGTCGGGCTCTGATCTCGTCCTTCGGTATCAGGTGTGACTCAAATCGACTGAGCATGGTGAACTCAGCGTCATATTCATCTACTGACTTGGTCTACATTGAACCTTGTTGCAGATGGATGAACTGCTGTTCCATATCAAACCGGGCAGTCTCTGGGAAGTACATAGCATCGAACATGTCACGGAAAGTCTTCCATTCGATTGGTTGATCAAGAAGGCTTTCTTCCGCCTTCCACTAAACCCGTGCATTGTCCATGAGCTGCAACTTCGCAACATGAACCCAAGCTATCTCTGGCACTTGTGCCGCTGCCAGGTCATCTTCAATACTCTGAGCCCATTCCTCAGTTTCTAGAGGGCTCTCTTTTTCTGAGAATTGCTTGGGGTGCAAGGCCCTGAATTACTTCACCCCAGGTGCTTCTGCCTCTGGTCGGTTCATCAGGATAGCAGTCTGCTGCTGCTATCCCTCCAGAAAGCTGCGGATCACCTCAAGCAAAACCGTTTGCTCGTTGATCGGAGCTGCTACGGCAGGTGTGAGTGGTAGTGGTGGGGGAGTGTTATTGACATTCGTGCGGTGTTGTTTGGGGAATCCATAACCTTGAAAGAAAAATTTGGGTTAGGACAGATTCAAAATGAAATGATAAGATTCAAGGAATATAAATTATAAAGAATGTTTTCAGTTGCTGGTTCTTGTGTTATATTGCTTAGGTTGTCCATACAGTTCTGACCTGTACGTCCATATAGTGCATGGTCCACCAAAAAAACCCGTCACGCCCCGCTTCCCGGTGTACGGGGAAGGGGACGCGACTGACCCACTATGTATTTACTCAGAAGTAAACACGCTAAGCGTATCTAAGCAATATAAAATAAAATATACACAAGAGACAAGATGTAAATAAACAACTTTATTTATTAACATTCTTTTTTACAATACAATGAAAAGTAAATATATGGAATGAAAGCAGTGCTTAAACAGTGGCATAACAGAAATGAAAATGGAATAAGTACAAGAGGCTACAGCTCTGGGCCTTCGGTATACTGCTCAGGGGCCTGCTCCAAATGCTCCTGACTAGTCTCGTATTCCTCGGTGTCGGGTCCTCCTGACAACATTCCAAAGAAAAAGAGAAATATGAATGTCATCAGCGAACAATCGCTCGGTAAGTCCCAAAGTTGAGGGAGAAGTAGAATAGACAGAGAGAGAGTATAATTTTATAATGTTTTATTATAATTTTAGCGCAGTTGTTTGTAACTTGGTACAGAAAATTCCAGTGTATACGAGAGGAGTCCCACTTACACCGGAGACTTTGGTAACCCGTAGTACAAGGCTCCGTCGATAATACCACAGAACAACGACATGGATGTAATTACGTCTTAAGTGACCACCTCATGCCACCTTTAACATGTTCCGTACCAGTCTACCCCTTTATAACTCCGTAGTGTTTATGTATTGATTATATGGATTGTATTGTCTTGTCTTGTATTATAAATTGTATAAATGGATGACTTGCCGAAACCATGATATCAGTAATGGAACGGATATAATGGAAGAACATGTAAACAGAATATATACATGGTTCGGTTCAGTCAATACAGATTGATATAGATTGAATAGATGGTTCCATATTGATTCATGTTGTATTGTAGTTTGTACTTGAATCACATTCAAGTCAGATTGATTAGATCGAGACTCAGTCTGAGTCAGATTCTTTAAAAAGAACTTGAAATCCTGATTGTTTTGATGTTATCGGTAACTGCTGCATATGGACGACAGGATTTGTGTCTTTTTCAAAGACAATTACCGTATTGATAACACCGTTTTTTAGGTTGTCTACCTTAGATAAGTAAGCACCCATATCTCCGGCTCCCTGAGGCTCAAGAGACTGGTCCCGTTTAAACCTATGTTTACTAGGGTCCTTATTGTAATTTAGTATAACTTGAGGGGGTTTTATGTAAAATAATTTTGTTATACTTTCAAAATATATCTCAAGTATTTAATTATCGTCTTTAGAGTTTTCATAGATATTTCTTTTATTCAATGTGAAATTTCTAATGAATATGACTTAGTTTTTAAAGTATAAGGTATTTATTTGAAATATTGGAATTGTATGGTATTTTCTTGTAAATGAGATGTTTTTCTTGAATTTTTGAAATGTGGAATTTTATAAATATAAAAAATAGATATTTTTATATTAATTACATATATGTTTATTTATTAAAAATATAAGTTTTATTTATAATAGAAATCATATTTTCTAAAGAAAAATGTTTTAAAAATCTTTCGAGATCGTATGCTCCTTGCGGAGGTCTGCATCTCACTCTACTAGGCCTGAGGATGTGCGATAATCCACACCATACCGAACGGGTTTTCTAAAATGGGTTGTAGAGGCACAATTGCAAAGATTTGTTAAATACACTTCTTGTAGAAAAAGGTTTTATAAGTTGAAGGTATTTATATGTAAAGTCGTATTTTCCCAAATGTATGTTCCCAAATTCCATCGTGCTATGTTAGATATATGTGTTGTGAGGAGGTTGGTCATTACCTCGTGAGTTTTCTAAGGTAACACAGTTTAAAAAGTTTAAGCATGTCGGAATGAAACATGAAGGTATGTTAATGTAAAAGTGGAATAAAACTTGCTACGGTTATTATTTTAATGTCAAACTTGTTCTATTGTCTTTGTTAATGATTACTAAACAATATATCAAAATTTGTAAGTTTGTTATTAAGAAAAATTTGTATTTTTTAAAAGAAAAGAGAATCGGAAGCCAGATAACTCCGCTTCCGACACGTTTTAAGAATGAAGAGTTCGGGAATAGTTAAAGAGATAGAGAAGGGGGACTTACTGGCTTGGAGTCAAGAGGGGAGAGAGGGGGTCCTAAAAAGAGCTTCGGGGCGTCGTTTCGTCGCCGGAATCTCCTCGGAAGTCCGTCGGAGCTTCGCCCTTTGTTAACTCTACTTGCACACAAATAGAACTTGGAATTTTTTTTTGTAGAGTTTTTGCAGGAAATTTCAGTGTGAAGTGGCGTAAAAATAGAGTGGGTATTTATAGGAAAAATTAGGGTCAGGGTGTGATAAATTTGAGAATTAAAATGCATTAAGACAGGAAGTAATGCAAAGTTTTAATTCTCTGGAAAATGCAGGAAAACAAACAGTCAGGGGTTAACAGGGGGAGACCAAGGGTTGCTAGGGTTAAAGAAAATTAGGGTTAGGGTCAAGTAGAACCGGCGCCACCGTCCCCTGAATGATTCTCGCCGGTCGGATCTCGGGGTTGGGGGCTCGGATTCTCGCTACGTGTCTAGGTCGGTCTGAATACTAATTTGCACATGTTTGTTTAGGCTGTGATTCTTGGTTTTACGTGTTGTGCACGTGCAGGCTTTTGGGCTTCTAAAATATTAAAAGAATTTTAAATAAAAAGAATGTGTGGCTGATGGGATTTGAACTCTGGTGCTTTGGTTCAGCATTGCAAGGGCTTACCAGTGAGCTACAAGCTCTTTCTTGCTGTTCAAAATTGAATCAAACTTATAACTTGTGTTTAGGCTTAGGTGTGTCTTTCTGTATTGTTTGAAAAAATCTTGTAGAAAGTTAGGGTTGTTACACATGGAGGCAGTGATCGACTGTCAGGGATTCGTCTCTCCTGGTATTAGGAGTCGATGTCGCGCTGTGTTCAGTTGGCTATCACCAGAAATCCGTGGCCACGATGGATGAGATTTACTGATAGTTGATCAGTAGTATCTCTATTGGTCATGAGCTTGACTCAGACACGACTTATCGGGTTAGTAGAGGTCTGACGTTATCCACCCCCTAGACCCGATATGCGATTCTCTTTGCTGAAAGACTGGACTGTACGGAGATTGTCACATTCATGCTCAGTAGGGTAAGGACGTATTTGATTGTCGACCCCTTTTCGAAAAGTACCTGGATAGCCGTTACGTACAGCTAGTGCTGCTGACGTGCTTGTGGTTAAACCCACTGCCAGCGTACTGTCGAGTTTTTAGAGTCCTACACAGAGAATTTTCCTGGTTCAGGCAACAGATGTAGGAGCTGTATGTTGGTACGTGCAGGGGGTACGATTAAATACGTGTATGCAATACATAGACTTTAATCGGACGGTTGATAATACTATCCGGCTTAGGATTAAGCCGGATTATTAAATCAGGTTTTGATTTAATAATTTATATATGTATTTTGAAACATATATTTTTGTATTATTGTTCACTATTCATTTTCTCTTTTTGGTGCTATCCGTATTTTTATACGGATACGCGTATATGTATCGATACATATACCGGGTGAAGTATTCCGTATTTATACGGGAATGCTTCTAGAATAAGAACACCTCATATTTGATTTTCTATTTAGATTATTAAATGGTAACGAGGTGGAAAGGAGGTGGCATGAGGCATGGGTGCAAACATGTAGAGAGGTATGGCTTGGGGTTTTTTAAACGATAAAATTATTTGTGTGCACTATTGATACATGGTTGTAAAATGCAAGCCATTCTAATTTTTTTTTCTACACTTGAGATTTTCCTCACATAAGCTTCATGCTTCATGGTTTTCATTCTCATGTCTTCTCCTCCTCCTTCTTCTTCTTGCTCTCATTTTGAGCAAGGGTTAAGAGAGAAAAATTTAGTGAAATATTTATACATTACCGACCATCCACACCTAGCAAGTTTAGATCATCGGTTAGTGCCTCCTACGGTTTTTCTCGGGTGGTTCGTCTTCAGCGAGGGCGGTCGATCTTCAAGCGCGATCCCGGCGGCTACGAACTTGGAGGGGTCTTCCACAATTGGGTGGACACGTGACAAAGGTTGTAATTTATCAACCCTTGCACTCTTAGTTATCTAGTTTAGGTTATTGGACTGTATCCTGGGTTTTACGGGCGTTCGGTGCTAGCAAAAGTTTTTGTTTTCGCTTTCGCCTCAACCACGGCTTCCACAGCGCGGGCACCGAAACCCAACAATATATCTATAATATAACAATCAAAATGAATATGCATGCAATATAGAATATATAAACGTACTTGATGCATGTGTGATATCTAGGTGCGCCCCGGATGTGGAGGCACCCCTACAACTAGACAATAAAAAATGACTATAAATATAACTTCGAAATGAATACGCGTGTACGTTTATAATATAACAATCAAAATGAATATGCGTGCAATATAGAATATATAAAAGTACCTGTTGAAGGTGTGGGATCTAGGTGTGCTCCGGATGTGGAGGCACCCCCTACAACTAGATAATAAAAAATGACCACATAAGTTACTTAAAAATGAATATGCGTGTATATCTACAATTTATCTTTCAAAATAAATGAATATGCATGCAATATACCTGCGGGTGTGAACGATACAGACAGAGGGGGTACGGACATGGGTGCAACACCAGCCCTCTGGAGCTCCCTATGCAGCTCCGTAGGTGCAAGAACCGCTCTACCCCCGCCGCCTTTAGAGCGGCCTCCGCCGCTGCCCATGTTTCTTCCCTTGCCTCTCGCTGCTCCCGACATCTCCATCACCCCTAGATGTATAGATGGTTGCAATCATTACATATGCATGCAATACATGTATGTAAGAGAAATAATAACAACAATACATATATAAATTATATAAAATGTAAAGACATAATATAATATTAATGTTAGCTTTTTGGGTTTTTTTTCCGTTAGCCCCCCATACTTCAATATTTTTCTCTGTCCCCCCAATAATTAGTATTTACCTGTAGTCCCCCTATAGTTATAAATTACTCCTGCAGCCCCCATACTTCACTTTTGAAAATTATTCCTCCTCTTTTCCGGCAGCCGTCGTCCCCGCCGCCTTCTTCTTCCTCCTCTTCTTCAACCCATTGCCCCTTTCTTCTTCCTCCTTCTCAACACCACCGCCACCGCCATCATCACCACCATCATCTACCTCCTCTTCCTTTTCTTCCACCCATCGCCTATTTCTTCATCCTCCTCCTTCTAAACACCACCGCTACCGCCACCATCATCAACACCATCACCACCACCTTCTTCTTCCTCTTTTTCTTCAACCCACAACCGCCGCTTCCATCATCAAAGAGGAGAAGGAAGAAGGGCGGCGGCGTTTGTGGTTTGAAGAAGAAGAGGAAGAAGAAGGTGGTGGTGATGGTGTTGATGATGGAGACTATGGCGGTGTTGAAAAGGAGGAAGAGAAAGAAGTTGGTATTGATGGGTTGAAGAAGAAGAGGAGGAGGAGGAAGATGGTGGTGGTGTTAACAGTGACGGTGGCGGTGACAGTGTTGAAGAGGAGGAGAAAGGTGGAGGCGGTGGTGACGATGGAGGGGGACGACGGAGGAGGAATAATTCTCCAAAGTGAAGTAAGGGGGGCTGCAGGAGTAAGTTATAAGTATAGGGGGCTATAGGTAAATACTAATTTGGAAGGGACAAAGAAAAATATTGAAGTATGGGGGGTTAACGGAAAAAAAACCCTAACTTTTTCGTTTCTTAGACATATTAGATGCCGTAGGAATATCTACTTGGATTTCATTATCAACATCATTTCTAAAAGTAACTTCACGCTCAGCCGAAAACATTCTGTTTACGGAGACAGACGGTTGGAGAACTTTAAGTCTTCTCTCTTCTTCCTCCTCATCGCTGTCGTTCATACGATCCTCGAATTTTGGGACATCATAAATATCCCTCGATTTCCATCGGCATACGACACTCCATCCTGAATGCTTCAAGTACTTTGATTAGTATACTTGAAATGCTTGATGCGGAAAGCTAAACGGATTGTCCTCACAGCAAAATCAACGAGTATTTACACTATTCAATCCATATTCATTTTTCCAAGTCCCGAGCTTGTCTCTCCACTTATTCGTATTGGTTCGTGTATCGTACCAAATACACTGATAAATATAAATCGGTTCTGATCGTCCCGGATATTAGATACTAAGTATGCAATCTAAGTACCCATAATAAAACACACCGTTCGATCCTACGGTCGCACCCCTACTATTCTGGGTGATTCAAGATTTTTCTATGTCCTTAATTTCGAATTTGTATCTAAGAACACCGAATCCTTTGTAGTATGCAACCTCCATGCTAGGATACCGAACTAGACATCTTGCGTCTCTCTCGAATGATACAAACATGTTCGGATCTTGGATCTGACAAAATAAATTATGCGGCAAATACATAACGATATAAGTATAGATTAACACTACTCGCAAAAACATGAGATTCGAACATATTACATAATATGCAAACCGGTTGTAAATTTTTTTTGATGATATTTATCCAATCAATCATTAGTCCAATTAGGATGCTCCTCACATACTTCATTGTTATGAATTATGTTATCAACATTAAATTTTGACGTTAACATTATATTATTTCATATATGTGTGTGTGTGTGTGTGTGTGTGTGTGTGTAAAGAACAATTAATGCAAAACAAACTTACTCTCTAACCTCATCAAGACATCCGCTATTGAGGAGGACAGATCGATGTATCCTTTTGATAAACATGGGTTCTATTCTCTTATAATTTGTTTTACCGTATGTCCCATCCTGAATTCTCTGAGGCATGTTAAGTTTCGTCTCAATGTCTTCGTCCAGATATCGGGAACAAAATGTAGTTACATCCTTCAGGAGATAACCTTGCATGATAAAACCCTCTGGTCAATTTCTATTACGTATATAATTTTTTAGAATATGAAGGTGCCCAAATAAACATACGTTAAATAAAGGAATACCGACATACATATAAGATGGCAAAATTTTTATACAATGCGTGAACCGAAAAATTCAAGGTACCATTCGACGAGATACATCCATCTATATTATACTGGTCCGGTAAGTTTGGCCTCGGTTGCAAGATGAACCGTCAGATGTATTATGATATCGAAGAACGATGGCGGGAACATCCACTCAAGCTTGCACAATATCAAGGGGATTACAGTTTCTAGCTTCTCAAGCGCTACAATATCGATGGTTTTAGCACACAATTCCTTAAAGAAGCAATAAAGATCGTAGAGTACTAGACTGAACGATTCAGGAAGGGAAGTCCTGAGGGCTAATGGGAGAAGATGCTCCATAATAATATAGTGATCATGACTTTTCAGCCCATCGATCTTGCCTTTCACAATCTTTATCTTCTTATTAAATGATCCTGAGAAATTTGTGGGAACTTTCAAATCATGTAACACCTGCAGCAACATTTTCTTCTCCGGTTATGACATATGATACGCGGCATTGGAAAGTAAAAACTTGCCAGATTTACCCGCTATCGGTTTAGAATGCAATTCACTTCTAATTTTCCAGTCCTGAAGATCCATCCGAGCACGGAGGTTATCTTTCGATTTTACGTATTTACAAAGAAGAAAGTTAAGTACGTGCTTGGATACTCCCTTCTCGATGTGCATGACGTCCAGACAACGACGCACTAAATTTGTTGACCATTACGGTAGCTCGTAGAAAATACTTAATTTGTTCCACTAGGGTGGAGTGTCCTTTCTTATCGGATTTATCCTGAAGGTCACGTTATCATAACCATCCCACTGAGCAATCACGTCATCTCTAGATAATGGGACTGGAGGCCCATAAAGCTCCTGATGACCATTAAAGTGAGCGCTGTCAAGCCTATATGGATGGTCTAGTGGCAGGAAACACCGATGAACACAATAACAAACCTTTTTACTATACATCAACCGTCTCGATATTGTATCTTGGTGGAAGTAACGATAAACTTTGTAACCATATACGGACCAATCTAATAGAATTCCATACGCAGGAAAGTCATTAATTGTCCACATTAAAACCGCATGTGTCATGCCCCGCTTCCCAATGTACGGGCAGAGGACGCTGTTCCCCTCCGAAAGACGACGCAAGACGGACGTCTTGCCTGAAATTTGGGGCAGATGATAATTGGTGCTATCCGTCTACCTCTCCGAAGATGCCAAGCTGATTTATGGCACCATGTATCGAAGGTTTAAACGGATGCGTCCGATGTAGCAGAATTCGTCAGATTCCCCCTCGCTTGAAGGGTTTTTTGATTATGGGGACGCTCTTCCCTGCAGGCGCAAGCCCCTGCAGTTAATTACGCTACAGCGTTGTGGTAACAATTTTCTTCTTCTCCAGATGATCACTTCGTGTCGTGTGTGTTTGTTTTGTATTTGGTTGCCCGTGGATTGTATACGAAGACTGAGTTATGTCGTCGCCCGTAGGGCGTGGACTAGTCCAAATCCGTATTATCTTAGATTTGGGTTTGGGGGTTTGGGTTTAAGGATACGTTAGCCTCATTTAAGACTAAGATCGACTTAAACGTTTGTTAAGGATACGTTAGACCAGTTTGAGACTAAGATCAACTTAACGGGATCGTTTAGATCCGACAAAAGAGCAATTAAGAAAGCCCTGTTGTTTAGTTTAGTGACATTGCGGTCAATAGGTAGTTTAAGGACATTGCGGTCCAATGTTAGTTTTAAGACGTTGCGGTCAAGGTTAAGGACATCATAGTCCGTGGATTTAAGGACATTATAGTCCGTTGTTAGTTTTAAGACATCACGGTCAAGGTTAAGGACATTATAGTCCGTTGTTAGTTTTAAGACATCCCGGTCAAGGTTAAGGACATCATAGTCCATTGTTAGTTTTAAGACATCCCGGTCAAGGTTAAGGACATCATAGTCCGAGGATTTAAGGACTTCACAGTCCGGCGTTAGTTTTAAGACATCCCGGTCAAGGTTAAAGACCTCATAGTCCATGAGTTTAAGGACCCGACAGTCCGTATCAATGTGTGGTCATCGGGACCCGTCACCTCTTTGAAGACGTTGAGGAATTACAACGCCAAATATCAAAGGAGTGAAGAGATGTACCCTTGAACCAAGGTAGATTAAATAATCTTTGGCCCAATTTGGAACCAAGATCAATTAATTATATTATGAGCCCATTAGCTCAGTTAAGCTTGAATTGAGGACTTATGGCCAGCTTGGGCTAAGTCCAATCATGTTTAGAATATTGGCCCTCTGTTGGTTCATTGAAGGAGAGGGTTTGCCTCTAGAAACTTAGCTAATTGGGCTAAAGCTAGTGTTAAACACTAAAGACCAACAGTGTTGAACACTGAGAATAAGATTAGCAAGTTAATGTTAAACACTAAAAGATAATCAGTGTTAAAAACTAGCAACAGGGCTTTCAAATTAGTGTTAAACACTAAAGCAAATCAGTGTTAAACAATGGCAACAGAGATTTCAAATTAGTGTTAAACACTAAAGCAAACCAGTGTTACACATTGGGAACCGAGTTTTCAAATTAGTGTTAAACACTAAGCAAATCAGTGTAAAACACTGCAAATAGAGTTTTCCAAATTAGTGTTAAACACTAAGAAAATCAGTGTTAAACACTGCTAACAGAGTTTTCCAAATCGGTGTTAAACACTGGGAACAGAGTTTTCAAATTAGTGTTTAAACACTAAGAAAATCAGTGTTAAACACTGGGGACAAAGTCTTCAGATTACTGTTAAACACTAAGGAGAGAGAGGTCACGTGTGGACACGTGAGAGCGCCCTGATTCCCCTTATTTTATTCTGCAGATCAGTGTTTAACACTTTTAATTCTGACGGCCATCACGTGTGAGCACGTGATGGAGGCCCACACTCTGGTCTGTTAGAATGCTCATTAGGGGTCACGTGGTGACACGTGAGGGCGCCCTAGAGCTCTTTTCTGTTTCTTTTGCCTTTTTCTCTGTGTGCTTCAGGGGTCACGTGGGGCACGTGAGGCGTTGCCTCAAAGCTCTTTTCTGTGGATCTTTACAGGGGTCACGTGGTAGCACGTGACTCTGGTTCTTTGCATATTTTAAAGATCTGTTCATCTTTTAAGAATTAAATTCTTCATAGGGTTAAACCCTAGCAATAAACTTTAGAGGAATTAAATTCCTATTTTCTTCTGAAGAATTATATTCTTAGATAGGGTTAAACCCTAATTTCTTTTCTGTAAAGAATTAAATTCTGGTATATGGTGAAACCCTAATTCCTTTTTTAAGGGAATTAAATTCCTTTGAGTTTGAGAGAATTAAGTTCTTAATTAGGGTTAAACCCTGGTTCTGTCCATTTTTTAAGGAATTAAATTCCTATAATATAGGATTAAACCCTAACTTTATCTCAAAGGAATTAAATTCCTATAATTCTGTGAGAATTAAATTCTCAAAACTCAGTTGCTCCTCTGTGTTTTAGATCTGCATGGCAGGATCTCAACCCAATGAGAATTAAATTCTCAATTCATGGGGAGATGTGCACTTTGCAGATCCTCAACCAGAGAAAGAACTAAGTTCTTTTCTTTATATAAGAGTTAAACTCTTTTGAGAATTAAATTCTCTTTTGAAGCCTCTCTTTTCTTACCTAGGGTTTTTCTTTTGTAGAGAATCAAATTCTTCCTTCTGAATTTTCAAGATTTCAAGGCTCTATATCTCTCTCTCTCTGTATATCTCTTTCTATTCTTCTTGGCACCTAATTATAGGAGAAAGAAAAGAATCAATCTGTTTTAGTGAATCTTTCATTGAAAGATTTGATTTGTTTATTGAGAGATTTGATTCATCTTCATTCTTAATCTGGGCCTTTAGATTATTAGGTGAATTTTGTTCATCATTGGATTTTAAATCCAAAGATATCTCTTTGTTATTTCGGTTAGATTTAGGGGGAAATCTTTCCATGTCTAAGATTTTTCCATAAATTGGTGATATTTAATCACTTTCAGATTTTTAATCCAACGGTTTCAGATAATTCTTCTCCATTTTGGAAAGATTTGAATGATCTCTCTTCAGAATTTAATTCTGTTAAAGAATAAGGCTTTTAAAGCCGGTCACGTGTGGCCACGTGACCGTTGGTCACGTGTGAGCACGTGACCCCTGGAATGGGCTTCTCTTCTTCTGCGCTCTGTTCTCTGGCCGCTGCTTAACCATCACGTGCCAACATGTGACCACTGGTCACGTGTGAGCACGTGATGCCTCTTCTGAAGCTTTTTCCTGATTTTAATCAGGGAACAAATGCCCCCACAGCGTTGTTCTCACGTGTCTGCACGTGAGTGCAACGCTGTCATTTTTGTGACCGTCGGATCTGCCTTGGGAGTAGGGTAGATGAAACGTTTTCCATCCCATCCTATAAATGTTCATGTCTTTTCAGAAGAGCCTCCACTTTGTTCATCTTCTTCCTTTGATAACTTTTCTTCTTGGGAATTTAATTCTCGTTTCCAGAGCTTAGTTCTCTGCCTCAAACATTTTCCAGAGTTTAACTCGGTTGAAGGATTCCTTTTCCTCAGGTAATGATCTTTGGATGATCGAAGAACTTTCATAGAACTTTCTGGATTTTAAATCTATACCAAGGGCTTTTCCTTTTTTAATAAGAACTCATTTTTCTTCACGTTTCTTCAACAAGAACAGAAAATCATTTAAACTTCAAATACTAGATCTTTTAAAGTTTCTTTGGTCTTTAGGGAGATGGTGGCGGTTTAATCCATGGAATTTAATTCCATCCCCAAAAATGTTTCTGGGAATTTAATTCCCTTGTCCAAAAGGAATTTAATTCCTACGAAGAACTAAGTTCTTCCCATGGGGGTTTCTTAGGGTTTTCTTGCCCTGGGTTGTCTCTTTCACATCCGAGAAGAAGAGGTTTGCCATGTCTTTTCCTGGGAATTTAATTCCTTTGATTCTGTTTGATTTGTCACAGAGTCCAAAATAGATTTCTTTTTAGGGGAGTGTGTAGGGTCACTTGAATCCCACTGCCTATTCGATCAGAATGTTCCCTTTGTCTCATTATGATTGTTGTGTCTCATCATTAGCCAGTCGTCATCTTGATTTCGTGGGACCCACATGTTTTGTAACTAATGGTCCTACCAAACAAGTCCTCTGTCACTTTCTTCACCTGTCTTCATATATTTATGCTCATATATATATATATATATATATATGATCCTGGCTTAACTTTTGACTGTTTTCCTTTACTTTGTTTCAGGCGCGATGGCTTCTGTTCCGTGCTTTCCCTTCACTCGCTCGGAGGCTGCTTTTCCTCAATCACCATCCGACGAGGAAGAGATGGCGATGATCCGGGCTCTTGACCCGAACTGCACTAGCTTACTTCTATGGGGAACTTGGTATAGCCATATCATCCGGGGTCGCCGGAGTTTCCTCTGTGAAGTGCCGACAGAGCCCACTTTCCCGTTCTTGCCGATGGACCCTCCGAGGACGGTTTTCGCTGTGGTGATGCCAAATTGGACTCCAACGGGACGGCTCGAGCCTTCAACAACCGGTATCCCGAACTATCCGATCCCCGCTATACATATCCTGGGACGACGCATTTGCCAGGGTGAGGCCCACCCATGGGGACAGATTTATAAGATATGGCTCACTCCTCGACACCCTACGGGCTACCTCCTCTAGGCTCGCTATATCCTTGCTACTCATCGGGCGCGGCTGCAGAAGGTCGGGCTTTACCAGGAAATATATGCGTCGCTCTTCCATTATCAATCCCCTCATGTCTGGTGGGTTAAGGCGTTCTTGAATCAATGGAATCTCCCCACCAACACTTTTCTTCTGGGGGACAGAGAGGTTTCGATCTCTTTGGGGGAATTTTATGAGATCTCGGGGCTGCCAATTCGAGGGACACTTTATGAAGAGTTATTGCCTTCTGATGAATACGTCTTTGAACCCGAGCCCGCACCACTTGACGGCTTGTCTGCTGAGAACGCCGTCCGCTACAAGCGTCCCAGCTTGATCAAGGTGCTAGGTATCTTTGATCGATTGTTCACCGAATCTGAGAAGCAGGGCGTTACTTTTAAGAGCTTCATTGCCTGTTTCCTTCGCGAGGGCGTCTTGTCGAAGACAGCTCCGAAGTTCGCAAATATGAAAGACCCCTTTTGGTTTGGTCTGAAGAAGCTGCCGACCACTGAATCGGATCTACCGCAGTACTACATCCCCATAATGTCGCCGATGTCTTTCGAATCCATCACAGCTCCCAGCATGGATGAGGAGACGTTCTTCGTTGGGTTTATCAGTGTCTGGCTCAGCTGGTTTGTCATCCCTATGCATCGCCGCTTTATGAGAGTTTCGGTCATCTATCCGGCTCACCGTATAGCTGAGGGAACGCGGCTGGCCATTGGCATCCCGGCATTGGCGCATCTCTATCACGGGTTGGGCGCTGCAGCTAATACTTCCATCCCTGGCGTAGATGTGGTAAATTTTTAGCTTCACTACTTTACGTCTTGGATCGAAATGCATGTCTTAGGTGCTTTCGCTATGCATCAAAGGCCCGTATTCTACGACGCCTATACCTTCCCGCGGCTTATGCGATTGGTGGATGCTTCTGCCGCTGACCCGACTCAATTCGGGGCTATTCGGGCGTTGATTTCTCTTTATGCTACTGCTGGCGGGTTGGTATTTAATGATCGGGTCTTATCTTCTTCCACGGGTTCAGCCCAGCCGCTTTGGGACTGGTCAAAAGATAACGCGCCCTCTTTGAAGCACCGGGAGGCCGCGCGCTTATACGCAATCAGACCGGGTTACCTAGTATTCCGTCAGGATAGCGCGACCCTTTTCATGCGGTACAATCCACATCGCTTTGCCCGGCAGTTTGGCTACGATCAGGGCGTCCCGTTTGAGGCTTTCATAGTCGCGCCTGTTCCTTCGCTTGAGGCCGTTCGAGATGCCGCCCATCATTTTGTGAGGCTAAAAACCGGTTCCCAGTTCATGATCCCCGATGCTGATTACATGCCCCGATGCGTGGGGTCGTTCACGGGCTGGTATCTCCATCGGGTCAACCCGATCATTATTGAGGAAAGAAGGGTACTTCTTGGCCACGGTGCCCCTACTCAGGTTCTGGCCACAGGAACCACGCTGCGACCGCGCGCCCCGGTCCGCTTTCCTCTGAGGGATATCGGCACCTCGCTTATTCCGGGAGAGTCGGGGGTGGATCTTACCCCAACAGCTGGTATGCCCCTGGGTACTCGGTCGTGGGGTAAACGGGCTCTGGTAACAGCATCACCACCCGTGGCAGCACCACGACTCGTGGCATCGATAATGGCGGTGTCATCCTCGGTTGTGGCACCAAGCGAGGGTAATAGGGATAAGGGTGCTGAAGGTGACGTAGGCCGCCGCCGCACTAAGGCTCCACGGGGAAAGAAACGGTCGTCCTCGGCGACCGGCTCTGGGTCCAAGCGTCGAAGAAAGGTGGCTACTAACTTGCTTGACTTTTTAATAGAGTCTGAGCCCATTCTTGAGGACGAACCGTTGGCCTTGCAGGAATCAGATACTGGCTTATTTCTTTCGGGTTCGGCCGCCGAGGAAGCCGCACAATTGGGTGAGGCCATACGGCGTTCTAAAGATGAGTCTCAGAACGCAAGAGTTCCAAAGAAAGCTTATCCTACCACAATCTTCTATGAAGACCCCTCATGGATCCGGCGGAAATTTATTAGCCCTTTGGAGGAGCGGGGAGAAAGGGCCCTGAAGCAGGCCGCTTCGGAGGATGCTGCGGACGCGCTTTCCTTATGGACCGGCAGCCACGAGTCCACCCTCGAACCCCGGCGAGCACGCCTCCTTGAGAAGGAGCATCGGCTTGAAGAAGCCATATTGAAGGCTTCCCTGGGCATTGGTATGTTTTTATACTTCTTTGAAGTTTTTTCAGATTGTTTATGCCCGTATATATGTATTTTTATTCTTGTGTGGATTGTGCAGAGTCCTCGGCGATGGGGGAGGTCCCTACGTGCTTGTTGAAGCTAAAGCCTGTTGACATTCCCGATGCAGCCTTGCTCAATGTGGAGGGGGCTGACGAGACTGTTCCTCTTGCCATAGAGCCTTCTGTGGCAGTTCCTGATCACGGAGCGCTTGCTCCTTTGGTAGAGGCTCCTTTGGGGGTTGCCGTCCCAACGACTCTTCCTGCGGGCGGCCCAGAGGCTGGAGGAGAGGTAGTCGGGACTACCCTCCCTTTGCTGGAGCCGGAGATCACGGCGGAGGCCATTGAAGCCGCCATCCCCCCGACTCAGAATGGGAGGAGTGTTGACGGTAACCTTCTACATTTTAAATTAGCAATCTTTCTGTTGTCTGAACTCTTTTGTTTTTCCAGAATTGCGCGGGCTGGCGGCCTCTATCGCTGATTTGTCTCCCCGGCAATCGTTTCAGCGTCTATTGGAGATGGCAGCTCCGCAGGCGATCTCCCCTCAACGCATCGTCCTCTCATCTGGACAAGGTTAGTGCCGTTCGCCATTTCTTATAGTATCGCTGTTATTTCGCGTATTGACATTGATGTTCTCTACAGTTTTGGAAGCCGATGACGAAGTTGAGGTCCTCGAAGGGCCAGGGGAACCTTCAGCTCCTACTTGCATGATCGTAGGTAAGTGACGTTTCAATATGGTCCCACTTGTTCCTTTGCTTAAGAGTTTTACTGACATTTTTCAAATCTGAACAGCCTTTCCAGCCACCATAGCGCTAGAATCGCGTATCGCCATGCCACCCGGCCCCTACGCTTTGCGAGCCTGAGAGCGCCTGGCCCAATTAAGCCTTGTCTCCCTGTCGTCTTTGATCGAGGAGCTTCGTGCTGGCAGCGCAACCACAGCTGAAACATTTGCTGCCGAGGCTAACGGTTCTCTTCCCTTTCTTGCCACCTACCATAGCGAAGAGGTGTTGCGAGTCTGGGTGGAGTTCTGTCGGTAGGTGGAGGCTTGCTTGCACGCGCTTGAGTGTTCCTGCCTTTCCTCGGAGGCCGTGGCTGCAAAGGCGGACTTGCGGGGGCTGATAGCGCGGTATGCAGCAAATATGGTATCATGCGAGAAGAGGCTCGGCCGCAAATTCTCGGAAAGGAAGCTGGCCTCTAAGGCATTGAGCGAGCTTCAAACCAGCCTCACAGCCAAAGCCAATAAAGCGTATGAACTCTGGCGGGTACTTCAAGAGTCTATCAGAGAGGTGGTGGCTCTTGATAAAGCTGCCGTGTTCACTCGCGAAAGGGTCGAGGCTCACAAGGCTACTGAGAAAGAGCTCGAAGGACGGCTCGCCTCGTATCAGGCCCAGCAGGCTCAGGCGGAGGCCCGTCTTCTGGCAATCCTGAATCATGAAGCTGTGGCCCAGCAAAAGAAGGATGAGCTAGCAAAATTGCTAAATCGCCCGCCGGCTTGAAAACTTGTATCTTTTCCTTTCTTTTTGTACATACTCCTGAATGAGAGTATTTTCTTTTTGTTCTTTCGTGAATTGTACTTTGTATCCATTTTGGTTTATGAATAAAGACATATTTTTTCTTCTCAATGGTGTGTCTCTTTTTTTTGAATACGTTATGCGGACAATTTATCTTGGTCTCCTTGCAGGGTAGCGATGGCTTAGGATTCAGGGTTAAGATCTGCCTCCTAAGACTTTTAAGCTTTATGAGCCTTGAGGGTCTCATAAAGAGTTTTTCTTCCTACTGGTCGAGAGGATCCTGTAGGTGTAAGTTCTCCTTAAGAATCGTGAGGAGTCTTAAGCAGGTTTTCCCTTAGGAGTCGTAAGGATCTCACAAGAGAGTTTTCTTCCCTACAGGCCGTGAGGACCCGCAAGTGCTGGGTGCGGTCGCCCTTATCCGTGTTTCACGGGGTCAGGGGTTGCTTTGGGATGTTTTTCAAAGTACCGTAGTTTAAAGACATCGCGGTCAAGTTTAAGGACCTCATAGTCCGTGGGTTTAAGGACTCCACAGTCCAAGGTTAGTTTTAAGACATCACGGTCAAGGTTAAGGATATCATAGTCCGTGGATTTAAGGACTCCACAGTCCGATGTTAGTTTTAAGACATCACGGTCAAGGTTAAGGATATAGTCCGTGGATTTAAGGACTCCACAGTCCGATGTTAGTTTTAAGACATTACGGTCAAGGTTAAGGACATCATAGTCCGTGGATTTAAGGACTCCATAGTCCGATGTTAGTTTTAAGACATTACGGTCAAGGTTAAGGACATCACAGTCCGTGGATTTAAGGACTCCACAGTCCGATATTAGTTTTAAGACATTACGGTCAAGGTTAAGGACATCATAGTCCGTGAATTTAAGGACTCCACAGTCCAATGTTTGGTTGTTGGGACCCGTCACCTCTTTGAAGACGTTGAGGAATTACAACGACAAATATCAAAGGAGGGAAGAGATGTACCCTTGAACCAAGGTAAAATCAGTCTAGAATCATCATAGTTGATCGTTAGTTTTAAGACATTACGGTCGAGGTTAAGGACATCATAGTCCGTGGATTTTAAGGACTCCACAGTCCGATGTTTGCTCTGGATGCTTCACACGGGTTCACTGCCGTGTTCGGCGAGGACCAGGCTCCGCTCTGGGCGTTTTCCGCAGGGTCAAAGAGTGACGTTATCCGCGTTCCACGTGACCAGGAATTTTGCACTAGATACTTCACACGGGTTCACTGCCGTGTTCGGCGAGGACTAGGCTCCGCTCTGGATGCTTCACACGGGTTCACTGCCGTGCTCTGCGAGGACCAGGATCCACTCTGGACGTTTTCTACGGGGTCAAAGAGTGACGTTATCCGTGTTCCACATGACCAGGAATTTTGCTCTGGATGCTTCCCACGGGTTCACTGCCGTGTTCTGCGAGGACCAGGCTCCGCTCTGGACGTTTTCCACGGGGTCAAAGAGTGACGTTATCCGCGTTTCACGTAACCAGGAATTTTGCACTGGATGCTTCACACGGGTTCACTGTCGTGCTTGGCGAGGACTAGGCTCCGCTTTGGACGTTTTTCACGGGGTCAAAGAGTGACGTTATCCACTTTTCACGTGACCAGGAATTTTGCACTAGATGCTTCACACGGGTTCACTGCCGTGTTCGGCGAGGACTAGGCTCCGCTCTGGACGTTTTCTACGGGGTCAAAGAGTGATGTTATCCGCGTTCCACGTGACCAGGAATTTTGCACTAGATGCTTCACACGGGTTCACTTCCGTGCTTGGCGAGGACTAGGCTCCGCTCTGGACGTTTTCCATGGTGTCAAAGAGTGACGTTATCCGCGTTCCACATGACCATGAATTTTGCTCTAGATGCTTCACACGGGTTCACTGCCGTGCTTGGCGAGGACTAGGCTCCGCTCTGGACGTTTTCCACGGGGTCAAAGAGTGACGTTATCCGCGTTCCACGTGACCAAGAATTTTGCTGATTGTATCCGCATTTCACGGAATGGGGGTTTGACTCTTGGTGATCTGTATATCGCCGAGCCATGGAACTGGGAGTTGCCGCTGTTCCGCTTCGCTTAAAGTTGTGTCCGTTGTTACGAGACGAGTGTTGAGACGATCTCCAGGTCACTTGCGGCCCGTCGAGATTTGGCTTCTTCTTCTGATGAAACCTGGGGGGGGGAAGGAGTATGATCCCTTCTTTGTTTGCGCCCCTGGATTGTATACAGGGATTGATATAACATCACCTGTAGGGAAAAAATTCATTTTTTTTTATTTCTTTTTCCGCGATGCTCTATCATTTCAGCTTTTATATCGCGAAGGTCGCGATTGCCGCATCATTTCGGCTATTTTTTTCACGGTGCCTAATCATTTCGGCTATTTATTTTATTTTTTACTCGCTGCTTTTTATTGCGAGTTGCCCAATCATTTCGGCTATTTCTCATGCATACATTTTTACTTGCTGTTTTTTATTGCAAGTTGCCTCATCATTTCGGCTATTTTGTATGCATGTGTGGCTTGCTGGCTTTTCGCCGCAAGCTTGGATTTAGACACCGATTTCGGCATCAGTACCGCTACAACTGGGATATTGCCAGGAGCGAATCATCATTTGCCTCTGTCGATGTCGAACAAAGGTGGCTTAGTAAACAGGGTTAAGGGTCCTGTAGTCTAAGGCTTTTGACTTCGTGAGCCGTAAGGGTCTCACAAAGGTATTTCTCCCTACAAGTCGTGAAGATCTCGTAGGTGTGTTTTCTCCTTGGGAATCATGAGGATTCCTAAGTGCATGTCCTCCCGTAAGTCGTAAGGATCTTACAAAAGTGTTTTCTCCTTATAAGTCGAGAGAACTCACAAGGGTTGTTCACCGTACGACCATATCCCTAGTCACGGATGGGACTTGGTAAGGGAAATGTTTATTCACGCCCGTGGATCGTATATAAGGGTCAGTATTGAACCGCTTGTAAGGCAATGTCGAAGGTTGTGGGGGGGGGGTTGCTTAAGAACAGGTTCAGGTTTCTGTAACTTAAGACTTTCAAATCTTATGAGCCGTGAAGGTCCTACAAGAGAGTTCTCCTTACGAGTCGTGAGGATCTCGCAAGTGTAATTTCTCCTTAGGAATCGTGAGTACTTCTAAGTATGTTGCTCCCTCGTAAGGATCTCACGCGGGTGGTTTCTCCTTACAAGGTCGAGAGGACCCTGCAAGTGTCTTTTAACGAGGTTCCGCTCTTTCGGGTTTTCACAAACACTCGCCGGTAGCCCTGCTGTTTTTACTCACGGAGCCCTCTCGGGTTTTCATCCGTGCCCATTTTGCTTATGGACATACCGTTTTTTATTTTATTTTATTTTTATATTATTTTTTTATTCTATTTTTTTTTATCGATTTTGAGATGCTGCAATCCACCGTAGTTTATCGACATCTCGGTCAACAGCCAGTTTTAGGACATAGTGGTCCATTGTTAGTTTAAGGACATTTCGGTCCGTCGTTAGTTTAAGGGCGTTTCGGTCTGTCGTTAGTTTAAGGACGTTTCGGTCCGTCGTTGAAGAAAGCCGGTTACTACTTATAGAGTTTGGGCTTAGGAAGATAGCGAGCGGACATAGTCGTCGTCATCTATCATTGACCTAGGCCTTAACCCGTCAAGCGTAGTATTTCTTCAGGAAGCGACCGTTTATTGGCCTGAAAGGTCTTTCACCGTGCATATCCATGAGCAGATACGCTCCACCCTGGTAGACCTTGTCTATGATGTACGGGCGTTCATAGTTCGGCTCGAATTTTCCCCGCTTGGCGCGATTGGAGATCATAGGTCTTTTGACTACTAGCACGAGTTCGCCTTGGCGAATGTCCTCAGCCTGGTCAATCTTTCGTATGAGCGCGTCATCTTTGCTTTGTAAGCCTCCAGATTTTGTTGCGCTATGAGCCGGGTTTCATCAAGGGCATCGAGCTCCTCAAGCCGAAGGTGAGCATTTTCTTCGTCCGTCAGCTCATAGTGGACTGCCACTCGTAGAGAGGGTAACTCTATCTCGAGGGGGAGCACTGCTTCCGTACCGAATACCAGCGCGTATGGCGTTGTGTTCGTGGCCGTCTTGAACGTAGTTTGATACGCCCAAAGAGCTTCTTGCAGTCTCTCGTGCCAGTCCTTTTTGTTTCGGGACACCGTCTTCTTCACGATCTTTGTCAAGGTTTTGTTGAAAGCCTCGGCTAGACCGTTAGCTCGGGGATTATAAACTGAGGAATATCTCCAGTCTATGTTGTGTTTTTGCGCGAAGCGGCTAATCTCGTGACTTCTGTAGGCTGGCCCGTTATTGGAGATGATCCGTCGCGGGGTTCCAAACCGGTAAATGACGTGCGTCTTAAAGAAATGGAGGATATTCTCCGTCTTCACTTCCCTCAGCGGTACTGCTTTTACCCATTTGGAGAAGTAGTCAGTCGTCGCCAAAATGAATCAATGTCCCCTAGACGATGCTGGTTCGATGGGGCCGACGATGTCAGTCCCCCACATTTCGAACGGCCAACTAGCGACTATTGGATGTATAGGATTTAGGTGCTGATGGATGAAGTCCCCGTGGATCTGACACGAGTGGCATTGCTTCGCATATTCGAGGCAGTCCTGAATCATCGTGGGCCAATAATAGCCCATTCGTTTAATCTTCAACTTCATCTTCGGGCCTGCTTGGTAAGAACCGCAGAGTCCGTCGTGAACTTCTTGGACGACTCTTTTCGCCTCTTCAGGTCCCAGGCATCTCAACCACAGAGAATCAAACGACCTCTTGTACAGAGTATCATCGACGAAGGCGAAAGATAGGGCTCGCTTCACGAGCTGATATTTTGAGGACGCATCTTCAGGCGTTCGACGGGATTTGAAGTAGTCTATAAAGACTTCTCTCCAATCCTCAGCCTTTTTCTGGTCTTTTATTTGCATAGCCATTTTCTCGGTTGCTCCTTTTCTTCGGACGACTCTGGAGATATTTCCGCCGGCGTAAGAACCCGATGGCTTTGCACAACGATTCTCACGTCATCGAGGTTCTCGTCGGCCAGTTCTTTAGCGAGCTTAGCTAGTGCATCCGCTTTGCTATTTTCTGCACGCGGTATGCTTTCCAAGATGTAGGAAGGTATTTGGGTCAGCAGTTGCTGTACCCTCTCGCCGTACTTTACCAGTTCTGGTTTGCACGTTTGATAGTCGCCGTTTACTTGGCTAACGACCAGTTGGGAGTCTCCGTATATGATGAGGTTTTCAATTCCCATGTCGATGGAGATCTCGAGGCCTGCTATCAAAGCTTTATACTCGACTTCATTGTTTGTCCTCGGCTCTGTTAAGGAGAAAGCGAAGCGCACTATCCCTGCTTGTGAGGTCACGAAGATGAGGCCTACTCTCGATTTGATTATGGACGTGTTCTGTTTGCGCTTCTTCATGGAAGACGTTCCATCAAAATAAAGTTCCCATCGGGCATCACCACCGTCGATCGTATCAAACGCATGTTCGTCTGGCAGTTCGTAATTCAAGGGAGAATCGGCTGGTATCGGATGTTCAGCGAGGAAGTCAGCGATGGCTTGGCCTTTCACTGCCTTACGAGGCTGATAGGTTATTGAAAACTCCATCAAGAGCTGGGCCCATTTAGCGAGTCTCCCTGTCAATATGGCTTTTGACATTAGATATTTAAGGGGGTCCACCTTTGATATAAGACGGACTTCATGCGCCAACGCATAGTGCCGGAGTTTCATTATCGCGAAGATCAACGCCAGGCAGTGCTTTTCGATGGGGGAATAATTGCTTTCTGCCCCCAGAAGAACTCGACTTAAATAGTAGAGCGCTCTCTCCTTCCCTTGGTCGTTCTCTTGTGCCCATAATGCGCCTAAGGAACCTTCGAGGGCGGTGGTATAAAGAATAAGAGGCTTTCCCTTGACTGGAGCAGCTAACACCGGCGGGTTCTGCAGGTATTGCTTGATCTCGTCCAGTGCGCCTTGGCATTTGTGATCCCAGACGAACGGGGTTCCCTTTTTCATCAGGTGACTGTAAGGGTGACACTTGCCTGAAAGATTGGCTATAAATCGCCGGATGTACGCGAGCTTTCCCTGGAGAGATCGCAATTGTTTGAGAGTCCTTGGCGGTGGCATTTCCATGATCGCCTTGATCTTTGACGGATCTATCTCGATACCGCGGTGCCGGACAATGAACCCTAGGAACTTGCCCGAGGAAACTCCGAATGCGCACTTGAGAGGATTCTTCTTCAAGTTATATTGTCGAAGGCGTTTTCAGATGCTCGAGATGTTCCTCGTACGATTTGCTTTTCACCACGAGGTCGTCGATATAGAATTCGACGATTTCATGTATGAGGTCATCGAAGATCTTCGTCATGGCCCTCTGATAGGTGGCACCGGCGTTCTTTAAACCGAAGGGCATAACTTTGTAGCAGAATATACCCAGAGGAGTCCGGAAAGCGGTGTGCTTCTGGTCTTCGGGATGCATCTTTATCTGATTGCATCCTGATGAGCCGTCCATGAAGGAGAAAACTTCGTGAGTGGACGTATTATCTATCATCAGCTCAGTGACCGGCACTGGGAAATCATCCTTCGGCAAGCTTTATTGAGATCCCGGAAGTCCACGCATATGCGCACTGTCCCATTTTTCTTCATTACCGGGACGATGTTGGCGATCCAATGGGATACTGAACCTCCTGGATAAACCCAGAGTCGATCAGCTTCTTGACTTCGGCGTTGATGCTCATCTCAAGCTCGAGCCGCATTCTTATCGGCGCTTGTTTGACTGGCTTGATGTACGGGGATATTGCCAATTTATGGACAGCTATTTCTGGATCTAGTTCTGGCATTTCGGAATAGTTCCATGCGAAGCAATCACTATGCCGCATAAGTACGTCTTTTAACGCAGCCACCCTTTCTTCAGATAGCAATTCGCTGACAAACGTCGGTCGCGGGTCGTTTGCCATCCCCAACTCAATCTTCTTGAGGTTATTTACTGTAGTATGTATGCCATCTTCCAGCTCTTTCGGCGCTGGTGGAAATTCTGAGATTACCTCGTCATCGCTGTTTTCGAAGCACCGGGGAAGGTCATCCATATTCTCGGGCTCTCCTTTTGATATTGTTATCATATGACAAGTACGGACCTGCTTCCAAGACCGATGTGGATCTGGTTTTGCTCTTGTGGCTTTGGGTTCGTGCTTTTATAGCGGCGTCACCCTCCAGCTGCTGGATAGAGCAAACCTGCCTTGCTTGTACTGGTCTTCGACCCAGTTCTTGAAGGTAAAACAGTCTTCGATAGGGTGCCCTATGGCTCGGTGATAAGAGCAATAACCCGGATGAGATACATCGTTATCTTGCTCAGGGTGCTTAGACTCCGGGAGTGTAATCATTCGATGTTTTAAAGCGAGATCAAGTATCTTCCTCGTCTTGTCTTGAGGGAAAGAATACGCTCGACTCATCTTCTTCATGAGGGACAAATCCGACTCGCGCAATTCCCGATCACATGACTCTTTGATCCTGCATTGTCGTTGTCGAATCCCTTTCCGCTTTTTGACTTACTTCTGCCTCTGCGTCGGACCTTTTGCACAGCAGGTTGACAGGGAGGAGCATCTTCGTCTTTTGCAGCCTGTTGAAGAAGACGTTGCGTCCTGACTTTCTCATAGATGGCCATTTCGCGATTATGGTCGTCCCGAGCTTTTTGACCCGCTTTCCTGATAAGCTTGTCCATTCGTTCTTCAAATGACGGACTTGGCACTTTGATTGCGGGATCTCGTTTTGATAAGGGGTCGGCGTTTTCTGACAGGGCATCATCTTCTTCATTAAAGTTATATATGGCATAGCTACCATGGACTCATTCCCGTTTCCCGGATTTCACATATCCAAGCCCAAGCATTTCCATTCTCCCGTTGGGCAACTTGCGCTGAGTCCCAGGGACATCCCAAATCTTGTTGTAGAACCGAGCTTGTCGAATAGTCTGTTTCAAGGGTACCCCTTGGTGCTTCAATAGCCTTTTTAGTCCGTTCGTGTAATATCTGGGCAAACGGATGGGTTAAAGCCCGTCGAGTGTAGAATCCGCGCCGTGCCGGATTTCTTTCTCGACTCTTGTTTCCGTGGACCGGTAGAACATGATCGCCTTTTCACCTTTTCGCCTGGGAGGGACGTAAAATTTTCGCAGCTCTTGCACGTTGTGAGCTTCAAGTGCGTCAAGGTCTTTGTAGTGCTCCCGTGGAACCATGGTAATTTGCAAACTCTGATCATCGCCAGGGGATGCTTGTATTGACGGCCGAATGGAGAACACAGCATTAACCTCATCTTCCGAATCGCTTCCGAAGATCAATATGGGGGTGGACGGTCCCAGGTTGTTGCGTCGAGACGGCCCAACATAAACTATCTCTTCTTCTTTTTCGGTATCACTCCCGAAAACAGGAATGGTGGCGACGGCTTTGTTCTTCGGTTTGCGACACCTCTCCGTGTCCTCGAAATCTGGCAAAAAGTACTTTGCATCTTCGTATTTGCGGACTTCGTTCACGGAGAATGGGTTCAGCTCTCCTGTTACGGTGTATTCGAGACCATCCTTGAAATACTTCATACACTGGTGCTGTGTAGAAGGAATAATGTTGTACTCATATAACCAAGGACGACCGAGCAAGGCGTTGTAGCAGGTCTTGGCGTCAATGACGTGAAACTTAATGTCCATGACGAGTAGCCCGAAGCGTAATGTTAGTATCACCGATCCGAGGGTCCGTGATGACTGAGAATCGAAACCGGAGATGGTAATCTTATCACGAGCGAGGTGTTGAACGCTCATGCAGATTTCCTTCAACACCCGTACATTAAGGAGATTGACTGAGTATCCATTATCAACCAGGATTTTGCCTATCTTGATATCATGGCAGTATCCGGAGACATATAGGGGACGGTTGTAGTCGCACGTCCCAAGGAGAAGGTCCTCATCACCGAAAGTGATATCGGCCGTGCGCACTTCTTCCAGTTCATCTTTCATCCTTTCTTCGGTGAGGAAGGCTTGGAATTGCTCGGGCTTTTGCAACGCCTTGATTAATGAATCTCTCGTTTCTTTTGATAATAAGAGGGTGTCAAGAATGCTGAGCTGCGAGGGTAGCTTCTTCAGGCGCGCTAGGATGTTGTAGTCCACCTTACTCTTCCTGGGAGGGTCCTTGGCAGTCAGTTCTTTCATGACTTGGTCATCTAAAGCGATATCCTCAGCGGCCTTTTCCTTTCCCTTATCTTTCCTAGTTGCGGGTCCGAGATTCTTTTCCGGGAGCGTGCGATTGCGCAGCTGAATGTTTTCGCAGGCCTCTGGTTCTTCTTCTTTCGCTAAGACGGATTATTTAAAGAGAGGGCCCAGAGCCATTTCCTCATCAGAGTCGCTCCCAAAGGTGAGAACTTGTGATCCTCCGGCGTTGACCGTGTAACAGTTGCCGGTAGTTCATTTGTGACCTTCGGTTGTACTTCTCTGCTCCCGACGAGTTCCGCGTTTCATTCGCTTAAAATGTTGCCGGTGAGCAACATATCCCTGCCACCATATCTTAAAAGCGTCGCACTTCTCAGTGGGGTGTGAAATTTTCCGATGATATGAGCAGTAACTAGGGTGCCTCTCCGCCCCATTGAGCGTGTTTTCTTCTGAGGGTGGTAGCTTCATTCCCATTGACATGGCTTTGGTAAACCTTTTCCTCGTCTTGAATATGTTTTTATCCGCATCGGATGTCTTTTAATCTGGCAGGAGTGCTTCGACTCTTTTGTTTAGTCGCCTGCGTTTGGCTCCTTCTGATGCGGCCATCTCACGCTCCCGATCGGCTTTACTTTTCAAACGAATCTTGTCTAGAAAGGTGTCGATCATTTCGTCTGTCGGCCACACAAGTTCTGGTTCAGGTTGTTCCCCCAGTTTCTCAGTGCCAGGAGTTCTTTCATCGTCCGTAAACGAGTGGGAGATCACATGACAACTCGCTACATATCCCTTGGATTCATCCGACGAGCTTTCTCCATTATCTTCCTCCTGAAAGACGTGGTTGAGGAACTCTTAGAGTGTGATGGGAGTCCGCGCCTTTTGATTGTACTCCTCCAGCGCGTCAATCTGTTTCTGCAAGTCCGTGCGCTTGTCTCCAGGCTTCACGGGCTTCTTGGATTTCTTCTTATTTTTCTTTGAAGATTTCGACGGCTGGTTGTGAGTGCTCGGGCCATCACCACCGATCTTTGGAGTTGGGTGCGGCTTTAGCATCCCTTCAATGATCTGGGGTTCCAGTGGGTTCTTCCACCTAATCGCCGGGCATGTCTGGAGCTCATTCAGCATTCTTTTGGTTTTTGCTGAAAGCACGATTTCCCATGGAGCTTCCTCAATGAAAGAATAGGTTGCCCCCGGTGTATCCGTCTTCTTGGGAGTGTGAGGTTGTGGCGGGTTCACCTTCCACTTCTCGGACAGCGCAAACTTGCCCTGTAGGTATTGATCTTCAATCCATCTTTGAAGACGAAGCAATCCTCAATCGGATGGCTTACCGTTTGATGGTAAGGGCAATAATTGGGGTTATTCACCTCACTGGGTTGCGGAGGTCGCCTTGGATTTGGCAAGTTGATAAGCCTGTTGCGTACCGCTAGCTCGAATAGCCTCTTCGTCTTATCACGCGGGAATGAGTAGGGGCGCTTTATTTTCTCATTATAATACCGCCATCTTTCTTCCAGTTGATCCGCCGGCTTTGGGGCACTGGGTTGCTGCTGAGCGTTCGCAACGAAGGTTGCCTTCCCTTTACCCTTGTCATTCCGAGGTTCCGGCTTCGGGGGAGACGGTCTGTGACCCATCTAGTCCATCTGGGCCAACTTGTCGATCAAAGCCTGGAACGTGGTTGGCTTAAAGAACATCATAAACTGTAAGATAGTTGCATGAGGATCTAGGGTACCCACGAACATGCCCACCGTGGGTGCTTCCTTAATGCGTTGTTCGCATTTCGACCACAAGTTTCGCCAGCGTATAGCGTACTGGACCCACGTCTCGCCTGGTTTCACCCTGGCATTAATCATCGCCGTTATCGGGGTGCGTTCGCTGGCGCTCGCGAATCGCTGAGTGAATAGAAACTCCATTTCAGCGAACGTCTTGACGGAATCATTCGGGAGTTCAGATACCATTCGAACACTGTTTCTGACAAGCTGCCGACGAATTGACGAAGCAAGAGCTTATCGTCGCCGCCAGTGTTGCCACAAAGCGCCCTGAACTGGGCAACATGCTGGTGAGGATTGCCTGTCCCCTTATAGACATGGAATTTCGGTATTGTATAGCCCGGCGGGTACTTAATCTGATCATACCAGCTCGGATATGGTCGCCCTGTTCTGACAACTTGACCAGCTGCCTCAGTCGCCTGGTGAACCCGTATCTGCTGAGCTATATATTCGTCCAAATCAGCTTTGGAGATTGTCTCCTCCTTGGCTGTTGACAGAGCCGGTGGAGGATTTGGCGTTTCTCCCCTGTCATCTTCAAGGACGATCGGAGGATCTTCAGCAGGAGGATCTTGTTGGATCATCATACCCACCATGTCCTGGAATAGGAGGGCCATTCGTTTTATATTGGCTACTTGTTCCGCAGCCTCTTTATCCTTCTTTTCCAGTATCCTGCGAAGGAACTCAGCGTTAGTTTCCTGCTCCTGGCGTTGATCCGAGGATGCTTCGGGGCTTTCTTTTGGCCTAGTGAGTGCGGCCATCGCGTTCATCATTTCTTGGAGCTTCTGCTGTTGCTCCTGAGCTTTGGTCACTGACCGTGTAAGCGGTCTATGACCTGTAGATGCACGGCTGTCCTCTTTACCAGACGCCATGTATACCATGTGTACCATGATGCCCCCGGACTTAGGGTGTTTAGGTTCACTTCCTTTGACATTAGCTGCGGGTGTGGGGATTTTCTCCGGCCTTCTTCTCTTTTGAGTAGTCGACGTAGAGGGAGCCGTTGCAGCGGGCACCCAAGTGGTTGTCGTCCTTTGTTGTTTGACATGACAGTTCTTCTCTTCCCGAACCTTCACCCTCTCCTGCCGGCGAGAGTGATCTTGGTCGATTACTGAGTCTTGGACCCATTGCCAGACCTTATAAATCTTAGAGGATAGCCGTTGAGGGGGCTGCTCCGGCTTTGCATCTGTAATACTCTCCGCAGGTGGAGGAGATCTTTTCAGTGTGGCAGTCGGAGAGTTCTTGCGTACTCTCCTTAGCGGTTCAAAGCTGTTCCCAGTTGGAACAGCAGCATCAACTTCCACCATAGGAGCCGGTGGAGTTAGCCCTGAGGGGGGTTGCCCCCTGCCTTCCTTACTCGGCGCCAGTGGCGACATCGAGCGTGTCGAGCTGTTGGGACCGGCTCGGCGATAGGGACAGTCTCGTCTTGCCCCCTATCCGGATGAGGCGCCACTGGTGCCAGCCTCTTAAAGACTGACGTTGTCCTTTGAGTGGCGATGTTCAATCTGTCAAAGACAGACCCTCGAGTAGGAGCAGGAGCCGGAATAGTCAGCCTTGAAAAGACTGACCCTTTAACAGGAGAAGCCGTCTTGACGATTTCAGGAATGGAGATTGCTGTCTTCTTTGCGATGGCTATGTCAGGGGTCATGGGCTTCTTGGCAGGCCCATTAGAGTTCAGGTTCAGCCTGGTAAAGACCGAGGCTGCCGGCGTGACATCGGACGACCCGTTGAAAGGGGCCGTTGTAGCAGTGAGCCGATTGAAGACCGACTTCTTGTGCGCTTCCGGTGCGAGCACTGACATGGTGAAGCTTGCTGGCGGGAGCATGGTCCCAAAGAACAGACCGGTAGTAGCTTGAGTCATTTGTTCTACCGGCATAGCAAGGATGGAGGCCGCTTGAGGCCTATAGGCTACACCTCCAGGTGAGGCGGAGCGTCGGTTGCATTTGCATCTGGAGCAGCTCGAGCAGTTGGATGCCATTGATGCTTGATTTCTGTGCCAGGAAAAATACCAAATCTTAGTACCCCGAAACCCAAGGGCAACCATTAGCGAACCGCGATTGGTTCGCGAATCACGACACACGAAGTGTGGAGTGGAAAGAGGAAAAGGTCCCACCGGGCATGCCAGAATCTGTTCCCCTCCGAAAGACGGCGCAAGACGGACGTCTTGCCTGAAATTCGGGGCAGATGCTAATTGGTGTTATCCGTCTACCTCTCCGAAGATGCCAGGCTAATTTATGGCACTATGTATCGAAGGTTTAAACGGATGCGTCCGATGTAGCAGACTTCGTCAGTTCCCCCTCGCTTGAGGGGTTTTTGATTGTGGGGACGCTCTTCCCTGCAGGCGCAAGCCCCTGCAGTTAATTACGCTACCGCATTGCGGTAACAACTTTCTCCTTCCCCAGATGATCACTTCGTGTCGTGTGTGTTTGTTTTGTATTTGGTTGCCCGTGGATTGTATACGGAGACTGAGTTATGTCGTCGCCCGTAGGGCGTAGACTAGTCCAAATCCGTATTATCTTAGATTTGGGTTTGGGGGTTTGGGTTTAAGGATACGTTAGCCTCATTTGAGACTAAGATCGACTTAAACGTTTGTTAAGGATACGTTAGTCCAGTTTGAGACTAAGATCAACTTAACGGGATCGTTTAGATCCGACAAAAGAGCAATTAAGGGAGCCCTGTTGTTTAGTTTAGTGATATTGCTGTCAATAGGTAGTTTAAGGACATTGCGGTCCAATGTTAGTTTTAAGACGTTGCGGTCAAGGTTAAGGACATCATAGTCCGTGGATTTAAGGACTCCACAGTCCGGCGTTAGTTTTAAGACATCACGGTCAAGGTTAAGGATATCATAGTCCGTTGTTAGTTTTAAGACATCCTGGTCAAGGTTAAGGACATCATAGTCCATTGTTAGTTTTAAGACATCCCGGTCAAGGTTAAGGACATCATAGTCCGAGGATTTAAGGACTCCACAGTCCGACGTTAGTTTTAAGACATCCCGGTCAAGGTTAATGACCTCATAGTCCATGAGTTTAAGGACCCCATAGTCCGTATCAATGTGTGGTCATCGGGACTCGTCACCTCTTTGAAGACGTTGAGGAATTACAACGTCAAGTATCAAAGGAGTGAAAAGATGTACCCTTGAACCAAGGTAGATTAAATAATCTTTGGCCCAATTTGGAACCAAGATCAATTAATTATATTATGAGCCCATTAGCTCAGTTAAGCTTGAATTGAGGACTTATGACCAGCTTGGGCTAAATCCAATCATGTTTAGAATATTGGCCCTCTGTTGGTTCATTGAAGGAGAGGCTTTGCCTCTAGAAACTTAGCTAATTGGGCTAAAACTAGTGTTAAACACTAAAGACCAACAGTGTTGAACACTGGGAATAAGATTAGCAAGTTAGTGTTAAACACTAAAAGATAATCAGTGTTAAACACTAGCAACAGCGCTTTCAAATTAGTGTTAAACACTAAAGCAAATCAGTGTTAAACACTGGCAACAGAGATTTCAAATTAGTGTTAAACACTAAAGCAAACCAGTGTTACACACTGGGAACAGAGTTTTCAAATTAGTGTTAAACACTAAGCAAATCAGTGTTAAACACTGCAAATAGAGTTTTCCAAATTAGTGTTAAACACTAAGAAAATCAGTGTTAAACACTGCTAACAGAGTTTTCCAAATCAGTGTTAAATACTGGGAACAAAGTTTTCAAATTAGTGTTTAAACACTAAGAAAATCAGTGTTAAACACTGGGGACAAAGTCTTCAGATTAGTGTTAAACACTAAGGAGAGAGAGGTCACGTGTGGACACGTGAGAGCGCCCTGATTCCCCTTATTTTATTCTGCAGATCAGTGTTTAACACTTTTAATTCTGACGGCCATCACGTGTGAGCACGTGATGGAGGCCCACGCTCTGGTCTGTTAGAATGCTCATTAGGGGTCACATGGTGACTCGTGAGGGCGCCCTAGAGCTCTTTTCTGTTTCCTTTGCCTTTTTCTCTGTGTGCTTCAGGGGTCACGTGGGGCACGTGAGGCGTTGCCTCAAAGCTCTTTTCTGTGGATCTTTACAGGGGTCACGTGGTAGCACGTGACTCTGGTTCTTTGCATATTTTAAAGATCTGTTCATCTTTTAAGAATTAAATTCTTCATAGGGTTAAACCCTAGCAATAAACTTTAGAGGAATTAAATTCCTATTTTCTTCTGAAGAATTATATTCTTAGATAGGGTTAAACCCTAATTTCTTTTCTGTAAAGAATTAAATTCTGGTATAGGGTGAACCCTAATTCCTTTTTTAAGGGAATTAAATTCCTGTGAGTTTGAGAGAATTAAGTTCTGAATAGCCGGATTCATAGATCCATGTTGTATTGTAGTTTGATACTTGAATCATATTCAATTCGGATTGATTATATTGAGACTCAGTCTGAGTCAGATAATTAGAAAAGAGATTGAAGTCCTGAATTATGTTTCGGTGCTATCGGTAACTACTGCACATGGACGGCAGGATTTGTGTCTTTTTCAAAGACAATTACCGTGTTGATAACACCGTTTGTTAAGTTGTCTACCTTAAATAGGCAAGCACCCATATCTCCGGCTCCCTGAGGCTCAAGAGACTGGTCCCGCTTAAACCTATGTTTACTAGGGTCCTTATTGTAATTTAGTATAATTTGAGGGGGTTTTATGTAAAATAGTTTTGTTATACTTTCAAAATATAGCTCAAGTATTAATTATCTTCTTTAGAGTTTTCATAGATGTTTTTTTATTCAATGTGAAATTTCTAGTGAATATGACTTAGTTTTAAAGTATAAGGCGTTTATTTGAAATATTGGAATTGTATGGTGTTTTCTTGTAAATGGAATGTTTTTCTTGAATTTTGGAAATGTGGATTATTATAAATATTAAAAATAGATATTTTGATATTAATTACATATATATTTATTTATTAAAAATATATGTTTTATTTATAATAGAAATCACATTTTCTAAAGAAAAATGTTTTAAAAATCTTTCGAGATCGTATGCTCCTTACGAAGGTCTGCATGTCACTCTACTAGACCCGAGGATGTACGATAATCCGCACCATACCGAACGGGTTCCCCAAAATGGGTTGTAGAGGCTCAATTGCAAATATTTGTTAAATACACTTCTTATAGAAAACTGTTTTATAAGTTGAAGGTAGTTATATGTAAAGTCGTATTTTCCCAAATGTATGTTCCCAAATTCCATCGTGCTATGTTAGATATGTGTGTTGTGAGGAGGTAGGTCATTACCTCGTGAGTTTTCTAAGGTAATACGGTTTAAAAAGATTAAGCATGTCGAAATGAAACATGAAGGTATTTTAACGTAAAAGTGGAATAAAACTTGCTACGGTTATTATTTTAATGTCAAACTTATTCTATTGTTTTTATTAATGATTACTAAACAATATATCAAAATTTGTAGATTTTTTATTAAGAAAAAGTTGTATTTTTTTAAAAGAAAAGAAAATCGGAAGTCGGATAACTCCGCTTCCGACACATTTTAAGAATGAAAGGTTTGGGAATATCAAAAGAGAGAAAGAAGAGGGACTTACTGGCTTGGAGTCAAGAGGGGAGAGAGGGGGGGTCTGTTTCGCCCAATCAGAGCAAAGCTCTGTTTGAATTCAAAATTTAAATTTTTGAAGCAAAGCTTCAAGTCTCAGGCGCAACGCGCCGCGTGTCTGGCGCTAATACATCAGCGCAGCGCCCAAGAAGGCGCACCCAATCAGAGCAAAGCTCTGTTTAAAGGAAGCAACGCTTCAGATCCTTTGCGCTGCGCGCGACGCGCCACGTGTCCAGCGCAGATACATTAGCGCAGCGCACCCAATCAGAGCAAAGCTCTGTTTAAAGGAAGCAACGCTTCAGATCCTTTGCGCTGCGCGCGACGCGCCACGTGTCCAGCGCAGATACATTAGCGCAGCGCGCCTAATTAGAGCAAGGCTCTGTTAAAGGAAGCGCCGCGCTGCGCTCTGCGACACGTGGCAGCACAGTTGCGCTGCGCGACACGTGTCAGCGCAGATGCGCTAGCGCAGAAAAAGGGGCTAAGTGCCAAAGGCAATTTAGCCATGCAAAATTACATGCACTTGATAACAACAAATTAAAATACGATGCACAAGCACAACAAAGAGCTCAAATAAAAAGAACACTTAACAGATAATAAAATACTTAATCAAAACATTTATTTATTATTAAATTTAAAAAAGATCACCGAATATGGGATCAGAGAGACAAGGGTTCACAAAAAGAAAAAGAAGAGTATTCAGCTCCCTCTCCGTCTTCTCCACCACGTCGAAGCGGCGATCTTCCCGAGGGGTAGCCATCCAACGGTCGACGCCGCACTCCTGGAAAAAAGTGGCGATGACAACCCGACGAGCCCGTATCTGGCTCAGCAAGTGGAAAGAGCAGTCCCTCAAGGGTTTGGTGATCAAGTGCGCTTCGAGAAAGCACTCAATCTTATCTTCGGCGGCATCCAGCATTGCCGAGGACATCTCTGCTGGAGGAGGGGGAATGTCGGCGAGCGCCGAGGCAAGGATCATCCGAAGCCAAATGGAATTCGGAGGGAGAGGAGACCCCACACGAGTCAAAAACTCGTGCATTGCAGCGTCGCATTGCTCGTCCGAGAGAGAAGGGTCCACCAAACGTGCAGCAAAACGGGGAACAATGTCCCGAATCGGCACCTCCCATGGTTGTCGGCGGGCATGAGGGCGGTTGCAAGCCATGATCGAAGAAGTTCTCTGAAAATGAGAGAAGAAAAGGCTCAGCCTTGAGTTATATATATAGACCCAAGCACAGAAAATTCTGTGCACAATGAAATCATTGCCAAGGCCCGGGAAATCAGAATTTTGGAAATACAAGTTTGACTTGAAAAGAGGAGATGAAGCGGCGCTTCTGATTCTCCAAAATTTAAACTTTAATAAATGAAACAACTCTTCAGATCCTCTGCGCTGAGCGCAACGCGCCACGTGTCAGGCGCAGATGTATCAGCGCTGCGCCCAAGAAGACGCGCCCAATCAGAGCAGAGCTCTATTTGCCTGAAGCAATGCTTCAGTTGCGCTGCGCTCTGCGCTGCACGACACGTGTCAGCGCAGATGCGCTAGCGCAGTTGCGCTGCGCTCTGCACTGCGCGACACGTGTCAGCGCAGATGCGCTAGCGCAGTTGCGCTGCGCTCTGCGCTGCGTGACACGTGTCACGCGCTGGGGCATCTGCGCCAAACTAAATTAAGATTTTTAAGAAATCTTTTCTGTTCTTGTTAAAACAAGAAGATTTTCTTCTGCAAAGCAGAAGCCCTTGGATCAAAAATCCAACGGTGGGGAAAATTCCCCAAATCACTCAGAGGATGATCTCTTTAACAAATTTAACTAATTTGTGAGCACTATAAAAAGGACCCTAAGCCTCAATTCAAGGGCATCAACATTTTTTCTGGAGAACTCAAGAACTTTAAACAGAGAGAGAGCTCTGAAGATTTCAAAAAAAAAAAAGGTAAAGAACCTTCATGGATTAGAAGAAATCCCTTCTAATAGACCATTAGTCTAAAAAAATATATATATATATATATATATATATAAGATCAATGATCTTTATATAAAAAAGAAAACAATGCTTTGCACTTCTTGTGAACCTTCGGTTCTTTAAAAACGATAAAAAAATAAAAGAATAGTGCTTTGCACTTTTATGAACCTCTGGTTCTTCGAATAAAGAAGAAATTTATTTTTCTTTGATCTAATTTAGATCAAGAACTTAAACGGTGCTTTGCACTTCCCTTCTTGAATCTAAAAAGATTCTTAGTGCTTTGCACTTCCAAGTTGCGCCGCTGCGCTCTTAAGAGAGCGCCACGTGTCGGCCATAATACCACTTGCGCTAAGCGCCCTTAAGATAGAGTTTTGCTCTCTGGAATTGGCGCAACTCGCTGAGAGCGCGTCACGTGTCAGCAACGCAATAGCGCAGCGCAGCAACGCAATAGCGTAGCGCAACAGCGCATTGCACTGCGCTAGTGCGCTTGCGCTCCCCAGAGCACGACACGTGTCATCACCACATGGACTTGCGCTCATTACTTGGCGCAAAGCGCAGATGCATTAAAAAGGGCCAAGCCCAATTAAGAGAAGGCTTAACAGGCTCAATAAAGCGCAGATGCATTAAAAAGGGCCAAGCCCAATTAAGAGAAGGTCTAACAGGCTCAATAAAGCGCAAATGCATTATTTTAAGGGGCAGAACCCAAAAAAGAACAGATGTTTTGCATCATTTATAAATGGGCAGAGCCCAAACAAAATATTCAGAATGCTATGCATTTTAAAAAGGGGCAAAGCCCAAACGAAGTAGATACTTTGCAAATGGGCAGAGCCCAAAATAAACTGATACTCTATATCTTTTGTGGGTAGAGCCTAGATAAAAAATGCAATGCAAATAAAGTGTTGAAATGGACTTAGCCCAATCGTGGCCATAAGTCCTTAAATTAAATTGACTGAGCAAAATGGCTCTCCTAAATCAATCTACATCCGGTTCGAGGGTACATCTCCGAACTCCTTTGACATACATCGTTGTAATTCCTCAACGACGTCAAAGAGGTGACGGGTCCCAACGACCACACATCGCGATGGACCGAAACGTCCTTAAACTAATATTGGACCGAAACGTCCTTAAACTAATGTCGGACCACCATGTCCTTAAACTGGAATATGGACCACCACGTCCCTAAACTGGCAATGGACCGAAATGTCCTTAAACTAATAATGGACCACTACGTCCCTAAACTGGCATCGGACCGAAACGTCCCTAAACTAAAAATGGACCACTACGTCCTTAAACTGGTATCGGACCGAGACGTCCCTAAACTAATAATGGACCACTACGTCCCTAAACTGGAACAATAGAGCCAATTGCTCTTTTGCCGGATCTAAACGATCCCGTTTAAGTTGATATTAGCCCCAAACACGGCTAACGTATCCTTAAACACTTAAATGGACTATAAAACCCTCAATCAGCTTTGGTTCAAGGGTACATCTCTGAGCTCCTCTGACACCTATCGTTGTAATCTTTCAACGATGTTAGAGAGGTGATGAGTCCCGATGGCCATAAATTAAATGAATCACCACGTCAGGTTGATCTTAGTCCAAAACAGGACTAACGTATCCTTGACGAATGTTTAAGTTGATCTTAGTCGCAACGCGACTAATGTATCCTTAAACTAAAAACACCAAACCCAAATCTAAGTAAATACGGATTTGGACTAATCCACGTCCAACGGGCGACGGTATTACTCAGTCTCCGTATACAATCCACGGGCAACCACAAACAAAACAAACACCCACGACACGAAGTGAAATTCTGGAGAAGGAGAAAGTTGTTACCGCGACGCGGTAGCGTAATTAACTGCAGGGGCTTGCGCCTGCAGGGAAGAGCGTCCCCACAATCAAAAACCCCTCAAGCGAGGGGGAATCTGACAAAGTCTGCTACATCGGCCGCATCCTTCTAAACCTCCGATACACGGTGCCATAAATCAACTTGGCATCTTCGGAGAGGTAGACGGATAAAACCAAATAGCATCTGCCCCGAACCTCAGGCACGGACGCAACGTCACGGCCGCCGTTCGGAGGGGAACAGATTCTGGCACGCCCGGTGGGACCTTTTCCTCTTTCCACTCCACACTTTGTGTGTCGTCTTCGCGAACCCATCGCGGTTTGTTAAATGGTTGCCTTCGGATTTCAAATTGCTAAGATTTGGTTTTTTGTCTGGCGCAGAACTCAAGCATCCATGGATTCCCACTGCACCAAATGCGCGAAGCACCACTGCAACGGACGCTCCACCTCACCGAAAGGTGTAACATATGGGCTCCAAGCGGCCTCTTTCCTTACTCTGCCGGTAGAGCAGGTGACCCAGGCCACCACCGGCCTATTTTTCGGGACCATGGTCCCCCCTGCAAGCTTCTCTATGCCGATATCCGCACCAGAAGCGAACAAGAAGTCGGTATTTGACCGGCTCACTGCTACCACGACCCCTGTCAACGGGTCGCCTGCTACTAAACCGACAGCCTCCGTTTTCACCAGGCTAGGTCAGAACTATAAAGTTGCCGTCCCAAAGAGGGCAACGGCCGCTGCTTTGGAAGTCGTTAAAGCGGCTTCTCCCATCAGAGAGTCGGTCTTCACAAGATTGACGGTTCCCACTCCTCCCCCAGTTGGTAAAAAAGCATCAGTCTTCGATAGGCTGACGTCGACAGTTACCCCACACCCAAACAGGGGGCAACAAGAAACTATCTCGATTTCCGAGCCAGTCCCAACGGCTCGTCGTGCGCGACGTCGCCATTGGCAGCGAGTAAGGAAAGCAGGGGGCAACTCCCCCTCAGGGCTAACCCCACCTGCTCCAGCGGTGGAGGTCAATGCTGCTGTTCCAACTGGGAACAGCTTCGAATTGCTGAGGAAGGTGAGAAAGAACTCTCCGGTTGCTACATTGAAAAGGTCTCCTCCGCCCATGGAAAAAGCTCCGGAGACGAAGCAGGAACAGCCCCCTCAACGGCTGTCGTCAAAAATTTATAAAGTTTGGCGGAGGGTTCAAGACTCCGTGATTGACTCAGACCACTTCCGTCGCCAGAAAAGGGCAAAGGTGGAAAAAGACAAGAACCGCCCCATTAAACAGCAGGGGGCGACAAATGCTAGAATGCCCGCTTCAACGGCTCCTTCAACCTCAAAGGTCCATAAAAGGAAGAGGCCAGAAAAAGCTCCCATGACACTGACAAAGTTTAAAAGCGGTGAACCTAAACGCCCCAAGTCAGGGGGCATAACAGTTCATACGGTCTATATGGCTTCGGGAAAGGAAGAAAGTCGTACTTCTACGGGTCACCGACCGCTTACCCGGTCAGTGACCAGGTCTCAGGAGCAGCAACAAAAGCTCCAGGAGATGATGACTACAATGGCTGCACTCACGGGGCCAAAAGAGAATCCTGAGACGTCCTTAGATGAACGCCAAGAGGAAGAGACCGACGCTGAGTTCCTCCGCCGAATACTGGAAAAAAGAGACAAAGAGGCTGCTGAACAAGCAGCCAATATACAGCGAATGGGCCTCCTCTTCCAGGACATGATAGGGATGATGATACAACCAGATCCCCCAACTGAAGAACCCCCGATTGTCCTTGGGGATGATAAGGGAGAGACATCAAACCCTCAGCCCGTTCTATCAACGGCTAGAGAGGATACAATCTCTAAAACTGATCTGGACGAATATATAGCCCAGCAGATAAAGGTTCATCACGCGGCCGAAGCAGCCGGCCACGTTGTAAAAACGGGGCGGCCATATCCGGGCTGGTATGACCAAATCAAATACCCGCCAGGTTACACAATTCCCAAGTTTCATGTCTACAAAGGGACCGGCAATCCCCATCAACATGTGGCCCAATTCAGGGCTCTTTGTGGTAATACCGGTGGCGACGACAAACTTTTGCTTCGCCAGTTTGTTGGAAGCTTATCAGATACGGCGTTTGAATGGTATTATGAGCTTCCCAACGACTCTATAAAAACCTTTGCGGAGATGGAGCTGCTCTTTACCCAATGTTTTGCAAGTGCCAGTGAGCGTACCCCGATGACGGCACTGATCAATGCCAGGGTAAAACCCGGCGAGACATGGGTTCAGTACGCTATACGGTGGCGAAATCTATGGTCGAAGTGTGAACAACGCATAGAAGAAGCTCCAGCGGTGGGAATGTTTGTTGGAACCCTTGATCTACAGGCAACCATCTCACAGTTCATGATGTTCTTCAAGCCGACTTCCTTCCAGGCTTTGATCGACAAATTAGCGCAGATGGACCAGATGGGCCATAAACCCCCTCTCCCGAAGCCGGACCCCCGAAACGATAAAGGAAAGGGAAAAACGATCATCGTCGCTAATGCCCAACAACAACCGAACGACTCGAAGCCGGTTGCTCGTCCAAACAATACGCGCCCATACGTACCCCTTGAGGACAGGATGGGACGTGCTTACTCCTTCCCCCGTGATAAAACAAGGAGGCTATTCGAGCTGGCATTGCGCAACAGGCTCATAAATCTGCCAGATCCAAAACGTTCGTCACAACCGAGTGACGTCAACGAGCCCAATTACTGCCCTTATCATCGAGTGCTAGGCCATCCAATTGAGGATTGCTACGTTTTCAAGAATTGGCTTGAGAACCAGTACCGTTAGGGCAAATTTGCGCTATCTGACAAATGGAAGGTGAATCCTCCGCAGCCCCACACCTCTAAGGGGACGAATACGCCAGGGGCAACATGCTCCGTTATTGAAGAAACTCCCTGGGATGTTGTATTATCAGCCAAAATGAGGAGAATGCTAAATGATCTTCAGACCTGTCCAGCGGTCAAGTGGAAGAACCCCTTTGAACCGCAAGTTATTGAGGGGATGTTGAAGCCACGACCGATTCCGAAGACCGATGGTGGTAGTTCAAGCGCTCATAGTCAGCCGTCAAAATCTTCGAAAAAGAAGAAGAAGAAATCTAAGAAGCCCGTGAAGCCTGATGACAAGCGCACGGACTTACAAAAGCAAATCGACGCGCTGGATGAATATAACCAAAAGGCGCGAACTCCCATTACGCTCCAAGATTTCCTTGATCACGTCTTCCAAAAAGAAGATGAAGGAGAAAGTTCATCGGATGAATCCGACGAATATGTGGCAAGCTGTCATATGATCTCCCATTCGACCACGAACGATGAAGGAACTTCTGGCACTGAAACGCTGGGGGCAAATGCCGAATCAGGAACCCCAGGGTTACCGGTTGAAATGATTAGCGCGTTTCTTAATGAAGCTCGGTTGAAAAGCGAGGCTGATCGAGAACGCGAGACGGCTATATTCGAAAGGGCCAAGCGTCAGCGACTTGAGGAAGGAGCTGAAATGATCCCGCTGGAGAAAAATGCCTTCAACGCTGACAAAAGCCAATTCAAGATAAAAAAGAAGTTTGCTAAGGCCATATCGATGGGCATGAAGCCACCACCCTCTGAAGAAAAAGTTACTGGCGTGGTAGAAATGCACCCCTCTTATTGCTTATATCATCAGAAGGTCTCGCATTCCACCCAAGATTGCAAATCTTTCAATGGATGGTGGCAAGGATACGTCGCCAATCGACAACGCTTTAAACGGGAAAAGCGTAAAATTCGTAGGGAGCAAAGAAACACGACCAAAAAGCTTGAAAGAACTGCCGGCAATTGTCACATGGTTAACACTACCGGGTCACAAGTGCCTACATTCGGGAGCGACTCTGATGAGGAGCTGGAGCTTGGCCCCCTCTTCAAAGAATCCACTTCGGGAAAAGAAGAAGAACCGAAGTCTTGCGAAAACATACAGCTGCGCAATCGAACATTACCCGAAAAGAACCTTGGACCCTTGAACAGAAAAGACAAAGGGAAAGAGAAGGTCTCTGAAGACATCGCTTTGGATGACCAAGTTGCGGAAGAATTAACCGCCAAGAACCCGCCGAAGAGGAGTAAAGTGGATTACAATGTCTTGGCGCATTTGAGAAAGCTACCCTCACAACTAAGCATTCTTGATGCCTTATTACTATCAAAAGAGGCGAGGGATTCTTTGATTAAGGCCCTACAAGATCCGGACCAGTTCCAAGCCTTCCTAGCTGAACAAAAGATGAAGGATGAATTGGAAGAGGTGCACACAGCCGACGTCGCTTTTGGCGATGAGGACCTTCTCCTCGGGACGTGTGAACACAATCGCCCCCTTTATGTCTCAGGATACTGCCATGACATAAAGATAGGAAGAATCTTGGTCGATAACGGATCGTCTGTCAATCTACTCAATGTGCGAGTGTTAAAGGAGATTTGCATGAGTGTCCAACACCTCGCCCGGGACAAAATCACCATCTCCGGTTTTGACTCTCAATCCTCAAAGACTCTTGGATCTGTGATATTGACGTTACGCTTCGGGTTGCTCGTCACAGATATCAAATTCCATGTCATAGACGCCAAGACGTGCTACAATGCTCTGCTCGGCCGACCATGGCTACACGATTACAATATCATCCCTTCTACACAGCATCAGTGCATGAAGTATTCTAGGGATGGCCTCGAGTATACAGTGGCAGGAGAGTTGAATCCGTTTTCCGTGAACGAAGTTCGCAAGTATGAAGATGCCAAATATTTCTTACCGAGTTTCGAAGACACGGAAAGGTGTCACAAACCGGAGAACAAAACTAACGCAACCATCCCTGTCTTCGGCAGTGACACCGAGGAGGAGGAGGATATAATTTATTCAGGTCCATCCCAATCCACCAGGCCAGGACCATCCGTTCCTTCATTGATCTTCGGGAGTGATTCAGAGGATGAAGTTCATGCTGTATTCCCCGCTCGGCTTTCAATACAAGTCTCCGCTGATGAAGGGCGAAGTCTACAGATAACCATGGTGCCGCTTGAACATTATAAAGAACTGGATGCACTCGACACCAAAAGCGTAGAAGAATTGAACACATTCTATATTCCTCCTGGACGAAAAGGCGAGAAGGCAATCCTATTCTACCGTTCTGAAGAAAACAAGATGGAAAAAGAAATTTGGCATGGCACAGATCCCACGCTCGATGGGCTTCAGCCTATTCGTCTTCCCAGATATTATACCGAAGGTTTGAAGAAACTGCTGAAACGCCAGGGGATGTCCTTCACACAGACCGTTAGAAAAGCCAAATTCTATGACAAGGTCTGGAACGTTCCCGGGACTCAATGCAAACTGCCTAACGGGAGAACGGAAACAAAAGGGCTTGGGTACATCCGGCCAAAGAAACGGGAGCTAGTAAACAGCTGTTATGCCATGTATGACTTCGATGAAGAGGCTGACGCTCAATGGGAGGACGCTAATCCTGAATAAGCAAAAGTTCCTGACACAAAACCGCCCAGTCCATCGTCTGAAGACCAGATGAGCAAACTTATAAAGGATGCGAGTCAAAAAGACCGAGATGATCACGATCGTGAAATGGCAATCTATGAGAAAGCCAAGACACAGCGCCTCCTTCAACAGGCGGTGAGGGATGAAAATGCCGCTCCTTGTCAACCTGCTGCAAAAAAGGTTCGACGCGAAAGCAAAAACAAGTCGAAAGGCAAGAAAGGCGCTCGACAACCACAAAGCAGAGCTAAGAAACCACGCATCAGAGAGTCGAGCGTTATTGACCTAGCCCTCATGAAGAAAATGGGTCGAGCATACTCGTTTCCTCGGAACAAAACAAGGAAAATACTTGATCTTGCTCTAAAACATCAAATGCTTACTCTGCCGGAGTCTAAACACCCTGAGCAAGCGGGCGAAGTCTCCAACCCAAATTATTGCTCTTACCATCAAGTAGTAGGGCATCCGCTTGAAGATTGTTTCACCTTTAAGAATTGGGTTGAGGATCAATATCAGCTTAGCAAATTTGCGTTGTCTGACAGTTGGAGGGTAGCGCCGCCGCAAAAGCACGAACCCGAAAACACAAGGATAGAACCAACTCCGCATTGGGATTGGCAGAAAATTCGCACCTGCCATGTGATAACAATATTAAAAGAAGGGTCCGAGGACATGAACAACCTCCCTTGGTGCTTTGAAAGCGGCAGCGATGAGGTAATCTCAGAATTTCCCCCAGCTCCGAAAGAATTGGAGGATGGAATCCATACCACTGCAGATAATCTCAAGAAAATTGAGTTGGGGACGGCAAATGACCCGCGACCGACATTCATCAGCGAACTGTTATCCGAAGAAAGGGTGGCTGCGTTAAAGGATGTGCTTCTACAGCACAAAGATTGCTTCGCGTGGAACTATTCCGAAATGCCGGGACTAGATCCAGAAATTGCTGTACACAAATTAGCGATATCCCCGGACATCAAGCCAGTCAAACAAGCGCCGAGAAGAATGCGACTCGAGCTTGAGATGGGTGTCAACGCCGAAGTCAAAAAGCTGATAGACTCTGGCTTTATCCATGAAGTTCAATACCCTGAATGGATCGCTAACATCGTCCCAGTGATGAAGAAAAATGGGACAGTGCGCATATGCGTAGACTTCCGGGATCTTAATAAAGCTTGCCCGAAGGATGATTTCCCAGTGCCAGTCACTGAACTAATGATAGACAATACATCCACTCATGAGGTTTTCTCCTTCATGGACGGCTCATCGGGGTATAATCAAATAAAAATGCATCCTGAAGATCAGAAACACACAGCTTTCAGGACTCCTCTTGGGATATTTTGTTATAAAGTAATGCCCTTCGGTTTGAAGAACGCCGGTGCTACTTATCAGAGGGCCATGACAAAGATCTTCGACGACCTTATACACGAAATCGTTGAATGCTATATCGACGATCTCGTGGTTAAAAGCAAATCATACGAGGAACATCTCGAGCATCTGAGGACTGTATTTCAACGCCTCCAGCAATACAACTTGAAGATGAATCCTCTTAAATGTGCGTTCGGGTTTTCCTCGGGCAAATTCCTAGGATTCGTTGTTCGACACCGAGGTATTGAAATAGATCCGTCAAAGATTAAAGCGATCATGGAAATGCCTCCGTCGAGGACTCTCAAACAGCTTCGGTCTCTCCAAGGGAAACTCGCATACATACGGCGATTTATAGCCAACCTTTCAGGAAAATGCCGTCCTTATAGTCACCTGATGAAGAAAGGAACCCCATTCGTTTGGGATCAAAAATGCCAAGGCGCACTGGACGAGATCAAGCAATACCTGCAGAACCCGCCGGTGTTGGCTGCCCCGGTTAAGGGGAAACCTCTCATTCTTTATACGACCGCCCTCGAAGGTTCCTTAGGCGCCTTATGGGCGCAAGAGAACGATCAAGGGAAAGAAAGAGCACTCTACTACTTAAGTCGAGTTCTGCTGGGGGCAGAAAGCAACTACTCCCCTATTGAAAAACACTGCCTGGCGTTGATCTTCGCAATAACAAAGCTTAGGCACTATGCGTTGGCGCACGAGGTCCGTCTGATTTCAAAAGTGGACCATCTCAAATATCTAATGTCAAAAGCCATATTGACGGGACGACTCGCTAAATGGGCCCTGCTCTTGATGGAATTTTCGATAACAAATCAACCTCTCAGGGCAGTAAAAGGCCAGGCCATCGCCGACTTCCTTGCCGAGCATCCCATACCTGCCGATTCTCCTTTAAATTGTGATTTGCCAGACAGACATGCGTTTGACGCAATCGACAGTGGTGATACCAGTTGGGAGCTTTATTTCGATGGAGCATCTTCCATGAAAAAGCACAAACAAAGTACGCCAATGATCAAATCGGGGGTAGGCCTCATCTTTGTAACTCCACAAGGAGGGATAATGCGCTACGCATTCTCCCTGACGGAGCCGAGAACAAACAATGAAGCCGAATACGAAGCTTTGATAGCGGGCCTCGAGATCGCCATTGATATGGGAATTGAAAGCCTCCTCATATATGGGGATTCCCAACTGGTCGTCAGTCAAGTGAACGGCGACTACCAAACGTGCAAACCGGAGTTGGTGAAATACGGTGAAAAAGTGCAACAACTGCTGACCCAAATTCCCTCCTACACTTTGGAGAGCATACCGCGAGCGGAAAACAGCAAAGCGGACGCACTAGCCAAACTTGCTAAAGAACTGGATGACGAGAACCTCGACGACGTTAGAATCGTGGTACAAAGCCGTCGAGTGCTTGCCCCAGCAGAAGTATCTCCGGAATCGTCTGAAGAAAAAGGAGCGAACGAGGAGACGACCCTACAAATAAAAGACCATGAGAAGATCGAAGACTGGAGAGAAGTCTTCATAGATTACTTCAAGTTCCACCGAATGCCTGAAGAAGCGTCCATAAGACACCAGCTCGTGAAACGAGCTCTGTCTTTCGCCTTCATCAACGATACTCTATATAAGAGGACATTCGATTCTCTGTGGCTGAGATGCCTAGGACCTAACGAAGCGAGAAGGGTCGTCCAAGAGGTTCACGACGGACTTTGCGGTTCTCACCAAGCAGGTCCAAAGATGAAGTTGAAGATCAAACGGATGGGCTATTATTGGCCCACGATGATTCAAGACTGCATCGAATATGCGAAGCAATGACACTCATGCCAAATTCATGGGGACTTCATCCATCAACATCCAAATCCATTACATCCAACGGTGGCCAGTTGGCCATTCGAAATGTGGGGAACTGACATAGTCGGCCCTATCGAACCAGCATCGTCCAAGGGACATCGTTTCATCTTGGCGACGACTGATTACTTCTCCAAATGGGCAGAGGCGGTACCGTTGAGGGAAGTGAAGACGGAGAATATTCTCCATTTCTTCAAAACGCATGTCATATACCGGTTCGGAACCCCAAGAAAGATCATCTCTGATAATGGGCCAGCCTACCGAAGTCATAAAATTAGCCGCTTCGCACAGCAGCACAATATAGACTGGAGATACTCCTCAGTTTATAATCCGCGAGCCAATGGATTAGCTGAAGCCTTCAACAAGACATTGACGAAAATCATAAAGAAAACAGTGTCCCGAAATAAGAAAGACTGGCACGAGACACTGCAAGAAGCTCTTTGGGCATATCGGACCACGTTCAAGACAGCCACAAACACAACGCCATACGCGTTAGTGTTTGGGACAGAAGCAGTACTCCCTCTTGAAATAGAATTACCCTCTCTATGAGTGGCAGTCCACTACGAGCTGACAGACGAAGAAAATGCTCATCTTCGATTTGAAGAGCTTGACGCTCTTGATGAAATCCGGCTTCTAGCACAACAAAATCTGGAAGCTTATAAAGCAAAGATGACGCGCTCATACGAAAGACTAACCCGACCGAGGACATTTCGTCAAGGCGAACTCGTGCTAGTGGTCAAAAGGCCTATGATCCCCAATCGCGCCAAGCGAGGAAAATTCGAGCCAAACTATGAAGGCCCGTACATCATTGATAAGGTCTACCAGGGTGGGGCCTATCTACTCATCGACATGCACGGTGAAAGGCCTTTTAGACCAATAAACGGTCGCTTCTTAAAGAAATACTACGCTTAATTAGCTACGGCCTAGGTTAACGGTAGATGACGACAACTATGTCCGCTCGCTATCTTCTTGAGCCTGAACTCTATAAGCAGCAAGTGGCCTTCCTTAACGCCGGACCGAAATGTCCTTAAACTAATAGCAGACCGGAACGTCTTTAAACTACTACCGCAGCATCTTTAGGCTGACGAGATAAAAAAAAAAACATATAAAAATAAAATAAAAAGAAACGGTATGTCCATAAGCAAGATGGGCACGGATGAAAACCCAAAAGGGCTCTGTGAGTAAAAACAGCAGGGCTACCGGCGAGTGTTCGTGAAAACCCGAAAGGGCGCGACCTCGTAAAAAAAAAAAAAAAACAAAACGGTATGTCCATAAGCAAGATGGGCACGGATGAAAACCCGAAAGGGTTCCGTGAGTAAAAACAGCAGGACTACCGGCGAGTGTTCGTGAAAACCCGAAAGGGCGCGACCTCGTGTAAAAAAAAAAAACAAAAAAAAAACGTTATGTCCATAAGCAAGATGGGCACGGATGAAAACCCGAAAGGATTCCGTGAGTAAAAACAGCAGGACTACCGGCGAGTGTTTGTGAAAACCCGAAAGGGCGCAACTTCGTTAAAGAACCCTTACAAGGTCCTCTCGACCCTGTAAGGAGAAACCACCCGCGTGAGATCCTTACGACTTACAAGGGAATAACACACTTAGGAATCCCCACGATTCCTAAGGAGAAAATACGCTTGCGAGATCCTCACGACTCGTAAGGAGAACTCTCTTATGGGACCCTCACGGCTCATAGGATTTGAAAATCTTAAGTCACAGAGACCTAAACCTGTGCTTAAGCAAACCCCCACAAACTTCCAATGTTGCCCTACAAGTGGTTCAATATTGACCCTTGTATACAATCCATGGGCGCGAATAAACGTTTCCCTAACCAAGGTCCATCCGTGACTGGGGATATGTTCGCATAACCCTTGTAAGTCCTCTCGATTTACAAGAAGAAAACCCTCTTGTAGGATCCTTACGACTTACAGAGGAACAAAACACTTAGGAACCCTCACGATTCCTAAGGAGAAAATAAACCTACAAGATCCTCACGACTTGTAGGGAGAAATACCTTTATGAGACCCTTACGGCTCATGAAGTTAAAAGCCTTAGCCGACAGGACCCTAACCCTGGTCGCTAAGCCTCCTTTGTTCAACAACGACAAAGGCAAATGATGATTCGCTCCTGGTAATATCCCAGTTGTAGCGGTGCTGATGCCGAAATCGGTGTCCAATTTCAGGTTTACAGCGAAAAGCCAGTAGGCTGCACATGCATACGAAATAGCCGAAATGATGGGGGCGACTTGCGATAAAAAGCAGCAAGTAAAAATGTATGCATGCTAAATAGCCGAAATGATTGGGCAACTCGCAATAAAAAGCAGCGAGTAAAAATAAAATAAATAGCCGAAATGATGGGGCACCGCGAAAAATGGCCGAAATGATTGGGCAATCGCGACCTTCGCGATATAAAAGCTGAAATGATAGAGCATCGCGGAAATAGAATAAAATAAAAAGAAGAAATGATAAAACTTTGGCCCTACAGTTAAAGATCGCATCGATCCCTGTATACAATCCAAGGGCGCAAACAAAGAAAGGAACCATACTTCCCCAGCGGATTCCGTCAAACGACGAAGCCAAACCTCAACGGTTCATTTCAACCGAAGAAGCCAATGACTTCAACAAAAACTTCTCGACTCACGGATACAAACACTCCTTGACGAGAGCCTTCTGATCCGCGTCGACTTGCAGAGCCACCAGCGCCTCCGTGAGAGCCATCGACTCGTTTCAAACCCCAAGGACACAAATAATCCTTGGCGCTTGGGAAACAAATAATCCCTCGCAAAACTTCTCAACTCACGGATACAAACACTCCTTGACGAGAGCCTTCTGATCCGCGTCGACTTGCAGAGCCACCAGCGCCTCCGTGGGAACCATCGACTCGTTTCAAACCCCAAGGACACAAATAATCCTTGGTGCTTGGGAAACAAATAATCCCTCGCAAAACTTCTCAACTCACGGATACAAACACTCCTTGACGAGAGCCTTCTGATCCGCGTCGACTCGCAGAGCCACCAGCGCCTCCGTGAGAGCCATCGACTTGTTTCAAACCCCAAGGACACAAATAATCCTTGGCGCTTGGGAAACAAATAATCCCTCGCAAAACTTCTCAACTCACGGATACAAACACTCCTTGACGAGAGCCTTCTGATCCGCGTCGACTTGCAGAGCCACCGGCGCCTCCGTGGGAACCATCGACTCGTTTCAAACCCCAAGGACACAAATAATCCTTGGCGCTTGGGAAACAAATAATCCCTCGCAAAATCCTCGACTCACGGATACAAACACTCCTTGACGAGAGCCTTCTGATCCGCGTCGACTCGCAGAGCCACCAGCGCCTCCGTGGGAACCATCGATTCGTTTCAAACCCCAAGGACACAAATAATCCTTGGCGCTTGGGAAACAAATAATCCCTAGCAAAATACTCAACTCACGGATACAAACACTCCGTGGCGAGAGCTTCTTTGATTCACATCTCGGGCAGTAAGGATTCAAAAAAAAAAAAACTTACTTCCTGAACAATGGGACCCTGCAAGTCAATCCTAAATGGTCTCTTGCATACTATTCACGGGTCTCACTCTCTGAAGTCGATTCTCGACAAAGAGGGAAACAACCCCCTATGAGCCCTCTCCACTCGTAAGAGGGGCAATGGGATCCTGCAAGTCAATCCTAAATGGTCTCTTGCATACTATTCACGGGTCTCACTCTCTGAAGTCGATTCTCGACAAAGAGGGAAACAACCGCTTACGAGCCCTCTCGACTCGTAAGAGGGAGAAATTCTCTTATAAGATCTTTTCGACTTATGAGAGAAAACCACACTTGGGAATCCTCACGACTCCTAAGGAGAAAACCCACCTACGAGATCCTCTCGATCCGTAGGGAGAAAATTCTCTATGAGACCCTCACGGCTTATGGAGTTGAAAAGTCTTAGGCAGCAGATCCGAACCTGCGACCTAAGCCATCGTTGATTCTTAGGAAAGTCAAGATGCGTACCCTACTATCCGGCAACCATGTTCGCTAAGATGATGTGCTGATAATAAAAGAAAGAAAAGACGGAGAAATGACACAAGACATTACAAAATATGCATCCTTCATTCATAAAATTTGATTGAGTTTAGGATACATCGTACTAAAGAATACAAGATATACATATATGTTACAAATACTAACGATACAAGGAAAATTACTGAGAAGGAAGCGTCTTGCACAGATCCAGCAATTGCTCGCACACTTCCTTCCATGCCTTTTCCCGATTGGCCACCACTGCCAACTCCGCCTCCACTTGGGCCCGTTGCTATGCGACGGAGGCAAGCTGGTCCATGACGGCCTGATGAGCAGCCTCACGGCCTGCGATGTCACGCTCGGCAATATCGAGTGCCCGCTTCAGTCTCAGCCTATTTGAGATGCGCTCCAGAAGGCCCTCGAAGACGGCCTTTACCTCAGCGGCGTTCGTCTCAACTTCAGCACGCAGGCGAGCAGCGTTGCTTGAAGATTCTTGGCACTCCTTCAGCCTCAAAACCACTTCTTGTTCCAGATGACGGAAATGAGAAGCGCTTTGCTCGAACCACGCTCCCCGTTGAGTGCTCGAGGCCAAAGTCTCAGGGGACAGGCGCATTGACTCTAGCTGATGAAGGCAAGCCTCGATTTCCCGACAATAGTTAACCCAAGAGGCGACAGCACCCTCGTCATGGAAGGTAGCAAATATCGCCAACATCGGGTTAACCGTCGTGGCGAAATCCTCAGCAGACACCGGAGCCTCGATGTCGAATTCCTCGATGTAGTCGCTCAGCATGCGCAAACTATTTGCGGCACCTTTCGAAGACGGACGTCGCTGGGAAGGGCCGCCCGGTATTGTAATACGAGACTCAAAAGGCACTGAGACTGAAACGACAGCTGAAAAAGACAAAATATGATTAGATGATGATCCAATAGATATGGAGAAAATCATTGACAAGATAATTACTATACCGGTGGGAGTAGGTGGCAAGGACGGAAGGGCCGGTAGCGCAACCGATCTTTCTTCTCCCCCTTCGATTTGTAACACTGCAGTAAAGACAAGAGAGAGTTAGAAATAATTCTACCACTGGAAAAACAAAGATATCAATCAGGAACAGTACTCACCGGCGCCACCAGAGGGAGAGGCGAGTTCAGATGAAAAGGAGAAGTGTGGGACCAACACTTGATACAAATGGTCAAAAAGAACTCCTGAAAGACACAACAATGTGAATATAGTATATGGATTATACGTTCGAAAGATGAGTTTAGTAAGTTGCAAACTCATACCTTCCAACATCTTTGACGGCGTAAGAGAGGGCTGAGGGGTAACCATCGCCAAGGCAGTCGTGGAAGGAGCTCCCTCAAGTAGTGGGGCATCAACACTAGCTGCGCCTGCATTACGAAAAATGAACTTGTCAGAAAAGATTGTAAAGCAAATAAAAAACAACAACTTAAGGTGTACCTGAAGAGCTCCCGGCAGAAACAGAGACGACTCCCTCCTCTATCGACATGAGACCACCGCCTGTGGCCTCATCGCCCGACTCAATGGGGACCGTCGTCGTGTTCGCAAGACCGGGAGACGGCGGAGGACCGTAGACGGGAAGGGCTATGACTGGAGTATTGCCAGATTCCAGAGAAGGAGCGGTTGGCTCGTCTTCAGGGATCGCGGCCACCTCACCCACTACCATCTCAGGTTCGGTAGTGGCGGTCGTATCGTCCACCATCGCCGGGGGATCACCGGTCTCGAGCGCCTCATTCGCCGCCACTCTGGGCTCAGTTATAATGATCATATCATCTGCCACCACTTCAGGTTCGGCATCCATGACCTTATCGGCGGCAGGCCCCTCAACCTCTACCCCAGCTCCAAAGCCACAACGACGTTGCCCACCGTCGGCTCAAGTTCGGCAGGTACTGCCCCCTCTGTCCCTTTGAGATTGACGGTTTCCGCCTCCCCCTCGATCGGACTTGGTCCTGCAAGATGAGAGATGTAAGGACAAACGACATTAAGATCCTTATAACAAAAACTCCGAGAGAAACATTACCTGAGACGGATTTACCGTTCGCGCTCCGAGCTGCACTTGCCACCTCTTTGCGGGCAGTGGACAGGGCGACAGGGGCCTCTTCAGAGGGAGTATCAGCTCGAGGAACGGTGCTAGGGCCCGCTCCCATAGCCAAGGCAGCCCTGCGCGCCTTCGCCTCACGCCTCAACCGTTTCCTCTCCTCCCGAGCGGTCATGAGGGACCTCCGTGATGCCTCCTTCAAGGCATCATCGTCTTCATTCAGGGATGCCTCCAGAGCCTTTAAGGCATCTCTCATCGGCTCTCCGAGACGAACCTCCTGCGGTGGCCCAGAAGAAGCAGGAACGTTGGCGTCTGGTACAACATCTGCGTCGCTAGGAGGGAACGACATTGAAGTTCCTGTAAAAAAAAAAAAAAGAGAGGTTAGATCGACCATAACATGAGCAAAATGAAAAACTTGATGAGTCGAAACTTACTAAGGCCCATAGATTCTCTGAGACGTTCCTCCTCTTGAAAAGTCTTCAGAGAAGCGGCAATGGCTTCTTCATCGGTGATGCCTGTTGAAAGAAAAGAAAGAAAAGCGTTAGTTAAAAATATATATATATATATATATATATATATATATATAATGAAATGACGAAGAAAATACGTTGCAATAAAGAAAAAGTGACTAGTAGTTACCTGATTGCGCAAGCTTAGCCAGCCACGCGTCACGCTTCACCAGCCATGCCGAAGCTCTGAGAGCAGCCTCCAAGTCTGTATCGTCCGGCGGCGGCATCACCAACCCGGTGTTAGTCCCATATTCGAGCAGACCCTCGGAATAGGGAGCATGAGGTTCCTGGCCGAACGCAACGTCCGCAGCAAAGAGTGACTTCTTTTTCTTTTGCCCTCCAACCCTAGGCTCACGGGGGATCGACTTCCGTTTAGCAGCCGCTTTGGGATGACGAGTCCCGATGTCCGCACCCACGCCAGACTCTGGCGAGGGTACAACCACTGCCTCTACTGAAGCACGGGGTGCGGTAGGTGCGTCTGTGATATCAGGGAGCGGCAGCTCACGTGGAGGACTTTGCGCACGTAATGGCTTGCCCCCAGCATCTTTTAGAGGAGGGACCACCAGGATCCTTGGTGCCAAGGGAGCGTTACGATTGGTACCGGGGGGTACTTCTTTACGGTCAATCAACACTCGCCTCTCTTCCTTTATAACAGCCCCCGTCGCATGATTATACCAGTCTTTATATACATTAAGGAGTCGTGGAGCACAGACCGGCGGGCTAATGAAAAAACGAGAACCCGTGTTCAGGCGCATGAAGTGATGTAACGCGTTCTCCATCCCTTCTTCATTTACAGCAGGTTCCAATAAGAAAGCCTCTAAGGGTACCCCTTAATCGTAACCCAGTTGTCGGGCAAAACGATGCGGGTTATATCTCATAAAGACTGCTGCACCGCCCTGCCTGAAGACTTGGAAACCCGGTCTAATAGAATACAAATGGAGGATCTCCCGGGCCGTCAACACTGAAGCTCCATCCTTGAAGGAGTCCTGTAATGGTCGCACCGCAGTGGTGGACGCCTTCCCAATGGTTAATACCTTATCAATAAAGGACATCCCGACTCCAACGGTGTGAGGGCGAAGCAGTAAACCCCTGGCGTCCCGTGGTGAAGGGGTCACGATTGATGAGCCAATCAGATGTAAAACGCGAGGGAAACCGCACTTGTCAAAGAATGAAGGCCTTTTATGCATACCAAAGACACCCGCCGTGTGTAACTCGAGCCACGATGCAAAGTAGTGCATCGGGAAGACCACGTGCAGTGCCCCGGGCTCATTGGTATCCGCTGCTCGGCTGAGGCCATGATATAGGTGCGCCAGGCCGGCAATCCCCACGGCCACTTTTACCCCAATGACCATGCGGTGGGCTGGATAAAAGACAGAGGGCTGCATGCGATGAGAATGCATTGGGATCGCGAACCAACTCAGCCAAAGCCCGAGAAATCCTAAGAAAAAGGCCTCCTCATCTATCCCAGGGACTGCAATCTCCGCGAAAGATATGGTAGGAAAGTCTGGGAGGAAGAAAGCCTTTTGGTCTATTTCCTTCGTCGGCAGGTTAGCCAAACCTAGACCAAAAGGATCATCCAGAATAGCAGATTTAACGGCTCCTGGCGAAATGACGCTAGGACGGAGGAAGCGAGCAATGAAGTCCTCAAAATTAACTCCTCGGCTCCCGTGTTCGATGAAAAGGGACTCGTAGATGTTCAACACCTTGATCAGGCTTGGGAATTGGTGTTGAACGGCATTTTCCGACGTAATCCCCCTTACCATCGGCTTAGCACCGAAGACGTATTCATCTGTCGGGAGCAGCTCTTCATAGTGTTCCCCCATGACTGGTAGGCCGGATACCTCCGCGAATTCCTCCAAGGAAATGGACACTTCCCGATCCATGGCAAGGAAAGTGTGGGTGGGAATATTCCATTGCTCCAAGAAAGCCTTGAACCACCAAGTGGGGAGCGTAGGATATTGGAAAAGAGAGACGTAGACCGCGGTGTACAATCCTAGTCTTATCAACTGCGACTTCCTCGTCGACAGGATGTACCGGGCCCACGGCAGATATCCAATTGGGTGGCGGGGAATCAAACCAAGGTTATATGATTGCCCCCAGGGTCGTGCTTCTCCCTGACAGATACGGCGTCCTAGGATATCCAAAACCATAGGACGCTGAACCGGGACCGCATCCATAGCGGGATGAAGAAAGCTGTTCGCAGTCCAGTCTATCATCTCCACGGCATACTGTACTGGAGGTGGGTTAGCATAATGAATTGCCGTGATAGGTTCTGACGGCACCGCGCAAGTGAAGCTGCGTCGACCCATAATAATCTGGTTATACCAAGACCCCCAAAGGTGGAGTTTCTTGTACTCCGGGTCATATGCCTTGATCATGGCCAGGACTTCACGGTCCAAAGGCGCCTCTGGAAATCCCTCCTCCGAGCGGACAAACGGGAATGAAGTGTCTTCAGACATGATCGCTGCAAAAAGAGCAATGTAGCCGTCAGTGTTGTAATCCCAACGTTTGACATTGAAAGAAGAAAATGCATTAATTAAATTAAAATCAAAATTAATTAATTACACCGCACCACAGTGCAGTGAGTAGGGGACCAAAGAGGGACCCACAAAATCTAAATGACAATACGTCAATTAAGAAGACAAACTCATCATTGGATGAGATTGTCAGTTGGTCCTTGGGGGGAACATTCCCATAATAAAAAAGGGGGGAAAGAATCCCTAGAGACAAGAAGAAAATCTCCTCTTTCAGAGCAAAGCTCTGTCACAGAATGACACTTGTCAAATTCTGGTCTCGAAAGAATTAAAATTCCTTAAGAAAGAGCTTAGCTCTATAATATTCCATCAAAAAGAAAGTTTTTGAAAAGAAATTTAAAATTAAAATTTCTGGAATCCTAAAAAAAAAAAAAATCCATGAAAGCTTATAGAAAAATTCTTCATTTGTTTCAGATCTAAAAGATCTACATTTGATTCAAAGAGCAAAGCTCTGTTCATGGGTTAGAACCCCTGAATAAGATCTCTGTAGATCTATAGATTTGTGAGAGCAAAGCTTTGTTAATGAAACCCCAAAAGGAATTTCTTCAGATCAAAAGATCCATGAGAGCAAAGCTCTGTTGGTTAAAATTAACTTAACTTAATTTTAAAATTAATTATTACCTAAAGTTTTCTAAACTTTGGGAAATAAGAGCAAAGCTCTAGAGTTCTGAAAACAAGAGCAAAGCTCTGAAATTCTTAAGCAAAGAGCAGAGCTATGAAAATCTAAATCTAAGAAAATGGTGAGATTTTCTAAGGGTTAGAAGGCCCTATTTATAAGGCGCTTGCGCCTCTTGGAATTCCCCCTCAATCCAACGGTCAGGAGGGGTTGCCACCGTTGCACTCACGTGTGCGCCACGTGAGCGCAACGGTGGGGGGGCATTTGTTTCGCCCAATCAGAGCAAAGCTCTGTTTGAATTCAAAATTTAAATTTTTGAAGCAAAGCTTCAAGTCTCAGGCGCAACGCGCCGCGTGTCTGGCGTTAATACATCAGCTCAGCGCCCAAGAAGGCGCACCCAATCAGAGCAAAGCTCTGTTTAAAGGAAGCAACGCTTCAGATCCTTTGCGCTGCGCGCGACGCGCCACGTGTCCAGCGCAGATACATTAGCGCAGCGCACCCAATCAGAGCAAAGCTCTGTTTAAAGGAAGCAACGCTTCAGATCCTTTGCGCTGCACGCGACGCGCCATGTGTCCAGCGCAGATACATTAGCGCAGCGCGCCCAATTAGAGCAAGGCTCTGTTAAAGGAAGCGCCGCGCTGCGCTCTGCGCTGTGCGACACGTGGCAGCACAGTTGCGCTCGCAGATGCGCTAGCGCAGAAAAAGGGGCTAAGTGCCAAAGGCAATTTAGCCATGCAAAATTACATGCACTTGATAACAACAAATTAAAATACGATGCACAAGCACAACAAAGAGCTCAAATAAAAAGAACACTTAACAGATAATAAAATACTTAATCAAAACATTTATTTATTATTAAATTTAAAAAAGATCACCGAATATGGGATCAGAGAGACAAGGGTTCACAAAAAGAAAAAGAAGAGTATTCAGCTCCCTCTCCGTCTTCTCCACCACGTCGAAGCGGCGATCTTCCCGAGGGGTAGCCATCCAACGGTCGACGCCGCACTCCTGGAAAAAGTGGCGATGACAATCCGACGAGCCCGTATCTGGCTCAGCAAGTGGAAAGAGCAGTCCCTCAAGGGTTTGGTGATCAAGTGCGCTTCGAGAAAGCACTCAATCTTATCTTCGGCGGCATCCAGCATTGCCGAGGACATCTCTGCTGGAGGAGGGGGAATGTCGGCGAGCGCCGAGGCAAGGATCATCCGAAGCCAAATGGAATTCGGAGGGAGAGGAGACCCCACATGAGTCAAAAGCTCATGCATTGCAGCGTCGCATTGCTCGTCCGAGAGAGAAGGGTCCACCAAACGTGCAGCAAAACGGGGAACAATGTCCCGAATCGGCACCTCCCATGGTTGTCGGCGGGCATGAGGGCGGTTGCAAGCCATGATCGAAGAAGTTCTCTGAAAATGAGAGAAGAAAACGCTCAGCCTTGAGTTATATATATAGACCCAAGCACAGAAAATTCTGTGCACAATGAAATCATTGCCAAGGCCCAGAAAATCAGAATTTTGGAAATACAAGTTTGACTTGAAAAGAGGAGATGAAGCGGCGCTTCTGATTCTCCAAAATTTAAACTTTAATAAATGAAACAACTCTTCAGATCCTCTGCGCTGAGCGCAACGCGCCACGTGTCAGGCGCAGATGTATCAGCGCCGCGCCCAAGAAGACGCGCCCAATCAGAGCAGAGCTCTATTTGCCTGAAGCAACGCTTCAGTTGCGCTGCGCTCTGCGCTGCGCGACACGTGTCAGCGCAGATGCGCTAGCGCAGTTGCGCTGCGCTCTGCGCTGCGCGACACGTGTCACGCGCTGGGGCATCTGCGCCAAACTAAATTAAGATTTTTAAGAAATCTTTTCTGTTCTTGTTAAAACAAGAAGATTTTCTTCTGCAAAGCAGAAGCCCTTGGATCAAAGATCCAACGGTGGGGAAAATTCCCCAAATCACTCAGAGGATGATCTCTTTAACAAATTTAACTAATTTGTGAGCACTATAAAAAGGATCCTAAGCCACAATTCAAGGGCATCAACATTTTTTCTGGAGAACTCAAGAACTTTAAACAGAGAGAGAGCTCTGAAGATTTCAAAAAAAAAAAAAGGTAAAGAACCTTCATGGATTAGAAGAAATCCCTTCTAATAGACCATTAGTCTAAAAAAAATATATATATATATATATATATATAAGATCAATGATCTTTATATAAAAAAGGAAACAGTGCTTTGCACTTCTTGTGAACCTTCGGTTCTTTAAAAACGATAAAAAAATAAAAGAATAGTGCTTTGCACTTTTATGAACCTCTGGTTCTTCGAATAAAGAAGAAATTTATTTTTCTTTGATCTAATTTAGATCAAGAACTTAAACGGTGCTTTGCACTTCCCTTCTTGAATCTAAAAAGATTCTTAGTGCTTTGCACTTCCAAGTTGCGCCGCTGCGCTCTTAAGAGAGCGCCACGTGTCGGCCATAAAACCACTTGCGCTAAGCGCCCTTAAGATAGAGCTTTGCTCTCTGGAATTGGCGCAACTCGCTGAGAGCGCGTCACGTGTCAGCAACGCAATAGCGCAGCGCAACAGCGCATTGCACTGCGCTAGTGCGCTTGCGCTCCCCAGAGCACGACACGTGTCATCACCACATGGACTTGCGCTCATTACTTGGCGCAAAGCGCAGATGCATTAAAAAGGGCCAAGCCCAATTAAGAGAAGGCTTAACAGGCTCAATAAAGCGCAGATGTATTAAAAAGGGCCAAGCCCAATTAAGAGAAGGTCTAACAGGCTCAATAAAGCGCAAATGCATTATTTTAAGGGGCAGAACCCAAACAAGAACAGATGCTTTGCATCATTTATAAATGGGCAGAGCCCAAACAAAATATTCAGAATTCTATGCATTTTAAAAAGGGGCAAAGCCCAAACGAAGCAGATACTTTGCAAATGGGCAGAGCCCAAAATAAACTGATACTCTATATCTTTTGTGGGTAGAGCCTAAATAAAAAATGCAATGCAAATAAAGTGTTGAAATGGACTTAGCCCAATCGTGGCCATAAGTCCTTAAATTAAATTGACTGAGCAAAATGGCTCTCCTAAATTAATCTACATCCGGTTCGAGGGTACATCTCCGAACTCCTTTGACATACATCGTTGTAATTCCTCAACGACGTCAAAGAGGTGACGGGTCCCAACGACCACACATCGCGATGGACCGAAACGTCCTTAAACTAATATTGGACCGAAACGTCCTTAAACTAATGTCGGACCACCATGTCCCTAAACTGGAATATGGACCACCACGTCCCTAAACTGGCAATGGACCGAAATGTCCTTAAACTAATAATGGACCACTACGTCCCTAAACTGGCATTGGACCGAAACGTCCCTAAACTAAAAATGGACCACTACGTCCTTAAACTGGTATCGGACCGAGACGTCCCTAAACTAATAATGGACCACTACGTCCCTAAACTGGAACAATAGAGCCAATTGCTCTTTTGCCGGATCTAAACGATCCCGTTTAAGTTGATATTAGCCCCAAACACGGCTAACGTATCCTTAAACACTTAAATGGACTATAAAACCCTCAATCAGCTTTGGTTCAAGGGTACATCTCTGAGCTCCTCTGACACCTATCGTTGTAATCTTTCAACGATGTTAGAGAGGTGATGAGTCCCGATGGCCATAAATTAAATGAATCACCACGTCAGGTTGATCTTAGTCCAAAACAGGACTAACGTATCCTTGACGAATGTTTAAGTTGATCTTAGTCGCAACGCGACTAATGTATCCTTAAACTAAAAACACCAAACCCAAATCTAAGTAAATACGGATTTGGACTAATCCACGTCCTACGGGCGACGGTATTACTCAGTCTCCGTATACAATCCACGGGCAACCACAAACAAAACAAACACCCACGACACGAAGTGAAATTCTGGAGAAGGAGAAAGTTGTTACCGCGATGCGGTAGCGTAATTAACTGCAGGGGCTTGCGCCTGCAGGGAAGAGCGTCCCCACAATCAAAACCCCCTCAAGCGAGGGGGAATCTGACAAAGTCTGCTACATCGGCCGCATCCGTCTAAACCTCCGATACACGGTGCCATAAATCAACTTGGCATCTTCGTAGAGGTAGACGGATAAAACCAAATAGCATCTGCCCCGAACCTCAGGCACGGACGCAACGTCACGGCCGCCGTTCGGAGGGGAACAGATTCTGGCACGCCCGGTGGGACCTTTTCCTCTTTCCACTCCACACTTTGTGTGTCGTCTTCGCGAACCCATCGCGGTTTGTTAAATGGTTGCCTTCGGATTTCAAATTGCTAAGATTTGGTTTTTTGTCTGGCGCAGAACTCAAGCATCCATGGATTCCCACTGCACCAAATGCGCGAAGCACCACTGCAACGGACGCTCCACCTCACCGAAAGGTGTAACATATGGGCTCCAAGCGGCCTCTTTCCTTACTCTGCCGGTAGAGCAGGTGACCCAGGCCACCACCGGCCTATTTTTCGGGACCATGGTCCCCCCTGCAAGCTTCTCTATGCCGATATCCGCACCAGAAGCGAACAAGAAGTCGGTATTTGACCGGCTCACTGCTACCACGACCCCTGTCAACGGGTCGCCTGCTACTAAACCGACAGCCTCCGTTTTCACCAGGCTAGGTCAGAACTATAAAGTTGCCGTCCCAAAGAGGGCAACGGCCGCTGCTTTGGAAGTCGTTAAAGCGGCTTCTCCCATCAGAGAGTCGGTCTTCACAAGATTGACGGTTCCCACTCCTCCCCCAGTTGGTAAAAAAGCATCAGTCTTCGATAGGCTGACGTCGACAGTTACCCCACACCCAAACAGGGAGCAACAAGAAACTATCTCGATTTCCGAGCCAGTCCCAACGGCTCGTCGTGCGCGACGTCGCCATTGGCAGCGAGTAAGGAAAGCAGGGGGCAACTCCCCCTCAGGGCTAACCCCACCTGCTCCAGCGGTGGAGGTCAATGCTGCTGTTCCAACTGGGAACAGCTTCGAATTGCTGAGGAAGGTGAGAAAGAACTCTCCGGTTGCTACATTGAAAAGGTCTCCTCCGCCCATGGAAAAAGCTCCGGAGACGAAGCAGGAACAGCCCCCTCAACGGCTGTCGTCAAAAATTTATAAAGTTTGGCGGAGGGTTCAAGACTCCGTGATTGACTCAGACCACTTCCGTCGCCAGAAAAGGGCAAAGGTGGAAAAAGACAAGAACCGCCCCATTAAACAGCAGGGGACGACAAATGCTAGAATGCCCGCTTCAACGGCTCCTTCAACCTCAAAGGTCCATAAAAGGAAGAGGCCAGAAAAAGCTCCCATGACACTGACAAAGTTTAAAAGCGGTGAACCTAAACGCCCCAAGTCAGGGGGCATAACAGTTCATACGGTCTATATGGCTTCGGGAAAGGAAGAAAGTCGTACTTCTACGGGTCACCGACCGCTTACCCGGTCAGTGACCAGGTCTCAGGAGCAGCAACAAAAGCTCCAGGAGATGATGACTACAATGGCTGCACTCACGGGGCCAAAAGAGAATCCTGAGACATCCTTAGATGAACGCCAAGAGGAAGAGACCGACACTGAGTTCCTCCGCCGAATACTGGAAAAGAGAGATAAAGAGGCTGCTGAACAAGCAGCCAATATACAGCGAATGGGCCTACTCTTCCAGGACATGATAGGGATGATGATACAACCAGATCCCCCAACTGAAGAACCCCCGATTGTCCTTGGGGATGATAAGGGAGAGACATCAAACCCTCAGCCCGTTCTATCAACGGCTAGAGAGGATACAATATCTAAAACTGATCTGGACGAATATATAGCCCAGCAGATAAAGGTTCATCACGCGGCCGAAGCAGCCGGCCACGTTGTAAAAACGGGGCGGCCATATCCGGGCTGGTATGACCAAATCAAATACCCGCCAGGTTACACAATTCCCAAGTTTCATGTCTACAAAGGGACCGGCAATCACCATCAACATGTGGCCCAATTCAGGGCTCTTTGTGGTAATACCGGTGGCGACGACAAACTTTTGCTTCGCCAGTTTGTTGGAAGCTTATCAGATACGGCGTTTGAATGGTATTCTGAGCTTCCCAACGACTCTATAAAAACCTTTGCGGAGATGGAGCTGCTCTTTACCCAATGTTTTGCAAGTGCCAGTGAGCGTACCCCGATGACGGCACTGATCAATGCCAGGGTAAAACCCGGCGAGACATGGGTTCAGTACGCTATACGGTGGCGAAATCTATGGTCGAAGTGTGAACAACGCATAGAAGAAGCTCCAGCGGTGGGAATGTTTGTTGGAACCCTTGATCCACAGGCAACCATCTCACAGTTCATGATGTTCTTCAAGCCGACTTCCTTCCAGGCTTTGATCGACAAATTAGCGCAGATGGACCAGATGGGCCATAAACCCCCTCTCCCGAAGCCGGACCCCCGAAACGATAAAGGAAAGGGAAAAACGATCATCGTCGCTAATGCCCAACAACAACCGAACGACTCGAAGCCGGTTGCTCGTCCAAACAATACGCGTCCATACGTACCCCTTGAGGACAGGATGGGACGTGCTTACTCCTTCCCCCGTGATAAAACAAGGAGGCTATTCGAGCTGGCATTGCGCAACAGGCTCATAAATCTGCCAGATCCAAAACGTCCGTCACAACCGAGTGACGTCAACGAGCCCAATTACTGCCCTTATCATCGAGTGCTAGGCCATCCAATTGAGGATTGCTACGTTTTCAAGAATTGGCTTGAGAACCAGTACCGTCAGGGCAAATTTGTGCTATCTGACAAATGGAAGGTGAATCCTCCGCAGCCCCACACCTCTAAGGGGACGAATACGCCAGGGGCAACATGCTCCGTTATTGAAGAAACTCCCTGGGAGGTTGTATTATCAGCCAAAATGAGGAGAATGCTAAATGATCTTCAGACCTGTCCAGCGGTCAAGTGGAAGAACCCCTTTGAACCGCAAGTTATTGAGGGGATGTTGAAGCCACGACCGATTCCGAAGACCGATGGTGGTAGTTCAAGCGCTCATAGTCAGCCGTCAAAATCTTCGAAAAAGAAGAAGAAGAAATCTAAGAAGCCCGTGAAGCCTGATGACAAGCGCACGGACTTACAAAAGCAAATCGACACGCTGGATGAATATAACCAAAAGGCGCGAACTCCCATTACGCTCCAAGATTTCCTTGATCACGTCTTCCAAAAAGAAGATGAAGGAGAAAGTTTATCGGATGAATCCGACGAATATGTGGCAAGCTGTCATATGATCTCCCATTCGACCACGAACGATGAAGGAACTTCTGGCACTGAAACGCTGGGGGCAAATGCCGAATCAGGAACCCCAGGGTTACCGGTTGAAATGATTAGCGCGTTTCTTAATGAAGCTCGGTTGAAAAGCGAGGCTGATCGAGAACGCGAGACGGCTATATTCGAAAGGGCCAAGCGTCAGCGACTTGAGGAAGGAGCTGAAATGATCCCGCTGGAGCAAAATGCCTTCAACGCTGACAAAAGCCAATTCAAGATAAAAAAGAAGTTTGCTAAGGCCATATCGATGGGCATGAAGCCACCACCCTCTGAAGAAAAAGTTACTGGCGTGGTAGAAATGCACCCCTCTTATTGCTTATATCATCAGAAGGTCTCGCATTCCACCCAAGATTGCAAAGCTTTCAATGGATGGTGGCAAGGATACGTCGCCAATCGACAACGCTTTAAACGGGAAAAGCGTAAAATTCGTAGGGAGCAAAGAAACACGACCAAAAAGCTTGAAAGAACTGCCGGCAATTGTCACATGGTTAACACTACCGGGTCACAAGTGCCTACATTCGGGAGCGACTCTGATGAGGAGCTGGAGCTTGGCCCCCTCTTCAAAGAATCCACTTCGGGAAAAGAAGAAGAACCGAAGTCTTGCGAAAACATACAGCTGCGCAATCGAACATTACCCGAAAAGAACCTCGGACCCTTGAACAGAAAAGACAAAGGGAAAGAGAAGGTCTCTGAAGACATCGCTTTGGATGACCAAGTTGCGGAAGAATTAACCGCCAAGAACCCGCCGAAGAGGAGTAAAGTGGATTACAATGTCTTGGCGCATTTGAGAAAGCTACCCTCACAACTCAGCATTCTTGATGCCCTATTACTATCAAAAGAGGCGAGGGATTCTTTGATTAAGGCCCTACAAGATCCGGACCAGTTCCAAGCCTTCCTAGCTGAACAAAAGATGAAGGATGAATTGGAAGAGGTGCACACAGCCGACGTCGCTTTTGGCGATGAGGACCTTCTCCTCGGGACGTGTGAACACAATCGCCCCCTTTATGTCTCAGGATACTGCCATGACATAAAGATAGGAAGAATCTTGGTCGATAACGGATCGTCTGTCAATCTACTCAATGTGCGAGTGTTAAAGGAGATTTGCATGAGTGTCCAACACCTCGCCCGGGACAAAATCACCATCTCCGGTTTCGACTCTCAATCCTCAAAGACTCTTGGATCTGTGATATTGACGTTACGCTTCGGGTTGCTCGTCACAGATATCAAATTCCATGTCATAGACGCCAAGACGTGCTACAATGCTCTGCTCGGCCGACCATGGCTACACGAGTACAATATCATCCCTTCTACACAGCATCAGTGCATGAAGTATTCTAGGGATGGCCTCGAGTATACAGTGGCAGGAGGGTTGAATCCGTTTTCCGTGAACGAAGTTCGCAAGTATGAAGATGCCAAATACTTCTTACCGAGTTTCGAAGACACGGAAAGGTGTCACAAACCGGAGAACAAAACTAACGCAACCATCCCTGTCTTCGGCAGTGACACCGAGGAGGAGGAGGATATAATTTATTCAGGTCCATCCCAATCCACCAGGCCAGGACCATCCGTTCCTTCATTGATCTTCGGGAGTGATTCAGAGGATGAAGTTCATGCTGTATTCCCCGCTCGGCCTTCAATACGAGTCTCCGCTGATGAAGGGCGAAGTCTACAGATAACCATGGTGCCGCTTGAACATTACAAAGAACTGGATGCACTCGACACCAAAAGCGTAGAAGAATTGAACACATTCTATATTCCTCCTGGACGAAAAGGCGAGAAGGCAATCCTATTCTACCGTTCTGAAGAAAAAACGATGGAAAAAGAAATTTGGCATGGCACAGATCCCACGCTCGATGGGCTTCAGCCTATTCGTCTTCCCAGATATTATACCGAAGGTTTGAAGAAACTGCTGAAACGCCAGGGGATGTCCTTCACACAGACCGTTAGAAAAGCCAAATTCTATGACAAGGTCTGGAACGTTCCCGGGACTCAATGCAAACTGCCTAACGGGAGAACGGAAACAAAAGGGCTTGGGTACATCCGGCCAAAGAAACGGGAGCTAGTAAATAGCTGTTATGCCATGTATGACTTCGATGAAGAGGCTGACGCTCAATGGGAGGACGCTAATCCTGAATCAGCAAAAGTTCCTGACACAAAACCGCCCAGTCCATCATCTGAAGACCAGATGAGCAAACTTATAAAGGATGCGGGTCAAAAAGACCGAGATGATCACGATCGTGAAATGGCAATCTATGAGAAAGCCAAGACACAGCGCCTCCTTCAACAGGCGGTGAGGGATGAAAATGCCGCTCCTTGTCAACCTGCTGCAAAAAAGGTTCGACGCGAAACCAAAAACAAGTCGAATGGCAAGAAAGGCGCTCGACAACCACAAAGCAGAGCTAAGAAGCCACGCATCAGAGAGTCGAGCGTTATTGACCTAGCCCTCATGAAGAAAATGGGTCGAGCATACTCGTTTCCTCGGAACAAAACAAGGAAAATACTTGATCTTGCTCTAAAACATCAAATGCTTACTCTGCCGGAGTCTAAACACCCTGAGCAAGCGGGCGAAGTCTCCAACCCAAATTATTGCTCTTACCATCAAGTAGTAGGGCATCCGCTTGAAGATTGTTTCACCCTTAAGAATTGGGTTGAGGATCAATATCAGCTTAGCAAATTTGCGTTGTCTGACAGTTGGAGGGTAGCGCCGCCACAAAAGCACGAACCCGAAAACACAAGGATAGAACCAACTCCGCATTGGGATTGGCAGAAAATTCGCACCTGCCATGTGATAACAATATTAAAAGAAGGGTCCGAGGACATGAACAACCTCCCTTGGTGCTTTGAAAGCGGCAGCGATGAGGTAATCTCAGAATTTCCCCCAGCTCCAAAAGAATTGGAGGATGGAATCCATACCACTGCAGATAATCTCAAGAAAATTGAGTTGGGGACGGCAAATGACCCGCGACCGACATTCATCAGCGAACTGTTATCCGAAGAAAGGGTGGCTGCGTTAAAGGATGTGCTTCTACAGCACAAAGATTGCTTCGCGTGGAACTATTCCGAAATGCCGGGACTAGATCCAGAAATTGCTGTACACAAATTAGCGATATCCCCGGACATCAAGCCAATCAAACAAGCGCCGAGAAGAATGCGACTCGAGCTTGAGATGAGTGTCAACGCCGAAGTCAAAAAGCTGATAGACTCTGACTTTATCCATGAAGTTCAATACCCTGAATGGATCGCTAACATCGTCCCAGTGATGAAGAAAAATGGGACAGTGCGCATATGCGTAGACTTCCGGGATCTTAATAAAGCTTGCCCGAAGGATGATTTCCCAGTGCCAGTCACTGAACTAATGATAGACAATACATCCACTCATGAGGTTTTCTCCTTCATGGACGGCTCATCGGGGTATAATCAAATAAAAATGCATCCTGAAGATCAGAAACACACAGCTTTCAGGACTCCTCTTGGGATATTTTGTTCTAAAGTAATGCCCTTCGGTTTGAAGAACGCCGGTGCTACTTATCAGAGGGCCATGACAAAGATCTTCGACGACCTTATACACGAAATCGTTGAATGCTATATCGACGATCTCGTGGTTAAAAGCAAATCATACGAGGAACATCTCGAGCATCTGAGGACTGTATTTCAACGCCTCCGGCAATACAACTTGAAGATGAATCCTCTTAAATGTGCGTTCGGGTTTTCCTCGGGCAAATTCCTAGGAATCGTTGTTCGACACCGAGGTATTGAAATAGATCCGTCAAAGATTAAAGCGATCATGGAAATGCCTCCGCCGAGGACTCTCAAACAGCTTCGGTCTCTCCAAGGGAAACTCGCATACATACGGCGATTTATAGCCAACCTTTCAGGAAAATGCCGTCCTTATAGTCACCTGATGAAGAAAGGAACCCCATTCGTTTGGGATCAAAAATGCCAAGGCGCACTGGACGAGATCAAGCAATACCTGCAGAACCCGCCGGTGTTGGCTGCCCCGGTTAAGGGGAAACCTCTCATTCTTTATACGACCGCCCTTGAAGGTTCCTTAGGCGCCTTATGGGCGCAAGAGAACGATCAAGGGAAAGAAAGAGCACTCTACTACTTAAGTCGAGTTCTGCTGGGGGCAGAAAGCAACTACTCCCCTATTGAAAAACACTGCCTGGCGTTGATCTTCGCAATAACAAAGCTTAGGCACTATGCGTTGGCGCACGAGGTCCGTCTGATTTCAAAAGTGGACCCTCTCAAATATCTAATGTCAAAAGCCATATTGACGGGACGACTCGCTAAATGGGCCCTGCTCTTGATGGAATTTTCGATAACAAATCAACCTCTCAGGGCAGTAAAAGGCCAGGCCATCGCCGACTTCCTTGCCGAGCATCCCATACCTGCCGATTCTCCTTTAAATTGTGATTTGCCAGACAGACATGCGTTTGACGTAATCGACAGTGGTGATACCCGTTAGGAGCTTTATTTCGATGGAGCATCTTCCATGAAAAAGCACAAACAAAGTACGCCAATGATCAAATCGGGGGTAGGCCTCATCTTTGTAACTCCACAAGGAGGGATAATGCGCTACGCATTCTCCCTGACGGAGCCGAGAACAAACAATGAAGCCGAATACGAAGCTTTGATAGCGGGCCTCGAGATCGCCATTGATATGGGAATTGAAAGCCTCCTCATATATGGGGATTCCCAACTGGTCGTCAGTCAAGTGAACGGCGACTACCAAACGTGCAAACCGGAGTTGGTGAAATACGGTGAAAAAGTGCAACAACTGCTGACCCAAATTCCCTCCTACACTTTGGAGAGCATACCGCGAGCGGAAAACAGCAAAGCGGACGCACTAGCCAAACTTGCTAAAGAACTGGATGACGAGAACCTCGACGACGTTAGAATCGTGGTACAAAGCCGTCGAGTGCTTGCCCCAGCAGAAGTATCTCCGGAATCGTCTGAAGAAAAAGGAGCGAACGAGGAGACGACCCTACAAATAAAAGACCATGAGAAGATCGAAGACTGGAGAGAAGTCTTCATAGATTACTTCAAGTTCCACCGAATGCCTGAAGAAGCGTCCATAAGACACCAGCTCGTGAAACGAGCTCTGTCTTTCGCCTTCGTCAACGATACTCTATATAAGAGGACATTCGATTCTCTGTGGCTGAGATGCCTAGGACCTAACGAAGCGAGAAGGGTCGTCCAAGAGGTTCACGACGGACTTTGCGGTTCTCACCAAGCAGGTCCAAAGATGAAGTTGAAGATCAAACGGATGGGCTATTATTGGCCCACGATGATTCAAGACTGCATCGAATATGCGAAGCAATGCCACTCATGCCAAATTCATGGGGACTTCATCCATCAACATCCAAATCCATTACATCCAACGGTGGCCAGTTGGCCATTCGAAATGTGGGGAACTGACATAGTCGGCCCTATCGAACCAGCATCGTCCAAGGGACATCGTTTCATCTTGGCGACGACTGATTACTTCTCCAAATGGGCAGAGGCGGTACCGTTGAGGGAAGTGAAGACGGAGAATATTCTCCATTTCTTCAAAACGCATGTCATATACCGGTTCGGAACCCCAAGAAGGATCATCTCTGTTAATGGGCCAGCCTACCGAAGTCATAAAATTAGCCGCTTCGCACAGCAGCACAATATAGACTGGAGATACTCCTCAGTTTATAATCCGCGAGCCAATGGATTAGCTGAAGCCTTCAACAAGACATTGACGAAAATCATAAAGAAAACAGTGTCCCAAAATAAGAAAGACTGGCACGAGAGACTGCAAGAAGCTCTTTGGGCATATCGGACCACGTTCAAGACAGCCACAAACACAACGCCATACGCGTTAGTGTTTGGGACAGAAGCAGTACTCTCTCTTGAAATAGAATTACCCTCTCTATGAGTGGCAGTCCACTACGAGCTGACAGACGAAGAAAATGCTCATCTTCGATTTGAAGAGCTTGACGCTCTTGATGAAATCCGGCTTCTAGCACAACAAAATCTGGAAGCTTATAAAGCAAAGATGACGCGCTCATACGAAAGACTAACCCGACCGAGGACATTTCGTCAAGGCGAACTCGTGCTAGTAGTCAAAAGGCCTATGATCCCCAATCGCGCCAAGCGAGGAAAATTCGAGCCAAACTATGAAGGCCCGTACATCATTGATAAGGTCTACCAGGGTGGGGCCTATCTACTTATCGACATGCACGGTGAAAGGCCTTTTAGACCAATAAACGGTCGCTTCTTAAAGAAATACTACGCTTAATGAGCTACGGCCTAGGTTAACGGTAGATGACGACAACTATGTCCGCTCGCTATCTTCTTGAGCCTGAACTCTATAAGCAGCAAGTGGCCTTCCTTAACGCCGGACCGAAATGTCCTTAAACTAATAGCAGACCGGAACGTCTTTAAACTACTACCGCAGCATCTTTAGGCTGACGAGATAAAAAAAAACAAAACAAAACATATAAAAATAAAATAAAAAGAAACGGTATGTCCATAAGCAAGATGGGCACGGATGAAAACCCAAAAGGGCTCTGTGAGTAAAAACAGCAGGGCTACCGGCGAGTGTTCGTGAAAACCCGAAAGGGCGCGACCTCGTAAAAAAAAAAAAAAAACAAAACGGTATGTCCATAAGCAAGATGGGCACGGATGAAAACCCGAAAGGGTTCCGTGAGTAAAAACAGCAGGACTACCGGCGAGTGTTCGTGAAAACCCGAAAGGGCGCGACCTCGTGTAAAAAAAAAAAAAAAAAAACGGTATGTCCATAAGCAAGATGGGCACGGATGAAAACCCGAAAGGGTTCCGTGAGTAAAAACAGCAGGACTACCGGCGAGTGTTTGTGAAAACCCGAAAGGGCGCAACTTCGTTAAAGAACCCTTACAAGGTCCTCTCGACCCTGTAAGGAGAAACCACCCGCGTGAGATCCTTACGACTTACAAGGGAATAACACACTTAGGAATCCCCACGATTCCTAAGGAGAAAATACGCTTGCGAGATCCTCACGACTCGTAAGGAGAACTCTCTTATGGGACCCTCACGGCTCATATGATTTGAAAGTCTTAAGTCACAGAGACCTAAACCTGTGCTTAAGCAAACCCCCACAAACTTCCAATGTTGCCCTACAAGTGGTTCAATATTGACCCTTGTATACAATCCATGGGCGCGAATAAACGTTTCCCTAACCAAGGTCCATCCGTGACTGGGGATATGTTCGCATAACCCTTGTAAGTCCTCTCGATTTACAAGAAGAAAACCCTCTTGTAGGATCCTTACGACTTACAGAGGAACAAAACACTTAGGAACCCTCACGATTCCTAAGGAGAAAATACACCTACAAGATCCTCACGACTTGTAGGGAGAAATACCTTTATGAGACCCTTACGGCTCATGAAGTTAAAAGCCTTAGCCGACAGGACCCTAACCCTGGTCGCTAAGCCTCCTTTGTTCGACAACGACAAAGGCAAATGATGATTCGCTCCTGGTAATATCCCAGTTGTAGCGGTGCTGATGCCGAAATCGGTGTCCAATTTCAGGTTTACAGCGAAAGGCCAGTAGGCTGCACATGCATACGAAATAGCCGAAATGATGGGGGCGACTTGCGATAAAAAGCAGCAAGTAAAAATGTATGCATGCTAAATAGCCGAAATGATTGGGCAACTCGCAATAAAAAGCAGCGAGTAAAAATAAAATAAATAGCCGAAATGATGGGGCACCGCGAAAAATGGCCGAAATGATTGGGCAATCGCGACCTTCGCGATATAAAAGCTGAAATGATAGAGCATCGCGGAAATAGAATAAAATAAAAAGAAGAAATGATAAAACTTTGGCCCTACAGTTAAAGATCGCATCGATCCCTGTATACAATCCAAGGGCGCAAACAAAGAAAGGAACCAGACTTCCCCAGCGGATTCCGTCAAACGACGAAGCCAAACCTCAACGGTTCATTTCAACCGAAGAAGCCAATGACTTCAACAAAAACTTCTCGACTCACGGATACAAACACTCCTTGACGAGAGCCTTCTGATCCGCGTCGACTTGCAGAGCCACCAGCGCCTCCGTGAGAGCCATCGACTCGTTTCAAACCCCAAGGACACAAATAATCCTTGGCGCTTGGGAAACAAATAATCCCTCGCAAAACTTCTCAACTCACGGATACAAACACTCCTTGACGAGAGCCTTCTGATCCGCGTCGACTTGCAGAGCCACCAGCGCCTCCGTGGGAACCATCGACTCGTTTCAAACCCCAAGGACACAAATAATCCTTGGTGCTTGGGAAACAAATAATCCCTCGCAAAACTTCTCAACTCACGGATACAAACACTCCTTGACGAGAGCCTTCTGATCCGCGTCGACTCGCAGAGCCACCAGCGCCTCCGTGAGAGCCATCGACTTGTTTCAAACCCCAAGGACACAAATAATCCTTGGCGCTTGGGAAACAAATAATCCCTCGCAAAACTTCTTAACTCACGGATACAAACACTCCTTGACGAGAGCCTTCTGATCCGCGTCGACTTGCAGAGCCACCAGCGCCTCCGTGGGAACCATCGACTCGTTTCAAACCCCAAGGACACAAATAATCCTTGGCGCTTGGGAAACAAATAATCCCTCGCAAAATCCTCGACTCACGGATACAAACACTCCTTGACGAGAGCCTTCTGATCCGCGTCGACTCGCAGAGCCACCAGCGCCTCCGCGGGAACCATCGATTCGTTTCAAACCCCAAGGACACAAATAATCCTTGGCGCTTGCGAAACAAATAATCCCTAGCAAAATACTCAACTCACGGATACAAACACTCCGTGGCGAGAGCTTCTTTGATTCACATCTCGGGCAGTAAGGATTCAAAAAAAAAAAAAACTTACTTCCTGAACAATGGGACCCTGCAAGTCAATCCTAAATGGTCTCTTGCATACTATTCACGGGTCTCACTCTCTGAAGTCGATTCTCGACAAAGAGGGAAACAACCCCCTACGAGCCCTCTCAACTCGTAAGAGGGGCAATGGGATCCTGCAAGTCAATCCTAAATGGTCTCTTGCATACTATTCACGGGTCTCACTCTCTGAAGTCGATTCTCGACAAAGAGGGAAACAACCGCTTACGAGCCCTCTCGACTCGTAAGAGGAAGAAATTCTCTTATAAGATCCTTTCGACTTATGAGAGAAAACCACACTTGGGAATCCTCACGACTCCTAAGGAGAAAACCCACCTACGAGATCCTCTCGATCCGTAGGGAGAAAATTCTCTATGAGACCCTCACGGCTTATGGAGTTGAAAAGTCTTAGGCAGCAGATCCGAACCTGCGACCTAAGCCATCGTTGATTCTTAGGAAAGTCAAGATGCGTACCCTACTATCCGGCAACCATGTTCGCTAAGATGATGTGCTGATAATAAAAGAAAGAAAAGACGGAGAAATGACACAAGACATTACAAAATATGCATCCTTCATTCATAAAATTTGATTGAGTTTAGGATACATCGTACTAAAGAATACAAGATATACATATATGTTACAAATACTAACGATACAAGGAAAATTACTGAGAAGAAAGCGTCTTGCATAGATCCAGCAATTGCTCGCACACTTCCTTCCATGCCTTTTCCCGATTGGCCACCACTGCCAACTCCGCCTCCACTTGGGCCCGTTGCTGTGCGACGGAGGCAAGCTGGTCCATGACGGCCTGATGAGCAGCCTCACGGCCTGCGATGTCACGCTCGGCAATATCGAGTGCCCGCTTCAGTCTCAGCCCATTTGAGATGCGCTCCAGAAGGCCCAATAAGACGGCCTTTACCTCAGCGGCGTTCGTCTCAACTTCAGCACGCAGGCGAGCAGCGTTGCTTGAAGATTCTTGGCACTCCTTCAGCCTCAAAACCACTTCTTGTTCCAGATGACGGAAATGAGAAGCGCTTTGCTCGAACCACGCTCCCCGTTGAGTGCTCGAGGCCAAAGTCTCAGGGGACAGGCGCATTGACTCTAGCTGATGAAGGCAAGCCTCGATTTCCCGACAATAGTTAACCCAAGAGGCGACAGCACCCTCGTCATGGAAGGTAGCAAATATCACCAACATCGGGTTAACCGTCGTGGCGAAATCCTCAGCAGACACCGGAGCCTCGATGTCGAATTCCTCGATGTAGTCGCTCAGCATGCGCAAACTATTTGCGGCACCTTTCGAAGACGGACGTCGCTGGGAAGGGCCGCCCGGTATTGTAATACGAGACTCAAAAGGCACTGAGACTGAAACGACAGCTGAAAAAGACAAAATATGATTAGATGATGATCCAATAGATATGGAGAAAATCATTGACAAGATAATTACTATACCGGTGGGAGTAGGTGGCAAGGACGGAAGGGCCGGTAGCGCAACCGATCTTTCTTCTCCCCTTTCGATTTGTAACACTGCAGTAAAGACAAGAGAGAGTTAGAAATAATTCTACCACTGGAAAAACAAAGATATCAATCAGGAACAGTACTCACCGGCGCCACCAGAGGGAGAGGCGAGTTCAGATGAAAAGGAGAAGTGTGGGACCAACACTTGATACAAATGGTCAAAAAGAACTCCTGAAAGACACAACAATGTGAATATAGTATATGGATTATACGTTCGAAAGATGAGTTTAGTAAGTTGCAAACTCATACCTTCCAACATCTTCGACGGCGTAAGAGAGGGCTGAGGGGTAACCATCGCCAAGGCAGTCGTGGAAGAAGCTCCCTCAAGTAGTGGGGCATCAACACTAGCTGCGCCTGCATTACGAAAAATGAACTTGTCAGAAAAGATTGTAAAGCAAATAAAAAACAACAACTTAAGGTGTACCTGAAGAGCTCCCGGCAGAAACAGAGACGACTCCCTCCTCTATCGACATGAGACCACCGCCTGTGGCCTCATCGCCCGACTCAATGGGGACCGTCGTCGTGCTCGCAAGACCGGGAGACGGCGGAGGACCGTAGACGGGAAGGGCTATGACTGGAGTATTGCCAGATTCCAGAGAAGGAGCGGTTGGCTCGTCTTCAGGGATCGCGGCCACCTCACCCACTACCATCTCAGGTTCGGTAGTGGCGGTCGTATCGTCCACCATCGCCGGGGGATCACCGGTCTCGAGCGCCTCATTCGCCGCCACTCTGGGCTCAGTTATAATGATCATATCATCTGCCACCACTTCAGGTTCGGCATCCATGACCTTATCGGCGGCAGGCCCCTCAACCTCTACCCCAGCTCCAAAGCCACAACGACGTTGCCCACCGTCGGCTCAAGTTCGGCAGGTACTGCCCCCTCTGTCCCTTTGAGATTGACGGTTTCCGCCTCCCCCTCGATCGGACTTGGTCCTGCAAGATGAGAGATGTAAGGACAAACGACATTAAGATCCTTATAACAAAAACTCCGAGAGAAACATTACCTGAGGCGGATTTACCGTTCGCGCTCCGAGCTGCACGTGCCACCTCTCTGCGGGCAGTGGACAGGGCAACAGGGGCCTCTTCAGAGAGAGTATCAGCTCGAGGAACGGTGCTAGGGCCCGCTCCCATAGCCAAGGCAGCCCTGCGCGCCTTCGCCTCACGCCTCAACCGTTTCCTCTCCTCCCGAGCGGTCATGAGGGACCTCCGTGATGCCTCCTTCAAGGCATCATCGTCTTCATTCAGGGATGCCTCCAGAGCCTTTAAGGCATCTCTCATCGGCTCTCAGAGACGAACCTCCTGCGGTGGCCCAGAAGAAGCAGGAACGTTGGCGTCTGGTACAACATCTGCGTCGCTAGGAGGGAACGGCATTGAAGTTCCTGTAAAAAAAAAAGAAAAAAAAAGAGAGGTTAGATCGACCATAACATGAGCAAAATGAAAAACTTGATGAGTCGAAACTTACTAAGGCCCATAGAATCTCTGAGACGTTCCTCCTCTTAAAAAGTCTTCAGAGAAGCGGCAATGGCTTCTTCATCGGTGATGCCTGTTGAAAGAAAAGAAAGAAAAGCGTTAGTTAAAAAAAAATATATATATATATATAATGAAATGACGAAGAAAATACGTTGCAATAAAGAAAAAGTGACTAGTAGTTACCTGATTGCGCAAGCTTAGCCAGCCACGCGTCACGCTTCACCAGCCATGCCGAAGCTCTGAGAGCAGCCTCCAAGTCTGTATCGTCCGGCGGCGGCATCACCAACCCGGCGTTAGTCCCATATTCGAGCAGACCCTCGGAATAGGGAGCATGAGGTTCCTGGCCGAACGCAACGTCCGCAGCAAAGAGTGACTTCTTTTTCTTTTGCCCTCCAACCCTAGGCTCGCGGGGGATCGACTTCCGTTTAGCAGCCGCTTTGGGACGACGAGTCCCGATGTCCGCACCCACGCCAGACTCTGGCAAGGGTACAACCACTGCCTCTACTGAAGCACGGGGTGCGGTAGGTGCGTCTGTGATATCAGGGAGCGGCAGCTCACGTGGAGGACTTTGCGCACGTAATGGCCTGCCCCCAGCATCTTTTAGAGGAGGGACCACCAGGATCCTTGGTGCCAAGGGAGCGTTACGATTGGTACCGGAGGGTACTTCTTTACGGTCAATCAACACTCGCCTCTCTTCCTTTATAACAGCCCCCGTCGCATGATTATACCAGTCTTTATATACATTAAGGAGTCGTGGAGCACAGACCGGCGGGGTAATGAAAAAACGAGAACCCGTGTTCAGGCGCATGAAGTGATGTAACGCGTTCTCCATCCCTTCTTCATTTACAGCAGGTTCCAATAAGAAAGCCTCTAAGGGTACCCCTTGATCGTAACCCAGTTGTCGGGCAAAACGATGCGGGTTATATCTCATAAAGACTGCTGCACCGCCCTGCCTGAAGACTAGGAAACCCGGTCTAATAGAATACAAATGGAGGATCTCCCGGGCCGTCAATACTGAAGCTCCATCCTTGAAGGAGTCCTGTAATGGTCGCACCGCAGTGGTGGACGCCTTCCCAATGGTTAATACCTTATCAATAAAGGACATCCCGACTCCAACGGTGTGAGGGCGAAGCAGTAAACCCCTGGCGTCCCGTGGTGAAGGGGTCACGATTGATGAGCCAATCAGATGAAAAACGCGAGGGAAACCGCACTTGTCAAAGAATGAAGGCCTTTTATGCATACCAAAGACACCCGCCGTGTGTAACTCGAGCCACGATGCAAAGTAGTGCATCGGGAAGACCACGTGCAGTGCCCCGGGCTCATTGGTATCCGCTGCTCGGCTGAGGCCATGATATAGGTGCGCCAGGCCGGCAATCCCCACGGCCACTTTTACCCCAATGACCATGCGGTGGGCTGGATAAAAGACAGAGGGCCGCATGCGATGAGAATGCATTGGGATCGCGAACCAACTCAGCCAAAGCCCGAGAAATCCTAAGAAAAAGGCCTCCTCATCCATCCCAGGGACTGCAATCTCCGCGAAAGATATGGTAGGAAAGTCTGGGAGGAAGAAAGCCTTTTGGTCTATTTCCTTCGTCGGCAGGTTAGCCAAACCTAGACCAAAAGGATCATCCAGAATAGCAGATTTAATGGCTCCTGGCGAAATGACGCTAGGACGGAGGAAGCGAGCAATGAAGTCCTCAAAATTAACTCCTCGGCTCCCGTGTTCGATGAAAAGGGACTCGTAGATGTTCAACACCTTGATCAGGCTTGGGAATTGGTGTTGAACGGCATTTTCCGACGTAATCCCCCTTACCATCGGCTTAGCACCGAAGACGTATTCATCTGTCGGGAGCAGCTCTTCATAGTGTTCCCCCATGACTGGTAGGCCGGATACCTCCGCGAATTCCTCCAAGGAAATGGACACTTCCCGATCCATGGCAAGGAAAGTGTGGGTGGGAATATTCCATTGCTCCAAGAAAGCCTTGAACCACCAAGTGGGGAGCGTAGGATATTGGAAAAGAGAGACGTAGACCGCGGTGTACAGTCCTAGTCTTATCAACTGCGACTTCCTCGTCGACAGGATGTACCGGGCCCACGGCAGATATCCAATTGGGTGGCGGGGAATCAAACCAAGGTTATATGATTGACCCCAGGGTCGTGCTTCTCCCTGACAGATACGGCGTCCTAGGATATCCAAAACCATAGGACGCTGAACCGGGACCGCATCCATAGTGGGATGAAGAAAGCTGTTCGCAGTCCAGTCTATCATCTCCACGGCATACTGCACTGGAGGTGGGTTAGCATAATGAATTGCCGTGATAGGTTCTGACGGCACCGCGCAAGTGAAGCTGCGTCGACCCATAATAATCTGGTTATACCAAGACCCCCAAAGGTGGAGTTTCTTATACTCCTGGTCATATGCCTTGATCATGGCCAGGACTTCACGGTCCAAAGGCGCCTCTGGAAATCCCTCCTCCGAGCGGACAAACGGGAATGAAGTGTCTTCAGACATGATCGCTGCAAAAAGAGCAATGTAGCCGTCAGTGTTGTAATCCCAACGTTTGACATTGAAAGAAGAAAATGCATTAATTAAATTAAAATCAAAATTAATTAATTACACCGCACCACAGTGCAGTGAGTAGGGGACCAAAGAGGGACCCACAAAATCTAAATGACAATACGTCAATTAAGAAGACAAACTCATCATTGGATGAGATTATCAGTTGGTCCTTGGGGGGAACATTCCCATAATAAAAAAGGGGGGAAAGAATCCCTAGAGACAAGGAGAAAATCTCCTCTTTCAGAGCAAAGCTCTGTCACAGAATGACACTTGTCAAATTCTGGTCTCGAAAGAATTAAAATTCCTTAAGAAAGAGCTTAGCTCTATAATATTCCATCAAAAAGAAAGTTTTTGAAAAGAAATTTAAAATTAAAATTTCTGGAATCCTAAAAAAAAAAAAATCCATGAAAGCTTATAGAAAAATTCTTCATTTGTTTCAGATCTAAAAGATCTACATTTGATTCAAAGAGCAAAGCTCTGTTCATGGGTTAGAACCCCTGAATAAGATCTCTGTAGATCTATAGATTTGTGAGAGCAAAGCTCTGTTAATGAAACCCCAAAAGGAATTTCTTCAGATCAAAAGATCCATGAGAGCAAAGCTCTGTTGGTTAAAATTAACTTAACTTAATTTTAAAATTAATTATTACCTAAAGTTTTCTAAACTTTGGGAAATAAGAGCAAAGCTCTAGAGTTCTGAAAACAAGAGCAAAGCTCTGAAATTCTTAAGCAAAGAGCAGAGCTATGAAAATCTAAATCTAAGAAAATGGTGAGATTTTCTAAGGGTTAGAAGGCCCTATTTATAAGGCGCTTGCGCCTCTTGGAATTCCCCCTCAATCCAACGGTCAGGAGGGGTTGCCACCGTTGCACTCACGTGTGCGCCACGTGAGCGCAATGGTGGGGGGGGCATTTGTTTCGCCCAATCAGAGCAAAGCTCTGTTTGAATTCAAAATTTAAATTTTTGAAGCAAAGCTTCAAGTCTCAGGCGCAACGCGCCGCGTGTCTGGCGCTAATACATCAGCGCAGCGCCCAAGAAGGCGCACCCAATCAGAGCAAAGCTCTGTTTAAAGGAAGCAACGCTTCAGATCCTTTGCGCTGCGCGCGACGCGCCACGTGTCCAGCGCAGATACATTAGCGCAGCGCACCCAATCAGAGCAAAGCTCTGTTTAAAGGAAGCAACGCTTCAGATCCTTTGCGCTGCGCGCGACGCGCCACGTGTCCAGCACAGATACATTAGCGCATCGCGCCCAATTAGAGCAAGGCTCTGTTAAAGGAAGCGCCGCGCTGCGCTCTGCGCTGTGCGACACGTGGCAGCACAGTTGCGCTGCGCGACACGTGTCAGCGCAGATGCGCTAGCGCAGAAAAAGGGGCTAAGTGCCAAAGGCAATTTAGCCATGCAAAATTACATGCACTTGATAACAACAAATTAAAATACGATGCACAAGCACAACAAAGAGCTCAAATAAAAAGAACACTTAACAGATAATAAAATACTTAATCAAAACATTTATTTATTATTAAATTTAAAAAAGATCACCGAATATGGGATCAGAGAGACAAGGGTTCACAAAAAGAAAAAGAAGAGTATTCAGCTCCCTCTCCGTCTTCTCCACCACGTCGAAGCGGCGATCTTCCCGAGGGGTAGCCATCCAACGGTCGACGCCGCACTCCTGGAAAAAAGTGGCGATGACAACCCGACGAGCCCGTATCTGGCTCAGCAAGTGGAAAGAGCAGTCCCTCAAGGGTTTGGTGATCAAGTGCGCTTCGAGAAAGCACTCAATCTTATCTTCGGTGGCATCCAGCATTGCCGAGGACATCTCTGCTGGAGGAGGGGGAATGTCGGCGAGCGCCGAGGCAAGGATCATCCGAAGCCAAATGGAATTCGGAGGGAGAGGAGACCCCACACGAGTCAAAATCTCGTGCATTGCAGCGTCGCATTGCTCGTCCGAGAGAGAAGGGTCCACCAAACGTGCAGCAAAACGGGGAACAATGTCCCGAATCGGCACCTCCCATGGTTGTCGGCGGGCATGAGGGCGGTTGCAAGCCATGATCGAAGAAGTTCTCTGAAAATGAGAGAAGAAAAGGCTCAGCCTTGAGTTATATATATAGACCCAAGCACAGAAAATTCTGTGCACAATGAAATCATTGCCAAGGCCCGGGAAATCAGTATTTTGGAAATACAAGTTTGACTTGAAAAGAGGAGATGAAGCGGCGCTTCTGATTCTCCAAAATTTAAACTTTAATAAATGAAACAACTCTTCAGATCCTCTGCGCTGAGCGCAACGCGCCACGTGTCAGGCGCAGATGTATCAGCGCCGCGCCCAAGAAGACGCGCCCAATCAGAGCAGAGCTCTATTTGCCTGAAGCAACGCTTCAGTTGCGCTGCGCTCTGCGCTGCGCGACACGTGTCAGCGCAGATGCGCTAGCGCAGTTGCGCTGCGCTCTGCGCTGCGTGACACGTGTCACGCGCTGGGGCATCTGCGCCAAACTAAATTAAGATTTTTAAGAAATCTTTTCTGTTCTTGTTAAAACAAGAAGATTTTCTTCTGCAAAGCAGAAGCCCTTGGATCAAAGATCCAACGGTGGGGAAAATTCCCCAAATCACTCAGAGTATGATCTCTTTAACAAATTTAACTAATTTGTGAGCACTATAAAAAGGACCCTAAGCCTCAATTCAAGGGCATCAACATTTTTTCTGGAGAACTCAAGAACTTTAAACAGAGAGAGAGCTCTGAAGATTTCAAAAAAAAAAAAGGTAAAGAACCTTCATGGATTAGAAGAAATCCCTTCTAATAGACCATTAGTCTAAAAATATATATATATATATATATATATATATATATATATATATATATATAAGATCAATGATCTTTATATAAAAAAGAAAACAGTGCTTTGCACTTCTTGTGAACCTTCGGTTCTTTAAAAACGATAAAAAAAAATAAAAGAATAGTGCTTTGCACTTTTATGAACCTCTGGTTCTTCGAATAAAGAAGAAATTTATTTTTCTTTGATCTAATTTAGATCAAGAACTTAAACGGTGCTTTGCACTTCCCTTCTTGAATCTAAAAAGATTCTTAGTGCTTTGCACTTCCAAGTTGCGCCGCTGCGCTCTTAAGAGAGCGCCACGTGTCGGCCATAAAACCACTTGCGCTAAGCGCCCTTAAGATAGAGCTTTGCTCTCTGGAATTGGCGCAACTCGCTGAGAGCGCGTCACGTGTCAGCAACGCAATAGCGCAGCGCAACAGCGCATTGCACTGCGCTAGTGCGCTTGCGCTCCCCAGAGCACGACATGTGTCATCACCACATGGACTTGCACTCATTACTTGGCGCAAAGCGCAGATGCATTAAAAAGGGCCAAGCCCAATTAAGAGAAGGCTTAACAGGCTCAATAAAGCGCAGATGCATTAAAAAGGGCCAAGCCCAATTAAGAGAAGGTCTAACAGGCTCAATAAAGCGCAAATGCATTATTTTAAGGGGCAGAACCCAAACAAGAACAGATGCTTTGCATCATTTATAAATGGGCAGAGCCCAAACAAAATATTCAGAATGCTATGCATTTTAAAAAGGGGCAAAGCCCAAACGAAGTAGATACTTTGCAAATGGGCAGAGCCCAAAATAAACTGATACTCTATATCTTTTGTGGGTAGAGCCTAAATAAAAAATGCAATGCAAATAAAGTGTTGAAATGGACTTAGCCCAATCGTGGACATAAGTCCTTAAATTAAATTGACTGAGCAAAATGGCTCTCCTAAATCAATCTACATCCGGTTCGAGGGTACATCTCCGAACTCCTTTGACATACATCGTTGTAATTCCTCAACGACGTCAAAGAGGTGACGGGTCCCAACGACCACACATCGCGATGGACCGAAACTTCCTTAAACTAATATTGGACCGAAACGTCCTTAAACTAATGTCGGACCACCATGTCCCTAAACTGGAATATGGACCACCACGTCCCTAAACTGGAGCATGGACCACCACGTCCTTAAACTGGCAATGGACCGAAATGTCCTTAAACTAATAATGGACCACTACGTCCCTAAACTGGTATCGGACCGAAACGTCCCTAAACTAAAAATGGACCACTACGTCCTTAAACTGGTATCGGACCGAGACGTCCCTAAACTAATAATGGACCGAGACGTCCCTAAACTAATAATGGACCAATAGAGCCAATTGCTCTTTTGCCCTACGTCCCTAAACTGGAACAATAGAGCCAATTGCTCTTTTGCCGGATCTAAACGATCCCGTTTAAGTTGATATTAGCCCCAAACACGGCTAACGTATCCTTAAACACTTAAATGGACTATAAAACCCTCAATCAGCTTTGGTTCAAGGGTACATCTCTGAGCTCCTCTGACACCTATCGTTGTAATCTTTCAACGATGTTAGAGAGGTGATGAGTCCCGATGGCCATAAATTAAATGAATCACCACGTCAGGTTGATCTTAGTCCAAAACAGGACTAACGTATCCTTGACGAATGTTTAAGTTGATCTTAGTCGCAACGCGACTAATGTATCCTTAAACTAAAAACACCAAACCCAAATCTAAGTAAATACGGATTTGGACTAATCCACGTCCTACGGGCGACGGTATTACTCAGTCTCCGTATACAATCCACGGGCAACCACAAACAAAACAAACACCCACGACACGAAGTGAAATTCTGGAGAAGGAGAAAGTTGTTACCGCGATGCGGTAGCGTAATTAACTGCAGGGGCTTGCGCCTGCAGGGAAGAGCGTCCCCACAATCAAAACCCCCTCAAGCGAGGGGGAATCTGACAAAGTCTGCTACATCGGCCGCATCCGTCTAAACCTCCGATACACGGTGCCATAAATCAACTTGGCATCTTCGTAGAGGTAGACGGATAAAACCAAATAGCATCTGCCCCGAACCTCAGGCACGGACTCAACGTCACGGCCGCCGTTCGGAGGGGAACAGGGTCCTAAGGAGATCTTCGGGGCGTCGTTTCGTCGCCGGAATCTCCTCGGAAGTTTGTTGGAGCTTCGCCCTTCACTAACTCCACTTATACATTAAGGACTTGAGAATTTTGTATAGTTTTTATAGGAAATTTTCAGTGTGAAGGGATGTAAAATGGAACGGGTATTTATAGGACAAATTAGGATTTAGGGTGTGATGAAAAATGCATTTAAATTTGCATTAAAATGAGGTTAAATGGGCATTTGATTGCTCTCTGAATTAATTCAGAGTAAACAAGCAATAAGGGAGTAGTGGGGTAGGCCAAACGTTGCAGGGGGTGAAGATTGGAGGCATTTGGGACGGATATGATCGACGACACCCGTTTTTTTTGTTAATGTCGCCGTCCCAATTCCGACGGTTGGGGTTGGTGTTGGGGTATTGGGTCGGGGTCGTTTGGTATACTCTCGTGCACGTGTTTGTTTAATCTGCAACTCTTCAGTTTACGTGTAGTGCACGTGTAGTCTTTTGGGCTTCTAAAAAGATTAAAAGAAAATTAAATAAAAAGATTAAGCGGCTGATGGGATTTGAACTCTAGGGCTATGGTTCAACAGTGCAAGGTCTTACCAGTGAGCAACAAGCTCCTTCTTGCTGTTCAAAAGCAAAACAAACTTATAACACGTGTTCAGGCTTAGGCGTCCATTTCTGTATTTTGAAAAAATTCGTACAGAAAGTTAGGGTTGCTACATTCTACCCCCCTTATAAAAATTTCGTCCTCGAAATTTGTAAAAGGAAAGTGTAACAGATTCAAGGAAAGGTTGGTAATAGAAGTATTGAAAGTGTATAAAAAATATAATAAAGTGGTACAAGGGTTTGAAAAGGTTGAAGAGAATTACCAGTGTTACTTTGGTCTACAGCCTCGGCTTCTTCGGCTGCTAAGGTGAAAGCCTGACGCCGGGGGACATTCCTCCTAGCTGGAGGCACATTTCTCTGTCCTTGGGGCATGTTTCTCTGCTCTCGAGGCATGTTCCTCATTGCCTGATGGAATTGGTGAGTAGGCTGTGCAGGTGGTGGAGCTGGGAGTGTAAGACGAGGTGCAGGAGCCTGGATAGCTGGTCGCTGCGGGTGGTTGATGGGTGTGTGTCACGACCCGAAAGTACGGAACGTGACCGGCACTTAGATTAGGAAGCGTTTAGAGGCGCAACGTAACCTAAGTAAGCCGAAGCCCAGAAATCTAAACCATAAAAGAAGAAGAAGAAGTAAAGGAAAACATGAAGAAAACAAGTATAAAAGCATCATCCAATTTTCTCAAAAATTTCGACAGAGTCTCCTTTGTAAAAACTGGCCCCAAACGGGTACAAACAAGTATAAATACATATAAACAATAAAAAGCATCCCCAAACGGGAGCTAGCTCTACGCCAACAGGTGGAAACAACCACACAAATGCACAAAAGTATACAACGCCAAAGGGCGAGATTCAGAACTCAAAGAAAACAAAACCACCAGATATCATAATAATACAAGCGCGACTCTAAGGTCGAAACAAATAAATAGTCCAGTAAACTATCAAGTAATACAAGTTTGGTTGATAGAGCTTTCTAGATACAAAAGAAATAATAAAAGTACAATGGCGGTTCAGATACAAGTGAACCAACCTACCGTGCAAATCACCCTGTATGAAAAGATGTGCCAGCAAGCTGTCAGGAAAACCTGTACATCGAACCTGTAATAAAATTTGGCACAACGGGGGTGAGTTGCCAACTTGTGAGTAGAAGATATCTGCGAAAATAAATCGAATGCACGACGCTGTCCTAGGTCATAATAATATACTAATATACTACTAATCATCGAGTAAAGACAGGATAATAAACTACGAGTAAGTGCAAATGCTCCGTGCTCGTGTCAGTGCCTCATATAGTTCCATGTCATGTGAATGAGTATGCATGAACCATGAATGTACAATAACAAATCCTGAAATCTAGATATATCTGTATAAGAAATCTTTAGCTTTTATCATGGTAAAATGTGCATAGAAATCTGAATATCAACGATGAAATCCATGGAAATCCGTGTCAAGTATCGACACAAAACACGTAAATCTCAAGTCTCAATACCTCATAATCTCAATGTCTCATAGTCTCAATATCTCGGGCTCCGTCAGTCCGGATCGACCCATATCATCAAATCCCACGACAACGGTCGGTATCCTCCGGATATCCGCCGCGCCAGACATCACCGGTAGGTAGTCCTCCCCTGCCAGGCACATCGTCTACAACTCGATCTTCTTGCCCCGGGGTACCATACCGGGCCCACCATGTACCCGAGACGGTTTATCCACTCCTCGAATCGGGTCTCGAAATCCAACAGAAAACATGAAATCTCATGGTGGACGACACATACATTACGAGAAAACCGCATCTTATGTTTTAAAAAGAGAGGAGGAGAGAGAGAGAAGTTTTTATGTATTCTTGCGGTTTTCCCCAAAAATCCAGAAATCTCATATAAATCCAAAATCCCAAAAATCATGAGTAAGTATATGATAAGTGTCGGCATATGCCCCATAATACTGCATAATAACATGAAAATATGAATGCATGAATGTCTAAGTAATAAATGCCATGTCTAGACTAACATCTGAGAGTAATCATAATGCTACATCGATCTAGTTTTAGCTTATTCTATCAATAAAAGATAATATGATCTAAAGTGTACGTGACATAGTAATTACCGATGATGATGTGTGTGAGCCGGCAAATAAGTGTGCATGGAATATGCGCATCTTCGGTAATGGTGCTGGTGTCTTAACAGGCAAAGTTTTATGCTGATTATAGAAACATATGTATGAACATGCACATTATGATTACGGTATGAATCTAAAGACGGATGTGTAATAACCACTCATCTGCGATATACAAGTACCACTACCACTATATGACTCGAACCTAAACTAGTGTCCATCTAACCTCCTAAGGAACTAAACCTAAGAAACTAGTCGATAAGAAATAGGAGTACACCTAAAGTCTGAGTCCGTATCTCTAATAGTCGGCGATCCAGCCTCAATAGCGTCACGTACGTAGTACGATTTCCTCGAAACAAGAGTACGGATCAATCATCACATCTATGCCTCGTACGGTATAATCCATCGTACGGCATCCCAATATCGGGGTACGGGCAAGTATCACCTACGTGTCTCATCATTCGTATAATATCATCATCAAATCATGTCATGATCAAGGTACTGCACTGTAAACGCATACATCAATCATATATCATTGCCAACATAAATGTACATCGTTAATTTATCCTCAGAAATATCATGTCATATGTGTCATATTGTGATTAAGTCACACTTATATCATATCGTAATCAAATCACACATATATGATATTGTAATCAAGTCACGCATATATGATATCGAAATCAAGTCACACCTGTATGATGTCGTAATCAAGTCACACATATATCATATCAGAATTTCAATCACATGTTATGGTCCGGGTGCTATTTTAGAGTCCCATGTACCTCAATATCATCACCACCCTTTATTATCTATGTATACCTATTCATTAACTCATTTCCTAATGATCCGCTAACATCATAACACGACCGTAGCCAAGAATCACGGCATCAGCCAAGTTATATTGTTTCATCCCCGTGTATCATATCACATCCTTGTATCACATATACATATTGTGTATATATATATACCTACACCTAGTCTTATATATATATACACATTCACGTATACACCACATCGAGTCTCAGTGTGTGCGTGTGTGCGTAACTACCTAAAACCTACGAAATCTCCTCCAGGATATTCATCCTCGGATAAGGTATTTCTAAATCAATCTAGTCCAACCTAGGGTCATTTCTAGGGTCCTACTCACCGAAATTCTAAGGTCACGTCAGGCTTCCTAATGACAATAAGTACTATTCCTATTCTACGTTTGCGGGGGTGCTAAACGCCATCCACCCGACTTCCCCCGTAGAAATTCATCTACTCACCTGGTCCTTGTCTGCCGAAGACGATGTCGCCCTCCTCTTCTTCCTCGTCCGAAGTCCACGCGAGGGGTACCTATACGCAAACATATATGATATCGTAAACTGAATCACGGATAAAACCAAAACGACGCACGAAACGCGCATAGGTTAAAACGTATGACCCGCTCATGCAAAAGAACCAAATATCGCTCGATATCGGTGTACAAACGCCGATTGATCGAGATAAAACACCAACAAACAACTCGTAGTTTTAAAACTCATTACTTATAATATAAAACACGATTTAATTCATCGAAACCCTAATAATCGATCAAATCGTCCGATTTCGTAAAACCCGAAAATGTCAATTTACCGTTTTACTTCAAAACTTGATGTTTAAAAGAAACTAATGGTCATAATATTCATTAAATAACATAACTAGATTATAGAAACCATTACCATATTTTTCTCACACCATTTTGTCTTAATTTACAATTTTTAGTTTGCAAATTAGCCAAATTTAACACTTGTTAAGCAAGAATTTACAATTCCACTACTAAACTTGATTTTTCATATATTAAAGTGTTAAACCACTCTATGAAACCTTAATAATGAGCTAAAGCCCTAATTAGATTTTTAATACTACATTTTAAATTAATTTTTAAAACCTAGTTTACCGAATATTTATCACATTATATTAACTAACAATTTGAAACTAATAATTAGATTAGGTCTTTCATTCATTTAACATGTTAATATTCTCATTAAAACCACAAGATAATGATAAAAACCTTAATTAGAATTTTAACACACCAATATATATAATTTATAAAAATCTAGTTAGCAAAATTGCTTAATTTAAACAATTTTGAATGAACAATTTACAATATATCAACCATACAAGATTTTCCACTTCTAAAAATTTTAAACTACTTATTATAACCCCTCTTAATTAATAAAACCCTAACTTCATTTTAAAACCCTTTCTAGAATTTCCTAGACAATAAATTATAACTAAATTAACACTTTTAGAATTCTAGTTTAGCACCTTACACTACAAATTAAACATTTAGATTAGAGTTATACCTCCCAAGCTTTGAACCTCTTGTAATTAGCCTCCAAAGATGTCTTCTTTCACCTTGTTTTAAACAAATTAGGGTTTGGAAAGAGGAGGAATAGGATTATGGTTTGAATTTGTGAAGAAATTTGTTGATTTCGTTGGATTTTTTGCAATTTTTCATGAATTTTTTGAAGAAAGAAAATGGGGAAAAATGGGGGCTGTTGGAGGGTGGCTCGGCCAAGTTGTGGGAGGGGATGAAATGAGAGAATTTTGTGGAAATTTCCAAAAAAAAATATCATCTAAGGTCAATTAATGCATGTTACATCAAAACTTTTCAAAAAAACCCCTTTTTCTTTCCATTTTTCAACCCCCTTTTACCATAAACTATTAAACTTGAAATGTTTTGCTAAAATTTTTGTTACACTTAATTTTAGTTTATAATGGTTCCTAATTATGTAATTTACCCAATTAAATTTGTATTTATCACTAATTAAATGTATTTTTAAAAGCTTAAAATAATATTAAAAATAATTAATTAAGAATTTTTTTTTAATTAACTAGAAAATTTGAAGTGACATTTTAGTGACCAATTTATAGTAATATCTTATCTAAATTTTGTATCATTAGGTCTATAATGAAAAATACCTATTTTGACTTTTTACGGAAAAGACTGCTAATTTAGCCGATTACCGAAAAACTGCCTAAACGATTTTCGAAGCGTTGCAATCTTCTCCCCTTTAAGAAATTCGGTCCCCGAATTTAAATTAAAACTCCCCTCCAATTACTAAAACATTCAGCCAAAACACTCAAATCGTCGGGGCTCCGAAATCATCAATACATAACTAAAATCAACTCCGTCAAGCATAACGCAATCATTGGAGTTATGGTGAAAATAAAATATCCAAAACCCAATACGAAAACCAACATAATATATATCAAAACTATAACTTAGATATAGTACGCATCGTAGTAAAATCGGCTAAATATCTTAATAATGAAACTCGCAAAAACCCCTTTTTGAGAATCGCCGTGCGATGCACGTGTCACGGCACAAGTAGCGGACGTTTATTTTTTTAAAAAATAGCTATACATATTTATATCTTTTATTTAACATACACGTCCCGCCTGGTTATTAAATCAAATAGTAATGATTATAAAAACATACTGCTCAAACTAAAATCAATCCCAATCACGTCATAAAGATATCATGTGCGTCCGGTGCACACTGAAATCGAAACCAAATACAGATGTCACGAATACACACAAAAACAAAACTGAGTGCAACAGGTGTGCACAAAAAAACATCTGTCAGGTGCAACGGGCATGCACGACTCTAATATCAGGTGCATCTAATCTGCACAAAACCCCGATTTAGTGCATCTGGTGTGCATAAAATCGCATCAAGTGCGCCAAGTGTGCGCAAGAATCTCAATCAGGTGCACATGGTGCACGAAATCATACACCGAATATCATAATCGAAATCACAGTACGAAAGTGCATGAGAACTAGGTCGAAGCATATGTCAAAATCATGTGTAACCATGCACGAAATCAAATCAATATCTCAAAATATATAAAACCAAATCAAGTGCACTGGGTATGTGCAAAACAACATCAATACAACTGATATATGAAACACGAATAGAATGTAATGAATGTACACATAAGAAATACCAATCGTAGAATAAAATCCTCAAAATTCCAAAATCCAATCAACGGAAATATGAAATTCAAATCACCAAATCATAATCGTAAACACTATCGTTAATATGCGCCTCTTTCCCCCTTTCCTCTGGTGTCGACTGCTTCGAACTCATCTCTTCGTAGCTGTGCTGACTGCGCTACCAACGGCAATACTCATATCTAGTGTCTCCCACGTAATCTATCCTTTCACCTGATATCCGGACTACATTAAACTTTTCGATCGATTCATCAAAATCCCATAATTCCCCGAGAGCTTAACACTAAAGTACAGTTAAAAAATATCCGGTACATACCCCAGCATCGATGGTCCAGCCGCAGAAGGGCAAACCCAAGCCTCACTAATGGCACCGCGGAACTGCCGTAAACCCTAAGGTTCAAAGGCGTTCTCGTGGTCATTATGTCGAGTTAGGGTTTCATTCTTCTAGAGGGTCCATAGAAATACCTGCATGTTCTTCCGAATACCTTAAACTTGGGAAAAATGGGTTTCTGACAATCGTTCGAATCCTTTAACATCGTCTGGACGGCATGTGAATACCCTTCGTCCGCACACTAAACAATACTTCAATCCTCAAGAATAAACGATACCCTAAGGGTTATCGCATTCGAGCCGCAGCTCCCTCTACCCGTGCGACCGTGGTAACAGAAACATCATCCGATATCGACGAAGATAGGTCAAAGGAATGAATGAAATGCGGTGCAAACAAATGTACATCCTAAGGCTACTTAAGAAGAGTAGCGTATCGTAAGTATGCCGCGGATCATACCCACGGTACGTCACTCTACCTAAGTCGTCTACTCCATCAACCAAGGGTCACCCTAGACTTATACAAGGTTAAACCTAGCGCTCTGATACCAACTTTGTCACGACCCGAAAGTACAGAACGTGACCGGCACTTAGATTAGGAAGCGTCTAGAGGCGCAACGTAACCTAAGTAAGCCGAAGCCCAGAAATCTAAACCATAAAAGAAGAAGAAGAAGTAAAGAAAAACATGAAGAAAACAAGTTTAAAAGTATCATCCAATTTTCTCAAAAATTTCGACAGAGTCTCCTTTGTAAAAACTGGCCCCAAACGGGTACAAACAAGTATAAATACATATAAACAATAAAAAGTATCCCCAAACGGGAGCTAGCTCTACGCCAACAGGCGGAAACAACCACACAAATGCACAAAAGTAAACAACGCCAAAGGGCGAGGTTCAGAACTCAAAGAAAACAAAACCACCAGATATCATAATAATACAAGCGCGACTCTAAGGTCGAAACAAATAAATGGTCCAGTAAACTATCAAGTAATACAAGTTTGGTTGATGGAGCTTTCTAGATACAAAAGAAATAATAAAAGTACAATGGCGGTCCAGATACAAGTGAACCAACCTACCGTGCAAATCACCCTGTATGAAAAGATGTGCCAGCAAGCTGTCAGGAAAACCTGTACATCGAACCTGTAATAAAATTTGGCACAACGGGGGTGAGTTGCCAACTCGTAAGTAGAAGATATCTGTGAAAAGAAACCGAATGCACGACGCTGTCCTAGGTCATAATAATATACTAATATACTACTAATCATCGAGTAAAGACAGGATAATAAACTACGAGTAAGTGCAAATGCTCCGTGCTCGTGTCAGTGCTTCATATAGTTCCATGTCATGTGAATGAGTATGCATGCACCATGAATGTACAACAACAAATCCTGAAATCTAGATATATCTGTATAAGAAATCTTTAGCTTTTATCATGGTAAAATGTGCATAGAAATCTGAAATATCAACGATGAAATCCATGGAAATCCGTGTCAAGCATCGACACAAAACACGTAAATCTCAAGTCTCAATACCTCATAATCTCAATGTCTCATAGTCTCAATATCTCGGGCTCCGTCAGTCCGGATCGACCCATATCATCAAATCCCACGACAACGGTCGGTATCCTCTGGATATCCGCCGCGCCAGACATCACCGGTACGTAGTCCTTCCCTGCCAGGCACATCGTCTACAACTCGATCTTCTTGCCCCGGGGTACCATACCGGGCCCACCATATACCCGAGACGGTTCATCCACTCCTCGAATCGGGTCTCGAAATCCAACAGAAAACATGAAATCTCATGGTGGACGACACATACATTACGAGAAAACCGCATCTTATGTTTTAAAAAGAGAGGAGGAGAGAGAGAGAGAAGTTTTTATGTATTCTTGCGGTTTTCCCCAAAAATCCAGAAATCTCATATAAATCCAAAATCCTAAAAATCATGAGTAAGTATATGATAAGTGTCGGCATATGCCCCATAATACTGCATGATAACATGAAAATATGAATGCATGAATATCTAAGTAATAAATGCCATGTCTAGACTAACATCTGAGAGTAATCATAATGCTACATCGATCTAGCTTTTAGCTTATTCTATCAATAAAACATAATATGATCCAAAGTGTACGTGACATAGCAATTACCGATGATGATGTGTGTGAGCCGGCAAATAAGTGTGCATGGAATATGCACATCATCGGTAATGGTGCTGGTGTCCTAACAGGCAAAGTTTTATGCTGATTATAGAAACATATGTATGAACATGCACATTATGATTACGGGATGAATGTAAAGACGGATGTGTAATAACCACTCATCTGCGATATACAAGTACCACTACCACTATATGACTCGAACCTAAACTAGTGTCCATCTAACCTCCTAAGGAACTAAACCTAAGAAACTAGTCGATAAGAAATAGGAGTACACCTAAAGTCTGAGTCCATATCTCTAATAGTCGGCGATCCAGCCTCAATAGCGTCACGTACGTAGTACGATTTTCTCGAAACAAGAGTGCGGATCAATCATCACATCTATGCCTCGTACGGTATAATCCATCGTACGGCATCCCAATATCGGGTACGGGTCAAGTATCACCTACGTGTCTCATCATTCGTATAATATCATCATCAAATCATGTCATGATCAAGGTACTGCACTGTAAATGCATACATCAATCATATATCATTGCCAACATAAATGTACATCGTTAATTTATCCTCAGAAATATCATGTCATATGTGTTATATTGTGATTAAGTCACACTTATATCATATCGTAATCAAATCACACATATATGATATCGTAATCAAGTCACGCATATAAGATATCGAACTCAAGTCACACCTGTATGATGTCGTAATCAAGTCACACATATATCATATCAGAATTTCAATCACATGTTACGGTCCGGGTGCTATTTTAGAGTCCCATGTACCTCAATATCATCATCACCCTTTATTATCTATGTATACCTATTCATTAACTCATTTCCTAATGATCCGCTAACATCATAACACGACCGTAGCCAAGAATCACGGCATCAGCCCAGTTATATTGTTTCATCCCCGTGTATCACATATACGTATCATACCATATCCTTGTATCACATCATATCCTTGTATCACATATACGTATTGTGTATATATATATACCTACACCTAGTCCTATATATATATACACATTCACGTATACACCACATCGAGTCTCAGTGTGTGCGTGTGTGCGTAACTACCTAAAACCTACGAAATCTCCTCCAAGATATTCATCCTCGGATAAGGTCTTTCTAAATCAATCTAGTCCAACCTAGGGTCATTTCTAGGGTCCTACTCACCGAAATTCTAAGGTCACGTCAGGTTTCCTAATGACAATAAGTACTATTCCTATTCTACGTTTGCGGGGGTGCTAAACTCCATCCACCCGATTTCCCCCGTAGATATTCATCTACTCACCTGTTCCTTATCTGCCGAAGACGATGTCGCCCTCCACTTCTTCCTCGTCCGAAGTCCTCGCGAGGGGTACCTATACGCAAACATATATGATATCGTAAACTGAATCACGGATAAAACCAAAACGACGCACGAAACGCGCATAGGTTAAAACCTATGACCCGCTCATGCAAAAGAACCAAATATCGCTCGATATCGGCGTACAAACGCCGATTGATCGAGATAAAACACCAACAAACAACTCGTAGTTTTAAAACTCATTACTTATAATATAAAACACGATTTAATTCATCGAAACCCTAATAATCGATCAAATCGTCCGATTTCGTAAAACCCGAAAATGCCAATTTACCGTTTTACTTCAAAACTTGATGTTTAAAAGAAAATAATGGTCATAATATTCATTAAATAACATAACTAGATTATAGAAACCATTACCATATTTTTCTCACACCATTTTGTCTTAATTTACAATTTCTAGTTTGCAAATTAGCCAAAATTAACACTTGTTAAGCAAGAATTTACAATTCCACTACTAAACTTGATTTTTCATATATTAAAGTGTTAAACCACTCCATGAAACCTTAATAATGAGCTAAAGCCCTAATTAGATTTTTAATACTACATTTTAAATTAATTTTTAAAACCTAGTTTACCGAAATAGCATATTTATCACATTATATTAACTAACAATTTGAAACTAATAATTAGATTATGTCTTTCATTCATTTAACATGTTAATATTCTCATTAAAACCACGATATAATGATAAAAACCTTAATTAGAATTTTAACACACCAATATATATAATTTATAAAAATCTAGTCAGCAAAATTGCTTAATTTAAACAATTTTGAATGAACAATTTACAATATATCAACCATACAAGATTTTCCACTTCTAAAAATTTTAAACTACTTATTATAACCCCTATTAATTAATAAAACCCTAACTTCATTTTAAAACCCTTTCTAGAATTTCCTAGACAATAAATTATAACTAAATTAACACTTTTAGAATTCTAGTTTAGCACCTTACACTACAAATTAAACATTTAGATTAGAGTTATACCTCCCAAGCTTTGAACCTCTTGCAATTAGCCTCCAAAGATGTCTTCTTTCACCTTTTTTTAAACAAATTAGGGTTTGGAAAGAGGAGGAATAGGATTATGGTTTGAATTTGTGAAGAAATTTGTTGATTTCGTTGGATTTTTTGCAATTTTTCATGAATTTTTTGAAGAAAGAAAATGGGCAAAAATGGAGGCTGTTGGAGGGTGGCTCAGCCAAGTTGTGGGAGGGGATGAAATGAGAGAATTTTGTGGAAATTTCCACAAAAAAATATCATCTAAGGTCAATTAATGCATGTTACATCAAAACTTTTCAAAAAAACCCCTTTTTCTTTCCATTTTTCAACCCCCTTTTACCATAAACTATTAAACTTGAAATGTTTTGCTAAAATTTTTGTTACACTTAATTTTAGTTTATAATGGTTCCTAATTATGTAATTTACCCAATTAAATTTGTATTTATCACTAATTAAATGTATTTTTAAAAGCTTAAAATAATATTAAAAATAATTAATTAAGGAAATTTTTTTAATTAACTAGAAAATTTTAAGTGACATTTTAGTGAACAATTTATAGTAATATATTATCTAAATTTTGTATCATTAGGTCTATAATGAAAAATACCTATTTTGACTTTTTACGGAAAAGACTGCTAATTTAGCCGATTACCGAAAAACTGCCTAAACGATTTTCGAAGCGTTGCAATCTTCCCCCGTTTAAGAAATTCGGTCCCCGAATTTAAATTAAAACTCCCCTCCAATTACTAAAACATTCAGCCAAAACACTCAAATCGTCGGGGCTCCGAAATCATCAATACATAACTAAAATCAACTCCGTCAAGCATAACGCAATCATTGGAGTTATGGTGAAAATAAAATATCCAAAACCCAATACAAAAACCAACATAATATATATCAAAACTATAACTTAGATATAGTACGCATCGTAGTAAAATCGGCTAAACATCTTAATAATGAAACACGCAAAAACCCCTTTTTGAGAATCGCCGTGCGATGCACGTGTCACGGCACAAGTAGCGGACGTTTATTTTTTTAAAAAATAGCTATAAATATTTATATCTTTTATTTAACATACACGTCCCGCCTGGTTATTAAATCAAATAGTAATGATTATAAAAACATACTGCTCAAACTAAAATCAATCCCAATCACGTCATAAAGATATCATGTGCGTCCGGTGCACACTGAAATCGAAACCAAATACAGATGTCACGAATAAGCACAAAAACAAAACTGAGTGCAACAGGTGTGCACAAAAAAACATCTGTCAGGTGCAACGGGCATGCACGACTTTAATATCAGGTGCATCTAATCTGCACAAAACCCCGATTTAGTGCATCTGGTGTGCATAAAATCGCATCAAGTGCGCCAAGTGTGCGCAAGAATCTCAATCAGGTGCACATGGTGCACGAAATCATACACCGAATATCATAATCGAAATCACAGTACGAAAGTGCATGAGAACTAGGTCGAAGCATATGTCAAAATCATGTGTAACCATGCACGAAATCAAATCAATATCTCAAAATGTATAAAACCAAATCAAGTGCACTGGGTATGTGCAAAACATCAATACAACTGATATATGAAACACGAATAGAATGTAATGAATGTACACATAAGAAATACCAATCGTAGAACAAAATCCTCAAAATGCCAAAATCCAATCAACGGAAATATGAAATTCAAATCACCAAATCATAATCGTAAACACTATTGTCAATGTGCACCTCTTTCCCCCTTTCCTCTGGTATCGACTGCTTCGAACTCATCTCTTCGTAGCTGTGCTGACTGCGCTACCAACGGCAATACTCATATCTAGTGTCTCCCACGTAATCTATCCTTTCACCTGATATCCGGACTACATTAAACTTTTCGATCGATTCATCAAAATCCCATAATTCCCCGAGAGATTAACACTCAAGTACAGTTTAAAAATATCCGGTACATACCCCAGCATCGATGGTCCAGCCGTAGAAGGGCAAACCCAAGCCTCACTAATGGCACCGCGGAACTGTCGTAAACCCTAAGGTTCAAGGGCGTTCTCGTGGTCATTATGTCGAGTTAGGGTTTCATTCTTCTAGAGGGTCTATAGAAATACCTGCATGTTCTTCCGAATACCTTAAACTTGGGAAAAATGGGTTTCTGACAATCGTTCGAATCCTTTAACATCGTCTGGACGGCATGTGAATACCCTTCGTCCGTACACTAAACAATGCTTCAATCCTCAAGAATAAACGATACCCTAAGGGTTATCGCATTCGAGCCGCAGCTCCCTCTGCCCGTGCGACCGTGGTAACAAAAACATCATCCGATATCGACGAAGATAGATCAAAGGAACGAATGAAATGCGGTGCAAACAAATGTACATCCTAAGGCTACTTAAGAAGAGTAGCGTATCGTAAGTATGCCGTGGATCATACCCACGGTACGTCACTCTACCTAAGTCGTCTACTCCATCAACCAAGGGTCACCCTAGACTTATACAAGGTTAAACCTAGCGCTCTGATACCAACTTTGTCACGACCCGAAAGTACGGAACGTTACCGGCACTTAGATTAGGAAGAGTCTAGAGGCGCAACGTAACCTAAGTAAGCCGAAGCCCAGAAATCTAAACCATAAAAGAAGAAGAAGAAGTAAAGGAAAACATGAAGAAAACAAGTTTAAAAGCATCATCCAATTTTCTCAAAAATTTCGACAGAATCTCCTTTGTAAAAACTGGCCCCAAACGGGTACAAACAAGTATAAATACATATAAACAATAAAAAGCATCTCCAAACGGGAGATAGCTCTACGCCAACAGGAGGAAACAACCACACAAATGCATAAAAGTATACAACGCCAAAGGGCGAGGTTCAGAATTCAAAGAAAACAAAACCACCAGATATCATAATAATACAAGCGCGACTCTAAGGTCGAAACAAATAAATGGTCTAGTAAACTATCAAGTAATACAAGTTTGGTTGATAGAGCTTTCTAGATACAAAAGAAATAATAAAAGTACAATGGCGGTCCAAATACAAGTGAACCAACCTACCGTGCTAATCACCCTGAATGAAAAGAAGTGCCAGCAAGCTGTCAGGAAAACCTGTACATCGAACCTGTAATAAAATTTGGCACAACGGGGGTGAGTTGCCAACTTGTGAGTAGATGTATATCTACGGGGGAAGTCAGGTGGATGGTGTTTAGCACCCCCGCAAACGTAGAATAGGAATAGTACTTATTGTCATTTGGAAACCTGACGTGACCTTAGAATTTCGGTGAGTAGGACCCTAGAAATGATCCTAGGTTGGACTAGATTGATTTAGAAAGACCTTACCCGAGGATGAATATCTTGGAGGAGATTTCGTAGGTTTTAGGTAGTTACGCACACACGCACACACTGAGACTCGATGTGATGTATACGTGTATGTGTATATATATATAGGACTAGGTGTAGGTATATATATATATATACACACAATACGTATATGTGATACAAGGATGTGATATGATACACGGGGATGAAACAATATAACTGGGCTGATGCCGTGATTCTTGGCTACAGTCGTGTTATGATGTTAGCGGATCATTAGGAAATGAGTTAATGAATAGGTATACATATATAATAAAGGGTGGTGATGATATTGAGGTACATGGGACTCTAAAATAGCACCCGGACCGTAACATGTGATTGAAATTCTGATATGATATATGTGTGACTTGATTACGATATCATACAGGTGTGACTTGATTTCGATATCATATATGCGTGACTTGATTACGATATCATATAGGTGTGATTTGATTACGATATGATATAAGTGTGACTTAATCACAATATGACACATATGACATGATATTTCTGAGGATAAATTAACGATGTACATTTATGTTGGTAATGATATATGATTGATGTATGCGTTTACAGTACAGTACCTTGATCATGACATGATTTGATGATGATATTATACGAATGATGGGACACGTAGGTGATACTTGACCCGTACCCCGATATTGGGATGCCGTACGATAGATTATACCGTACGAGGCATAGATGTGATGATTGATCCACACTCTTGTTTCGAGGAAATCGTACTACGTACGTGACGCTATTGAGTCTGGATCGCCGACTATTAGAGATATGGATTCAAACTTTAGGTGTACTCCTATTTCTTATCGACTAGTTTCTTAGGTTTAGTTTCTTAGGAGGTTAGATGGACACTAGTTTAGGTTCGAGTCATATAGTGGTAGTGATACTTGTATATCGCAGATGAATGGTTATTACACATCCGTCTTTACATTCATACCGTAATCATAATGTGCATGTTCATACATATGTTTCTATAATCAACATAAAACTTTGCCTGTTAGGACACCAGCACCATTACCGATGATGCGCATATTCCACGCACACTTATTTGCCGGCTCACACACATCATCATCGGTAATTGCTATGTCACGTACACTTTAGATCATATTATCTTTTGTTGATAGAATAAGCTAAAAGCTAGATCGATGTAGCATTATGATTACTCTCATATGTTAGTCTAGACATGGCATTTATTACTTAGACATTCATGCATTCATATTTTCATGTTATCATGCAGTATTATGGGGCATATGCCGACACTTATCATATACTTACTCATGATTTTTGGGATTTTGGATTTATATGAGATTTCTGGATTTTTGGGGAAAACCGCAAGAATACATAAAAACTTCTCTCTCTCCTCCTATCTTTTTAAAACATAAGATGCGGTTTTCTCGTGATGTATGTGTCGTCCACCATGAGATTTCATGTTTTCTGTTGGATTTCGAGACCCGATTCGAGGAGTGGATGAACCGTCTCGGGTACATGGTGGGCCCGGTATGGTACCCCGGGGCAAGAAGATCGAGTTGTAGACGATGAGCCTGGCAGGGGAGGACTACCTACCGGTGATGTCTGGCTCGGCGGATATCCGGAGGATACCGACCATTGTCGTGGGATTTGATGATATGGGCCGATCCGGACTGACTGAGCCCGAGATATTGGGACTATGAGACATTGAGATTATGAGGTATTGAGACTTGAGATTTACGTGTTTTGTGTCGATGCTTGACACGGATTTCCATGGATTTCATCGTTGATATTTCAGATTTCTATGCACATTTTACTATGATAAAAGCTAAAGATTTCTTATACAGATATATCTAGATTTCAGGATTTGTTATTGTACATTCATGGTGCATGCATACTCATTCACATGACATGGAACTATATGAGGCACTGACACGAGCACGGAGCATTTGCACTTACTCGTAGTTTCTTATCCTGTCTTTACTCGATGATTAGTAGTATATTAGTATATTATTATGACCTAGGACAGTGTCGTGCATTCGATTTCTTTTCGCAGATATCTTCTACTCACGAGTTGGCAACTCACCCCCGTTGTGCCAAATTTTATTACAGGTTCGATGCACAGGTTTTCCTGACAGCTTGCTGGCACATCTTTTCATTCAGGGTGATTTGCACGGTAGGTTGGTTCACTTGTATCTGGACCGGCATTGTACTTTTATTATTTCTTTTGTATCTAGAAAGCTCCATCAACCAAACTTGTATTACTTGATAGTTTATTGGACCATTTATTTGTTTCGACCTTAGAGTCGCGCTTGTATTATTATGATATCTGGTGGTTTTGTTTTCTTTGAGTTCTGAACCTCGCCCTTTGGCGTTGTATACTTTTGTGCATTTGTATGGCTGTTTCCGCCTGTTGGCGTAGAGCTAGCTCCCGTTTGGGGATGCTTTTTATTGTTTATATGTATTTATACTTGTTTGTACCCGTTTGGGGCCAGTTTTTACAAAGGAGACTCTGTCGAAATTTTTGAGAAAATTGGATGATGCTTTTAAACTTGTTTTCTTCATGTTTTCCTTTACTTCTTCTTCTTCTTTTATGGTTTAGATTTCCGGGCTTTGGCTTACTTAGGTTACGTTGCACCTCTATACGCTTCGTAATCTAAGTGCCGGTCACGTTCCGTACTTTCGGGTCATGACAGTGTGTGATCTGGGTTGCATCTATAAGGACAGTTTCCAATTCCGTGATTGGATGTGCCACAAACTAAGCATAGGCGTTTGGCGCGCCTATTTTCCTTTACCAAATGTCCATTCCTCTTGCAATAGAAGCAAAAATCTAGACTCGGCTGGTTAATTGTTTCTTCCGGTCTCCTGGGTTCAACAGTTGGTCTTGAAGAGGCTCCTCCTGCCATCTGGTTGGCAGGGCGCTTAACTCCGGCAGATTGGGGTCTGCCTTTCTTCTTCACTACTGCCTCGTATTTTCAGGAAGCCTTCAAAGCCAAATCATGGGTTGGGAAATCCCCTGTAGCTAATGCAACTTGGATTTCCAGGTCCAACCCTTGCTGAAATCTTCTAGCTCCGATCTCAGCAGTCGGTATGAGATGGGCCGCAAAGCTGTTACGGTCTTGTGTTTGCTGTGTAGTATGTGATATAAAATCGAACATTGAGACATATCTTGCCGACTGAGCATGGTGAACTCAGCGTCATATTCATATACTGACTTGGTCCACATTGAACCTTGTTGCAGATGGATGAACTGCTGTTCCATATCAAAGCAGGCAGTCTCAGGGAAGTACTTTGCATCTAACATGTCACGGAAAGTCTTCCATTTGATAGATTGATCAAGACGGCTTTCTTCCGCCTTCCACCAAACCCGTGCATTGTCCGTGAGTTGCAATTTCGCAACACGAACCCAAGCTATCTCTGGCACTTATGCCGCTGCCAGATCATCTTCAATGCTTTGAGCCCATTCTTCCCCTTCTAGAGGGCTCTCTTTTCCTGCAAACTGTTTGGGGGTGCAAGGCCCTGAATTGTTTCACCCCAGGTCCTTCTGCCTCTGGTCGGTTCATCAGGATTGCAGTCTGTTGCTGGTGTCCTTCCAGGAGGTTGCGGATTGCCTCAAGCAAAACTGTCTGCTCGTTGATCGGAGCAGCTACGGCTGGTGTGAGTGGTAGTGGTGGGGGAGTGTTGTTGACATTCGTGCTGGTGTTGTTTGGGGAATCCATAACCTTGAAAGAAAAATTTGGGTTAGGACAGATTCAAAATATATGAAATTGTAAGATTCAAGGAATATGAATTGTAAAGAATGTTTTTAGTTGCTGATTTTTGTGTTATATTGCTTAGATTGTCCACGCAGAACTGACCTGCATGTCCATACAGTGCTGACTTGTATGTTCACACAGAGCTGACCTGCATGAGCTACCAACAAAACCTGTCATGCCCCGCTTCCCAATGCACGGGCATAGGACGCGACGGGCCGCTACGTATTTACTCAGAAGTAAACACGCTAAGCGTATCTAAGCAATATAAAAAAATGTACACAAGAGACAAGATGTAAATAAACAACAACTTTATTTATTAAATATTCTTTTTACAATACAACTGAAATTAAAATACATGGAATGAAAGCAATGCCTAAACAATGGCATAACAGAAATGAAAATGAAATATAATGTACAAGTGAAACCAAAACTCCGGGTCTTCAGTAAACTGATCCAAGTCTTCGCTGCTGGGTTCGATATCCAGTGAGTCCGAAACACCTGACGACATTCCAAAGAAGAAGAAAGAGAATGTCGTAAGTGAACAAGTTGCTCGGTAAGTCCCAAAGAGGAGGGAGAAGTAGAATAGACAGAGAGAGAGAGAGTATAACTATTATAATGTTGTTTGTTATGTTAACGTAGTTGTTTGTAGTTTGGTATAGAAAATGCCAGTGTATATGAGAGGAGTCCAATTTTCCCCGTGGACTAAGGTATAAGGAGCACAAGGAACCATTCAGCCACGGTACAACGGCAATGGAGATTCCTGTTAGGTGTATTATGGTTACAGTCTCGTGCCACTTTTAACACCTTCCGTACCAATCTACCCCTTATAAACCCCGCGATGTCTTGATTGTATGGTTTGTATTGTTTGAATTGTATATTGTATATAGATGGATGACTTACCAAAACCATGATATCAGTAATGGAACGGATATAATGGATGATCATATAAATGGAATATATCCATGATTCGGTTCTGTCAATATAGATTGATTAGATTGAATAGCCAGATTCATAGATCCATGTTGTATTGTAGTTTGATACTTGAATCATATTCAAGTCAGATTGATTATATTGAGACTCAGTCTGAGTCAGACAATTAGAAAAAAAATTGAAGTTCTGAATTATGTTTTGGTGCTATCGGTAACTACTGCACATGGACGGCAGGAATTATATCTTTTTCAAAGACATTTACCGTGTTGATAACACCGTTTGTTAAGTTGTCTACCTTAAATAGGCAAGCACCCATATCTCCGGTTCCCTGAGGCTCAAGAGACTGGTCCCGCTTAAATCTATGTTTACTAAGGTCCTTATTGTAATTTAGTATAACTTGAGGGGGTTTTATGTAAAATAATTTTGTTATATTTTCAAAATATACCTCAAGTATTAATTATCATCTTTAGAGTTTTCATAGATATTTCTTTTATTCAATATGAAATTTCTAGTGAATATGACCTAGTTTTAAAGTATAAGGTGTTTATTTGAAATATTGGAATTGTATGGTATTTTCTTGTAAATGGAATGTTTTTCTTGAAATTTGGAAATGTGGAATATTATAAATATTTAAAATATATATTTTGATATTAATTACACACATATATATATTTATTAAAAATATAAGTTTTATTTATAATAGAAATCACATTTTCTAAAGAAAAATGTTTTAAAAATCTTTCGAGATCGTATACTCCCTGCGGAGGTCTGCATCTCACTCTACTAGGCCTGAGAATGTGCGATAATCCGTACTATACAGAACGGGTTCCCCAAAATGGGTTGTAGAGGTGCAATTGCAAAGATTTGTTAAATACATTTCTTATAGAAAAATGTTTTATAAGTTGAAGATAGTTATATGTAAAGTCGTATTTTCCCAAATTAATGTTCTCAAATTCCATCCTGCTATGTTAGATATATGTGATGTGAGAAGGTAGGTCATTACCTCGTGATTTTTCTAAGGTAATACGGTTTAAAAAGTTTAAGCATGTCGAAATGAAATATGAAGGTATTTTAACGTAAAAGTGGAATAAAACTTGCTACGGTTATTATTTTAATGTCAAACGTGTTCTATTGTTTTTATTAATGATTACTAAACAATATATCAAAAGTTGTAGATTTGTTATTAAGAAAAAGTTGAATTTTTTTAAAAGAAAAGAAAATCGGAAGTCGGATAACTCCGCTTCCGACACATTTTAAGAATGAAGGGTTTGGGAATAGCAAAAGAGAGAAAGAAGAGAGACTTACTGGCTTGGAGTCAAGAGGGGAGATAGCGGGTCCTAAAGAGAGCTTCGGGGCGTCGTTTCATCGCCGGAATCTCCTCGAAAGTTCGTCGGAGTTTCGCCCTTCACTAACTCCACTTGTACACTAAGGACTTGAGAATTTTGTATAGTTTTTGTAGGAAATTTTCAGTGTGAAGGGATGTAAAATGGAGTGGGTATTTATAGGACAAATTAGGGTTTAGGGTGTGATGAAAAATGCATTTAAATTTGCATTAAAATGAGGTTAAATGGTCATTTGATTGCTCTCTGGATTAATTCAAAGTAAACAAGCAATAAGGGAGTAATGAGGTAGGCCAAACGTTGCAGGGGGTGAAGTTTGGAGGCATTTGGGACGGATATGACCGACGGCACCGGTTTTTTCGTTAATGTCGTCGGCCCAATTCCAACGGTTGGGGTTGGTTTTGGGGTATTGGGTCGGGGTCGTTTGGTATACTCTCGTGCACGTATTTGTTTAATCTGTAACTCTTCAGTTTACGTATAGTGCACGTGTAGTCTTTTGGGCTTCTAAAAAGATTAAAAGAAAATTAAATAAAAAGATTATGCGGTTGATGGGATTTGAACTCTGGTGCTATGGTTCAGCAGTGCAATATCTTACCAGTGAGCTACAAGCTCCTTCTTGCTGTTTAAAAGCAAAACAAACTTATAACTCGTGTTCAGGCTTAGGTGTCCCTTTTTGTATTTTGAAAAATTCGTACAGAAAGTTAGGGTTGTTACAGCATGCAACGTGAAGGTAGTATTTGTATTAGCATCATAAGTCTCCACACCATCAGTGAATAAGGATTTTAATTCATCGATCAGTGGTCAGAGGTAGACGTCAATATTGTTTCCCAGTGATTTCGGTCCGTCAATAAGAAGAGGCTTCATATAGTAGGACTGATTCATAACCAACCACGGCGACAGATTATAAACCATCATTATAATAGGCCATGTGTTGTGTCCTCTATCCATATAGTTGAAAGAGCAGAATTAATCACTAGCAAGTCCGAGCCTGATATTGCGAGAATCACTACTGAATTTTGGATGCCTCTTATCGAAATCCTTCCATACCGGCGAATCTCTTGGATGACATATTCTTCCGTCTTCGTTTGGAGCAGCACGGTGATGCCAAATCATTGCCTCTGCTGACTTTTTACACTTAAATAGTCTCTGCAGACTCTGTGTTATGGAAAAGTATCATGCTATCTTGACAGGTACATCTGATTTCTTATCAGATTCTTTCGGCTTATACATGTCCTCTCCATAGGTGGGACACTCTTCCAAATCTGAATTCTCGTTTTGGTACAACACGTAATCATTGGGATATGCATAAATCTTCTCACAGTTCATCAGACATTATCTTCTGGGCTTCGTACCAGCTCTCGGGCACGTTATTTTCCGAGGGCATAAAATCTTTCAGGAACTTGAGAAGAATCGTAAATGACTTGTTGCTCTAGAAATGATGGATGAACCATGATAGTGTTGAGTACTTTGAATTCTCATAAATTGGTCTCCTGGTATCATTTATGTACTTCTCATACTTATCCGCACGAGGAATTTGACCGGAAGAAGGATTAGTATCACCAAGAGCGGTCTCTACCATACCCTCAATTTTCTCTTCTGGAAACAAGTTATCTTTTTCTTCTTCTGCCGCATCATCATCATCATCATCTTCTTCTTCTCCTTTCCCGTGATATAACTAAGTTGAATTAAATCTGGTAAAATCATGCTTAACGATGTGAAGTTCTACCACTTCTACATTCTTCTAATACTTATTCTTTCACCTGTTACACAGACAAAGGATCTTACCTAAGATTTCTTTATGATGTTCGCGTGCAAATTTGATGAAAGCAACGACTCTGTCGACGCACTTAGGGTTCATGCGTTGATGCAAATCCATGTACATCCAGTTCTTAACTCTAATGTACTCATGAGCCATGTTAGACTGTATGCCATAAATTTTAATTTATGGAAGTTTGTTTTTTTATGGTGACTTGAGAAATCTAAGAACGTGATGGTTATTGACAAAGAAGAGAATGGGAAGAGAAAGTTTGTCGTTGATTTCAATTTTTGATTTTGCTTAGATGTAGGGTTGTTATTGTGTATGTCTTTGTGTATGTGTGTGCTGTGTATGCATGTTGTATGTGTGTGTTTTGGCTGTCGGGGGTAAGGCTTCTATCCCATTAAGAATGTATAGACAAACATCCATTTACTTGTGTTTTCATCCGTTTCGAGAAAATTTCAGCAGCCCCTAGCCGCTGTTCTCCGAGTACACTGTAATAGAAAAGACAATCATTTCAATGCTGTCAAACAAAATTGAAAAGAACATCTAATCTATCTTGTACACGGAGAACCAGTGGAAAGGTACCGACGAAGTATCTCGAAACGAATGAAAAACACAAGTGAATGCAGGTGTTTGGTTTATACATTCCTAACTTTTCCATACGGGACAAATCTGTCGGTTATCATACGATTGGATATTCTCGTCATATAGACTACGCGACGATTGTTAGAAACCGAAAAATACCTTCCGATATTTAACAACTTTCGTGTAGTTTTATATCATGATGAATATCGAAAGTATGTTAACCGATAGACTGGAACTAAGTCGCGTTTTGATTTTCATATATGATTATCAATGATAATACGAAAAATTCATATTGTCATCGAGTATCATATATACAATTAGCGTAAGATTTAACTTGAGTTGGTTTTACTATTTACATTTCAATTGCACGGTTTTAGGGTATAGTTTTTAATGTTTAGGGTTTTCTTAATCAAGTTTAAGTTTTTATATTTAGTTCAGATAATGAAATAAAGTAATGAAATAGGAGATGAAGATTTAGGGTTAGGGTTAGGGTCGGTTTGACAAGAGTTCAATGTAGAGGATAATGATCATGATGAATTAATGTTTGATCTGTGAGATCATCGTCATTATCTCTCTCACACACACACATTTGAATTGCTATAAAATACCTTAAAATTCTTCACCGAACTACCTTTAATTATTTTTTTTCACTAAACCCTAAACCTAACCAAAATCCTAACCTTAATCCTAAATCTACCCCTGACCATTAACCCTAACCCTAACCAAACCAAACCCTAACCCACAACCAATCTTCTTCTTTTTCTTCCCCTCACCACCACTACCAATCTTATCTAAAATTATTTTTCCCGGCCCCTCATCCAACCTACCCGGTCCCCGTTGACCTTCACCGACCTCTTTCCCTACCACCACAGCCGCCGCCACCTACCATAGCCACTACCACATCCGTCGCCGCCACCCACATCCCCAAACAACTCCAAATTAAAGACCAGCCACCATCACCCACAACCACAGCCGCCGCCGCCAGTAACAGCCACCACCGACCACCACCACAATCTAAAATCCCCAAATTAACATTAACCCACAAATTAAAGCCCTACCCACCAAATTCAATTTAGAAAAATAAAATTTTAATTTGAATAAATTAACTAATCGGTTGAGAATCTCAACATTGATGAGGAAACCGGAAAGAAGCTCGATGTTGACGAGAAGGGCGGCGATCGAAGTTGACGAGAAGGGTGCGATCGAGACGACGATCGATCGAGCTCGAGTGGCAGCCGGGGAGGCTCTTGATGGAGGAAAACGAAGGCGCTGGAGGTCGGAGGAGGCGACGAGTTTAGAGAAGACGATGAGGGCGGGGAATTTTTGGGGGGACATAATTTTAGGGATTATTACGGTACCGTGAGAACGGGGAGGGGAAAATTTTGGTTTTTATGTTTTTTAATGTCCTACTTTGCCCTTACGGTGACAACCGTAGGGCTTTTTCTTACGACACCGTAGGGGCAACTGCATATGTTAAATTTTTATAATTTTTTATGTATATATGCCCCTACAGTCAAGACCGTAGGGGTATACTTTTTCCCTACGGTGGGAACCACAGGGACAACCTACGGATTTCCCATCCGTAGGAGCAAGCCATTTTTGTACCAGAGTACTAAGTTGGACATTTTATCTTAGGGTTAGGATTTTCGTCGAGACCATTTGCATGACGGTAAGGAAATCACCATGTTAAACACAGCGAGTGTCGCATCTTGCCCAATGATCGACTATATACTTATTTTTTTAATATTATTTAATACCATTCTATTCTTTATAATTATCCCCAACATTACTAATTCCAAACAGATTGCTAGCATAATTTTTACATTAATGCCTCATCCAAATACATGCAGATCCAGTAGCATACAACAAAACATTGCTTTGTAATTTGTTTTGTGGCTGTGGGTTGCATAATTACAACTATAAGCAATTAAACAGCACTAAATCTCTTGTTTGAGCTCTTAAACCTCTTGCGTGTGCTAATTAAAGACAGAGGACTATTTAGTTAAACAGTCTCAAGCTATAAATGACAACTTTCAAAATTGATCCTGAGTGAACAAATGAGAACAAGGTAGGTAAATGGTTTCTATTTAAAGCTTCGTGAGTGAGTGTTGTTGTATTTCATTAGTCTAGCTCATGTAGTTGATCAAGAGATCTAAGGTGCATGCGTGATAATGTATCAGGTTATGACCTATTAATTACAAAATTCATCAAATATCATAAATTACACTTGATGAGGGAACATCTTGGTGATCTCCACTCCTTGTTTTGACAAAAGGTCATGGGCCATGTAATGGGCCATTGATAGCCCATCAAAGATGCATGGGATCAGTGGTCCTAGTGATTGGCCTTAAAATGAACACTGAAAAGCCCGCTAAAGACCGTAAGATCACCAGTCTTGTAAAGCCATCTGTTCAAGCCAAAACTATCCACGAAAATCCATTAAGGGGATTAACGAAAGTTTGAATTTTCTCACTTTCCTTTTTGTTTTTTAAGTGAAAGCAAAGGTTTGTAGAAATTTTGGTCTATGGCTCTCAAGAATAGATGATCCATCTCCGCTATATTTGTTTCAGTCTATAAATAGACAAAAGCATCTTACCCACCATACTTCCGCTGCTCCCACTGACTATAACAACCCTCGGACAAAGTCATATACATGTGCACTTCTAAATTAAATTTAGAATGATGTTATAATCATCCACCTTCCAGATCTCATAGTCTAGAACAACAGTAGTGATAAACTTGGGTCATCAAAACCTCACTGTCACCATCTTTGAGTAGACCGAAATATCTCTCGGGTGGCTGAGCTTACCCACTAAATCTGCGGAGTGACTAATGGATTATCAAATCCAATTATATTCTTAGGATCTATTAAATATTCAGTAACCGTTTGTAGTTTTGCAATCACTTCCAGTTCTATCATACGCCCACTAATATTTTCTGAAAAGAATTCATTTTATTAAAAGATGGCGAGTCAAGAATAATATAACTATTGATCCTGCAAATGGTAAAATGTTAACCATCGTCTAAACCCGGGAAAACCCACAAACTGCCATTACTGAAAACATACCTTGTGTTCATCCGAATTCTGATTTTAAGCATAAACCAGACAATTTCATATACCTTAATATCGTTAAGATATGAATCCATTATATATCCAATATAGAAACAAAGACACTAATTTAATTTGAACCAGATTCAAAAATTATGCAGTTGTTTCCAGTTTACAACCAAAGAAAAAAAGCCATACATCATTACTCATCAAGGAGCGCACCCAAGGATGAGTAACCTGAGAGAAAATCAAGTTCTCAAACATATTACTTACGACGGAATACCTAACATAAGTATCTATATTTTTTATCATCTCGAAGAATCCTGATACTTCCAACATGCGGTTCTCTACTTTATTCTTATATCTATAACTTCTCAAAATTTGGACCTTATATTTCAACGAAATGCGTGTCTAAGCCAGAGAAGTTATAAGTAAACGGAATATAGTACGAATACCAACCCCTTGTCCTAATGGATATCGGACAATGTACAATACTTTGTACTAGTCTTCTGAGTTTAATAACCCAGACCATGTATGTTGTAGGTTGAAAATTCTATTATGGTCAAGAAGAATTACACCGTTATTTAATGTACCTTACCTAATCTTCAACGGATAAAGGTAAATGTTAAAAATATAATTTCAAAAACTTATATCTCACTTTATAAAATAAACTTATAGATATATCAGTTTGAAATTGGTGCATAACAACGGATATTCAAAACCAAATATATGTCGTTAGAAAAAACCCAGATGATTTCTTCAAATATCACCAATTATAAAGAATTCTGATTTTTGAGAATCTAATCATTCAATTCCTAATATTCTACTTCCACTCAGCATCTGTAACACCATACAAATGTGAGAATCTAGTCTGGTAAATACATACCCTGGAGCCAAAATCTAATTGGAAAAATAGTTTTCAATTAACACCGCACAATATAACCGAAATATGAAAATGTTTTGAAGGGTGGCCGGGTATTCCTAGTAATGCCTTATTCACTACCAGACTCATGATATTAGTTACAATTTCCATTGCCCTTACTCCAATCTCTTTATATGTCTTTACTTCTTATCTTCTGTATATCATATTTAGGCTAATTGGTTTTCTTCTTTCCCTACCTTTCGACACCAGTCTAAGATTTAGAAGAAGACTATCCAATAAGCGCAATAGGTGTATTCTCCTAATATTAGGAGCCCTCGAAACCTGAGAGAAGGTAAATAGAAAAGACAGCCGAATAATCCTATTCTATTTCCCCAGAACCGGAATCCATTCTCGAACTGAAATAAATTTCTACGAGTTCATATGTAACTATACGCGATGGTTATATCCAATCTATGTGGATTTTGGTAGTGATACAGAATGTTCTGAGAAAGCAAAGGGTAAAACAGGAGTGGCATGGATATATGTGACTTTGTCGTGAATCATGACAAAATAAAACCAGGTTTGTAAAAAGGTTCGGTCAACTTGGTTTACGAGTTTTAGTTTAAGGCCAGGTCATGGTCGCTGCCACAGAGAGAGAGAGAGAGAGAGAGAGAGAGAGAGAGAGAGAGAGAGAACACTTAGCATGCACTCTAATCTAGATTAAATTGATTAATCACTTTATCTAATCAGGATGGTTCCGACTGTTTTCTCGAATTCTTCTTCAAATCCTAAAAGGAGAACTAGTCGGGATCATTTAACAAGTTCACTAACTGTTCGGTCAGGACAGTGTTAGTAGTTCAAGGGAGGCTCCCCGTGTTTTCGCACGAACCTAATTAAATAACCCTGTTTCTACATAGGCGTAAACTCGTTAACGCTTTCTAGACACCTAATAGATTAGCTAATTGTGAAGTAAAAATTTCCCAAGAAGTTGTCCTACTCATCAGTAGGAATCGGGACCCAACTATCATCGCGTGATAACTAGACGGAAGCTGCTCAAGTCACCACACTTCAGAAGGTATGCGCATCCTTAGCAAGTTTTCTTTATATTTGAAACTCCCTGTATGGTTTTTACCCTAAGTGCTTATGACCTTGATTTTGGCCAACAAATCATAACACGCAGGTCAAGTTCTACCCCTCGTTATCCAGATTAATTTAGACCCACCCGTATACATCCTTGATTTTGGACAATAAGGTGGTACGACCGTTCTAAACTAATGCATCTATCTATGTTATGGATAAGCAACATATAGCTACCATTCACAATGCCTTGATTTTAGCCAACAAACACCGCATGAATACTAAGTGCTACTTATCCAAAATGACGGAGGGCTACGGATGGTTTTTGGCAAAAAACCGTGAATGTAATGAACTTGATATCGTTGAAAGAACCGGATGGTTTTGAAAAGAAATGGCTTAGGCTCCGCATTTTTAAAACAAGTGGTTTTGAAAAAACCGAGTAGTTTTAAAATTTATTCCAACAATATCAATTAGGTTTTTTTCCTTGCATTAAATCTATAATGCGATCTCATCAATTAATAATATCATATAAAAAAACGAAAATAGATACGCACATATATGCCATCCGCATTCGCCATAAGGTCTCGGGTCTTCACCGTAAGATTACTTAACTTACGGCATGATGGGGACAGAACTAGCGTGGATGCAAAACATATATAGCGTCTACTATATATATATATATATATATATATATATATATATATATAACACCAGTTTTCTCAGGCATGATAATATATTGCAAACACAGAATCATAGCAGAAGCAAACACTATGAAATAAAGGGTATACTAGCAATTCCGTGTTTCATTTAAGCCAAGGATAAAACATAGATTCCACGGTCGTGTGAATGACCAAACCCTAGTCCTAAGACCCCTATGAGTGCGACAAGTAGTCCCGCCAATTCTAGAATGGGATGGCCCGTTCTCAACTCTATGAGATGGCCATCCGTTTCTTCCTAGAACCCGGCTACTTGAGCACTCCTCCTGGGTCTATCCAACATACAAAAGATGAAACAAATATAATACATAGGCGACACAACCTCAACCCTGAAGTACCCCTCAAAAGAATATACATCAAGCAGTGACGGCAGTCTACAAGTCGGACGCTTGTCCCGCAATATGAATATACAAATGTAAATATAAAACTGTCATCTCGCAAGAACCCCCGGCTATTCACGATGACAACTGCAACTATTCCAATCCAAATAAGTATCACAGAACTAATAAGTATTTGCAACCCCGTCTAATCGACCTATAGCAATTAGACAACGTTCACAAACATAAAGAGATAAACGATACAAAAGTTTCGAGTTCAAAACGTTCCTTGTTGCCCAAATGCAAAGATAACACCAAGTGAAATCTGGGCAAAAAAGAAGTTTAGTAAAAATCTTCATTTTCAATACCCAAGACGCTGTACGAAGACGAGCCAAAATAGACATGAACTGACCGCAGAAAACGGGTTTTAAGAATTTATTTGCAGCCAAAAAGTGTCCAATTGGGCTCGTGTTTGCACAGCGTCACATTCATGCCTCTATCATCTTTCTGCAATACTCCAAAAAAAATTTTGAAACAAAAAAAAAAATTGACAGAAACTTGAAGTTTGGTTTTGAAAATACAGAATTTTGTCGGCTCGAAACTTTAATCATTTTCTAAACTAGTTATAGCGTTTAGGTTTGGCTCTGATACCATGTAGGGTCAGTCAGCGTAGCAGAAACTGGCCGTGACGCCCATAAGCCCCTCAGCAGCTAGTTTTTACATAATCCCCTCTCGATAGACTACAACCTACCGGACCATATAACCGCACAGGGCATCCTGGGGGTAAGAGCCTATGCTTCGCCACTACCGTCACCACAGTGAGAACCCCCCATAGGTCGACATCCCTGCCAAGTAGCTCTGATACTATGTAGGTAGGCGCTCGTGCTCGAGCCGCAAACTAGCGGCTACGCGGAATACAAAACGAATTTTTTTGAAACTTGAGAACGAACTAATACAACCCAAAATCGAATCCAAACACTAAATTAGAGACAAACAAGATATATTTAACTATTAGGTTTGCGATTACAGCTCTTTAGGTCGTCGGGAACGAACTTGGAAGTCAGCCTTTCTTGCCGAAAATGATCTACTTCGAAGGAACCCAAACTAAGATTCTAGCTTCATAAGTGAAACAACTAGTGATTAAAACTTGCTAGGAAATGATCACCAGAGATTTAGTAGTGGCTAATCTTTAATGTTTCTCTCTTTATTCTTTTCCATTCTCACCTTAGAAATAACCAATAGAGAAGGAAGAAGAAGAAGAAAACTTAGGAAACTTAGGTGAATGAACAAGTAGTGAGGAAGCATAGCAACTAAAGAATAATCCTTCATCTTTTTCTTCTTCTTTTCTTTGTGTTTGAAATGAGTGGGGTTGTGACTCACCATAGTGAGTCGTAAGCCCACAACATTCCTATACAATCAGGAAGAGATGAGAAGACAAGAGAAACCACCTCATTGTACACATATACATATGTATATATACATATATAAATATATATATAAATACACTAATACAAGTATATGTTATAAATACACACCCATATTCGTATCAAAATATGAATACCGTAATTGTATAAAATACGAATACCCGTATTTTTACTAAGATACAAAATACCCGTATTTGTATCAAGACACAAATACACGTATTTATACAAATACTCGTATTCGTATAAATACCATATTATGTCAAAATACGAATATCGAAAAGAGAGATACTAAAAGAGATATATAATACTTTCTCACATTTAATCCAAAATGTGATAACCTGGATATTTTTCAAACCGGCTAGTATTAACAAAATGTCCGAATAAAAGCACATGTACAAAAACACGTGTTTTAATCGAACCTGAGTATGTATCAAAATACGTATACTACATCGTTTCAACTGAGCTTGGAAATCCTCTATGTGGTGCTTTAAAGACTCGACAATACGTGATTGGTCGTTAAAAAGTAGCATGTTCTAAAATAACCGCAATCAAGACGGTGTCGCTAGTAGCTAGCCGCGATGAGTACGGGTCGTCCGCAGGGAAACATGAACTCTTTTCTTAGTTTAGACGAGTTGATGAAAGAAAGGTGATTGTTTGTCATTACGAATATAGAATTTATAAAGAAAAGATTTGTATGGTTCATAGAACTTAGTAGTAATGGATGAATAATTAAAAGTGACTCATTTTATCTTTTAATAGTTTAAAACTAGATCGATAATGATGATTGTAGATTAGGGTTTCTTGGAAGAAACTAGGGTTTCCACACTACCAACCCTTGTCCTTGCATTGATCTCTATTCATGTCTAGCCCTTAACAAAACAAGTGTTAAACCAATCTCAAATCATGGTCATGACTATCAATAAATTGGTAGCGCGCCTGATAAGAATGTTAACATTTATTTTGCTAAAGTTTATAAACTTTAAAATGTATAAAAGAAGTTAAAAGATTTTCTCATCCATTGTTCTACCCTGTCGTACGAACCCTAGCAAGTTAGGAATTACTTGCTCATGGTATATTTAGAAGAAAGGTTGAAGAATGAAATCATAATGTAAGTGCAGAAAGTAAATGCGAAAAGAAATAAACTAAAATCTACCTTTATTAATCAACTATTTCATACAACTCTCCTTTTTGAAAGCAGATTACAAAGAACCCTAGTTGCTCTAGATCTTCTCTCTTGTTGGAGGTAGATGACTAGCCGATGGTCACTTGGATACGTGGATCACTTAGATCTCTTGATCTCTTTGATGATTGATTCTTAATGTGAAGCTTTCGGTCCTATTTATAGTCCCATAAACTAGAAATCCTAGATGCCATCTATGAGTATATGCTGTTACAATCAAATCCCTAAAATCTCATATCCTATGGCTACAAATGAGCCGCGGAACCGTCGCATATAGCCTTGTTTGGCCGCGGTTCCGCGTCGGTTTGGTGGTATCAATTTTTGGGATTTTTTCTGGTCTTTTATCTTTATGTTTGAAGATCCTCTTGATGTCTAGATTCTGAAAATAATGCTCTGAGTCTCTGCCGTTGCTAGATCTCTTGATTTTCTTCCATATTCTAGCAGATTTGATTCCGACATCCCGATTTAATTCGGATCTCTTGGATTCCAGACCTGAGCTAATATCTGCGCAATATCTCAAGTCATTGTGTTAGTAGCATTTGGTAGTTTTGAGATATTATCCTAACCATTTTATATGATATTAAATCTTAAGAATATTGATTAGAAATATGCATATTTTAATTACAAAGATTTCATTTAAATATTATATGCATATATTTTCCCTCATTATGTTAATTAAAATATAGAAACATATGATAATAAACTTTTTACAAATAAACCCATATATGTTCTATATTTACAATAAACACTTTTTAGTACTTAACAATAGTAGGGAAAATATTCATTCAAATGTGCAATATTATAGACTAATTAAATACCCCCAAACTTAACTTTGATCGTCCCGAGCAAACTAGTTATTAAATAGAAAAAGAAAAATCAAACTAGCACATTTTCGTAGGCAACACGATTGCACTGAGCACGTGCAACAAGCCTTTAAACCTCTAGGTGTCCATAGTTGGAGGAGTGTTGTCTCCTGAGGGTTTTCAGTGGATTACACCCACAAAATCTCATAATAAAAGAGAAAAGATGAAAGTTACACACAAAGATAAAAAACATATAAAAGAAAGAACTTGAAAATAAGAGTTTCAAACTACACTAGCTTTTTAGTAGCCATCAGGCCTATCTTAATAGTCATGAAAAGATGTCAGAAATCACATTATCTCTCAATAGAACATCGCCTTTAGTCTTCCTCACTATCTTTCTTCCAAATATCGATCATATACCCCTACGTGTGTGTGAAAAACATCCCTACACTTAAAGAATTAAATTCAAGCTATTATACTCTTGTCCATCTTCCTTAGTACTTTTTAGTTGGTGAATGTTTTATAGATGAAATTGCTCACATATTTTTCATGCGACCGTTAGTACTTCTTGAGGTACTAACCAACCGATTACCAAATGTGCTCACTCATTAAGGTGTAATTAGCAATATCATAGTCTTGCAATACCTAAGGCTTAGCAGTAACTCCCAAACCAGTTGGTCTAAGGCACTAGGTGATGAGACACCCTCGCTATATTTTTTTATGCCGCCTTAAGTAATTACAAAACCAGTGTTCAATTTTTTTATTCACCATTTATTATATCATTTATATTTTTGTTGATTTATATCTTTTCCTTCATACTAAGGTTTTTAGACAAGAGTAGTTCAAGGTATGCTTTACTATCCCAAGTTTCAAAATGTGTGCAAGTGCGTATAGTAGGGTATCAACGTTCAGAAGTTTGTGCTCAAGAATAGAAACTATTTTTCAGACTTATTTCCATCCGCAGATTAGTGATTTCCTTCATCTTACTAACCCTTAGGACAACAGCTCATGACTACCTATTACTAGCTTCGTTTTAAAAATATCTAATTTTCTTGCATTTCTTAAATTTCCTATCTTTAATGTGTATTTTTCACATCCTAACTTTTATTATCAATTTTTTTATGCTTTTATTTAGTATAATGCAAAATAATGCGTGAATAAGCACAAACCTCCCCCAAACCTATTTGCAGCAGTGTCCTCACTGATGTCACCTTTTAAGCTCAAAACCTGTAGACTTGGAAGGAAAAGTTCTTAATGATTAGTAAAGGGAGAAAAAAGTCAATGACAGTGAAATTCTCCCCAAACTTATTTTTGGCTCATAATTGTGTAAAAATCTGTTTTTCTTTCAAGAACCAAAATATTTTTCTTCCACCCCAAACTTGAGTAAAACAATTTTAAGCATTTAAAATTATAACGAGGGAGGTAAGGTTATTGGTCTATGCAAAACTATACAAAGACCAAAAGTCAACGCCAACCATTCAAATATTTTATCGATGTAACAATATAGTTGGTGGAAGATCATAAATATGAAGAAGTGGGGAGATAAGAGGCGTGATCGATCGGGTTTTCGTCTCGGTTGGTAGAGACGAAACAGTGATGGTGCACTACTTGCAGTCTCGTTCTTGATAAGAAGAAGGGGTGGCGGCTCAACTTCTTTGGGTGGGGGTTGATTCATCACAACTCCCATGTCTTCTAAGAATGCGGGTTCTTCGGCAAAAATGTCTTCAAAACTTCCATCAATATTCCGAATGATAATCTCATCGGAAAAGAAGTTATGATACTCGGATAGCTCGACTAAATCATTCGACAAGTCAAAGGGTTCAGACTTAGGTGTGGACTTGTTGACAGAAGGGTCTTCACGTGTATAATAAACAGCCGGATCAAACAATAACGCACTAGTGGCGTCGAGATCAGTATCGTGAAGCTTTTCAATTTCGCAACAGTCGGAATCTATCTTTTCGACAGAACATACATCAACTATATGAGCAGAAGGTTCGGAGGGTTGACTTCCTAACTTGTAGATGTTAAGCTCAATTGTCATCTTCCCAAAGGACAAGTTCATTGAACCGTTACGACAATTGATTATTGCATTGGAAGTTGCTAGAAAAGATCGACCTAGAATCACCGGAATTTGGTTTCGTGGGTTTGCTATAGGCTGTGTATCTAAAACAATAAATTCCACAGGGAATATAAATTCTCCGAATTTGATTAACACGTCCTCTAGCTCACCTCTAGGTTGGGTGATAGATCGATCGGCCATTTGGAGAGTGCAATGTATAGGTTTCAACTCTCTTATGCCTAATTGCTCATAAACAGAATACGGAAGCAAGTTAACACTAGCCCCTAAATCAAGTAGAACACGATTGATATTTTTACCTACAATAGTTATAGATATTGTAGGACAACCGGGGTCCTTACGTTTCGTGGGCATCAATTGGGTAAGAGAATTGCTCAAATTAGTCGCTAAGAAAACCTTTTTAGGTACTTGAGTTTTCCTCTTCCTAGTGCACAAGTCCTTTAAAATTTTCGCATAGTACGGAACTTGTTTGATAGCATCTAGGAGAGGAATATTTATGTTAACTTGTTTAAAAATGTTTACAATCTTCTCCATTTGGGGACTTGGTCTGTTGACCCTTAACCTGTTTGGAAAAGGAGTTTTATCAATAAGGGTTTGGTCCAACTTTTGAGAAGTTTGTGGGGATAAAATGGATCCTAAAATTGGATTTGGGATGGTCGTAGATGGTAATTCCTTCAAGAAAATGGGCTGGGGGTTCGAGCCTAGTAGAAAACGGAGAATAGGCTCGGAAGAAGATGGTGGATCAGACAAAGTAGGAGTAGAAGTAGCAGCCGGGGTTTCATCAATGTCATCAACTTCAACTTGTTCACCAACATTGTTATTCAACACTCTTCCCGATCTCAACGTAGTTACGACACTCGCATTATGATTTTGAAGGATGAGATTTATGCTTTGTGAGTGGTCGGGATTTAGTAGAGGTTGAGATGGAAGTATCCCTTTCTCTCTCTCACTCATCGCGGCATTTAACTGTACAAGTTGTGCTTCTATCGATTTTATGCTTTCACCGTGGGAAGCAGTGTGTTGCACTGACGTTTGGATAGAAGACGTTAAATTAGCCGTCGTTTGCGTGGATTGTTTAATGAACGTTTCTAAGTTTCGTTCGAGTGCAGAGGTTTTATCGGTACCGGCCGTTGAAATATTATTAGTATAAGGAGCAACGTTGTTGGCCGGATTTTGAAAGGATTGCGGTTGGAAGGGGTGCTGAATTTGGTGTGGTGGCTGATGCTGTGGAAGAAGCCTTTGATAGTTATTTTGGCTTGGGAATTGATTTTGATTTTGAGATTGGTTTTGGTTCCAAGCAAAACTGGGATGGTTCCTCCATCCCTGATTGTATGTGGAGGAATAAGGATCGTTTTTAGGTCGTTGCTGAAAAGCAGCATTGTTTTGTTCATGATCTTGAGATGGAGGATTCAAAGGACATTCTTCCGTTAAATGTGATGGGTCAAAACAGCAACCACACACGGTTTTGGGGAGCGTAAAACTTTGTTTTCGATATCTTCGAGTTTCATTTGCATCGCGTCCATTTCGGCTTTCACTACGATGAAAACGTCGAGCTGATGGATACCTGCCCTAGGTGAAGACGATGTTGGTCTAGTGCTCTCCAATTGTGAGGTTTGTTCGGCGAGATCTTCCAGAAATTACCAAGCTTCACCATCGTCTTTTGACATGAAATGGCATTGACAAATGGTTTCGAGCATTTGTTTCGTGGCAGGATTAACACCCTCGTATATAATTCGGCAAAGTTTCCATCTATTAATTCCGTAATAGGGGAATTGTATAAGAAGATCCTTAAACCGTTCAAAGCATTTTAAGAATGGTTCGTTGGGAAGTTGGGTAAACTGGTTAATCTCGCTTCAAACACGGGCGGTTTTGTGATTAGGATAAAATTTCTTAAGGAATGCTATAACGAATTCATCCAATTTGGTGATAGAATGTGCGACAGTGCTATAAAGCTATTTTTCTGCTAGATCACACAAGGTAAAAGGGAGAAGACATAATCGTATAGCATTCCCTGAAAATTGGGTTGTGCTCATCATTGCACATAAGTTTTCGAATTTGGTTATAAAAATGTATGCGTTTTCGGATTCAACCCCGTGAAATTTGGGTAACAAGTTGATGAAGTGGGGTTTAATTTCGAAATTATCCCCATTGGCCGGTGGAATAGACAGACAAGTAGGAAGGGGTCCATGTATGGGGTAGCATCTTTCTTGGAGAGAGATGCGCGGTGGATTCTGCGCACCTACGGGTGGTGGCAGGGTGGTATCGTTAAATCACAATGGAGATCCGTCCATTTCGGGAGATGTGGTGGGTTGAGGGGAAATAGAAGATGAAGAAGTACCGACTTTGGAGTCGACAGAAAAAACGCGGATAAGACGGGCACTAGAATCCCTTGTCCGGCCGATCATGCATTAAGCGGGTTTAATGCACGTGGCAGCGTGTGATATGTGAGAACTCTTTTAAAAAGGTTTGTTTTGAAAAAAGTCGGACTTGAGGCTTGACTCAATAAATCACAAAATGCACAATCAATCCCTAGATTTATGGTCACCTAGGTCAAGTTACTAGACCGCTCTTAGACTTCCAAAGGACAAATCGCAGGATCAATGCTCTACCAACTCTTTATCACTCTTGTGGCTAGGTAAGTGGAAGGTATCCGTTATACGAATCACTGAAATAACGGGCCTAAGTAACCACTTTCATTAGTCACACTTGCCTAGACACCACAAGTCAAATGCGGATAAGCGATAGATTATCCATGACCTTCCTCTGTTCTAATTGAGTGCGACAGTCCTTAGAGACTTGTTCTAGATATTTTTTAATTAATGTAAGATGAGAGTATGCTCGTTTTGTGATTTGTGGGGCCTAGGAAGGGTGATGAAATCCCCACCTAATCTGGATTTGGGTTATTGCCCCTTAATGTCCGGTTAAGATATGCACAAACAAACCGATATCAAAACACGCAAAAAGATTTTTGAGCGGCGATATTTGCAAAGAATCCTGCAGGCAAAATCAGATTATTGGAGCTTTAGAGGAGAGAGAAAGATATGAGGAAATCACCTGAGGATTTTGGGGGCCCAACTCCACCAACGCGCCGCGGTTCCGCCGCCAAACCAATACTTCTGTCGCGGTTCCGCCGCAAGGTGGTAGGATCTGTTGCTAATTTTTCTTCAGTGCCCTCCTATGCTCCTCTGGGCTATGTTGAAAGTCTCTGAATCTCTGTTTCTTTGCTCCTGTTTCTCCAGATTCCCTTGCAAAACTCGCACAATAATCGTTAAATACACAAAATTCGGTATTGGTTCTCTTTTATGTTATATTTGCTGGATTTTATAAGAAATCAATCCGAATAACAAGAAAAAAAATTACATCCGTTTCTCAGACAGCGACACTATTTGATTGGTCGTTAAAAAGTAGTATGTTTTAAAATAACCGCAATCAAGACGGTGTCGCTAGTAGCTAGCCACGATGAGTACGGTTCGTCCGTAGGAAACGTGAACTCTTTTCTTGCTTTAGACGAGTTGATGAAAGAAGGGTGATGTTTGTCGTTACGGATATAGAATTTATAAAGAAAAGGCTTCTAGGGTTCATACAACTTAGTAGTAATGGATGAATAATTAAAAGTGACTCCTTTTATCTTTTAATAGTTTAAAACTAGATCGATAGTAATGAATGTAGATTAGGGTTTCTTAGAAGAAACTAGGGTTTCCACACTACGAACCCTTGTCCTTACATTGATCTCTATTCATGTCTAGCCCTTAACAAAATAAGTGTTAAACCAATCTCAAATTGTGGTCGTGACTATCAATAAATTGGTAGCGCGTCCGCTAAGGATGTTAACATTTATTTTGCTAAACTTTATAGACTTTAAAATGTATAAAAGAAATTAAAAGATTTTCTTATCCATTATTTTACCTTATCCTACAAATTCTAGCAAGCTAGGAATTACTCGCTCATGGTTAAATATTTAGAAGAAAGGTTGAAAAATAAAATCATAATGTAAGTACAGAAAGTAGGTGCAGAAATTAAATACAGAAAGTAAATTCGAAAAGAAATAAACTAAAATCTACCTTTATTAATCAACCATTTCATACAACTTTCCTTTTTGAAAGCAGATTACAAAGAACCCTAATTGCTCTAGATCTTCTCTCTTGTTGGAGGTAGAAGACTAGCTGATGATCACTCGGATGCGTGGATCTCTTGGATCTCTTCGATGATTGATTCTTAATGTGAAGCTCTCGGTCATATATATAGTCCCAGAAACTAGAAACCCTAGATGCCATCTGTGAATATATGCTGTTACAATCAAATTCCCAAAATCTCACATCCTATGGCTACAAATGAGCTACGGAACCGCTGCATATAGCCTTGTTTGGCTGTGGTTCCGCGGCGGTTTGGTGGTATCAATTTTTGGGATTTTTTCTGGTCTTTTATCTTGATGTTTGAAGATTTTCTTGATGTCTAGATTCTGAAAATAATGCTCCGAGTCTCTGCCGTTGCTAGTTTTCTCGATTTGCTTCCATATTCTGGCAGAGTTGATTCCGACATCCCGATTTAATTCGGATCTCTTAGATTCCAGACCTGAGCTAATATCAGCACAAAATCTCAAGTCATAGTGTTTGTAGTATTTGGTAGTTTTGAGATATTATCCTAACCATTTTATATGATATAAAATCTTAAGAATATTGATTAGAAATATGCATATTTTAATTACAAAGATTTCATTTAAATATTATAAGCATATATTTTCCCTCATTATGTTAATTAAAATGTAGGAACGTATGATAATAAAATTTTTACAAATAAATCCATATATGTTCTATGTTTACAATAAACATTTTTTAGTACTTAACAATAGTAGAGAAAATATTCATTCAAATGTGCAATATTTTAGACTAATCAATACGCTGACAGTGAGTTTAACCACAAGCACGTCAGCGGCACTAGCTGTACGTAACGGTTACCCAGGTATTGAACGAAAAGAATGCCGACAAGAAAATTTGTCCGTATATCTACTGAGCCTGAAAGTGATAGTCTCCATACAGTCCGGTCTGTTTGTCTAAGAGTATCACATATCGGGTTTAGAGGGTGGATAAAGTCAGACCTCTAATAAAGCGATAAGTCGTGTCGGTGTGAAGCCCATCACTCACTAAGAAATTACTGATCCAAATCAGTAATTCTCATTCATCTTGGCCAAAAATTTCTGATGATGGCCACTGTTGCACAGAGTGACATCTACCCCCAATACCGGGAGATACGAATCCACGACGATCTGCTCACTACCTCCATGTGGTTCAGAACTGTACCCAACTAAAACACATTTGCACGATGTAGGGTGTTTTTCGTCACCGCATTGAGATGGGAATACGCGCGCTTGTCAGGCGCATTATAGATTCCTCCTGCCTAGGGTAAGCTGGGTTTATTGATTGTGGGGATCCGAATCTCTGGCAGCTGCAGACTAAGCTGCCGTTAATCACCCCTCGGCTTTGGAGCGAGAGAACCTCCGATTAACGGGTTAAACTGGTCATGCGAACTCAATGCGATGTGTTGGTGCATGTATTTTTTTTGTGTTCCATTTGTTAAAAAAAAGGATATATATATTTTCTATATAAAAAAAACAAAAATAAATAAGTAAAAAAATATTTAGAGAAACATTTTTTTAAATTTTAAAATACTATTTATAATTTATTTTTATTTATTTAATATTTTTTTAAATAAAAAAGATTAAAATAAAGAAAAGAAGGAAGAAAGAAGAAAAGAAAAAGAAAAGAAAATAAAAGGGAGGGGGAGGGGAATCTGGGCTCCCATTTAATGAGAGCCTCCCCTCACATGCTAACATGTGACCCCTCATATGCAAGCATGTGAGGGGGCCATCATATGCTAGCATGTGTCCCCTCACATGCTAGGGGGGCCAAAAATGGCTCCCACTTAATTGGAGCTCTCCCCATCACGTGCTAGCATGTGAGGGCTCCCATCCCACTTAATGGGAGACCTCCGCCTCTCGTGCTAGCACGTGAGAGGGCCAAAGAGCTCCAAAAAAATGATTTTTTTTTATTTTTTATGGAGTTCAACTCCAAAAGAATTTTTTTTGTGGAGTTAAACTCCAAAAGAATTGTAAATATGGAGTTCAACTCCAAAAATATTTTGAATGGAGTTTAACTCCAAAAAGATTTTTATTATGGAGTTAAACTCCAAAAAGAGTTTTAAATGGAGTTCAACTCCAAAAATAGAATTTTAAATGGAGTAAAGCTCCTAAAGAATTTTAACTGGAGTTTAACTCCAAAAAGACTTTTATTGCGGAGTTAAACTCCAAAAGAATTTTAAATGAAGTTCAACTCCAAAACGATTTAATGTGGAGTTAAACTCCCCAAAAAGAGTTTTAAATGGAGTTCAATTCCAAAAAGATTTTTATTGTGGAGTTAAACTCCAAAAGAATTTTATTTGTGGAGTTAAACTCCAAAAGAATTTAAATGGAGTTGAACTCCGAAAGAATTTTTATTATGGAGTTGAACTCCGAAAGAATTTTAAATGGAGTTCAACTCCAAAAAGATTTTTATTATGGAGTTAAACTCCTAAAAAGATTTAATGTGGTGAGGAGTTAAACTCCACTAAATGGGGAGCCTTCCCCTCACGTGAGAAGGAGGGAAAGCTCCTACTTAGTGGGAGCTCCCCTCTCTCGCATGTGAGAGGAAGCAGGAGCTCTAAAAAGAATTTTTTTTTTGATGAAGTTAAACTCCAAAAAAATTTATTTGTAGTTAAACTCCCAAGATAATTTTATTCGGAGTTAAACTCAAAAAAAAAGTTTTTATTATAGAGTCAAACTCAAAAATAATTTTATTTTTGGAGTTAAACTCCAAAAGATTTTCTCCTTTCTCTTTTGAGAAGAAACCCAAAATGGGTTCTCTTGAAACTCCAAGATCTAGATCTTGGATGATAAAAAAAGAGATCCTTTTTTTCTCTTGATGGAGTGTTGGGAGGTGGGTTTATGGTAAAACTTTATTTAGTTTTAAAAAAAAAGCTAAGCTCTTGATTTATTTGGAAAATGAAAAGGAAGATGAAGAACTTGAAAAAGAGAGAGCGGAGGCACAAATTCTAGAGTTTGAGAGAATGAAGAGTGTATCTTTTATTTATCATCATGTTGCTTTATATAGGCTTACACATTTACACATAGCCCCTTGGGCTTTACAAAATGACATTTTGCCCATCCCATGTCTCATGTGCTATTTCTTTTTGCACATAAGCCATGGGGTTTACAAAAATTTGGCTTTATGCCCATTTTGCTTACATTCATGCATACAAAAAATTACATCAAAATTATTTATTACATGATTTTTATTTTGGCATGGAGGAGGTCCGGCCGCTTCATGTTCGCACTCGACTTGGTTATGGACCCACTTGATCTGGGCTTGGGCCCACTTGGCTTGGGGTTGACCTTGATTTTGACTTGGTCAACCAGGGTGCAATTTTCGACCCCAACAAAGTGCCCCCCATCAATAAATGCACATTACATATGTGGGTCGTGTGCATGAAATTGATGGGTTTTCTTTCGCGTGGAGGCGACTTGCTTTGGTTCTCACTTTTTGGGATGCACTGCCATTTTTACGACATGAACGGTCGACGCTTGACGCGTCTCCGAGACGGAGTGTCTGTGGTAGACTTTTCGTTGGCCCGGAGTGATTTGGTTCCAGATTTGTGGGAAGCCTGCACTGCCCTTTTTACGACATGGACGGTCGACGCTTGACGCGTCTCTAAGACGGAGTGTCCGTGGTAGACTTTTCCCTGGCCCGGAGCGATTTGGTTCCCAATTTGTGGGAAGCCTGCACTGCCCTTTTTATGACATGGACGGTCGACGCTTGACGCGTCTCCGAGACAGAGTGTCTGTGGTAGACTTTTCCCTGGCCCGGAGTGATTTGGTTCCCGATTTGTGGGAAGCCTGCACTGTCCTTTTTACGACATGGACGGTTGGCGCTTGACGCGTCTCCAAGACGAAGTGTCCATGGTGGAATTTTCCCTAGACGGAGCGATTTGGTTCCCGATTTGTTGGAAGCCTGCACTGCCCTTTTTACGACATGGACGGTCGACGCTTGACGCGTCTCCGAGACGGAGTGTCCGTGGTAGAATTTTCTCTGGCCCGGAGCGATTTGGTTCCCGGTTTGTGGGAAGCCTGCACTGCCCTTTTTACGACATGGACGGTCGACGTTTGACGTGTCTGCGAGATGGAGTGTCCATGGTAGACTTTTCCCTGGCCCGGAGCGATTTGGTTCCCGATTTGTGGGAAGCATGCACTGCCCTTTTTCGACATGGTCGGTCAACGCTTGACGCGTCTCCGAGACGGAGTGTCCATGGTAGACTTTTCCCTGGACCGGAACGATTTGGTTCCCGATTTGTTCCGTGGTAGACTTTTCCCTGGCCCGGAGCGATTTGGTTCCCGATTTGTGGGAAACCTGCACTGCCCTTTTTACGACATGGACGGTCGACGCTGCCCTTTTTGCGAGTTGGACGGTCGATGCTTGATTAGACTTGCTATGCTTCTTGCAGTGTCAGGGCTGAACTTGACTTGCTCCGCTTCTTGCGGTGTCGAGATTGGATTCTGACTTGCTCCGCTTTCTGCGGTGTCGGAGTTGAAGTTGACTTGTTGATTGTGATTTGGGTTGACATCGGTATCGTTATACTGGAATATGGTACCAGAAGCGAATCATCATTTGCCATGAGAGGATTTGGGGATTTGGTTTTGGTTTGGCATCAGCACCGCTACACTGGAATATGGTACCAGGAGCGAATCATCATTTGCCTTTCCCTATTGGGAAGTGTTCCCTTCCGAATGACGGCGCGACATGGACGTCTTGCCTGAAATTCGGGGCAGATGCTAATTGGTGCTATCCGTCCACCTCTCCGAAGATGCCAAGTTGATTTATGGCACCATGTATCGAAGGTTTAAACGGATGCGGCCGATGTAGCAGACTTCGTCAGATTCCCCCTCGTTTGAGGGGTTTTTGATTGTGGGGACGCTCTTCCCTGCAGACGCAAGCCCCTGCAGTTAATTACGCTACCCCATCGCGGTAACAACTTTCTCCTTCTCCAGATGGTCACTTCGTGTCGTGTGTGTTTATTTTATGTTTTGTTACCCGTGGATTGTTTACGGAGACCGAGTTATGTCGTCGCCCGTAGGGCGTGGACTAGTCCAAATCCGTGTTATCTTAGATTTGGGTTTGGGGGTTTGGTTTGAGGATACGTTAGCCATACTTGAGGCTAAGATCAACTCAAACGTTTGTTAAGGATACGTTAGTCTAACTTGAGACTAAGATCAACTTAACGGGATCGTTTAGATCCGACAAAAGAGCATGCGGGGCTCTATTGTTCCAGTTTAGGGACGTGGTGGGCCATTACTAGTTTAAGGACATTGCGGTCCATGGGTAGTTTAAGGACATTGCGGTCCATAGGTAGTTTAAGGACATTGCGGTCCATTTTTAGTTTTAAGACATCTCGGTCAAGGTTAAGGACGTCGTAGTCCATGGGTTTAAGGACCCCACAGTCCATTGTTAGTTTTAGGACATCTCGGTCAAGGTTAAGGACGTCGTAGTCCATGGGTTTAAGGACCCCACAGTCCATTGTTAGTTTTAAGACATTTCGGTCAAGGTTAAGGACGTCGTAGTCCATGGGTTTAAGGACCCCACAGTCCATTGTTAGTTTTAAGACATTTCGGTCAAGGTTAAGGACGTCGTAGTCCATGGGTTTAAGGACCCCACAGTCCATATCAATGTATGGTCATTGGGACCCGTCACCTCTTTGAAGACATTGAGGGATTACAATGCCAAGTATCAAAGGAGTGAAGAGATGTACCCTGGAAACCGGAGTGGATTAAATAGTCTTTGGCCCAATTTGGGATCAAGACCAATTAATTATGTTATGAGCCCATTAGCCCAGTTAAGTCTGAATTGAGGACTTATGGCCAGCTTGGGCTAAGTCCAATCATGTCTGGAATATTGGCTTCCTGTTGGTCCATTGAAGGAGAGACTTTGTCTCTGGCCATTTAGCCAATTGGGCCAATGCCTAGTGTTAAACACTACAGACCAATCAGTGTTGAACACTGGGAATGAGATTGACAAGTTAGTGTTTAACACCAAAAGATAGTTGGTGTTAAACACCAGCAACAAGGCTTTCAAATTAATGTTAAACACTAAAACAGATCAGTGTTAAACACTGGCAATAGAGATCTCAAATTAGTGTTAAACATTAAGGTAATCAGTGTTGAACACTGCAAATAAAGTTCTTTGATTAGTGTTGAACACTAAGGCCCAACAGTGTTTTAACACTGGATTCGGGAGTTCCAATTTAGCGTTAGACGCTGAGGCAAGAGGGGTCACGTGGTAGCACGTGAGGGCGCCCTCCCCTCGTTTGTTCTGCTGAAAAGATCACATCTTTTGGAGCATCACGTGTCATCACGTGACGGGTGTTTAAATGAGGTATGTTAAAGCTTCTGCCAAGGGTCACGTGGGTCACGTGAGGCACTGCCTCAAAGGGCTTTCTGTAGATCTTTTGGGGGGGTCACGTGGTGACACGTGACCCTTCTTTTCTGTAGTTGTTTAGAAGATCTGTTAATCCCTTTCAGGAATTAAATTCCTCGTAGGGTTGAACCCTGACAATAATTTCAGAGGAATTAAATTCCTAGTTCCTTTTGAAGAGTTGAACTCTGAATTTTCTGTAGGAATTAAATTCCTCATATATATGAAGAACTGAATAGGGTTAAACCCTAATAAAGCTCTAAGGAGTTAAACTCCCGCTCTTTGTTAAAGAATTATTCTGGGGAATAAGATTAAGGGAATTAAATTCCTGTTGTTTTAACAGAACTAAGTTCTTAACTAGGGTTAAACCCTGATTCTTTTCATTCTGAAGGAATTAAATTCCCATAACACAGGGTCAAACCCTAATTTTATTTTAAAGGAATTAAATTCCTATAGTTCTGTGAGAATTAAATTCTCGTGCTTCCATTCCCTCTCTATGCTTTGGATCTGCATGGCAGGATCTCAACCCATTAAGAATTAAATTCTCAACTTCAAGGGGAGATGTGCACTTTACAGATCCTCTATCAAAGAGAGAAGAAATATATCCTTCTGTTTTATATCAGAGTTAAACTCTGTTGAGAATTAAATTCTCTTTTCTTTCAAAAAGCCTTCCTTTTCTTACCTAGGGTTTTCTTTTACAGAAGATCCAAATTCCTCAAAGTATCCAGGCTCTCTCCCTTTTCTTCCCTCTGCATATATATCTTTTCCTGTGTGTCCCTTGGCTCCTATTTATAGAAGTAGCAGCCGAGTCAATTAGTTTTTGATGTATCTTTCATTGAGAGATTTGATTTGCATCCATCATTCGTTTTGGACCTTTGGATTATTAGGTGAATTTTATTCACCATTGGATTTTAAATTCAGAGATTCTCCTTTGTTATTTCTGTTAGATTTGAAGGGGAAATCTTTCCAAATTCGAGATTTTCCCATAGATAGATGATATTTAATCACCTCTGAATCTTTAATTTAATCGGTTGCTTTTGGAAAGATTTGAGAGGTCTTTCTCAGAATTTAATTCTGTTAACAAATGGGCTTTGAAGTCGGTCACGTGTGGCCACGTGACCCTTGGTCACGTGTGGGCACGTGACCTCCTTAGAACGAGCCTTCTTCCTTTTTTTTACGCTCTGTCCTCTGGTTGCTGCTTAACTATCACGTGCCACCACGTGACAACTGATCACGTGTGAGCACGTGACCCTGGCATGGAGCCTTCTTCTTGATTTAACCGGAGAATGAGTCTGATGTTTTGAGTGTCACGTGCCAACACGTGACCCTGGTCACGTGGGAGCACGTGACCTCTTTTGAAGCCTTTTTCTTGATTTGCTCAGGGAGCTGTTGGGTTTTGAAGCCGCTTTTGATTGTCATGTGCCAACACGTGACCCAGGTCACGTGGGAGCACGTGACCCTTTCTGAAGCCCTTATCTTTGATGTAATCGGGAAGCTGAATTTGCCTTGCTGATGCTTTTAGGTGTCACGTGCCAACACGTGACTGCTGGTCACGTGTAAGCACGTGACCCTTTTCTGAAGCTTTTTCCATAAGCTTTTCTGATTTTAAATCAGGAAACAAATGCCCCCACAGCGTTGTTCTCACGTGTCAGCACGTGAGTGCAACGCTGTCACCTTTTGTGACCGTTGGATTCCTTTAGGGATTTGAGGAGATGAAGCGTCTCCACCACATCTTATAAATGTTCATGTCCCTTCCGAAGAGCCTTCACTGAGCTCATCTCCTTCCTTCGAGAACTTTTTCTGAGAATTTAATTCTCTTCTTCCAGAGCTTAGTTCTCTGCCTTGAAATATTTTTAGAGTTTAACTCTGTTTAAAAGGACTCTTCCTCCTCAGGTAATGGTAATCGAAGCACCTTCATTTTGACAAAACTCTCTGGATTTTAAATCCATATCAAGGGTTTCACAAAGAACCCATTTTCTTCAAGTTCTTTAACCAAAATATGAGACCACTTAACTTCCAACAGTAGATCTCTTAGGGTTTAGATGGTCCTTAGGGAGATGATGATGGCGGTTTAAATCCATGGAATTTAATTCCATCCAAAGATGTTTCTGGGAATTTAATTCCCTTTTCTTAATAAGGAATTTAATTCCAATGAAGAACTCAGTTTCTTCACACAGAGGCTTCTTGGGGGCTCTCGACCCGAGGTTGTCCTTCTGCAATCAATGCAATAGGAGTTCTGTAATGATGTCTTCTGTGGGAATTTAATTCCTTTGATCTTGTTGGATCCATTGTAGAGCCCGAGGCAGATCCTGTTGGGGGGAATGTGTAGGGTTACCATTCTTTATTAAATGAGGATATTCCCTTTGTTTTATTGTAACTATTTGGTCTCATTATTAATGAGCCGTCATCCTGATTCTGTGGGGCCCATGTGTTTTGTAGCCAATGGTCCCAGAAAACTCTGTTGTTGCTTTCTTTAACTAGTCTTCATGTTCATGCATGGATTTATATCGCTGACTTTGCTTTTAACGGTCTCCTTTTATTGGATTTCAGGTGCGATGGCTTCTGTTCCGTGCTTTCCATTCTCCCGCTCGGAGGCTGCTTTTCCTCAGTCGCCATCTGATGAGGAAGCGATGGCGATGATCCGGACCCATGACCCGAACTGTACCAACCTTCTTCAATGGAGATCTTGGTATAGTCAGATTATTCAGGGTCGCCAGAGTTTTCTTTGCGCGGTACCGACGGAGCCCACTTTCCCATTCTTACCGATGGATCCTTCGAGGACGATTTTTGCTGTGGAAATGCCGAACTGGACTCCAACGGGGAGGCTCGAGCCTTCGACGACCGGTATTCCGAACCATCCGATCCCGGCCATAGACATCTTGGTGCGGCGTATCTGCCAGGGTGAGGCCCACCCGTGGGGGCAAATTTATAAGATAGGGCTTACTACTCGGCACCCTACGGGCTATCTTCTCTGGGCTCGCTACATCCTTTCTGCCCATCGTGCGCGGTTGCAGAAAGTCGGGCTTTATCAGATAATATACGCGTCACTCTTCCATTATAAGTCTCCGCATGTCTGGTGGGTCAAGGCGTTTTTGAACCAATGGAATCTTCCCACCAACACTTTCATTCTAGGAGATCGCGAGGTCTCGATCTCTCTGGCCGAATTTTATGACATCTCGGGGTTGCCAATCAGGGGTAGTCTATACGAGGAGTTGCTGCCTTCTGACGAGTATATTTTTGAACCCGAGCCCGCCCTAGTTGACGGCCTGTCTGCTGAGAATGCCGTCCGTCACAAGCGTCCCAGTTTAATCAAGGCGCTAGGTATCTTCGACCGATTATTCACCGAATCCGAAGAGCAGGGTGTTACTTTCAAGAGCTTCATTGCTCGTTTCCTTCGCGAGGACGCCCTATCGAAGACGGCTCCGAAGTTTGCCAATATTGGAGACCCCTTTGGGTTCGGTCCGAAGAAGCTGCCGACCACTGAATCGGACTTACCTCAGTACTACATCCCTATTATGTCACCGACCTCTTTTGAATCCATCGCTGTTCCTGGCATGGACGAGGAGACGTTCTTCGTGGGGTTTGTTATTGTCTGGCTCAGTTGGTTCGTTATCCCCATGCATCGCCGCTTCATGAGAGCCTCGGTCATCTACCCGGCTCATCGTATTGCTGAGGGGACGCGGTTGGCCATCGGCATCCCGGCTTTGGCGCACCTTTATCATGGGTTAGGCACCGCAGCTAATACCTCTACACCCGGCGTGGATGTAGTGAACTTTTCGCTTCATTATTTCACGTCTTGGGTCAAAATGCATGTGCTGGGGGCTTTCGCTATGCATCAGAGGCCCACGTTTTACGACGCCTATCCCTTCCCGCGACTTATGCGATTGGTGGGTGCTTCTGCTGCTGACCCGACTCAATTCGGGGCTATTCGGGTGCTGATTTCTCCTCACGCCGCCTCTGACGGGCTGGTTTTTAATGATCGGGTCTTGTCTACTCCCTCGGGTCCAGTTCAACAACTCTGGGACCAGTCGAAAGACAACGCACCTTCTTTGAAGCCCCGGGAGGCCGCGCATTTGTATACAATTAGACCGGGCTACTTGGTGTTTCGCCAGGACAGTGCAGCTCTTTTTATGCGGTACAATCCGCATCGATTCGCCCGGCAGCTTGGATACGACCAGGATGTTCCTTTCGAGGCTTTTATAGTCGCCCCGATCCCTTCGCTCGATGCTGTTCGCGATGCCGCTCATCATTTCATGAGGCTGAACACCGGCTCCCGTTTCATGGTCCCTGAAGCTGAGTACATGCCCCGGTGTGTGGGTGCATTTACGGGCTGGTATCTTCATCGGATCAGTCCAATTATTCTTGAAGAAAGAAGGGTGCTTCTTGGTCACGACGCCCCTCCTCAGGTTTCGGGGGCTAATCTACGGCCGAGGGTTCCGGTCCGCTTCCCTTTGAGGGAGATTGGCACCATGCTCATTCCGGGGGAATCAGGCGTAGACCTTACTCCAACAGCTGGTATGCCCTTGGGTTCCCGATCGCGGGGTAAACGGGCCCCAGTAGTAGCACCCCTGCCGGTGGCGGCACCGCCCCCTGTGGCGTCGACAATGGTGATGTCATCCTCGGTTGTGGCACCGAGCGAGAGTAACAGGGATGAGGGCGCTGAGGGCGATGTGGGCCAGCGCCGCCCTAAGGCTTCGCGAGGGAGGAAGCGGTCATCCTCAGCGACCGGCTCTGGGTCTAAACGGCGGAGGAAAGCGGCCACCACCCTGCTTGATTCTGTGGCGGAGTCTGAGCCTATTCTTGAAGACGAACCATTGGCCCTGCAAGAGTCAGACGCTGGACTTCTCTTCCCGAGTTCGGCTGATGAGGAGGCCGCACAGTTGGCTGAGGCCATACGGCGTTCAAAAGACGCGTCTCATAACGCCAAGGTTCCGAAGAAGTCTTATCCCGCTGTAATTTTTTACGAAGACCCTTCGTGGATTCGGCGGCGATTTATCGGTCCTCTGGAGGAATGGGGAGAAAGGGCTTTGAAGCAGGCCGCTTCAGAAGACGCAGCTGATGCACTTTCCTTATGGACCGGCGGTCATGAGTCTACCCTTGAACCCCGGCGAGCCCACCTTCTTGAGAAGGAGCAGCGGCTTGAAGAAGCCATATTGAGGGCTTCTTTGCGTATAGGTACGTTGTGCTTCTTTTGTAGTTTTTCTGATCATTTATGCCCGTGCATATATATCATTATTCTTATTTGAATCGTGCAGAATCTTCGACGCTGGGGGAGCTCCCTACGGGCCCATTAAAGCTGAAGCCCGCCGAAATTCTCAATGAAGCCTTGCTTGATGTGGAGGGGGCTGATGAGGCTGCTCCTCTCATGATAGAGCCTCCAGCGGCGGTTCTTGATCAGGGAGCGCTTGCCCCTTTGGGGGAGGCTCCTTTGGAGGTCGCCGCCCCAATGACTCTTACTGAGGGCGGCCCAGAGGCTGGAAGAGAGGTAGTCGAGACTACTCTTCCTTTGTTGAATCCTGATGTTACGGCGGAGACCGTTGAAGCTGCTATCCCCCCGGCTCGGAATGGGAGGAGCGTTGAAGGTAACCCTCTGCGTTTTAATTTAGCAACCCTTTCATAGTCTAAACTTTTTTATCTTTCCTAGAATTGCACGGTTTGGCGGCCACTATCGCTGATCTGTCGCCTCGACAGTCATTTCAGCGTTTATTGGAGATGGCAGCTCCGCGGGCGATCTCCCCTCAGCGTATTGTCCTTTCTTCCGGGCAAGGTTAGTGTCATTCGCCATTTTATACCATAGCATTGTTACTATTTCGCAAAATGACGTTGATGTCTCTTATAGTTTTGGAAGCTGACGATGAGGTCGAGGTCGTTGAAGGGCCAGAGGAACCTTCAGCTCCTACTTGCATGACTGTCGGTGAGTGACATTTTATTATAGTCCCGTTCGTTCTGCGTTTAAGAGTTTTACTAACATTTCCCAAATTTGAACAGCCCTGCCAGTCTCCATGGCTTTGGAATCGCGCATCGTGATGCCGCCCAGCCCTTATGCTTCGCTGGCTTCAGAACGCTTGGCCCAGTTGAGCCTTGTCTCCCTATCATCTTTCGTCGAGGAGCTCCGTGCTGGTAGCACGACCACAGCCGAAGCGTTTGCCGCTGAAGCTAACGGCTCTCTTCCTTTTCTCGCCACCTATCATAGCGAGGAGGTGGTGCGGGTCTGGGTGGAGTTCTGTAGGAAGGTGGAGGCTTGTTTGCACGCTCTTGAATGTTCTCGCCTTTCCTCGGAAGCCGTGGCTACAAAAGCGGAGTTGCGGGGTCTGATAGCACGATGTGCGGCCAACATGACGTCATGCGAGAAGAGGCTTGGCCGTAAGTTCTCAGAGAGGGAGTTGGCTTCTAAGGCGCTGAGCGAGCTTCAGGCCAGCCTCACAGCCAAGGCCAACAAAGCATACGAACTCTGGCGAGTGCTCCAGGAGTCTATAAAAGAGGTGGTGGTTATCGATAAAGCTGCCACATTCACTCGTGAGAGGGTCGAGGCTCATAAAGCCACCGAGAAAGAGCTCGAAGCTCGGCTTGCTTCGTATCAGGCTCAGCAAGCTCAGGCGGAGGCTGGTCTTCTGGAGGTCTTGCGTCATGAAGCCGTGGCTCAGCAACAGAACGATGAGCTGGTAAAATTACTGCACCGCCTGCCGGCTTGAGGACTTGTATCTTTCCTCCTTTTTTGTACATACTCATGGATGAGAGTATCTTTCTTTTTTGTTTCTTTCATGAATTGTACTTTGTACCCATTTTGGTTTATGAATAAAAGATACATTTTTCTTCTCAATGGTGTGTCTCCTTTTCATTGAATGTATTCTGCGGATATTCTACCTTGATCTCCTTGCAGGACAGCAATGGCTCAGGATTCAGGGTTAAGATCTGCTTCCCAAGACTTTTGCATTTTATGAGCCACGAGGGTTTCATAAAGAGTTTTTCTCCCTACAGGTCGAGAGGATCCCATAGGTGTAAGTTCTTCTTAAAAATCGTGAGGATTCTTAAGCGGGTTTTCCCTTGAGAGTCGTAAGGATCTCACAAGAGAGTTTTTCTTCCTTACAGGTCGTGATGACTTGTAAGTGCTGGATGTGGCCACCCTTGTCCGTGTTTTACGGAGTCAGGGGTTTCTCCAGATATTGTAGTTTAAAGACGTCGCGATCAAGGTTAAGGACCTCATAGTCCGTGGATTTAAGGACTCCACAGTCCGCTGTTAGTTTTAAGACATCACGGTCAAGGTTAAGGACCTCATAGTCCGTGGATTTAGGGACTCCACAGTCCGATGTTAGTTTTAAGACATCACGGTCAAGGTTAAGGACCTCATAGTCCGTAGATTTAGGGACTCCACAGTCCGATGTTTGGTTGCAGGGACCCGTCACCTCTTTGAAGACGTTGAGGAATTACAACGCCAGGTATCAAATTATTGAAGAGATGTACCCTTAAACCAAGGCAGAATCCGTAGGGAATCGGGGTGGTTGATCGTTAGTTTTAAGACATCACGGTCGAGGTTAAGGACATCATAGTCCGTGGATTTTAAGGACTCCACAGTCCGGTATTTGCTCTGGATGCTTCGCACGGGTTCACTGCCGTGCTTGGCGAGGACCAGGCTCCGCTCTGGGCGTTTCCCGCGGGGTCAAAGAGTGACGTTATCCGCGTTCCACGTAACCAGGAATTTTGCACTAGATGCTTCACACGGGTTCACTGCCGTGCTCGGCGAGGACTAGGCTCCGCTCTGGATGCTTCACACGGGTTCACTGCCGTGCTCTGCGAGGACCAGGATCCGCTCTGGACGTTTTCCACGGGGTCAAAGAGTGACGTTATCTGCGTTCCACGTAACCAGGAATTTTGCACTAGATGCTTCACACGGGTTCACTGCCGTGCTCGGCGAAGACCAGGCTCCGCTCTGGATGCTTCACACGGGTTCACTGCCGTGCTCTGCGAGGACCAGGATCCGCTCTGGACGTTTTCCACGGGGTCAGAGAGTGACGTTATCCGCGTTTCACGTAACCAGGAATTTTGCACTAGATGCTTCATACGGGTTCACTGCCGTGCTCGGCGAGGACTAGGCTCCGCTCTGGATGCTTCCCATATAGGGTTCCTAGGCACTCCAATGAGGTCTCATAAGGCATCAACCATGCCCATTTCAAAGTTTTAACGGTGCCGAGAAACCCGACTACGGATCGTTGGCTAGAAAACTAGGCGAAACAAAACTAGTTAACATTTAACTACAAGAATACGGAAATACAACCTTTGTAGATCCGGTCCTCCACCTCCACGGCTCCGTGATAAAGTCCTCTCCGCTGTCCAAATCAAAATCCGGGCTCTAGCGTCGGCTTCATCGGAGTAGAAGCGGGCTAGGTCATCGACGACGTGCCGAAGATGATCTACGTCGAGGCATCGCTAGATCAAGCTCCAACTTCACCAAGTCTAGAAAACTTGTGAAGGAAACACACTCTACTACTTGGCAAGAGGTAGAGGATGAAGAAATAGGAAGTGGGTAGGCTTTAGAATTGGATTTCTCACTCATTTCATCAATCCACCATTGATGAAGTAAGGTTTCTTCATGTGTCAAGATGAAGAAGAAGAAGAAAGTGTTATGATAAGTTAATTAGAATAATTGAAAAAGAATTATCCTTATCATAACATGAACCATGGTTTGATGTAGAGAGTTAACTCAAGTTAGATGAATGGTTAGGGTTTGAAGAAGAAGACAAAAAGGTTACATGAGTCAAAGTTGCATGAAGCTTCATGTAAGAAAGCAACCCTTTTATTTTCTTTTCCCTTTTTCTTTTAATCCAAATTAAAAGATAAAAGAATAAATGAATAATAAATAAAACCCTAACCATTTACTTAACCAAGGTTTAACTCTTTACACAAAACCTAGTAATCTTGCATCATCAAACATGATACAATCAAGTGCACAAAAGTATATCACATATACAATGTGCACACCCGAGTGAGAATATCCATTTAAAGTGAACCGATACGAGTTAATGCAAAGTAATATATCAAATATATAATTATACATTAAATCATTAAATCAACACTTGATTTAACGATCCGGTCATATCACATATAACCGACTAGTATCCAATGTATCGGCTTATCGAATCAATCCTCGATTCGATAACTAGGTTATATCGCATACAACCATTCGACACATTCATCGCGAGAATAGAATACGGTATCACATACACGCATTATTCTCGGTCCCGCACATATCTCATATGCGCTCCTATTTCGTTTTGCTTGAGCCAGGAAACCTCTGTGTAGGACTCTAAAGACTCGTCAATACGCCGGCAGCAGGTGATGATCATATCAAACACCCACAAGCCGCAAGCGGTCTGCTAAACGTAACGGCCACCCGGGTATTGAGCGATCAGAAGATCGACGAGCAAGCCCGCTCACACTCCAGTGAATCCAACCAGTAACACTACCGTACAGTCCGGTCTGATCGTCTGATATGTCGCATATCTCGCCTAGGTAGCTCGATAAGTCGTGTCGATATGAGGTCTATAACAGTTCGAGAAACTACTGGTAACACTTACCAGTAAAACTCAGCAACCCTGGCCAGGGATTTCCGGTTATAGCCAATCGAACACAGCGCAACATCAACTCCCTATACCGGGAGAGACGAATCCCCTCCTATCGCTCATTGCCTCCATGTGACTCGGGACTGTACCTAAAAACCACCGTTTTGCACGCCCTCTTGGACGTGGTAAGATGGAAATCAAAGCACAGTGGGAACCACACAAGACTCTATGACGATCTCGGGTCAACAGACTACTCTGTACCAGTGTCACCAGAGAACTGCCATCTGACGTAAGGTATAATACTATCTGGGAGTTCTCGGCGAGTCCGTCCAGTGTACCCAGTCTCTACTGAGCACCCGTATATCATCTCTGATGTCAAACACCAATGGATATGGGATCATCCATCGCCCATCTGTATGGGTCGAGAAGGTACACGCTAGTCTACTCTGGTATATCGATGCCCCATCTCGATACACTCACGACTAGGGACTTTGAAGGATGTACTTATGGACTACCATGTCCCCACTAGTATGATCCGCATCATAGTCCAGGTAGTCAAGTACAGATCCTAAGGGCTTTACCAACATGTAACAGGGAGACAATCAGTGTACACGTTAAGGTAAAGATCAACCAGATAGCATACTATCATGTCGAGCAAGAAAGTCCTCCCTATATATGTCCCAGCATCCACTACAATATACATCCTATGTATAGTAATGGCCTCTAGGGCATACATATAACTAACAATCTCCCACTTGCACTAGGGCCATCTGATTGCAGTGGTTGCAGTATCTCATACTCAACCATCCCATAATAGTTCTCTCTGGGAACAGGCCTTTGTGAGTGGATCCGCTGTGTTGTCCTCTGAGTCTACTCTCCTAACCTCGATCTCCCTGGAGATCAACCATCTCCATGATCAGGTGACACTGCCTTAGAATATGTCTGGATCACTGATGGGACGGACGTTCCTTGGCATAAGCCGCAACTCCATTGTCACACAATGGGAGGAACATAGTTCATCTCATGAACCAATATACACCCAAACAGCTTCTTTGGTAGCATCTTAAGTAGCGATGTATCCTGCCTTTATCGTCTAGTATGTCACGGTATCTAGCTTAGAAATCTTCCAACATACCGTCCCTTTACTGAGGGTAAAGACAATGCCTGCGACTGACATTCAGTCGTCTTTATCACCCTGGAACCCTTCCAGTGATTCTCCCCAGGATCAACTGATACCATCTCACTATAGCTAGTGAGTATCCTAACATCCAATTAGATCTATCTCATAGATCTAAAGTCCAGGATTTAGTAGGTATCACTTTGATCTTATGTGGAGAATCATTGTGATAAACGGAGATTGATCGATCGTAGCATAGGAAACTCCTTCCCTATCAAGAGTATGTCATCCACGTACTCTACGAGGATCACCACCATACTCGCTACTACCTTTTTGTTTATACAAGGTTCATCTACCATTTTGATGATGTCAAACTCTTTGACTACTCCATCAAAACAGATGTTCCAACTCCGCGATGCCTGCTTTATCCTATAAAGCATCTTGCACACGTTTCCGCCGCTCTCACTATCTACGAAGCCCTCTGGCTATGTACTTATAGACGCACTCTTCTAAAACATCATTTAGAAAAGCAGTCATGACACCCAACCACCAGATATCGTAGTCATGGTATGTAGCCGTGACAAGTAGGATCTGGATGGACTTAAGCTTGGTTACTTGAAAAGGTTTCATCATTATCCACACCTGGTCAATGATGCAAACTTTAACAAGTCTAGCTTTGAAAGTCTTAACTTTTCGATGTACACCAAGTAATCTTCTCAAGATATACTTGCTCCTGATGGGGATTTAACCCTTCAGATATAGCAATCAAAGTCCATACTTTGTTGGTGTATAAGGATTCCATCTCAGATCGCTAAGCATCCAGCCATTCTAATAGAGTCTTACTCCTGATGGCCAGCTCGAAGCTAGTTGGGTCATCATCTCATGATGCAATCCTCGCTCCCACTGTCATAGAGAAACCGAAGTATCTCTCAGGCGGGTGAGGAACCCTACTAGATCGGCGGAGAGGCTGAGGTTCGTTGGAATCTACTGAATCCTTTGGATCTATCAAATCATCAGCTGCAGTTTGTATGGCTGGAACATTTCCAGTTCTACATAACAGACCTTGCCTCGAGCTTGTCCGGATTTTGCTTTTAGACATAGGCCGGACAACCCCAAATCTTAACTAACTTAAGATATGGGCTCTTCCCTTTCCATATCACATATGAAGTGGTAGGCATTGATTTGATTTAAACCCTATTCAATAGGTATGCAGCTTCTCAAGTGCATAACTCCCAAAAAGGAAATAGGTAACTCAGTAGTACTCATCATAGAGCACACCATATCAAATAGGGTGTATCTGCTCCGCCCCGATATACCATCGTGCTATGGTGTATACGGAGGAGTAATGCTGAGAGAGAATCTCATTCTCCTTCAGAATAGTCCAGGAATTCCGTGCTCAAGTATTCTCCTCCTTGATCTCATCATAGGACATAATACTTATACCCGTATTTTGGTTCTCTACTTCTAACTTATATTCTGTGAATATCTCAAAAGGTTCGGACTTGTGTTTCAACAGGAACATAGGTCTGAAACTCGAAAGAGATCATCAGAGAATGTAATGAAGTACAAAGAACCGATCTTGGCATGTGTAGACAGGGGAGCTTACATACATCAACATGTATCATATCCCAAGAGTTCACTAACTCTTTCTCTGTTTCCAATAAACAGGGCTATGGTCATTTTATCTTTGTGACATGACTGGCAAGTTTCATAAGATGTAAATTCAAACTGATTTAAATATACATCTAAATGTAACTTCAGCTAGTCGGGTCACATTGATCTGACCTAGTCTACAATACCTCAAGAAGAATCCGTTCATTTCTGAACTCTTCCTCTTGTGTGTGTTCCGTATACTAAGAACTGCATTTTGATTTAGAACATCAATGCTTTTAGATAACGTGCCTGAATCGATCAACTTTTGATATAGGAAATGTTCAAAACATTATCCAGCAATACAAAATTTTATCATTTCTTTAATAATAAAGAAAGTGATATGATTTTGTATATCAGGTTCGGTATCTAATAACATTCGTTCCGAATCAATGTATTTGTAATACAGGGTGACAGTGACCAACAGACTTGGCTGCAACACTTGCCCCGTTTTCTGCCTCATGAAACTTATCACCCGTTCTCAGTTTTCTACCTTTCTGTAGCCCTATGTAACAGATTACATATCTGGGATCCTGATCTGGTATCACATACCCAGGACGTAGAGGATACTGAGAAACAGTTCTGTATAATGAACACACCCGAAGATGATGCATCAGCATGCATTCTCTTCGTTTGGGCGGCACGGGAAATCTGGTATTCCCCTATTTCCTGCTCTGTCTTATAACAATTATAAGTTGGAGCGGGACCAACGTTCCCCAGCTTAGTATAACAAGCGGGTTCGGTCAATAATCCGTATTATTATCTTGATTAAGGCGTGATATGGTCGCTACCTGGAGAGAGAGAGAAGAAAACACTCAGCGTGTGCTCTTGCAAGAATAGATTGGTTATTATTTTATCTAATCAGGATGGCTCCCACTGCTTTTTATCAAATCTTCCTTCAAACCCTAAAAGGAAAGACTAGCCGGGATTAATTACACACTACAAGTTCGCCAATCTTTCAGCCAGGCCAGTGTCGGTACTTTGAAGGAGGTCCCCCGTACTTTCGTACGAACCTAATTAATGTAAACCTCATTTTCCCAGAGGCGTAACCTCGTTAACACCTTTCTAGACACCTACTTGATCGGCTAATTGTAATGTGTAAAACTCTCCCAGGAGTAACAATTACTCGCAGCGGGTATCGGGATCCAACTATCTCATAGAAGGTATGCAATCTCATTGCAAATTTCAACACTTGAAATTCCCGATAATTTTGCCCCTAGCGTCCTATGACCTTGACGCAGGCCAACAAACCATAGTGCGCTAGTCAAGTTCAACCCGTCATTTCCTGATTGAATTAAACCCACCCGCACGACCCTTGACGCAGGCCAACAAAGTCGCACGACTACCCTAATCCAATCTGCATCATATACATAAGCAGATAAATACTAGTTAGCTACCGCACACTACGCCTTGACGCAGGCCAACAAACGTAGCACGAATACTAACTAGCACTTATCTGAAATGACGGAGGGCTACGACAGGTTTTTTTGAAAACCTATTGCGTAATGAACTTGATATCGTTGTAGAATCAAATGATTTTGAAAATGGAGTGTTTTTGAGGCTTTTCTAGTTTTGCTAAAGGAGTCACTCCCGGTGAAGGGATCGTCGGTCCTTTCCTCGTCGAATGAGGTGCGGGATATATCATATATATCACTGTGCAAAGCAGAACTTTTAAAAGCAATCAAAAGACAAACCGAGTGTGTAGCATCTGCCAGTTATTGCTAAAGGAGTCACTCCCGGTGAAGGGATCTCGGTCCTTTCCTTATCGAATAAGGTGCAGGATATATCATATATACCGCTGTGCAAAGCAAGAACTGTAGCTACCTATTTTATTTTGGAAATTCGATTCTACAACATCTTAGGTTTCTTTTTACTTTCATTAATCACATTAATGAAGTCCCATCATTTAAGTACCTAAACATCACAGATAAATACGACATACACTTATGCCATCCGCATTCGTCTCGATGTCCCCTCATGCACCGTTAGGTTAGGTAACTAACGGCAGAGCGGGGCAGGGCTAGCGCGTGTGTAAAACATAAGTAACGCCTATATAATATATCATATATACTATATACTGTATCTATCACAGAACATCACATGATCACATCACAGATATCGCAGCAGAAGAAACATATGAAATATTGGATATACTAGGACGTCCGTGTTTTCAATACGAGCCAGTATAAAACACGGATTCCACGGTCGCGATGAATAGCCAAACCTACACCCCTAGACCCCTATGAGAGCGGCAAGCAACCCTACCAATTCTGGAGTTAGGAGACCCGGACTCGACTCCTCGAGTTGGTCTCCCACTGGACTCTAGAACCCGGTTACTTATGCTCTCCTCCTTGGGTCTATCCTAGTGCGGAAAAGTAAATAATATACAAAAGGTGACAACTTCCGCAACCTGGAAGTGTCCCAATAAAAGAATATTACATACAAGTTTTTACATGAATGAAAATGAAAAAACACTCATCTCACATAAAAACCCCCGGCTATTCAAACACGACGATCCAATATAACATATCCAGCAACACATAACATCACATGTCATCAACGTAAGTAAATATGTCCATCCCAATTGTCGTTGATATATAGCAACGAAACCGGCGATATCACATATTACACTTACGGTCACAGAAAAGAAAATGTAAAACTACAACAGTTGGAATCCGCAACCTGCATGGACATCGCATGCCTAATCAAATGAATTCCTTAGATATCGCATGCCTAACAATTATAAATCCCGCATTTTAGTCTCATTATCGAAAACACTTTTCAATACCAAGTCGGGCAATTCAACAGGATTCCCGACATCCTGATCGAATGCTCGTCGCAAACTTTAGTAGGTGGCCGCATCCCCGATACCGTCGACGAAGTGCACCAAGGCGGAACACCGCTGCCGCGAGCACCCGAACGGATGCTTTCGGCGACGGGGTTCTCCTACAGTCACTTGGTCGGGGCTAAGGAGTGGGGCTGTCTATTAAGTTTACCCGGCGAGTATCCGCGTACGCTACGTGATTGCGATGGACTTTTGATCACATCAAAATTCCGTGGCAACCGATCAAGTGAGACTAAACTGCTATGTTTATAACATTCATTCAGTTATCTCATAACTTCTTGTGAATTCCAATTATTGTATCCCATTCCAGATAATTAGAAAATGTTAAACTTTCCGATTGAACATTCGAACACCCAAGTTTTTCCGATACAGATCAACACATGAAACAAGTCTAAAAACATTCAGTTCGTGCCTCAGTACCAACGGTCCAGCCGTAGAAGGGTCAAGCCAACGCCTCACATATGGCACGCCGTACTGCCCCAAACCCGAAGGTTCAAAGGGCAGTTCAAGACGGTCACATAATCGAGTTAAGGTTTGTTGTCTTCTAGAGGGTCCATCGCGTTACTTGCACTACTTAGAACGTCTTTAAACTTCAGAAAAATCCAACACTTGGAAGTTTCCCGACAGGGGAAAAATTGGGTATTTATATCCGGTCGAACTTTTTAACATATTCTAAAATTTATCCGGAAAGCCTCATAGACAAAATCTGATACTCCGATCGAAACACCGAATCCCCAAAACAACCCAGAAAATAAAACTCTGGAATAAATATTAAAATATTCCCAGGAAAACCAGCACTGACTATTATTGATTATGGTGCAAATTTCGATGAACAATACGACAAAAAGGCCGCGGATCCGCCGCACAAGCCATGCTCGTGCCGCGGATCCGCGGCGTAATGATGGAATTAGGTCATCAAAATTCACCGTAACTCTTAGATATCCCTGCTGATTTTTCTGCATATTTTTAATGTTGAAAAATCCCAGATTTTAGAAAAAGGACAGAGAGCATGATTGGAATTGGGTTTCGGGTTCGTTCGAACTTCAAATTGCGTCTAGACTTCGCCTAAGGCTCTAGCTAGGCTCTGATACCACTGTAGGGTTCCTAGGCACTCCAATGAGGTCTCACAAGGCATCAACCATGCCCATTTCAAAGTTTTAACGATGCCGAGAAACCCGACTATGGATCGTTGGCTAGAAAACTAGGCGAAACAAAACTAGTTAACATTTAACTACAAGAATACGGAAATACAACCTTTGTAGATCCGGTCCTCCACCTCCACGGCTCCGTGATGAAGTCCTCTCCGCTGTCCAAATCAAAATCCGGGCTCTAGCGTCGGCTTCATCGGAGTAGAAGCGGGCTAGGTCATCGACGACGTGCCGAAGATGATCTACGTCGAGGCATCGCTAGATCAAGCTCCAACTTCACCAAGTCTAGAAAACTTGTGAAGGAAACATACTCTACTACTTGGCAAGAGGTAGAGGATGAAGAAATAGGAAGTGGGTAGACTTTAGAATTTGATTTCTCACTCATTTCATCAATCCACCATTGATGAAGTAAGGTTTCTTCATGTGTCAAGATGAAGAAGAAGAAGAAAGTGTTATGATAAGTTAATTAGAATAATTGAAAAAGAATTATCCTTATCATAACATGAACCATGGTTTGATGTAGAGAGTTAACTCAAGTTAGATGAATGGTTAGGGTTTGAAGAAGAAGACAAAAAGGTTACATGAGTCAAAGTTGCATGAAGCTTCATGTAAGAAAGCAACCCTTTTATTTTCTTTTCCCTTTTTCTTTTAATCCAAATTAAAAGATAAAAGAATAAATGAATAATAAATAAAACCCTAACCATTTACTTAACCAAGGTTTAACTCTTTACACAAAACCTAGTAATCTTGCATCATCAAACATGATACAATCAAGTGCACAAAAGTATATCACATATACAATGTGCACACCCGAGTGAGAATATCCATTTAAAGTGAACCGATACGAGTTAATGCAAAGTAATATATCAAATATATAATTATACATTAAATCATTAAATCAACACTTGATTTAACGATCCGGTCATATCACATATAACCGACTAGTATCCAATGTATCGGCTTATCGAATCAATCCTCGATTCGATAACTAGGTTATATCGCATACAACCATTCGACACATTCATCGCGAGAATAGAATACGGTATCACATACACGCATTATTCTCGGTCCCGCACATATCTCATATGCTCTCCTATTTCGTTTTGCTTGAGCCAGGAAACCTCTGTGTAGGACTCTAAAGACTCGTCAATACGCCGGCAGCAGGTGATGATCATATCAAACACCCACAAGCCGCAAGCGGTCTGCTAAACGTAACGGCCACCCGGGTATTGAGCGATCAGAAGATCGACGAGCAAGCCCGCTCACACTCCAGTGAATCCAACCAGTAACACTACCGTACAGTCCGGTCTGATCGTCTGATATGTCGCATATCTCGCCTAGGGGTGGTAAACGTCAGACCCCAATAGCTCGATAAGTCGTGTCGATATGAGGTCTATAACAGTTCGAGAAACTACTGGTAACACTTACCAGTAAAACTCAGCAACCCTGGCCAGGGATTTCCGGTTATAGCCAATCGAACACAGCGCAACATCAACTCCCTATACCGGGAGAGACGAATCCCCTCCTATCGCTCATTGCCTCCATGTGACTCGGGACTGTACCCAAAAACCACCGTTTTGCATGCCCTCTTGGACGTGGTAAGATAGAAATCAAAGCACAGTGGGAACCACACAAGACTCTATGACGATCTCGGGTCAACAGACTACTCTGTACCAGTGTCACCAGAGAACTGCCATCTGACGTAAGGTATAATACCATCTGGGAGTTCTCGGCGAGTCCGTCCAGTGTACCCAGTCTCTACTGAGCACCCGTATATCATCTCTGATGTCAAACACCAATGGATATGTGATCATCCATCGCCCATCTGTATGGGTCGAGAAGGTACACGCTAGTCTACTCTGGTATATCGATGCCCCATCTCGATACACTCACGACTAGGGACTTTGAAGGATGTACTTATGGACTACCATGTCCCCACTAGTATGATCCGCATCATAGTCCAGGTAGTCAAGTACAGATCCTAAGGGCTTTACCAACATGTAACAGGAAGACAGTCAGTGTACACGTTAAGGTAAAGATCAACCAGATAGCATACTATCATGTCGAGCAAGAAAGTCCTCCCTATATATGTCCCAGCATCCACTACAATATACATCCTATGTATAGTAATGGCCGCTAGGGCATACATATAACTAACATCCCACGGGGTCAAAGAGTGACGTTATCCGCGTTCCACGTAACTAGGAATTTTGCGCTAGATGCTTCACACGGGTTCACTGCCGTGCTCGGCGAGGACTAGGCTCCGCTCTGGATGCTTCACACGGGTTCACTGCCGTGCTCTGTGAGGACCAGGATCCGCTCTGGACGTTTTCCACGGGGTCAAAGAGTGACGTTATCCGCGTTCCACGTAACCAGGAATTTTGCACTAGATGCTTCACACGGGTTCACTGCCGTGCTTGGCGAGGACTAGGCTCCGCTCTGGATGCTTCATACGGGTTCACTGCCGTGCTCTGCCAGGACCAGGATCCGTTCTGGACGTTTTCCACGGGGTCAAAGAGTGACGTTATCCGCGTTCCACGTAACCAGGAATTTTGCACTAGGTGCTTCACACGGGTTCACTGTCGTGCTCGGAGAGGACGAGGCTCCGCTCTGGATGCTTCCCACGGGTTCACTGCCGTGCTCTGCGAGGACCAGGATCCGCTCTGGACGTTTTCCACGGGGTCAAAGAGTGACGTTATCCGCGTTCCACGTAACCAGGAATTTTGCACTAGATGCTTCACACGGGTTCACTGCCGTGCTCGGCGAGGACTAGGCTCCGCTCTGGGCGTTTTCCGCGGGGTCAAAGAGTGACGTTATCCGCGTTCCACGTAACCAGGAATTTTGCACTAGATGTATCCGCATTTCACGGGATGGAGGTTTGACTGTTGGCGATATGTATACTACCGAGCCATGGAACTGGGAGTTGCCGCTGTTCCGCTTAGCTTGAAGTTGTGTCCGTCGTTACGGGACGAATGTTGGGATGATCTCTAGGTCGCTTGTGGCCCGTCGAGACTTAGCTTCTTTCTTGGGTGAAACCTGAGGGGGAGGTATGTTCCCTTCTTTGTTTACGCCCTTGGATTGTGTACAGGGTGTGATGGAACATCACCTGTAGGGCATAAATTGAAACCCTTTTTTTTTCTTTTATCTCATTTTCCGCGATGCTCTATCATTTCAGCTTTTATATCGCGGAAGTCGCGATTGCTCCATCATTTCGGCTATTTTTCGCGGTGCCCAATCATTTCGGCTATTTATTTATTTTCTGCTCGCTGTTTTTTTATTGCGAGTTGCTCCACCATTTCGGCTATTTTTCATGCATACATTTTTACTTGCTGCTTTTTATTGCAAGTTGCCCCATCATTTCGGCTATTTCGTAGGCATGTGTGGCTTGCTAGCTTTTTCGCCGCAAGCTTGGATTTTAGACACCGATTTCGGCATCAGCACCGCTACAACTGGAATGTTGCCAGGAGCGAATCATCATTTGCCTCTGTCGACGTTGAACAAAGGGGGCTTAGTAAACAGAGTTAAGGGTCCTGTTGACCAAGGCTTTTGACTTCATGAGCCGTAGGGGTCTTACAAAAGTATTTCTCCCTACAAGTCGTGAGGATCTTGTAGGTGTATTTTCTCCTTAGGAATCGTGAGGATCCCTAAGTGTATGTTCCTCTGTAAGTCGTAAGGATCCTACAAGAGGGTTTTCTCCTTATAAGTCGAGAGGAATTATAAGGGTTGTTCACCATATGGACATATCACTAGTCACGGGTGGGACTTTGCTGGGGAAATGTTTATTCGCGCCTGTGGATTGTATACAAGGGTCAGTATTGAGCCCCTTGTAGGGCAGTACCGAAGGTTGTGGGGGATTTGCTTAAGAACAGGTTTAGGTTTTCTGTAACTTAAGACTTTCAAATCTCATGAGCCGTGAGGGTCCCATAAGAGTCGTGAGGATCTCGCAAGTGTATTTTCTCCTTAGGAATCGTGGGGATCCCTAAGTGTGTTGCTCCTTTGTGAGTCGTAAGGATCTCACGCGGGTGGTTTCTCCTTACAAGGTCGAGAGGACCCTATCAGTGTCTTTTAACGAGGTTGCGCCCTTTCGGGTTTTCACAAACACTCGCCGGTAGTCCTGCTGTTTTTACTCACGGAGCCCTCTTGGGTTTTCATCCGTGCCCATTTTGCTTATGGACATACCGTTTTTTTATTCTTTTTCTCTTTTTTTTTTAACGAGGTCGCGCCCTTTCGGGTTTTCACGAACACTCGCCGGTAGCCCTGCTGTTTTTACTCACGGAGCCCTTTCGGGTTTTCATCCATGCCTATTTTGCTTATGGACATACCGTTTCTTTTTTTATCATTTTTTTATATTTTTCTTTTTCTCCTTTTTTTTTATCTCGTCAGCCTAAGGATGCTGCGGTAGTAGTTTAGGGACGTTTCGGTCCGTCGTTAGTTTAAGGACGTTTCGGTCCGTCGATAGTTTAAGGACGTTTCGGTCCGTCGATAGTTTAAGGACGTTTCGGTCCGTTGTTAGTTTAAGGACGTTTTGATCCGTCGATAGTTTAAGGACGTTTTGGTCCGTCGATAGTTTAAGGACGTTTCGGTCCGTCGAAAAAAGGGCCAGCTACTACTCTTTGAGCTTTAGGAAGATAGCGAGCGGACATAGTCGTCGTCATCTATCATTGACCTAGGCTGTGGCTCATTAAGCGTAGTATTTCTTTAGGAAGCGGCCGTTTATTGGCCTGAAAGGCCTTTCACCATGCATGTCCATGAGTAGATAGGCTCCACCCTGGTAGACCTTATCTATGATGTACGGGCCTTCATAGTTCGGCTCGAATTTTTCCCGCTTGGTACGATTGGGGATCATAGGTCTTTTGACCACTAGTACGAGTTCGCCTTGGCGGAATGTCCTCGGCCTGGTCAATCTTTCATACGAGCGCGTCATCTTTGCTTTGTAGGCCTCTAGATTTTGTTGCGCTATGAGCCGGGTTTCATCGAGGGCATCAAGCTCCTCAAGCCGAAGGTGAGCATTTTCTTCGTCCGTCAGCTCGTAGTGGACTGCCACTCGTAGAGAGGGTATCTCTATCTCGAGGGGAAGCACTGCTTCCATCCCAAATACCAACGCGTACGGCGTTGTGTTCGTGGCCGTCTTGAACGTAGTTCGATAGGCCCAAAGGGCCTCTTGCAGCCTCTCGTGCCAGTCTCTCTTATTCCGGGAAACGGTCTTTTTTATGATCTTCGTCAAGGTCTTATTGAAGGCCTCGGCCAGACCGTTAGCTCGTGGGTTGTAAACTGAAGAATATCTCCAGTCTATATTGTGCTGCTGCGCGAAGCGGCTAATCTTATGACTTCTGTAGGCTGGCCCATTATCGGAGATAATCCGCCGTGGGGTTCCAAACCGATAGATGACGTGCGTCTTGAAGAAGTGGAGGATATTCTCCGTCTTCACTTCCCTCAGTGGTACTGCTTCTGCCCATTTGGAGAAGTAATCAGTTATCGCCAGGATAAAACGATGTCCCCGGGACGATGCTGGCTCGATGGGGCCGACTATGTCAGTCCCCCACATTTCGAATGGCCAGCTAGCCACCGTTGGGTGTAGTGGATTCGGATGTTGGTGGATAAAGTCTCCATGAATCTGGCACGAGTGGCACTGCTTCGCATACTCGAGGCAGTCTTGGACCATCGTAGGCCAATAGTAACCCATCCGTTTAATTTTTAACTTCATCTTCGGGCATGCTTGATGAGAACCACAGATTTCGTCATGAACCTCTTGAACGACTCTTTCTGCTTCGTCCGGTCCTAAACATCTTAGCCATAGAGAATCAAACGATCTCTTGTATAGAGTGTCGTTGACGAAAGCGAAAGACAGAGCTCGTTTCATGAGCTGATGTCTTGAGGACGCTTCTTCGGGCATTCGGTGGGACTTAAAGTAGTTTATGAAGACTTCCCTCCAGTCCTCAGCCTTCTCACGGTCTTTTATTTGTAGGGTCGTCTGCTCAGTCGCCCCCTTTTCTTTGTATAATTCCGGAGATATTTCTGCCGGGGCGAGCACTCGACGGCTTTGTACCATGATTCTGACGTCATCGAGGTTCTCGTCAGCCAGTTCTTTAGCAAGTTTGGCCAGCGCGTCTGCTTTGCTGTTTTCCGCGCGCGGTATGTTCTCCAAAGTATAGGAGGGAATTTGGGTCAATAGTTGTTGCACCTTTTCGCCGTACTTCACCAACTCCGGTTTGCACGTTTGGTAGTCACCATTTACTTGACTAACGACCAGTTGAGAATCCCCGTATATAAGGAGGACTTCAATTCCCATGTCGATAGCGATCTCGAGGCCTGCTATCAGAGCTTCGTATTCAGCTTCATTGTTTGTCCTCGGCTCTGTTAAGGAGAAGGCGAAGCGCATTATCCCTCCTTGTGGAGTTACAAAGATGAGGCCTATCCCCGATTTGATCATTGGGATACCTTGTTTCCGTTTCTTTACGGAGGACGCTCCATCGAAATAGAGTTCCCATCGGGTATTGCCGCCACCAATCGCATCAAATGCATGCTCGTCCGGCAAATTGCAGTTCAGAGGAGAACCGGCAGGTACTGGATGCTCAGCGAGGAAGTCGGCAATGGCCTGGCCTTTCACTGCTTTAAGAGGTCGATACGTTATTGAGAACTCCATCAGGAGTAGAGCCCATTTAGCGAGTCGACCCGTCAATATAGCCTTTGACATCAGATATTTAAGAGGGTCCACCTTCGAGATGAGACAGACTTCATGTGCCAACGCATAGTGCCTGAGCTTTGTTATCGCGAAGATTAACGCCAAGCAATGTTTTTCAATGGGAGAGTAATTGCTTTCTGCCCCCAGTAGAACTCGACTTAAGTAGTAGAGTGCTCTCTCTTTCCCTTGATCGTTCTCTTGTGCCCATAATGCGCCTAAGGAACCTTCGAGGGCGGTTGTATAAAGAATGAGGGGTTTTCCCTTGACCGGCGCAGCCAACACCGGAGGGTTCTGCAGGTATTGCTTGATCTCGTCTAGTGCACCTTGGCATTTTTGATCCCAAACGAATGGGGTTCCCTTCTTCATCAGGTGACTGTAAGGACGGCACTTTCCGGAGAGGTTGGCTATAAATCGCCGTATGTACGCGAGCTTCCCTTGGAGAGACCGCAGTTGTTTGAGAGTTCTCGGCGGAGGCATTTCCATGATCGCTTTAATCTTTGACGGATCTATTTCAATACCTCGGTGTCAAACGATGAATCCCAGGAATTTGCCTGAGGAGACTCCAAATGCGCATTTGAGGGGATTCATTTTCAAATTATACTGCCGAAGGCGTTGAAATACAGTCTCCAGATGCTTTAAATGCTCTTCGTATGACATGCTCTTTACTACGAGGTCATCGATATAGCACTCGACGATGTCATGTATGAGGTCGTCGAAGATCTTTGTCATGGCCCTTTGAAGGTAGCGCCAGCGTTCTTTAGACCAAAGGGCATAACCCTGTAGCAGAATATACCCAAAGGGGTCCGGAAAGCGGTGTGCTTCTGGTCTTCGGGATGCATCTTTATCTGATTGTATCCTGACGAACCGTCTATAAAGGAGAAAACCTCGTGAGTGGACGTGTTATCGATCATTAGCTCGGTTACTGGTACTGGGAAATCGTCCTTTGGACAGGCTTTATTGAGATCCCTGAAATCCACGCATATGCGTACCGTCCCATTCTTCTTCATTACCGGGACGATATTGGCGATCCAGTCGGGATATTGGACTTCTTGGATAAATCCAGAATCGATCAGCTTCTTGACTTCGGCGTTGATGCTCATTTCAAGCTCGAGTCGCATCCTTCTTGGCGCCTGCTTGACTGGCTTGATATCCGGGGATATTGCTAATTTATGCACAGCAATCTCCGGATCTAATCCTGGCATCTCGGAGTAGTTCCACGCGAAGCAGTCTTTATGTCGTAGAAGCACGTTCTTTAACGCGGCCACCCTTTCTTCAGATAGCAGCTCGCTGACAAATGTCGGTCGCGGGTCATCTGCCGATCCCAACTCAATCTTCTTGAGGTTATCTGTAGTAGTATGTATACCATCTTCCAGTTCTTTCGGAGCTGGCGGAAATTCTGAGATCACCTCATCATCGCTGTTCTCAAAGCACCGGGGAAGGTCATCCATGTTCTCGGGCTCTTCTTTTAATATCGTAATCGTATAACAGGTGCGAATCCACTCCCAGGACTGAGGTGGATCCGGTTCTGCTCTTGCGGCCTTGGGTTCGTGCTTTTGTGGTGGCATTACCCTCCAGCCGTTGGATAAAGCAAATCTGCCCTGTTGGTACTGGTCCTCAACCCAGTTCTTGAAGGTGAAGCAGTCTTCGATAGGGTGTCCTATGGCTCGGTGATAAGAGCAATAACTCGGATGAGAAGCCTTGTTAGCTTGCTAAGGGTGCTTAGGCTCTGGAAGCGCAATCATTTGATGTTTTAAAGCAAGCTTGAGTAACCTCTCCGTCTTGTCTCGGGGGAAGGAGTACGCTCGACTCATCTTCTTCATGAGGGACAAATCCGAGCCGTGCAATACCCGATCACGTAACCCCCTAATCCTGCGTCGTTGTTGTCGGCTCCTCTTTCCGCTTCTTGATTTATTTCCGTCTCTGCGTCGGGCCTTTCGTACAACGGGTTGACAAAGACGAACATCTTTGTCTTTTGCAGCCTGTTGAAATAGACGTTGCGTCCTGGCCTTCTCGTAGATGGCCATCTCACGGTTGTGGTCTTCCCGAGCTTTCTGACCCACTTTCCTGATAGGCTTGTCCACTCGTTGTTCAAACAACGGACTCGGCACTTCAGTCGCGGGGTCTAGTTTTGATGAGGGGTTGGCACTTCCTGACAGGGCGTCCTCTTCTTCATCAAAGGTATATATGGCGTAATTACTGTGGGCCCGTCCCCGTTTTCCGGTTCTCGCGTATCCAAGCCCAAGTGTTTCCATTTTTCCGTTGGGCAATTTGCGTTGAGTCCCAGGGACATCCCAAATCTTGTTGTAGAACCGAGCCTGCCGAACAGTCTGTTTTAAGGGTACTCCTTGGCGCTTCAATAACTTCTTTAATCCATTTGTATAGTATCTGGGCAGACGGATGGGTTGGAGCCTGTCGAGTGTAGCATCCGCCCCATGCCAGATCTCTTTCTCTACTTTCGACTCTGAGGATCGGTAGAATAGGATCACCTTCTCACCCCTTTGCCTGGGAGGGACGTAAAATGTTCGCAGGTCCTGCACATTGTGAGCTTGAAGTGTGTCGAGATCCTTGTAGTGTTCTCGCGGTACCATGGCGATTTGCAAACTATGGTCATCGCCAGGGGGTGCTTGTATTGACAGCCGATTGGAGAACACGGCATTAACTTCGTCTTCTGAATCACTTCCGAAGACCAACATGGGGGCGGACGTCCCCAGGTTGTTGCGTTGAGATGGCCCTGCATAAACTATCTCTTCCTCTTCTTCGGTATCGCTCCCGAAAACAGGGATGGTGGCGGCGGTTTCGTTTTCCGGGTTGCGACACCTTTCTGTATCCTCGAAATCTGGCAAAAAGTACTTCGCATCTTCGTATTTGCGGACTTCGTTCACGGAAAATGGGTTCAACTCACCTGTTACGGTATACTCGAAACCATCCTTAAAGTACTTCATACACTGATGTTGCGTAGAAGGGATGATGATGTACTCGTGTAGCCAAGGACGGCCGAGCAAGGCGTTGTAGCAGGTCTTGGCGTCAATGACATGGAATTTGATGTCTGTGACGAGAAGTCCAAAGCGTAATGTTAGTATCACAGATCCGAGAGTCCGTGACGATTGTGAATCGAAACCGGAGATAGTAATTTTGTCACGAGCGAGGTGTTGCACACTCATGCAGACTTCCTTCAATACCCGAACATTAAGGAGATTGACGGAGGATCCATTATCCACCAGGATCTTGCCTATCTTGATATCATGGCAGTATCCAGAGACATATAGGGGACGGTTGTGGTCGCACGTCCCGAGAAGAAGGTCTTCATCACCGAAAGTGATGTCGGCCGTATGCACTTCCTCCAATTCATCCTTCATCCTTTCAGTGGCGAGGAAGGCTTGGAATTGCTCAGGTTCTTGTAACGCCTTAATTAGTGAGTCTCGCGCTTCTTTCGATAATAGGAGGGCATCGAGAATGCTAAGCTGAGAAGGTAGCTTTCTTAGGTGCGCTAGGATGTTGTAGTCCACCTTACCCTTCCTGGAAGGGTCTTTGGTAGCCAGTTCTTTCATGACCTGGTCATCTAAAGCGATATCCTCAGTGACCTTTTCCTTTCCCTTATCTTTTCTACTCGTGGGCCCGAGATTCTTTTCTGGGAGTGTGCGATTGCGCAGCTGAATGTTCTCGCAGGCCTCCGATCTCTCCTCTCTCCCTAAAACGGATTCTTTAAAGAGAGGGCCCAGAGCCATTTCTTCGTCAGAGTCGCTCCCAAGGGTGAGAACTTGTGACCCTCCGGCGTTAACCATGTAACAGCTGCCAATAGTTCTGTTGTGCCCGTCGGCAGTACTCCTTCGTTCCCGACGAGTCTTGCGTTTCATGCGCTTAAAATGTTGCCGATGAGCAACATATCCTTGCCACCATATCTTAAAGGCGTCGCACTCCTCCGTGGGGTGTGAAATTTTCCGATGATATGCGCAATAATCAGAGTGCCTCTCCACCTCATTGAGCGTGTTTCTTTCCGAGGGTGGTAGCTTCATTCCCATTGACATGCCTTTGGCAAACCTTTTTCTCGTCTTGAATATCTTCTTGTCTGCCTCGGATGCCTTTCGATCTGGCGGGAGTACTTCAACTCTTTCGTTCAGTCGCCTGCATTTGGCTCCTTCCGATGTGGCCATCTCACGCTCCTGATCCGCTTTACTCTTTAGACGAATCTCGTCTAGAAAGGCATTGATCATTTCATTTGTTGGCCACGCACGCTCTGGTTCAGGCTCTGCCTCCAGCTTCTTAGTGCCAGGAGTTTTCCCATCATCGGTAAATGAGTGGGAGATTACGTTACAACTCGCCACATATCCTTCGGATTCATCCGACGAGCTTTCTCCATCATCTTCCTCTTGAAAGATGTGGTTGAGGAACTCTTGCAGCGTGACAGGAGTTCGCGCCTTTTGATTGTACTCTTCCAGTGCGTCGATTTGCTTCTGCAAGTTCGTGCGCTTGTCTCCAGGCTTCACGGGCTTCTTGGATTTCTTCTTCTTTTTCTTCGAAGATTTTGACGGTTGGGCGTGAGTATTTGGGCCCTTATCGCGAGTCTTCGTAGTTGGGCGGGGCTTCAACATCCCTTTGATAATTTGAGGTTCAAGAGGGTCCTTCCATTCGATCGCGGGGCACGCATGAAGGTCTTTCAGCATTCTTTTGGTTTTAGTTGATAGCACGACCTCCCATGGAGCTTCTTCAATAAAGTAGCAGGTTTCCCCCGGTGTATCTGCTTTCTTAGGAGTTTGCGGCTGTGGTGGGTTCACCTTCCACTTTTCGGACAGTGCAAACTTTCCCTGGAGGTATTGATCTTCAATCCATCCTTTGAAGACGAAGCAATCTTCAATCGGATGACTTACCGTTTGATGGTAAGGGCAATAGTTAGGGTTATTCACCTCAGTGGGTTGTGGCGGTCGCCTTGGATTTGGTAGGTTTATAAGTCTGTTGCGTATTGCCAGCTCGAATAACCGTTTTGTCTTGTCCCGTGGGAACGAGTAGGGACGCTTCATCTTCTCATTATAATAGCGGCGTCTTTCTTCCAGTTGATCTGCTGGTTTCGGGGCGTTAGGTTGCTGTTGGGCATTCGCGACAAAGGTTGCCCTTCCTTTACCCTTGTCATTCCGAGGTTCCGACTTCGGTGGAGGTGGTCTATGACCCATCTGGTCCATCTGAGCCAACTTGTCGATTAAAGCCTGGAATGTGGTTGGCTTAAAGAACATCATAAACTGGGAGATAGTTGCGTGAGGGTCTAGGGTTCCCACGAACATGCCCACCGTGGGTGCTTCCTCAATGCGTTGTTCGCATCTCGACCACAAATTCCGCCAGCGTATAGCATACTGGACCCAGGTTTCGCCTGGTTTTACCCTGGCGTTAATCAGTGCTATTATTGGAGTGCGTTCGCTGGCGCTCGCGAATCGCTGAGTGAATAGCAACTCCATTTCAGCGAACGTCTTGATAGAATCGTTTGGGAGTTCCGAATACCATTCGAACGCTGTTTCTGATAAGCTGCCCACGAATTGGCGAAGCAACAGTTTATCATCACCGCCGATGTTACCGCAAAGGGCCCTGAACTGGGCGACATGTTGGTGGGGGTTGCCGGTCCCCTTATACACGTGGAATTTTGGTATTGTATAGCCCGGCGGGTATTTGATTTGGTCGTACCAGCTTGGATACGGCCGGCCCGTTTTTTACGACTTGACCAGCTGCCTCAGTCGCATGATGAACCCGGATTTGCTGGGCTATATAGTCGACCAAATCAGCCTTAGAGATTGTCTCCTCTTTGGCCGTTGAGAGGGCCGGTGGTGGATTTGACGTTTCTCCTCGGTCGTCTTCAAGAACGATTGGGGGATCCTCGGCGGGTAGGTCCTGCTGGATCATCATTCCTATCATATCTTGGAAGAGAAGGCCCATACGCTGTATGTTGGCTGCTTGTTCAGCAGCCTCTTTGTCTTTCTTCTCCAGTATCCGGCGAAGGAATTCAGCGTCGGTTTCTTCCTCCTGGCGTGCGTCTGAGGACGTTTCTGGGTTTTCTTTTGGCCCGGTAAGTGCGGCCATAGCATTCATCATTTCCTGGAGCTTTTGCTGTTGCTCCTGAGCTTTGGTCACCGACCGTGTGAGCGGTCTATGACCTGTAGACGCACGGCTGTCTTCTTTTCCTGACGCCATGTATACGGTGTGGACCATTATGCCCCCAAACTTAGGGCGTCTGGGCTCAGTGCTTTTAGCTGTCGTTGCAGGCTGGGGGATCTTCTCTGGCTTCCTCCTTTTATGAGCAGTGGAGGTTGAAGGGGCCGTTGAGGTGGGCGTCCAGACAGCCTTTCGTGGTTTAACCTGGTGACCGGCTTCCGGTTGGATTTTCAGCTTCTTGTGCTGGCGGGAGAAGTTTGGATCGATCATCGAGTCTCGAGCCTGCCTCCAAACCTTATAGATTCTGGAAGACAGCGGTTGAGGGGATCGGAGCTGTTCTGACTTTATTTTCGCAACCTTTTTTAGTGGGGGAGGAGACCTCTTTAGCATTGCAGTAGGAGAATTCCTTCGCACCTTATTTAGCATCTCGAAGCTGTTCCCAGTTGGAACAGCAGCATTAACTTCTGCCATTGGGGATGATGGAGTTAGCCCAGAGGGGGAGTTGCCCCCAGCCTTCCTTACTCGGCGCCAGTGGCGACGTCGAGCGTGTCGACCGGACGGCGTTGGTTCAGCGGTGAGAATGGCTTCGTCTTGCCCCCTGTGTAGGTAGGGGGTCGCTGCTGGTGTTAGCCTGTCAAAGACCGATGTCCTTTGGGTAGCAGGAGCTGGAGCTGAAGCCGTCAATCTTGTAAAGACCGACTTTTTGGCCGGAGAAGCCGCCTTGGCGATTTCGGGAGCAGGAGCGGCCACTTTCTTAGAAGCAGCCTTCTCTGGGATTGTAGGCCCCATGATGGGTCCACAGGATTTCTGGCCCAATCTAGGGAAGACCGAGGTGCTGATGTTGGGCGACTCGTTGAGAGGAGCCGCGGCAGGGGTAAGACGATCAAAGACCGACTTCTTGAGAGCTTCCTTTGTTAGCACCGGCGCCGCGAAGCTTGTTGGTGGGAGTATAGTCCCAAAGAACAATCCGGTAGTGGCCTGAGTCACCTGGTCCACTGGCATTGTGAATAACGAAGCAGCTTGGGGTCCGTAGGCTATACCTCCTGGCGAGGCAAAGCGTTGGTCGCAATTGCAGTCTGAGCAGTTGGAGGATTTCGCAGAAGTAGAAGCCATCGATCCTTTGCTTTCTGCAATAAGCAAGACGCCAATTCTTAGTATCTTGAAACCCAAGGGCAACCATTAGCGAACCGCGATTGGTTCGCGAATCACGACACACGAAGTGTGGAGTGGAAAGAGAAAAAGGTCCCACCGGGCGTGCCAGAATCTGTTCCCCTCCGAATGACGGCGCGACATGGACGTCTTGCCTGAAATTCGGGGCAGATGCTAATTGGTGCTATCCGTCCACCTCTCCGAAGATGCCAAGTTGATTTATGGCACCATGTATCGAAGGTTTAAACGGATGCGGCCGATGTAGCAGACTTCGTCAGATTCCCCCTCGTTTGAGGGGTTTTTGATTGTGGGGACGCTCTTCCCTGCAGGCGCAAGCCCCTGCAGTTAATTACGCTACCGCATCGCGGTAACAACTTTCTCCTTCTCCAGATGGTCACTTCGTGTCGTGTGTGTTTATTTTATGTTTTGTTGCCCGTGGATTGTTTACGGAGACCGAGTTATGTCGTCGCCCGTAGGGCGTGGACTAGTCCAAATCCGTGTTATCTTAGATTTGGGTTTGGGGGTTTGGTTTGAGGATACGTTAGCCATACTTGAGGCTAAGATCAACTCAAACGTTTGTTAAGGATACGTTAGTCTAACTTGAGACTAAGATCAACTTAACGGGATTGTTTAGATCCGACAAAAGAGCATGCGGGGCTCTATTGTTTCAGTTTAGGGACGTGGTGGTCCATTACTAGTTTAAGGACATTGCGGTCCATGGGTAGTTTAAGGACATTGCGGTCCATAGGTAGTTTAAGGACATTGCGGTCCATTGTTAGTTTTAAGACATCTCGGTCAAGGTTAAGGACGTCGTAGTCCATGGGTTTAAGGACCCCACAGTCCATTGTTAGTTTTAAGACATCTCGGTCAAGGTTAAGGACGTCGTAGTCCATGGGTTTAAGGACCCCACAGTCCATTGTTAGTTTTAAGACATTTCGGTCAAGGTTAAGGACGTCGTAGTCTATGGGTTTAAGGACCCCACAGTCCATTGTTAGTTTTAACACATTTCGGTCAAGGTTAAGGACGTTGTAGTCCATGGGTTTAAGGACCCCACGGTCCATATCAATGTATGGTCATCGGGACCCGTCATCTCTTTGAAGACATTGAAGGATTACAATGCCAAGTATCAAAGGAGTGAAGAGATGTATCCTGGAAACCGGAGTGGATTAAATAGTCTTTGGCCCAATTTGGGATCAAGACCAATTAATTATGTTATGAGCCCATTAGCCCAGTTAAGTCTGAATTGAGGACTTATGGCCAGCTTGGGCTGAGTCCAATCATGTCTGGAATATTGGCTTCCTGTTGGTCCATTGAAGGAGAGACTTTGTCTCTGGCCATTTAGCCAATTGGGCCAATGCCTAGTGTTAAACACTACAGACCAATCAGTGTTGAACACTGGGAATGAGATTGACAAGTTAGTGTTTAACACCAAAAGATAGTTGGTGTTAAACACCAGCAACAAGGCTTTCTAATTAGTGTTAAACACTAAAACAGATCAGTGTTAAACACTGGCAATAGAGATCTCAAATTAGTGTTAAACATTAAGGTAATCAGTGTTGAACACTGCAAATAAAGTTCTTTGATTAGTGTTGAACACTAAGGCCCAACAGTGTTTTAACACTGGATTCGGGAGTTCCAATTTAGCGTTAGACGCTGAGGCAAGAGGGGTCACGTGGTAGCACGTGAGGGCGCCCTCCCCTCGTTTGTTCTGCTGAAAAGATCACATCTTTTGGAGCATCACGTGTCATCACGTGACGGGTGTTTAAATGAGGTATGTTAAAGCTTCTGCCAAGGGTCACGTGGGTCACGTGAGGCACTGCCTCAAAGGGCTTTCTGTAGATCTTTTGGGGAGGGTCACGTGGTGACACGTGACCCTTCTTTTCTGTAGTTGTTTAGAAGATCTGTTAATCCCTTTCAGGAATTAAATTCCTCGTAGGGTTGAACCCTGACAATAATTTCAGAGGAATTAAATTCCTAGTTCCTTTTGAAGAGTTGAACTCTGAATTTTCTGTAGGAATTAAATTCCTCATATATATGAAGAACTGAATAGGGTTAAACCCTAATAAAGCTCTAAGGAGTTAAACTCCCGCTCTTTGTTAAAGAATTATTCTGGGGAATAAGATTAAGGGAATTAAATTCCTGTTGTTTTAACAGAACTAAGTTCTTAACTAGGGTTAAACCCTGATTCTTTTCATTCTGAAGGAATTAAATTCCCATAACACAGGGTCAAACCCTAATTTTATTTTAAAGGAATTAAATTCCTATAGTTCTGTGAGAATTAAATTCTCGTGCTTCCATTCCCTCTCTATGCTTTGGATCTGCATGGCAGGATCTCAACCCATTGAGAATTAAATTCTCAACTTCAATGGGAGATGTGCACTTTACAGATCCTCTATCAAAGAGAAAAGAAATATATCCTTCTGTTTTATATCAGAGTTAAACTCTGTTGAGAATTAAATTCTCTTTTCTTTCAAAAAGCCTTCCCTTTCTTACCTAGGGTTTTCTTTTGCAGAAGATCCAAATTCCTCAAAGTATCCAGGCTCTCTCCCTTTTCTTCCCTCTGCATATATATCTTTTCCTGTGTGTCCCTTGGCTTCTATTTATAGAAGAAGCAGCCGAGTCAATTAGTTTTTGATGAATCTTTCATTGAGAGATTTGATTTGCATCCATCATTCGTTTTGGACCTTTGGATTATTAGGTGAATTTTATTCACCATTGGATTTTAAATCCAGAGATTCTCCTTTGTTATTTCTGTTAGATTTGAAGGGGAAATCTTTCCAAATTCGAGATTTTCCCATAGATAGATGATATTTAATCACCTCTGAATCTTTAATTTAATCGGTTGCTTTTGGAAAGATTTGAGAGGTCTTTCTCAGAATTTAATTCTGTTAACAAATGGGCTTTGAAGTCGGTCACGTGTGGCCACGTGACCCTTAGTCACGTGTGGGCAAGTGACCCCCTTGGAACGAGCCTTCTTCCTTTTTTTTACGCTCTGTCCTCTGGTTGCTGCTTAACTATCACGTGCCACCACGTGACAACTGATCACGTGTGAGCACGTGACCCTGGCATGGAGCCTTCTTCTTGATTTAACCGGAGAATGAGTCTGATGTTTTGAGTGTCACGTGCCAACACATGACCCTGGTCACGTGGGAGCACGTGACCTCTTCTGAAGCCTTTTTCTTGATTTGCTCAGGGAGCTGTTGGGTTTTGAAGCCGCTTTTGATTGTCACGTGCCAACACGTGACCCAGGTCACGTGGGAGTACGTGACCCTTTCTGAAGCCCTTATCTTTGATGTAATCGGGAAGCTGAATTTGCCTTGCTGATGCTTTTAGGTGTCACGTGCCAACACGTGACTGCTGGTCACGTGTAAGCACGTGACCCTTTTCTGAAGCTTTTTCCATAAGCTTTTCTGATTTTAAATCAGGAAACAGGAAGCGATGGCTTAGGAGACAGGTTTCGATCCCTATCACCTAAGGCTTTTCAATTTTATGGGTCGTAAGGGTCCTATAAAAGCATTTTCTCCCTACGAGTCGTAAGGATCCCGTATGTGCATTTTCTTCTTAGGAGTCGTGAGGACCCCCAAGTGTGTTTTTCTTTTGTGAGTCATAAGGATCCCACGAAGGCGTTTTCTTACGAGTCGTATGGATCTCAGAAGTTTTGTTCTCCTCATGCATCGTAAGGACACATGAGTGGATTTCCCTCGTTCCCAGTTTAATGACTTAGGGGTCATCTGTTTCCAGTTTAACGACTTAGAGGTCATCTGTTCCCAGTTTAAAGACTTAGGGGTCTATTGTGCCCAGTTTAACGACTTAGAGGTCATCTTTTCCCAGTTTAAACACTTAGGGGTCTATTGTGCCCAGTTTAATGACTTAGAGGTCATCTGTTCCCAGTTTAAAGACTTAGGGGTCTATTGGATTGGAGTTTGGAATTTTGGGGTTAGGGTAGGCATCAGCGTTGCTAACATTGAAGCACATGTGCCGGGAGCAATTCATCATTTGCCTTTTCCTGTTGGGGAGCGATGGCTTATGAGACAGGTTTAGGTCCCTATCACCTAAGACTTTTCAATTTTATGAGCCGTAAGGGTCCCATAAAAGCATTTTCTCCCTACGAGTCGAAAGGATCTCGTAGGTGTATTTTCTCCTTAGGAATCGTGGGGACTCCCAAGTGTGTTTTTCCTTCATGAGTCGTAAGGATCCCACGAAGGTGTTTTCTTACGAGTCGAGAGGATCTCGTAAGTTTGTTCTCCTCATGTATCGTGAGGACACATGAGTAGGTCTAACCAAATGGAGCATAATTTCAAGGGCGGAGACCAGCCGCGTAACTGGTGGTTGTGGTGGGACATGGGTATGTTAAGAATTATTTGAGCCCATGGATTGTATACGGTAGTCAGCTTGGGGACCAACCGTAGGGCTGGAAGAATTTTGGGAAATTGAATTTTGGTTGGCGTCTGCATCGCTGTACTGGAATATGGTACCGGGAGTGACTCATCATTCGCCGTTTGTGAGTTTGGGTTTTAGACGGCGTCTGCATCGCTGCACTGGAATATGGTACCAGGAGCGACTCATCATTCGCCGTCGGGACATTCAGAGTTTGGTTGTTGTCTGCATCGCTACACTGGAATATGGTACCAGGAGCGACTCATCATTCGCCGTTGGGGATTTGAGTTTGGAATTTGGTTAGCGTCTGCATCGCTGCACTGGAATACGGTACTAGGAGCGACTCATCATTCGCCGGTTTTTTTACCGCGATTGCTCCATCATTTCAGCTTTTTTTTATCGCGAAGGTCGCGATTGCCCTATCATTTCGGTTTTTTATTCGCGGTTGCCCCATCATTTCGACTTTATTTTCATTTTTATTTTTACTCGCTGATTTTTATTGCGAGTTGCCCCATCATTTCGGCTTTTTATTTTTTTATTTTTATATTTGTTTTTATTTACACATTTTTACGTCCCCAGTTTAACGACTTAGAGGTCGATTATTCCCAGTTTAATGACATGGTGGTCAGCTGTTCCCAGTTTAACGACGTGGTGGTCCATCGTTCCTAGTTTAACGACGTGGTGGTCAGCGGTTCCCAGTTTAAAGACTTAGAGGTCTACTGTTTCCAGTTTAACGACTTAGAGGTCATCTGTTTCCAGTTTAACGACTTAGTGGTCTACTGTTTCCAGTTTAACGACTTAGTGGTCTACTATTTCCAGTTTAACGACTTAAAGGTCTACTGTTTCCAGTTTAACGACTTAGAGGTCTACTGTTTCTAGTTTAACGACTTAGTGGTCATCTGTTTCCAGTTTAAAGACTTAGTGGTCATCTGTTTCCAGTTTAACGACTTAGAGATCATGTGTTTCCAGTTTAACGACGTAGTGGTCATCTGTTTCCAGTTTAATGACTTAGAGATCTACTGTTTCCAGTTTAACGACTTAGAGGTCATATGTTTCCAGTTTAACGACGTAATGGTCATCTGTTTCCAGTTTAAAGACTTAGAGGTCATCCGACGAGGAGCTTAGAGAAGATACCCGATGGAGCAGTTGTCAGGGGTACCGCTGGAGCTTGCCCGAGATGCCTTATTATTTTGTCGGTGTTGATGGCCTTGCTCCCAACTGGGGCCAAGTAAATTCGTTCAAATACAGACTTGCGTTCGAAGATGGCAATTGGAAATTGTTAACCCTGCAAATAGAAACATGATTTCAGTATAGGAAATCAATGTATATGTTGATTAAGTTCGCATGTATGTTTAACCCGAAATATGGGAGGAGAGATATGGTCCCACCGGGCGTGCCAGAATCTGTAGGGTGTTTTTTGTCATCCCATTGAAATGGGAATACGCGCGCGCTTGTCAGGCGCATTACAAATTCCCCCTGCCTAGGGTAAACTGGGGTTTATTGATTGTGAGGATCCGAATCTCCGGCAGCCGCGAACTAAGCTGCCGTTAATTACCCCTCGGCTTTGGAGCGAGGGAACCTCCGATTGATGGGTTAAACTGGTCATGCGAACTCAATGCGATGCGTTGGTGTGTGTGTGTTTTTTTATGTCCCATTTGTTAAAAAAAAGGATATATATATTTTCTATATAAAAAAACAAAAATAAATAAGTAAAAAAATATTTAGAGAAAAGTTTTTAAATTTTTTTTAAATATTATTTATAATTTATTTTTATTTATTTATAATTTATTTATTATTATTGTTTTTAAATAAAAAAGATTAAAATAAAGAAAATAAGAAAGAAAGAAGAAAAGAAAAAGAAAAGAAAATAAAAGGGGGGGGGAAATGGGAGCCTCCTCTCACATGCTAGTATGTGACCCCTCACATAGGGGGGCCTTCCCTCACATACTAGCATGTGAAGGAGGCCAAAAAGGGCTGCCACTTAATGGGAGCCCTCCCCCTCACGTGCTAGCACGTGAGGGGGCCAAAGGGCTCCAAAAAATGTTTTTATTTATTTTTTTATGGAGTTTAACTCCAAAAGAAATTTTTTTGTGGAGTTAAACTCCAAAAGAATTGTAAATATAGAGTTCAACTCCAAAAAGATTTTGAATGGAGTTTAACTCCAAAAAGATTTTTATCGTGGAGTTAAACTCCAAAAAGAGTTTTAAATAGAGTTCAACTCCAAAAAAAGAATTTTAAATAGAGTAAAGCTCCTAAAGAATTTTAAATGGAGTTTAACTCTAAAAAGACTTTTATTGCGGAGTTAAACTCCAAAAGAATTTTAAATGGAGTTCAACTCCAAAAAGATTTAATGTGGAGTTAAACTCCCAAAAAAGAGTTTTAAATGGAGTTCAACTCCAAAAAGATTTTTATTGTGGAGTTAAACTCCAAAAGAATTTTATTTGTGGAGTTAAACTCCAAAAGAATTTAAATGGAGTTGAACTCCGAAAGAATTTTTATTGTGGAGTTGAACTCCGAAAGAATTTTAAATGGAGTTCAACTCCAAAAAGATTTTTATTGTAGAGTTAAACTTCTAAAAAGATTTAATATGGTGAGGAGTTAAACTCCACTAAATGGGGTGCCTTCTCCTCACGTGAGAAGGAGGGAAAGCTCCCACTTAGTGGTAGCTCCCCTTTCCCTCACGTGAGAGGAAGCAGGAGCTCCAGAATTTTTTTTTTTTATGATAGAGTTAAACTCCCAAGACAATTTTATTTGGAGTTAAAATCCAGAAAAAAGATTTTATTATAGAGTCAAACTCCAAAATAATTTTATTTGTGGAGTTAAACTCCAAAAGATTTTCTCCTTTCTCTTTTGAGAAGAAACCCAAAATGGGTTCTCTTGAAACTCCAAGATCTAAATCTTGGATGATAAAAAAAGAGACTCATTTTCTTCTCTTGATGGAGTGTTGGGAGGCGGGTTTATGGTAAAAATTTATTTAGTTTTTAAAAAAAAAGCTAAGCTCTTGATTTATTTGGAAAATGAGAAGGAAGAGGAAGAACTTGAAAAAGCGAGGGTGGAGGCACAAATCTTAGAGTTTGAGAGAATGAAGAGTGTATCTTTTATTCATCATCATGTTGCCTTATGTAGGCTTACACATTTATACATAGCCCATTGGGTTTTACAAAATGATATTTTTCCCATCCCATGTCTCATGTGCTATTTCTTTTTGCACATAAGCCATGTGCTTTACAAAAATTTGGCTTTATGCCAATTTTGCTTACATTCATGCATAAAAAATAATTACATCAAAATTATTTATTAAATGATTTTTATTTTGGCATGGAGGAGGGCCGACCGCTTCATGTTCGGACTCGACTTGGGTATGGGCCTACTTGATCTGGGCTTGGGCCCACTTGGCTTGGGGTTGACCTTGACTTTGACTTGGTCAACCGGGGTGCAATTTTCGACCCCAACACACGACTCAGTTGAGCCATGGTAGGGTAATAATCAAAACACAGTGGGAACTCACACAAGACAAATGACGACCTCAGGTCGACAGACTAATCTGTACTCATGTCACCTGAGAACTGCTACCTGACAACAGGTATAATACCATCCAGCATGTTCTCAGCGAGTCTGTCCATTGTAACTTATAACTCAATGAGCATTTGTATACTATCTTTGGTGACTAACTGACACCAATGACTATGAGACCGGCCATCGCCCCTCATCAAGGTCAAGAAATGTATACACCAGTCTACTCTGAATATCGATGCCCAGTCTTGATATTCGCACGACTAGGAACATTTAAGGATGTGCTTTTAGATTACCCAGTTCTCATAAGTGTGATCGCCACAATAACTCTGGCAGTCAAGCATGAATCCTAAGGGCTCTGTCAATATGTAATAGTGATCCGTAATACCACATAATCCATGTAGATGATGATAGAGATGAACCAGATAGTATACTATCATCTCGAGTAAGACTGTTCTACCCATATAAGTCCTCCCTCAATCATTATAATCGCATGCTTGCTGCTTGCGATTACAATAATTTCCTTGAGGCACTATGGCCAACAGACACAGAGGAGGATGGTCCGATAGATGAAATGATCATCAAATGTGACTTCTGGATGATGGAAAAAGTGATCTTTCTTGCTTACTTCAGTACTTGGCTTAGTGAATCTGTCAATAGAAAATGGTTAGCGCTCTAAGAAGCACAAGGAAGCAGAAGTAAAAAGGCATGCCGGTCGAGCAACTCTAAATCTCTCTTTTGTCAAGCACGAGCCAATTGATTCCCCTTTACATTATGTGAAACTTCTCTATAAGGGTTTGTAGAGAAAATTTATCTGCAAGCCCCTTGTAAGCCCTTTGCACGAATCTCAAAGCCTATCCAAACGCTTGCAAGGGACTTGTAGGTTATTTTTGATATGAAATTCTCTTATTTTTTGATTTCTTTTTCTCATATCATGAGTAGCTAATTTATTTTCTAGGGTTTATGCTTGCTATCATGGTTGTCTAGTTTTACCTCTCTATTCTTTTCGATGGTTTTTTATAATGAATCTTTTGATCTAAAGTCTTATCCTTTTGTTTTTCATCTAATAAACTAAACTATATGATGATAGTTGACGTCTTGAATAGATTTAGGGAAAGGTGATATCGCCGAAAAATTAGTTAGATTAATGACAGTGTTACGAACTAGAATTCTAATTAGGGAAGGTAAGAGGTGGTTTTTAATCAAGTAGATTCAACCTAATTAAATTAGGGTAATTTAGAATATCCGATAATACAATCTAATTCATGAATTGACAACTTATGAGTTAGTTTGTAGAAGAGTAAAACTAGATTATTTTTAGGGTAATTAGAATATCATATTTTGATTCCTTTGCTAGATGATGTGGTGCGATTGATAGGGTAGATCTCTAAACGTATGATTTATACTTTCGTTGATTGATATTTCATTTGCGAAACTAGATTATTCTATACTTTTATATAATTGATGGTAATGATTTTAAACATGCGAATTAGAAAAGAATAGAATCATACAAACCAATCATGGTAGTAAATGTAATTTGATTCTGCAAGCTTGTTTTATTATTCAAACTCACTTTTATAATTCTTTGCACTTTAATTTTTAATATCAATTATTTTGTTATTTGTTTTAGAATTAATTAAGATTCAACACCTCTTTGTGGATCGATTCTCAAGTATTACAATTGCATGACTGTATACCCGCGGTTAAAATTTAGAGACTAATAAAATCTCCATCAAGTTTTTGAGACAGTTTCTAGGCCTAGGTTCACTAGTAGAAGCTGTATGTATTAAAGACTGTTTATTAGGGACCGTGTAAATATATACGGTCTCTAATAAATTATTAGCGACAATATATATTATACGGTCTCTAATGAACGGTCGCCAATATTTTGGAGACCGTTCACATAATATTAACGGCCGTTCTAAATGGTCGCTAATAATTCGATCAGATAAGAACCGCGATGGCCCATTTTCCTCCTCATTCCCTAATTTTCTTCCCGAGAGGTAATATTCCTCATCCCCCTTTTCTTAAAAATTTCGAAAAAATTAGCAAATTCAACCCAATTTTTTTTTGTAGGTGTTATTGTTGTGGTTGATGTTTTCTATTCAAAAAATTAGCAAATCTAACCCAAATATACGGTCTCTAATAAATTATTGCGGTTGGTGTTTTTTATAGGTGTTTTTGTAGGAGCTTGAGATTGCTTTTCCTATTTCAAATCCGGACAAAGGTCAGTGTTTTCTTCTCCTAACCTTAATTTTTTCAATTAGATTATTAAATTATGAAATTAGGTGATTATAATCTGTGATTGGTTTTATATATTAAATATGAATAATGAGAAATTGAATCGGTTGTAGAATGAAGGGTTTGAAATTAGAATGTCGGTTGTAGATGAAAAATTGAAATATATATTTGGTAATTTAGGTTTAGAGTTGAAGATATAAGGATTATAGGTAATCGATGAATTTACTTGTTAGATTAATTTAGGGTAAGATGGATTATCGGATAATTTTAGATGAATTTAGGGTAAATGTATTATAGTTAACTGAGTGGGTGCGCGCGTGCGCATGTGTGTTTGTGAGTATGTATAAATGTGTGTTCGCGCGGACACATGTGAGCGAGAGTGTGTGTGTACGTGCGCACGAGCGAGTGTATGTATGAGTGTTTGAGTGCACGCGCGTATGTGTGAGTGTGTGAGAGTGTATGTGTGTGTGCGTGCGCGTTCGCCACTACTACAATAAGGGGTTGCCCCTACGGATAACGTTATCTGTAGGGGCAATAAAACGTTGCCCCTACGGATTAATCCATAGGTCCCTTTAGTTGTCCCTACGGTACTATACAAATTAATTTAAAAATATTAAAACGTAATTTGTTATTTGGCCATATGGAGCCGCAAAAGAAGGATCTACGGTTTAATCTGTAGGGGCATATATATGGATTATTAATAAAAAATAAAGCACAGAAAACATAATTTGTTATTTGGCCCTACGGAACCCCAAAATAAGGACCTGCGGGTTAATCCGTAGGAGCAGATAAAAAGGGTTATTAATAAAAAATAAAGCACAGAAAAGTCGTCGTTCCTAAAATAATTACCCTCATCTCTCTCCCGCGCCTAGTCTCCACCGCCCTCCCGCGTGCGCCTCTTCGATTTCCCATCTTTACAAAGAAGAAAGTTGAGTACGTGCTCGGATACTCCCTTTTCTATGTGCATGACGTCCAGACAATGACGCACTAAATTTGTTAATCAGTACGGAAGCTCGAAGAAAATGCTTAACTTGTTCCAGAATGGTGGTTTGACCTGTTTTGTCGGATCCATCCCAAAGGTCACATTATTGTAACCATCCTACTGAGCAGTCACGTCCTCTCCGGACAATGGGGCTGGAGGTCCAAGAAGCTCCTGATGATCATCAAAGTGAACATCGTCTAACCTGTAGGGGTGGTCTAGAGGCAGGAAACGTCGATGGACGCAATAACAAACCTTCCTACTAAAATTCAAGAATTTCGATATTGTATGTTGATGGCAATAAGGACATGCTTTGTGACCAAGTACGGACCAACCTGATAGCATTTCATATGCAGGAAAGTCATTAATTGTCCATATTAAAGCCGCACGCAGTATGAAGGTTGTATTTGTGTTTGCATCGTAAGTCTCTACACCATCAATGAATAAAGATTTTAACTTCTCGATCAGAAGTCGGAGATAGACGTCGATATTGTTTCCCGGTGAGTTTGGTCCGTCGATAAGAAGAGGCATCTTAAAGTATGATTGGTCCATAGCCAACCAAGACGACAGATTATAAACTATCTTTACAACGGGCCATGTGCTGTGGCTTCCAGCCATATAGTTGAATGGGCAGAAGCCATCACTAGCGAGTCTGAGCCTGACATTGCGAGGATCGCTACTGAATATTTCGTGCCTCCTATCGAAATCCTTCCATGCCGGTGAATCTCTTGGATGACTCATTTTTCCATCTTCACTTGGAGGAGCACGGTAATGCCAAATCATTGTCTCGGCTATTTTCTAGCACCTAAATAGCCTCTGCAGCCTCTGTGTTATGGAAAAGTGTCGTGCTATCTTGACAGGTATATCGGGCTTCTTATCAGAATCTTTCGGCTTATACCTGTCCTCTCTGCATGTTGGACACTCTTTCAAATCTGAATTTTCTTTCCGGTACAACACGCAATTTTTAGGACATGCTTGAATCTTCTCACACTTCAGACCCAAATCAGACATCATCTTCTAGGCTCCGTACCCGCTGTCGGGCACGTTATTTTCCGGGGGCATAGAATCTTTCAAGAACGAAAGAAGCATTGTGAATGACTTGTTGCTCCATCCATTTAGGCACTTAATCTGGAAAAGTTGGATAAACCATGAGAGGGTGGAATACTTTGCATTCTCATAAATTGGTTTTCTAGCATCATTCATGAAATTTTCATATTTATCTGCACGCGGTCCTTGACCGGAAAGAATGTCATCTTCGGTACGAATAGATTCACCTAGGGCAGCCTCTACCATATCCTCCATTTTTTCTCCTGGAAAGAAATTATCGTCTTCTTCTTCTGCCGCATTACCTTCTTTTCCTTTTTCTGCCGCATTACCGTCTTCTCCTTCTTCTTCTGTCGCATTACTGTCTTTTTCTTCTTCCCCATGATATAGCCAAGTTGTATAAAGTCTAGTAAAACCATGTTTAACGATATGAAGCTCTGCAAATTCTACCTTCTGCCAGTAGTTATTCCCACATTTATCGCACGGGTACAGAATCTTCTCTAACACGATCTTATTATGTGCCCGTGCAAATTCAATAAAAGCAACAACTCCTGCGATAAACTTAGGTTGCATACGTTGTTTCCAATCCACATACATCCAGTCCTTAACTCTGATGTACTCATGGGCCATATTAGACTGTATAACATATAAATTGTAGGTTATGATGATGTTTCCTGATTTAAAATCAGGAAAGCTTACGAAGGAGGCATCACGTTCTAGCACGTGACCAGCAGTCACGTGTTGGTACGTGACATTTGAAAACAGCGGCAAAGGCAGATCCAATTCCCTGATTAAATCGAAGAAAAGGCTTCAGAAAGGGTCACGTGCTCACACGTGACCGGGGGTCACGTGTTGGCACGTGACGGTTGAACAGTGGCCAGAAGACAGAGTGCAGAAAGAAGAAGAAAGCTCGTTCCAGGGGGTCATGTGCCTACACGTGACCAAGGGTCACGTGGCCACACGTGACCGTCTTTCAGAGCCTATTTATTTAACAGAATTAAATTCTGAAGAGATCATTCAAATCTTTCCAAAGGAAAATGATTGTTTGGAACCAATTGGACTAAAGATTTAAAGGTGATTAAATATCATCTATTTATGGAAAAATCTTGAACCTAGAAAGATTTACTCTTAAAATCTAATCGAAATAACAAAGGAAAATCTTTGGATTTAAAATCCAATGGTGGATAAAACTCACATAATAATCCAAAGGTCCAAACGAATGGTGAAAACAAATCAAATCTCTCAATGAAAGATTCACCAAAACTAATTGATCCTGCTTCTTCTCCTATAAATAGGAGCCAAGAGACACAGAGAGGGATATATATACAGAGAGAAAGAGACAGGGAAAAAGAAAATAAAGCCCTAAGACTTTGGAAGAAATTGGATCTTCTGCAAAAGAAAACCTTAGGTAAGAAAGGGAAGGCCTCTAAAAGAGAATTTCATTCTCAAAAAAGAGTTTAACTCTTATATTAAAAAGAAGAACTTAGTTCGCTCTTTAGTAGAGGATCTGCAAAGTACACATCTCCCCATGAATAGAGAATTTAATTCTCATTGGGTTGAGATCCTGCCATACAGATCCAAAGCATAGAGAGGGAATGAAAGTTTGAGGATTTAATCCTCGCAGAATTATGGGAATTTAATTCCTTTGAGATGAACTAGGGTTTAACCCTATGTTATAGGAATATAATTCCTTTAGAATGAACAGAATCAGGGTTTAACCCCAGGTAAGAATTTAGCTCTGTTAAAATAACAGGAATTTAATTCCATTAAGAAAGAAGAAATTAGGGTTTCACCCTATGACAGAATCTAATTCCTCAGAATATAAATTAGGGTTTAGCCCTATCTAAGAGTAATTCTCTAGAGAAAGAAGGAATTTAGTTCCTTTAAAGTTATTATTAGGGTTTAACCCTATGACAGAACTCAATTCTTCACATATATGAGGAATTTAATTCCTACAGGAAAATCAGAGTTCAACTCTATCAGAGAATATAATTCTTCAGAAGACAATGGGGATTTAATGAAGAATTTAATCAGAAATTGCAAAGAGGCTGGGTCACGTGCTACCACGTGACCTCTGGAAAGATCCACAGAGAAGAGCTTTTGAGGCAATGCCTCACGTGACCCACGTGACCCTTGGCAGAAGCTTTAACACACAAACACTTAAATGCCCATCACGTGACAGCACGTGATGCTCCAAAGTATTCAATACTCTCGGCAGAACAAATAAAGGGGAGGGCGCCCTCACGTGCTTCCACGTGACCCCTCTTACCTTAGTGTTTAACACTAAATTGGAACCTCTGAATCCTGTGTTTAACACTGTTTTGCTTTAGTGTTCAACACTAATCGAAGTGCTTTTCTTGCAGTGTTTAACACTGAATTTCTTAGTGTTTAACACTAAATTAAATCTTTGTTAACAGAGTTTAACATTAATTTTCTTAGTGTTCAACACTAAATTAAAATCTCTGTCACCAGTGTTTAACACTGATTATCTTAGTGTTTCACACTAATTTGAGATCTCTGTTGCCAGTGTTTAACACTAATTTGTCTTAGTGTTTAACACTGATTTGAACCCCCTGTTGCTGGTGTTTAATACCAACTATCTTTTAGTGTTAAACATTAACTTGTTCCCAGTGTTCAACACTGCTGGTCTTTAGTGTTTAACACTAACTTTAGCCCAATTGGCTAGAGGCAAAGCCTCTCCTTCAATGGACCAACAGAAAGCCAATATTCCAAACATGATTGGACTTAGCCCAAGATGGCCATAAGTCTTCAATTCAAACTTAACTGGGCTGATGGGCTCATGACATAATTAATTGGTCCTGGTCTTAAACTGGGCTAAAGACTGTTTAATCTATCCTGGTTTAAGGGTACATCTCTTCACTCCTTTGATATTTGGCGTTGTAATTCCTCAACGTCTTCAAAGAGGTGACGGGTCCCGATGGCCATACATTGATACGGACTGTGGGGTCCTTAAACTCATGGACTATGACGTCTTTAACCTTGACCGAAACATCTTAAAACTAACAAAGGACTATGACGTCCTTAACCTTGACCGAGATGTCTTAAAACTAACTTTGGACTGTGGAGTCCTTAAATCCACGGACTATGACGTCCTTAACCTTGACCGCAACGTCTTAAAACTAACATTGGACCGTAATGTATTTAAACTACCTATTGACCGCAATGTCACTAAACTAAACAACATGGCTCCCTTAATTGCTTTCTTGTTGGATCTAAACGATCTCGTTAAGTTGATCTTAGTCTAAAAACTAGACTGACGTATCCTTAACAAGCGTTTAAGCTGATCTTAGTCTCAAATGAGGTTAACGTATCCTTAAACCCAAACCCCCAAACCCAAATCTAAGATAAATACGGATTTGGACTAGTCCACGCCCTACGGGCGACGACATAACTCAGTCTCCGTATACAATCCACGGGCAACTAAACACAAAATAAACACACACGATACGAAGTGACCATATGGAGAAGGAGAAAGTGGCTACCGCAGTACGGTAGCGTAATTAACTGCAGGGGCTTGCGCCTGCAGGGAAGAGCGTCTCCACAATCAAAAACCCCTCAAGTGAGGGGGAATCTGACGAAGTCTGCTACATCGGACGCATCCGTTTAAACCTTCGATACACGGTGCCATAAATCAACTTGGCATCTTCGGAGAGGTAGACGGATAGCACCAATTAGCATCTGCCCCGAATTTGAGGCAAGACGAGCCTACGCGGTCGCGTCTCTGTATTCGGAGGGGAACAGATTCTGGCACGCCCGGTGGGACCTTTTCCTCTTTCCACTCCACACTTCGTGTGTCGTGTTTGTGAACCCAAACACGGTTCGCTAATAGTTGTCTTTTGGTTTCAAGGTATTAAGATTCGGCGTCTTGCTAATTGCAGAAGGCAAAGAATCAATGGCTTCCACTTGTGCGACATGCTCCAACTGCAATTGCAGCCAACGCTCTGCCTCGCCAGGAGGTATAGCCTACGGACCCCAAGATGCTCCGCTATTCACAATGCCCATGGAACAGGTCACTCGAGCCACCACAGGGTTGTTTTTTGGGACCATGCTCCCGCCGACAAGCTTCACCGCTCCTGTGCTGACACCGGAAGCTCCCAAGAAGTCGGTCTTTGATCGGCTTACCCCTTCCGCGGCCCCTTTCAACGGGTCGCCCAACACCAGCGCCTCGGTCTTCTCCAGACTAGGCCAGAACTCCTGTGAAACCGCAATGGGGCCTGCAATCCCAGAGAAGGTTGCTCCTGAGAAAATAACCAGTCCTGCTCCTGAAGTCGTCAAGGCGGCTTCTCCTGCCAAAAAGTCGGTCTTTACGAGATTGGCTGTTCCAGCTCCCGCTCCTGCTACCCAAAGGACCTCGGTCTTTAAAAGGCTGACACCAGCAGCGAACCCTACCTACACAGGGGGCAAGACGAGAATATCGCCATCACCGAGCCGATTCCATCAACACGACATGCTCGACGTCGCTACTGGCGCCGAGTGAGGAAGGCCGGAGGCAACTTCCCTTCTGGGATAACTCCTCTAGCCCCGACGACAGAAGTTAATGCTACTGTTCCAAATCGGAATAGCTTCGAGATGCTAAATAAGGTGCGAAGGAATTCTCCTACTGCGGTGCTAAAGAGGTCTCCCCCTCCACTGAAAAAGGCTGCGGAAATAAATCCAGAACAGGCCCAATCTCCTCAACGGCTGTCTTCCCGAATCTATAAAGTTTGGCGGCAGACCCGAGACTCAGTGATCGATCCAAGTTTCTCCCACCAGCACAAGAAGCTGAAAATCCAACAGGAAGTCAGTCACCAGGCTAAGCCACGAATAGCTGTCTGGGTGCCCGCTTCAACGGCCCCTCAACTTCCACTACGCATAAGAAGAAAAGGCCAGAGAAGATCCCCGGGCCTGCAACGAAAGCTAAAAGCGCTGAGCCCAGACGCCCTAAGGCTGGGGGCAGGATGGTCCACACTGTATACATGGCGTCGGGGAAAGAAGACAGCCGCATATCAACAGGTCATAGACCGCACACGCGGTCAGTAACCAAAGCTCAGGAGCAACAGCAAAAGCTCCAAGAGATGATGATCGCAATGGCCGCGCTTACTGGGCCGAAAGAAAGCCCCGAGGCGTCCTCGGATCAGCAACAAGAACAGGAAACCGACGCCGAGTTCCTCCGGAGGATGTTGGAAAAGAAAGATAAAGAGGCTGCGGAACAAGCGGCCAATATAAAGCAAATAGCCCACTTATTTCAAGACATGGTTGGGATGATGATCCAACAAGATCCTCTCGCTGAAGATCCCCCGACCATACTTGAAGACGATAGGGGGGAAACGTCGAATCCTCCACCGGCTCTCTCAACGGCCAAGGAGGAGACAATCTGTAAGGCTGACTTGAACGACTATATAGCCCAGCAAATCCAGGTTCATCATGCGACTGAGGCAGCTGGTCAAGTCGTAAAAACGGGGCGACCATATCCGAGCTGGTACGGCCAAATCAAATATCCTCCTGGTTATACAATACTGAAATTCTACGTGTATAAGGGGACCGGCAATCCCCACCAACATGTTGCCCAGTTCAGGGCCCTTTGCGGTAACACCGGCGGTGACGATAAACTGTTGCTTCGCCAGTTCGTGGGCAGCTTATCAGAAACAGCGTTCGAATGGTATTCGGAACTCCCGAATGATTCTATCAAGACATTCGCTGGAATGGAGTTGCTATTCACTCAGCGATTCGCAAGCGCCAGCGAACGCACTCCAATAACGGCATTGATTAATGCCAGGGTAAAACCAGGCGAAACGTGGGTCTAGTATGCTATACGCTGGCGAAATTTGTGGTCGAAATGCGAGCAACGCATTGAAGAAGCGCCCGGGGTGGGCATGTTCGTGGGAACCCTCGACTCTCATGCAACTATCTCACAGTTCATGATGTTCTTTAAGCCAACCACGTTTCAGGCTCTAATCGATAAGTTGGCCCAGATGGGTCACAGACCATCTCCCCCGAAGCCTGAGCCTCGGAGTGACAAAGGTAAAGGGAAGGCAACCTTCGTTGCGAATGCGCAGCAGCAAGCTAGTGCCCCAAAGCTGGCGGATCAACTGGAAGAGAGACGCCAGTATTATAATGAGAAGATGAAACGCCCCTACTCATTCCCGCGGGACAAGACGAAACGGTTATTTGAGCTGGCAGTACGCAACAGGCTTATCAACTTGCCAAATCCGAGGCGACCGCCACAACCCACTGAGGTGAATAACCCCAATTACTTCCCTTACCATCAAACGGTAAGCCATCCGATTGAGGATTGCTTCATTTTCAAAGGATGGATTGAAGATCAATACCTCCAGGGGAAGTTTGCACTGTCCGAAAAATGGAAGGTGAACCCGCCACAGCCACATACTCCTAAGTAGACGGACGCACCGGGGGCAACTTGTTCCTTTATTGAAGAAGCTCCATGGGAGGTCGTGCTATCAACTAAAACCAAAAGAATGCTGAGGGATCTTCATGCGTGCCCGGCGGTCGAATGGAAGAACCCGCTTGAACCTCAAATCATTGAAGGGATACTGAAGCCGCGTCCAACTACAAAGGTCGGTGGTGATGGCCCAAGTACTCACACCCAACCGTCAAAATCTTCGAAGAAAAAGAAGAAGAAATCCAAAACGCCCGTGAAGCCTGGAGACAAGCGCACGGATTTGCAGAAACAGATTGACGCGCTGGAGGAGTACAATCAAAAGGCGCGGACTCCCGTCACACTGCAAGAGTTCATCAACCACGTCTTTCAAGAGGAAGATGATGGAGAGAGCTCATCGGATGAATCCGAGGGTTATGTGGCGAGTTGTCATGTGATTTCCCACTCGGAAGATGAGAAAACTCCTGGCACTGAGAAACTGGGGGCACAGCCTGAGCCAAAACTTATATGGCCAACAGATGAAATGATCGACGCCTTTCTAGACGAGATTCGTTTGAAGAGTAAAGACGATCAGGAGCGTGAGATGGCTGCATCGGAAGGAGCCAAGCGCAGGCGACTAAACGAAAGAGGCGAAGCACTCCCTCCAGATCAAAAGATATCCGATGCGAATAAAAACATGTTCAAAATGAGAAAAAGGTTTGCCAAAGCCATGTCAATGGGGATGAAGCTACCACCCTCGCAAGAGAACACGTTCGATGGGGCGGAGATGCACCCTAATTATTGCTCATACCACCGGAAAATTTCGCACCCTACGGAGGAGTGCGACGCTTTCAGGGTATGGTGGCAGGGATATGTTGCTCACCGGCAACATTTTAAGCGCATGAAATGTAAAACTCGTCGGGAGCAAAAAGGTACGGCCAAAGGACATAAAAGAACTGCCGGCAATTGTTACATGATCAACGCCGGAGGATCACAAGTTCTCACCTTTGGGAGTGACTCTGATGAGGAAATGGCTCTGGGCCCTCTCTTCAAAGAATCCATTTTAGGGAAAGAAGAAGAATCGGAAGCTTGCGAAAACATTCAGCTGCGCAATCGCACGCTCCCGGAAAGGAATCTCGGGCCCGCAAATAGAAAAGATAAGGGAAAGAAAAAGGTCACTGAAGATATCGCCTTAGATGACCAAGTCATGAAAGAGCTGACTGCCAAGGACCCTCCCAGGAAGGGTAAGGTGGACTACAACATCCTAGCGCACCTAAGAAAGCTACCTTCTCAGCTCAGCATTCTCGATGCCCTACTATTATCAAAAGAAGCGCGTGATTCATTAATCAAGGCGTTGCAAGAACCCGAGCAATTCCAAGCCTTCCTCGTCGCGGAAAGGATGAAGGATGAACTGGAAGAAGTGCACACGGCCGACATCACTTTCGGTAACGAAGACCTCCTCCTCGGGACGTGCGACCACAACCGCCCTCTATATGTCTCCGGATATTGCCATGATATCAAGATAGGAAAAATCCTGGTTGACAATGGATCCTCCGTCAATCTCCTTAATGTTCGGGTGTTGAAGGAAATCTGCATGAGCGTACAGCACCTCGCTCGTGACAAAATTACCATCTCCGGTTTCGACTCCCAGTCTTCACGGACTCTCGGATCTGTGATATTAACATTACGCTTCGGGCTGCTTGTCACAGACATTAAATTCCACGTCATTGACGCTAAGACCTGCTACAACGCCTTGCTCGGTCGCCCTTGGTTACACGAGTACAACATCATCCCTTCTACACAGCATCAGTGTATGAAGTACTTTAAGGATGGTTTCGAGTATACCGTAACAGGTGAGCTGAACCCATTCTCCGTGAACGAAGTCCGCAAGTACGAAGATGCAAAGTACTTTTTGCCAGACTTCGAGGATACAGAAAGGTGTCGCAAGCCAGAGAACAAAGCCGCCGCCACCATCCCTGTTTTCGGGAGAGATACCGAAGAAGAAGAAGAGATAGTTTACGCTGGTCCGTCTCGACGCAACAACCCGGGATCATCCGCCCCCATGTTGATCTTCGGAAGTGACTCGGAAGATGAGGTTAATGCCGTGTTCTCCAGTCCGCCGTTAATACAAGCATCCCCTGGCGATGATCAGAGTTTGCAAATTACCATGGTGCCGCAGGAACACTACAAGGATCTCGACGCACTTCAAGCTCACAATGTGCAGGACCTGCAGACGTTTTACATCCCTCCCAGGCGAAAGGGTGAGAAGGTGATCCTATTCTATCGATCTTCGAAAACGAGGGTAGAGAAAGAGATCTGGCATGGCGTGGATTCTACACTCGACAGGCTCCAATCCATCCGTTTGCCCAGATATTACACAAACGGACTAAAGAGGCTATTGAAGCGCCAAGGGGTACCCTTAAAACAGACTGTTCGACAAGCTCGATTCTACAACAGGATTTGGGATGTCCCTGGAACTCGGCGCAAATTGCCCAACGGGAGAATGGAGACACTTGGGCTTGGATATGCGAGATCCGGGAAACGGGAGCGAGTCCACGGCAGCTACGCTATATATAACTTCGATGAGGAGGAAAACGCACTGTCAAGCAACGCTAACCCTTCGTCAAAACTGGAGCCCGCGAGCGAAGTGCCGAGTCCGTCGTTTGAAGAATGAATGGACAAGCTTATCAGGAAAGCAGGTCAAAAGGCCCGGGAAGACCATAATCGCGAGATGGCCATCTACGAGAAGTCCAGGACGCAACGTCGGTTTCAACAGGCTGCAAAAGACAAAGATGCTCCTCCCTGTCAACCCGTTGTGCAAAAGGCCCGACGCAGAGGCAGAAGTAAGTCAAGAAGCGGAAAAAGGAGTCGACAACAACGACGCAGGATTAGAGAGTCATGTGATCGGGCATTGCGCGGTCTGGATTTGTCCCTCATGAAGAAGATGAGTCGAGCGTATTCCTTCCCCCGAGACAAGACGAAGAAGTTACTCGAGCTCGGTATAAAACATCAAATGATTGCACTTCCGGAGTCTAAGCACCCTGAGCAAGCTAACAAAGTTTCTCATCCGGGCTATTGCTTTTATCACCGAGCCATAGGACACCCTATCGAAGACTGCTTCACCTTCAAGAACTGGGTCGAAGACCAGCACCAGCAAGGCAGATTTACTTTATCCAGCAGCTGGAGGGTAATGCCGCCATAAAAGCACGAACCCAAAGCCGCAAGAGCAGAACCAGATCCACATCGATCTTGGAAGTGGATTCGCACCTGTCACATAATTACAATATTAAGAGAAGAGCCCGAGGACATAGATGAGCTCCCTTGGTGCTTCGAAAACAATGGCAATGAGGTAATCTCAGAATTTCCACCAGCTCCGAAAGAACTGGAAGATGGAATACATACTATTGTAAATAACCTCAAGAAGATTGAGTTGGGGTCGGCAGACGATCCGCGACCGACATTCGTTAGCGAGCTGCTATCTGAAGACAGGGTGGCTGCGTTAAAAGACGTGCTTCTACAGCACAGAGATTGCTTCGCGTGGAACTATTCCGAGATGCCAGGATTAGATCCAGAGATTGCTGTGCATAAATTAGCAATATCCCCAGATATCAAGCCAGTCAAACAGGCGCCGAGAAGGATGCGGCTCGAGCTTGAAATGAGCATTAACGCCGAAGTCAAGAAGCTGATCGTTTCTGGGTTTATCCAGGAGGTACAGTATCCTGACTGGGTCGCCAACATCGTCCATGTGATGAAGAAAAATGGGACAGTGCGCATATGTGTGGACTTCCGAGATCTCAATAAAGCCTTCCCGAAGGATGATTTCCCAGTGCCGGTCACCGAACTGATGATAGACAATACGTCCACTCATGAGGTTTTCTCCTTCATGGACGGTTTATCAGGGTACAATCAGATAAAGATGCATCCCGACGACCAGAAGCACACCGCGTTCCGGACTCCTTTGGGTATATTCTGCTACAAAGTCATTCCCTTCGGATTAAAGAATGCCGGTGCCACCTATCAGAGGGCCATGACAAAGATCTTTGATGATCTCATACATGAAATCGTCGAGTGCTATATCGATGACTTCGTAGTGAAGAGCATGTCATACGAAGAGCATTTAGAGCATCTGAAGACCGTATTTCAACGCCTTCGGTAATATAATTTGAAGATGAATCCCCTCAAATGCGCGTTCGGAGTCTCCTCGGGTAAATTCATGGGATTCATCATCCGACACCGAGGTATCGAAATAGATCCATCTAAGATCAAGGCGATTATGGATATGCCTCCACCAAGGACCCTCAAACAGCTGCGGTCCCTCCAAGGGAAGCTCGCATATATACGGCGATTTATAGCCAACCTTTCAGGAAAGTGCCGTCCTTACAGCCACCTGATGAAGAAGGGAACCCCGTTCGTCTGGAACCAAAAATGCCAAAGCGCGCTAGATGAAATCAAGCAGTACCTGCAAAACCCGCCAGTGCTGGCTACTCCGGTCAAGGGAAAGCCCCTCATTCTTTATACAACCGCCCTCGAAGGTTCCTTAGGCGCATTATGGGCATAAGAGAACGATCAAGGGAAGGAAAGAGCACTCTACTACTTAAGTCGAGTTCTACTGGGGGCAGAAAGCAACTACTCTCCCATTGAAAAACATTGCCTGGCGTTAATCTTTGCGATAACAAAACTCCGGCACTATGCATTAGCACATGAAGTCCGTCTTATATCAAAGGTGGACCCCCTAAAATATCTCATGTCAAAGGCCATATTGACAGGGAGACTCGCTAAATGGGCCCTGCTCCTGATGGAGTTTTCAATAACCTATCAGCCTCTTAAGGCAGTGAAAGGCCAGGCCATCGCTGACTTCCTCGCTGAGCACCCGATACCTGCCGATTCTCCTCTAAATTGTGAGTTGCTAGACGAACATGCGTTTGACACTATCGATGGGAACGATACCCGATGGGAACTCTATTTAGATGGAGCGTCTTCCATGAAGAAGCGCAAACAAAGTACGCCAATAATCAAATCGAGGGTAGGCCTTATCTTCGTGACTCCACAAGGAGGGATAATGCGCTTTGCTTTCTCCTTGACAGAGCCGAGGACGAATAACGAAGCCGAATATGAAGCCTTGATAGCAGGTCTCGAGATCGCCAACGACATGGGAATTGAAAACCTCCTCATATACGGGGATTCTCAACTGGTCGTCAACCAAGTAAACGGCGACTACCAAACGTGCAAACTGGTGTTGGTGAAGTACGGTGAAAAGGTGCAACAACCGTTGACCCAAATCCCCTCCTATACTTTGGAAAGCATACCACGCGCGGAAAATAGCAAAGCGGACGCGTTAGCTAAGCTCGCTAAAGAACTGGCTGACGAGAACCACGATGACGTTAAAATCGCGGTACAAAGCCGTCGAGTGCTCGCCCCAGCAGAAATATCTCCGGAATCATCCGAAGAGAAGGGAGCAACTGAGCAGACGACCCTATAAATAAAAGACCGTGAGAAGGCTAAGTACTAGAGGGAAGTCTTCATAGACTACTTTAAGTCCCACCGAATGCCCGAAGAAGCGTCCTCAAGACATCAGCTCATGAAACGAGCTCTATCTTTCGCTTTCGTCAACAATACTCTATACAAAAGGTCATTTGACTCTCTGTGGTTGAGATGCCTGGGACCTGACGAAGCAGAAAGAGTCGTTCAGGAAGTTCATGACGGAATCTGTGGTTCTCATCAAGCAGGCCCGAAGATGAAGTTAAAAATTAAACGGATAGGTTACTACTGGCCCACGATAATCCAGGACTACCTCGAATATGCAAAGCAGTGCCACTCATGCCAAATTCATGGGGATTTCATCCACCAGCATCCGAATCCGCTACATCCAACGGTGGCTAGCTGGCCATTCGAAATGTGGGGAACTGACATAGTCGTCCCCATCGAACCAGTATCGTCCAGGGGACATCGTTTCATCCTGGCAACGACTGATTACTTCTCCAAATGGGTAGAAGCAGTACCGTTGAGGGAAGTGAATACGGAGAATATCCTCCACTTTTTCAAGACGCACGTCATTTATCGGTTTGGAACTCCATGGCGGATTATCTCTGATAACGGATCAGCCTACAGAAGCCATAAGATTAGCCGCTTCGCGCAACAGCATAATATAGACTGGAGATACTCTTCAGTTTATAATCCACGAGCTAACGGTCTGGCCGAAGCCTTCAATAAGACCTTGACAAAGATCATAAAAAAGACGGTGTCCCGAAATAAGAAAGACTGGCGCGAGAGACTGCCAGAGGCTCTTTGGGCGTATCGAACTACGTTCAAGACGGCCACGAACACGACGCCATACGCATTGGTATTCGGTACGGAAGCAGTACTCCCCCTCGAGATAGAGCTACCTTCTCTACAAGTGGCAGTCCACCACGAGTTGACAGACGAAGAAAATGCTCACCTTCGGCTTGAGGAGCTTGACACCCTCGATGAACCCGGCTCATAGCGCAACAAAATCTGGAGGCTTACAAAGCGAAAATGACGCGCTCGTATGAAAAATTGACCCGAACGAGGACATTCCGCCAAGACGAACTCGTGCCAGTGGTCAAAAGGTCTATGATCCCCAATCGCGCCAAGCGGGGAAAATTCGAGCCAAACTATGAAGGCCCGTACATCATAGACAAAGTCTACCAGGGTAGAGCCTATCTACTCATGGATATGCACGGTGAGAGGCCTTTCAGGCCAATAAACTGCCGCTTCCTAAAGAAATACTACGCTTAAGGAGTCACAGCCTAGGTCAATGATAGATGACGACGACTATGTCCGCTCGCTATCTTCCTAAGCTCAAGCTCTATAAGTAGTAGCTGCCCCTCTCAATGACTGACCGAAATGTTCTTAAACTAACGACGGACCGAAACGTCCTTAAACTAACGACGGACCGAAACGTCCTTAAACTACTACCGCAGTATCCTTAGGCTGACGAGATAAATAAAAAAAAAGAGAAAGAAAAAAAAATATATGATAAATAAAAACGGTATGTCCATCAGCAAAAAGGGCACGGATGAAAACCCGAAAGGCCTCCGTGAGTAAAAACAGCAGGGCTACCGGCGAGTTTTCGTGAAAACCCGAAAGGGCGCGACCTCGTAAAAAAAAAGAGAAGAAAATAAAAAAAAAGAATTAAAAAAACGGTACGTCCATAAGCAAAATGGGCACGGATGAAAACCCGAAAGGGCTCCATGAGTAAAAACAGCAGGGCTACCTGCGAGCGTTTGTGAAAACCCGAAAGGGCGCAACCTCGTTAAAGGACACTTGCGGGATCCTCACGACCCTGTAAGGAGAAACCACCCGCGTGAGATCCTTATGACTCACAAGGGAGCAAAACACTTAGGAGTCCTCATGATTCCTAAGGAGAAATTACACTTGCGAGATCCTCACGACTCGTAAGGAGAACTCTCTTATGGGACCCTCACGACTCATAAGATTTGAAAGCCTTAAGTTACAGAGACCTGAACCTGTGCTTAAGCAGCCCCCACAACCTTCGATATTGCCCTACAAGCGGCTCATACTGACCCTTGTATACAATCCACGGGCGCGAATAAACATTTCCTCAGCAAAGTCCCACCCGTGACTAGGGGTATGTCCCTATGGTGAACAACCCTTATAAGTCCTCTCGACTTATAAGGAGAAAGCCCTCTTGTAGGATCCTTACGACTTACAGACGAACATACACTTAGGAATCCTCACGATTCCTAGGGAGAAAATACACCTACAAGATCCTTACGACTTGTAGGGGAAATACCTTTGTGAGACCCTTACGGCTTATGAAGTCAAAAGCCTTAGTCGACAGGACCCTAACCCTGTTTGCTAAGCCACCTTTGTTCAACATCGACAGAGGCAGATGATGATTCGCTCCTGGCCATATCCCAGTTGTAGCGGTGCTGATGTCGAAATCGGTGTCTAATTGCAGGTTTATGGCGAAAAGCCAGTAGGCCACACGTGCATACGAAATAGCCGAAATGATGGGGCAACTTGCAATAAAAAGCAGCAAGTAAAAATGTATGCACGCAAAATAGCCGAAATGATGGGGCAACTCGCAATAAAAAGCAGCGAGTAAAAATAAAAATAAAATAAAATAAAATAGCCGAAATGATTGGGCACCGCGAAAAATAGCCGAAATGATAGGGCAATAGCGACCTTCGCGATATAAAAACTGAAATGATAGAGCATCGCGGAAAAAGAAATAAAAAAAAAAAAATTTAATTTATGCCCTACAGGTGATGTTCCATCACACCCTGTATACAATCCAAGGGCGTAAACAAAGAAGCGATCATACTTCTCCCCAGGTTTCATCAAAGAAAAAAGCCAAATCTCGACGGGCCGCAAGCAACCTAGAGATCATCCCAACACTAGTCTAGTAACGACGAACACAACTTCAAACAAAGCGGAGCAGCAGCAACCCCTAGTTCCATGGCTCGGCGATATACATATCACCAACAGTCAAACCTCCATCCCGTGAAATGCGGATATAATCAGAAAAATTCCTTGTTACGTGGAACGCGGATAATGTTACTCTTTGACCCCATGGAAAATGTCTAGAGCGGATCCTGGTCCTCGCAGAGCACGGCAGTGAACCCGTGTGAAGCATCCAGAGCGGAGCCTAGTCCTCGCCGAGCACGGCAGTGAACCCGTGTGAAGCATCCAGAGCAAAATTCCTGGTTGTGTGTAACGCGGATAATGTCACTCTTTGACCCCGTGGGAAACGTCCAGAGCGGAGCCTGGTCCTCGCAGAGCACGGCAGTGAACCCGTGTGAAGAATCCAGAGCAAAATTCCTGGTTACGTGGAACGCGGATAACGTCACTCTTTGACCCTGTGGAAAACATCCAGAGCGGAGCCTAGTCCTCGCCGAACACGGAAGTGAACCCGTGTGAAGCATCTAGTGCAAATTCCTGGTTACGTGGAACGCGGATAACGTCACTCTTTGACTCCATGGGAAACGTCCAGAGCGGAGCCTGGTCCTCGCAGAGCACGGCAGTGAACCCGTGTGAAGCATCCAGAGCAAAATTCCTGGTTACGTGGAACGCGGATAACGTCACTCTTTGACCCCGTGGAAAACGTCCAGAGCGGAGCCTAGTCCTCACAGAGCACGGCAGTGAACCCGTGTGAAGCATCCAGAGAAAAATTCCTGGTTACGTGGAACGCGGATAACGTCACTCTTTGACCCCGTGGGAAACGTCCAGAGCGGAGCCTGGTCCTCGCAGAGCACGGCAGTGAACCCGTGTGAAGCATCCAGAGCAAAATTCCTGGTTACGTGGAACGCGGATAACGTCACTATTTGACCCCGTGGAAAACGTCCAAAGCGGAGCCTGGTCCTCGCAGAGCACGGCAGTGAACCCGTGTGAAGCATCCAGAGCAAAATTCCTGGTTACGTGGAACGCGGATAACGTTACTCTTTGACACCGTGGGAAACGTCCAGAGCGGAGCCTGGTCCTCGCAGAGCACGGTAGTGAACCCGTGTAAAGCATCCAGAGCAAAATTCCTGGTTACGTAGAATGCGGATAACGTCACTCTTTGACCCCGTGGAAAATGTCCAGAGCGGAGCCTGGTCCTCGCAAAGCACGGCAGTGAACCCGTGTGAAGCATTCAGAGCAAAATTCCTGGTTACGTGGAATGCGGATAACGTCACTCTTTGACCCCGTAGAAAACGTCCAGAGCGGATCCTGGTCCTCGCAGAGCACGGCAGTGAACCCGTGTGAAGCATCCAGAGTGGAGCCTAGTCCTCGCCGAACACGGCAGTGAACCCGTGTGAAGCATCTAGTGCAAAATTCCTGGTTACGTGGAACGCAGATAACGTCACTCATTGACCCCGCGGAAAATGCCCAGAGCAGAGCCTGGTCGTCGCTAAGCACTGCAGTGAACCCGTGTGAAGCATCCAGAGCAAACACCGGACTGTGGAGTCCTCAAAATCCACGGACTATGATGTCCTTAACCTCGACCGTGATGTCTTAAAACTAACGATCAACCACCCTGATTCTATATTGATTCCACCTCGGTTTAGGGGTACATCTCCTCACTCCTTTGATACCTGGCGTTGTAATTCCTCAACGTCTTCAAAGAGGTGACGGGTCCCCGCAACCAAACATCGGACTGTAGAGTCCTTAAATCCACGGACTATGAGGTCCTTAACCTTGGCCGTGATGTCTTAAAACTAACATCGGACCGTGGAGTCCTTAAATCCATGGACTATGAGGTCCTTAACCTTGACCGTGATGTCTTAAAACTAATATCGGACTGTGGAGTCCTTAAATCCACGGACTATGAGGTCCTTAACCTCGGCCGTGATGTCTTAAAACTAACATCGGACCGTGGAGTCCTTAAATCCACGGACTATGATGTCCTTAACCTTGACCGTGATGTCTTAAAAACTAACATCGGACTGTGGAGTCCTTAAATCCACGGACTATGACGTCCTTAACCTTGACCGTGATGTCTTAAAACTAACATCGGACTGTGGAGTCCTTAAATCCACGGACTATGAGGTCCTTAACCTTGACCGTGATGTCTTAAAACTTCTAGATACAACAGAATAATGATATACAAGATATATAATAGGGGTACGTTACAAGTAAACCAGCCTACTAGCAAATCACCCGAAGGAAACTATGCCCGCAAAGCCGTAATGAAACCTGTATAGCAAACCTGCAAGAAACTGGGGCACAACGGGGGTGAGTTGCCAACTTATGAATAGAAAAACATCTACGAATAGAAATCGCATAAATAACGCAACCTAGGTCAATGATCATAATATAACCTCAATTATATATATAACATGCAACCTATAACAAGGCTAGGGTAAATATCTAACCCGAGTGTAATGTCATGTGCCCGTGTCAGTGCCTCAGGTAGCAATATATCATATGAATGAGGTATGAATGCATGAAAACAGAATACATGTAAATGAAGAACTGTTTTCATAATTTAGTGAGATTTCCTTGTATTTTTAAAATGAGGTATCATAATGAAATCAGCATAAAACAGTGCCTAGCATCGGCACAAAACGTAATCCTAATATCTCGATATCTCTGTATCACAGTCTCTGTACCTCAATATCTCGAAATCTCAATGTCTCAATCACAATATCTAGGGCACCGTCAGTCCAGACCGGCCCCTACCATCCATCTCAAGACCACGACGGTATCCTCCGGATATCCGACGCGTCGGGTAAAATCACCGGTAGGTATTGCTCCCCTGCCAGGCTCACATCGTCATCATCACGCACTTCTTGCCCCGGGGTACCTTACCGGGTCCACCATGTACCCGAAACGGTTCATCCGTCTCCTCGAATCGGGTCTCGAAATCCATCAGCAAACTCATGGTGGACGACTCATACATCATGGGAAAAACCGCACTTTTTATTTTAAAAGAGAGAAAAGGTTTATTTATGTTTTTGCGGTTTTCCTCCAAATCCAGAAAATCTCATGGAAATCCGAATCCAAAACCTCAATAACACGTAAAATAGTGAATATATGCATGAGAATCCATGAATGCGGCATAACAATGAAATACAGTATGCATGAAGTAGCAGGTAATAACTACAATATCTAACTAACATATAAGACAAGTACGCTATGTCAAGCAAAAATATTTTCTAAGGTGTACGTGACATGGCAATTACCGATGAAGATGTGTGTGAGCCGGCAAGTAAGTGTACGTGGTACATACGCATCATTAGTAATGGTGCTGGTGTCCTCATAATATGATATCAACATTGCAATAAGAAATTATAATATAAGTATGCGATACGAAGCGAACCACAATAATAAGCGGGAGCTGAATACTAGACGCAACTGTAACTAACCTGCATTAATCTAATATAAGTCCTACAAATAGTGCCTTTTGAAATAACACGAATCATGGGGTTTTGAAAATAGGGGCTACGGTGTTTTTATGAAAAGATACGTCTTTTGAAATATCCGTAGGATCCCTTGGGCTGTCTTTTAAAATACCCACGATTCGTTAGTTTTTGGATTAGGTAAGAATCGAATCTAATCTAACAACTAAACTAAACTAAAGGGCTAAGCTAACAAGCTGGACTACAGGTAAGGAATCCGCCTAACCTCTGAGTCGATCCATATACATACCTGTATATATTAGTCGGTGATCCCGCCTCAATAATATCATATCCGATACTATATCTACAATCAGACATCCCAAGTCAAGAGTGCGGATCAATCATCAAGATATAGCTCGTACGTAAATCCGTCGTACGGCATCCCCAGATCTGGGTACGGGACAAAATCATATTCATCACACTATTCATCCGGTATCCTCTTTATCAAAGATCATAGTCTAAGGTACTGACCTATGTCTAATACAATACTAATATCATCAATATAGTAATGATCTGACTACTGATCAACAATCTCGTACAAACCGATATCATTAGCACATATCATCATCAAGGGGTATACATCGCCCAGTACGGCCTAGTATCAATATCCTAGCATATCATATCTTATATCACGGTCACATGTCGACCATTTTATTTATAACACTATTCACCTGTATCGTCGCCCCAAGATCCGCTATAACACCAGGACGTATCTCAAGTACGAATCCTGCCATATCACCGATATCACAACCACAAAACAAATCTCAACGACTCAGCTCAATCCCAAGTATCATCCTCAAATCCGTATGTGAACATATAGTCCCATACCCATGTGATCACATAACTATTAAGAATCCCATGAGCACATATAAATAGGAATGTATGCAAGTATGTATGTGTGTATGTGTAGTGCAACACTACCCTAGGGTTCGCAACACTAAAAATAATCCAACACATCAATATCCATCCTAAACATCGTTATTAATCCCAATAACATATAATAATTGTTGGTGTGTATACGCATCCGTATACACCACCACGGACTGCGGGGGTGCTATACGCCATCCACCCGACTTCTCCCCGTAGATATAAATCTACTCACCTGGTCCTCGCTCGCCGGTGCCGACGTCGCCATGCGCTTGCTTGTCGTCTCGAAGTCCACATGGGGTACCTACATATCATAACGCATCGTATCACATTAAAACCAAATTCGAAATCGAAACGGCACACGAAAATCAAATCGGCACGCGTATCACGCATAGGTCAAAACCTATCGCCTACGCATGCCAAATAACCAAACCAACCCTCGATGTCGATGTACAAACGTCAACCAATCGAGAAAAACCCAACACCAATCACGCGTTCATAACGCACTAGAATTTAATTGAAAATATGGCGCAATTCATAAAAACCTTAAATTTGCTCAAATCGATTTATTTCACAAAACCTAGAAAACACTTAGTTACCGTTTTAATTCGAAACTTGATGTTTTAACCCAACTAATAGCCATATTATTCACTAAGTATCAAAACCAGGTCATATACACCATTTCCATATTTTTAATCTCACTAATTATCATTAACCCAAAATTCAAGTTTGCAAAAACAACCAATTTTTAACAATTTTTAAAGCGAAAATCATAATTTAACAATTAAGCTTGGTTTTGCATATTTTAAATGGTTAAACCACACATGGAAACCTTAATGATGTGCTAAAAACCCTAACTAGATTTTAATCCCACATTTTAATTAAATTTCTAAAACCTAGTTAGCAATTTAGCATAATTATCACAATTTGGGAAATATAAATATAACAATTTGCAAATTAGCTACAAGATTAGGTTTTGCATATCATAAGATGCTAAAATACATCACACAACCATGAATAAATTATCACAACCATAACTTTAATTTAACCCTTCTCTTGATTTTCCTAAAATAAACCACCACAACTAATTTAACACTTCTAATATCTAAATTAGCATATACAAACTACAATTTAAACATTAGGTTAGAGTTTTACCTCCCAAGATTGAAATCCTAGGTTTCCCTGGCTTCCATAGACACCATCATTCTCCATACTTAAAAGCAATTTTGGCTTAAGAAGGGAATAGCATGAGGATTTGCTTAGAATTTGAGAAGAAATTTGTAGATTTTTCATTTGAATTTTGTGAAGAAATTGATGTGAGAAGAGATGGAACAAGGAAGGGGGGAAGAGGGCAGTTTCGGCCAGCAGGGAGGAGGTGGGGAAGAGTGAGGGATTTGTGTGAAAAATTCCAAGTCAAAGCCCATCCAATCACTTAAAACCCATACCTCACTATAATATATTAAACCTTATCATTTCCAACCACTTTAAAATGAGTTGAAGAAGCAAAATTGGAGGGGGAAAAATTTAGGCTGCTGCCATGGTGGGCTCGGCCAAGGGGTTGGGGTGAGGATTTGTGAAAGTTTGCAAGGAAATTTTGTGCAAAAAGACCCTCTCAAGTTACCAAAGTGCAAGCTTTCGCTAATTTCACCAAAAAGCCTTTTTTCTTCAATAATTTCTAACACCGTTTGGCAGATTCATTTTGTTTCAAAACAACACATATTAAAATTTTCCTTAATGTAATATGATGCACAAAATTTGTTTCAACCCATTCCAGTTTGTAATTTTCCCTAATTAAATGTATTAGTGACGGCTTAAAATAATATTAAAAATAATTTTTTTTGGGAAAATTTGAAATTTCACCAGTGGCTCAATAAACACTAAATACTAGCAATTTCATAGCTAGAATATGTATATTTAATTTTATAATAAAGATATTTGTATTTTGACTTTTTACAGAAAACCCCGTTATTTTACCGTTTTTTCGAAATTTCACCTAAACGATTTTCAAAACGTTACAATCTTCCCCCCTTAAAGAAATTCGGTCCCTGAATTTAAATTAAAACTTCCCCCAAATACTAAAATATTTCAGCCAAAATCATCAAATCGCCGGGGCTCCGAAATCATAAATATATAAAACAAATCGTAGCGCAACGCATGCGCATGAAAAAAATGAGCATATAACTCAAATCAGAACTCCGTCAAGCATCCCTCAATCATCGGAGTCATGGGGAAGACATCAATACCAAATCCAATGCAAAACCAATATGATATAACTCGAAACTATACATGTAAAATATATTCAGGTACTGTCCTCTGACTAGCCCTGCTCAGTACGAAAACACATAGCAATATCATAAAAACGTACTGCTCTATAAGAAAAATCAATCCTAAAATACGCGTATGAATACTACGCGCGTCTGGTGCGCACGGAAATCAACATCCAAATATGTGCCATACATATGCACAGAAACAACATCTAAGTGCATCGGGTGTGCACGAAACATTTGTCGTAGGCAACATGTGTGCCTGACAGCAAAATCAGGTGCATCTAACATGCACGAAAAATCTCGATTTAGTGCATCTGGTGTGCACCAAAATCACACTTCAAAACATGCGCCCAACATGCGCGAAAATCCAAATCAGGTGCATCCATCGTGCACGAAATCATGAAATCCAATATCAAGTGCCGAACATGCGCAAAATCAAATCAGGTGCACAAGATGCACAAAACAATATCGAACACCACCATCGAAATCAAAGTCCAATGCATCTAAGTGCACAAAAGGCGTATCACTGCACTGCAAGCATATATAACTATACTGAGTGCAGGAACCAAATCGTGTGCGTGCATACGCACAAAATCAACTCAAATGTCTAAAACCGTAAAATCACAAACATGTGAAACCCAAGCACGAAAGCGATATCAAGTGCAACACTGTGCAAAGATCGTAAATCTTCAATCATCAAAATCAAATCATTCGAATAAATCACCCAAAACATCGAAGTCAATAATGGCGGCATAGTACCGCTCAAGCGCATCCTCTAAGAATCTCGGGCCAACTGTCGCGGTCACTAGTGGGACGTCTCGTCGATGATCATGAACTCTGGCCTGCTGGTGTGCGTAACAATGACCACTCCTGGGTCAAGGTCTTCACTGGGAATTACCAATCTCTCGGTCCATCGGTTCATTGGCCTTGTCAGATGTGCTAACGGGGATGATCCCGTTCTGGCACGTCTCTTGTCATCTCTTGGTCAATCATCGCGACCACTCGTAAGACAGCATATCACTGGCGTCGGCCTCTGGCTCTCTGAATGTACGTGACACATCTGATCCTGGGTATAAGTATCATTGCAGTAGTGTCCTGGAAGGAATCCTGCTCATGGTCTCTTCCATGCCTCGTCTCTGCCAACTGTCCGGAAGTCATCGTCCTTTCTTATATCTGCATCTTGCTCCGGAACGGCTGCATACCCATCGCGACTCCTTCTGGAAGGTATATCCAGTACTCTGCCTCGGCATGCGAATCGCATCTCTGATGTCGGCGGAGGGGAACGTCATCATATCCAGATCTTATACGAACCTCTTACTCCATTTTTCTCTAATGTCGACCGCTTCGGACTCGTCTCGTCGTGGCTGCATGGACTGAGCTCCAACGGCTATCCTCGTATCGGGAGTCTCCCAAAAAATACATCTCACCACCTAGCATCTGAATTAAGTCGAGCCATCCGATCGAGTCGTCAAAACCTTATAATCCCCCAAGAGCTCAACCTCTTGGGCACAGTTTAATAGTATCGAGTACATACCACAGCATCGGTGGTCCAACCGTAGAAGGGTAAAATCCCAAGCCTCACTAATGGCGCCGTGGAACTGCCGCAAACCCGAAGGTTCAAAGGCTTTCACACGGTCATTATGTCGAGTTAGGGTTTCATTCTTCTAGAGGGACCATAGAATTGCCTGCATGTCCTTCCGACTACTTTAAACTTGGAATAATAGGTTTCTGACATTCGATCGTCTCTGTCGACTCTCAACGTCTCCGCGTGAAGTCGTCTCTAGCTGGAATCAATATATCTGATGACCTCGCATCGGGGTAGCGAACGAACCACATGTCGTAGTCATTCATCCTCGGTAACTAGCGACCTTCTATCATCTCTTAGTACAACTCGTACTACAATAGCTCCAACATCTGGGGCGATATCTCGTCGTTCGCAGCAATAACGGGCTCACTCGTCTGCACGCTGAACCGTGCCTCAATCATTATGAATAGGCAATATATCAACGGTCATCAAAATCTGGCTGGCCTCTATCAGCGGCTTAATCCTCTAGTGCAAATCGACATGTCCGAGTAACCTCATAAAGGCGATCCGCCAAACGCTCGTGGCGCGGTAACACAGTAAAAAGACACATCTCCGCAATCGTGTGTCGCCGGAATTTCGCCCTGGTCAGTCCTCGTTCGTGATGAGCTCGTGCTGACCACAACTCTAGCTGTAGCTCTCCCTGCCCGTAATAGTGGCAGCAAAACCATAACTGGTACGGATGAGGCTAGATCAGAATGAACATAATACTGAGCAAAGAAATGTACATCCTAAGGCTTCATAAGTGGAGTAGTGTATCGTAAGTATGCCGCGGAACATACCTACGGTACGTCACTCTACTTTAGTCACCTATTCCATCAACCAAGGGTCATCCTACGCTCCGGAGGTAAAACCTAACGCTCTGATACCAACTTTGTCACGTCCCGAAAGATGGAACATGACCGGCACTTAAACTACGAAACGTCCCGAGGCGTACGTAATCTAAGTAAGCCGAAAAACCCAGAAATCCAAACCAAGAAAAGTAGTAGAGTGAAGGAAAACCAATTTAAAACAAGTAGTTTTAATAGCATAAGCCGAATTATGCGGTTTTTAAGAACATCAAAATTTACTGAAAATTTCGGCAGAGTCTCCTTTGTAAATACTGGCCCCCAAACAGGATACAACATGAATAGTATACGAAATCAATAAAAAGGCATCCCCAAGCGGGAGCTAGCTCTTCGTCAATCGACGGTCACAACCACACAAGCAATATAATATACAACGCCAACGGCGATGATCAAAATTCAAAAGGAAACTCAAAACCACAAGAAAACCGCAGAAATATAACGCGCGACTCTAAGGTCGAAGGAATAACATCACTGGTCTCTATCTCAAAATAAATACATGTTTGGTTGATGGAACTTCTAGATACAACAGAATAATGATATACAAGATATATAATGGGGGTACGATACAAGTAAACCCGCCTACTAGCAAATCACCCGAAGAAAACTATGCCCGCAAAGCTGTAATGAAACCTGTACGGCAAACCTGCAAGAAACTGGGGCACAACGGGGGTGAGTTGCCAACTCGTGAATAGAAAAACATCTACGAATAGAAATCGCATAAATAACGTAACCTAGGTCAATGATCATAATATAATCTCAATTATATATATAACATGCAACCTATAACAAGGCTAGGGTAAATATCTAACCCGAGTGTAATCTCATGGGCCCGTGTCAGTGCCTCAGGTAGCAATATATCATATAAATGAGGTATGAATGCATGAAAACAGAATACATGTAAATGAAGAACTGTTTTCATAATTTAGTGAGATTTCCTTGTATTTTTAAAATGAGGTATCATAATGAAATCAGCATAAAACAGTGCCTAACATCGGCACAAAACGTAATCCCAATATCTCGATATCTCTGTATCACAGTCTCTGTACCTCAATATCTCGAAATCTCAATGTCTCAATCACAATATCTAAGGCGCCGTCAGTCCAGACCGGCCCCTACCATCCATCTCAAGACCACGACGGTATCCTCCGGTTATCCGACGCGTCGGGTAAAATCACCAATAGGTAGTGCTCCCCTGCCAGGCTCACATTGTCATCATCACGCGCTTCTTGCCCCGGGGTACCTTACCGGGTCCACCATATACCCAAAATGGTTCATCCGTCTCCTCGAATCGGGTCTCGAAATCCATCAGCAAACTCATGGTGGACGACTCATACATCATGGGAAAAACCACACTTTTTATTTTAAAAGAGAGAAAAGGTTTATTTATGTTTTTGCGGTTTTCCTCCAAATCCAGAAAATCTCATGGAAATCCGAATCCAAAACCTCAATAACACGTAAAATAGTGAATATATGCATGAGAATCCATGAATGCGGCATAACAATGAAATACAGTATGCATGAAGTAGCAGGTAATAACTACAATGTCTAACTAACATATAAGGCAAGTACGCTATGTCAAGCAATAACATTTTCTAAGGTGTACGTGACATGGCAATTACCAATGAAGATGTGTGTGAGCCGGCAAGTAAGTGTACGTGGTACATACGCATCATCGGTAATGGTGCTGGTGTCCTAACAATATGATATCAACATTGCAATAAGAAATTATAACATAAGTATGCGATGCGAAGCGAACCACAATAATAAGCGGGAGATGAATACTAGACGCAACTGTAACTAACCTGCATTAATCTAATATAAGTCCTACAAATAGTGCCTTTTGAAATAACACGAATCATGGGGTTTTGAAAATAGGGGCTACGGTGTTTTTATGAAAAGATACGTCTTTTGAAATATCCGTAGGATCCCTTGGGCTGTCTTTTAAAATACCCACGATTCGTTAGTTTTTGGAATAGGTAAGAATCGAATCTAATCTAACAACTAAACTAAACTAAAGGGCTAAGCTAACAAGCTGGACTACAGGTAAGGAATCCGCCTAACCTCTGAGTCGATCCATATACATACCTGTATATATTAGTCGGTGATCCCGCCTCAATAATATCATATCCGATACCATATCTACAATCAGATATCCCAAGTGAAGAGTGCGGATCAATCATCAAGATATAGCTCGTACGTAAATCCGTCGTACGGCATCCCCAGATCTGGGTACGGGTCAAAATCATATTCATCACACTATTCATCCGGTATCCTCTTTATCAAAGATCATAGTCTAAGGTACTGACCTATATCTAATACAATACTAATATCATCAATATAGTCATGATCTGACTACTGATCGACAATCTCGTACAAACCGATATCATTAGCACATATCATCATCAAGGGGTATACATCGCCCAGTACGGCCTAGTATCAATATCCTAGCATATCATATCTTATATCACGGTCACATGTCGACCATTTTATTTATAACACTATTCACCCGTATCGCCGCCCCAAGATCCGCTATAACACCAGGACGTACCTCAAGTACGAATCTTGCCATATCACCGATATCACAACCACAAAACAAATCTCAACGACTCAGCTCAATCCCAAGTATCATCCTCAAATCCGTATGTGAACACATAGTCCCATACCCATGTGATCACATAACTATTAAGAATCCCATGAGCACATATAAATAGAAATGTATGCAAGTATGTATGTGTGTATGTGTAGTGCAACACTACCCTAGGGTTCGCAACACTAAAAATAATCCAACACATCAATATCCATCCTAAACATCGTTATTAATCCCAAATAACATATAATAATTGTTGGTGTGTATACGCATCCGTATACACCACCACGGACTGCGGGGGTGCTATACGCCATCCACCCGACTTCTCCCCGTAGATATAAATCTACTCACCTGGTCCTCGCTCGCCGGTGCCGACGTCGCCATGCGCTTGCTTGTCGTCTCGAAGTCCACATGGGGTACCTACATATCATAACGCATCGTATCGCATTAAAACCAAATTCGAAATCGAAACGGCACAAGAAAATCAAATCGGCACGCGTATCACGCATATGTCAAAACCTATCGCCTACGCATGCCAAATAACCAAACCAACTCTCGATGTCGATGTACAAACGTCAACCAATCGAGAAAAACCCAACACCAATCACGCGTTCATAACGCACTAGAATTTAATTGAAAATATGGCGCAATTCATAAAAACCTTAAATTTGCTCAAATCGATTTATTTCACAAAACCTAGAAAACACTTAGTTACCGTTTTAATTCGAAACTTGATGTTTTAACCCAACTAATAGCCATATTATTCACTAAGTATCAAAACCAGGTCATATACACCATTTCCATATTTTTAATCTCACTAATTATCATTAACCCAAAATTCAAGTTTGCAAAAACAACCAATTTTTAACAATTTTTAAAGCGAAAATCATAATTTAACAATTAAGCTTGGTTTTGCATATTTTAAATGGTTAAACCACATATGGAAACCTTAATGATGTGCTAAAAACCCTAACTAGATTTTAATCCCACATTTTAATTAAATTTCTAAAACCTAGTTAGCAATTTAGCATAATTATCACAATTTGGGAAATATAAATATAACAATTTGCAAATTAGCTACAAGATTAGGTTTTGCATATCATAAGATGATAAAATACATCACACAACCATGAATAAATTATCATAACCATAACTTTAATTTAACCCTTCTCTTGATTTTCCTAAAATAAGCCACCACAACTAATTTAACACTTCTAATATCTAAATTAGCATATACAAACTACAATTTAAACATTAGGTTAGAGTTTTACCTCCCAAGATTGAAATCCTAGGTTTCCCTAGCCTCCATAGACACCATCATTCTCCATACTTAAAAGCAATTTTGGCTTAAGAAGGGAATAGCATGAGGATTTGCTTAGAATTTGAGAAGAAATTTGTAGATTTTTCATTTGAATTTTGTGAAGAAATTGATGTGAGAAGAGATGGAACAAGGAGGGGGGAAGAGGGCAGTTTCAGCCAGCAGGGAGGAGGTGGGGAAGAGTGAGGGATTTGTGTGAAAAAGTCCAAGTCAAAGCCCATCCAATCACTTAAAACCCATACCTCACTATAATATATTAAACCTTATCATTTCCAACCACTTTAAAATGAGTTGAAGAAGCAAAATTGGAGGGGGGAAAATTTGGGCTGCTGCCGTGGTGGGCTCGGTCAAGGGGTTGGGGTGAGGATTTGTGAAAGTTTGCAAGGAAATTTTGTGCAAAAAGACCCTCTCAAGTTACCAAAGTGCAAGCTTTCGCTAATTTCACCAAAAAGCCTTTTTTCTTCAATAATTTCTAACACCGTTTGGCAGATTCATTTTGTTTCAAAACAACACATATTAAAATTTTCCTTAATGTAATATGATGCACAAAATTTGTTTCAACCCATTCCAGTTTGTAATTTTCCCTAATTAAATGTATTAGTGGCGGCTTAAAATAATATTAAAAATAATTTTTTTTCGGAAAATTTGAAATTTCACCAGTGGCTCAATAAACACTAAATACCAGCAATTTCATAGCTAGAATATGTATATTTAATTTTATAATAAAGATATTTGTATTTTGACTTTTTACAGAAAACCCCCTTATTTTGTCGTTTTTTCGAAATTTCACCGAAACGATTTTCAAAACGTTACAGATAAAAAATAATATTCGAAGCTTTAATGTGCATGCGACATGATGATAGTGTTGATTATTGAAGAAAGTTTTCATAAGAAGAACACAAAGTTTATTTATGCAAGCGAAAACAAACATACGAGTACCAAGCCTATATGGAAGTTCAGCATAAAGCATACAAGAAAAAGACTAACATACTACGCTAGCGTGAAAAGGTCACCAAACACGGGATCAGTGGCACAAGGGTTAACAAAGCAAAGAACAAAATTCTCCATCTCTCTCTCCGCTCTCTCCAGTACATCAAAGCGACGGTTCTCGCGAGGAGTCGCTCCCCATCGATTGGCGCCATGTTCATCTGCAAAAGCAGACATAACTGCTCGTCGGGCTCTTATTTCGCTCAAAAGATGAACTGAGCGATCTTTCAAAGCCTGAGTAATCAAACAGGCCTCGTGAAAACCCTCGAGCTTCTCTTCAGCCGCGTCAAGCATCGCCAGGGTCATCTCCGCTGGGTGAGGAGGGATGTCGGCAAGCACGGCCGTGAGAATCATCCGGAGCTAGAGGGACCCCATCGGGAGGGGGGACCCCCTACGAATCGAGAGTTCGTACGTTGCCGAGTCGCATTCGTCATCGGTAAGGAGTGGATCCACCAATCGGGCAGCAAAGCGGGGGATCATCTCCTCGACAGGAACTTCCCATGGCCGTCGACGAGCATGAGGGCGATTGCAGGCCATGGCGTTCGGTTGTTTCTCAAGACAAATCACACCAAAATGAAAAAATAAATCTCTCTGTGAAGGGAAAAGAAGGCTATGGCCTCAGATATAAAGAGGTGCATTAATTATTGAGCGTGGAAAATCTTGCATGATGAAGCTATTTCCATGGCCCAAAAAAGAGGAAAGGCATCGAAAATCAGGGAGATGGAACTATTTCCAAGGCTCCTTTTCTACATCTGATATTGTGCGCTAAAAATATGGTATGGAAAAATTTTGAACAGTCCCATCAAAGGACCCCACGTGCAGAACACGTGAGCCCCAAACTTTACGTGTACTAAAAAGTGGAATAGCACCATGCATGTTAAAAGCATCAACAACAACAATAGCAAAATGATAATATCCCATAGAAAGGCATGCAAGCATAAAAAGGCACGATAAAGCTTATCATTCATGCTTTAAGAAGTCCATAAAAAATGAAAAGAAAACGATTACAATGGCAAGACCTCAGATGCGGGGCACGGATTGAGAAACTTAAGCTTGACTTTTTCCAAGATCCTCCAAGCATTTCGAACCGCCTGAGTATGTTTTCTCTCACGATCATAAGCGTCGGGGTCCTCGCGAATGTCCTCCACCCTCCGATAGGCGGCAAGTATGACCGACTGCTGAAATGCCTGGTGCAAGAGATCAATGAGGTTGTCCCTCCTTCTCTTCGAGATTAGACTCATCAGATACACCGAATGTATCTTATACTCGGCAGCGTCCAATGCTCTGAGCGGCACACCGGTGCAGAAGAGAGGGAGTGCCTCCCAGATCGCCAGCACGATCAGCCTCAGAAGAGAAGAGCGACGAGGGAGTAGCCGATGGTTGTACTCGTCGAAGCGGCCCATGATCTCAGCGCACTGAGCATTGCTGAACTCTTGGTTCTGACTGCGGCCCAGTGCACAAATATTCCCATAGGAAATGATTTCGTCAAGGCCATACATATGGGCATCCATGATACCTGAAATAAAGGTCATGAGAATTATTGCGAAGCCTCTGTTCCATTAATTGCAGAAGGACAACCTAGGGCAAGGAAACCCTAAGAAGCCTCCATGTGAAGAAACCGAGTTCTTCATAGGAATTAAATTCCTTATTAAGAAAAGGGAATTAAATTCCCAAAAGCATTTTTTCTATGAACGGAGTTAAACTCCATGGATCATCGTCTAAGCTCTAAGAGATCTACAGTTTGAAGGTTAGGTGGTTTTCCGTTCTTGTGAAAAAAAACCTTGAAGAAAAAAATGGGTTCATAGTAAAGGAGTGAAACCCTTGACACGGATTTAAAATCCAGAGAGTTCTGTCAAAATGAAGGTGCCTTGATCACCATTACCTGAAAAAAAAAAGGGGTCACTTGAACAGAGTTAAACTCTGAAGAGTTCGAAGCAGAGAGCTAAGCTCTAGAAACGAGAATTAAATTCTCAAAGGAAAAAGTTCTCAAAAGAGGAAGACAGGCAAAGTGGAGGCGTCTCTGAAATGACCCCTATATTTATAGGATGTGATGGAAACGCTTCATCTACCCGAGTCCCTAGAGAAATCCAACGGTCACCAAAATGACAGCGTTGCACTCACGTGCAAACACGTAAGAGCAACGCTGTGGGGGCATTTATTTCCTGATTTAAAATCAGGAAAGCTTACGAAGGAGGCATCACGTGCTAGCACGTGACCAGCAGTCACGTGTTGGCACGTGACATTTGAAAACAGCGGCAAAGGCAGACCCAATTCCCTGATTAAATCAAAGAAAAGGCTTCAGAAAGGGTCACGTGCTCACATGTGACCGGGGGTCACGTGTTGGCACGTGACCGGGGGTCACGTGTTGGCACGTGATGGTTGAACAGCGGCCAGAAGACAGAGCGCAGAAAGAAGAAGAAAGCTCATTCCAGGGGGTCACGTGCCTACACGTGACCAAGGGTCACGTGGCCACACATGACCAAGGGTCACGTGGCCACACGTGACCGGCTTTCAGAGCCTATTTATTTAACAGAATTAAATTCTGAAGAGATCATTCAAATCTTTCCAAAGGAAAATGATTGTTTGGAACCGATTGGACTAAAGATTTAAAGGTGATTAAATATCATCTATTTATGGAAAAATCTTGAACTTGGAAAGATTTCCCCTCAAAATCTAATCGAAATAACAAAGGAAAATGTTTGGATTTAAAATCCAATGGTGGATAAAACTCACATAATAATCCAAAGGTCCAAACGAATGGTGAATACAAATCAAATCTCTCAATGAAAGATTCACCAAAACTAATTGATCCTGCTTCTTCTCCTATAAATAGGAGCCAAGAGACACAGAGAGGGATATATATACAGAGAGAAAGAGACAGGGAAAAAGAAAATAAAGCCCTAAGACTTTGGAAGAAATTGGATCTTCTACAGAAGAAAACCTTAGGTAAGAAAGGGAAGACCTCTAAAAGAGAATTTCATTCTCAAAAAAGAGTTTAACTCTTATATTAAAAAGAAGAACTTAGTTCGCTCTTTAGTAGAGGATCTGCAAAGTGCACATCTCCCCATGAATGGAGAATTTAATTCTCATTGGGTTGAGATCCTGCCATGCAGATCCAAAGCATAGAGAGGGAATGAAAGTTTGTGGATTTAATCCTCGCAGAATTATGGGAATTTAATTCCTTTGAGATGAACTAGGGTTTAACCCTATGTTATAGGAATATAATTCCTTCAGAATGAACAGAATCAGGGTTTAACCCTAGGTAAGAATTTAGCTCTGTTAAAATAACAGGAATTTAATTCCCTTAAGAAAGAAGAAATTAGGGTTTCACCCTATGACAGAATCTAATTCCTCAGAATATAAATTAGGGTTTAGCCCTATCTAAGAGTAATTCTCTAAAGAAAGAAGGAATTTAGTTCCTTTAAAGTTATTATTAGGGTTTAACCCTATGACAGAACTCAATTCTTCACATATATGAGGAATTTAATTCCTACAGGAAAATCAGAGTTCAACTCTATCAAAGAATATAATTCTTCAGAAGACAATGGGGATTTAATGAAGAATTTAATCAGAAATTGCAAAGAGGCAGGGTCACGTGCTACCACGTGACCTCTGGAAAGATCCACAGAGAAGGGCTTTTGAGGCAATGCCTTACGTGACCCACGTGACCCTTGGCAGAAACTTTAACACACAAACACTTAAATGCCCATCACGTGACAGCACGTGATGCTCCAAAGTATTCAATACTCTCGGCAGAACAAATAAAGGGGAGGGCGCCCTCACGTGCTACCACGTGACCCCTCTTACCTTAGTGTTTAACACTAAATTGGAACCTCTGATCCAGTGTTTAACACTGTTTTGCCTTAGTGTTCAACACTAATAGAAGAGCTTTTCTTGCAGTGTTTAACACTGAATTTCTTAGTGTTTAACACTAAATTAAATCTCTGTTAACAGAGTTTAACATTAATTTTCTTAGTGTTCAACACTAAATTAAAATCTCTGTCACCAGTGTTTAACACCGATTATCTTAGTGTTTAACACTAATTTGAGATCTCTGTTGCCAGTGTTTAACACTGATTTGTCTTAGTGTTTAACACTAATTTGAACCCCCTGTTGCTGGTGTTTAATACCAACTATCTTTTAGTGTTAAACATTAACTTGTTCCCAGTGTTCAACACTGCTGGTCTTTAGTGTTTAACACTAACTTTAGCCCAATTGGCTAAGTGGCTAGAGGCAAAGCCTCTCCTTCAATGGACCAATAGAAAGCCAATATTCCAAACATGATTGGACTTAGCCCAAAATGGCCATAAGTCTTCAATTCAAACTTAACTGGGCTGATGGGCTCCTGACATAATTAATTGGTCCTGGTCTTAAACTGGGCTAAAGACTGTTTAATCCATCCTGGTTTAAGGGTACATCTCTTCACTCCTTTGATATTTGGCGTTGTAATTTCTCAACGTCTTCAAAGAGGTGACTGGTCCCGATGACCATACATTGATACGGACTGTGGGGTCCTTAAACTCATGGACTATGACGTCCTTAATCTTGACCGAAACGTCTTAAAACTAACAACGGACTATGACGTCCTTAACGTTGACCAAGATGTCTTAAAACTAACTTTGGACTGTGGAGTCCTTAAATCCACGGACTATGACGTCCTTAACCCTTACCGCAACGTCTTAAAACTAACATTGGACCGTAATGTCTTTAAACTACCTATTGACCGCAATGTCACTAAACTAAACAACAGGGCTCCCTTAATTGCTCTCTTGTTGGATCTAAACGATCCCGTTAAGTTGATCTTAGTCTAAAAACTAGACTGGCGTATCCTTAACAAACGTTTAAGCTGATCTTAGTCACAAATGAGGTTAACGTATCCTTAAACCCAAACCCCCAAACCCAAATCTAAGATAAATACGGATTTGGACTAGTCCACGCCCTACGGGCGACGACATAACTCAGTCTCCGTATACAATCCACGGGCAACTAAACACAAAATAAACACACACGACATGAAGTGACCATATGGAGAAGGAAAAAATGGCTACCGCAGTGCGGTAACGTAATTAACTGCAGGGGCTTGCGCCTGCAGGGAAGAGCGTCCCCATAATCAAAAACCCCTCAAGTGAGGGGGAATCTGACGAAGTCTGCTACATCGGACGCATCCGTTTAAACCTTCGATACACGGTGCCATAAATCAACTTGGCATTTTCGGAGAGGTAGACGGATAGCACCAATTAGCATCTGCCCCGAATTTCAGGCAAGACGAGCCTACGCGGTCGCGTCTCTGTATTCGGAGGGGAATAGATGACTATATTGAGAAATCTAAGAACGGGATGGTTACTGACAAAGGAGAAAATCTGTGTATATACTTTGTGTGTGCGTTTTTCGTTGAAAAGAATAAATTATCGATAATCAAAATTAGATTTGTGGATACCCATGTATGAGTTGTATTATATATATGTGTGTTTCAATTTATGATTTCGCTTAAGTGTAGGGTTGTTAGTGTGTATGTGCTGTGTGTGCGTTTGTTGTGTATTCGTGTTGTATTTGTGTGTTTCGGCTGTCGGGGGTAAGGCTTCTATCCCATTAAGAATGTATAGAGCAGACACTCATTCGCTTGTGCTTTCAACCGTTTCGAGTAAATTTCGGCAGCACCTCCCCGCTGTTCTCCGAGTACACTGTAATAGAATAGATAATCATTTCAAAGCTGTGAAACAACGCTGAAATGAACATCTAATCTATCTTTGTACACGGAGAACCAGCGGAAAAGTATCGACGAAATAACTCGAAACGGATGAAAACACAAGTGAATGCAGGTGTTTGCTTTATACATTCCTAACTTGTCCACACTGGACAAATCTATCGGTTATCATACGATTGAATCTTCTCGTCACATAGACTATACGACGGTTGTTAGTATCGAACTATACCGTCCGATATTTAACAACCTTCATATAGTTCTATGTCACGACGAATATCGAACGTATGTTAACCGATAGACGGAGACTAAGTGGAGCTTTGATTTTCATATATCAGTATCGATGAGAATATGAAAGTTTCATATTATCATCGAGTATCATATATTGGTTTTAACTTGAACATTTAACTTGAATAGGTTTTACGTTTATGTTTCGTTATTAAGGGTTCGAAGTTTTTAGTTTAGGGTAAATTTTTCTTGCGTTTATGGTAAAGTTGTACGTATACGTTATTATCGAGTATCCTATTAAATGAACTAGTGCGCCCTAAACCCTAACCCTAAATAACCCAAATTAACCACAATTAAACATAATCGTTACCCTAACACAGATTATCCCTAATTAACCCAAACTTAACCCAATTTACCCAAATCAACCTAATTAACCCTAATCAACATCCTAACCCTTTCAAATTATCACTAATTAACCCAAATTAACCCTAGCCTCTAATTAACCCTTGCCACACTAAATCTGAACCAAACCCTAACCCTAACCATATAATGAAGGCCTAACCCTAACCCTAGCCCAAGTCTTACCCTAACCCTATCCCTAACCGTAATCGCAACTAACTAACCCTAACCCTAACCCTAACACTAACTGACCCGAACCCTAACCCTAACCCTAACACTAACCTAACTGACCCGAACCCTAATTAACCCTAACCTTAACACTAACTGACCCGAACCCTAAATACCAAATTAAACCCTAACACTAATCCTAACTCTCACCCTAATAAAAAAAACAGAAACAAATGAATAATTAGAAGTAAAAATAAGAAATTTACTAACTTGTAGTGAAGACGAGGCGATGGCGACGAGGCGCAATCGGCGACGAGGCGCGGGCGGTGGCGAAGAGGAAGTCGACGGTGATGTCGGGGACGAAGAGGCGCGCGCGGGAGGACGGTGGCGACGAGGCGCGGGCGGTGGCGACTAGGCGCGGGCGGTGGCGACGAGAGGCACGCGCGGAAGAGAGATGCGGGTAATTATTTTGGGAACGGCGACTTTTTTGTGCTTTATTTTTTATTAATAACCTTTTTATCTGTCCCTACGGATTAACCCGTAGGTCCTTATTTTGGGGTTCCGTAGGGCCAAATAACAAATTACGTTTTCTGTGCTTTATTTTTTATTAATAATTCGTATATATGTCCCTACAGATTAAACCGTAGGTCTTTCTTTTATGGTTCCGCAGGGCCAAATAACAAATTAATTTAATATTTTTAAATTAATTCGTATAGTATCGTAGGGACAACTAAAGGGACCTACGGATTAATCCGTAGGGGCAACATTTTATTGCCCCTACAGATAACGTTATCCGTAGGGACAACCCCTTATTGTAGCAGTGAAGTTTGTTTCCAACATTCCTAATTAAACTTGTCACGTACTTCAAGTTTCCTTTCAATTTTAGAACAATTCATTACTATCACACATATGGTTCGTTGATTCCGTATAAAGAAACCGTATATTGTGATATCATTATTGTTTTCTTCACATGCTAGTAAGAGTGTTTGCTCTTCTTCCTACGTTCGAACTTTTGTTCTTTTACTTTCTGTTGTAAGTGAAGAATCCATATGCATTGACTTTACTTTTTCAGTATTGTGCATTTCCGGCGGTGACGGCGACATCATTTTCATAATTGAAACTGTTAGTGGTCTTCCGCCCGGTGAAGAGATCGGTCTTGTAAACTTCTTCGTATTCTTATTTTTCAATGACCTTTAAGAGCATTCGTAGAGTATTTTTTAGGAACAACTAAAAAATACAAGTCTTCGGGTGCAGTGATTTTGTTGCTGAAAAATATTATAGTGTCCTTGAGTCTTGTTTCGGGTTCTTTCTTGATGGTTTTGGGTCTTCGGTACCACAATCTGATAAACAAATAAGTTGTGACAACAACGATTTTTATCATCGCATAATGATTTTAGGCTGACAATATGCTCTTCGATAGCATAGTTATCACCGATGTTGTTCAATGGACGTATGAGTACATGTCCACGGAGTACTCCTATCTAGCCGTCACAACCAAGTTCAACATATATAGATTTGGTCTCATTCTAATGAAATTTAAAGTCAGTAAGTTAATTATCGTATATTTTTTTATTTTACTTTACTAATTTATTTGTTGGGCTGTCTTAAATTATGATAAATGTTGGTCTACATTTCTTACATGATTAAACCCCCTAAAATGGTATTATATCATCACACACCTAATCATGTCCACAAATAAATATTCTATCATACGAGCTGATAACAAATATTATATAATACTGAAACATATGTTTTTTAAGGGACTTGTAGAATATATTTACCCCCATTGTTTTTTAAAATGTGAACTTTAATACATATTTTATTTTTGTTGGGAGCAGTCCTCGACAAGAAAATATGCCATCCTAGAGTTCGGACTTCCTTGGTGCAGTCATGCTGGTATTCAGGTAAGCCTTTATTTGTTCATTGTGATTACTCTATCCATATTTTGATGCTTTGTTAATGTTTTTGGTAGGGTACAAGTCGCCCAACTGATTAATTATCATATCCCGTGTGATGAAAACAGGTTTCTAATGCGGATGGACTTCAAGTATTAACCATCAATTTATGCTGCACGTAAGCTTTATATTGTCTCTTGCCTACATTAGTTATTTAGTTCGTCTCTTTTCCCAGTTTTTCTTGTGTTCTATATAGTTGTGTATAAAATTGCAGTTATGCTCGATGCACCTATTCTCTCTGTTGGTGTGTTTCCTATCTTAACCTTTAATCTTGTTAAAATTCATTGCGAATTTATTGAGTTTTAAAGGCTTGTACATAAAAATAAGATGAGAGAAGTATTGTTCAAATGATTATTTTATTATCCTACGGTCTATTGGATAAAGGTTGCATAGCCTCTGTTACTGAAGTAAAGCTAAATCTTTAAAATTTGCATCTTATATGCATTTTCCTCAATATACTTGAGATTATAATAAAGATTTATCTATTTGTTCCTCATATGCAGTGCTCCCGACTTATTATGCACATCTTGCCGTATTTAGAGCAGGATATTATGTTGGGGGGCGGGGCCTCAAAGGGGAGAGGGGGGGGGGGGGGAGGGCTCAAAGGGGGTTTCAGCGGGCGCTGGTAGTGGCACAAGGATCTGGAATCCAGTGGTTAGACCTCTCCAGAAAATCAAAGACAACGTCTCAAGTCAAGGATATTATATTCTACTAATGATTGCATGTTTTCATAAACCGTTCTATTTTGGTTTTTGATAATGGCATAATGATGCTACCTTATCAATTGGCCTTAGCTCAATTGACATTAGTTTCCTCACCAATATGAGGTCGCAAGTTCGGCTTCTGAAAGGGGTCGGTATCAAAGAAATAAAAATGAAAATAATAAAATAATGATGCTACCTTAGCTGTCTCTAATTGGGACGTTCGAGGGTTACATTACTGTGTTTCGTTGAAAAATGACTTAGTGATGACTGTGTTTCTGTGTATATGTGATGATGGCGGTTACTTTATTTAGGGATATTGGGTCACTCTATAAGAAATTATCTTTTTCGCTGTTTTGTTGATATTTGTGGTTGTGCTTCTTGCTCCTTCAAAGAAGAATGTTTTTATCATATATCTTTTCGTTCGAATAGTAAATTGGGTTTTGTGATAACGGCTTTCAACCATGAACCGAGTCTGCTCTTATATACTGTGATTTTTAGATCGACATGCGGCCAACATCTGTATACATTCAGGCATCGTGGTTAAAAGCTTTTTTGTGTTTTTGCATACGCTCTTGCCGGCCGCTGCGATGGTAAGTGAAATTGAAGTGAGATTGAAGCTGACAACTGTATTGTGATGATAATGGTGTTGAGGATATGCGAATATTTGTTTGGAGCCGTTGTACCAAGCTTAGGTATACATATGTTTGGTCTTCGATCTCGGTCATCATGTAATCTTGCTTATATGTATTTGCATTAACGTCTACTGATAACTTTTGCGAACATGGTTGGTTTCTTTTGTAGGTTATAAATTTGTTATTCCAAAAGGCTCTATATTGCCATGTCAACGAATATGTTCTCTCTTGTTGCACATTGCTATGGCCACTCAAATTACACCTAAAAGCAATGTTAGCGAATTCGATATATCGCAACGAGGTTACGGTTTCTGAAACCGTGGTCTTTCTGGGGTTTCAAGCTAAACTCAAAAGTTTATAAATTTATAACCGCGGTCTGTTTGGAGACCAAAATGGAGTTTCTTAAACCGCGGATTCAAAAAGTTTTAAGTGGAGGTTTGTAAAGGTCTTGTGCCATCCCACTTTATTCTCTGTTCAAAAAATTAATTAAATTAAGAGAAACCGAGACCGTGTTCCCAAACATTTAATCTCTTTGAAAAGCCCTGTTTTTATGAAACCACAGGTTGAAGGTAACCGCGGTCTCGTTTTGACTTACTCGAAACCATGGTTTTTTTATACCTTGTATCCAAACCATGCGTCTCAGAAGTATCAATCCTTCAAGCATGCGCCTCAGATGTATCAATCCTTGAAACATGCGGACAATTAAGGGTAAATTGTCCAAAAGTCCCTGTACGTTTCAAACATATGTAAAATCCCCTAGGCTTTTTACTCTTGTTAAAAAAACCCTGGGCCCAATCAAAACGCCATGTATATCAGTTGCCTGTCATGTCTAAGCAGTATCCTGTGATATTTAAGTAGTAGCAGCTGTAGTTGCATGTAATATTTAAACAATTGGCTGTAACATCTAAGCCGTTGCCTGTAATATCTAAGCAGTTGAGAGAATACAAGGCTTAAATGAAATACAGTCCAGGTTTTTTCATATAGATTTTGAACAATACACCAATTTCGAAAATTACAGGGATTTTTAGACAACCGTCAAGCGAGCTGAGGGCTTTTTCAAAAATTACAGGGATTTATAGCCAGTAATCTAGATTAAAAACCATTTAATTAGGAGAGAAAGCTGTGATCTTTGGGTTAATTGCTAAATAATTACCCAATATTTCACCTACTTTGCACTAATGCACTTTCTTGATTTTTCACTGCATTTATACACCCTAAAGTACAAACCGTTAATACTTTGCCCGTTTTAAGTGATCATCAAATCTATCACTATTTTAAACAAAATCCATACGGTTTGTAATTTACGGTATATAAGTGCAGCGAAAAAATCAATAAGGTATATAAGTGCAAAGTAAGTGAAACTTTAGGCTATTATTTAGCAATTAACACATGAGAGCTAAACAGTGGTTGAGATACTCATCTTTATTTTTTCGGTGGAGCCTATTAATTTATTAATTTGCAGCCTTATCCTGTATATAGAGCATACTATTACAATTTTTTTTTTGAAAATCATACTTATACATATTAATACAAGGGATATAGTCCAAGATTTTTTTATTTTTCTTTTGTGCAGTAACCTCTAACAATCACTTGCATTTGCATGTATATATTTTTGCAGCAACCTCATTCACCTAGAATATAAATGTTTTACACCAACCTCAACAATCAATTGATATATAGTTTTTGTACCAACCTCAACAAGAGAGCATTTTATGTATTGATAAATTTCATTTCACACCAAAACTAGGAAGGACATGCAGCATAACAAAATAGTACTAGATGCATATATATAGTTTTTAATCATCCAAAATCACAATAACAACTCCTCAAGCTTTATATTCACACATAATTAAGTTATTGGAAGGAACTTTTATATACTCAACGCATGTGATTTTAGGCGTGCCAATTGTAGTTCTAATTTTGGTAAAAGAAAAGAACTTTTTAAATATGCGTTAATTTGAAATTGAATTTTGTTCCGTTTTGTTTTGTTCCGTTCCTACAACAAAATTTTAAATTTTGATGTTAGCAGGGGTAAATATTTTGATGGATACCGACGTCCCAATAATACCGTATATCGAAATGCCCATCCCCATGTTAACAGTACGTGTATTTATGCTTTTTGGTTTTACTGTTGGAGAGTATCTAGATTCGCATTTCATAATGAAAAATGTTAAACCTTCCGGGCTTAAATCTACCGCAATCCATCTAAGAGACAAAAATCACAGACCCACTTGTTTGGCGTATCTATGTGTTGTGAGTCCCACCATTTTATCTTTTGAGTAGATTATGACGGGATTTCAAGCCCAGTAGGTAAAGTATTATTCTATAATAATACTGCAATGTAGCTTGGCATAATAACTTCTGGATTTAAAGGCATTACAAAATTGAATAATTATATGCAAGCCAAACCCCACATCGTTGCCATGCAAAAATGGTAGAAGCAAAGATCTTATCCAATGTCATAGGAATTAATTTTCTTTTCTTTACTTCTCTTTTAAATTTGATTAGAGAATTTGGTGGATGGAGTGTCTTCAAATTTCAATCGCAGCAATAATATCGGTTGTTGGATCATACTTTTCACAATATAGTTCGTAGTGATATATGGTACACAACAATGACATTTTTTCCATCAAAACCAAAACCCAAATCCACCCAACCCCCAACACCCCTCCCCTGCCCCCCACCTCTCCTTCTCTCCCTATATATAATGAAGAGAAGAGACCTTAGAAGGCTTTTTTTTAGATGGCGTCAAAAATCTATGTTCTCCATGATTTTTTTTTTGACGATTGGCATCCATTATCTTCTTAATCATGTAAGATATGGATACACTAAATTTCATGTGATTCCACCACTTTTTCGCTGTTGAATTAACAATGTAGAAAGTTCTATTGTCGGTAAACCGTTAATTTGACACCCACTAAATCAACGATGAAAAGTGATGAAATCATATGAAATTTGGTGTACCGCATCGTACATGATAAAGATGATGAAGATGGAAATTTCCTTCTATGACACATTTTCTACATTATTTTCTCATGTGTGAGTGTGAATAATGTAGAAAAGAGGTGATGGAGGGTGGAATCTCCTTTAGATGTTGCTTCCCGTTGATCTGCGAATGGCTGCGATGTGTGGCTGAGATTGGACCTGGAGACTGTCGCTCTTGAAGCATGTAGATCTCAATGGGTTGAGTTTGTGGTTGCCGAGTTACCTGCAAGGAAGTCCCGGGATGGTTGTACCACCGAGGACCCTCCGACAGTCAAGTTAGATAGGAAATCCGAGCAGAGTAACGGCTTAGTGGAGTAAAAAATGTCTTACCTTGACCGTCTGAAAGAGGGGTTTAAGTATGGCAGCAGGTGCAGCAGGCGTGAGAATCACGCCGGCCGTTACGCTCCCGACGTCACGTCCGCGTGATGAGCGGGACCTCCCATTAATGGTAAAACATGTTCGTTAATAGGGGATCGTGGTGGCGTGGAACGTGGGATGTGGCCCGCGGAGATCTCACACATGGCGAGATTCGCGGGATGGCGGTTACGCCTGCAAGCGGTGCTGTTGGTTAGTCGATGAGATTGAGGAAGATGACCTCGGCGGGAGAGCTCGCGGACGAGCGGGAGAGCCGAGGTATCTAGTTTCTGCGGTAGCTCAGGAACGAGCTGTGAGGCCGAGGAGGCCCATTGTGCTGGGGCTCGGAGGTGAGCTAACGTCTGCTCGGTAGGACGAGCATTGGGGTTGTTTGGTCGGCTGCTGTAGGCCCTTTCTTGCGTGCCCTGGGACATGTCATCTGCCACGTGTCATGATCTGGGAGATCACCGATATCGAGCATCATCATTAGCCCCCCACTCTCGTCCCGACCTGCTGACAGGTCGGGTCGAGAGTGGTCTGCTGGGTCACCCGAGGTGAGCTCTCTTCCGAAGATATCGTCGGGCCTGTCCCCGGGCAATCCGTTGTCTTTTTCTGGATTACGCAGGCAAATCAGGGTGAGATCTTCTGCATTAATGAGAGGCGCCGGATCGTGCGTACTTTTGGTGAAGCGGCGGCCCACGTGTCGAGCATTGGTTGGCGGACGTGACGGGCTGCAGGCCTTTGACGTCTGATGGGATGATGTCCAATGCGCGTGCGCCAGGTGGAGCGATCTTGGTCGTCGTATGTGAAGGGTTGTTTTTGGCGGGAGTCGACGGTCGCCATTGGATGGGGGCGCCGGAGGCTATAAGTAGAGGTGGGGCCCTTTTCAGGGCCCATCTCTCTTCATATTTTCCTCATCTTTCATCTCGTAAGCTCGTCGCTCTCATCTTAGGTCAGATCTTCTGCTTTCCCGAGGGCTTCTTAATCAGGTTAGATGTCTTCTTTTTTCTTCCTTCTGTTTCTTCTCCTTCTGAGTCGGGCGTCTTCTCCCTTTTGGCAGGACGGATGGTTCGATCCCAGACTTTTGGTGCCTTCGGCGCTCAGTCCCGAAAGGGGGATGGCGGTGCGGCCTTGCCTCCGGCTGACTCGAGCCTTGCGCTGGATGTGCCCCCGACGGCGGGGCCACCTGCCCTATCACGGGCTCTTGGTGATTATTCCGGTGGCGTCCAAAGGCGTACACGGGTTCCCGACACTCAGACGAGGGATGCGGGAGAGAGCGAAGACGGGGTTCCTCTCAAGCGGAAGAGGACGGTCTCCTGTGCACCGCCGGCGGACATTCCGGAGGGGACTCCCATGCGGGAGGGGGATGTCCAGTTCGTGGTCCCGTCGGGGCTCTCCGTTGCCGCCAGTCTTCTTGCTGGTATGGAGGAGTCGGCCGGGGGCCGGATGCCGCGGCGGACCTTGAGGGCCCGAATGGCTGCTATCGCAGAGGAGGTGGTTCTGGTATGCACTCCCTCATGTGTCGCTTCGGGCGACCTTTTCTTAGTTCGGGTGTCCTTAGGTTTTTCTGCCATTTTTCGCTAGGTCCTTCAGCACTGCGCCCTTATCACTCGTGTGGAAGAAGAGGGGGCTATTCGGGCTGCGGGGTCAGCAAAAGAATCTTCTTCGGAGGTCGAGGGTCAGCGACTCGAGCTACGTTTGGAGAGGGAGAGGTCGCTCGCCCTCAACGCTCGATCAGAAGTTGCGGACCTCACCGTTTCAAAGTGCCGGGAGTCCTACCGCCGCCTAAGCGAGTCCTACCGAGTCATTGAGGCGAAGTTGACGGAACTAGCCGACCGCTTTGTAGCCATGAAGAGGGTGAGGGATGCCAGCAGGCGGGATGCCAACGTGGCGCGTCGAGCAGCGGAGGCCGCCGAAACCAGGGCTAGGAGGGCGATGACGGATTACAAGGAGTCGGACCAGTTTTACGTCGACCTCGGCGAGGCCTCTGCCATTGCATAGAACAAAGCTCTTGATGCCGTCAAGGAACAGCTTCCGGAGTTGGCCGACGGTGAGCTCCATGCTCGGGTCCCACTCTCGGTGGTCCTGTCTCCGGCCGATAGTGATGAGGGAGTGAGGTCTAGGCTAAGCAGGGTAGCTGCTCGGTGCCTCTTTCGAGGGCTTTGACCTTTAGCTGCTGGCAGGGCCGTAATTGGCCAATTAAGGATGGCCGAGCAGGGTAGCCGCTCGGTTGCCTCTAAGTGAGGGCTTAGACCACAAAGATAGAACTCTTCTTTTTTGCAATGCTCTAACGTTCCCTTCTTGTTATTCGGATGAAAAGGACTTCTTAGGAAAAATTTACATTGTCTTTGTGACAGGAGGGGTGTACACTCGTAGGTAGTGAGTTCACTGGTACAGCTTGAACTTCTCGGCGTTGTAAGGCCGCGGAAACTTGCGCCCCTCCGCGTCCTGTAAGCGGTCGCCGGGAAGTACCCTGGCGACGAGGAAATGACCGTCCCATTTCGGGAAAAACTTATGCAGCCTGTCCTGATCGCCGAACTCGTTCCGCCGTAGGACCAGGTCTCCGGTCTTGAAGGAACGAGGCTTGACCCGCGCGTTGTAGTATCAGGCAGTTTGCTGCTGATAGGCGGCAACCCTGATCTGAGCCCGGTCTCGTTTCTCCAGCAATATGTCCAGGTTGGTCCACAGTGCCGTGGTGTTCTCTTCGTCTTCGAAGTGTTCGACCCGGTGACTGGGTAGCCCGATCTCCGTCGGGACCATCGCCTCAGTCCCGTAGCAGAGGCTGAAAGGGGTTTCCCCGGTGGGGGTCTTCTTCGACGTGCGCAGGGCCTATAAGACCCGGGGTAACTCCTCGACCCAACTGCCTTGGCGTCCCTCCAAGCGGGTCTGTAGACCCCGAAGGACATCCCGTTGCATTGGGGGTGTGCGACCGCGGCGAATTTCATGAGGATATGATATTCGTTGTAGAAATCTTTCACCTTCTCGTTCTCGAAGTTCGTCCCGTGGTCGATAATGATACACCACGGGATGCCGAACCGGATATCAGGTTGTTCTGCAGGAACTTGATGGTCGTGGCAGCGTCTGGTTTTCTGATGGGGATGGCCTCAATCCACTTCATGAAGTAATCCACCGCGACGAGAACATATTTGTGCCCTCCCGTGCCGGTAGGGAACTGGCCTATCATGTCCAATCCTCACTGGGCGAACGGCCACGATGAGTTCAGCGCAGTTAGCTCGATGGCCGGGAGGCGAGGTATGCTTCCGTGGAGTTGGTAGCTTTTGCATCTCCGGACGAGCTTCTGGGCGTCCTCGTGAATAGTGGGCCAGTAATACCCCTGGAGCAACGCCTTATGGATTAAGATTCGGGCCCCTTGGTGTGCGCCGCCGACCCCTTCATGGATTTCACGGAGGACGTAGTCAGCTTCGTAAGGGTCGACGCACCGGAGCAAGGGCTGAGTGAATGATTTCTTGTAAAGGTTCCCATTGCTCTAGACGAAGTGACGGGCTTTGGCTCGGAGACGGCGGGCTGCTTCCCGATCTTCTAGGAGCGTGCCATCCCGTAGGAATTCCACGAGGGGCTTCCTCCAGTCTTGGTCGCCCTCCTGCGCTGCATATACATGAAGCATCATCGCCCCGTCTTCCACGCTGGTCCGGGACAAGGTCTCGAAGAGGATAGATCGCTTGTTTTTGGCTGAGTAGGATGAAGCCAGTTTGCTCAAGGCATCGGCTTGGGCGTTTAGCGGCCTGGGTATTTTCTCTACCTGGACCTCGTCGAAGTTCTTCCGAAGTTTTTTTACCTCGGCCAGGTACTTTACCATTAGTGGTTCCCGGGCCTCGAAGTGACTGGTCACTTGGCCAACAACTAGGGCTGAGTCGCTGCAGATTCGAATTGTTTTCAGCCCCATCCCGGAGGCCATGCGCAGTCCGGCCAGCAGGGCCTCGTACTCTGCCGCATGTTTCAGGCTTTGAACCCGAGTTTTAGGGAGTACTCCATTTCTGCCTCATTCGGGCCCCGAATGATGAGGCCGGCGCCACAGCCTTCCTCGGTTGAGGACCCGTCGACGTAAATGACCCATTCCGGGACCGAGTCGGGTTTCCCCACGATTGCGTGTTGAGCCGCGAGGGCCGGCGTGGACTCCGGCCCCTTGCTGGGGATGGTGCATTCGACGATAAAATCGACCAAGGCTTGTGCTTTGATGGCCTGCCTTGGGCGGTATTTTATGTCGAACTGGGACAGCTCCTACCTCCACTTCTCTAATCGACCCGAGGATTCGGGTGAGGCGAGGATAGCCCCCAGCGGGCGCTCGGTGAGAACTAAGATAGTATGCGCCTGTAAGTAGTGTCGCAGCTTTCTTGAGGCCACAACGAGTGCCATGACAATCTTCTCTATGGCTGGGTATCTCATCTCTGCGTCTTTGAAGACGTGGCTCACGTAGTACACCGGTTTTTGTGCTCCATCGACCTCTCGTATGAGCACTGAGCCTGCTTCTTGGTCGGATACCGTCTGTTTCCCCTAATCAGAGCAAAGCTCTATTTTGAAATTCAAAATTCAAAAATTGAAGCAACACTTCAGATCCAGCGCTAGGCGCGCTGCGCGCCACGTGTCAAACACGGATGCGCTAGCGCCAGGTGCACTGCGCCCTAGACAGTGCACCCCAATCAGAGCAAAACTCTGTTTTGAAATTCAAAATTCAAAAATTGAAGCAACGCTTCAGATCCAGCGCTAGGCGCGCTGCGCGCCACGTGTCAAACACGGATGCGCTAGCGCCAGATGCGCTGCGCCCTAGGCAGTGCACCATGTGTGTGCTAGCGCTAGGTATGCCACGTGTCAGACAAGGGTGCACTAGCGCAGGCTGCGCTGCGCTCTGGGCAGCGCACCACGTGTCAAACGTAGGTGCGCTAGCGCAAAGTGCACTGTGCTCTGAGCAGCGCACCACGTGAAAAGCACGGGTGCGCCAGCGTTGGAATTATAAAATTCCCCACCTTTAGATCAAAAGATCTAATAATAATGATAAATCATTAATTAATCAGAATTAAAATTCTGTTATGGAAAGTTCTTTCCAATCTTGTTAAAAACAAGAAGATTGCCTTCTGTAAAACAGAAGCCCTAGGATTAAAGATCCAACGGTGGGAAATATCTCCAAATCAATCAGAGAAAAATCTTTTTAACTGATTCAATAAATCAGCTAGCCCTATATAAAGGCCCCTAGACTTCAAGTCTAAGATAGAGAAACCCCCTATAAACTTTGAGAAATTAAAAAGAAGAAGAGCAAGCTCTCTGCAAAAGAAGATTATTTCTTCAAGGTAAAGATCATGAATGATGAACACAGAGATAAAATCATCTCATAAAAAGAAAAATTATCTTCTTAAAAGATCATAGATCTACAAAGACCAAGGTCTTTCATAAAAGAGATCAAAAGATCTTATCATAAAAACAAAAAATTACTTACTTCATTCACAGATCGTTGATCTATAAAGGCAAACCCTTTCAAAATAAGAACTGTTGTTCTTGAATCTTGAGACAAACTCTCTTTTAAAAGAATATAAATTTGTTCACAGATCATAAAAATTGATCAAATGCGCTTTGCGCCGTTGAAATGTGCCTTGCACTCTTGAACTGCGCTTCTGCGCTCTCTAGACCGGCGCTCTGCGCCAAAATGCGCCACGTGTCAATCACGTATGCAACTTGCGCTTTGCGCTTCTGAAATAGCGCACTGCGCTCATAGGCTGGCGCTCTGCGCCAAGCGCGCCACGTGTTACTCCCGTGTGCGCCACTAAATTGATAGCGCAATGCGCTCATGGACTAGCGCTTAGCGCTCATAAACTGGCGCAATGCGCCCACCATCTGGCGCTTAGCGCCAAGCGCGACACGTGTCCTTCTTGTGTGCGCTACTTGATAGAAGCGCACTGCGCTCTTTAACTGGCGCAAAGCGCCTGGTGTGCCACGTGTTGCGCTGGCAGATCATAAATTGTTCTGGTGAATGCTCTGCATTCAATACAAGACAAAAAAATATCAAGATCTAATGCTCAGCATTATTAAAAGGGCCAAGCCCAAATAAAGGCTCAATGGCCAAAACAATAAAATGTTAAACATTCATTGGACTTAGCCCAATATTGGCCATAAGTCCTCAACTTATATTTAATTGAGCTCGCTTGCTCATAAATATTTAACAGATCTTAGTTTTAAATTGGACTACAGATCTTTCAACCAACTCACACCGGTTCGAGGGTACATCTCTTTACTCCTCTGATATCTGTTGTTGTAATCCTTCAACGTCTTTAGAGAGGTGACGGGTCCCAACAACCACACATTTCACAGACTGTGGGGTCCTTAAACTCATGGACTACGATGTCCTTAAACTTTATAGACTATGACGTCTTTAAACTACGGACTGTAGGGTTCTTAAACTCATGGACTACGATGTCCTTAACCTCTGACTGTGGGGTCCCTTTAAACCCATGGACTACGATGTCCTTAAACTCGAACTGTGGGGTCCCTTTAAACCCACGGACTACGATATCCTTAACCTTGACTGTGAGGTCGTTAAACTCACGGACTATGATGTCCTTAACCTGGACCACCATGTCCTTAAACTGGTAATCGACCGCAATGTCCCTAAATTAAACAATAGAGTTCAAATGCTCTTTTGTTGGATCTAAATGATCCTGTTAAGTTGATCTTAGTCTAAAATTAGACTAACGTGTCCTTAACAAATGTTGAGTCGATCTTAGTCTAAAATTAGACTAATGTATCCTTAACAAACGTTTAAGTGGATCTTAGTCTCAAACGAGACTAACGTATCCTTAAACCTAAACCAAAACCTAAATTTAAGAAAATACGGATTTGGACTAATCCACGCCCTACGGGCGACAACATAAATTAGTCTCCGTATACAATCCACGGGCAACCAAAAACAAAACAAACACCTACGACACGAAGTGACCATCTGGAGAAGGGGAAAGTTGTTACCGCGATGCGGTAGCGTAATTAACTGCAGGGGCTTGCGCCTGTAGGGAAGAGCATCCCCACAATAAAAAACCTCTCAAATGAGAGGGAATCTGATGAAGTCTGCTACATCGGCCGCATCCGTTTAAACCTTCGATACATGGTGCCATAAATCAACTTGGCATCTTTGGAGAGGTGGACAGATAGCACCAATTAGTATCTGCCCTCGAATTTCAGGCCTGACGTCCCAACGTCCCTGTCGCGTCTTTCGGCGGGGAACAGATTCTGGCACGCCCGGTGGGACCTTTTCCTCTTTCCACTCCACACTTTGTGTGTCGTGTTCGCGAACAAATCGCGGTTTGATATGGTTTCCCTTAGGTTCGAGGTACTAAAATTTGGTTTTTTACTTGGTGCAGAAAACGAAACATCAATGGCGTCTACTTGCGCGAAGTGTTCCAGCTGCAACTGCAACTCGCGTTCCGCCTCATCTGGAGGCATAGCTTACGAGCCTAAAGCGGCCTCCCTGTTCACGATGCCGGTGGACCAAGTAACTCAGGCCACCACTGGGCTGTTCTTTGGGACTATGATCCTACCCATGAGCTTTAATGCCCCGATGTTGCCGCAAGAAGCCCCAAAGAAGTCGGTATTCGATCGACATACCACTACTGCGACCCCTCTCAACGGGTCGTCCAGCTCCGGCGCCTCAGTCTTCGCCAGATTAAGCCAAAGTTCATGTGGGCCCATGATGAAGCCTGCAATTCCAGAAAAGGTTATTCCGAAGAGGATAGCCATCCCTGCTCCTAAAGTCGTCAAGGCGGCTTCTCCTGCCAAAGGGTCGGTCTTCACAAGACTAACTGCTCCGGCTCCCGCTCCAGTCGAAGTCCTCAAAGCTACTTCCCCCGCCCAGAGGTCTGTCTTTGACAGGTTAGACACTGCTGCTCGACGGACGTCGGTCTTCAAGAGGCTGGTACCAGCAGTGCCTCACCAGAATAAGGGGCATGACGAAGTCACCCCTCAAGCTGAAACAATCCCAGCGGCTCGACATGCTCGACGTCGCCACTGGCGCCGGGTAAGGAAAGCTGGGGGCAACTCCCCCTCTGGGCTAACTCCACCAGCCCAACGGTGGAAGTCAATGCTATTGTTCCAACCGAGAACAGCTTTGAATTGCTGAACAAGGTGCGCATGAACTCTCCTACTACCGTACTGAAAAGATCTCCTCCACCCCTGCAGAATACGCCGAAGGCGAAGCCGGAACAGCCCCCTCAGCGGCTATCCTCCAAAATCTACAAAGTCTAACGACAGGTCCAGGAGTCGGTGATTGATCAAGATTACCCTCGCCGACAGAAAAAGGTGAAGGTTCAACAGAAAGAGAACCGTCCTGTCAAGCTACAAAGGACGACAACTACCTGGGTGCTCGCTGCAATGGCCCCCTCAACGTCAACTGCTCAAAAGAGAAGGAGGTCAGAGAAAGCCCCTGTGACTACGGCAGACCACAAAGACGCTGAGCCCAAACGTCCCAAGTCTGGGGCATAATGGTGCATACTGTTTATATGTCTTCCGGAAAAGAGGAAAGCCGCGTTTCGACGGGTCACCGACCGCTCACCCGATCCGTGACAAAAGCCCAGGAGCAGCAACAGAAGCTTCAGGAAATGCTAACGCAAATGGTCGCACTCACCGGGCCATAAGAAAACCCGGAGGCGTCATCGGAGCAGCGTCATGAACAAGAAACCGATGCTGACTTCCTCCGCAGAGTTCTCGAAAAAGACAGAGAAGCAGCAGAACAAGCGGCTAATATAAAACGAATGGCGCTTCTCTTCCAAGACATGGTCGGGATAATGTTACAACCAGAACCTCCAGCTGAAGACCTTCCTATCATTATTGAAGATGACAGATGGGAGACAAATACCCTCCTCCGGCTCTTTCAGCTGCCAAAGAGGAAATCATTTCCAAGGCTGCTCTGGACGACTACATTGTTCAGCAAATACGAGCTCACCAGGCGAATGAAGCAGCCGGCCAGGTTGTTAAAACTGGACGACCATATCCAGGCTGGTATGACCAAATAAAGTACCCACCAGGATATACAATCTCTAAATTTCATGTATACAAGGGGACGGGCAATCCCCACCAGCATGTTGCCTAGTTCAGGGCTCTATATGGAAACACCGAAGGTGATGATAAATTGCTATTTCGCCAGTTCGTCGGCAGCTTGTCGGAGACGGCATTCGAGTGGTATTTTGAACTTCCAAACGATTCCGTCAAAACCTTTGCAGAGATGGAGCTACTATTCACCCAGCGTTTCGCGAGTGCTAGTGAACACACCCCAATAACGGCATTGATCAATGCCAGGGTGAAGCCTGGAGAAACATGGGTTCAATACGCAATAAGATGGCGGAATCTGTGGTCGAAATGCGAACAGCGCATCGAAGAAGCGCCGGCGGTGGGCATGTTCGTGGGCACTCTTGACCCTCAAGCAACAATTTCCCAATTCATGATGTTCTTCAAGCCGACCACGTTTCAGGCCTTGATTGACAAGTTGGCCCAAATGGACCAGATGGGTTATAGACCATCTCCTTCAAAGATGGATCCTCGGAATGAAAAGGGGAAAGGAAAAGCAACTTTCGTTGCCACTACTCAACAACAGCCGAGCAACTTAAAGCCGGTTGTTCGCCAAAACAACGTGCGTTACGCCCATCCCTCGAGGAAAGACTGGGACGCCCTTACTCGTTTCCCCAGGATAAAACGAGGAGACTGTTCGAGCTGGCAGTGTGCAACAGGCTCATAAAATTGCCGGATCCAAAACGTCCGTTGCAGCCAGGTGATGTCAACAATCCTAATTACTGCCCTTACCACCAAGCAGTAAGCCATTCAATCGAAGATTGCTTCCTCTTCAAAGACTGGATTGAAGACCAATACCAACAAGGAAAGTTCGCATTATTCGAAAACTGGAAGGTGAATCCGCTACAACCTCACGCCCCTAAAAAGGTGGACATGCCGGGGGCATCGTGCTCATTCATAGAAAAAGCCCCTTGGACCAAAAAGTCCGTAAACTAAAGACTCGCCTCAAATATGGCAACGACGGACCGAAACGTCCTTAAACTAACAATGGACTGCTATGTCTTAAAACTGGCCGTGGACCGAAACGTCCTTAAACTAACAATGGACAGCTATGTCCTAAAACTGGCTGTGGACCGAAACGTCCTTAAACTAACGATGGACCACTATGTCCTAAAACTGGATGATGACCGAAATGTCGTTAAACTACTACCAACCCGCGGCATTCTCAGGCTAACGTGGTAAAAAAAAACGGTATGTCCATAAGCAAAAAGGGCATGGACGAAAACCCGAAAGGGCTCCGTGAGTAAAAACAGCAGGGCCACCGGCGAGTTTTGTGAAAACTCGAAAGGGCATAATCTCATTAAAAGACACTTGCAAGGTCCTCTCGACCTTGTGAGGAGAAACAACCTGCGTGAGATCCTTACGACTCACAAGGGAGCAATACACTTAGGGATCCCCACGATTCCTAAGGAGAAATTACACTTGCGAGATCCTCACGACTCGTAAGGAGAACCCTCTTATGAGACCCTCACGGCTCATAAGATTCAAAAGTCTTAAGCTACAGGGATCTGAACCTGTTCTTAAGCGACCACCACAACCTCCAATGCTGCCCTACAAGCGTTTCAATATTGACCCTTGTATACAATCCATGGGCACGAATAAACATTTCCCTAACAGAATCCCATCCGTGACTAGGGATATGTCTACACGGTGAACAACCCTTGTAAGTCCTCTCGACTTATAAGGAGAAAACACTCTTATAAGATCCTTACGACTTATAAGAGAACACACACTTAGGAATCCTCACGATTCCTAAGGAGAAAATGCACCTACGAGATCCTCATGACTCATAGGGAGAAATACCTTCATGAGACCCTTACGGCTCATGAAGTCAAAAGTCTTAGTCGACAGGATCCTAACCCTGTTCGCTAAGCCACCTTTGTTCAATATCAACAGAGGCAGATGATGATTCGCTCCTGGCAATATTCCAGTTGTAGCGGTGCTGATGCCGAAATTGGTATCTAATTCCAAGCTTGCAGCAGGAAGCTAGTGAGCTGCACATGCATACGAAATAGCCGAAATGATGGGGGCAACTTGTAACAAAATCAGCAACTAAAAATATATATATGCAAAATAGCCGAAATGATTAGGCAACTCGCAATAAAAAGCAGCGAGTAAAAATAAAATAAATAGCCGAAATGATCGGGCACCGCGAAAAATAGCCGAAATGATTGGGCAATCATGGACTTCGCGATATAAAAAGCTGAAATGATAGAGCATCGCGGGAAGAAAAAGAAATAAAAAAAAGTGAAACTTTTTGCCCTATAGGTGAGATCACATCGACCCTTGTATACAATCCAGGGGCACAAACAAAGAGGGAACCATACCTTCCTCCCAGGCTCCATCCGAAAGAGAGCCAAGTCTCGACGGTTCACAAACAACCTGGAGATCATCTCAGCATTCGTCCCGTTACACCAGACGCAATGTCAACAACGGCGTTTCTCCTTACTCCAGCAGGATGCAGATGTGACGTCAAAGGCCTCATAGTCAAAACAAAGCGGAGTGACGGCAAAATCCCAGCTCCACCGCAGCATTCGTCTCGTTACACCAGACGCAATGTCAACAACGGCATTCCTTCGCAGTCCAGCAGGAGGCAGATGCAACGTCAACGAAAGACCTCATGGTCGAAACAAAGCGGAGTGACGGCAAAATCCCAACTCCATCTCAGCATTCGTCTCGTTACACCAGACGCAATGTCAACAACGGCGTTCCTTCGCAGTCCAGCAGGATGCAGATGCAACGTCAACAAAAGACCTCATGGTCGAAACAAAGCGGAGTGACGAAAAAATCCCAGCTCCACCTCAGCATTCGTCTCATTACAGTAGACGCAATGTCAATAACGGTGTTCCTTCGCAGTCCAGCAGGATGCAGATGCAACGTCAATAAAATTCCCCAGGGTCGAAACAAAGTGGAGTGATTGAAAAATCCAAGCTCCACCTCAACATTCGTCTCGCTACAGCAGACGCAATGTCAACAACGGCGTTCCTTCGTAGTCCAGGGGGATGCAGATGCGACGTCACTGAAAGGCCTCATAGTCGAAACAAAGTGGGGTGACGGCAAAATCCCAGCTCCACCTCAGCATTCGTCTCGTTACAGCAGACGCAATGTCAATAACGGCGTTCCTTCACAGTCCAGCAGGATGCAGATGCAACGTCAACGAAAGACCCCAGGGTCGAAACAAAGCGGAGTGAAGGCAAAATCCCAGCTCCACTTCAGCATTCGTCTCGTTACACTAGACGTAATGTCAACAACGGCGTTCCTTCGCAGTCCAGCAGGATGCAGATGCAACGTCAATGATTGAATGAAATTCTTGTTGTGTAGTATCGAATCAAATGATCCCCGATAATGGTACCATTTGATTGATCTTATTTTCCGTTGTCGGTTTATAGAAACTTGTAAGAAATCACAACCAAAAATATTTTGACCGCAATCAATAACGGTGTCGGATTGTAGCACATTAGTGAGTGCGGATCGTTCACAGGGATTTTGCGATTCGTTCGTATCTTGCTTTGTTTGAATCGAAACTTTAATAGAAAAGAAAAGCAAAGAAAATGATTCAAGATTTTTATCGATGGTTTCAAGTGTCACTATTCTAATCAAGAATCAAGAAAATGATAAACATCGAGAATCGAGTTTTGATAGAATTCCAATCACTTTAGGGTTTCAAGATTTGAAGTAAAACTCGTAGGAATGGATTAGATTGTAGATGTGATGAAGACTAGAAATCAACGTTTCTTATCCATTAGCGAATTGATGCTAACTTGATGTCGATTGATCGAGGTTTAAGGATCTTGCGAAGAATTAGGGTTCTTCGTCCTATCCTTTGTCCTTTCGATGAATCACATTCACTAGATAGCTTCTTGAAAATACAATGATCGATCGTTGATTCTCTAGATCGTGCGAAAAGAATCAAGAGCCCATTTCACATCGATCTAGATAATCGATCATTCTATTTTCAAGAATTCACAATTGCTATAGGACTTAAGAAAACGTTTAAAGATTTATCAACATTATCATTCTACAATCATCTCGATTCCTCCACGAGCGGAGTTTATTCACACATCATCACAAAGAATACATTCAAGAATCGAAATGAAATCATGATGCTAGAATTGAAATGTAAACAAGTTTAAAGAATCTTCAGCTTTATTATATCAACAAGAAGTTACAACTCTCAAGAATTACAAGAGGAAGGAACTTTGCTCGTCGAATCTTGCATCTCTCGGCTTTTTGAGTCTTGGATCGCTTCGATCTCGTGCTCCGATGAAGTCCGGCTTTGCTTCTAAAGGGTCGTCGAAGACTTGCTTTTCTTGAACTCCATGAATCTTGAATTGGGTATTTGTAGATTGGATTAGGGTTAGGGTTTTGACACAAGCCTTGTCACTAGACTTGTGGGTGGAAATTGGGGAAGATAGAGAATGGGAGAGATTAAGATGATATCTAAAATCCTAAGATTGGATCCTTGATGATACCTTAACCCTAGGTCTAGATTTCTATTTATAGACTTCCCAAACCCTAGGTCTAGATTTGAAATTACAATTCCCTCCAAAAGTTTGTTGAGGAGTTTCTAGAAAGAGTTTGTTAGGAGCTAGCTTAGGCTTTAAGCTAGGATTAATTAAGCTTAGAAACCCTAGTTTGCTGAACTGGCAGAAGCCTCTGGAATCTTCTGGAATTTGATGTCGCTTGAAGAGCTTCTGGAAGTGAGGTGGAATTTATGAAGCTAAAATGAGCTGCTGACGTGTCCAAGCCGCCGCGGAACCGCAGCGCAAGCCGGCTCCGGCCGCGGTTCCGCGGCCATGTTGTGGCTTCAGGGGTTGTAACTCCTGGTGTCGTCTTGGGCTAACATTTGGGGCTTTATCTGATGTGTTGATTTGTGTTTTGCCTTTTGGATTGCTACCAGAACTGAAATCATTGAGTTGGCGTAATGTTTGATCAGCACCATGTAAATTTTTGGCTTTTCTTTTGGGTTTTCCTGCACAGATCTCAAAACAAGTGTTGCGCAATATAGGGATGATGCGATGCCATGAAATGCGGTCAATTCCTTTATAGTGCCGGTTTTAAGGTCTAACACATGTAATCTGATATTTAACGACTGATTTGCTAATATGTGTTATATGAATGCCGAACACTTCTATATGAATGCAAATGATAGGGAAATTGCCGGTTAAAAGATGCAATATTTTCGACTGATCAAATTCCCCCAAACTTAATTTCGATCGTCTCGAGCGAACTTTTTATTAAAAAGAGAAGGAGAAAATAAAGAAAGAGAAAAACTAACTAGCACACTTTCGTAGGCAACACGATTGCACTGAGCACGTGCAACAAGCCTTTAAATCTCTAGGTGTCCCTAGTAGGAGGAGTGTTGTCTCCTGAGGGTTTTCAGCGGATTGCACCCACAAAATCCAATAATAAAAGAAAGATCATGAATATTACATTTAAAGAAAAGAATCGTAGAAGAAAAGCCTTGAAAATTAGGGTTTCCAACTAAGCTAGCTTTTCGGTTGTCATGAGCCCTATCTTAATGGTCATGAAAAGATGTCAGAAATCACGTCCTCCCTCAATAAAACATCGTCTTATTCTTCATTCTTATCTTTCTTCCAAACATCGATCATATAACCCTGCGTGTGTGTAAAAGATATCCCTACACCCGGAGAATTCAATTCAAGCTATCATACTCTTGCCCTTCTGCCTCAGTACTTTTTAATTAATGAATATTTAGCTGAATTTGCTCACACACTTTCATGCGACCGTTAATACTTCTTGAGGTACTAACCGACCGATTACTCATGTGCTTGCTTATTTGGTGTTTTTCCTCGTCTTGCACCACCTCAGGCATAGCAGTGACTCCCAGACCAGTTGGCCTTAGGGCACTAGGTGAAGAGGCACCCTCGCTATATATTTTTTTATTGCCCTCGGTGATAACAAAACCAGTGTCCATTTTTCTCACCACTTTATATTTTTTTATTCACTTTTTTTTGTTTCCTTCATACATCGGCTTTAAGACAAGAACATTTCAAGGTATCCTCTACTATCCCAGGCTTTAAGACGTGTCTAAGTGCGAATAGCAGGGTAGCAACGTTCAAAATGTTTGGCTTCCAGAATATAAACTATTTTTCAGACTTAGTTTTATCCTCAGATTAGTGACGTCTTTCATCTTACTAACCCTTGGGACAACGGCTCATAACTACTTATTACTAGTTCGTATAAGAAAACTTCTAATTTTCTTAGTTTTCTTAAATTTTTCTAATCTCATGGATGTAATTGTTCATTATCTAAACTTTTATTATCTTATTTATGTACAAAAAAGTTTAAATATTAAAATATTTTTATATTTGAAAATTTTTAAATTTTTGTGGGTTTTGAAAATTTTTAAATTTTTATAGATTTTTAAAAGAAATGTTTTGTGCTTATACAGATGATATGCAAATGATGCAAAAATAAGCACAAATCTCCCCCAAACTTGATTTCAACAGTTTCCTCACTGTTGCCAATCGCTATACCTACAAAAACTGTAAGCCTGTGGGGAATTATTAGTAGGGGCAAAATATATAAGTGAAGAACTTCCCCCAAACTTATGTTTTTCACTCACCTCCATCCAAAAAATGATGCAGTGATATACAGGATATGAAGGTGAGACGGAGGGATTTTAATCCAAATAAACTGGCTCTTGTAAGAACAAGAGCTCCTCCGTGGGGTCAGTGGAAAAATAAGGCTTTAGTCTATGTCTATTCACTTTGAAAAATGTGCCGTTTTTAACATTTTCTACTTCTACTGCCCCGTGCGGGTATACAGACCGCACAACAAAAGGTCCCTTCCACCGAGATCGAAGCTTACCCGCGTGAAGGTGTAATCGTGAATCGTAAAGAAGGACTTGTTGACCAGGTGAAAATGTTTTCCTCAAAATGTTTTTATCGTGAAAAACCTTAGTCCTATTCTTTACAATTACAGCGTTATCATAAGCTTCATCGCGGAGTTCGCTTAGCTCATTAAGTTGCAGCTTCCGAAAGTTGCAGGCTTGGTTTAGGTCAAAGTTGATTTCCTTAATAGCCTACAATGCTTTATGCTCAATCTCAACGGGTAAGTGACATGCCTTCCCAAACACTATCCTATATGGAGACATCCCTAGGTCGGTTTTATATGCAGTTCGGAATGCCCAAAGAGCATCCGTCAGTTTGGTCGACCAGTCTTTTCTATTCTTAGCAACAGTCTTCTCCAGGATAAGTTTGATCTGTCTGTTTGAGATCTCAGCCTGCCCGCTCGTTTGGGGATGATAGGGTGTAGAAAGTCGGTGGTTGATTGCGTATTTCCGCATCAGAGTCTCGAAGGACCTGCTGCAGAAATGTATCCCATTATCGCTAATAATAGTGCGTGGGTGTCCAAATCGCGAAAAGATATTCTCTTTCAAGAACTTAATGACAACTTTCCTGTCATTAGTGTGACATGGAATGGCTTCAACCCATTTTGAGACATAATCAACCGCCAGCAGTATGTACAAATTCCCAAAGGAGTTGGGAAAGCGACCCATAAAATCAATGTCCCAAACATCGAATATTTCAACAACCAGAATGGGTTGCTGAGGCATTTCATTTCTCCGGGAGATTCTACCCGTGTACTGACACCGTGTACAGGTTTTGCAATACTCAAATGTGTCCTTGAATAAGGTCGGCCAATAAAATCCACATTGCAAAACCTTTTCCGCCGTCTTTTTAGGACCGAAGTGACCCCCACAGGCCTGATCATGACAAAAAGAAAGAACACTCTTGAACTCTTCTTTCGGGACACACCGGCGAATGATCTGATCAGGACAATATTTAAACAAATATGGATCATCCCAGTAAAAGTGTTTTACTTGGGATAGAAAACGGTATTTGTCCTGTTTTGACCAATCACTCGGTATAAGTCCCGTGACAAGATAGTTCACAATATCCCTGAACCATGGTTCATTGGATACGCTCAAGAGTTGTTCGTCAGGAAACGAATCATTGATCGGCAGGGTCACAGGGGAAGAAGAGATGCGTGAAAGATGGTCAGCTACTACGTTTTCACATCCTTTCTTATCTTTGATAACAAGATCAAATTCTTGTAACAGTAGGATCCAACGTATTAGTCGACCTTTTGCATCTTTCTTCGCCATAAGATGTTTTAAGGCGGAATGGTCAGTGTACACAACTATAGGTGAGCCAATTAAGTAAGGCCTGAATTTTTCTAATGCAAATACAACCGCTAAAAGTTCTTTCTCGGTGGTTGTATAGTTGATTTGTGCATCGTTCAGGGTCTTACTTGCATAGTAGATCATGTGTGGCATCTTTTCAATGTGCTGTCCTAAGACTGCACCTACTGCAAAGTCGGATGCGTCACACATCAGCTCAAAGGGGTAGTCCCAATTTGGAGATCATAGAACGGGGGCTGAAGTGAGTGAGTGTTTAAGTGAGTCGAAAGCTGTCTCACATTCCGAGTCAAAGTGGAAGGTCGTATCCTTGGCCAGGAGAAGAGTTAAAGGTCGAGCAATTTTGCTAAAGTCCTTAATGAATCTCCTATAAAAGCCCGCATGGCCAAGGAAAGATCGAATATCTTTGACGCTTTTGGGATGAGGGAGGTTTTGAATGACATCTATCTTAGCTCTGTCAACCTCAATGCCTTTCTGTGAAATAACATGTCCAAGTACAATTCCTTCTTGAACCATGAAATGGCATTTTTCCCAGTTCAAAGTTAAGTTCTTCTCTTTGCAACGAGTAAGAACTGCATCAAGATTCGATAGGCAATCAGAAAAAGAGTCTCCAAAAATCGAGAAATCGTCCATAAAGATCTCCAAAAAATTCTCTACCATATCAGAGAATATCCCCATCATACACCGCTGAAAGGTAGCGGGAGTATTGCATAACCCAAAGGGCATGCGACTATAAGCAAAGATACCAAAAGGACAAGTAAAAGTGGTTTTATCTTGATCCTTTTTGGCGATGGGGACCTGATTATAGCCTGAGTATCCGTCCATAAAGCAATAATACTCTCATCCCGCTAAGCGTTCCAGCATTTGATCAATGAATGGTAGAGGAAAGTGGTCTTTCCTCGTGGCAGCATTGAGTTTTCTATAATCAATACATACACGCCACCCAGTTTGGGTGCGTGTCTGAATCAACTCATTTGCCTCATTAATAATAACAGTGATGCCGGATTTCTTAGGAACGACATGTATAGGACTCACCCATTGGCTATCGGAGATGGGGTATATAATACCATTATCTAGGCATTTGACGATCTCTTTCATCACCGCTTCCTTCATGACGGGATTTAACCGTCTCTGTGGTTCTCGGGTTGGTCTGGTATCATCCATCACATGTATATGATGTTCAACAATCAAGAGACTAATCCCTTTGATGTCCGCCATAGTCCAACCGAACGCCTCTTTATTAGATCTCAATACCAATAAAAGTGCATTCTCTTGCTCTGATGCTAGAGAAGCGGATATGATAACCGGTAAAGACTCATTCTCACCTAAATAAGCATATTTAAGATGAGAAGGTAAAATTTTTAGATCTAATTCAGGCGGAGAAATGATAGAATGAGGGATCATCGAGTGATTTTTGGAATTACAAAGAAGCTCAGAGCCTGTAAAAGATACAGACTCGGGTGGAGAAAAGTCAGGAGTGCAGGACTCAAGTGTAGGAAAAGTGTCCTCACTAAGATCATGTGTGAGATCAAACAGAGATGTGGTAATGTCGTCGAGATCAGTAAAGCATAGTTCCTCAGCTCCGCAACTATCGGGACCGATCTCGTGGACAGAGCACACATCTAGAATATGAGCAGAGGGTTCTGATGGTGACTTCCAACTTTATAGATGTTTAGTTCAATGGTCATATTTTCAAATGATAAGTTCATTGAACCATTTCTACAGTTTATAACAGCATTGGAAGTGGCAAGGAAAGAACGATCCAGAATCACCGGAATTTGGCCCCGGGGGTTTGCTACAGGCTGTGTGTCGAGTACAATGAAGTCTACAGGGAAAACAAATTCCCCGACCTTTATCAACACATCCTCTAGTTCACCCTTTGGTTTGGTGATTGAACGGTCTGCCATTTGGAGAGTGCAGTGAGCAGGTTTCAGCTCTCCAATCCCTAATTGCTCATATACAGAATATGGAAGTAGGTTAACACTTGCGCCAAGGTCTAAAAGAGCACGATTTATGTTTTTACTCCCAATAGAAATCGATATTGTAGGACATCCTGGGTCCTTTTGTTTCTTTGGTAGCTGTGGGATAAAAGCAGTGCTAATATTATTAGACATGAAGACCTTCTTCGGCACTTGAGTCTTCCTCTTCCTAATGCATAAGTCCTTAAGAATTTTCGCATAAGCTGGGACTTGTTGAATTGCATCTAGGAGAGGGATGTTGATGTTAACCTGTTTGAACATTTCCATAATTTTCTCCATATGAGGACTCGTTCTGTTACCCCTTAACCGATTCGGGTAAGGAGCTTTCGCAATAAGCGTCGGGTCTATCATAGGAGAAGGAAGAGGGGGTAGACGAGATCCCAAAAGAGGTGTGGGGATCGTCTGTGGAGAACTAGAAGGGCTATACTAAGGTGTCGAGCCTAGTGGGAAATGGAGAATAGGCTCGCGAGAAGGTGGTGTGCTAGAAGAACAAGGATCAGAAGTAGAAGTGTGTGTGTGAGGAAAGGTCTCAGCCGGGGTGTTGATTTGATTTCCAATATCATCAATTCCTTCCCCGACATGATTGTTCAGCACTCTTCCCGATCTCAACGTTGTGACGGCATTTACATTGTAATGCCCAGGATTCTGTAGGGGTTGAGAGGGAAGTTTCCCTTTTTCTCTCGCACTCATCTCGGCTTTAAGTCGTGTGATTTCAGCTTCCATCGATCTGATACTCTCAGCTTGGGACGCTGAGTTTTTCTTTATCTCACTGACGGAAGTTCTAACCTCAGCCGAAACCTCTAAGAAATTTGACAAGAGTGATTTCATGGTTTGAGTGAATTGAGAGAATTCGTCAGAACCGGTCAACTGCATAGGATTATACTGTGCAGGAGTGTTGACCTGGTTGTGGAAATTTTGTGACTGGTAGGGGTGCTGAGTGAGTTGAAGGGGTTGTTGTTGTGGAGGAAGAGCTCTTTGGAAATTATTTTGGCTTGGAACCGTGTTTTGAGATTGGTTTTGGTTCCAAGCAAAATTCGGGTGATTCCTCCAACCCTGATTGTACGTGGAAGAATATGGATCGTTTCGAGGTCTTTGAAATGCGGCATTTGTATGCTCGTGACCTTGAAACGCAGAGTTTAATGGACATTCTTCCGTTAAATGAGACGGATCAGAACAGTACCCACAAACAGTTTTAGGGAGTGATACTGGGTTTAGGGAGGCTGCTGCAAATTTGTGTTCCATAGCCTCGAGCTTCTTTTGCATTGCTGCCATCTCAGCTCGAACACCTATGGACACATCTATTTGGTGTACGCCACCCCTATTCAATGGTTGGGTACCACTCTCCCACTGTAGTGATTTTTCAGCGAACTCTTCTAAAAACTTCCACGCTTCCCCATCATCCTTAGTCATAAAAGTACCTTGACACATGTTTTCAAGGTTCTGTTTAGTGTTTGGGTTAATGCCCTCATATATTATTCGGCAAAGATCCCATCTCGGGATGCCGTGATGAGGACACTGAACCAATAGATCCTTGAAACGTTCAAAGCATTTTGAAAATGGTTCAGTAGGGAGCTGGGTAAATTGATTAAGTTCGCTACGGATTCGAGCTTTCTTTTGTATTGGGTAAAATTTCTATAGGAATGCCGCGACGAATTCTTCCCAATTCGTTATAGAGTGTGCGGTAGTGTTATATAGCCACTTCTCGGCTATATCGCACAAAGTAAATGGAAGAAGTCGTAGACGCATAGCATCCACTGAAAGTTGTGACGTACCCATCATTGCGCATACGTTTTCAAATTTGGTAATAAAAACGTAAGCGTCCTCAGTCTCGAGTCCGTGGAATTTGGGTAGAAGATTGATATATTGGGGTTTAATTTCAAAATTATCCCCGTTGGCTGGTGGTGTGGATAAGCAGGTCGAAAGAGGACCTCGAATAGGGTAGCACCTCTCCTGGAGAGAGATGCGGGGTGGATTCTGCGCATCAACGGACGGCGGCAGATTAGGGTTAAAGAAGTTCGATGGAGGTGGATCCATCGATGTGGGTGTGGTAGTGGGTAAAGAAAAGGTAAATGTAGAAATATCGACTTCGGAGTCGATAGGAGGTACGCGGACTAAACGGGCACTAGAATCCCGTGTCCAGCCTATCTTGCACTAAAATGGGTTAGTACAAGTAGCAGCGTGGCTTATAATTAGGGGAATGATGAATGAATGCGGTGTTTGCTTTGAAAAAGGGACGGATTTTTGAAAAAATGATGCAACACAACAAATGCAGCAAGCAAAACCCTAGAATCTAGTGGTCACCTAGGTCCGGCTCTAGACCGCTCCTAACTGCCAGAAGACAAGTCGCAGGATAGAATCCTCCACTGCTTCTTTGTCCCCCTGTGGCCAGGTAAGTGCCAGGTAAGTAGGAAGGTACTCCACTACGTAAGTAGTGGGCCTAATTAATAACCACTAGCCTTCGACACGCTTGCCTTAGACACCACAAGAAAACGCGGATAAGCAATGAATTACTCACGGCCTTCTTCTGTCCTAAGTGAGCGCGACGGTCCTTAGAGTCATCTCTAGATATTTTTTAGTTAATGAGGGTAAATGCGGATGCAGGTTTGTGATTTTTGGGATCTAGGAAGGGTAATGAACTCCCCACCTAATTTGGATTTGGCCATGCCCCTTAATATCCGTATTAGAATGCAAACAACCAAGAAACAAAAAACACGCACAATTTTAATTTGCTTTTTGCGGCGCTACGATTTTGCAAAGAAGCCTGCAGAAATTTGTTAGTTGAAGCTAAAAAGAGGAGAGAGAAGAAGGTAAGAAAGCACCTGAGAGAAAAATTGTACAAAGAACCCTCAAAAGGGCCGCGGTTCCGCCGCAATAGCCTCTTAATGCCGCCCTTCCGCGGTCTCCTGTGCTGATCACTGCACTAAAATTCAACAGCAGCTTTCTGTTGATTCCTCCAGCTCTCTGGAAATCTTCCAAAATTATTTCACTTTCACAGCAAGCTCCAGATCTCCTTGCAATAAACCACAACAAATCGTTTAGAGTTTGTGCGAATTTTGATCTCAACAATGTAATGGAATAAATCTTTCAATTCAAACTTCAATATAAAACGAATTAGCGCGCGATCCCCGGCAACGGCGCCATTTGATTGAATGAAATTCTTGTTGTGTAGTATCGAATCAAATGATCCCCGATAATGGTACCATTTGATTGATCTTATTTTCCATTGTCGGTTTATAGAACCTTGTAAGAAATCACAACCAAAAATATTTTGACCGCAATCAATAACGGTGTCGGATTGTAGCGCATTAGTAGTGTAGATCGTCCACAGGGATTTTGCGATTCGTTCGTATCTTGCTTTGTTTGAATCGAAACTTTAATAGAAAAGAAAAGCAAAGAAAATGATTCAAGATTTTTATCGATGGTTTCAAGTGTCACTATTCTAATCAAGAATCAAGAAAATGATAAACATTGAGAATCGAGTTTTGATAGAATTCCAATCACTTTAGGGTTTCAAGATTTGAAGTAAAACTCGTAAGAATGGATTAGATTGTAGATGTGATGAAGACTAGAAATCAACGTTTCTTATCCATTAGCGAATTGATGCTAACTTGATGTCGATTGATCGAGGTTTAAGGATCTTGCGAAGAATTAGGGTTCTTCGTCCTATCCTTTGTCCTTTCGATGAATCACATTCACTAGATAGCTTCTTGAAAATACAATGATCGATCGTTGATTCTCTAGATCGTGCGAAAAGAATCAAGAGCCCATTTCACATCGATCTAGATAATCGATCATTCTATTTTCAAGAATTCACAATTGCTATAGGACTTAAGAAAACGTTTAAAGATTTATCAACATCATCATTCTACAATCATCTCGATTCCTCCACGAGCGGAGTTTATTCACACATCATCACAAAGAATACATTCAAGAATCGAAATGAAATCATGATGCTAGAATTGAAATGTAAACAAGTTTAAAGAATCTTCACCTTTATTATATCAACAAGAAGTTACAACTCTCAAGAATTACAAGAGGAAGGAACTTTGCTCGTCGAATCTTGCATCGCTCGGCTTCTTGAGTCTTGGATCGCTTCGATCTCGTGCTCCGATGAAGTCCGGCTTTGCTTCTAAAGGGTCGTCGAAGACTTGCTTTTCTTGAACTCCATGAATCTTGAATTGGGTATTTGTAGATTGGATTAGGGTTAGGGTTTTGACACAAGCCTTGTCACTAGACTTGTGGGTGGAAATTAGGGAAGATAGAGAATTGGAGAGATTAGGATGATATCTAAAATCCTAAGATTGGATCCTTGATGATACCTTAACCCTAGGTCTAGGTTTCTATTTATAGACTTCCCAAACCCTAGGTCTAGTTTTGAAATTACAATTCCCTCCAAAAGTTTGTTGAGGAGTTTCTAAAAAGAGTTTGTTAGGAGCTATCTTAGGCTTTAAGCTAGGATTAATTAAGCTTAGAAACCCTAGTTTGCTGAACTGGCAGAAGCCTCTGGAATCTTCTGGAATTTGATGTGGCTTGAAGAGCTTCTGGAAGTGAGGTGGAAGTTATGAAGCTGAAATGAGCTGCTGACGTGTCCAAGCCGCCGCGGAACCGCGGCGCAAGCCGGCTCCGGCCGCGGTTCCGCGGCCATGTTGTGGCTTCAGGGGTTGTAACTCCTGGTGTCGTCTTGGGCTAACATTTGGGGCTTTATCTGATGTGTTGATTTGTGTTTTTCCTTTTGGATTGCTACCAGAACTGAAATCATTGAGTTGGCGTAATGTTTGATCAGCACCATGTAAATTTTTGGCTTTTCTTTTTGGTTTTCCTGCACATATCTCAAAACAAGTGTTGCGCAATATAGGGATGATGCGATGCCATGAAATGCGGTCAATTTCCTTTATAGTACCGGTTTTAAGGTCTAACACATGTAATCTGATATTTAAAGACTGATTTGCTAATATGTGTTATATGAATGCCGAACACTTCTATATGAATGCAAATGATAGGGAAATTGCCGGTTAAAAGATGCAATATTTTCGACTGATCAGTCAAAAAAAGACCTCATGGTCGAAACAAAGCGGAGTGACGGCAAAATCCCAGCTCCACCGCAGCATTCATCTCGATACAGCAGACGAGATGTTACCACAACGTTCTTCCTCCAGCAGGATTTAGGCGTGACAATCCAACAACGGAGCCATGGCAAAGTCCCTAGTTCCAGGTCCCGATGGTTCACCAACAACCTAGAGACTACCTCGACGTTCGCCTCGATACAGCAGACGATATGTCACTACAGCGTCCTTCCTCCAACAGGATTCGGACACGCCAAAGCAAACGAAGCGAAGGCCAAATTCCTAGCTTCAGGGTCTTGACGGCAACTCATATAAAACCTGAAAGACTATCGGAGATCATCCCACACCAGCGCGGAGTGGTCACCACCTCGACGTTCGTCTCGATACAGCAGACGATATGTCACTACAGCGTCCTTCCTCCAACTGGATTAGGACACGCCAAAAAAAACGAATCGAAGGCCAAATTCTTAGCTTTAGGGTCTTGACGGCAACTCATATAAAACCTGAAAGACCATCGGAGATCATCCCATGCTAGCGCGGAGTGGTCACCACCTCGACGTTCGTCTCGATACAGCAGACGAGATGTCACTACAGCGTTCTTCCTCCAGCAGGATTCAGACTCGACAATCAAACAACGAAGCCACGGCAAAATCCCTAGTTCCAAACCTCGACGGTTCACCAGCAACCTAGAGACAACCGCGACATTCGTCTCGATACAGCAGACGCAATACCAGGAAATGAAGCGAAGGCCAAATTCCTAGCTTCAGGGTCTTGACGGCAACTCATATAAAACCTGAAAGACCATCGGAGATCATCCCACACTAGCGGAGTGGTCACCATCTCGACGTTTGTCTCGATATAGCAGACGAGATGTCACTACAACGTTCTTCCTCCAACAGGATTCGGAGACGCTAAAACAAATGAAGCAAAGGCCAAATTCCTAGCTTCAGGGTCTTAACGGCAACTCATATAAAACCTAAAAGACCATCGGAGATCATCTCACGCTAGCGCGGAGTGGTCACCACCTCGACGTTCGTCTCGATACAACAGACGAGATGTCACTACAGCGTTCTTCCTCCAGCAGGATTCAGACGCGACAATCAAATAACGAAGCCACGGCAAAATCCCTAGTTCCAAACCTCGACGGTTCACCAGCAACCTAGAGACAACCGTGACATTCGTCTCGATACAGCAGACGCAATGCCAGCAAACGAAGCGAAGGCCAAATTCCTAGCCTCAGGGTCTTGACGGCAACTCATATAAAACCTGAAAGACTATCGGAGATCATCCCACCCCAGTGCGGAGTGGTTATGACTCATCGGGGCTCTCCAAAATGAGCCTAACCTCAAGTAAAAAGTGGCATGGCAAAATTCCTAACGCTTGCTCTTCCGACGGTCAAACTACCTAGGAGGATTGCTTGAAGACGTCTTGTCCAGCCCCCATAGGGATCAGAGACACGACAGTTGCAAGGCTACTCGAACATCAAGATTGCCTATCGAGGAATACATCAGCCAACGCGACGGTACGATGGACAAAACCCTAGTACCACAGACCCTAACGGACCTCTGTCGTAAAGTGCAAAGGTTAACTGTGACGTTAGGATATTCTTGCGAGAACTGCTCGATTCATCTTGACTTGTAAGGAAATTAGTGTCTTTGCGAGAACTTCTCGATTCGTCTCGACTCGTACGGAAAAGCCTTAGGCAATAGGGATAAGAATCAGTTTTCTAAGCACTGGGGCCCTGCAAGTCGGTCTAAAATGGACTCTTGCATACTATTCACGGGCCACACTCTCCAATGTCGAATCTCGACAAGGAGGGAAACAACCGCTTACGAGTCCTCTCGACTTGTAGGAGAGAAAATTCTCTTGTGAGATCCTTACGACTCTCAAGAGAAAACGCGTTTGGGAATCCTCACGATTCCTAAGGAGAAAATACACCTACGGGATCCTTACGACTCGTAGGGAGAAAAGTATTTATGAGACCCTCACGGCTCATAAAGTTGAAAAGTCTTAGGTAGCAGATCTGAACCTGCTTCCTAAACCATCACTACCCCTCGAAGAAGCCAAAACAAGATGGTCACTCTATCATCTATAGGCTACGCATACTAAAGTGACATGCCGGCAACAAAGAAAAGAGAAGAAAGCGACAAGGAGAACATTTGATTCGCATTTGGTTAAGCGTTCGAAGCATACCCGTTCATGCATCTGCAAAAGATTTAGTACATAAAATAAAACACGCTGAAATGAGGAATTGGCCATTCATACTTCGAAAAGTTCTTACAATCATGGAAGCAGTAAACGAAAACATCATCAAAATGATTACAATGGTAAAACCTCAGATCTAGGGCATGGATTGAGGAATTCAAAAGTAAGGCTGTCTAGAGTCTTTCTGGCCTTTCTGACCATTCTCGTGTGCATCCTCTCGCGCTCACGAGTGTCGAGATCCTCGCCAATATCCTCCTCCCTTTGATAAGAAGCGATAATCGTCGTCTGTTGGAAAGTTTGATGCAGAATATCAATGAGGTTATCTCGCCGCTTCTTCGAGATCAGCCACGACAGGTACACTGAATGCACCTTGTCTTCGGCATCATCCAGCACTGTAAGCGGCATGGCTTCGTGAAACCTAGGAAGTGCTCCCCAAATTGCTCCCACTACGATTTTCAAGAGAGCGGAACGGCGAGGAAGCAGTCGACCGACGTGTGCATACAGACGATCCATAATCTCCGCACATTGGGCATCTGTAAACTCTTGGTTCTGGCAACGGCCCTGAATGCGAATATCCTCATAAGAGATAAACTCGTTCAGACCGTATAAATGAACAGCCATAGTGCCTGAAAAGAAACATCATTAAAAGATTAGTAATGAGGAAAAACAAGCACAGGGATTTAAACGACTCTTGATATCCCCATGGAGAAAACAAATTCTAATTATGACACCTAACAAATTTGAATTTGCGAGAAATCCTAAAAAAAAGGGAATCTCATTTAATAAGCGACCCCTCGGGTCTAGGAGTTAAACTCCTCGAGAGCAATGCTCTGCAGACAGGAGTGACACCTGTCAAAGTTAATCATGAGAAGAATTTAAAGAAATTCCCGAGAATGCTAAGAGCCATGCTCTACGAGGAAGATGAAGTAACATATCAGGAACCCTAAAAGCAAAGCTTTTAATGAATTTGATATCCATGGATAAAACTCTTAAGAGTTCTTCATTAAAGATTAACAAATCAACATGATTCAAAAGAGCAAAGCTCTGTTCATGGGCTAAGAAATCCCAGAAAAGGATCTCTTTAGATCTATGGGTTCAGAAGAGCAAAGCTCTGTTAATGAAACCCTAAATGGGTTATCTTTAGATCAAAGATCTATGAAGAGTAAGGCTCTGTTAATGGGTAAATCCCTAGTTTATTAAAAGTTTTAAATTTTAGCTAAAATTTTAACAGAGTTCTGACTCTTAAAAGGTTCTTAATTAAGAGAGCTATGCTCTGTGGGAGAATGAAATTCTCAGAATAGATAATTCTCAAGAAGAAGATGAAAATCATTTAAGGGACCAAAGGTCCTATTTATAGACATTGAAACGTCTCTTCAACTTCTGAGTTGATTCAAGGGCGCAGATACTGCCACCGCAGCACTCACGTGTGCAGCACGTGAGTGCAACGGTGGGGGGCATTTGTTTTCCCCAATCAGAGCAAAGCTCTATTTTGAAATTCAAAATTCAAAAATTGAAGCAACGCTTCAGATCCAGCGCTAGGCGCGCTGTGCGCCACGTGTCAAACACGGATGCGCTAGCGCCAGGTGCGCTGTGCCCTAGGCAGTGCACCCCCAATCAGAGCAAAGCACTGTTTTAAAATTCAAAAATTGAAGCAACGCTTCAGATCCAGCGCTAGGCGCGCTGTGCGCCACGTGTCAAACACGGATGCGCTAGCGCCAGGTGCGCTGCGCCCTAGGCAGTGCACCATGTGTGCACTTGCGCTAGGCGCGCTGCATGCCACGTGTCAGACACGGGTGCGCTTGCATAGGCTGCGCTGCGCTTTGGGCAGCACACCACGTGTCAAACGTAGGTGCGCTAGCGCAAAGTGCGCTGCGCTATGAGCAACACACCACATGCAAAGCAAGGGTGCGCCAGCACTGGAATTATAAAATTCCCCACCGTTAGATCAAAAGATCTAATAATAATGATAAATCATTAATTAATCAGAATTAAAATTCTATTATGGAAAGATCTTTCCAATCTTTGTTAAAAACAAGAAGATTGCCTTCTGTAAAACAGAAGCCCTAGGATCAAAGATCCAACGGTGGGAAATATCCCCAAATCAATCAAAGAAAGATCTCTTTAACTGATTCAACAAATCAGCTGGCCCTATATAAAGACCCCTAGACTTCAAGTCTGAGATAGAGAAACCCTCCTATAAACTTTGAGAAATTAAAAGAAAGAAAAGCAAGCTCTCAACAAAAGAAGATTATTTCTTCAATGTAAAGATCATGAATGATGAACACAGAGATAAAATCATCTCATAAAAAGAAGAATTATCTTCTTAAAAGATCATAGATCTACAAAGACCAAGGTCTTTCATAAAAGAGATCAAAAGATCTTATCATAAAAACAAAAAAGTACTTACTTCATTCATAGATCATTGATCTATAAAGGCAAACCCTTTCAAAATAAGAACTGTTGTTCTTGAATCTTGAGACAAAATCTCTTTTAAAAGAACATAAATTTGTTCACAGATCATAAAAATTGATCAAATACGTTTTGCGCCATTGAAATGTGCCTTGCACTCTTGAACTGCGCTACTTCGCTCTCTGGACCAGCGCTCTGCGCCAAAATGCACCACGTGTCAATCACGTATGCAACTTGCGCTTTGCGCTTCTGAAATAGCGCACTGCGCTCATGGGCTGGCGCTCTGCGCCAAGCGCGCCACATGTCACTCACGTGTGCGCCACTAAATTGATAGTGTAATGCGCTTATGGACTAGCGCTCATAAACTGGCGCAATGCGCCCACCATCTGGCGCTTAGCGCCAAGTGTGACATGTGTCCTTCTCGTGTGCGCACTTGACAGAAGCGCACTGCGCTCTTTAACTGGCGCAAAGCGCCTGGTGCACCACGTGTTGCGCTGGCAGAACATAAATTGTTCTGGTGAATGCTCTGCATTCAATACAAGACAAAAAATATCAAGATCTAATGCTTAAAATTATTAAAAGGGCCGAGCCCAAATAAAGGCTCAATGGCCAGAACAATAAAATGTTGAACATTCATTGGACTTAGGCCAATATTGGCCATAAGTCCTCAACTTATATTTAATTGAGCTCGTCTGCTCATAAATATGTAACAGATCTTAGTTCTAAATTGGACTACAGATCTTTCAACCAACTCACACCGGTTCAAGGGTACATCTCTTTACTCTTCTGATATCTGTCGTTGTAATCCTTCAACGTCTTCAGAGAGGTGACGGGTCCCGACAATCACACATTTCACGGACTGTGGGGTCCTTAAACTCATGGACTACGATGTCCTTAAACTTTATAGACTATAACGTCTTTAAACTACGGACTGTGAGGTCCTTAAACTCATGGACTACGATGTCCTTAACCTCGGACTGTGGGGTCCCTTTAAACCCACGGACTACGATGTCCTTAACCTCGGACTGTGGGGTCCCTTTAAACCCACGGACTACGATGTCCTTAACCTTGACTGTGAGGTCGTTAAACTCACGGACTATGATGTCCTTAACCTGGACCACTATATCCTTAAACTGGTAATTGACCGCAATATCCCTAGACTACACAATAGAGTTCAAATGCTCTTTTGTTGGATCTAAATGATCCTGTTAAGTTGATTTTAGTCTAAAATTAGACTAACGTGTTCTTAACAAACGTTGAGTCGATCTTAGTCTAAAATTAGACTAATGTATCCTTAACAAACGTTTAAGTTGATCTTAGTCTCAAACGAGACTAACGTATCCTTAAACCCAAACCAAAACCCAAATCTAAGAAAATACGGATTTGGACTAATCCACGCCTTACGGGTGACAACATAAATTAGTCTCCGTATACAATCCACGGGCAACCACAAACAAAACAAACACTCACGACACGAAGTGACCATCTGGAGAAGGAGAAAGTTGTTACCGCGATGCGGTAGCGTAATTAACTACAGGGGCTTAAGCCTGCAGGGAAGAGCGTCCCCACAATCAAAAACCCCTCAAATGAGGGGGAATCTGATGAAATCTGCTACATCGGCCGCATCCGTTTAAACCTTCGATACATGGTGCCATAAATCAACTTGGCATCTTCGGAGAGGTAGACGGATAGCACCAATTAGCATCTGCCCTCGAATTTCAGGCCTGACGTCCCAACGTCCCGGTCGCGTCCTTCGGCGTGGAACACCGCCAGGTACAGAGATAGCTCATCTCCCTCAACTGGTCGGGTGAGCAGCGGTGGCGTCGCAAGATGCCTTTTTAATTGGTCGAAGGCCGTCTGGCACTCTTCTGACCACTCGAACCTCAGAATTTTCCTTAGAGCTTTGAAGAATGGTTGGCATTTTCCCCAGACCTTGACATGAAGCGGCTCAGAGCGGCTACCCGCCCTGTCAGCCGCATGATCTCGACGTTGGTCTTGGATGCGATCATGTTGAGTATAGCGTCGATTTTTTTCGGGTTAGTCTCGATCCCGCGGTTGGAGACCATGAAACCGAGGAACTTTCCCCCGGTGACCCCGAATGAGCACTTGGCTGGGTTCAGCTTCATCTTGAACTTGCGGAGTATCTCAAAAGCCTCGCCCAGGTTCTTGGAATGGTCGGTCGACAAGAATGATTTGACTAGCATATCGTCGACGTAGACCTCCATGTTCTTGCCGATCTATGGCTTGAACATGCGGTTGACCAGCCGTTGGTACGTAGCCCCGGTATTTTTGAGTCCGAAGGGCATCACCTTGTAGCAGTATACCCCCCGGTCCGTCGTGAATGCGGTGAGATCTTCGTCTGCCGGATTCATGCGGATCTGATTGTAACTGGAGAAGGCATCCATGAAGCTCAATAGCTCATGGCCTGCTGTGCTGTCGACGAGCTGATCTATCCGAGGCAGGGGATAATTGTCTTTGGGGCAGGCCTTGTTGAGGTCAGTGAAGTCGACGCATATGCACCACTTTCCGCTTGACTTCTTGACCAGGATGACGTTCGCTAGCCATTCTAAATAGGGCACATTCCGAATGAAGTTGACGGCGAGGAGCCGATCTACCTCGTCCTCAATAGCCTTCTGTTTGGCCAAGGTGAAGCTTCGCTTCTTCTGTCTGACGGGTCGGGCCGTAGGATCTATCCTGAGTTTATGGGATATAATTTTGGGGTCGATCCCCGGCATGTCAGTAGGTGCCCAGGAAAATACGTCGAAGTTGTTTCTGAGGAAATGAACCAGGCCGTCTCGCTGAGGACCTGTCAGAAGCGACCCGATCTGAACGAGTCTTTCGTCGTCCCTTTCTACAAGGGGGACCGCTGTCAGAGGCTCCACTGGGGTCCCTCGGATCTCTTTTTTCTCATCTCGAGTATCCAGGGAACCCCTGATGTCATCCCCGCCCTCGACATCGTCGGCCGGCTCCTCCGATGAAGATGTTGCGGTGAAGCAAACCTTTGCAACTCGCTGGTCTCCGTAGACCCGACCTATCCCGCCCTGACGAGAGGGAACTTCATCGCCAGGTGGTAGGTCGATATCTGGGCCCGGAGGGAGTTCAGCGTCGGGCGGCCGAGGTGGATATTGTAGGCCGAGGGGATTCTTGCTACGGTGAATTCCACCGGCACTGTCCGCGTATGGCCGACCTTTCCGACGTTGAACTGTAGATTGATTACTCCTTCCACCAGGATGGAGTGGTTAGTGAATCCTGAAAGAATGTAGGAGGTTGGCCTTAGGTTTGCTGTGGTGAGCCCCATGCGCAGAAAACAGTCGTAGAAGAGAATGTCTGCCGAGCTTCCCGAGTCGACCAGGATCCTGTGCACCTCGTATTGATGGACCCGAGCCATAATCAACAGGGGGTCGTTGTTGGGGCAGGGATATGCCGTAAAAGTCCCCGTCTTCAAAAGTGATCGGCTCGGTCTCCCCGGCCTTCTTCTTTGGTCGGCCGTTGACCCCCGCGGCTGGCGTGGGATGCCGAGTCTCATAAGCACTCGATGTACCCCCAGCTGTCGCGACCATGATTTTGGACGAGCCTCGGCTCCTTTCGGTGGGGCTCCTTACGTCTCTTGGCGGGGTTGTTTTTGAGCTGCCGTGGGGAGTCTCGTGTGCGCGACCCCGTCGAGAGAGGGGGTGCCGGTCATGCCTGTGAACAGGCGAGCTGACTGCCATCGCCTCGTAAGGGATAGGGGTGCGATGAGACTCTGGGCGAAACCCTCTGGCGTAAGACCTCGGAGCCAAACTTAGCGGTGCCAACCGGGTTTTCGAGTACGTCGGCGGAGGAGGCTCGTCCGTGCCTCCGTTGAGAGGGAGGTGGCGGTTGGCGCTTGGATCGTCTTGAGGATCGCTCACCATTGGAATGAGATCGGGAGGCGAACTTTTGTTTTTGTGGAATCTAGGTTCCCACAGACGGCGCCATCTGATGGAGGGTGGAATCTCATTCAAATGTTGCTTCCCGTTGATCTGCGGATGGCTGCGATGTGTGGCTGAGATTGGATCTGGAGGCTGTCGCTCCTGAAGCGTGTGGATATCAATGGGTTGAGGTTATGGTTGCCGAGTTACTTGCAAGGTAGTCCCAGGGTGGTTGTACCACCGAGGACCCTCCGACGGTCAAGTTAGAGAAGAAATCCGAGCAGAGTAACGGCTTAGTGGAGTAAAAAATGGCTTACCTTAACCGTCTGAAAGAGGGGTTTAAGTAGCAGTGGCAGCAGGTGCAGAAGGCACGAGAATCATGCCGGCCGTTACGCTCCCGACGTCACGCCCGCGTAATGAGCGGGACCTCCCATTAATTGCGAGACAGGCTCGTTAATAGGGGATCGTGGTGGCGTGGAACGTGGGATGTGGTCGGCGGAGATCTCGCGCATGGTGAGATTCACGGGATAGCGGTTACGCCTGCAAGAAGTGCTGTTGGTCGGTCGATGAGACCGAGGAAGATGACCTCGGCGGAAGAGCTTGCGGACGAGCGGGAGAGCCGAGGTATCTAGTTTCTGCGGTAGCTCGGGAACGAGCTGTGAGGCCAAGAAGGCCCATTGTGCTGGCGCTCGAAGGCGAGCCAGCGTCTTCTCGGTAGGACGAGCATTGGGATGGTTTGGTCGACTGCTGTAGGCCCTTTCTTGCGTGCCCTGGGACACGTCATCTGCCACGTGTCATGATCTGGGAGATCACCGATATCGAGCATCATCAAGAGGCCTTATAAAGGAATTTTGTTAGGTGGTGGAAAAAAACTACAACCTCAACCATTTTATTCGATGATTGGCACCTATCATCATCTTTATCATCTAAGATATGGATACACCAAATTTCATGTGATTCTACCACTTTTTCACCGTTGAATTAGCAATGTAAAAAGTTCTATATATTGTCGGTAAACCATTAGTTTTGTACCCACTAAATCAACGGTGAAGAATTGGTAGAATCATATAAAATTTTGTATATCCATGTCTTAGATGATAAAGATGAAGATGATGAATCGTCGAAAAAAATCGTGAAGGGTGTATTTTTTCAATGCCATAAGAGGAAATTCCCATCTACGGCACATTTCTTCCACCCCGTCATTTACACATATTAGATAGGGTATGTATCAAATTTTACGAAATTTGAAGATCTCCAACTAATTCATCAAATAGACTAAAAACCGACTGCTTTATGATGCATGAAAAACAAGATCGCTTGATGGGTGTACTAGAGATTTTTAAATCTCATAAAATTCGATACATAACTTATCTAGCACATATAAATCATGGTGGCCGGAATGAATCGGTGAAAAACCCGAGGGTTTGGGTGTTTAAAAATTGAGCCTCAAAATAAAAAATCAGGCCGGGCCTCATAGGATTAACTCCCTGTGTATGCGCGCATGCGCGTGCGTGTGCGTGTGCGTGTGATGGAGGAAATGTGCCGTAGGAGAGAATTTCCTCCTATGACGTCGAAAAAATATGACTTTTTTTGACGATCGGCGTCCATTACCATCATCTTTATCATCTAAGATATCGATATAGAAAATCTTATGTGATTCTACCACTTTCTCACTGTTGATTAGTGATGTAAAAAGTTATATTATCGGTATACCGTTAATTTTTCACCCACTGAATCAACGGTGAAAAAGTTGTAAAATCACATGAAATTTGATGTATTTACATCATAGATGATAAAGATGAAGATGATAGGTGCCGATCGTTGTGAAGGTTGTATTTTTTTGACGTCATTGGAGGAAATCCTTTCCTGTGGCCTTATATATATATATATAAATATATATATATATATCCGTCAGGATGGGTTCGTATTTTTCAAATTCTCAAAAATTTTCGTGTTACTTCCTTTCAACGATTCGCTCCATCTAAGATATTCAATGGAAAAGTTTTCCATATGCAAACCCTGTTTGAATTTTAAAAACTGCAAGGCCGAAATAAATCCACATATTTTGGAAATGCAAAACACCTTCATCCGAGATGATTTTCATTCATACACTATCTAAGACATGTAGAACACCATAGACGGAGCGGATTGTTGAAAAGAGCTTACATAAAAAAGTTCGTGAATTTGAAAAAGCATGAACCAGTCTTAATGGATCCGCACTATATATATATATATATATATATAGAGAGAGAGAGAGAGAGAGAGAGAGAGAGAATAATGGAGAAGAGAGGCCATAGGAGGGAATTTTCTCTTATGGCGTCGAAAAAATACACCCTTCATCAATTTTTTCTGATGATCGAAACCAATGATCCTCATCTTTATTATCTAAAATGTGGATACACCAAATTTCATGTGATTCCACCACTTTTTCACCGTTGAATTAATAATGTAAAAAGTTCTATTGTCGGTAAACCGTTAATTTTGCACCCACTAAATCAACGGTGAAAAAGTGGTAGAATCACATAAAATTTGGTGTGTCCACATTCTAGATGAAAAAGACGAAAATCATGAGTTCCGATCGTCGGAAAAAATGATGGAGGGTGCAATTTTCCGACGCCATATAAGAAAATTCTCTCCTATGGCACCTTTCCTCCATTAACCTCATATATATATATATATATATATATATATATATATATATATATATGAGAATAATGGAGGAAAGATGCCATAGGAGGGAATTTCCTCCTATGGCGTGAGAATAATGGAGGAAAGATGCCATTGGAGGGAATTTCCTCCTATGGCGTCGAAAAATTATGTCCTCCGTCGTGTTTTCCGACAATCGGCACCCATCATCTTCATCGTTATCATCTAAGATATGGGTGCACCAAATTTCATGTGATTCTATAACTTTTTCACCTTTGAATTAGTGGGTTCAAAATTAACGGTTTACCGACAATAGAACTTTTTACATTGTTAAATCAACGATGAAAAAGTTGTAGAATCACATGAAATTTGGCGTACCCACATCTTAGATGATAATGATGAAAATGATAAATTTCGATAGTTGGAAAATACGACGAAGGGCGCGACGCCATAGGAGGAAATTCCCTCTTATGGCCTCTTTCCTCCATTATTCTCTCTCTCTCTCTCTCTCTCTCTCTCTATATATATATATATATATATATATATATATATATATATAAGGTTAATGGAGGAAAGGTGTCATAAAAGGGAATTTCCTTCTGTGGTGTCGGAAAAATGCACCCTCCCTCATTTTTTCCGACGATCAGCATACATCACCACCATTTTTATCATCTAAGATGTGGACATACCAAATTTCATGTGATTATACCATTTTTCACCGTTGAATTAGTGGGTTCAAAATTAACGGTTTACCGATGATAGAACTTTTTACATTGCTAAATCAACGGTGAAAAAGTTGTAGAATCATATAAAATTTGATATACCCACATCTTAGATGATAACGATGAAGATGATGGATTCCGATCATAGGAAAACATGATGGAGGGCGTATTTTTTCAACGTCATAGGAGGAAATCCCTTCCTATGGCCTCTTTCCTCTATTATTAATGGAGGAAAGAGGCCATAGGAGGGGATTTCCTCCTATGGCGTCGAAAAAATACACCCTCCCTCATTTTTTACGACGATCGGCACCCACCATCTTCATCGTTATCATCTAAGATGTGGGTATACCAAATTTCATATGATTCTACAACATTTTCACCGTTGATTTAGTAGGCTCAAAATTAACGGTTTACTGACAATAGAACGTTTTACATTGCTAAATCAATGGTGAAATGGTTGTAGAATCACATGAAATTTAGTGTATCCATCTTAGATGATAACGATGAAGATGGTGGGTGCCGATCGGTGGAAAAAATAAGGGAGGGTGTATGTTTTCGACGCGAATAAATTCCTTCCTATGGCATATTTCCTCTATTATTCTCGTGTGTGTATATATTGTTAGTTATATGTATTCCCTAGAGGCCATTACTGTACATACGATGTATATTGTAGTGGATGCTTGGCCATATATAAGGAGGACTTTCTTGATCGACATGACATTATGCTATCTGGTTACTTTTTATCTGAACATGTACACTTATTGTCTCTCTATTACATGTTGATAAAGCTCTTAGGATTCGTAATGTCCATAGCGAGTTCTGAGAGCCGTTTTGTAGATATCAAATTCCTTGACCTTTACCTGATGATAACCTGAACGAAGATCTAATTTGGAGAAAACACAAGATCCACTTAGCTGATCGAATAATCGTCGATGCGCGGGAGTGGATACTTGTTCTTTATTGTTACTTCGTTCAAGGCTCTATAATCGATACACATTCTGTATGAACCTTCCTTCTTCTTTACAAGCAGTACTGGTGATCCCCAACTTGAAGTGCTGGGACGAATCCATCCTTTCGCCAATAATTCATCCAACAGAGTTTGGACTTCTTTCAAACCTTCCGGACTTAATCGATAAGGTGCTTTGATCACTGGTTGTGCTCCTGGTACTAAATCAATGCTGAATTCAAGAGCTCGATCGAGAGGCAAACCTGATATATTGTCAGGAAACACATCGTCGAACTCTCGAACCACTTCTAGCTTTGATCCTTCCTCTGCTTGAGTTGCTGCAATCACTGCCTGCTTTGGTTTCGCCTTGTAAGTACTTGGCTCAAGGGTACGGTCTCCACTTTTGAAATAGAAGACCGGATGGTCTGGAATCTTGAACACTACTCTCCTTTGACGACAGTCGATGGTAGCGTAGAAGGTCCTAGCCAATCCATTCCTAGAACCACATCGAAGTTCGGTATGTCCAGCATTTTGAAGCCAGTATAGAATTTTCTGCTGCAGACGACTACTGGACACAAGCTGTATCACATTGTTGCCTTTAGAATGCCATTTCCTGAACTGACATTCCAACTGGATACAAGCGGTGTGACTGGAATCGCATGAGTTCGGACGAACAGTTGTGACATAAAGCAGTGAGATGCTCCAGTATCGAAGAGTGCTAGTGCAAGAAGTGAGGCTACTAAGATTGTACCTAAGGTATGTGGGATATGTTTTAGGTATAGGAAAAATATGTAGGTAGGTGTTAAGACTGAAAGAAAATCTTAAGAAGAAAGGGTTACCAGTGATGACTTGGCCAGTGGCCTCAGCTTCTTCCACGGTCATCGTGAAAGCCTGTCGCCGTGGTACATTCCTCCTGGCCGGAGTAGCATTCCTCGGAACGTTCCTTTGAGCTTGATAGAACTGATAGGAGGAGGTGCAGTTGGTGGTCCTCTAGGTGGTGGAGCAGGGAGTGCAAGTCTCGGAGCAGGTGCTTGGATGGCTGGACGCTGTGGGTAAGTGATTGCTGGCCTGGGTGCAGCATATGGGTTTTGTCTACGAGGACAAGACCCAATATCATGAGTAGCTGAGCCTCAGACTACACAAAGACGGTTGGCTCGCCGGTAGTGTTTCATCAGACGCCCATCTTTCTTGCAGTAGTTATAAAAGGCTGGGCTGGGCCCGTTGTTCGGTACTCCCGGTTTCATTGGCACAAAATGTGGTCTTGATGAGGCTTCTCCTGCCTTCTGGTTGGCAGGGCACTTAACTCTAGTAAATTGAGATTTGCCCCTCATCTTTACCACTGCCTCATAACGGCAGGTAGCTTTCAGAGCCGATTCATGAGTCGGAAAATCACCTGTGGCCAGTGCAACCTGGATTTCTGAATGCAAACCTTGTTGAAATCGACGGGCTCTGATCTCATCCGTCGATATCAGGTGTGCCGCAAATCTGTTAAAGTATTGTGTTATCTGTGTAATATGTGATTTATTAAAAAATCAAATTAGTGAGACATATCTTACCGACTGAGCATGGTGAACTCAGCGTCATATTCATCTACCGACTTGGTCCATATTGAACCTTATTGCAGATGGTTGAACTGCTGTTCCATATCGAACCTGGCAGTCTCAGGGAAGTACTTTGCGTCGAACATGTCACGGAAAGTCTTCCATTCAATGCGTTGATCAAGACGGCTTTCTTCCGTCTTCTACCAGACCCGTGCATTGTCAGTAAGCTGCAGTTTTGCAACACGAACCCAAGCTATCTCTGGCACTTGTGCCGCTGCCAGATCATCTTCGATGGTCTGAGCCCATTCTTCAGCTTCTAGAGGACTCTCTTTTCCTGAGAACTATTTAGGGTGTAAGGCCCTGAATTGCTTCACCCCAGGTGCTTCTGCCTCGGGACGGTTCATTAAAAGAGCAGTCTGCTGCTGCTGTCCTTCTAGGAGGCTGCGGATTGCAACGAGTAGAACCGTCTGCTCATTGATCGGAGCAGGGAGGGCAGGTGTGAGTGGTAGTGGTAGAGGTGTGTTGTTGACATTGGTGCCGGTGTTGTTCGGGGAATCCATAACCTTGAATGAAAATTTTTGGATTAGGACAGATTCAAAGTATATGAAATGATAAGATTCAAAGAGTATGAATTGTAAAGAATGTTTTCAGTTGCTGGTTCTTGTGTTATATTACTTAGGTTATCCACGCAGAACTGAACTGTATGGTAGGGTTCCATACAGCTCTGACCTGCATGGGCCACCAACAAAACCTGTCACGCCCCGCTTCCCAGTGTACGGGCAGAAGATGCGACGAGGCCGCTATGTATTTACTCAGAAGTAAATACGCTAAGCGTAACTAAGCAATATAAAAGAAATATACGCAAGAGACAAATGTAATGAACAAAAACTTTATTTATTAACATTCTTTTGTACAATGCATCTGAAAAGTAAATACATGGAATGGAAAGCAATGCCTAAACAGTGGCATAACAAGAATGGAAAATACAGAATGTAAATGTATACAAGAATCTAAAGCTCTGGGTCGTAAGCTCACTGATCCAAATCCTCGCTGGTGGGCTCGATCTCCTGAAGGTCCAGATCATCTGACAACATTCCAAAGAAGAAAGATAAGGAATGTCGTCAGCGAAAAATCGCTCGGTAAGTCCCAAAGATAAGGGAGAAGTAGAATAGACACACATACAGAGAGAGAGAGAGTAGTTTTTAAAGTTGTATTATATTGTAAACGCTGTTTTTTGTAGCTTGGTACAGAAGAATGCCGGTGTATACGAGAGGAGTCTCAGTAGAACAGAGACTAAGGTGGACGGAAAGTACAAGGAACCGTTTATACCACGGTACAACAGCAATAGAATACAGGTTAGGTGTCTTAAATGTTGCTGTCTCGTGCCACTTCTAACATCTTCCGTACCAATCTACCCCTTAAACCTCGTGATGTCTTGATTGTATTGTTTGTATTGTATTGTAAATTGTATTGTCTTGTATTGTAGATTGTACAGATGGATGACTTGCCGAAACCATGATATCAGTAAATGGATGTAATTGGAGAATCATATAGATGGATGTATATCCATGGTTCGGTTCAGTCAATATAGATTGATAGATTGAACAAATTGAATACATGGATTCATATTGATTTGTTATATATACTTGAATCTCATTCAAGTCAGATTGATTATATTGAGACTTAGTCTGAGTCAGACAATTAGAAAAGAAATTGAATCCTGAATTAGGTTTTGGTGTTATCGGTAACTGTTGCACATGAACGGCAAGATTTGTGTATTTTTCAAAGATGATTACCGTGTTGATAACACCGTTTGTTAAGTTGTCTACCTTAAATAGGCAAGCACCCATAGCTTCGGCTCCCTGAGTCTCAAGAGACTGGTCCCGCTTAAACCTATGTTTACTAAGGTCCTTATTGTAATTTATAGAACTTGAGGGGGTTTTATGTAAAAATAATTTGTATAATTTTCAAAATACACCTCAAGTATTTAATTATCATCTTTAGAGTTTTCATAGATGTAGATTTTCTATATGTGACATTTCTAGTGAATAAAACCTAATTTCATAATATATGGTATTTAATTGTAAAGTATTGAACTTGTATGGAATTGCATGGTATTTTTATGTAAAGTGATTCTTTTGATTGAGAAAAGTTGGAATATTTATATTATATCAAAAATTAGATATTTTGATGATATATATATATATATATTTATATATATATATAAAATAATTTTAATTTATTATTTTTCTAGAAATCTCATTTTCTTAAGATATTTGTATTTTTAAATCTATCGAGGCCGTATGCTCCTTGCGGAGGTCTGTATCTCGCACTACTAAGTTCGAGGATGTGCGATAATCCGTACCATCCCGAACGGGTTTCCCAAAATGGGTTGTAGCGGCGCTTTGCAAAGATTTGTTTAAAATACATAATCTTGTAGAAAAATGTTTTTATATAAGTCAGAGGTAGTTTTATGTAAAACCGTATTTTCCCAAATCTATATTTCCCAATATCATTGTGCTATATTACATATGAGTGTTGTGAAGAGTTAGGTCATTATCTCGTGAACTATCTAAAGGTATAACAAGGGTAATTATGTTTTTATGTCGAAGCTAAATTATATGGTATTTTTTTGAAAAGATGCGATAAAAATTAAAATATACATTCTTTTGATATGGAACTTGTTCAATATGCCTTGTTAAGTTTTAATGGTCATGATGTGCAAGTTTGGTATTGTTGTATTTAAGAAAATTGGAACCTTTTAAAGAAAACCGAATCGGAAGTCGGATTAACTCCGCTTCCGTCGGGTTTTAGAAATACAAGTTTTTAGATTAGAAAAGAGAAAAGAGAGAAGGGACTTACTCGAATTTAGATTAGAGAAGAGGAAGAGGGAGTGGTAGGAGGTGCCGGTACTTCGTTTCGTCGTCGGGAGCTCCTAGGGTCGTCGTCGGAAGTTCACCGGAGTTTCGACCTTCGCTAACTCCACTTGTACACAAAAGTTCTAGGAATTTTTCTTGAGAGTTTGGACAGAGATTGTGAGTGATGGGGGTGTGAGATGGAGTGGTATTTATAGGAAAAACTAGGGTTAGGGTAGATGAAAGGGTGTGAAAAAAATGTATTTAATTTTGTATTAAAAGAGTTTTAATTGGATTTTAATTCCTCTGGAATAATGCAGGAAATTTAAACATGACAGGGGTTATGGGGAGGCTAAGAGTCACAATTTTCAAGAAGGAAGAATCAGATTTTGGCCGAGTTCGGCCGGCGGCGGCGGCCGAGTCAGGCGAGTCGCCGGCCGAGTCGGGCCGATTCTTCCTGCCATGCGTCCCTCGTCGCTTGGTCTATCTCTTGGGGCAGTTTGTTTTATATGTGATTTTTGGTTTTTACTAGTTATGCACGTGTAAGCTCTTGGGCTTCTAAAAATATTTAAAAAATCAATATAAAAAATAATGTGGCTGATGGGATTTGAACTCTGGTGCTTTGGTTCAGCAGTGCAAGGCTTACCAGTGAGCTACAAGCTCTTTCTTGCTGTTCAAAAGTAATTTAAATACTTATAATACTCACAGGAAATGTAAATACCCCAAATATACATTAACTTTAAATAAATTTTATGTACACAAGAATTGGAGTTGTTACGGTCTATTCTCCTTACAAAAATTTCGTTCTCGAAATTTATAATTTATTTTAAGGACTAATTTACAAATAAGTGGGGATATCTTGCATGCATCTCATCTTCTCTTTCCCATGTCGATTTTCTTGGAGTGTTTTTTCTCTACATTACTTGAACTAAATTAACTTCCTTGTTCCGAAGTGACTTTACTTTCCTGTCCAGGATCTCAACAAGTTGTTGCTCACAAGATAAGTCAGGCTGTACAGTGAGCTCGGAATGATTAAGAACATGGCTGGGGTCACTCACATACCTTCTGAGTTGGGATATGTGGAACACATTGTTCACTCCTTCCAATGAAGGTGGAAGTGCCAAGCGATAAGCCACTTCACCGACTTGTTCGAGTATGTCGAACGGTCCAATGTATCTTGGACTTAGCTTACCTCGTCTTCCAAATCGGATCACTCCGCAGTTCGAAGATATCTTCAAAAATATATGATCTCCCGGTTGGAACTCTAAGTGATGGCGCTTTACATCGGCCCAGTGCTTCTGTCGATCTTGGGCTATGCGCGTCTTTTCTTTGATAGTATGAACCACATCAACAGTTGCTATTATCATCTCAGATCCAAGGAGTTCCCTATCTTCGATATCGTCCCAACTTAATGGCGATCGACACTTCCTTCCATAAAGCGCTGCAAAAGGTGCCATTCCAATGCTTACTTGGTAGCTGTTGTTATATGAAAACTCCACAAGATATAGGTGATCTTCACACGATCCTCCGAAGTCTAACATACACGTTATGAGCATATCTTCTAAGATCTGAATGGTTCACTAAGACTGACCATCAGTTTGTGGATGATAAGCCGTGCTGAAGTTCAAATTTATTCCCAAGCTTGCTTGCAGATTCTGCCAAAATTGCGATCGGAACCTGGTATCACGATCGGAGACAATGCAGACCGGTACTCCATGAAGTCGCGCAATTTCCTGTATGAGTTCATGGGTATCAGAGATAGTACATATTTGAAAAGTTTAAATCTTACATAGATTCTTACCTCCATGTACTTCCTTACTAATATCTCAGTAGATTGGCCAACTCGAAATGGGATGAAGTGAGCCGACTTTGTGAGTCGATCCATAATAACCCATACCGCATCGTTACCCTTTGTGCTATGAGGAAGAGCAATCACAAAATCCATTATGATGTATTGCCACTTCCATTCCGGGATAGGTAACGGTTGAAGTAATCCAGCTGTCCTATGATGTTCAGCCTTTACTTGCTGACACACCAAACATTTAGCGACGCTTCTGGCTACTTCTCGCTTCATTCCATGCCAGCAGTAATTCTGACGTAGATCTTTGTACATCTTTGTACCTCCAGGGTATACTGAGTAGGGAGAGCTGTGAGATTCTTTCATTAACTCTTCTCGAACAGAACCTTTTAGTACACATAATCTACTGCCGTACCTCAAAGATCCATCTTCATGGATGATGAAGTCTGTTCTGAGTCCATTCTCCACTTGTTCTTTGATCTTTTGCAACTTAGCATCACTTGTTTGAGCTGCTTTGATCTGATTGACAATGGTATATTGAACTTGTAAATTCATCAAACTTGAAGCGTTATCTGGCATGACCACTTCAATTTCCATCTGATGCAAGTCTTGTTTAAGTTTCCACTGGACGGTGAGATTCATCGATAATGGTTGGTGACTAAGGGCATCATGTACCACATTCACCTTCCCTGGGTGATATTGCAGGTTGATGTCGAAGTCCGCCATGAGTTCTAACCATCGTCTCTGCCGCATGTTAAGCTCTTTCTGAGTAAACATATATTTCAGACTCTTGTGATCTGTGTATATGTTCACTCGTTCACCAAGAAGATAATGGCGCCAAATCTTAAGAGTAAATATAACGGCTGCCAATTCCAGATCATGCGTCGGATAATTGCGCTCATGAATCTTCAGCCGTCTTGAAGCATAAGCTACAACCTTACCGTGCTGATGTAGAACTCATCCAAATCCCTTACCGGATGCATCACAATGCACTTCGAAACCTCCAGATTGGTCCGGTATAACAAGAATAGGCGCTGATGTCAACCTTGACTTGAGTTCTATGAAAGCTTGTTTGCATACTTCTGACCATACGAATTCTTCATCTTTACGTGTGAGCTGGGTCAGGGGTGTTGCTATCTTAGAAAAGCCTTCAATGAACCTTCGGTAATATCCAGTTAGACCCAAGAAACTTCGAATGTCCTTCACTGACTTTGGTGTCGGCCATTCGCTTACTGCTGAAACTTTCGCTGGATCCACAGAAATTCCTTCTCCTGATACGATATGTCCAAGAAACCAACTTGATCTAGCCAAAACTTGCACTTGCTGTACTTGGCATATAATTGATGTTGTCGTAGAGTTTCCAGGACAATATGTAGGTGTTCGGCGTGTTCTTTCCGACTCTTAGAATACACCAGGATATCGTCGATGAAGATGACAACGAATCTGCCTAAGTACTCCCGGAAAACTTGATTCATCAGGTTTATGAATATTGCTGGTGCGTTGGTCACTCCAAATGGCATCACAAGAAATTCGTAATGTCCATAGCAAGTTCTGAAAGTCGTTTTGTGGATATCAGATTCCTTGACCTTCACCTGATGATAACCTGAACGAAAATCTAATTTAGAGAAAACACAAGATCCACTTAGCTGATTGAATAAATCGTCGATGCGCAGGAGTGGATACTTGTTCTTTATCGTTATTTCGTTCAAGACTCTATAATCGATGCACATTCTGTATTAACCTTCCTTCTTCTTTACAAGAAGTACTGGTGATCCCCAATTTGAAGTGCTGGGACGAATCCATCCATTCGCCAATAATTCGTCCAACTGAGTTCGAACTTCGTTCAAACCTTCTGGACTTAATCGATAAGGTGCTTTGATCACTGGTTGTGCTCCTGGTATTAAATCAATGCTGAATTCAAGAGCTCGATCGGGAGGAAAACCTGATATATCATCAGGAAACACATCGTTGAACTCTCGAACCACTTCTGGCTTTGATCCTTCCTCTGCTTGAGTTGCTGCAATCACTGCCTATTTTGGTTTCGCCTTGTAAGTACTTGGCTTCAAGGTACGGTCTCCACTTTTGAAATAGAAGACCAGATGGTCTGGAATCTCGAACACTACCCTCCTTTGACGACAGTCGATGGTAGTGTAGAAGGTTCCTAGCCAATCCATTCCTACAACCACATCGAAGTTCGGTATGTCCAGCACTTTGAAGTCAGCATAGAATTTTCTGCTACAGACGACTACTGGACACAAGCTGTATCCCATTGTTGCTTTTAGAATGCCATTTCCTGAACTGGCATTCCAACTGGATACAAGCGGTGTGACTGGAATCGCATGAGTTCCGACGAACCATTGCGACATAAAGCAATGAGATGCTATAGTATCGAAGAGTGCTAATGCAGGAAGTGAGGCTACTAAGATTGTACCTAAGGTATGTGGGATATGTTTTATATATAGGAAAAATATGTAGGTAGGTGTTAAGACTGAAAGAAAAGCTTGAGTTGAAAGGATTACCAGTGATGACTTGGCCAGTGGCCTCAGCTTCTTCCACGGTCATCGTGAAAGCCTGTCGCCGTGGTACATTCCTCCTGGCCAGAGGAGCATTCCTCGGAACGTTCCTGTGAGCTTGATAGAACCGACGAGGACGAGGTGCAGTCGGTGGTCCTCTAGGTGGTGGAGTAGGGAGTACAAGTCTCAGAGCAGGTGCATGGATGGCTGGGCGCTGCGGGTAAGTGATTCTGGCCTGGGTGCAGCATATGAGTTTTGTCTACGAGGACAAGACCCAATATCAAGAGTAGCTGAGCCACAGACTAAGCAAAGACGGTTGGCTCGTCGGCAGTCTTCCATCAGATTCCCATCTTTCTTGCAGTAGTTACAAAAGGCTGGGCTGGGCTCGTTGTTCGGTACTCCCGGTCTCCTTGGCACAAAATGTGGTCTTGATGAGGCTCCTCCTGCCATCTGGTTGGCTGGGTGCTTAACTCCAGTAAATTGAGATCTGCCCCTCATCTTTACCACTGCCTCATAACGACGGGCAGGTTTCAGAACCGATTCATGAGTCGGAAAATCTCTTGTGGCCAGTGCAGCCTAGATTTCCGAATCCAAACCTTGTTGAAATCGACGGGCTCTGATCTCATCCGTCGGTATCAAGTGTGCCGTAAATCTGTTAAAATATTGTGTTAGCTGTGTAATATGTGATTTATTGAAAAATCGAATTACTGAGACATATCTTACCGACTGAGCATGGTGAACGCTGCGTCATATTCATCTACCGACTTGGTCCACATTGAACCTTGTTGCAGATGGATGAACTGATCTTCCATGTCGAACCTGGCAGTCTCAGGGAAGTATTTTACGTCAAACATGTCGCAGAAAGTCTTCTATTCGATGGGTTGATCAAGACGGCTTTCTTCCGTCTTCCACTAGACCCGTACATTGTCCGTGAGCTGCAGTTTCGCAACACGAACCCAAACTATATCTGGCACTTATGCCGTTGCCAGATCATCTTCGATGCTCTGAGACTATTCCTCAGCTTCTAGAGAGCTCTCTTTTCCTGAGAACTGTTGTCACGCCCCGCTTCCCAGAGTGCGCTAAGATCGGTATGTGACAGAGCCAACCATGATACTTGTAGCTAGGAAATATCCCTCCACAGTCATATTACGGCTGTCTATAAGATATCAAGAATAGTAGAAATAAAATAAGCTATCTAGTATATGTCCATATGCCAGAATAAACGAGTCAATAAATAATATGCGGAAGCAATAAATCCAAGTAACAATAACAATCTGGAAGGTACGTCCCAAATACGGGCTCACATCAGGAAATGAAAATGCTGAAAGAAAACTAAACTAAAAATACTAACAGGATTCTCACTGGTCGGCCTGTCGGCTGAAATACTCCTGAATGGCCTGCGACTGAGATAGAGGATCTGGGCCATGCAAAACCCAGACGTCAGTGCATCATAATATCAAACAATAATAAATGAACAGGATACACGAGATATGCAGGCATGAGTATACACAGTAATAGATGTATAATAGTAACATGAATATGGAACAATGAAGCGTATCGGTGTATATGAAGTGCAGTGAGCAATCTAAACTGTGATACCGGGTTATCTATTCTAAAGTCTTCGAAATCAATTAATGTAATCCTCATCGTAACCCATCGGTCTATGTACCGTTCATTCCCCACGGGACCACGGTAACAAGATATGATAGACTGTCAGTCTATGTCCCGTTCATTCCCCACGGAACCACGGTAACATGATATAATAGCCCTTTGAGTTACGTTCAGTTACATTCTTGATTTCCCCTTACCCCCAAGGTTATGTGTTCGAGTCGGGTATTGATAAACTGGAGCTAATGCCAACACAGGATCAAACAGGTACAAGTTTGTCTATGTAGACAACAGGAAACGTCCGTAGGGACAACATGTTAGGATTATTGGCATTAGTAACAGGATCAGGTAACATGTCAAGTAGTGATATATCAGGTCATGTCAGGTAGTGCATATGTATCAAGTGGGTGCCCAACAGTAAAAATGTAGCAAGTATCGAATCACGGTAAAGGTACGGATGTACGGTGAAAGCATGGATGCATAAACATCTATCAGGGGTTACATCATGACTATGTAGGATGCACATTATCAAGTATGGGGTACTAATGTAACAGTAATATGAATTAATGTGACATGGCATGTAACTAGATATATAATTAACGGTATGGATGCATAAATATCGATCAGGGGTTACATTTACAGCTTCAAGACTAAGTGGGATGCACATTATTAAGCATGGGGTGTTACTATAACAATAACATGAATTAATATGATCTGTAGATGCGACTACATATATAATAGATGATATGGATGCATACGGTATCCAAAAATAGTAAAACTTTAATATGGATGTATAATGCAATCAACATGTAATATTTGTATTCATATAGATGCAAGATAAGTATTATAGCATGTAGCAAGATAAACTTTCCTGATCGGATCTCACGACGGGGTGCGTACGCTGCGTCCGACGTCGGGTAAACGCCGCAAAGCACACACGGCATACGGGACAGGTCAGGTAAAGCAAGAAGGTGACCATGCTGGTTGGAGATGTCTATTGGGTCGGCCAGATCGACAGCGACGGCACAGCTCCGGTGATGGTCGGGAAAAACCAGATCAAGAAAAGGAAAGATAGAGAAAAAGAAGAAGAGGAGGAGGAAGAGGTAGTCTGTTGTGATAAGGCTGGGGGGTTCAAGGCTCTGGGGTCAGAGAAGGCTGCGATTGGACGACGACGACGAGTCATGGATTTTCCGACGAAGTTTCACGGCGAGGTAGTGGGGGTTGCGAGTTCTTGGCTGTCGGGTTCTGTGCAGGGAAGAGGAAGGGATGGTAATTGTGGTGTCAGGAGAGAGGGAAGAAGAAGAGGAGATGACGAGGGCGTGAGGTGCTCGACGGGGTCGGAGCTCCGGCGATGGGTGAAGATAGTGGCAAGGTTGCAGGCATGGGTTCTTGCAGGGGTCGGGGTTAGGTTGCCGGGAAGAGAGAAGAGGTGTGGGTCGAGGAGAGGGTGGCCGCGAGGATGAGGAGGTGGTCGACGGCGAGGCGATCTCCGGCGAGAAGGTGCAGCGATGGGTTGCAGGGGTTCACGTCGGGGATCTCGCGGGGTGGTAGTGAGGTGACGGAGGAGGAAAGGAGAAGGTGGTGAGGAGAGGATGGTCGACGACGACGAGGTGGTTGTGAAGAGGGCGGTCGCCGGAGGTGGAAGCGAGGGGTTGTCGGGGTTCTTGATGTGCAGGCGTCATTGTTCTTAGACCGGGGTGATGGTTTGTAGAGGGGAAAGAGAAAGTGATGGAGGTGGTGGTCGTGGGTTGCCGAGGGTGGAGGCAAAGTCGACGAGGGGAGGCCGACGAGATGGTCAGCGGCAGTGGTGAGCACGAGGAGGGTATGCAGGGTTGGGTTATGTGCATGGATGAGAGTTGCAAGCTCGGGTTCGTCGAGGGAAAGAAGGCGAAAGGGAGTTGATGGAGATGAGGATGATGAGGATGAGGGGAAGGTGCGGTCGGGTGAAGGCGACGACGGCGACGAGGTGAAGGTGGAGGAGATGGGTTCGTCGCGGTGGGTGTGTTGGGCTTGCAGTGGAGAGAGGAGATAGGGAGGTGAGGAGGTGGTCGAGGAGATGAGGCCGATGATGTCGGGGTTCGGCGGTAAAGGCGACGGCGACGAGGCAAAGGGCGTGGGTCGGGTTCTCGTGGAGGCGAGGCGAAGAAGAAGAAAGGCGAGAGAGAGAAAGACGTGGGTTTAAATAGGTTAGGTTAAAAAAATATAAATATAGATATATGAAGAGAGAGAGAGAGGAAGAGAGAGAGAGCTGTTATTTTAAAAAATTTGATTTTTAAAAAAAAATATTTTTAGTTATAAAATTTTTAAACAGTTAGATATATATTAAAAATATAATATTAGTTATTTTTGAGTTTTTGACTAATACAAAAATAGTCCAAAACATACCCGGCTCGGGTCTAAAATTACTATTTGAAAATACGGATAATATACGTATCAACCAAAACCAAAATAGGATATCCGGTTAAAGAAAATGCGTGCCCCTAAGAACGGATATACGTAGCGTGTACGTAGCGATCCAAACGGGTCCGTTTCACTGAACGGAACAAAAACAAGATGTACGGATGCTACAACAGGATTAGGGGTATCATGCAGGCCATGCTAGATATTTTTAAAATATTTTATTTGACTTTAAATATTATATTAAAAAAAATGCAGATGCCAGATATAATGCCAGTATGCAGTATATAAAAAAAATGAAAGTGCACGAATCCACATAACAAGCCAGGATAAACATAAACAGGAATCAAGACGGTTTCTAGCAAGTGGGTCGGGTCGGATGCAAATACAGATATCAAATACACTATTCGCACCCAAAACACAATAAATCAAGAAAATACTATAAATAAAGAAATACTCAAAATAGAACTGGTATAAATGAACTGGAGTGTTACAACTGTTTGGGGTGTAAGGCCCTGAATTGTTTCACCCCAGGTGCTTCTGCCTCGGGACGGTTCATTAAAAGAGCAGTCTGCTGCTGCTATTCTTCTAGGAGGCTGCAGATTGCCTCGAGCAGAACCGTCTGCTCGTTGATCGGAGCAGAGACGGCAGGTGTGAGTGGTAGTGGTGGAGGTGTGTTGTTGATATTGGTGCTGGTGTTGTTCGGGGAATCCATAACCTTGAATGAAAAATTTTGGGTTAGGACAGATTCAAAGTATATGAAATGATAAGATTCAAGGAGTATGAATTGTAAAGAATATTTTCAGATGCTGGTTCTTGTATTATATTACTTAGGTTGTCCATGCAGAACTGAACTGTATGGTAAGGTTCCATACAGCTCTGACCTGCATGGGCCACCAACAAAACCTGTCACGCCCCGCTTCTCAGTGTACGGGCAGAGGATGTGACGAGACAGCTACGTATTTACTCAGAAGTAAATACGCTAAGCGTAACTAAGCAATATAAAAGAAATATACACAATAGACAAATTTAATGAACATCAGCTTTATTTATTAACATTCTTTTGTACAATGCATCTGAAAAGTAAATACATAGAATGGAAAGCAATGCCTAAACAGTGGCAGAACAGAAATGGAAAATACAAAATGTAAATGTGTACAAGAATCTAAAGCTCTGGGTCGTAAGCTAACTGATCCAAATCCTCGCTGGTGGGCTCGATCTCCTGAAAGTCCAGATCACCTGACAACATTCCAAAGAAGAAAGAGAAGGAATATCGTCAGCGAACAATCGCTCGGTAAGTCCCAAAGATAAGGGAGAAGTAGAATAGAGAGAGAGAGAGAGTGTGTGTAGTTTTTAAAGTTGTATTATATTATTAACGCTGTTACTTGTACCTTGGTACAGAAGGATGCCAGTATATACGAGAGGATTCTCAATAGACCAGAGACTAAGGTGGACGGAAAGTATAAGAAACTGTTTATGCCACGGTACAACAGCAATAGAATACAGATTAGGTGTCTTAAATGTTGCTGTCTCGTGCCACTTCTAACACCTTCTGTACCAATCTACCCTTTAAACCCCGCGATGTCTTGATTGTATTGTTTGTATTGTATTGTCAATTGTATTGTCTTGTATTATAGATTGTACAGATGGATGATTTGCCGAAACCATAATATCAGTAAATGGATGTAACTGGAGAATCATGTAGATGGATGTATATCTATGGTTCGGTTCGGTCAATATAGATTGATAGATTGAAAAGATTGAATATATGGATTCATATTGATTTGATATATATACTTGAATCTCATTCAAGTCAGATTGATTATATTGAGACTTAGTCTGAGTTAAAAAATTAGAAAAGAAATTGAATCCTGAATTAGGTTTTGGTGTTATCGGTAACCGCTGCACATGGACGGCAGGATTTGTGTCTTTTTCAAAGACGACTACCGTGTTGATTATACCGTTTGTTAAGTTGTCTACCTTAAATAGGCAAGCACCCTTATCTCCGGCTCCCTGAGGCTCAAGAGACTGGTCCCGCTTAAACCTATGTTTACTAGGGTCCTTATTGTAATTTATAGAACTTGAGGGGGTTTTATGTAAAAATAATTTGTATAATTTTCAAAATACATCTCAAGTATTTAATTATCGTTTTTAGAGTTTTCATTGATGTAGATTTTATATATGTGACATTTCTAGTAAATAAAACCTAATTTCATAATATATAGTATTTAATTATAAAGTATTGAACTTGTATGGAATTGCTTGGTATTTTTATGTAAAGTGATTCTTTTGATTTAGAAAAGTTGGAATATTTATATTATATCAAAAATTAGATATTTTGATGATACACACACACACACATATAAAATAATTTTAATTTATTATTTTTTTAGAAAACTCATTTTTTAAAGATATTTGTATTTTTAAATCTTTCGAGACCGTATACTCCTTGCGGAGGTCTGCATCTCGCACTACTAAGTTCGAGGATGTGCGATAATCCGCACCATCCCGAACGGGTTCCCCAAAATGGGCTGTAGCGGCATTTTGCAAAGATTTGTTTAAAATACATAATCTTGTAGAAAAAGGTTTTTATATAAGTCAGAGGTAGTTTTATGTAAAACTTTATTTTCCCAAATCTATATTTCCCAATATCATCGTACTATGTTACATATAAGTGTTGTGAAGAGGTAGGTCATTACCTCATGAACTATTTAAAGGTAAAGCAAGGGTAATGATGTTTTTATGTCGAAGCTAAACTATATGGTATTTTTCTGAAAATATGCGATAAAAATTATAATATACATTCTTTTGATATGAAACTTGTTCAATATGTCTTGTTAATGTTTAATGGTCATGATGCGCAAGTTTGGTATTGTTGTATTTAAGAAAATTGGAATTTTTTAAAGAAAACCGAATCGGAAGTCGGATTAACTCCACTTCCGTCGGGTTTTACAAATACAAGTTTTTAGATTAGAAAAGAGAATAGAGAGAATGGACTTACTGGAATTTAGATTAGAGAAGAGGAAGAGGGAGTGGTAGGAGGTGCCGGTGCGTCGTTTCGTCACCGGGAGCTCCTAGGGTCGTCGTCGGAAGTTCACCGGAGCTTCGCCCTTAGCTAACTTCACTTATACACAAAAGTTCTAGAGATTTTTCTTGAGACTTTAGGTAGAGATTGTGAGTGAGGGGGTGTGAGATGGAGTGGTATTTATAGGAAAAACTAGGGTTAGGTAGATGAAAGGGTGTGGAAAAAATATATTTAATTTTGTATTAAAAGAGTTTTAATTGGATTTTAATTCCTCTGGAATAATGCAGGAAATTTAAACATGACAGGGGTTATGGGGAGGCAAAGAGGCACAATTTTCAAGAAGGAAGAATTGAATTTTGGCCGAGTTCGGCCAACGGCGGCGGCCGAGTCAGGCGAGTCACCGGTCGAGTCGGGCCGATTCTTCGTGCCATGTGTCCCTCGTTGCTTGGTTTATCTCCTGGGCCAGTTTGTTTTATATGTGACTTTTGGTTTTTACGAGTTATGCACGTGTAGGCTCTTGGGCTTCTAAAAAGATTAAAAGAAATCAATATAAAAAATAATGTGGCTGATGAAATTTGAACTCTGGTGCTTTGGTTCAGCAGTGCAAGATCTTATCAGTGAACTACAAGCTCCTTCTTACTATTGAAAAGTAATTTAAATACTTATAGTACTCACAGGAAATGTAAATACCCCAAGTATACATTAGCTTTAAATAAATTTTATGTACACAAGAATTGGAATTGTTACAGTTGCTGAGATCTACTGGTAAGTATTATCGGTAGTTTCTCGAACCGTTATGGACCTCGCACCGGCATGACTTATCAGGCTATTGGGGTCTAATGTTATACCACCCCCAGGCTGTGATATGCGATATATCAGACGAAGAGACCGAACTGTACGGTAGTGTTATTGAATGGATTCGCAGGAGTATGAGCAGGCTTTCTTATTGATCTTCTGATCGCTTAATACCCGGGTGGCCGTTATGTTTAACAGACCTCTTGCGGCTTGTAGGTGTTTGATATGATCATCACTTACTGCCGGCATATTGACGAGTCTTTAGAGTCCTACACAGAGGTTTCCTGGTTCATGCGAAATGAAGTAGGAGCACATATGTGATATGTGCAGGACAGAGATTAATGCGCGTATGTGATACCACATTCTATTCTCACGATATGTGATATCGGTCGGTTATATGTGATATAACCGGGTTATCGAATCAAGTGTTTATTCGATAAGTTGATACATTTTATATTAGTCGGTTGTATGTGATATAGCCGGATTATTAAATCAAGTGTTGATTTGATAATTTAATATATAATTATATATGTGATATATTGATTTACATTAACTAATATTGGCTCACTTAAACATTTCTTTTTCTCACTTATGTGCATATAGTATATATGTGATATATATTAATGTACATTTTATTTGTGTCATGCTTGATGCCACATGCTTCATGGGTGTATGAGACTTACACCATGCATGATATAATGAAGGGTTTATATTTATCTAAGTAATTCAAAATTGGATGGATATTTGTCATGGCTACAAGCTTATAGAAACTTGAGGAACCATTGACCAAGTCCACCAATTTTGTTTCACTTGTAGATATTTATTAACCTAACCATTAACCTTAGTCATGGTTCATTCTCTACATAGGTTAGTGTATGACACTAACTCACCCATGTTTGCAATTCTCACTTCATGAGATTCATTCTCTTCTTCACTTCATCTTCTTCTTCCTCATGAAAAAGCTTTCTAGCTTTTGAAAAGGTGATGAAATATTGTGAGAAAAATTAATCTAAAGTGAGCCCATTTCCTACTTCATCATCCTCTACTATATTAGCCATTTAGTTTAGGATGTTTGCTTCACTAATCTACCATTAGTGAAGATGTAGCATGAGCTTGAGTCTCCTCGACGTAGATCATCTTCGGCCTCGAAGATTTCGCGTAAGCTTGTTCATTTCTTCATGTGAACCCTTACTAGAGTTCGGGTGTTCACTACTTGGAGCGAAGGGACTACTACATGGAGCTTTAGAAGTGAAGGACCGGTCTACAAAGGTTGTATTCCTCATTCACTTAGATATAAAGTTGTTTGCATTGATTGTTTGTCTAAATCTCTAGTTAAGATTCTAGAGTTAGGATTCTTTAGTACGGCAAAAATTTGAAAACGGCATGGACGATACCTCCCGAAACCTTGCTGCCGCCCTAGGGAAATCCAGTTTCTGCAGTTGCTAAAACCTTGCTGCGTCCCGAAACTACTCCGAAATTTAAAACAACGAAATCCAGTTTCTGTCGAACTTTAAATGGCCTCTAAATTTTTTTTAGCAACTGCAGAATGTTGTATGTGATATAACATGAACACTATGAAAATTTGAAGCAATTTGGCCGGTTTTTGGCCGGTCACATCACCAAAAAATCCAAGCAGGCCGGCCCTGTTTGAGGATTCTTTCTTCAAATTTTTTCAATGTTCCAGGCTCTGGGCTTTGGTGTTTCAGGTGTTGCTTGTTTTTGCTAAATTTGCATGTGATGTTAACTTTCTACAAAGGCAACTCGAGGTGTTTCGTAGTCGTAATTCTAACATCTATTCGAGTTATTTAGACGGCGTTAAAAAGTTCGAACGGATATCAATAACTCATATTTTCCCTCACAGGAAATTTTCTAAGAGTTCGATTTTTTCCAAGTTTAAAATCTTCATAAAATCATGCAAGCGATTCTGTGGACCCTCTAGAAGAACGGTACCTAAACTCGACTTTTTGGATCGCGGAACCGCGGTCATATCGTAGGGTTTGTGGCAGTTCTGTGGCGACATGAGTGAGGCATGGGTCGGACCTTCTACGGATGGTTTAAAGGAGCTGTGGCATGATCTAGGTATTTTTTGAATTCCGCTCAAGTGTTGAGCTCTTTGGGAAATTTTGGGTGTTTGTTTATTCGATCGAAAAGTTTAACATCGTCTAACTATCTGTGATTGTGATACAATATTTGGAATCCACCAAATTAGTTATGAGACAACTAGTTTGAATTTTATAAATCTAGCAGTTTAGTCTCATTTGATCGGTTGCTACGGAATTTTGATGTGGATCAAAAGTCCGTCGCAATTACGTAGCGTATGCGGATACTTACCGGGTAACCTTACTAGATAGCCATGCCCCATAGCCCCGACCAAGTGACTGTTGGAGAACCCCGTCGCCAAAAGCATCCGTTCGGATGCTCGCGGTTGCGGTGTTCCGCCTAAGTGCACTTCTTCAACTGCATCGGGGGTGCAACTGTCTACTAAAGTTTCCGACGAGCATTCGATCAGGTTATCGGGAATCTTGTTGAATTACCCGACAGGTGTTTACCGCCGAAAGACGCGAAGACAAAGGTCTCGCCTAAATTTGGGGGCAGATGCTATTTGGTTTTATCCGTCCACCTCTCCAAAAATACCAAGTTGATTTATGGCACCGTATATCGGAGGTTTAGGCAGATGCGGCCAATGTAGCAGATTTCATCAGATTCCCCCTCATTGTGAGGGGTTTTTGATTGTAGGGACACTCTTCCCTGCAGGCACAAGCCTCTGCAGTTAATTACGCTACCGCATCGCGGTAACAACTTTCTCCTTCTCCAGATGGTCACTTCGTGTTGTGTGTATTTGTTTTATTTTCGGTTGCCCGTGGATCGTATACGGAGACTAATTTATGTTGTCGCCTGTAGGGCGTGGATTGGTCCAAATTCGTATTTTCTTAGATTTGGGTTTGGGTTGGTTTAAGGATCGTTAATCTTGTTTTAGATTAAAATCAACTTAAATGCTTGTTAAGGATACGTTAGCCTAATTTTAGACTAAGATCTACTTAATAAGGTTTTAGGATCATTTAGATCCAACGAAAGAGTATTTGGACTCTATCGTTTTAGTTTAGGGACATTACGGACCATTGGGTTTAAGTACATCATAGTCTATGAGTTTAAGGACCTCATGGTCCATAAGGTTTAGAGACATCATAGTCTGTATGGTTTAAAGACATCATAGTCTAGTTTAAAGACATCATATTCTGTGAGGTTTTGGTTTAACCGCTTGGAGATGCACCAAAAGTTATTGGTTATTGGGACCCCCCATCTCTCTGAAGACGTTGAAGAATTACAACGACATGTATAACAGGTATGAAGAGATGTACCCTTGAACCAATGTTGGTTGGGAGATCTATAGTCAGGTTTGGGACTAAGACCAATTAAAAAGATTCTGAGCACATGGGCTCGATTAATTTGAATTAGGGACTTGTGGCCAACTTGGGCTCAGTCCACTGAGTTCTAAATAAAGTGTTTGAACACTTATTTGGACTCAATCCATTCATTTTGAATAAAATGTTGAACATTTGTTTGGGCTAAGCCCCTTTTTATTCAATAATGCTGAGCATTGATTTCGGTTCTGACACCTCTTTTTCTTTTTGTCTTTTATTAAGTGAGAAGAACGTCGAGCGCCACGCGCTGAGCGCCAGACCGGGAGCGCTACGGCGCTTCTTATAGAAGGGCGCCCACGTGAGGAGCACGTGGAGCGCTTGACGCTGAGAGCCAAACTTAGAGCGCTCAAGCGCTTATTATAAAAGGGCATCCACATGAGGAGCACGTAGAGTGCTTGGCGCTGAATGCCAGACTTGAAGCGCTAAAGCTCTTATTATAAAAGGGCGCTTATGTGAGGAGCACGTGGAGCGCTTGGCGCTGAGCGCCAGACTTGGAGCGCTAAAGCGCTTATTATAAAAGGCACCCACGTGAGGAGCATGTGGAGTGCTTGGCGCTAAGCACCAGACTTGGAGTGCTAAAGCGCTTCTTTTAAATTGGAGTGCTGAAGCACTTCTTTGTCAGCTCTGAACAGTTCTGTGCTTTGAGAATTAAATTCTCGGTTTATAAGAGACTTTGTCTCATGGATGTAAGAACTAAGTTCTTCTCTTTCTTGATGAGATGCTGCGATCTCTTTTACTTTTGTGAAAGACCTGTTCTTATAGATCTATGATCTGAATAAGATCTAAGTTCTTCTGATGTGAGAGTTAAACTCTTAAATATGGAGAAGATACCATGATCTCCCTTCTTTTTATTTTCCTTGAAGAAGGTTCTTCTTCTCAGAGCTTGCTCTTCTCTTTTCTTTTCTGAGAACTTGAAGTTTATGGGGGGGGGTTCTTCTCTGTCTTTCTTCTTTCGATTTGAGAACTTATGGGGAGGTTTCTGTGTACAAGACATGAAGTCTTGGGTCCTTTATATAGGGAAGGCTGACTTGTTGAATCAGTTAAGGAAATCTCTCATTGAGAGATCTTTGATCGATTTGGGGAATGTTTCCCACCGTTGGATTTTTTATCCAAGCGCTTCTGTTTTACAGAAAATAGTTTTCTTGTTATTAACAAGATTGGGAAAATATTTTCCCATACAGAACTTATTCTGTATCTCGGTGATTTTTAATCATCGTTAGATCTTTGATCCAACGGTGCTCTGATTTACAGAGCACAATCTTTCCTGTTTGGAAAGATTTTGAGGAGTATTTCCTCAACAGAATTTTATTCTGGTAATTTGATGATTTATCATTTTCGTTGGATCTTTGATCCAAGGGTTGAGAACTTTTAGTTCTGGCGCTGGCGCTCTCGTGCTTTGCACGTGAGCACTGCTTCAGAGTCTTTGACTCTTAGCGCTGGCGCTCTTGGCGCGAGCGCTCTCGTACTTTGCACGTGAGCGCTGCCTCAGAATCTTTGACATTTAGCGCTGGCGCTCTTGGCGCGAGCACTCTCGTGCTTTGCACGTGAGCGCTTCCTCAAATTCTTTGACTCTTAGCGCTGGCGCTCTTGGCGCAAGCGCTCTTATGAGGCGCCGTCTCATTTCAAATTTCAAATTTTGAATAGAGCTTTGCTTTCTGATTTGGGAAAACAAATGCCCCCCCACCGATGCGCTCACGTGGCTTACACGTGAATCCAGCGGTGGCCGCTTTTCCACCGTTGGATCAACTTGGAAGTTGAATCGACTTCCTGCGCCTAAAAATAGGACCTTCAGTCCTTTGAGACGACCGATGTTCATCTTCTTGTTTTCTTCTTTTCTCTGAGAATTGAATTCTCTCTTCAGAGCATAGCTCTCTGCCTTAAGAACTTCTTAGAGTCAAAACTCTACCCAAATTTGGTAAGGCTTGAACTTTTTAACAGAGCTCTGCTCATCTCAGATCGTAGATCTAAAAAAAATGTTTTAGGGTTTTGCCGATTAACAGAGCTGTGCTCATCTTTAGATAATAAATCTTCAAGATATAATCTTTTTAGGGTGATTTTAACTCGTGAACTGGAACACTGTTTATCTTCCATGAAGAACTCTTAGAGTTTGTTCACAGATCTTGAAGATCTTAAAGTTTTTACTCTGCAAAAAGTTTTGCTTTTTTAGGGTTTTGATGGATGATTCCATCGTTTTCACATAGCGCACCTCTTAAAATTTTTAGAGAATTTTATTCCTCTCAGGATTAGAGTTGACAGATGTCACTCTTGTCTACAGAGCGTTGCTCTCAAGGGAGTTTAACTCCTTGGCTCGAGGGGCCTCTCATTAAATAAGAACCCTTTTAGCATTTCTCATTTAATGAGTGACTGTCCCATCAATGATGAGCCGTCATCTTAATTTTGTTGGTCCCCTCTGGTCCCTTTCCACTGCATTGCAGTGCGGTACAAAATTTAAAGTACCAAGTGTTAGAATTTGAACTGTAAAATTGACAGCTAACCCTTGTTCCTTTTCGCGTAGGTATTATGTCTTTCAACACTTCTTTCCCCTTCGTTCGTCCGGAAAGCGCATTCCCTGACGCGCCCGTGGATAGGGAAGTCTTCGCACTGATCAAAGATCACGACCCGGAGCAAAAGTCTCTTCATTTATGGGGGTCGTGCTACAATTAAATCATCCGGAGTCGACGCAGCTTCACTTGTGCGGTGCCTTCGGAGCCCATTTCGGCGTTCCACTACGCCGACTCGCCCCCAGTGAACTATATCGTAGAGGAGGTCAATTGGACATCGGAGGGTTGCCTTCAACCCTCTATGGCCGCGATACCCGTACAGCCGCCAATGGATTTGGATACTCTGGGGCGGCGTATATGTCAAGGCGAGTTGCGCCCTTGGGGACAGCCGTACATGATAGGCTTGACTCCTCGCCATCCAGCCGGGTACTTGCAGTGGGCTCGATACATTTTGTCAGCCAAGAAATCACTGTTGCTAAAGCTTGGGTTGTACCCCGTAGTTTACGCATCTCTCTTCCAGTATTCCACCCCCCTGTATGGTGGGTCAAAGCTTTCTTGGAACAATGGAATGTACCGACTCACACCTTCCTTCTATCAGATCGGGAAGTTTCCATTTCTCTGGAGGAGTTCGCGGAGATCATCGGCTTACCTGTCAGGGGAGAACATTATGAGAAGCTACTCCCTTCTGATGAGTATATCTTTGCCACCAAATCAGTGGTGATGTGCCTTATCCCGGAGAATGCCATTCAACATCAGTTCCTAAGTCTGATTAAGGTATTAAAAATTTACGAAAGTCTGTTTCTCGAATCCGGAGGACACGAGGCCAGCTTCATGAATTTCATTGCTCGCTTTCTTCTCCCGGAAGTCTTATCAAAACAAGCTGCGAAATTCTCCAGGCTTGACAACCCGTTTGGTTTTGGCTTGGACAGCCAGCCAACAGTGGAGGCCGATCAAAGGAATTTCTTTCTTCCGGATACCCCGGTCGTCCCCTTTGCAGAGCTTGCAGCTTCAGATATTGACGAAGAGGCGTTCTTTTTGGGGTTTCTTGGCCTATGGTTAAGTTGGTTTGCGCTCCCAACGCACCCTCGCCATATGAGGCCGTCCGTCTTCTACTCGGCTCACCGAATGGTTGTTGGGATGCGAGTGGCCGTCGAGATCGCTGGGCTCGCTCACTTGTATCATGGCCTTAGCTTGGCGGTAGACACCACTTAACCGGTGGTGCAATCCATAAATTTCTCGCTGCACTATTTCACTTCGTGGCTCGAGCTGCATGTACTCGGCGCTTTTAAAGTCCACAAACGGCCTCGTTTCTACGAAAGTTATAACTTTCCTCGGGTTATGCAGCTAGTTGACGCTTCTGCTTTGGAACCCACTCAGCGAGAGGCTCGGGGTTTGGTTCTTCGCCCATGTATGGTCGAGGATGGCATGACCTTCGTTGATAAGGTCTTAACCATTGGCAAGGAATCCACTAAGATGGTGCAGCCGCTGCGGGACACCTTCAAAGACGGGGTTTCTACCTTGAAAGCTCGGGAGATTCTTCACTTATATTCAACCAGGCCAGGCTTTTTAGTGTTTAGGCATAACGATTCGGTGATGTTCATGAGATACAACCCGCATCGTTTTCCTCAACAATCAAGCTACAATCAGGCTGTCCCGCTTGAGGCCTTTTTAGCTGAGCCTGCTGCTACAGAGGAAGGTATCCGTAGTGCGCTGCACCATTTCATGCGGCTAAACACTGGGTCTAACTTCTTTATCAGCGAGCCAAGCTGCGTTCCGAAAGTCTTGAACATATATGTGGCGTGGTACCAGCATGCGATGGGTGTTTTTATCAAGGAAGAGAAGCGATTATTACTTGATCGCAAGGGTGCTGTCCCAACTGGTAATCCAGCTGTTCCCTTGAAGCGACGGATTATTGTTCGTCCTTCCCTAAGAGTAGCTGCTGCGGTTGTGGCCCTGCACGCTTTTCCTTATAAGCCTCTACCTCGTGTGCCTGTAGAAGCGGTGGCTGCAGCGTCTCCCGAGTCTGGCGCGGGTACAGAGATCGGGACTCGTCACCTAAAGTTGCCTGCCATGCGGAAACTCCTGTCCTCGGCTGCCGGTGCTCGCTTACAGAAAAAGAAGAAGTCACTCTTTTTTGCTGACATTGTACTTGGCGAGGAGCCACATGCCCCTTACAGTGAGGGTTTGTGCGAGTATGGGACCAACGAGGGTCTATTTATCGCGCCTGCCGATCTTCAATATGCCCTTGCGGCTTGCGAATGATTGGCTCACGATGAAGCGGCACTGATCACTATAGCGAAATCAAGTATATTTCAATCGCATCTTTCCGCGGTTATTATTATTATTTTTTTATGCTTTTACTGATGCTTCTTCTTCAACTGGTATCTTTGCCAAAGAGGCTCTCGCGGCTTCCCTCAAAACATTTGAGGAGGAAGAGAGGCTCCGCGCTTCATTGGGCCTTGGTATACTTCGGCTCATTAGGCTTTCATTCCCTTTTTATTTATTCGTGGTTTAACCCTCTCCTTTTATTTTGTTGTAGGGACTACCTTGATTCGGGTTATTCCAAGTGCGGTACCAATCGCGAGTGGTGATGTAGCGGCATCGTTAGAGCTGGCTACCGTAGCCATGGCTATCCCTAAGTCACTGTAACACCCGAGCCCAATACTACTATTTTCTGTTACTGGTTGAGCATTAGATATTACTCATTTTTTTATCTTGCCTGTTTGACACTTGCCGTGAAATTTTATCTGGCTAAGTCATTTCTGCATATAACAAATTTTAGCACCTAAAATAAAATTAAAAATATCTATCTTGGCCTACTCGACACCCTTAGCCGCGTGGTAGCGTCCGTGCGTCGAGTTCTCATCCCGTTCGGTGAAACGGGCGAGTTTGGACGACTACGCGCGCGTACAGGTGTCCGACTTGGAGGTATGCTTTTTAATCATAAAACATTTCATTTTAAAATTTGGAACCCGCTTAAAATCCTATTATTTGAATTTCGAATTTTTGGACCCAATCCGGGCGCGATTTGGAAATGTTTCATTTAACGCCAAAATCCCAAATTAATAAATATTCAAAACCTTATAAAATTTCGTTGATAATATAAATCTTACTGTTAAATTTATATTTGGAAATCTTTTAAAAATTTATTTAAATCTTTCTGGCCAATCACGGGGCTCTTAACCCCCGTGGGCCCCTCCTTTATCCCTCTCTCTCCCTATCTCTCGTATCTATCTCTCTCTACCTTTCTTTTTCTCTCTAACTCTCTCTCTCCCCCCTATATATATATCTATTCCTCCTCCCCCTCATAATTTTCCAGAACCCATCGCGAGAACCCTACGACCCAGCCCTAGCCGCCTCCGCCGTCGCCACCGCAGCTCCGACGCCGGCGCCGGCGCCAGCGTTGCCCTCGCCTCTGCCTCCCCGTACCAACCTTGACTTCCCCTCCTTCTCCCCGTGTGCTCGGCGCCGCAGCAGAGACCCCGGCCAACCCCCGTGCCTTCTCTGTACGACCGGAAGACGTTGCCGGCGACCTTCGTCGTCGTCACCCGCGCCACCTTCAGCGCCTCCTCACCACTTGCGCACTCCAGACCCGACCAGCTCCTCTCCATCTCCACTTTCTTCCCCTTTTCCATACCCGCAGACCTAGCACATCGCCTGCAACCTCCTCGCCGGCGCCCCACCGCCGTCGACCCCATCGCTGGCACGCCCTCTGCAGCACCAGTAAGCCTTCTCTCCCCTTCCTCCTTCCATTTTCCCTTCGGTTTATCCCTTGGCCGTGCATTAACTTTTCCGGTTGTTTTGTCGCTGTTTGCCGGAATCCGGCCGTGCCGGTGGCGTGTCCTGACGATCCGGCAGAGTACTCTGACCCGTGAGGTCCCTTGGTTCGTCGTTTGGGTTCAATCCGTGAACCGTGCGTCCGTCGCGTGTTTTCCCGCCGACGTTACGTTACGTTTTCATCGTTTTTTCGAGGCAAGTATTCGATACTTGCTACATGCTATTGCTACTTTATAACTTGATATTCATGTGTGGTTTAATAATATATCATTTAGCGAATCACCTTACATACCTTGATTCATGTCAATTAAATCATTTCCTGATAAACCCGTACATAATAGATTGCATTTGATTCACTGCTATGATGCTTATTGCCAGCTTAGGTTATCAAATATGCATAACCGGCTAAGTTATAGTTGTAAGGTTAGTATAGCACCTTATGAAGTGTTTTGAAGCATCAAATGACCCAAAGTTATAAATTTTAAGGTGCTAAACTAACAAGCAAGTGGATCGATCCTAGAAAATTAGGGTTATTAAACTTTTAGCTAGAAAAGATTAGGGTTTGAAGGCTACAACCTTTGTAGCTCCCCTTTGCTAGACTCCTTGGTGTCTTGGGTGTTGAGTCGAGGTCCTCTCGATGTTCCCTTGCGTCCACGACGATCCACCACGGAGCACTCCGTCCAAGCTCGCAATTTCGACAAACCGAAAAGAACACTCTAAACAAAGCGGCTAAGCTTGTGTAGAATGATGTTGTGGTTGGGTTTCTCACTTCAAAAACCTTTCTTTTGTTGTATTTCACTCACTAGAAAAGACTAGAGAAGAAAAGATGAAGGAAGATGAAGATGGTGGCTTATATTAACAAGAGATAAAATGATAACCATAAGGTTAAGCTTGCAAAAGAAATAAATATCACTATATATATTTATTCCTTCTTGACTCCAACCATGATTAAATGATAGATGACTAATTTAACTTGGGTTTAGAATAATAAAGGAAATGATAACCATGGTTTAGTGGTAGGTGAGCATGGTTAGGTTAGAAGAAGCATGTAGAAACTAGCATAATTATCCTTTCCTTTTCATTTTCTTTTTAAATCCATAATCAAATAATAATCCATTAAATAATCTATGGTGTGAGTCTTGCATTGCCACCATTTCCATATGCTAACAACCATGATGGTTTGATGTATGTATGTGTACATGTATGCACATTTACATGTGCATGAAACTAGAAAAGAAGAAAGAAACACATGCATGCATGCATACATCCATCAAACCCTAGAAAGGTTTTAAGTGAGAAAACTAATGGTTAAATGATAAATCAACACTTGATTTATCAATCCGGTCATATCTCATATGACCCCACCAAAAGCAGTTCACCCGATCAATGTTCGGTATCATATACGCACATTTCAATCGGGTGCATGCGCATATCGCATATGCGCACCACAACGTTTCGCCTGGACTGGGTAACTCCTCTGTGGGACTCTAAGACTCGTCAATACGCCGGCAGAAGGTAATGATCATATCAAGTACCCTCAAGCCGCAAGCGGTCAGCTAAACGTAACGGCCACCCGGGTATTGAGCGATCAGAAGACAACAAGCGAACCTGCTACAACTCCCGTCGAGCCATCCGGCAACACTACCGTACAGTCCGGTCTCTTCGTCAGATATGCTGCATATCGAGCCTAGGGATGGTCACGTCGACCCCAATAACTCAATAAGTCGTGTCGGTGAATGGTCTATAACAGATCGAGAAACTACTGATAACACTTATCAGCAAATCTCAGCAGCCCTGGCCAGGGACTTGCTGTTATAACCAGTCGAGCACAGCACAGCATCAACCCCCAATACCGGGAGAGACGAAACCCCTCCTATCGCTCATCGTCTTCGTGTGTCTCGGGACTGTACCCAACGGCCACCTGTTTGCACGACTCAGTAGAGCCGTGGTAGGGTGGCAATCAAAGTGCAGTGGGAGAACACACAAGACTCCATGACGATCTCGGGTCTACAGACTAACCTGTACCAGTGTCACCTGAGAAATGCTATCCGACGATAGATATAATTCCATATAGGAGTTCTCGGTGAGTCCGTCCAGTGTACCCAGTCAACACTGAGCACCCATATATGATCTTGATGTCAAACATCGATGAATGTGGGAACATCCATCGCCCATCGTATGGGTCTAGTATCATATACGCTAGTCTACTCTGGTATATCGATGCCCCGTCTCGATATACCTACGACTAGGGACGTTCCAGGATATGCTTATAGACTACAGATGTCCCACTAGTATGATCTCCATCATAATCAGAGTAGTCAAGCCGATATCCTCAGGGCTTTATCAGCATGTATGAATGAATAAAAGCATGATCAAATCAACATGTCAGATAAAGAAGAACCAGATAGCATACTATCATGTCGAGCAAGAATGCAAACTGAATATATATACATGTATGGATACATCAACTATCACATAATGGCCTTTAGGGCATACATATATCCAACAATCTCCCACTTGCACTAAGGCCAGTTATTGGCGTATCACATACCCAACATCTCAAAAAGTCGCTCATGCTGCGGCTGAGGGAGAGCCTTGGTGAATGGATCCGCGGCGTTGTTCTTTGTGTCTACTCTCTTAATCACGATCTCGCGGCGATCTACAATCTTCCGGATCAAATGAAAGCGCCTCAGGATATGTCTGGACCGCTGATGGGATCTGGGCTCCTTGGCTAACGCCATTGCCCCATTATTGTCACAATACAAAGGTATTGGATCAATAATGGTTGGAACTACTCCTAGCTCCGAGACGAACTTCTTCATCCAGACGGCTTCCTTGGCGGCATCATTTGCAGCAATGTACTCAGCTTCCATCGTAGAGTCTGCAACGGTATCTTGTTTGGAACTCTTCCAACTTACCGCCCCTCCATTGAGGGTAAATACAAACCCTGAGATAGATTTGCTGTCATCCTTATCGCTCTGGAAGCTCGAATCGGTAAAGGCCTCCATTTGGAGATCTTTATTACCATACACCAAGAACAATTCTTTAGTCCTTCGTAAGTACTTAAGAATGTTCTTCACAGCTGTCCAGTGGTTCTCCCCTGGGTTGGATTGATACCTGCTTACAACACTAAGTGCATAAGCTACATCTGGGCGTGTACATAACATCGCATACATTATAGATCCTACTGCCGAAGCATAAGGTATAATGCTCATCCGAGCTCTCTCTTCATCGGTCTTTGGACAAGAATCCTTGGAGAGAGTGACTCCATGGCAAGCGGGTAAGGCACCCCGCTTGGAGTCTTCCATACTAAACCTCTTTAGGATGGTGTTAATGTACTTGGTTTGGGACAATCCCAATAACTTTTTGGATCTATCCCTATAGATCCTTATGCCCAGGATGTATGTGGCATCACCCAGGTCCTTCATGGAGAACCTTAGTGATAAGAATGATTTGACCGACTGTAGCATAGGAATATCATTTCCTATCAGAAGAATGTCATCAACGTACAATACGAGGAATGTGACAGCTCTTCCTACAGCCTTCCTATAAACACAAGGTTCATCTGGAGTTTTGATGAAATCAAACTCTTTGATAACATCATCGAAACAGATGTTCCAACTCCGAGATGCCTGCTTTAACCCATATATGAATTTAAGCAATCTACATGCTTTCTCACTGCTCCCACTGTCAATGAAGCCCTCTGGCTGATCCATATAAACGCATTCTTCTAAATCTCCATTTAGAAATGCTGTTTTAACGTCCATCTGCCAGATTTCATAGTCGTAGTGAGCAGCAATAGCAAGTAGGATCCGAATGGATTTAAGCATGGCTACGGGCGAAAAAGTTTCGTCATAGTCCAAACCTGGTCTTTGACGAAAACCTTTCGCCACAAGTCTTGCCTTATAGGTCTCTACGTGCCCATCCACACCAATCTTTCTTTTAAAGATCCATTTGCACCCTACAGGTTTTACCCCAGGGGGTACAACGTCCAAAGTCCATACTTTGTTGGTGTACATAGACTCCATTTCGGATCTCATGGCATCCAGCCACTTCACAGAGTCACCACTCGTGATAGCTTGCTGAAAACTGGTAGGATCATCATCTTCCATGATACAGTCTTCTCTGTCACCATCAATGAGGAAACCGTAGTACCTCTCTGGTGGGCGAGAAGTCCTACCAGACCTTCGGAGTGGCCGAGGTTCTTCAGTTTCTGCTGCAACAGTTGGTTCAACCAAATCGTCATTTGTAGTTTGTGTCTCTAGAACCTCTTCTAGATCCACCACTTTGCCATCATCTTTATCTGTGAAAAACTCTTTTTCCAAGAATGTGGCATGTTGAGAAACAAACACTTTTTGTTCCTCTTTGTGGTAGAATAGATATCCATAAGAATTCTTTGGATATCCTATAAAATTACACATGACTGACCGTGTCTCGAGTTTATCCGGATTCTGCTTTTTAACATAGGCCGGGCAACCCCAAATCTTAATTCTCTTAAGAGATGGTCTCTTCTCATGCCATATCTCATATGGTGTGGTAGACACGGCTTTGGTTGGAACCCTGTTTAGCAGAAATGTTGCAGTCTCCAATGCATGCCCCCAAAACGAGACTGGTAACTCAGCGTCACTCATCATGGACCGGACCATATCTAATAGGGTCCTATTTCGTCGTTCTGACACACCGTTGTGCTGTGGTGTGTAAGGAGGAGTGAGCTGAGAGAGAATCCCATTCTCTTTTAGGAAGTTTGCAAATTCTGTACTGAGATACTCTCCACCTCGATCTGATCGAAGCATCTTAATACTCAAGCCGGTTTGTTTTTCTACTTCTTGTTTATATTCAATGAATTTCTCGAAAGCGTCGGACTTGTGCTTTAATAAAAATACATGACCGAATCTTGAGAAATCATCAGTGAATGTAATGAAGTATGAAAAACCGCCTCTAGCCTGTGTAGACATAGGCCCACATACATCACTATGTATGAGGCCCAGGAGCTGAGTAGCTCTTTCTCTGTGTCCGGTAAACGGAGTTTTGATCATTTTACCCTTGATACAAGACTGGCAAGTCGCATAAGATTTATATTCAAAAGGATTTAAATATCCATCTTTGTGTAACTTGTTTAGTCTTGTTTCGTTAATATGACCAAGTCTACAGTGCCAAAGAAAAGCTTCATTTAATTCTGAAAGTTTTCTTTTATTAGTGTGTTGTATACTGAAAACTGTGTGTTGATTTAGGACATATATTCCGTTATTAAGTGTACCATACCCAACCAACATTTGATTCAGGTGAATGTTCATAACATTGTTTTGCAATACAAAATTATACCCTTCATTGTCCAACAAAGAAACGGATATTATATTACATAGCATATCAGGTACAAAATAACATGGATTCAAAATCAAAATACATCCAGACGGCAACCCCAAGTGATACTCTCCCACTGCGACTGTATGTACATTGGAACCATTTCCAACGCGGAGAGTATGGTCACCTGTCTTCAAAACCTTGCTATTTCTCAGCCCCTGCATAGAATTGCAAATGTGAGAACCTGAACCGGTATCCAATACCCAGGAAGCAGAGTTTATAGAAAAACAGTTTTCAGTCACAAACGCACCTGAAGCAGAAGCATCACCATGCTTCTTCTTGAGACTTAAGTACTCTGTGCAGTTGCGCTTCTAATGTCCTGTCTTGTGGCAATGAAAACACTCGCCCTTCCCCGGGTCTCCAGCCGTGGACTTTCCCTTTCCCTTCACCTTTTTGACTCCGCCCTTAGGATTAGTGGGTTTCTTCTTTTTCTTTCCCTTGGCCTTAGCTTTTGGGCGAGAAGAAGAAGACTGTCCAATAGTCATAACGGGAGTCTTTGCTGACTTCATAGTGCTCTCTGCACTCCTTAACATATTAAGGAGTTCAGGGAGTTCCTTCTCCATGCCATGCATGTTAAAGTTCACTATGAACTGAGCAAAGGTGGAGGGGAGGGACTGCAGAATAATATCTATATATTGTTCATTGTCCATTGTCCATCCGAGGTCCTCAAGCTCTTCTATAAGAGCTATCATCTTCAAAACATGGTCTGCTACTGGTGTGCCAGGGGCCATCCGCATGTGAAACAGTTTCTTTGATGCTTCGTATCGTAATACGCGGGACTGTTCTCCATACAACTCCTTTGTATGGAGTAGTATCCCGTGAATGTCCATGTCCTCGTGCTGCTTTTGATGTGTGTTGTCCATCGATGCAAGCGCGAGGCATTTTGCCGTGGCACAGTCAGCGTCCCATGTCTTGCGGACTTCAATGTCCGCAACTGAGGATTTTGGGCCTGGGACGGGCGGGGCTGAAGCCGTGAGGACATATGATACTTTATCATAAGTCAAGGCGATCTTCAGATTCCTTAGCCAGTCTTTATAGTTGGTCCCATTCAGTTTGTTCTTATCTAGTAGAAGCTTAAGTCCAGTCATTGGTATCTGCCATTAAGAGAGAGAAAAGAATACACTCAGCGAAAGCTCTTGCACAGATTAGATTGGTTTATTATCTTGTCTAATCGATGTTTCCCACTGCTTTTTATCAAGTTTTTCTTTCAAACCTTAAAAAGAAAAACTAGCCAGGATTAATTACAGTCTACAACTTCGCTAACCGTTCAGCCAGGCCAGTGTTGGTACTTTGAGGGAGGTTCCCCGTGCTTTCGCACGGACCTAATTAGAGTAAACCTCGTTTTCCCAGAGGCGGAGCCCCGTTAACACCTTTCTAGACACCTAATGAGTTAGCTAATTGTAAACTGTAAAACTCTCCTAGGAGCAACTATTGCCCACAGTGGGATCGGGATCCAACCATCATATGGAAGGTATGCAATCTCATTGCAAATTTCAACACTTGAAATTCCCGATGTGGTTTTTACCCCTAATACTCGTGACCTTGGCTAAGGTCAACAAATCACGAGCACTAGTCAAGCTCAACCCGTCATTTCTTGATTAATTAGACCCGTTCACATGACCCTTGGCTAAGGTCAACAAAGTCATATGCCCGTCCTAATTAATCTGCATTATATGCGTTTGTAGGAAGACATCACTTAGCTACCGTACACTACGCCTTGGCTAAGGTCAACAAACGTAGCACGAATACTAAGTACTCTACTTTCTAAAATGACGGAGGGTTGCGGATGATTTTTAAGAAAATCTTTAACGCTTTGAGCTTGATATCGTTGTAGAATTAAAAGGTTTTCAAAAGGAGTGGCTTAAGCTCCGCATTTTTGAAATATAGCTTTTTTATAAATAGCCGAGTAGTTTTTAAATCCGATTCTACAACATCTTTTAGGTTTATTTTCTTTACATTAATCACATTAATGTAATCCCATCATTTAAGTCCTTAATCCAATCACAGAAAAGAAAAGAAAATAACACGTACGCTTATGCCATCCGCATTCGCCGCAATGTTCCGTTATGCACCGTTAGGTTACTTAACTAACGGCATACCGGGACGGGACTAGCGCGGGTGTAAAACATAAGCAACGTCTACTATATATCATATATATAATATGCCATTCGTCTCAGATATCACAGAACACAGGCAGCAGAAATATAGATATAACGTGGGATATACTAGGACGTCCGTATTTAGTATTTAGCCAGAATAGAAAATACGGATTCCACAGTCGCGATGAATAGCCAAGCCCACACCCTGGACCCCTACGAGAGCGGCAAGTGACCCTACCAATCCTGGAGTTTAGGAGACCCGGTCTCGACTCCTCGAGATGGCCTCCCACTGAACCCCAGAACCCGGTCACCTGTGCTCTCCTCCTTGGGTCCATCCTAATGCGGAAAAGTAAATAATATACAACACTGGTGACACAACCGCAACCTGGAAGTGCCCCAAATAAAAGAATATTACATTACATTTGAATTTACATGAATGAAAATATAAAACTCTCATCTCACAAAAACCCCCCGGCTATTCGATCGCGACAATCCTGCACATCATATCTCAGCAACACATAATATCACATATCATCAACGTAAGTAAGTATGCGTACCCCGATTGTCGTTGATGTATAGCAACGAAACCGGCGATATCTAACATACTACACTTACGGTCACTGAAAAGAAAGTGTAAAACTACAATATTTGGAATCCAGATTCTCTTTAGACATCATAAACGCGAAATATCACATATTTCGTATTTCATGCCTAAACCATATGAATTCCACATATTGTATCACATTCCAGACAAACAGACAGTATTAAAGTTTTCGAACGAACAATCAAGCACCCAAGATTCACTAAAGCTCAACACTTGAGCAGGGTTCAAAAAATTTGGAGTGTGACACAGTAGCGGCGGTCCAGCCGTAGAAGGGTCAAGCCAACGCCTCACATGTGGCACGCCGTACTGCCCCAAACCCCGAGGGTTCAAAGGGTAGTTCGAGACGGTCACATAATCGAGTTAAGGTTTGTTGTCTTCTAGAGGGACCACCGCAAAAAGACTTGCACGTATTTCCAAACTATTTAAACCCCGTGAATAGTGAGTAAATGATACTCGTTCAAACACTTCCATACTTTCTAATTTACCCGGAAAAACTACGAAATGAAAGTCCCGATCGAATCGATGAATCCAAAAACATCTCCAGAATTTTTCAAAACTTTATTCAGTTTAAAAATACCCAAAAAATTATACATGCAGAAAATAGAAATACTGTAGAAACAGTATCCCCTAATTTTTATGTACGGCCGCGAAACAGCGGCCTAAGCAAGCTTAGGCCGCGTTTCCGCGGCTATAACTACTGTTCATGGGATTATTTTTCTGCCGTAATTCTTATATTTTCCTGCTATGATTTTTACATATTTTTAATTCTGCAAAATGTGAAGTTTTAGAAAATTTCCAGAGAGCATCAAAAAATACGGTATTTTTGTCCGATCGGGGTTTTCACTTCGTCAAAACGTCGCCTAATGTTCTAGGTCGGCTCTGATACCAATGTAGGTCAGGCAGCCACCCTATCCAATGGGGTCGCCGTGGCACCAACGGGTCCCTCAGCCGCTACTTTTTACGCATGCCCCTTCGCGAGGACTACAACCCGCCGGAACACCTTCCGGTCTCGGGACACCCTGGGGGTAAGAGCCTATGCTTCGCCACACTGTCACACAGTGAGAACCCCCCATAGGTCGACATCCAATGCCTAGTAGCTCTGATACCAATGTAAGGTTATTATAGCACCCTATGAAGTGTTTTGAAGCATCAAATGACCCAAAGTTATAAATTTTAAGGTGCTAAACTAACAAGCAAGTGGATCGATCCTAGAAAATTAGGGTTATTAAACTTTTAGCTAGAAAAGATTAGGGTTTGAAGGCTACAACCTTTGTAGCTCCCCTTTGCTAGACTCCTTGGTGTCTTGGGTGTTGAGTCGAGGTCCTCTCGATGTTCCCTTGCGTCCACGACGATCCACCACGGAGCACTCCGTCCAAGCTCGCAATTTCGACAAACCGAAAAGAACACTCTAAACAAAGCGGCTAAGCTTGTGTAGAATGATGTTGTGGTTGGGTTTCTCACTTCAAAAACCTTTCTTTTGTTGTATTTCACTCACTAGAAAAGACTAGAGAAGAAAAGATGAAGGAAGATGAAGATGGTGGCTTATATTAACAAGAGATAAAATGATAACCATAAGGTTAAGCTTGCAAAAGAAATAAATATCACTATATATATTTATTCCTTCTTGACTCCAACCATGATTAAATGATAGATGACTAATTTAACTTGGGTTTAGAATGATAAAGGAAAGGATAACCATGGTTTAGTGGTAGGTGAGCATGGTTAGGTTAGAAGAAGCATGTAGAAACTAGCATAATTATCCTTTCCTTTTCATTTTCTTTTTAAATCCATAATCAAATAATAATCCATTAAATAATCTATGGTGTGAGTCTTGCATTGCCACCATTTCCATATGCTAACAACCATGATGGTTTGATGTATGTATGTGTACATGTATGCACATTTACATGTGCATGAAACTAGAAAAGAAGAAAAAAACACATGCATGCATGCATACATCCATCAAACCCTAGAAAGGTTTTAAGTGAGAAAACTAATGGTTAAATGATAAATCAACACTTGATTTATCAATCCGGTCATATCTCATATGACCCCACCAAAAGCAGTTCACCCGATCAATGTTCGGTATCATATACGCACATTTCAATCGGGTGCATGCGCATATCGCATATGCGCACCACAACGTTTCGCCTGGACTGGGTAACTCCTCCGTGGGACTCTAAGACTCGTCAATACGCCGGCAGAGGGTAATGATCATATCAAGTACCCTCAAGCCGCAAGCGGTCAGCTAAACGTAACGGCCACCCGGGTATTGAGCGATCAGAAGACAACAAGCGAACCTGCTACAACTCCCGTCGAGCCATCCGGCAACACTACCGTACAGTCCGGTCTCTTCGTCAGATATGCTGCATATCGAGCCTAGGGATGGTCACGTCGACCCCAATAACTCAATAAGTCGTGTCGGTGAATGGTCTATAACAGATCGAGAAACTACTGATAACACTTATCAGCAAATCTCAGCAGCCCTGGACAGGGACTTGCTGTTATAACCAGTCGAGCACAGCACAGCATCAACCCCCAATACCGGGAGAGACGAAACCCCTCCTATCGCTCATCGTCTTCGTGTGTCTCGGGACTGTACCCAACGGCCACCTGTTTGCACGACTCAGTAGAGCCGTGGTAGGGTGGCAATCAAAGTGTAGTGGGAGAACACACAAGACTCCATGACGATCTCGGGTCTACAGACTAACCTGTACCAGTGTCACCTGAGAACTGCTATCGGACGATAGATATAATTCCATATAGGAGTTCTCGGTGAGTCCGTCCAGTGTACCCAGTCAACACTGAGCACCCGTATATGATCTTGATGTCAAACATCGATGAATGTGGGAGCATCCATCGCCCATCGTATGGGTCTAGTATCATATACGCTAGTCTACTCTGGTATATCGATGTCCCGTCTCGATATACCTACGACTAGGGACGTTCCAGGATATGCTTATAGACTACAGATGTCCCACTAGTATGATCTCCATCATAATCAGAGTAGTCAAGCCGATATCCTCAGGGCTTTATCAGTATGTATGAATGAATAAAAGCATGATCAAATCAACATGTCAGATAAAGAAGAACCAGATAGCATACTATCATGTCGAGCAAGAATGCAAACTGAATATATATACATGTATGGATACATCAACTATCACATAATGGCCTTTAGGGCATACATATATCCAACAACAGTTTGCCACTTCAAACCATATAACTAGGTTTACCTGTTAATCACAGTTTACTGTTTAATAGAAGATAGCCTTTACACATATAGTTCCATTATATTCGGACATTCGTAATCAAAGGCTTGATATAACTGTATCGCATCATCATTTAGCTATTGCACTGCTAAGGGTGCTCAGAACCAGTTAATATAATAAAACGGCTGCACTGTATTACTGAACTCTTGTGATTGAATGAAACTGCTTATTGTTATTCCATGTTATTCAATACCCTGTTCGATTATATATCTGTTTGTGAGCACATCCACGATGTTGTTACATCTTAACCTGACATGACTACACATATATATATATTGATACACCTGACATGGTACCGTATACTGTTGACTTGACCTGATATACCATGATCTGACCTGTTACCTGATCTCATGCCTAATGCCAACAAACCCGACATGTAGTCCTCATGGACCATTCCTGTTGTCTATCCAGACAAAACCTGCTGTTACCTGATCCTGTGTTGGCATTAGTTCTTGATTACTGAATACCTGACTCGACATACATAGCTTGGGGGTATGGGAAAATCAAAAGTGTAAACTAAAGTGTAACTTAAAAGGGTATTACTTGATCCGTGGTCCCGGGGGGTAACGGGACAGAGCCATTCGTGACTCTTACATTTTCCTGATCCGTGGTCCCGGGGGGTAACGGGACAGAACCACTATTGGTTCACATATTCCTGATCCGTGGTCCCGGAGGGTAATGGGACATATCCTTTGAGTTACATGGAGGATTACTCAATTGATTTCAAAGACTTTATAATAGAAAACCTGACAGAACAGTTTAGTTACCCACTGCACACTACCCTGCACTGCTCGATGCACATTATTTGCTACTCTCATTTTTATTCATGTTTATTTTGCATTGCCTGTTACACTGTTCACATTATACTACTTGATGACATGACGCACTGACGTCTGGGTTTTGCATGGCCCAGATTCCGTACCGCTGTCGCAGTCCAAGCAGGAGTTCTTCAGCTAGCAGGCTGAGCTGTGAGGTGTTAGTATTAGTTAGTTTTATTTCCTGCATTTATTTCCTGATGTGAGCCCGCATTATGGGACATACTTTTCAGTTATTTGTATTGGATCATTTGCTTCCGCATTTATTTATTATTGACTCCTGTTATTCTGGATTATGGACATGTTTTAGATAGTTTTATCTTGTTCTTGATATCTTTACAGCCGTAATGTGACTGTGGATGGATACTTCCTACCCACAGGTAGCATGGTTGGCTATGTCACGTGCCCAATCTAGCGTACTCCGGGAAGCGGGACGTGACATGGTTCTTTTGGTATCAGAGCCATAGGTTAGTTGGGTTGATTCTTTTGTAGTTGGGTATTATACCCAATACACGAATCAGAATACCCGTGTTTAGGAAACATGTCCTACCACTTTGCCATTTGCCATTCTTGAATCACATTCTTCCTGATTATATCTTTTACGACGTGCAAACTTACTTTGCATGTCGACTCGAAAACCTGATTTCTTGTTATCCCTAGGACTTAGGCGACTTGGGTGGAGTTAAGTAATTGTGGCTATGATACCGCGGCATAGTTACAATGCGGTACTCTATTTAAGTATCTTGGAGTTCTAGCCTTGATCTATATATTGAATCTATCATCATGCTAATGTTGGGTGTTTTGATTTCAGGAATATGGCAGATAAGAATTTCAAGACGTATCAGAGGCGTGTGGACAAAGCCGCCATGCTTAGAGTGATAAGGGGAATGCTAGAGAATCAAAAGAGGCAGACCGAGCTGATCCAGCAGCAAGCAGACTCGTTTCAGGAAGGTTTGCAGATCGTTCAGCAGTCTGTAAACAACGTTGGAGCTAAACCAGTTGACCGAGTAGGGACCGTGGCAGATTTCAGACGTTTGGGTCCGTCTACATTTACTGGTTTGGAGGAGCCGTTGCCAGCCGAGCAATGGCTAGTTGACACAGAGAATTTGTTGATTGTGGCACAGATTCCAGATGACAAAAGAGTTGATATGGTACGCATTCAGTTAGTGGACTACGCCCGAGAATGGTGGCTTGTGGAGGAGATCCGCTTGCCCAAGCCGATCAAATGGACGGATTTTTCTAAGAGTTTCCTGGAGAAGTTCTTCCCGCGAACTGCACGGGAGGAAATGGAAGAGAAGTTTATTGGGCTGAGGCAGAATGGGGCACCCGTGGATGTGCATGCAGCAGAATGGACGAGACTCAGCAGATTCGCTGCACGTTTGGTTGCCAACAATGCAGATAGAGCACGGAGGTTCATGCGCAGCTTGGATGTGGACATCCAGAGGTAGATTGTCTCCCTGGGTTTGACCACTTTCTCACAGGTTCTTACGGCAGCTCGGGAACAGCAGAGTTTATCTGGGATGAAAGGGAGCTTGCAGCAGACAGCAGTTACGGTAAGGAAGCCCGCATTTGTACCTAACAGAGCTCATGGTCGCAGAGGTATTCCAGTAGACCGTCGAGGTGTAGCATCCTTGAAGAAGCCTGTGATCGTTGATCGAAGAAAGAGTGTGATTTATGACTACTGCCGTTTACCTGGGCACGTGCAGAAGGATTGTCGAAGGAAGCTGGGACTTTGTTTGGTTTGTGGAGCGGCTGATCACGCAGTTGATGCCTGTCCGTCGAAGCTTCGTACGAGGGAGGATATTCAGAAGCCTCCGCAGAAACCGTTCCAAGGGCAGAAACAGCTGACTCAAGGACCTAATCAGGCTCAAGCTTTTACCTTGACAGCTGAGGAAGCTAAGGCATCAGGAGAAGTGGTTTCAGGTATTCTACTCGTTCATGTTTTCCCGCAGTGGCATTATTTGATTCTGGTGCATCCCATTGTTTTATGTCATCCAAGTTTATAACTATACACTCGATTGCCTGCACGACCCTGTCTAGTTTCTGCGACATACACACTGGGAATGGGAAAATTATATCAAGTAGGGAATGTAAAGACTGTTCAGTTGTTGTGTGCGGACGTGAGCTTTTTGCAGATTTTTTGGTGATTGATACGGGCAGCTACGAGGTCGTCTTGGGAATGGATTTTCTTGGCACTTTCCACGCTCACATTGACTGTAGGGCAAGGAAAGTAATTTTCCAGATTACCGGACATCCTGAGTTTACCTTCACTGGAGGAAGCAGTTCTGTCGGGCCAGTCGAGTTTAGGGCTAGGCCGACAAACAATGTTCTTGTAGCTATGGAAGTTGATAGTAGTGAAGAGCTGGCGGTTGTTCGCGATTTTATGGACGTATTTGAAGATATATCGGGCTTACCGCCGAAGCGAGACGTGGAGTTCGCGATTGACCTTATCCCTGGTGCAGCGCCAGTATCTAAAGCGTATTATCCAATGGCGCCAGTGGAATTGGGAGAAGTTAAGAAACAAGTTGCTGAATTGCTTGAGAAGGGTTGGATTCGAAGCAGCAACTCGCCTTGGGGAGCTCCAGTTCTTCTAGTAAAGAAGAAGGATGGCACGAGAAGGATGTGCATCGATTATCGAGAATTAAACCGGGTAACTATTAAGAACAAGTACCCGATCTCTCGCATTGGAGAACTTTTTGAGCAGCTTAGTGGAGCGAGGGTATTCTCGAAACTGGATTTGTGATCCGGATATCATCAGGTCCGAGTGAAAGCAGAAGATATTTGCAAGACGGCGTTTCGAACTCGGTATGGACATTACGAGTACCTAGTGATGCCCTTCAGAGTAACGAATGCGCCGGCAGTATTCATGGACTTGATGAACCGAATCTTTTCACCATTCTTGGACCAGTTTATTGTGGTATTCATTGACGATATTCTGGTTTACTCGAAGAGTTTTGAGGAGCATGCTGAGCATTTGAAGATCGCACTGCAGACATTGAGACAGGAGAAACTGTATGCGAAGATGAGTAAGTGCGAATTTTGGCTGGAAGAAGTGAAGTTTCTGGGGCATGTTGTGTCGGGCAATGGAATCGCCGTCGATCCCGAAAAGATTGCAGCAGTTCGAGATTGGCCTATTCCAAGGAATGTAGCTGAGATAAGAAGTTTCCTTGGATTAGCCGGATACTACAGGAGATTTGTGGAGAACTTCGCTCGTTTGGCAGAACCGTTGACCAAGCTTACGCACAAGGAGGTACCTTTTTTATGGACGGATAAATGTGCGTTAGCTTTCGAGACGTTGAAGCAGAAGTTGATAACCGCCCCTATCCTGACCGTACCAGACAATTCCGGAGGATTGGTGATTCACAGCGACGCATCTGGGAAAGGATTGGGATGTGTTTTGATGCAGCATGGGAAGGTCGTAGCGTACGCATCAAGACAACTGAAGACCCATGAGAAGAATTATCCGACTCATGACTTGGAGCTTGCGGCTGTGATCTTCGCTTTGAAGATTTGGAGACACTACCTTTTGGGTGAGAGAGTCGAAGTTTTTACGGATCACAAGAGTTTGAAGTATGTGTTCACTCAGAAGGAGTTAAACATGAGGCAGCGTAGATGGTTGGAGCTGATGGCCGACTATGACCTTGATCTTAAGTACCATCCCGGAAAAGTTAACGTCATGCCGGATGCGCTTAGTCGGTTACCAGTAATTCAGGTGTTAACTACGCAGAGGGAGATCATTGCAGATTTTCGAAGATTTGACTTGGAGGTTGTGCTACCACATTCTACGGGACAGTTGATGCAGTTGCAAGTACAGTCGTCCTTGGTTGAGAAGATTAAAGCGGCACAATCGCAGGATCCTAGACTGCAAAAGTTTCGAGAGCAGGTTGAGGCTGGACTACGAACAGATTTACTGGTCCACGAAGATGGTTCGTTGAGGTATGGTAGCCGTTTGTGTGTGCCAAAGGGGGATGTTCGTGAAGAGCTTATGAAGGAGGTACACAGTTCAGCTTATTCTATACATCCAGGAGGCACAAAGATGTACCGTGATATTCGACAGCATTTCTGGTGGGAAGGCATGAAACGGGAGATTGCTCGCTTCGTGGCTAAGTGCTTGGTGTGTCAGCAAGTCAAGGCTGAACACCAAAGGGTTGCTGGTTTGTTGCAACCACTTCCGATTCCTCAGTGGAAGTGGGAACATATAACCATGGATTTCGTGACGGCTTTATCGCGGAGTCCAAAGGGAAACAATGCAGTATGGGTGATTGCTGATCGGTTGACCAAGGAAGCTCACTTTATTCCTTTCCGGGTTGGTCAATCAACGGAGACTTTGGCAGAGCGGTACATGCAGGAGATTGTAAGATTGCATGGCGTACCGGTGAGCATCGTGTCCGATCGGGACACTCGGTTCTTATCACACTTCTGGAGGAGTTTACAGGAAAGTTTGGGGACTCGATTGAAGTTTAGCACAGCTTATCATCCTCAAACTGATGGTCAGTCGGAGAGAACGATCCAAACTCTTGAAGACATGTTGAGAGCATGCATGTTGGACTTCAAGGGTTCATGGGAGGATCATCTACACTTGGTGGAGTTTTCTTACAACAATAGTTTCCAAGCAACTATTCAGATGACTCCGTTTGAAGCTTTGTATGGTCGTAAGTGCCGTTCACCTGTTTGTTGGGATGATGTTGGTGAACGAAGATTGTTGGGACCAGATTTGGTGGTGCAGACAGTCGAGAAGGTTAACACTATCAGAAAGCACATGAAGGCAGCTCAAGACGGACAGAAAAGTTGGGCTGACATGTCAAGAAGACCTCTAGAGTTCGCCGTGGGTGATTTGGTATTCTTGAAGATATCACCGACTAGAGGGGTGATTCGTTTTGGGAGTCGAGGAAAGCTTAGTCCTCGATTCGTTGGACCCTTCGAGATATTGGAGCGTGTTGGAGAGATAGCATACCGTTTGGCGTTACCGCAGTCCTTGGCGGGTGTGCACGATGTGTTTCACGTATCTCAACTACGAAGGTATGTTCGAGATGAAACATACGTCTTGGATCATTCGAAGTTAACAGTACGGGAAGACCTGACTTTTGAGGAGTGACCGGTTGAAATCATGGATCGAAGGGAAAAGGTTCTTAAGAACAAGGTTATCCCCCTTGTGCTCGTTTCTTGGGACAATCGATCGCATGGAGAGTCCACTTGGGAGCGAGAAGATGAGATCCGACAGAAGTTTCCTCACCTTTTCCTGTAGTTTTCTATCTTGTATTCTTGGAATTTCGAGGACGAAATTCTTTTGTAGTTGGGTATAATGTAACACCCGAGCCCAATACTACTATTTTCTGTTACTGGTTGAGCATTAGATATTACTCATTTTTTTAGCTTGCCTGTTTGACACTTGCTGTGAAATTTTATCTGGCTAAGTCATTTCTGCATATAACAAATTTTAGCACCTAAAATAAAATTAAAAATATCTATCTTGGCCTACTCGACACCCCTAGCCGCGTGGTAGCGTCCGTGTGTCGAGTTCTCGTCCCGTTCGGTGAAACGGGCGAGTTTGGACGACTACGCGCGCGTACAGGTGTCCGATTTGGGGGTATGCTTTTTAATCATAAAACATTTCATTTTAAAATTTGGAACCCGCTTAAAATCCTATTATTTGAATTTCGAATTTTTGGACCCAACCCGGGCGCGATTTGGAAATGTTTCATTTAGCGCCAAAATCCCAAATTAATAAATATTCAAAACCTTATAAAATTTCGTTGATAATATAAATCTTACTGTTAAATTTATATTTGGAAATCTTTTAAAAATTTATTTAAATCTTTCTGGTCAATCACGGGGCTCTTAACCCCCGTGGGCCCCTCCTTTATCCCTCTCTCTCCCTATCTCTCGTATCTATCTATCTCTACCTTTCTTTTTCTCTCTAACTCTCTCTCTCTCCCCTATATATATATCTATTCCTCCTCCCCCTTATAATTTTCCAGAACCCATCGCGGGAACCCTACGACCCAGCCCTAGCCGCCTCCGCCGTCGCCCCCGCAGCTCCGACGCCGGCGCCGGCGCCACCGTTGCCCTCGCCTCCGCCTCCCCGTACCAACCTCGACTTCCCCTCCTTCTCCCCGTGTGCTCGGCGCTGCAGCAGAGACCCCGGCCAACCCCCGTGCCTTCTCTGTACGGCCGGAAGATGTCGCCGGCGACCTTCGTCGTCGTCACCCGCGCCATCTTCAGCGCCTCCTCACCACTTGCGCACTCCAGACCCGACCAGCTCCTCTCCATCTCCACTTTCTTCCCCTTTTCCATACCCGCAGACCTAGCCCATCGCCTGCAACCTCCTCGCCGGCACCCCACCGCCGTCGACCCCATCGCTGGCACGACCTCTGCAGCACCAGTAAGCCTTCTCTCCCCTTCCTCCTTCCATTTTCCCTTCGGTTTATCCCTTGGCCGTGCATTAACTTTTCCGGTTGTTTTGTCGCTGTTCGCCGGAATCCGGCCGTGCCGGTGGCGTGTCCTGACGATCTGGCAGAGTACTCTGACCCGTGAGGTCCCTTGGTTAGTCGTTTGGGTTCAATCGTGAACCGTGCGTCCGTCGCGTGTTTTCCCGCCGACGTTACGTTCCGTTTTCATCGTTTCGTCGAGGCAAGTATTCGATACTTGCTACATGCTATTGCTACTTTATAACTTGATATTCATGTGTGTTTTAATAATATATCATTTAGCGAATCACCTTACATACCTTGATTCATGTCAATTAAATCATTTCCTGATAAACCCGTACATAATAGATTGCATTTGATTCACTGCTATGATGCTTATTGCCAGTTTAGGTTATCAAATATGCATAACTGGCTAAGTTACAGTTTGCCACTTTAAACCATATAACTAGGTTTACCTGTTAATCACAGTTTACTGTTTAATAGAAGATAGCCTTTACACATGTAGTTCCATTATATTCGGACATTCGTAATCAAAGGCTTGATATAACTGTATCGCATCATCATTTAGCTATTGCACTGCTAAGGGTGCTCAAAACCAGTTAATATAATAAAACGGCTGCACTGTATTACTGCACTCTTGTGATTGAATGAAACTGCTTATTGTTATTCCATGTTATTCAATACCCTGTTCGATTATATATCTGTTTGTGAGCACATCCACGATTTTGTTACATCTTAACCTGACATGACTACACACACATATATATATATATATATATATATATATATATATATATATTGATACACCTGACATGGTACCGTATACTGTTGACTTGACCTGATATACCATGACCTGACCTGTTACCTGATCTCGTGCCTAATGCCAACAAACCCGACATGTGGTCCTCATGGACCATTCCTGTTGTCTATCCAGACAAAACCTGCTGTTACCTGATCCTGTGTTGGCATTAGTTCTTGATTACTGAATACCTGACTCGACATACATAGCTTGGGGGTATGGGAAAATCAAAAGTGTAAACTAAAGTGTAACTTAAAAGGGTATTACTTGATCCGTGGTCCCGGGGGGTAACGGGACAGAGCCATTCGTGACTCTTACATTTTCCTGATCCGTGGTCCTGGGGGGTAACGGGACAGAACCACTATTGGTTCACATATTCCTGATCCGTGGTCCCGGGGGGTAACGGGACATATCCTTTGAGTTACATGGAGGATTACTCAATTGATTTCAAAGACTTTATAATAGAAAACCTGACAGAACAGTTTAGTTACCCACTGCACACTACCCTGCACTGCTCGATGCACATTATTTGCTACTCTCATTTTTATTCATGTTTATTTTGCATTGCCTGTTACACTGTTCACATTATACTATTTGATGACATGACGCACTGACGTCTGGGTTTTGCATGGCCCAGATTCCGTACCGCTGTCGCAGTCCGAGCAGGAGTATTTCAGCCAGCAGGCTGAGCTGTAAGGTGTTAGTATTAGTTAGTTTTATTTCCTGCATTTATTTCCTGATGTGACCCCGCATTATGGGACATACTTTTCAGTTATTTGTTTTGGATCATTTGCTTCCACATTTATTTTTTATTGACTCCTGTTATTCTGGATTATGGACATGTTTTAGATAGTTTTATCATGTTCTTGATATCTTTACAGCCGTAATGTGACTGTGGATGGATACTTCCTATCCACAGGTAGCATGGTTGGCTATGTCACGTGCCCAATCTAGCGTACTCCGGGAAGCGGGGCGTGACAGTCACCATAAGGGGTCTCGCTAAAGCAGCCGATGATGGACGTCGTAACGGCGCCGGAGGCAAAGCTTGCTTCAGATGATGGTATACCCTTGTCGGAGGTCCTGAGGAGGTCAGCTCTCACGGCCTAGGCCGAAAGGAAGCGCCGGAGACGTGCAGCGAAAGAACGTGATGCCGCCTTGGCTGTAGGTGCAGGCTCAAGCACCACTCCCCCTGTCGCTATTCCTTCGGAGGATGCTCCAGCTGCCCTGTCTACCGCCTATAGACAGGCTGCACGTGTAGCTCGGGAAGAAACCGAAAAGCTGCCCGAAGGTAACGTAACACTGAGTTTTTTTATTATAACTTGATCTTCAAATTCTTGTATACCATATTCTGCAGGGTTAAGTCCTGGCGATGAGATGGCAGGTGAGATGACGGCAACCATAGAGCCCGAAGCGGCTACTCTCTCTTGGGAGTCTGGGACTGCCCAAACCATCGCTCTTTCCCCTTGCGGCTCCCTGATATCGGCGGGCATCGCGAGCATAATGATGGCTCTTATCGAATCAGGGGATGAAGCCACGGGCGCCGAAACTATTCCACTAAAGGAGAGTGAAGAAGCCGCTGCGCCCAGTGATGCTTCCGTCGCGGGTTTGGTTGGTGATCCATCAGGTAAATCTTGAGTCATTGTTCTCCTTTTTATTTCACAATCCCTTTCAGCTTGTTCTGATGGTATTTTTTTTGTAGGTGCAGCGACCGCTGAAATTGTGTCATCTGAAGCACCCCCGGTCGTCGCCATAACAGTTGTTGTCCCCTCGTCTTCTCCTATGTCCTTTAGAACGCTGGAAGCTACGGGTTTGCGACTTATCGGTTTTACTGTGGGTATCATTCTCTTTGTACTAACAGTACATTGTCATATTTTGCAGGAGTTCTTTTTCACCATCTGTATCAGGTGCTGAACCCTCATTTCTCCTTCCAGTCGGAAGTCACTCCGCTCGCTGGTGTTGGTTAGTATATCCTTCAGCTATTGTTTCTTTCTTTCTTTTACGAATAGCCATGTTGTTACTAAACCTTCCTTGTATTGATCGCAGTGCCACAGATCAGAGGAGGGGACGAGAGAATAGCCACGCCTCCGGTACTCCTAACTTTGCCACCTGTCGCAGCCGGTACAGTAGACTCCATCGCTCATGCATTTTCTTTATCTCTTGAGCCGACATTTGACCATAATTTGTTTTGCAGCAATCGCACCACCTCCAGTTCCCTTTGAGTCTCGTATCTTAATGCCGGCAGGGCCCTTTTCTAGACGGCCATCCCGCTTCCCAGAGTACGCTAAGATAGGCACGTGACATAGCCAACCATGCTATCTGTGGATAGGAAATATCCTTCCACAGTCACATTACGGCTGTAGAGATATCCAGAACAATAATAAACTATCTAACACATGTCCATAAGCCAGAATAAAACGAGTCAAGAATAAAAATAATGCGGAAGCAAAAGATCCAATACAAGAATAACTGAAATGTATGTCTCATAATGCGGGCTCACATCAGAAATGAAATAATACCGAAAGTAAAAGAACTAACTACTAGCAAGTCCTCACTGCTCAGCCTGCTGACTGAAATACTCCTGCTCGGACTGCAGCAAAGGTAAGGAATCTGGGCCATGCAAAATCCAGACATCAGTGCGTCATAATATCAAGCAATACTATAAACAGGGGAAGCAATACATGCAGGTATGAGTGTAAATGATGGAACAGGCATAACAGTGTATAAGTAAGGACAGTGGGGTAATGTGTAGTGAGTAATCTAAACTGGTATATTGGGTTAACTACTCTCAGTCTTTGAAATCAATTTAATGAATCATCGATATAACTCAATAGTATCCCGTGCGTGCCCGGGATCACGGTGAAGATTCTCGGGCTGAAACCGAGACATGCCGCTAGGCACTAAAAGGAAAAGGGGTAATGATGAATGATGTCAACGACATCATCCCAAGGCTGGCCTAGCCTCTAAAAAGGTAGTGGGTAACGATGGATGATGTCAGCAGCATCATCCCAAGGCTGGTCTAGACTCTAAAACTGATCAGTAAAGGTATCGAACTGTTGAGTTACAAGTCAGGTTTCATCATTGATTTCCCCATACCCCCAAGTTATATGTTCAAGTCAGGTATTAAATAATCTGGAGCTAATGCCAACACAGGATTAGGCAGGTACAGGTTTGTCTGGATAGACAACAGGAAATGTCCGCAGGGACAACAGGTCAGGTTTGTTGGCATTAGTAACAAGATCAGGTAACAGGTAAAGCAAGGGTACATCAGGTCAAGTCAGGTAGTACATAGGTATCATGTCATATCAAGAGTTGCACGGTACCATGTCGTGTCAAGTAGGTGTAACAAGTCATGTCAGGGATGCACAAAATGTCATGTGGGTGCTCATAATCAAATTAACATAAGCATGGGTATACAAAGCAAGCATGGGGTACTAATGGAACAATAAAATGGAACATTGTAATGTTATATGCAATCAGGTACAGATTAAGGCATATAGATGCACAGTTATGATTAGGGTTAAAGTTAAAGTTCCAATACTAATTAAACTACAATTTATCAAATGTGGAATGTTAATATTTCAATGTTATACATTCAAGTGATCTAGACATGCAGTAATATGTATACTAGACGAGATGGATGCAAACGGGTGTTTGAAAGGTTATAAACTATTTTATGGTACTATGGCAATGCAACTAAGCACTATGATATAAATATGGACATGGGCACAAAATATTGTAATCTAACATGCAACCAGGTATGTTTTCATAATTAACTCTAAAATGATATAAACGGGACATCGAATGGTAAAATGTAATATAGGGCACTAAATTCAAACTTCATGCTTAATATATATCTGAATAAATATGAAATATTATAAATAGCATGTAGCAAGTTTTACTTGCCTTGACGGATCAAGAAACGGGTATACGGAACGTCACACGTCGGCGGGAAAAGTCGCGACGCGTGTACAGTATACGGAACGAATCCAAACAACGTACAAGGGGATCACACGGGTCAGAAATACCTGCTGGGTCGTCGGGATCATCGACGGCACGGCCGGATTCCGGCAAACAAAACAACAGTGAACAATCAAGAAAGAAATGCATAAGGAAAGTGAAGAAGAGAAAAAGAAGAAGAAGATCTTACTGTGGTAGGTGCTCTGAGATTCCAGGGGAGTCGGCAAGGGGCGACGACGACGAGGGGTTGCCGGCGAAGGGTAGAGGCTGTGGTTTCCGGCTAGGGTTTGGGTGTGTAGGGATCTTGGCGGCTAGGGTTTGGGTGTGCAGGGATCTTGGCGGCTAGGGTTTTTCTTGGGGTAGGGTGAGTAGGGATCGGTGACGGGGAGAGGACAGAGGAGGAAGGAGAGAAGAGAGAAGAGGAAGAAGATGATGATGGTGAGATGAGGTCGACGGCGATGGGAAGATGTTGGGTTCTTGGTGGGTGCAGGGTGCAGTGGGCTCGGGAATGGAAGAAGGAAAAGAAAGAAGGAGGAATGAGACGAGACGATGCTCGGTTGAAGTTGAGGAGGTGATGGAGTGATGGAATTTAGGGTTAGGGTTTGTGGAAGGCGATGGGTTAAAGGAGAAGGGAGCTGCGGGGTTTTTAAAAAAAGGAAGAATAAAATATAGGGATGCTGAGAAGGGAGGTGAGCGTAGCGGGGAGGCAGTGACGCGACTCGAGGAACGCACAGTAAACGCGAGATGAGAGAGAGAGGCGCGAGAGGAGAGAGAAAGAAGAGAGAGAGAGAGTTGCGCTGGAGAGAGAGAGAAAAGGAGAAAGAGAAAGATTTGAGGGGAGAGAGAGGCGTGTGGGGCCCGGCGTCAGAATAAGGAAGGAATCTGATTGGTTCAGAGGAGAATAGAGAGATGGGGAAAGAGTTGGAAAAATTAAAAAGATTTTAATTGTTAAAAATATTTTTGTTAGCTGTAAAAGAAATCTTTAGGCTGTTAAATATATATTAAATGAATTTAAAAAATTTAAAAATAATTAGAATTTTGGCGGGATACAAAACATTTCAAAATGCTCCCGGGTCGGGTCCAAAATTTCGGATTTGAAATACGAAAATTTTATGCAACCTCTAAAACTTAGAATGAAAGATTAGGTAACGAAAAAGTATACCTCCAAGAACGGACGCACGTACGTGTGCGTAGCTATCCAAACACGTCCGTTTCGCTGAACGGGACGAGAACACGATGCGCGGACGCTACCACGGGGTTAGGGGTATCATGCAGGCTATGAAATGAAATTTTAATTCATTTTACGCGATCATAAATGTTATATGTAAAATACGCGATGCTAGGTGAAAAGTTAATATGCAGTATATATGAGATGCACATGTCTATTTAACGGGCCAGGGTAGTCTATAAATATAAATCAACCAGTTCAAGTAAACGGGTCGGGTCGAATGTAATGTAAAAGTAAACTACCATTCGCATCCAAACATGATAAATGAATAAAACACCACAAACAAACAAATACGGCAACAGAAATTGGTATAACTGAACTCGGTTGTTACATTATACCCAACTACAAAAAGAATTTCGTCCTCGAAATTCCAAGAACAAGAAAGGATAAACAATCCATCAAACTACAAGAATAGATGCGGAATCTTCTGCCGGATTTCATCTTCTCGTTCCCAAGTTGACTCTCTATGTGAGCGATTACCCCAAGAAATAAGTACAAGAGGGATAACTTTGTTCTTAAGAACCTTTTCCCTTCGATCCATAATCGACATCGGTCGCTCCTCGAAAGTCAAATCTTCTCGTACAGTCAGCTCCGAATGATCCAACACATGTGTTTCGTCTTGAACATACTTACGGAGTTGAGATACGTGAAACACATCATGAACATTCGCCAAGGATTGCGGTAACGCCAATCGATACGCCACTTCTCCAACACGCTCCAAAATCTTAAAAGGTCCAACGAATCGAGGACTAAGCTTTCCTCGACTTCCGAAACGGATCACCCCTCTAGTCGGTGATATCTTCAAGAATACCAAATCACCCACGGTGAACTCTAGAGGTCTTCTCGACGTATCTGCCCAACTCTTTTGTCGGTCTTGTGCTTCTTTCATATGATTCCGGATAGTGTTAACCTTTTCAACTGTTTGCACGATCAAGTCCGGTCCCAACAATCTTCGTTCACCAAAATCGTCCCAACAGACAGGTGAACGACACTTGCGACCATATAAAGCTTCGAATGGAACCATTTGAATAGTCTCCTGGAAACTGTTGTTGTAAGAAAAATCCACCAAATGTAGATGATCCTCCCATGAACCCTTGAAGTCTAATATGCAAGCTCTCAACATGTCTTCAAGAGTTTGGATCGTTCTCTCCGACTGGCCATCACTCTGAGGATGATAAGCTGTGCTAAACTTCAATCGAGTCCCCAAACTTTCCTGTAAGCTCCTCCAAAAGTGTGATAAGAAACGAGTGTCACGGTCGGACACGATACTCACCGGTACTCCATGCAATCTTACAATCTCCTGCATGTACCGTTCTGCCAAAGTTTCTGTTGATTGACCAATGCGAAAAGGGATGAAATGAGCTGCCTTGGTCAAACGATCAACAATCACCCACACTGCATTGTTACCTTTTGGACTTCGCGGTAGAACCGTCATGAAATCCATGGTTATATGTTCCCACTTCCACTGAGGAATCAGAAGTGGTTGCAACAAACCAGCAACTCTTTGGTGTTCAGCCTTGACTTGCTGACACACCAAGCACTTTGACACAAAGCGGGCAATCTCCCGTTTCATGCCTTCCCACCAGAAGTGCTGTCGTATATCTCGGTACATCTTCGTGCCTCCTGGATGTACGGAATATGCTGAACTGTGCGCCTCCTTCATAAGTTCTTCACGAACCGTCTGTAATACCCGGTGAGTCCAAGAAAGCTTCTTATCTCCGCAACATTCTTCGGAATCGGCCAATCTTGAACTGCCGCAATCTTTTCGGGATCAACGGCGATTCCATCGCCTGACACGACATGCCCCAAAAACTTCACTTCTTCCAGCCAAAACTCGCACTTGCTCATCTTTGCATATAATTTTTCTTGTCTCAACGTCTGCAGTGTGATCTTCAAATGTTCTGCATGCTCTTCAATACTCTTCGAGTAGACCAGAATATCATCAATGAACACCACTATAAACTGGTCGAAGAATGGTGAAAAGATTCGGTTTATCAAGTCCATGAATATCGCCGGTGCATTCGTTACTCCGAAGGGCGTCACTAAATACTCGTAATGTCCATACCGAGTTCGGAATGCCGTTTTGCAAATATCTTCTGTTTTAACTCGGATCTGATGATATCCGGACCGCAAATCCAGTTTCGAGAATACCCTCGCGCCATTAAGCTGCTCAAATAATTCGCCAATGCGAGGGATCGGGTACTTGTTCTTAACAGTCACCCGGTTTAATTCTCGATAATCGATGCACATTCTCCTTGTGCCATCCTTCTTCTTGACTAGAAGAACTGGAGCTCCCTAAGGCGAGTTACTGCTTTGAATCCAACCCTTCTCAAGTAATTCCGTAACCTGCTTCTTAACTTCTTCCAACTCCACTGGTGCCATTGGATAGTACGCTTTAGAAACTGGCGCTGTACCAGGAACAAGATCAATTGCGAACTCTACGTCTCGCTTCGGCGGTAAACCTGATATGTCTTCAAACACGTCCATGAAATCTCGAACAATAGCTGGCGCTTCATCTTTTTCAACTTCCAATGACGAAAGACCATTAGTTGTCGGCCTAGCCCTAAACTCGACTGGTCCGACAGAACTGCTTCCTCCAGTAAAGATAAACTTTAGATGTCCGGGAATCTGTAAAATTACTTTCTTTGCCCTACAATCAATGTGAGCATGGAAAGTGCCGAGAAAATCCATTCCCAAGACGACTTCATAGCTGCTTGTATTAATCACCAAGAAATCTGCAAAAAGCTCCCGTCCGCAAACAACAACTGCACAATCCTTACATTCTCTACTAGATATGATCTTCCCATTCTCAGTGTGTATGTACCAGAAACTAGACAGGGTCATGCAAGTAATCGAGTGTGTAGCAATAAACTTGGACGACAAAAAAAAACAATGGGATGCACCAGAATCGAATGACGCTAATGCGGGAAAACCATGAACAAGTAGAATACCTAAAACAACTTCTCCTGAAGCTTTAGCTTCCTCAGCCGTCAGGGTAAACGCTCGAGCTTGATTGGGTCCCTGAGTCAGCTGCTTCTGTCTCGGAAACGATTTCTGCGGTGGCTTTTGAACATCATCCTTTGTGCGAAGCTTCGACGGACAAGTGCTGATAGTATGATCCGCCGATCCATAAACCAAACAGAGTCCTTGCCTCCTTCGACAATCTCTTTGCACATGTCCGGGTAAATGGCAGTAGTTACAAATTACGCTCTTTCTTTGATCAACGACAGCAGGCTTCTTCATAGGTGTTACGCCACGACGGTTCACTGGAATACTTCTGTGTCCATGTGCTCGGTTCGGTGCAAATGCCGGCTTCCGTACTGTAACTGCTGTCTTCTGTGTATTCCCAGTCTTCACAGATAGGCTTTGCTATTCTCGGGCCGCTGTAAGTACCTGTGAGAAAGTGGTCAAACCCAGGGAGACAATCTGCCTCTGGATGTCCACATCCAAACTGCGCATGAACCTCCTTGCCCTATCAGCATCGTTGGCAACCAAAGGTCCAGCGAATCTACTGAGCCGCGTCCACTCAGCTGCATGTACATCTACAGGTGCGCCGTTCTTCTTCAAACTGATGAACTTTTCTTCCATTTCCTCCCGTGCAATCCGCGGGAAGAACTTCTCCAAGAAACTCTTCGAAAAATCCGCCCACCAGATCGGCTTGGGCAAGCGGGTCTCTTCCACAAGCCACCATTCATGGGCGTAATCCACCAACTGGATGCGTACCACATCCACCCTCTTATCTTCTGGGATCTGTGCCGCAATGAGTAAATTCTCCGTGTCAACAGCCACTGCTCCGCTGGTAATGGCTCCTCCAGACCAGTAAAGACAGACGGACCAAGTCTCCTGAAATCCGCTACGGTTCCCATACGATCCACTGGTCTGGCCACAACATTGTTCACGGACTACTGAACGGTCCGCAAACCTTCCTGTAAAAAGTCAGCTTGCTGCTGGTTCAGCTCGGTCTGCCGCCTTTGGTTCTCCAACATCCCACATATTACTCCAAGCATAGCGGCTTCGTCAACACGCCTTTGATACGTTTTCAGATTCTTGACTGCCATGTTCCTGAAATCAAAGCATCAAAAGGATTAACATGATAACAGATTCCAAATGTAGATTAAGGATATGAATCGAGGCTAGAACTCCAAGTCACTTAAATAGAGTACCGCATTGTAACCATGCCGCGGTATCATAGCTACAATCACATAACTCCACCCAAATCGCCTAAGTTCTAGAGATAACAAAAGGAAACCAGGTTTCAAGTCGATATGCAAGGGAGGTTTGCATATCGTAAAAGTAGGATCAGGAGGAGTTAAGATTCAAAAATGGTAAGACGGTAAGGTGCCAGGACATGTTTCCTAATCACGAGTATTATGATTCGTGTATTGGGTTCAATACCCAACTACAAAAGAATCAAATCCGATTAACCTATATCCTATGGCTCTGATACCAAAAGAACCATATCACCCCCGCTTCCCAGAGTACGCTAAGATAGACACGTGACATAGCCAACCATGCTACCTGTGGATAGGAAATATCCTTCAACAGTCACATTACGGCTGTAGAGATATCCAGAACAATAATAAACTATCTAACACATGTCCATAAGCCAGAATAAAACGAGTAAAGAATAAAAATAATGCGGAAGCAAAAGATCCAATAAAAGAATAACAGGAAAGTATGTCCCATAATGCGGGTTCACATCAGAAATGAAATAATACCGAAAGTAAAAGAACTAACTACTAGCAAGTCCTCACTGTTCAGCCTGCTGACTGAAATACTCCTGCTCGGAATGCAGCAAAGGAAAGGAAACTGGGCCATGCAAAACCCAGACGTCAGTGCGTCATAATATCAAGCAATACTATAAACAGGGGAAGCAATACATGCAGGTATGAGTGTAAATGATGGAACAGGCATAACAGTGATATAAGTAAGGACAGTGGGGTAATATGTAGTGAGTAATCTAAACTGGTATATTGGGTTAACTACTCTCAGTCTTTGAAATCAATTTAATGAATCATCGATGTAACTCAATAGTATCCCGTGCGTGCCCGGGATCATGGTGATGATTCTCGGGCTGAAACCGAGACATGCCGCTAGGCACTAAAAGGAAAAGGGGTAACGATGAATGATGTCAACAGCATCATCCCAAGGCTGGCCTAGCCTCTAAAACTGATCAGTAAAGGTATCGAACTGTCGAGTTACAAGTCAGGTTTCATCATCGATTTCCCCATACCCCCAAGTTATATGTTCAAGTCAGGTATTAAATAATCTGGAGCTAATGCCAACACAGGATTAGGCAGGTACAGGTTTGTCTGGATAGACAACAGGAAATGTCTGTAGGGACAACATGTCAGGTTTGTTGGCATTAGTAACAAGATCAGATAACAGGTAAAGCAAGGGTACATCAGGTCAAGTCAGGTAGTACATAGGTATCATGTCATGTCAAGAGTTGCACGGTACCATGTCGTGTCAAGTAGTAAGTGTAACAAGTCATGTCAGGGGTGCAAAAAATGTCATGTGGGTGCTCATAATCAAATTAACATAAGCATGGGTATACAAAGCAAGCATGGGGTACTAATGGAACAATAAAATGGAACATTGTAATGTTATATGCAATCAGGTACAGATTAAGGCATATAGATGTACAGTTATGATTAGGGTTAAAGTTAAAGTTCCAATACTAATTAAACTACAATTTATCAAATGTGGAATGTTAATATTTCAATGTTATACATTCAAGTGATCTAGGGATGCAGTAATATGTATACTAGACGAGATGGATGCAAACGGCTGTTTGAAAGGTTATAAACTATTTTATGGGACTATGGCAATGCAACCAAGCACTATGATATAAATATGGACGTGGGCACAAAATATTGTAATCTAACATGCAACCAGGTATGTTTTCATAATTAACTCTAAAATGATATAAACGGGACATCGAATGGTAAAATGTAATATAGGGCACTAAATTCAAACTTCATGCTTAATATATATCTGAATAAATATGAAATATTATAAATAGCACGTAGCAAGTTTTACTTGTCTCGACGGATCAAGAAACGGGTATACGGAACATCACACGTCGGCGGGAAAAGTCGCGACACGCGTACAGTATACGGAACGAATCCAAACAACGTATAAGGGGTTCACACGGTTCAGAAATGCTTGTTGGGTCGTCGGGATCGTCGACGGCACGGTCGGATTCCGGCAAACAAAACAACAGTGAACAATCAAGAAAGAAATGCATAAGGAAAGTGAAGAAGAGAAAAAGAAGAAGATCTTACTGTGGTAGGTGCTCTGAGATTCCAGGGGAGTCGGCAAGGGGCGACGACGACGAGGGGTTGCCGGCGAAGGGTAGAGGCTGCGGTTTTCGGCTAGGGTTTGGGTGTGCAGGGATCTTGGCGGCTAGGGTTTTTCTTGGGATAGGGTGAGTAGGGATCGGTGACGGGGAGAGGACAGAGGAGGAATGAGAGAAGAGAGAAGAGGAAGAAGATGATGGTGAGATGAGGTCGACGGCGATGGGAAGATGCTGGGTTCTTGGTGGGTGCAAGGTGCAGTAGACTCGGGAATGGAAGAAGGAAAAGAAAGAAGGAGGAAGGAGACGAGACGAGGCTCGGTTGAGGTTGAGGAGGTGATGGAGTGATGGAGTTTAAGGTTAAGGTTTGAGAAAGGCGATGGGTTAAAGGAGAACGGTGCCGCGGGGATTTTAAAAAAAGGAAGAAGAAAATATAGGGATGCTGAGAAGGGAGGTGAGCGTAGCGGGGAAGCAGTGACGCGACTCGAGGAACGCACAGTAAACGCGAGATGAGAGAGAGAGGTGCGAGAGGAGATAGAAGAAGAGAGAGAGAGAGTTGCGCTGGGGAGAGGGAGAAAAGGAGAAAGAGAAATATTTAAGGGGAGAGAGAGAGGCGTGTGGGGCCCGGCGTCAGAATAAGGAAAGAATCTGATTGGCTCAGAGGAGAATAGAGAGATGGGGAAAGAGTTGGAAAAATTAAAAAGATTTTAATTGTTAAAAATATTTTTGTTAGCTGTAAAAGAAATCTTTAAGTTGTTAAATATATATTAAACGAATTTTAAAATTTTAAAAATAATTAGAATTTTGGCGGGATACAAAATATTTTAAAATGCGCCCGGGTCGGGTCCAAAATTTCGGATTTGAAATACGAAAATTTTATGCAACCTCCAAAACTTAGAATGAATGATTAGGTAACGAAAAAGTATACCCTCAAGAACGGACGCACGTACGTGTGCGTAGCTATCCAAACACGTCCGTTTCGCTGAACGGGACTAGAACATGATGCGCGGACGCTACCACGGGGTTAGGGGTATCATGTAGGCTATGAAATGCAATTTTAATTCATTTTACGCGATCATAAATGTTATATGTAAAATACGAGATGCTAGGTGAAAAGTTAATATGCAGTATATATGAGATGCACGTGTCTATTTAACGGGCCAGGGTAGTTTAGAAATATAAATCAACCAGTTCAAGCAAGCGGGTCGAGTCGAATGCAATGTAAAAGTAAACTATCATTCGCATCCAAACATAATAAATGAATAAAACACCACAAACAAACAAATACGGCAACATAAATTGGTATAACTGAACTCGGTTGTTACAGGCGCTACGACGAGTCTGCGAATGTTGAGCGAGTTCGTCGAGGATCTTAACGCTGAGGCCCTCGTATTTGCTGTAGACTTTGTTGCTGAAGTTAATCCCATACTGGCGACGCTCGTGAACTTCCACAACGAAGGTGTCGTTGAGTGTTGGGTTAATTACTGCAGACAGATCGAGGCCTGCTTGCACGAAATTGAGCTCAAACGTCTTGCTCCAGAGGTTTTGGCCTTGAACTCACAGCGGGTTGCATGGGTTGAGCAAATTGTTGCCTTCCTTCACCATTTTGAACAAGAGGCGACCCTGAGACGGAAGGATCATGAGACGGATTCCAGCGAGTCTGTCTAGTTGAGTGCTCAGGTCGAAGCGAATGCTGCACAGTTGAAAGCCATTTTTGTAAACCTCCAGCGATGTATTTCTGACGGGATGATGTTGAGGCGAAAGTTTGACTTCACTGAGCAGGTCAAGCAGAGTCATGAAGCCGCCCAACAGGAAATCGATGAGAAGCTTTCATCATGTTTGCAGCAGCGGGCTCGAATTGAAGCGGAGCTGGCCGCGGCGGCTGATCGTGAAAAGGAATTGAAAGGAGTGCGAGGGCGGCTTGCTGATTTGCTAAAAATGCCTCCTTCTCAGTAGCCATCTTTGTATCGATCGAAAATTTGTAATTTATGAATAACATGCCGTTATTCATTTTTATTCTTTTGTACGATATATCTTGTACTCAATTGAATTTATGAATAGAACACACATTTTTTTATCTCCTACTATCGCCTTCTTTTCTTTGCTGTGTTGTTGGCACATTACTTTAGCAAGTGTGGCCTGTAAATGATATATAACGGTTCATCTTGTACTCTTTGTGGGGTAGCGATGGCTTAGGAAACAGGTTCAGGTCTGCCGCCTAAGACTTTTCAACTTTATGAGCCGTGAGGGTCTCATAAAGACTTTTCTCCCTACGAGTCGAAAGGATCCCGTAGGTGTATTTTCTCCAGTCGTGAGCATTCCTAAGTGCATTTTTTCTTGAGAGTCATAAGGATCTCACAAAAGAATTTTCTCTTTTACAAGTCGAGAGGGCACGTAAGTGGTTGGTGAGTTGACTTGTTTCCGAGTCGAAGCATTGTTCCGATGGAGAGGTCGTTGGATGACGTATTTCCGAGATGGGGTCATTGGATGACGTGTTTCCGAGATGGGGTCATTCGATGACGCATTTCCGCGACGGGGTCATTTGCTGATGTGTTTCCGAGATGGGGTCATTTGCTGACGTATTTCCGCGACGGGGTCATTGGCTGACGAATTTCCGAGACGGGGTCATTGGATGACGTATTTCTGGGACGGGGTCATTTGCTGATGTGTTTCCAAGACGGGGTCATTTTCTGACGTATTTCCGAGACAGGGTCATTGGATGACGTATTTCCGAGACGGGGTCATTGGATGACGTGTTTCTGCGACGGGGTCATTGGATGACGTGTTTCCGCGATGGGGTCATCGTGTTTCCGAGACGGGGTCATTTGCCGACGTATTTTCACGACGGGGTCATTGGCTGATGTATTTCCGCGACGGGGTCGTTTGCTGACGTATTTCCGAGACGGGGTCATTGGATGACGTATTTCCGTGACGGGGTCATTTGCTGACGTGTTTCCGAGATGGGGTCATTTGCTGACGTGTTTCCGAGACGGGGTCATTGGATGACGTATTTCCGAGACGGGGTCATTTGCTGACGTGTTTCCGAGACGGGTTCATTTGCTGACGTGTTTTCGAGACGGGGTCATTTGCTGACGTGTTTCGGCGACGGGGTCATTGGCTGACGTGTTTCCGAGACAAGGTCATTGGATGACGTATTTCCACGACGGGGTCATTGGATGACGTATTTCCACGACGGGGTCATTTTCTGACGTGTTTCCAAGACGGGGTCATTGGATGACGTGTTTCTGCGATGGGGTCATTTACTGACGTATTTCCGCGACGGGATCATTTGTTGACGTGTTTCCGAGACGAGGTCATCGGATGATGTATTTCCGAAACGGGGTCATTTGCTGACATATTTCCGCGACGGGGTCATCGGATGACGTATTTCCGAGACGGGGTCATTTACTGACGTATTTCCGCGACGGGGTCATTTGCTGATGTATTTCCGTGACGGGGTCATCGGATGACGTATTTCCGAGACGGGGTCATTTGCTGACGTATTTCCGCGATGAGGTCATTTGCTGATGTATTTCCGAGATGGGGTCATTGGATGACGTATTTCTGCGACGGGGTCATTTGCTGACGTATTTCCGCGACGGGGCCATTTGCTGACGTATTTCCGAGATGGGTCATTGGATGACGTATTTCCGTGACAGGGTCATATGCTGACGTATTTCCGAGACGGGGTCATTGGATAACGTATTTTTGAGACGGGGTCATTGGATGACGCTAGGTTGTCTGTGAACCGTAGAGTCTTGGAACTGGAGACTTTGCCGTGGCTCCGATTGATGGTGTCGTGTCCGTGCCCTGCTGGCATGAGGAGGAACGCCGTTGTTGGTCTTCTGGGATGCAGATGTCTCCGCCAAGATTTGACTCTCCCTTTGACAAGGTCCGGTGGGGAAATGTGGTCCCCTTTTCATTTATGCCCATGAATTGTATACAGGGGTCAGTATGGACTTACCTGCAGGGAAAAAGTTTCATTCTTTCATTTTTTATTTCTTTTCGCGATACTCTATCATTTCAGCATTTTATATCACGAATGTCATGATTGCCCAATCATTTCGGCTATTTTTTTGCGGTGCCCAATCATTTCGACTATTTTTCTTTCTCTTTACTCGCTGCTTTTTGTTGCGAGTTGCCCAAACATTTTGGCTATTTTTATATGCATATATTTTACTTGCTGATTTTGTTGCAAGTTGCCCCATCATTTCGGCTATTTCATATGCATTTATGGCTCGCTGACTTTTCGACGTGAGTATGGAACCTGAGATCTGATACCAATCTTAGCATCAGCATCGCTGCGACTGGAATATTTCCAGAAGCGAATCATCATTTGCCATGAAAGGACTTGGAATTTGTTACCGATTTAAGCATCAGCATCGCTACTACTGGAACATTGCCTGGAGCGAATCATCATTTGCCTCTGTCGATTCGAACAAAGGTGGCTTACCAAACATGATTAGGATCCTATCGACTAAGGCTTTTGACTTCATGAACCGTAAGGGTCTCATAAAGGTGTTTCTCCCTACGAGTCGTGAGGATCTCATAGGTGCGATTTCTCCTTAGGAATCGTGAGGATTCTTAAGTGTATGTTCTCTTTTAAGTCGTAAGGATCTTGCAAGAGTTTTTTCTCCTTGTAGATCGAGAGGACCTACAAGTGTTTGTTCATCAAATGAGTGCATTCCTCATCGTTGGTGGGACTCGGCAAGGAAATGATTATTTATGCCCGTGGATTGTATACAAGGGTCAGTATTGAACCGCTTATAGGGCAGTCTGGGAAATGTGATGGCTTAAGAACATGTTCTGATCCCTGTAGCTTAAGGCTTTTGAATCTTATGAGCCGTGAGGGTCTCATAAGAGGGTTCTCCTTACGAGTCGTGAGGATCATGTTAGTGTAATTTCTCCTCAGGAATCGTGGGGATTCCTAAGTGTGTTGCTCCCTTATGAGTCATAAGGATCTCACGCAGGTATTTTCTCCTTGCAAGGTTGAGAGGACCTTGCCAGTGTGCATGAATTTTTTATGAGTCTGCACCCTTTCGGGATTTCACAGACTCGTCGATAGCCCTGCTGTTTTTACTCACGGAGCCCTTTCGGGTTTTCATCCATGTCCATCTTGCTTATGGACGTACCGTTTCTTTTGTACGAGTATGCCCCCTTTCGGGTTTTCACAAACATCGCCGGTAGCCTTGCTGTTTTTACTCACGGAGTCCTTTCAAGTTTTCATCCGCGCCCATCTTACTTATGGACGTACCGTTTTTTTTGGGTCAGCCATAGGATGCTGCGGTTTGCAGTAGTTTAAAGACGTTTCGGTCCATAGTTAGTTTCAGGATATTGCGGTCCATTGTTAGTTTAGGAATGTTTCGGTCCGTTGTTAGTTTAGGGACGTTTCGGTCCATCGTTAGTTTAGGGACGTTTCGGTCCATTGTTACCGTTTTGGAGAAAACAGTTTTGCTGGATACTACTTATAGAGTTAAGGCTTGAGAAGATAGCGAGCGAACATAGGCGTCGTCATCTATCGTTGACCTAGGCCGTAACTCGTCAGGCGTAGTATTTTTTCAGGAACCAGCCGTTTATTGGCCTGAAGGGTCTTTCACCATGCATATCCATGAGCAAGTAAGCCCCACCTTGATAGACTTTGTCTATAATGTACGGGCCCTCATAGTTCAGCTCGAATTTCCCCCGTTTGGCACGATTGGGGATCATAGGTCTCTTGACCACTAGCACGAGTTCGCCTTGGCGAAATGTTCTCAGCTTAGTCAATCTTTCGTATGAGCGCGTCATCCTTGCTTTGTAAGCTTCTAGGGTTTGCCGCACCATGGGACGAGTTTCATCGAGAGTGTCGAGCTCCTCAAGCCGAAGATGAGCGGTCTCTTCGTCTGTTAGTTCATAATGAACCGCCACTCGGAGAGAGGGTAGCTCTATTTCGAGGGGGAGTACCGCTTCTGTGCCGAATACCAATACATACGGTGTTGTGTTTGTGGCCGTTTTGAACGTGGTCCGATACGCCCAGAGTGTTTCATGCAGTCTTTCGTGCCAGTCCTTTTTATTTTTGGACACCGTCTTCTTTATGACCTTTGTCAAGGTCTTGTTGAAAGCCTCAGCTAAACCGTTAGCTCTGGGATTATTGACCGAAGAGTATCTCCAGTCTATGTTATGCTGCTGTACGAAGTGGCTGATTCTGTGACTTCTGTAGGCCGGCCCATTATCGGAGATAATCCGTCGCAGAGTGCCGAACCGATAGATGACGTGTGTCTTGAAGAAATGGAGGATGTTCTCCGTCTTCACTTCTCTTAGCGGTACTGCTTCTGCCCACTTAGAGAAGTAATCAGTTGTCGCCATTATGAACCGATGTCCTCTAGATGACGCTGGTTCTATGGGCCCAATTATGTCGGTTCCCCACATTTCGAACGGCCAGCTAGCTACTGTTGGGTGTAGCGGGTTTGGATGCTGGTGGATGAAGTCTCCATGAATTTGGCACGTATGGCACTGTTTCGCATATTCAAGGCAGTCCTAAATCATCGTGGGCCAATAGTAGCCCATCCTTTTAATCTTCAGCTTCATCTTGGGTTCGACTTGATGAGAACCGCAGAGTCCGTCATGAGTTTCTTGGATGACTCTCCTTGGTTCTTCTGGTCCCAGGCATCTCAGCCACAGAGAGTCGAACGATCTCTTATATAGAGTATCATTGACGAAGGCGAAAGAGCTCGTTTCATGAGCTGATGTCTTGAGGATGCATCTTCAGGTGTTCGATAAGATTTGAAGTAGTTTATGAAGACTTCTATCCAATCCTTAACCTTTTCTTGGTCTTCTATTCGTAAGGCCATTTTCTTGGTCGCTTCCTTTTCTTCAGACGACTCCGGAGATATTTCCGCTGGTGCAAGAACCCGACGGCTTTGTACAACAATCCTTACGTCATCGAGGTTTTCGTCAGCCAGTTCTTTGGCGAGTTTGGCGAATGCATCCGCCTTGCTATTTTCTGTATGTGGTATGCTTTCTAGGACGTAGGAAGGGATTTGAGTCAGCAATTGTTGCACTCTCTCACCGTACTTCACCAACTCTGGTTTGCACGTTTGATAGTCGCCGTTTACTTGACTAACGACCAGCTGGGAGTCCCCGTATATAAGGAGGTCTTCGATTCCCATATCGATAGAGATCTCAAGACCTGCTATCAAATTCTCGTATTCTTCTTCATTGTTTGTCCTCGGCTTCATTAGGGGAAAGGAAAAGCTCATTATCCCTCCTTGCGGAGTCACGAAGATAAGGCCTACCCCAAATTTGATCATGGGGAAGCTGTGCTTTCACTTCTTCAGGGAAGATGCCCCATAGAAGTAGAGTTCCCATCGGGTATCACTCCTTCTATTCTCCCTGTCGATCGTGTCGAACGCGTGCTCGTCTGGCAATTCGCAATTTAGGGGTGAGTCGGCAGGTATCGGATGCTCAGTGAGGAAGTCGGCGATGGCCTGGCCTTTCACTGCCTTGAGAGGTCGGTATGTTATCGAGAATTCCATTAAGAGTAGGGCCTATTTAGCGAACCGTCCCGTTAGTATGGCTCTTGATATCAAATACTTGAGAGGATCCACCTTTGATATGAGATGGACCTCATGCGCCAAAGCGTAATGCCGAAGCTTCGTTATCACGAAGATTAACGCTAGGCAGTGTTTTTCGATGGGGGAGTAGTTGTTTTCTGCCCCCAGGAGAACTCGACTCAAATAGTAGAGGGCTCTCTCCTTCCCTTGGTCATTCTCCTGTGCCCATAATGCGCCTCGAGAACTTTCAAGGGCGGTTGTGTACAGGATGAGGGGCTTTCCCCTGACCGGAGCAGTCAGTACCGGCGGATTCTACAGGTATTGCTTGATTTCGTCCAGTGCGCTTTGGCATTTGCAATCCCAAACGAACGGGGTTCCCTTTTTCATTAGGTGACTGTAGGGGCGGCATTTTCCGGAGAGATTAGCTATGAACCGCTGGATATACGCGAGCTTTTCTTGGAGAGACCGCAGTTGCTTGAGAGTTCTTGGCGAAGGTATTTCCATAATCGCCTTGATCTTTGATGGATCTATTTCGATGCCCCGGTATCGGATGATGAACCCAGGAATTTGCCCGAGGAAACTCTAAACGCGCATATGAGAGGGTTCATTTTCAGATTGTATTTTCAAAGACACTGGAACACTATTTTCAAATGCTCCCAGTGTTCCTCGTGCGATTTGCTTTTCACCACGAGGTCGTCAATATAACATTTGACAATCTCATGTATGAGGTCATCAAAGATCTTTGTCATGGCCCTCTGGTAGGTAGCGCCGGCGTTCTTTAGACCGAAAGGCATCACTTTGTAGCAGAATACGCCCAGAGGAGTCCGGAAAGCGGTATGCTTTTGGTCTTCGGGATGCATCTTTATTTGATAATACCCTGATGAGCCGTCCATGAAGGAGAAGACTTCGTGAATGGACGTGTTGTCTATCATCAGCTCGGTAACCAGTACGGGAAAATCATCCTTCAGACAGGCTTTGTTGAGGTCCCGAAAGTCCACGCAGATGCGCACTGTCCCATTTTTCTTCATCACTAGGACATTGTTGGCAATCCAGTCGGGATATTGAACTTCTTGGATGAAACCAGAGTCGATTAGCTTATTGACTTCGGCGTTGATACTCATTTCCAGTTCAAGCCGCATTCTTCTTGGTACCTGTTTGACTGGCCTGACGTCCGGAGATATCGCCAGTTTATGCACAGCTATTCTGGATCTAGCCCTGGCATCTCGGAATAGTTCTATGCGAAGCAGTCCTTATACTGCATGAGCACGTCTTTTAGCGTAGCCACTTGCTCTTTAGACAGCATCTCACTGACGAACGTTGGCCGTGGGTCGTTTGTCGTCCCCAAGTCGGTTTTCTTTAGGTTGTCCACAGTAGTATGTATTCCATCTTCCAACCCTTTTGGCGCTGGTGGAAATTCTAAGATCAATTCCTCTTCATCCTCATTTTCGAAGCACCAAGAGAGGTCATCCATATTCTCGTGCATTCCTTCTTTCAACAGTGTTATCACGTGGCAGGTACGAGATCGTTTCCAAGACCGATATTGATCTGGTTCTACTCTCGCCATATACATTGCTTTTGGCATATGACTTTACGGTGGGGCTACCCTTCAATTGTTGGATAGAGCGAACCTGCCGAGTTGATATTGGCCTTCGACCCAGTTATTGAAGGTGAAGCAGTCTTCAAGAGGATGTCCTATCGCTCGGTGATAGAAGCAATAATCCGGGCGATGCACCTTATTTGCTTATTCGGGGTGCTTAGACTCCGGGAGCGTAATCATCTGATTTTTCATGACGAAGTCGAATATCTTCCTTGTCTTGTCTTGAGGGAAGGAATATGCTCGACCCATTTTTTCGTTAGAGACGGATTCGGGTTGAACTTTTCTCGATCGCGTGGCATTTTGGATATGTCTTTCCGCTGTCAAACGTCTTTTCCATTCTTTGACTTATTTTTTCCTCTGCATCGGGACTTTTTCTTGTCTTGGGAATGCATGGCGGGTTGACGGTGAAGGGCATTGTCGTCCTCCGTAGCCTGTTGAAGGAGGCGTTGTGTCTTGGCTTTCTCGTAAATGGTCATTTCGCGGCTGTAGTCGTTCCGAGCTTTTTGACTCGCTTCCCTTACTAGCTTGTCCATTTGTTCTTCAAATGACGGACTCGGCATTTTTATGACGGGACCTCGTTCCGGTTCAGCGTCAGCGTCAGCGTCAGCGTCTTTTAAAAGAGCTCCTCTTCTTTATCAAGGTCTTTTATGACATGGCAGGTATGGAACTGCTCTCGTTTCTTGTACTGGACATACCCAAGCCCGATCGTTTCTATTTTTCCGTTGGGCAATTTTCGCTGAATTCCGGTGATGTTCCAGATCTTGTTGTAGAATTGGGCCTGTCGCGCGGTTTGCTTAAAGGGTACGCCTTGGCATCTCAATAACCTTTTCAATCCTTCTGCGTAGTATTTGGGCAGACGGATTGGTTAGAGCATGTCAAGCGCAGGTTCCGCACCACGCCAGACTTCCCTTTCGACTTTGGTTTTCCCGGATCGATAGAATAGGATCGCCTTTTCACCTCTTCGCCTGGGAGGGACGTAGAATGTCTGTAGCTCTTGCACACTATATGTCTCGAGCGCATCAATCTCTCTGTAATGTAGTCACAGAACCAGAGCAATTTGCAGACTCTGATCATCTCCAGTGAGGGTCTGCATTGATGGACGGACCGAGAACACTGCATTGACTTCATCTTCAGAGTCACCGCCAAAGACCAGAATAGGGGTAGAGGGTCCCGGCTTGCTGCATTGGAATAGACTATCTCTTCTTCCTCCTCGGTATCGCTCCCAAAAATCGGAATAGTGGCATCTTTCCGTGTCTTCAAAGTCTGGCAGGAAATTCTTTGCATCCTTGTATTTGCGGACTTCATTCATGGAGAATGGATTTAGCTCCCCCATTGCGGTGTACTCGAGACCATCTTTGAAATACTTCATACACTGATGTTGTGTAGAAGGGATTATATTGTACTCGTGTAACCAAGGCCTGCCAAGCAAGGCGTTGTAGCAGGTCTTGGCGTCGATGACATGAAACTTGATGTCAGTGACGAGCATCCCAAAGCGTAACATCAGAATCACAGACCCGAGCGTCCGTGATGACTGGGAGTCAAATCCGGAGATAGTGATTTTATCCCGAGCGAGGTGATGGACGCTCATGCAGATTTCTTTTAGCACCCTCACATTCAGGAGATTGACAGAGGACCCATTGTCAACTAGAATTTTTCCTATCTTAATGTCATGGCAGTACCCGGTGATGTACAGGGGGCGGTTGTGCTCGCACGTCCCGAGGAGGAGGTCTTCATCGCTGAAGGTAATGTCGGCCGTGTGAACTTCTTCCAGCTCGTCCTTCATCTTTTCTTTGGGAAGGAAGGCTTGAAATTGGTCAGGCTCTTGTAGTGCCTTGATCAGAGAATCTCGTGCCTCTTTAGACAACAGAAGGGCATTGAGAATGCTTAGCGTGAGGGTATCTTTCTCAGGTGTGCCAGAACATTGTAATCCACCTTGTTTTTCTGGGGCGGGTCCCTAGTTGCGAGCTCTTCGACGACTCGATCATCGAGGGCGATATCCTCAGGGACATTTTCCTTCCCTTTAACTTTTTTGTTCGGTCCCTTGTTCGTAGGTCCGAGATTCTTCTCGGGCAACATACGGTTGCGCAGCTGAATATTCTCACAGTTCTTCGTCTCTTCTTCTTTTCCTGAGGTGGATTCTTTGAAGAGAGGGTCGAGGGCTATTTCTTCATCAAAATCGCTCCTGAAGGTAAGAAGTTGCAATCCCCCAGCATCAACCACGTGACAATTGCCGACAGTTCTTTTACGCTCATCTTTCGTGCTTCTCTGCTCCCGACGAGTTTTGTACTTCATTCGCTTGAACTTTTGTCGGTGGGCAACATACCCCTGCCACCAGTTTTTTAAGGCCATGCACTTTTCGGTAGGGTGTATAGTCCTCTGATGGTATAAGCAGTAGTTAGGGCGTGCATCCCCTTCGTCAAGGTGTATACTGCCAGGAGTATTTCCTTTGGGAGATGGCAGCTTCATTCCCATTGACAGGGCTTTAACAAACCGTTTCCTCGTATTAAGCTTGCTTTTTTTTGCCGCGGGTGCACTTTGATCTGGTTGGAGTGTTTCGTGATCCATCTCTACCATGACTTCTTCAAGTTGACGCCGACGCCTGGCCCTTTCGAATATGGCCATTTCACGTTGCTGATCAGCCTTGCTCTTCTGACGGGCTTCGTTCAGCAGCATGTCGATCATGTCGTCAGATGGTTCGAAGGATTTTGGCACCGCTCCTGCCCCCAGCTCTTCTATGTGAGCTTCTTCGTCATTTACAGGAAAATGAGAGATCATGTGACAACTTTCCACATAATCCTCGAATTCTTATGATGAGTCGTCTCCATCGTCATTGTCGTTTTCTTCGCTTTCAGGGATGTTGTTGAGAAATTCTTGGAGCGTGACTGGGGTTCGCGCCTTCTGATTATATTCTTCCAGTGCGTCAATCTGCTTTTGCAGGTTCGTGCACTTGTCATCAGGCTTCATGGGCTTTTTGGTCTTCTTCTTCCTTTTCGACGATTTTGACGGTTGGGCCTGGACGTTTTGCTCATCGCTACCAATTCTTGGCGTCGGGCACGGTTTCAGCATTCCCTCAATGACCTCGGGTTCCAGCAGGCTTTTCCACCTAATCGCCGGGCATGTTTAAAGATCCTTCAGCATTCTTTTTGTTTTGGCTGAAAGAGCGACCTCCCATGGAGCTTCTTCTATAAATGAGTATGATGCCCCCGGTATGTCTACCCTTTTAGGAACGTGCGGCTGCAGCGGGCTTACCTTCCAGTTCTCGGACAGTGCAAATTTACCCTGTTGGTATTGGTCCTCGATCCAGCTTTTAAAGACGAAGCAATCTTCAATTGGGTGGCCTACTACTCATTGGTAGGGGCAGTAATTGGGATTGTTGACGTCACCTGGCTGCAGTGGGCGTCTCGGATCTGGGAGAGTGATGAGCCTGTTGCGCACCGCCAGTTCGAACAGTCTTCTTGTTTTATCCCGAGGGAACGAATAAATACGTTTTAACTTTTCGTTGATAAATCGCTGTCTATCGTTTTGGCGATCAGCTAGTTTTGGACCACTCGGCTGTTGCTGAGCATTGATGACGAAGGTCGCTTTCCATTTCCCCTTTTCATTCCAAGACTCCGTCTTTGAAGAGGAAGGCCTATGGCCCATCTGGTCCATTTGGGCCAGCTTGTCAATCAAGGCCTGGAAGGTGGTCTGCTTGAAGAACATCATGAATTGGGATATGGTCGCTTGCGGATCGAGGGTTCCTACAAACATGCCTACTGCAGGAGCCTCTTCTATGCGCCGTTCGCACTTCGACCAAAGGTTCCGCCACCGTATCACATACTGAACCCATGTTTCACCTGGCATTGATCAACACCGTGATTGGGGTGCGTTCGTTGGCGCTTGCGAAACGATGGGTGAATAATAGCTCCATCTCCATGAATGCTTTGACGGAGTCGTTGGGAAGTTCCGAATACCATTCGAAGGCTGTCTCGGTTAGGCTACCGACGAATTAGTGAAGCAGTAGCTTATCGTCACCTCCAGTATTGCCGCACAGAGCCCTGAATTGAGCGATATGTTGATGGGGATTGCCTGTTCCCTTGTACACATGGAATTTAGGGATCGTATATCCCGGCGGGTACTTGATTTGATCATACTAGCTGGGATATGGTCATCCCGTTCTGACGACTTGGCCAGCAAATTCATTCGCTTGATGAGCTCGTATATGTTGAGCTATATAATCATCGAGCGTGGCTTTCAAGATTGTTTCCTCCTTGGCGGCTGAAAAGGCCGGAAGAGAGTTCGATGTCTCTCCTCTGTCGTCCTCAACGATTATTGGGGGATCTTCAGCTGGAAGGTCCAGCTGGATCATCATCCCGACCATGTCTTGAAACAATAGTGCCATTTGTTTTATGTTGGCCGCTTGTTCTGCGGCTTCTTTATCTTTCTTCTCGAGCACTCTCCGGAGGAACTCGGCATCAGTTTCTTGCTCCTGGCGTTGCTCCGACGATGTCTCCGGGCTTTCTTTTGGCCCAGTGAGTACGGCTATCTTCGTTAACATTTCCTGGTGCTTCCGTTGTTGCTCCTGGGCCTTTGTTATAGATCGGGTGAGTGGTCGGTGACCCCCGGAAGCGCGGCTCTCCTCTTTCCCGGAAGCCATATAAACAGTTTGCACCACCATACCCCCAGACTTGGAGCATCTGGGTTCAGTGCCCTTAAGATTCGTCATAAGCATAGGGATCTTCTCCTCCCTCCTCTTTTTATGGACGATTGAAGTTGAGGGGGCCGTTGATGTAGTCACCCATGCAGACGACACCTTTCATGGCGTGGCGGAGGGATGGTCCTTCTTTTGCTGAATCTTTATTTTCTTCTCTTGGCGGGAGTAGTCCTTATTGATTACGGAGTCTTGGACTCTCCGCCAGACCTTATGAATTTTGGAGGACAGCCGCTGAGGAGGCTGCTCCAACTCTGCCTTTGTAACATTTTTAGTAGATGAAGGAGACCTTTTTAATATGGCAGTTGGAGAGTTCTTGCGCACCCTCCTGAGCGGCTCAAAGCTATTCCCAGTTAGAACAGCAGCATCGACTTCCACCATCGGAGCTGATGGAGTCAATGCAGAAGAGGAACTGCCCCCAGCTTTCCTCACTCGGCACCAGTGGCGACGTCGAGCATGTCTTGCAAACGGTACTGGCTCAGTTACGGGGGTGGATTCATCATGCCCCCTGTTCTGGTGAAGGGTTGCTGTTGGTGCCAGCCTATCGAAAACGGACGTCCGCTAAGAAGAAACGTCCAACATGTCAAAGACTGACCTTTGGGAAGGGGAAGTAGTCTGGATGACCTCACCCGAAGCAGGAATTGGGGTGGCCAGTCTCGCAAAGACCGATCCCTTAGCAAGAGAATCCCTTTTGACAACTTCGTCCGTCGGAGTTGGAATGGCTATCCGCTTTGGGATGACTCGTTCAGGTATTGCATGCTTCTTCATGGACACACTGGAGCTCAGGCTCAGCCTGTCGAAGACTGATGCGGTAGACTTGGAATTGGATGACCCGTTGAGAGGGGTCGTGGTAGTTGTGAGCCGATCAAAGACCGACTTCTTCGGAGCTTCCTGTGACGGCATTGGGACTTTGAAGCTTGCCGGTGGGATCATGGTCCCAAAGAACGGTCCAGTGGTGGCTTGAGTCACATATTCCACTGGCATGGTGAAGATAGAGGCCGCTTAGAGCCCATAGGTCACTCCTCCAGCGAGGACGGAGTGGGAGTTGCTGTTGCAGTTGGTGTAGTTGGAAGCCATTTTCTCTGCCCCAGAGCAAGACACCAAATCTTAGTACCTCGAATCCAGGGGCAACCACATTAAACCGCGATTCGTTCGTGAACAAGACACACGAAGTGTGGAGTGGAAAGAAGAAAAGGTCCCACCGGGCGTGCCAGAATCTGTTTACCGCCGAAAGACGCGAAGACAAACGTCTTGCCTGAATTTGGGGGCGGATGCTATTTGGTTTTATCCGTCCACCTCTCCGAAGATGCCAAGTTGATTTATGGCACCGTATATCGGAGGTTTAGACAGATGCAGCCGATGTAGCAGACTTCGTCAGATCCCCCCTCGTTGTGAGGAGTTTTTGATTATGGGGACGCTCTTCCCTGCAGGAGCAAGCCCCTGCAGTTAATTACACTACCGCATCGCGGTAACAAATTTCTCCTTCTCTAGATGGTCACTTCGTGTCGTCTGTGTTTGTTTTATTTTCGGTTGCCCGTGGATCGTATATGGAGACTAATTTATGTTGTCGACCGTAGGGCATGGATTAGTCCAAATCCGTATTTTCTTAAATTTGGGTTTGGGTTGGTTTAAAGACCATTAATCTTGTTTTAGATTAAGATCAACTTAAATGCTTGTTAAGGATACGTTAGCCTAATTTTAGACTAAGATCTACTTAACAAGGTTTTAGGATTATTTAGATCCAACGAAAGAGTATTTGGACTCTATCGTTTTAGTTTAGGGACATTGTGGTCCATTGGATTTAAGAACATCATAGTCCATGAGTTTAAGGACCTCATAGTCTGTAAGGTTTAGAGACATCATAGTCTGTATGGTTTAAAGATATCATAGTCTGGTTTAAGGACATCATAGTCTGTGAGGTTTTAGTTTAACCGCGTGGAGATGCACCAAAAGTTATTGGTTATTGGGACCCCCCATCCCTCTGAAGACGTTGAAGAATTACAACGACATGTATCAGAGGTATGAAGAGATATACCCTTGAACCAATGTTGGTTGGGAGATCTATAGTCAGGTTTGGGACTAAGGCCAATTAAAAAGATTGTGAGAACATGGGCTCGGTTAATTTGATTTAGGGACTTGTGGCCAACTTGGGCTCAGTCAACTCAGTTCTGAATAAAGTGTTTGAACACTTGTTTGGACTCAGTCCATTCATTTTGAATAAAATGTTGAACATTTGTTTGGGCTCAGCCCCTTTTTATTCAATAATGCGGAGTATTGATTTGGGTTCTGACACCCCCTTTTCTTTTTGTCTTTCATTAAGTGTTGAACACTTTTTATGGCGCTGGGGCCTTATTTACAGAGCGCTTTGTAATTCCTTAGTGCCTACGTGAGGAGCACGTGGAGCGCCTGGCGCTGAGCGCCAGACCGGGAGCGCTACGATACTTCTTATAAAAGGGCACCCACGTGAGGAGTACGTGGAGCGCTTGGCGCTGAGCACCAAACTTGGAGCGCTAAAGCACTTATTATAAAAGGGCACCCACATGAGGAGCATGTGGAGCGCTTGGCGCTGAGCGCCAGACTTGGAGCGCTAAATCACTTATTATATATTGGAGCGCTGAAGCACTTCTTTATCAGCTCTGATCAGTTCTGTGCTTTGAGAATTAAATTCATGGTTTATAAGAGATTTTGTCTCATGGATTTAAAAATTAAATTCTTCTCTTTCCTGATAAAATGCTGCGATCTCTTTTACTTTTGTGAAAGACCTTGTCTTATAGATCTATGATCTGAAAAAGAACTATGTTCTTCTGATGTGAGAGTTAAACTCTCAAATATGGAGAAGATACCATGATCTCCCTTCTTTTTATTTACCTTGAAGAAGGTTCTTCTTCTTAGAACTTGCTCTTCTCTTTCTTTTCTGAGAACTTGAAGTTTATGGGGGGTTCTTCTCTGTCTTTCTTCTTTCGATTTGAGAACTTATGGGGAGGTTTCTGTGTATAAGACTTGAAGTCTTGGGTCCTTTATATAGGGGAGGCTGATTTGTTGAATCAGTTAAGAAAATCTCTCATTGAGAGATCTCTGATCGATTTGGGGAATGTTTCCTACCGTTGAATCTTTGATCCAAGGGTTTCTGTTTTACAGAAGATAGTTTTCTTGTTATTAACAAAATTGGAAAAATATTTTCCCATACAGAACTTATTCTGTAGCTCGGTGATTTTTAATCATCATTGGATCATTGATCCAACGGTGCTCTGATTTACAGAGCACAATCTTTCCTGTTTGGAAAGATTTTGAGGAGTATTTCCTCAACAGAATTTTATTCTGGTAATTTGATAATTTATCATTTTTGTTGATTTTTGATCCAAGGGTTGAGAACTTTTAGTTCTAGCGCTGGCGCTCTCGTGCTTTGCACGTGAGCGCTGCCTCAGAGTCTTTGACTCTTAGCGCTAGCGCTCTTGGCGCGAGCGTTCTCGTGCTTTGCACGTGAGCGCTGCCTCAGAGTCTTTGACTCTTAGTGCTGGCGCTATCGCTCTTATGAGGCGCTGCTTCATTTCAAATTTCAAATTTTGAATAGAGCCTTGCTCTCTGATTTGGGGAAATAACAGGTTATTGGAAAGAGTTTTCAATATCGAGACTAAAATACGGGGTTTATAATTGCTAAGCATGTGATATCTGAGGAATTCATTTGGTTAGGTATGAAATCCAAAGTATGTGATACATTGGGTTTATGATGTCTAAGGTGGTTGCAGATTCCAATTGTTGTAGTTTTTCACTTTCATTTACGTGACCGTAAGTGTAATATGTGGTGTATCGCCGGTTTCGTTGCTACATGTCAACGAAAATTGGGATAAGCGTATTTACTTACGTTGATGACATGTGATATTATGTGTTGCTGTGATATGTTATATTGGATCGTCGTGTTTTGAATAGCCGGTGGTTTTTATGTGAGATGGGAGTTTTTCATTTTCATTTATGTAAAAGCTTGTATGTAATATTCTTTTATTGGGGCACTTTCGGGTTGAGGATGATGTCACCATTGATATATATTATTTCTTTTCCGCATTATGATTGACCCAAGGAGGAGAGCACAAGTAACCAGGTTCTAGAGTGCAGTGGGAGACCATCTTAAGGAGTCGAGACCGGGTCTCCTAACTCTAAAATTGGTAAGGTTGCTTGCCGCTCTCGTAGGGGTCTAGGGTTATGGGTTTGGCTATTCATCGCGACCGTGGAATCCATATTTTATACTGGCTTAATTTAAAATACGGAATTCCTAGTATATCTAATATTTCATATGTGTTCTTCTGCTGCTGATATTCTGTGATGTGATCACTTTATATGTTGAGACGAATGCTTATATTTTATATATATGATATATAATAAATATTGATGCTTTCGTTTCTTATGTAATACTTAGGAAGTATAAATTAATGGGACTTCATTAATGAGATTAATGAAATAAAAGAAACCTAAAGATGTTGCAGAATCTTGTTTTAAAAACTGGTAGCTCTAGTTCTTATTTTGTATAGCGGTATTCCTTGTAGAATGTCCAGCACCTTATTCGATAAGGAAAGAGCCGAGATTCCTTCACCGCGAGTGACCTCTTTAGCGAAACTAGCAGATGCTACAACCCACTCGATTTGTTATTTGATTGCTTCTATAGTTTTTGCTTTGCATAGTGGTATTTATGAAATATGCTGCACCTTATTCGATAAGGAAAGAGCCGAGATCCCTTCACCGGGAGTGACCTCTTTAGCGAAACTAGTAAAAACCTCAAAAACACTCTTTTTAAAAATCACTCGATTCTACAACGATATCAAGTTCATTACGCAAAGGGTTTTCTTAAAAACCTGTCGTAGCCCTCCGTCATTTCAGATAAGTGCTACTTAGTATTCGTGCTACGTTTGTTGACCTTATTAAGGCGTAGTGTGCTGTAGCTGATTAGTGCTTATCTGCTTAAGCATATGATGTGATTGGATTAGGGTAGTCGTACGACTTTGTTGACCTTATTAAGGGTCGTGCGGGTGGGTTTAATTCAATCAGGAAATGACGGGTTGAACTTGGCTAGCGCTTATGATTTGTTGACCTTCTTAAGGTCATAAGTTGCTAGGGGCAAAATATTATCAGGAATTTCAAGTGTTGAAATTTGCAATGAGATTGCATACCTTCTATGAGATAGTTAGATCCCGATACCCACTGCGAGTAAGAGTTACTCCTGGGAGAGTTTTATACATTACAATTAGCCGATCAAGTGGTTGTCTAGAAAGGTGTTAACGGGGTTACGCCCCGGGGAAAATGAGGTTTATTTTAATTAGGTCCGTGCGAAACCACGGTGAACCTCCCTCAAAGTAGCGAAACTGGCCTAGCCGAAAGATTGACGAACTTGTAGGGTGAAATTAATCCCGGCTGGTCTTACCTTTTAGGGTTTGAAGGAAGATTTGATAAAAACAGTGGGAGCCATTCTGATTAGATAAAATAATAACCAATCTGATCTTGCAAGAGCGCACGCACAGTGTTTCTTCTCTCTCTCCTAGTTGTGACCATGTCACGCCTTAATCAAGATAATAATATGGATGCTTTGACTGAACCTGCTTATTATACTGTGCTGGGGAACGTTGGTTCCGCTCTATCTTATAACTGTTATAAGTTCGAGCAGGAAATAGGGAATATTCGGACTCCCATGCCACCCAATAGAAGAAAGTGCATGTTGATGTATCTTCTTCAGGTGTGTTCATTACCGAGAACTGTTTCTCAATTTCCTCTACGTCCTAGGTATGAGATACCGGATCAGAATCCCATATATGTAATCTGTTACATGGGCTACAGATAGGTAGAGAACTGAGATTGTGTGATATGTCTCTAAGTGTTAAAGAATGGTGCAAATGTCGCAGCCAAATCAGTTGGCAGATATCACCTTGTATTACCAAATACATTGATTCTGAACGAATGTTATTACGTGCCGAACCTGATATACAACATTATATTGGTTTCTTTATTAAGTTAAAGAAGGATATAATTCTGTATTGGAGGATAATTTTGTGAACATTTTCCTGAATCAAGAGTTGATTGGATCAGGCACGTTATATAATAGCATATATGTTCTAAATCAAACCACAGTTTAAAGTATCTAGAACAAACACAAGAGGAGTAGTTCAAAAATGAACGAATCCTTCTTGTGGCATTATAGATTAGGTCATACCAATGCGACACGACCAGCTAAGTTACATAAGGATGAATATGAGAATCTGTTTGAATTTTCATCTTATGATACTTGCCAGTCTTGTCTCAAAGGTAAAATGACCTATACTCCATTTACTCGAAACAGAGAAAGAGTTACTGAACTTTTGGGATGGATACATGATGATGTATACGGTCCTATATCTACAAATGCCAAGGTTGGTTCTTCGTACTTCATTATATTCACTGATCTTCTCTCAGGATTCGGACATATGTTCCTGTTGAAACACAAGTCTGAAATTTTTGAGAAATTCAAAGAATATAAGCTTGAAGTTAAGAACCAGACGGGTAGAAGTATTAAGTCCTTCGATGTGATCGGAGAAGAGAATACTTGCGTATGGAGTTCCTGGAGTTTCTAAAAGGAGAATGAGATTCTCTCTCAGCTTACTCCTTCGTATACACCACAGCACAACGGTGTATCGGGGCGGAAGTATCGCACCCTATTAGATATGGTGCGCTCTATGATGAGTACTGTTGAGTTATCTGTTTCCTTTTGGTGTTATGCACTTGAGAAGCTGCATACCTATTGAATGGGGTTCCATCTAAATCAGTGCCTACCACTCCATATGAGATATGCTATGGGAAGTGACCATGTCTTGAACGAGTTAAGATATGGGGTTGTCCGACCTATATTGAAAAGCAAAATCCGGACAAGCTCGAGGCAAGGTCAGTTCTGTAAGTTTGTTAGGATATCCGAAACATTTGCGAGGGTATATATTCTACCTAACTGAGGAGCAAAAGGTGTTTTGTTTCTCAGCATGCCACCTTTTTAGAAAGGGAATTTCTTATGAAGAAATTTGTGGTCATGAGCTAGAACTGGAAGGAGTTCCAGCTAGACAAACTAACATCTGATGATTTAGTGGAACCAAAGAATTCAATAGTCTCCAACGAACCTCGACCTCTCCGCGAATCTGGTAGGGTTCCTCATCCACTTGAGAGATACTACGGTCTTCTCGGTGACAGTGGGAGCGAGGATTGCATCATGGTAGATGATGGCCCAACTAGGTTTAGGCAGGCCATCACGAGTGGGGACTCTGTAAAATGGCTGGATGCTATGCGATCAAAGATGGAATCCATATACACCAACAAAGTATGACTTTGAATGTTGCACCTGAAAGGGTAAAATCCATTGGGAGCAAATAGATCTTGAGAAGATTCTCGGTGTAGATGGAAAATTTAAGACTTTCAAAGCTATGCTTAAGTCCATCAGGATCAAATGCAAGTATCGCGGAGTTGGAACATCTGTTTTGATGTGGCAGTCAAAGAGATTGACTTCATCAAAATGGTAGATTAATCTTGTACATACAAGAAGGTTGTAAAGAGTAGGGTTGTCTTCCACGTATTGTACGTAAATGATATACTCTTGATAGGAAATAGTTTCCTATGCTACACTCGGTCAAGCTCCCCTTATCATGAGGATTCTCCATGGAAGATCTAAATGATACTTACTACATCTTGTGGATTATAATCTATGATGATAGATCTAAATGTATGTTAGGAGTGTCCCAAATCTAGGTACATTAACACCATACTAAAGGGGTTTAGTATGGATGATTCTAAGCGTGGTAGTTCGCCCACTTACTCATGAATCACTCTGTCCAAAAAGATGTCTTTCAAGACTGATTTGGAGAGAGCTCGCGTGCAAGGGATACCCTATGCTTCGGCAGTAGGCTCTATCATGTATGCGATATTATGTACCAGACCAGATGTAGATGACTCATTAGGTGGAGTGATCAGGAATCAATCGGATCTTGGGAGAATCACTGGACAGTTGTGGAGGAAATTCATAAGTACTTGAGAAGCACTAAATGAATGTTCTTGGTTCGAGCTTCCAGAGTGATAAGGTCTACTGAAAGTCAGTCACAGGCATTGTCTTTACCCTCAGTGGAGGGACGGTATGTTGGGACGGTATGTTAGAAGAGTTCCAACATAGATACCGTGACATACTAGACGATAAAGGCTAGATACATCGCTACCAACGATGCTGCCAAAGTGGCTGTCTGGGCAATTCTTGTTCATGAGATGAACATGGTTCCTACCATTGAGCGTCCAATAATTGTTATTATGACTACAATGGAGTTATGGTTTTGACCTAGGAACACCGGTCCCATCAGCGATCCAGACGTATTCTGAGGACAGTATCACCTAATCAGGGAGATGATTGATCTCCAAGGGATCAAGGTTAGGAGAGCTGATGTGAAAAAAACAAGGCGAATCCACTCACAAAGGCCTTACCCTAGAGAGACTTCTATAGGACGTTGAGTATGAGATACTACAACAAATGGTCTTAGTGCAAGTGGGAGATTGTTAGTTATATGTATGCCCTAGAGGCCATTACTGTACATACGATGTATATTGTAATGGATGCTTGGACATATATAGGGAGGACTTTCTTGCTCAACATGATAGTATGCTATCTGGTTGCTCTTTATCTTAACATGTACACTTATTGTCTCTCTATTACATGTTGATAAAGCCCTTAGGATGAGTACTTGACTACCAGGATTATAATGCGGATTATACTAGTGGGGCAGATGTAGTCAGCAAGTACATCCTTAGATTGTTCCTAGTCGTGGGAGTATCGAGATAGGGCATCGATATTCCAGACTAGACTAGCGTATACGCTTCTCGACCCATATGACGGGCGATGGATGATCTCATATCCATTGGTGTTTTACATCAGAGATGGTATACGGGTGCTCAGTGGAGACTGGGTACACTGAACGGACTCGCCGAGAACTCCTAGATGGTATTATACCTTGTTAGTTATGTATATGCCCTAAAGGCCATTATTGTACATATGATGTATATTATAGTGGATGCTTGGATATATATAAAGAGGACTTTCTTGCTCGACATGATAGTATGTTATCTGGTTGCTCTTTGTCTTAACATGTAGATTTGTATTGTGATACTGTCTTGCTCTCACATGTTAATAAAGCCCTTAGGATGTGTGCTTGACTACTAGGACTATGATGGAGATCATACTAGTGGGGCCAGGATAGTCCACAAGTACATCCTTTAATTGTTCCTAGTCGAGGGTGTATCGAGACAGGGCATCGATATTCCAGAGTAGACTAGCGTATACGCTTCTTGACACATATGATAAGCGATGGATGATCCCACATCCATTAGTGTTTGACATCAAAGATGGTGTACGGGTGCTCAGTGGAGACTGGGTACACTGAATGGACTCGCCGAGAACTCCTAGGTGGTATTATACCTATCGTCAGATAGCAGTTCTCTGGTGATACTGGTACAGGTTAGTCTGTAGACCCGAGATCGTCATAGAGTCTTGTGTGATTCCTACTATGCTTTGATTTCCACCTTACCACATTCAAGAGAACGTGCAAAACGGTGGCTTTAGGTACAGTCCCGAATCACATGGAGGCAATGAGCGATAGAAGGTGTTTCGTCTCTCCCGGTATTGGGGGTTGATGTTGCGCTGTGCTCGATTGGCTATAACAGGAAGTCCCTGACCAGGGATGATATGGAGATCTACTGGTAAGTGTTATCAGTAGTTTCTCGACCCATTATGAGCCTCACATCGGCACGACTTATCGGTTACTAGGGTCTGACGTTTACCACCCCTATACTGGATATACGACATATCAGTTGAAGAGACCGGACTGTACGGTAGTGTTACTGACAGACTTTATAGGAGTATAAGCAGGCTTGCTTGTTGATCTTCTGATCGCTCAATATCCGGGTAGCCGTTACTTCCAGCTAGTACCACTGACGGCTTGTGGGTTCTTGATATGATCATTACCTACTGCCGGCGTATTGAGGAGTCTTTAGGGTCCTACACAGAGGTTTCCTGGCTCAGGCGAAATGAAGTAGAGCACATATGTGATATGTGCGGGACCAAGATTAATACGAGTATGTAATACCGTATTCTGTTCTCGCGATATTGGTATCGGTCGGTTATATGTGATATAGCCGGGTTATCGAATCAAGTGTTGATTCGATAAGAAGACACATATGATATTAGTCGGTTATATATGATATAGCCGGATTATTAAATCAAGTGTTGATTTGATAATTTAATTTATAATTGTATATGTGATATACTAATTTACATTAACTTATATTAACTCACTTAAGCATTCGTTTTCCTCACTTTTTGCACACTAAATATATATGTGATATATATTTTTGTGTCATGCTAGTTTATATATGCAATATGGGTGTATGAGACTTACACCATATATGAGATAATATTAAGGTTTTTATTTATTTAAGTAATTCAAAATTGAGTGGAATTTGTCATGGTTAGAAGCTTGGAGAAGCTTGTAGATGACCATTGACTTAGTCCACCATTTTTGTTTTTCCTTAGATATTTATAAACCTAATTATTATTTTTAACTATGGTTATGTCTCTACAAGGGTTACATGAGATGTTTCTCACCCATGGTTGCCATTCACTCTCTCATCCATTATTTGCTTCATCTTCCTCTTGCTCATGAGAGAGCTCTCTAGGTTTTTGAGAGAAGAAGAAAAAGAGTGATAAAATTAATTCTAAAGTGAGCAAAAATCCTACTTCATCATGCTCTACTAGATTAGCCATTTAGTTTAGGGTGTTAGATTTACTAATCGCTCATTAGTGAAGAGGTAGTTTGGGTTAATGTCTCCTCGACGTAGATCATCTTCGGCTTCGAAGATCATTGTGCAAGCTTGTTCATTTCGACTAGTGGAGCCTACGAAGAGTCCGGATCACCACTACTTGGATTAAAGGGCTTCTATACGGAGCATTTGAAGTGAAGGACCGGTCTACAAAGGTTGTATTCCATATTCACTTAGTTGTAAATTTGTTTACATTTTGTATTGTCTAATTCTCAAGTGAAGATTCTAGAGTTAGGGTTAAGTAGCATGGCAAAAATTTGAAAATGGCATGAACGATACCCCCCCGAAACCCTGTTGTTGTGCTAAGTAACCCTACATACTTATCGTCAGATAACATTGTTAGTTATATGTATGCCCTAGAGGCCATTACTGTACATACGATGTATATTGTAATGGATGCTTGGACATATATAGGGAGGACTTTCTTGCTCGACATGATAGTATGCTATCTGGTTGTACTTTATCTTAACATGTACTCTGATTGTCTCTATGTTACATGTTGATAAAGCCCTTAGGATATGTACTCGACTACTGGGAATATGATGAGATCATACTAATGGGGCCACGGTAGTCGACAAGTACATCCTATAACTGTTCTGAGTCGAGGGTGTATTGAGACAGGGCATCGATATACCAGAGTAGACTAGCGTATACACATCTTGACCCATATGATGGGCGATAGATGATCCCATATCCATCGGTGTTTGACATCAAGGATGGTTTACGGGTGCTCAGTGGAGACTGGGTACACTGGACGGACTCGCCGAGAACTCCCAGATGGTATTATACCTCATGTCAGATGGCAGTTCTCCGGTGACACTGGTACAGAGTAGTCTGTTGACCCGAGATCGTCATAGAGTCTTGTGTAATTCCCACTGTGCTTTGATTTCCATCATACCACGTCCAAGAGGGCATGCAAAAAGGTGGCTTTTGGGTACAGTCCCAAATCGCATGGAGGCAATGAGCGATAGGAGGGGATTCTTCTCTCCCGGTATAGGGAGTTGATGTTGTGCTGTGCTCGATTGGCTATAACCGGAAATCCCTGGCCAGGGTTGCTGAGATTTACTGGAAAGTTTTATCAGTAGTTTTTCGAACTGTTATAGACCTCATATCGACACGACTTATCGAGCTACTGGGGTCTGACGTTTACCACCCCTAGGCGAGATATGCGACATATTAGACGACGAGACCGGACTGTACGGGAGTGTTACTGATTGGATTTACATGAGAATGTACAGACTTGCTTGTTGATCTTCTGAGCGCTCAATACCTAGGTAGCTGTTACGTTTAGCTGACCACTTGCAGCTTGTGGGTGTTTGATATGATCATCACCTACTGCCGGCGTATTGGCGATTCTTTAGAGTCCTACACAGAGGTTTCTTGACTCAGGCAAAACGGAGTAGGGGCACGTATGTGATATGTGCGGCACCGAGGATAATGTGATATGAGATACCGTATTCTATTCTCACGATATTTGATATCAGCCGGGTCATCGTATCAAGTGTTGATTCGATGAATCGGTAAATGAGATATTAGTCGGTTATATGCGATATAGCCGGATTGTCGGATCAAGTGTTGATTCGATAATTTAATGTATAATAATATATATGATATATTAAATTACATTAACTAATATTAGCTCACTAAAAGATTCTTTTTCTCACTCGGGTAATACATTGATATATATGCGATATATGTTAATTGTATTATTTTATTTTGTTACAATAAATATTATATATGTGATATATAATATTGTAACATGATGTGATAACTAATGCAACATGATTAGTGGAGTTTAAACATGATTAGGGTTTGGATTAGGGTTAAGACTTCTAGTAGATTCTAGAAGCTTTTCTTTTGTTTTTGCAAAGATATTTACATATGACTCATGCTTTAACCCAACCCAAACCCTAACCCTAGTTAATTCTCTACATGGGTTTAGTTGACCATGGTTGCATTATTCATCATATTTATCTTTTCATTATTCATCACAAAAGGATTATGAATTCTTCTTCTTCTTCTTCCTTCTACTTTTCATGGAAAAAGCTTACTAGCTTTTTTCCAAGTGATGAAAAATGAGTGAGAAAAAGATTATAAATGAGAGAAAAAATCCTACTTCATCATCCTCATCTACCCTTGCCCTTTAGATGAGAGTGTTCACTTCATTTAGTGAGTTTTAGCTTGTGTTAATGAAACTTCAAGGTAGATCATCTTTGTTATCGAAGATCGGAAGCAAGACTGCATCTTTCTCTTCGTGGAGCCTTTCGAGAGTCCGGAACACGATGATCGCAGCGAAGGGACCTCAACACGGAGCTTAAGAAGTGAAGGACTGGATCTACAAACGTTGTAATCCCTCTCAATTAGTGTTAAAATGTTTAACATGCTAGTTTTCACCTAATCTCTAGTTTAAAGATCCGGCTTTGGGTTGTTTGGCACGGCTAAAATTTAAATCGGGCATGGTTGATACCTCGTAGACCCTTGTGTGTGTGCCTAGCAACCCTACAGTGGTATCAGAGACAAGTTAGAGCTTTAGGCGAAGTCTTAACGAAGTTTAAAGTCCGATCGAACCCGGAAACCCCGATGTTTACCCCTCTCTGGACATTTTTCAAAAATGTGATTTTTTATAAATTAAAAATGCTCAGAAAAACAAGCAGGAAAAAATAAGAATTACTGTGAAGTACGGTCCACTAAGTCAGTTATTTGACCGCGGAACCTCGGCCAAAACAAGGGTTTGGCGGCGGTTCCGCGGCCAAAATTTAGACTTAGTCCCTCATATTTCATATATTTATTCTTAGGTCCTTTATTGTCATTTTTTTCTGGGAATTTTTTCATTCCACTCAAGTGTTGAGTTTTCTAGGGTTGTATTGGGGACTCGTTGATTCGATCGGATAATTTAATTTCGTTTAAGTTTTTTCCGGATAATTTTAGAAATTGTTAAAAAGTTCGAACGGATATCAATAACTCACTTTTTCCCCTGTCGGAAAATTTTCAAAAGTTGGATTTTTCTCGAGTTTGAAACTTTCGTAAAGTCATGCAAGTAACGCGGTGGACCCTCTAGAAGACAACAAACCTTAACTCGATTATGTGACCGTCTTGAACTGCCATTAAACCTTAGGGTTTGCGGCAGTACAGCGTGCCACATATGAGGCGTTGGCTTGACCCTTCTACGGCTGGACCATTGGTACTGTGGCATGTGATGGATGTTTTTAAACTGATTTCAAGTGTTGAGATATATTGGGGAAATCTTGGGTATTTGATTATTCGATCGGAAAGTTTAACATTGTCTATTTATCTGGAATGTGATATAATATTTGGAATCCACAGGTAGTTATGAGATAATTAATTTGAATGTACTAGCAGTTCAGTCTCAAATTGATCGGTTGCCACGGAATTTTGATGTGATCAAAAGTCCGTTGCAATCACGTAGTGTACGCGGATACTCGCCAGATAAACTTAACAGACAGCCACGCCCCATAGCCCTGACCAAGTGACTGTAGGAGAACCCCGTTGCCAAAAGCATCCATTCGGGTGCTCGCGGCAGCGGTGTTCCGCCTTAGTGCACTTCGTCGACGGCATCCAGGGGTGCGGCCATCTACTAAAGTTTGCGACGAGCATTCGATCAGGATGTCGGGAATCTTGTTGATTTGCCCGACTTAATATTGAAAAGTGTTTTCGATAAAGAGACTAAAATGCGGGGTTTATAATTATTAGGCATGTGATGTCTAAGGAATTCATTTGGTTAGGCATGCGATGTCTAAGGAGGTTGCGGATTCCAACTGTTGTAGTTTTACACTTTCTTTTCTGTGACCGTAAGCGTAGTATGTGGTGTATCGCCGGCTTCGTTGCTATACATTAACGACAATCAGGATACGCATACTTGCTTACGTTGATGATATGAGATATTATGTGTTGCAGTGATATGTTATATTGGATCGTCGCGTTTGAATAGCCGGGGTTTTTTATGTGAGATGAGAGTTTTTCTTTTTCATTCATGTAAAATTCATTTGTATGTAATATTCTTTTATTGGGGCACTTCCGGCCTGAGGATGATGTCACCATTGTATATTATTTACTTTTCCGCATTAGGTAGACCCAAGGCGGGGAGCATAAGTAACCGGGTTCTAGGGTCCAGTGGGAGACCATCTCGAGGAGTCGAGACCGGGTCTCCTAACCCTAGAATTGGCAGTGTTGCTTGCCGCTCTCGTAGGGGTCTAGGGATGTGGGTTTGGCTATTCATCGCGACCGTGGAATCCGTGTTTTATACAGACTCGTATTGAAAATATGGACATCCTAGTATATCCAATATTTCATATATGTTCTTCTGCTGCAATGTTCTGTGATGAGATCATATTACTGCCTGAGACGAATATTTATATTATATATATGAGATATATGTTATATTGCAGATTTCGTTTCAAATGTGATGCTTATGAAGCATATTAAAATAGGACTTCATTAATGAGATTAATGAAACTAAAAGAAATCTAAGATGTAGAAACTTGTTTAAAAACTGGTAGCTCTAGTTCTTGCTTTGCATAGCGGTGTTCCTTGTAGAATATCCAGCACCTTATTCGATAAGGAAAGAGCCGAGATCCCTTCATCGGGAGTGACCTCTTTAGTGAAAATAGCAGATGCTACAGACCCGGTCTGTCTTTTGATTGCTTCTATAGTTCTTGCTTTGCACAGCGATATTTGTGAAATATCCTGCACCTTATTCGATGAGGAAAGGGCCGACGATCCCTTCACCGGGAGTGACCCCTTTAGCAAAACTAGAAAAGCCTAAAAAACACTCCATTTAAAATCACTCGATTCTACAACGATATCAAGTTCATTACGCAAAGGGTTTTCTTAAAAACCTGTCGTAGCCCTCCGTCATTTCAGATAAGTAATAGTTAGTATTCGTGCTGCGTTTGTTGACCTCTGTCAAGGCGTACTGTGCGGTAGCTGATTAGTGCTTATCTGTATAAGCATATGATGTGATTGATTTAGGGTAGTCGTGCGACCTTGTTGACCTCTGTCAAGGGTCGTGCGGGTAGGTTTACTTCAATTTGGAAATGACGGGTTGAACTTGACTAGCAGCCTATGGTTTGTTGACCTCTGTCAAGGTCATAGGACGCTTGGGGCAAAATATTATTGGGAATTTCAAGTGTTGAAATTTGCAATGAGATTGCATACCTTCTATGAGATAGTTGGATTCCGATACCCGCTGCGAGTAAGAGTTACTCCTGGGAAAGGTGTTAACGGGGTTACGCCTCTGGGAAAACGAGGTTTACTTTAATTAGGTTCGTGCGAAAGCACGGGGGACCTCCCTCAAAGTACCGACACTGGCCCGGCTGAAAGATTGGCGAACTAGTAGCATGTAATTAATCCCGGCTAGTCTTTCCTTTTAGGGTTTGAAGGAAGATTTGATTAAAACAGTGGAAGACATCCTGATTAGATATATTAGATAACCAATCTAATCTTGCAAGAGCATACGCTGAGTGTTTTCTTCTCTCTCTCTCCAGGTAGCGACTATATCACGCCTTAATCAAGATAATAATATGGATATATTGACCGAACCCGCTTGTTATACTGAGCTGGGGAACGTTGGTCCTGCTCCAACTTATAATTATTATAAGACAGAGCAGGAAATTGGGGAATACCAAATTTTCCGTGCCGCCCAAACGAAGAAAGTACATGTTGATGCATCATCTTCGGGTGTGTTCATTATAGAGAACCGTTTCTCAGTATCCTTTACGTCCTGGGTATGTGATACCGGATCAGGATCCCGCATATGTAATCTGTTACATGGGCTACAGATAGGTGGAGGACTGAGAACGGGTGATAAGTTTCATGAGATAGAAACGGTGCAAGAGTTGCAACCAAGTCTGTTGGTCACTATCACCCTGTATTACCAGAATACATTGATTCTGAACTAATATTATTAGATACCGAACCTGATGTACAACATTATATCAGTCTCTTTATTAGTAAAGAAAGCATATAATTTTGTATTGTTGGATAATGTTTTGAACATTTCCTATATCAAGAGTTGATCGGTTCAAACACGTTATCTAAAAGTATTGACGTTCTAAATCAAACTACAGTTCTTAGTATACAGAACACACACAAGAGAAAGAGTTCAGAAATGAACGAATCCTTCTTGATGTATTGTAGACTAGGTTATATCAATGCGACCCGACTAGCTGAAGTTACATTGAGATGCATATTTAAATTAGTTTGAATTTACATCTTGTGAAACTTGCCGGTCATGTCACAGAGATAAAATGACCACAGCTCTGTTTATTGGAAACAGAGAAAGAGTTAGTAGAACTCTTGGGATTGATACATGCTGATGTATGAAGGTCCCCTGTCTACATATGCCAGGACCGGTTCTTTGTACTTCATTACATTCACTGATTATCTCTCAAGATCCGGACATATGTTCTTATTGAAACACAAGTCTGGAACTTTTAAGATATTCATAGAATATAAGTTAGAAGTAGAGAACCAAAAACGGGTATAAGTATTATGTCCTTTGATGTGATCAAAGAGGAGAATACTTGAGCACGGAATTCCTGGACTATTCTAAAGGAGAATGAGATTCTCTTTCAGCATTACTCCTCCGTATACACCATAGCACGATGGTATATCGGGGCGGAGCAATCACACCCTATGAGATATGGTGCGCTCTATGATAAGTACTACTGAGTTTTCTATTTCCTTTTGAGAGTTATGCACTTGTGAAGCTGCATACCTATTGAATAGGGTTCCAATCAAATCAGTTACCTACCACTTCATATGTGATATGGAAAGGAAAGAGCCCATATCTTAAGTTTGTTAAGATTTGGGGTTGTCCGGCCTATGTCTAAAAGCAAAATCTGGACAAGCTCGAGGCAAAGTCAGATCTGTGGAAGTTTGTTGGATATCCCAAGCATACGCAAGGGAATATCTTCTACCTAATAGAGAAACAAAAGTGTTTTGTTTCTCAGCATGCCATCTTTGTGAAAGGGAATTTCTTGTGAAGAAATTATTGGTCATGAGGTAGAACTGGAAAGAGTTCCAGTTATACAAACTGCAGCTGATGATTTGGTAGAACCGAAGGATTCAATAGTAACCAACGAACCTCAGCCTCTTCTCCGATCTAGTAGGGTTCCTCACCCACCTGAGAGATACTTCGGTTTCTCTATGACAGTGGGAGCGAGGATTGCATCATGAGATAATGACCCAACTAGTTTCGAGCTGGCCATCAGGAGTGGGACTCTGTAAGAATGGCTGGATGCTTAGTAATCTGAGATGGAATCCTTATACACCAACAAAGTATGGACTTTGGTTGCTTTATCTGAAGGGTTAAATTCCCATCAGGAGCAAGTATATCTTGAGAAGATTACTAGGTGTACATGGAAAAGTTGAGACTTTCAAAGCTATGCTTAAGTCCATCCAGATCCTACTTACCACGGCTACATACCATGACTACGATATCTGGCGGTTGGGTGTCAGGACTGCTTTTCTAAATGTTGATTTGGAAGAGAGCGTCTATAAGTACACAGCCAGAGGGCTTCGTAGACAATGGGAGCAGCGGAAACGTGTGCAAGATACTTTATAGGATAAAGCAGGTATCGCGGAGTTGGAACATCTGTTTTGATGTGGTAGTCAAAGAGTTTGACTGCATCAAAATGGTAGATGAACCTTGTATATACAAAAAGGTAGTAGGGAGTATGGTGGTGATTCTCGTAGAGTACGTAGATGACATACTCTTGATAGGAAAGGAGTTTCCTATGCTACGCTCGGTCAATCTCCGCTTATCACAACGATTCTCCATATAGGATCAAAGTGATACCTCCTAAATCCTGGGTTTTTGGATCTATGAGATAGATCTAAATGGATGTTAGGATTCTCACAAGTTGTAGTGAGATGGTATCAATCGATCCTGGGGAGAATCACTGGAAAGGTTCCAGGGTGATAAAGACGACTGAATGTCAGTCGCAGGCATTGTCTTTACCCTCAGTGGAGGGACGGTATGTTGGAAGAGTTCCAAGATAGATACCGTGACATACTAGACGATTAAAGGCAAGATACATCGTTACCAAGATGCTACCAAAGAGGCAGTCTGGATATATAAGTTCATGAGATGAACTTCGTTCCTACCATTGTGTGACAATGGAGTTGTGGCTTATGCCAAGGAACCCTTGTCCCATCAGAAATCCAGATATAATTTTTTGGCAGTATCACCTGATCATGGAGATGGTTGATCTCCAGGGAGATCGAGGTTAGGAGAGTAGACACAGAGGACAACAGCGCGGATCCACTCACAAAGGCCTTTGTCCCAGTAGAGACTTTTATGGGATGGTTGAGTATGAGATACTTCAACCACAGCTAATTGTTGGGTATGTGAGACCACAACAGATGACCCTAGTGTAAGTGGGAGATTGTTAGTTATATGTATGCCCTAGAGGCCATTACTGTACATACGATGTATATTGTAATGGATGCTTGGACATATATAGAGAGGACTTTCTTGCTCGACATGATAGTATGCTATCTGGTTGTACTTTATCTTAACATGTACTCTGATTGTCTCTATGTTACATGTTGATAAAGCCCTTAGGATATGTACTCGACTACTGGGAATATGATGAGATCATACTAGTGGGGCCACGGTAGTCGACGAGTACATCCTATAACTGTTCCTAGTCGAGGGTGTATCGAGACAGGACATCGATACACCAGAGTAGACTAGCGTATACGCATTTTGACCCATATGATGGGCGATGGATAATCCTATATCTATCGGTGTTTGACATCAAGGATGGTTTACGGGTGCTCAGTGGAGACTGGGTACACTGGACGGACTCGCCGAGAACTCCCAGATGGTATTATACCTCACGTCAGATGGCAGTTCTCCGGTGACACTGGTACAGAGTAGTCTGTTGAGCCGAGATCGTCATAGAGTCTTGTGTGATTCCCACTGTGCTTTGATTTCCATCATACCACGTTCAAGAGGGCGTGCAAAAAGATGGCTTTTGGGTACAGTCCCGAATCGTATGGAGGCAATGAGCGATAGGAGGGGATTCGTCTCTCCCGGTATAGGGAGTTGATGTTGTGCTGTGCTCAATTGGCTATAACCGGAAATCCCTGGCCATGGTTGCTGAGATTTACTGGTTAGTTTATCGGTAGTTTCTTGAACTGTTATAGACCTCATATGGACACGACTTATCGAGCTACTGGGGTCTGACGTTTACCACCCCTAGGCGAGATATGCGACATATCAGACGACGAGACCGGACTGTACGGGAGTGTTACTGTTTGGATTCACAGGAGAATGTACAGACTTGCTTGTTGATCTTCTGAGCGCTCAATACCTGGATGGCTGTTACGTTTAGCTGACCGCTTGCAGCTTGTGGGTGTTTGATATGATTATCACCTACTGCCGGCGTATTGACGATTCTTTAGAGTCCTACACAGAGGTTTCTTGACTCAGGAAAAATGGAGTAGGGGCACGTATGTGATATGTGCAGCACCGAGGATAATGTGATATGAGATACCGTATTCTATTCTCACGATATTTGATATCAGCCGGATCATCGTATCAAGTGTTGATTCGATGAATCGGTAAATGAGATATTAGTCGGTTATATGCGATATAGCCGGATTGTCGGATCAAGTGTTGATTCGATAATTTAATGTATAATAATATATATGATATATTAAATTACATTAACTAATATTAGCTCACTAAAAGATTCTTTTTCTCACTCGGGTAATACACTGATATATATGCGATATATGTTAATTGTATCATTTTATTTTGTTACAATAAATATTATATATGTGATATATAATATTGTAACATGATGTGATAACTAATGCAACATGATTAGTGGAGTTTAAACATGATTAGGGTTAAGACTTCTAGTAGATTCTAGAAGCTTTTTTTTTGTTTTTGCAAAGATATTTACATATGACTCATGCTTTAACCCAATCCAAATCCTAACCCTAGTTAATTCTCTATATGGGTTTAGTTGACCATGGTTGCATTATTCATCATATTTATCTTTTCATTATTCATCACAAAAGGATTATGAATTATTCTTCTTCTTCTTCCTTCTACTTTTCATGGAAAAAGCTTACTAGCTTTTTTCCAAGTGATGAAAAATGAGTGAGAAAAAGATTATAAATGAGTGCAAAAATCCTACTTCATCATCCTTATCTACCCTTGCCCTTTAGATGAGAGTGTTCACTTCATTTAGTGAGTGTTGGCTTGTGTTAATGAAACTTCAAGGTAGATCATCTTTGTTATCGAAGATCGGAAGCAAGACTGCATCTTTCTCTTCGTGGAGCCTCTCGAGAGTCCGGAACACGATGATCGCAGCGAAGGGACCTCAACACGGAGCTTAAGAAGTAAAGGACCGGATCTACAAAGGTTGTAATCTCTCTCACTTAGTGTTAAAATGTTTAACATGCTAGTTTTCACCTAATCTCTAGTTTAAAGATCCGGCTTTGGGTTGTTCGGCAAGGCTAAAATTTAAATCGGGCATGGTTGATGCCTCGTAGACCCTTGTGTGTGTGCCTAGCAACCCTACAAACAATTCTCTGGTGACACTGGTACAGGTTAGTCTGTCGACCTGAGATCGTCATAGAGTCTTTTGTGATTCCCACTGTGATTTGATTTCCACCTTACCACGTTCAAGAGATCGTGCAAAACGGTGGTTTTTGGATGCAGTCCCGAGTCATATGGAGGCAATGAGCGATAGGAGGGGATTCGTCTCTCTCGGTATTGGGAGTTGATGTTGCGCTATGCTCGATTGAGCATAACAGGAAATCCCTGGCCAGGGTTGCTGAGATCTACTGGTAAGTGTTATTAGTAGTTTCAAGAACCGTTATGGACCTTGCATCGACATGACTCATCGGGCTATTGGAGTCTGACGTTATACCACCATCAGGCTGCAATATTCGGCATATCAGACGAAGAGACCGGACTGTACGGTAGTGTTACTGAATAGATTCGTAGGAGTATGAGCAAGCTTACTTGTTGATATTCTGATCGCTCAATACCCGGATGGCCGTTACGTTTAGCAGACCACTTGCGGCTTGTGGGTGTTTGATATGATCATCACCTACTGCCGGCGTATTTACGAGTCTTTAGAGTCCTACACAGAGCTTTCCTGGTTCATGCGAAACGAACTAGGACCACATATATGATATGTGCGGGACCGAGATTAATGCGCGTATGTGATACCGCATTCTATTCTTGCGATATGTGATATCGGTCGGTTATATGTGATATAGCCGGGTTATCGAATCAAGTGTTGATTCGATAAGTTGATATATTTTATATTAGTCGGTTGTATATGATATACCCGGATTATTAAATTAAGTGTTGATTTGATAATTTAATATACAATTATATATGTGATATATTGATTTACATTAACTAATATTAGCTCACTTAAACATTTCTTTTTCTCACTTATGTGTATATAGTATATATGTTATATATATTGATGTACATTTTATTTGTGTCATACTTGATACTACATGCTTCATGGGTGTATGAGATTTATACCATATTTGATATAATGAAGGGTTTATATTTATCTAAGTAATTTAAAATTATATGGATATTTGTCATGGCTACAAGCTTGTAGAAGCTTGTGGAACCATTGACTAAGTCCACCAATTTTGTTTCACTTGTAGATATTTATTAAGCTAACCATTAACTTTAGCCATGGTTCATTATCTACATGGGTTAGTGTATGACACTAACTAACCCATAGTTGCAATTCTCACCTCATGAGATTCATTCTCTTTTTCACTTCATCTTCTTCTTCCTCATGAAAAAAGCTTTCTAGCTTTTGAAAAGGTGATGAAATATTATGAAAAAAATTAATCCAAAGTGAGCTCATTTCCTACTTCATCATTCTCAACTATATTAGCCATTTAGTTTAGGGTGTTTGCTTCACTAATCTACCATTAGTGAAGATATAGCATGAGCTTGAGTCTCCTCGACGTAGATCATTTTTTGCCTTGAAGACTTCGAGTAAGTTTGTTCATTTCTTCATGTGAACCCTTACTAGAGTTCCGGTGTTCACTACTTGGAGCGAACGGACTACTACATGGAGTTTTAGAAGTGAAGGACCGGTCTACAAAGGTTGTATTCCTCATTCACTTAGATGTAAAGTTATTTGCATTGATTGTTCGTCTAAATCTCTAGTTAAGATTCTAGGGTTATGGCTCTTTAGCACGGCAAAAATTTGAAAACGGCATGCCTCCCGAAACCTTGCTGCCGTCCTAGGGAACCCTAGTTATAACTTTCCTCGTCTTTTTGACTTAGAATGTTCCAAGGCTGATGGTCATAGTTAAATACTCCAATGATGCCAAATGTTAAAGATCATTACTTAGGGCCCATCAACCAATAGAAAACTTTTGTCCTTGTTCAATTTTATAAGTGATGATGGGTTCATCCTCTCATAGTGCATGGCGTGGGGTGGGGTGGGGTGGGGTGGATGCACTACATGCCAGCAGTCATGCCAGCAATTATAAAGTTCTGTTTGTTTTTCATCTTCATCTTATTAGTCATCATAAAGCAATTTAGGCCTCTTTCAACAATGATGATATCATCTAGTTGTGACTTGTGATTGCGTCTTTTAGCAAAGCAAGATAGGAATGAGGGCTAGATCAAGGATTGTGGTCTTGACATTAATTGTGCTTGACTGGAGAGTTGAGAGATGGGACTAAACCTGGCTTTAGCCTAAAGAGTTTGGATTTGCCAGTACGGATTTGTGTTCTTAAATTCATAAACTTTTTGTTCAGCGCATATCTTAGCATACAGAGAAAAAATCACCAATGTTTGAAATTGTTCCTCTTTAATTTAGTTAATTTTATCGATACTTAGAGGGAATATTCAATGATCTCTCCAAAGTTTGACAAAAATAAATATAAGATTTAGGTTTGTCTTTATAAAATTCCTAATGGTTTTATGTTTTGGTAGCAGACCACTACAAAATTTGAAATCTTAAAGTAATAAAAGAAAAACTACCATTATTAGTCAGTACATTAACCTGTCATGTCATCTAAAAACTTCAAAAAGCTCAAAAATAGCTTTTTCTTCATCCTCCATTTTGTTATCTAATTCTAACCGTAGCTCTAATCTCCTCATTTTCATACACCCAGGGCCGCTGCCCTTCATCTCTTTGGCCTCCGTCGCCACAACCAGACTGTCTTCCTCCTTTCCCTACAAAACCCTTCCCAAACCGCTTTTATAAATAATCACCAACCTAATAGCATATGTAATATTGGGAGCCAATTGGTGTATATTAATGCACATTTATATATCCATATTTATTTTTATTTTGCCTATTTAATACTACTCTAAGTATATTTTATGAAATAATGTAAATTATAGGGCTAAGAGGCAAAAGTGCATAAAAGGCGTATTACGTGCGTTGCATGTGCACTATTTTAAGCTAAAACAGAGCCAAGAATGAAAATTACCAAAAAGCAAGATTGAAACAAGATTCAAAAAGATCTCACAGAGCAACAGACCAAATTTGAAAGTCAGAAGCCATGAAAATTCGTTCAGGGCCGAATTTTTTCTAGTTTAGGCCGAAATTTAGATGAATCTGAAGTTGAGATTTTTGGAGATTTTTGCTGCTTTGGAAAGATTTTTTAAACCACTCTTGGAAATTGCCAATTGCCTATATATACTGCTGTATAGCCTCTTTAGGGTTTCATCTCTCCATAAGTTATTTGTTTTAGTGTTTGGGAGAGATCAAAGTTATTTTTAATATGAAGTTTGCGTTATTTGATTATTCTTTCTTTTCTATTATGAGTAGTAATTTAATTGCTAGGGTTTTTGAATTATACTTGCTATAATTGGTGTATGAATTCTTCTCTTTATTCTTTTCTATTTGTTTTTAATGATGAATCTCTTTGATAAAAGTTAATTCTTTTTTATGATGTGCTAATAAACTAAATAAATAAATGATTGATTGATTCCCATAAAATTTGTTTAGAGAAAACTAGTATCACCAATAAACTAATTGGTTTAATGATAGTTTGACGACTTAGAAAACTAATTAGAGAAAGTAAGATGGAATTTTTCTCATAGTAAATTCAACCTAATTAATCTAAGATAATTTAGATTATTCAATTTAGATTATTCCGACTAAGTAAGATAATTTGTAAATTGACAATTTATGTGTTATTTTATAGAAAGGTAAATCTAATTATTGTTAGGTTAATTAGAATCTAAATATTTAATTTTCTTGCTAGATGATGTTATTGATAGGGTATTTCTTTAATCGTATGATTTATAAATTTCATGAAACGATTGATATTTTATTGCGGTAAAAGTTTACTTTATACTTTTATATGATTAATGGTAATGAATTTAAATATAGAATTTAGAAAAAAAAATTAGATATCTTTTAAAACACCATGATTAGTAAAGACAATTCAAAACCCTAGGCTTTCTTTATTACTTTAAATTGTCTTTTATTTTAAACTTGCAATTTTAATTTCGTTTACATGCTTTTTAATTAGTTTAGTTAAATAAACCAACTCTTTTAATTTAATTCGTTTTAAGTTAATTAGAATTCACATGCCTTCTTGTGGTATGATCCGTAAGTATTATAACGAACTAACTATGCACTTGCGGTTAAATTGGAGAGACAATTAAAATCTCCATCAAGTTTTTGGCGACGTTGCTGGGGAGGCCGGTTGCAATTTTAATTAATTTTATTTCGAGTTAATTTCTTTATTTTTATTTTATTTTATTCTGCAAATTTTTTGTTTTTTTTTCCAGGAAACCAGTAGCAGTCTCGGGAGATTTGGAGCAAGCAGAGAGTACCAGAAAATTTTTAGCACCTAACTCATAAAAATATCGTCCAGAACTGGGTTTTGGCCGATCTTTTGAAGCTTTCGGAATCCAGATTTTCTGCGTATCTTCATCGCTCTCTCCTCTGTTCAGAACCAGCGCCAGATTTGTTTGCTTCTAATTTTTTGTTTAGTTTTATTTTTTCTTTTTACTTTTTGTTTTACTTTTCGGTATTTCTTTTTAATATGGGTGAAGGACATGCTAGACCAACTTTTTATGAATTATGTTATCCAGTTAAAGCATCACTTCAAGATTGCATTAGAATAAATAAATATAGGAGCGGTTATAATTCACCTGACACGTCAATAACCGACAATAAGGATTGGTTACGTGCAAAGTTAGATGATATTAGGCAAAAGGTAGAGGCATTAAAAGTTAACTATTAGGATTCAAGTACTCTACCTTTTCAATCTTTTGTTACTAGCTGTGAAGACTTCTCTCTTATTTATGAAGATTGCCGATTTATTAATAGATTTGGTGATTGAAAAAACCAACAAAATTATTGTTGGAATTAAGTTTGTTAGATATAGTGCTTTTAAAGCAATTATTGTAATTGCAGGTAGACAATTATAGTAATTGAAGGAGAACCTATACGGTAAGAGCAGTCTTGCTTGAGATGATAGTATGCTATCTAGTTTGTCTTTATCATGTATGTGTATATATTTGATTACGTGTCGCTAATATATAATGATAAAACCCGTAGGATCTTTACTTGACTACCAGGGTTATGATGACGATCATACTTGTGAGAGCTAGGTAGTGTATAAGCACATCCTTAAATGTTCCTAGTCATGGGAATATCGAGACTGGGTATTGATATTCTAGAGTAGACTAGTATATACGTTTCTAGATTCTAACGAAGGGTGGTGGCAGGTCTATACAGGTGCTCACTGAAGGTGAGTACACCGGACGGACTCGCCGAGAACTTCTAGATGGTATAATATCTATCATTAGATAGTAGTTCTCTAGTAACATGAGTACAACTAGTCTGTCGACCTGATATTGTCATTTGTCTCATGTGAGTTCCTATTGTACTTAGATTATCGCCCTACCACGGCTATCCTGAGTCATGCAAACATATTTTAGTTGGGTACAGTCCCGAACCATATGGAGACAGTGAGCGATCGGAAGGGATTCATCTTTCCCGGTATTGGGAGTTGATGTCGCGTTGTGTTCGGTTAGCCATCACCATAAATCCCTGGCCAGGGTGGTGTAAGTCTATAGTGCCCCTTCCGTGACTACTACGGCGTTGCGGAATCAAAAACTTTAAAATTTACTTGAGCACTTTATACTTTAACTCTAGAATAAAAGTTCAAGCACTAAACTAAACTAAACTAAAGGTTTAATTACTAGGTTAAGGACTGCAACCTTTGAAGTCGTGTCTTTCGAGTCTTGTATGGTCCTCTCCTTGAGCTCCTAGGGTCCTTGGATCGAGCTCTCAAATTGATCTCCCGCGTCGAAGATGATCCACCCGAGAATTCCGGTTCAAGCTATAATTTTCAAGAAGCAACTAAAAATCTAGATTTGCTAGGTCTAGATACTTAGTGGTGTAGTTATACATGTCATGATGCTCTCTTTACTTTCTCAAAACTCAAAGAGAAGTGAGGAAGAAGAAGAAGAAGAGATGGCTCTTAAAAATAATAATGATAATAATAATACACACTCTTAAAACTTATCTCTTCATATTCATTTAATTTAAAAATATAAAATAATGTGAGTGGGTTTGTGACTCACTAGTGTGAGTCACAAGCCCACACACATCTATTTGCAACTAGAAGAGATAAAAGAAAGGGAGAGGCCACCTCACCATGGTACACATACACACACATATAAATGTATGTATATAATCAAGTATACCAAAATACCTGTATTTATAATAAATACGTATATCAAATTTCTACCAAAATACGAATACCGTATTTGTATTGAAAATACAAAATACACGTATTCATATTAAAAAAGAAATACATATATTTGTATCAAGACACAAATACCCGTATTCATATAAATACATTTATTCGTATAAATATCGTATTTATGTTAAAATAAAAATACCCAAAAGAGAGCAATATAATACTTGTTGGGTTACGGCAGCGCCTCGGCCATCAAACCGTGGCCAAATACGGAACAAAATTTTTCTAAACTGGCGCTACCATGACCCGATACCCGGATCTACCTTAAACCCTATACTAGCAAGCAATATAACGGAAGTTAGGAATGGTTATACCGAGTTGATCCGTGTCTTTCGGTCTTTAACCATCATCCCAAGCTCCAAGAGGCTCCTTGATCGAATTTGGTTGCCGGTCTTCCTCCATTTACGATGATCTGTTCATGATCCACCTGAGGGAAACAGCGCAAGTTTCAGCCTCGTGAAGCGAGGCAACCGACGCTCCAAGGTTGCTAGCAATGGAGAGTGAAGGTGTGGGAATGTCTTACTATAATGTTCTCTCATCATAAATGCTCAAAGAGCAACGATAGAAGATGAAGAGGAGGTGAGAAAATATGTGGCATAAGCAACTAAAGAAAAATGCTAAGTGTTTCTCCAAGTGAGAATGAGTGATGAAGTGAAGAGAGCAAGTCAAGAAAATCAAGTGAGCAAGCCATGTGGGGAAAGAATGGTGGCTTCTTTTTACTCCCTCAATCATGTACACCCACACAAAATATCTCCTCTCATTTTACAATAAACAAATGAGACCCATACCTCTCTACATGCCAAGCCCATGCTCATGCTTACTCACCCCCACCTCATTTCCCAAATTGATTTTCTAAAATAAAAATCAATTAATGAGGTGGCCATCTTCCAGAAGCTAATCCGTACAAATATGGAATACAACCGGTACATGTATCGAAATACATATACGTTTATTCGTACAAAAATACGAATAGCCAAGAAAGAAAATGAATAGTGAATAATAATACTAGAATACAAATATATAAATACATATATAAATTATTAAATCAAAATCTTATTTAATAACCCGGCTTAATCCTAAGCCGCTAGTATTATCAACCGTCCGATTAAAGTTTGTGCAGCCTGTACACATACTTAATTGGACACCTATATGTACCAACATACGTCATCTATACCATATCGCCTGAACCATGAAAACCCTCTTTGTGGGACTTTAAAGACTCGTCAATACGCTGGCAGTGGGTTTAACCACAAGCAGGTCAGCCGCACTAACTGTACGTAACGGCTACCCAGCTATTGAGCGAAAGGAAGGCCGACGAGCAAACTCATCCAAACCCTTACCGAGCCTGACAGTGACAATATCCGTACAGTCCGGTCTGTTCGTCTAAGAGTATCGCATATCGAGTCTAGGAGGGTGGAAAAAGTCAGACCCTTAACAACGCGACATTTAGTGTCGGCATGAAACCCATCACCACCTGAGAAACTATCGATTTTGGATCAATAATTCTCGTATACCCTGGCCAAGAATTTCTTGTGATGGCTAACTATGCACAACGTGACATAAACCCCCAATACCGGGAGAGGAGAATCCCCGACGATCCGCTCACTACCTCCATGTGGCTCAGGACTGTACCCATCTAAAACCTGTTTGCACGACTCTTTTGAGCCGTGGTAGGGTAGTAATCAAAGCACAGTGGGAACTCACACGAGACAAATGACGATCTCAGGTCGACATACTAACCTGTACACATGTCACCTGGGAACTGCTATCTGACAATAGGTATAATACCAACTAGCAGGTTCCCGGCGAGTCCGTCCAGTGTACTCATAACCCAATGAGCACCTGTATACTATCTTAAGTGAAAAAACTAACACCAATGGCTTGTGAGACCTGGCCACTGCCCCTCGTCGGGGTCTCGATCAGTATACACTAGTCTACATTGGAGTATCGATACCCAGTCTCGAAACTCCTACGACTAGGGACATTTAAGGATTTGCTTATAGACCCCAGCTCCCACATATATGATCGCCATCATAATGCTTGTAGTCAAGCAAGAATCCTATGGGCTCTATCAACATGTAATAGTGATGATAAAGACAAACAAGATAGCATACTATCATCTTGAGTAAGACTGTTCTACCGGTATAGGTCCTCCCTCAATCATCACAATCGCGTGCCTGCGATTTAATAATTGACTTGAGGGCACTATAGCCAACAATCTCCCACTTGCACTTAAGGCTAATTATTGCAGTGTCGCATACTCACAACCCGTGTGATACCGAACACCCAACTTCTCTACTAATCAGTCTCGCAAAGCCCGTTTGCGAAACTATTGCGTTCGAGAAATAGCCTCAGTGAGTGGATCCGCTCTAGTGTTTTTTTCTATATCTCTCTATATCTCAATTTCGCGGGGAAAGCTATCTCCCGAAATGAGCAATACATGTCTTAGAATATGTCTGGATATCTGATGGGACCCGGTTTACAAATGAACTCCAAATCCAGCAAACTTCTTAGACTGTATCATCTACTGAATTTAATAAATATTCTGCGCCATTGTTCATACCAGAATATTGCATTTAATACCGTCCATTCTTACGCTCGTTTGTTTATAGGTAGGTGCTTTTAATCCGTGTTTGCTACATATTTACAGGCTACAGGTTCTTAGTCCAAAATAATGCAAATCATAAAAAATCTCCACTGTTGCGCCAAAATCCAGAACATCTGTTGACAACAGATAAAAGCCGGGTTTCGGTCATCCGTATCCGTCCAGTTCCGCATACCAGTCCCAGAGACAAGACATATGATAGTGGCCATTCGTGTCTCAGACAAGAACAGAGCACGAGGGGGGCAGCACAAGAATCAATGGGTGCGCGGAGCTCGAGGGAGATAAGGTCATAAGTATTATTTTTGATGCCACTTTGGACTGTTGCAGATCTGAAGAAATTGTTGATGCAATTTGCAATTTGGAGCATGTAGAACAATAGAAGAGAGCAACACAAGAAAACCCAGAGAAAACGACAAGCCAACTCCTCCAAAGAGCCGCGGATCCGCGGCCAATATGGCAACTCGGTGGCGGATCCGCAGCCGAGTTGACTCAGTGTCAACTAGGATTTTGGGGGTAGTTTGGAAATTTCATTTGGGCTCAGAATCTTGCCGTAGGGTTTCAGCACTCAGCCTATAAATAGCCCAGTTTTGTGCCAAGCCAAGGGTCCAATTCTTATGCCTTTTTTTGTTAGGTTTTAGTGTAGTTTAGTTTAGATTCTTCTTCTTCTTCATTCTTTCCTCCATTAAAATATAGCGAGAGTATTGAGTGGATGATGAAATGAAGATGAGTTTTTTTATTATCTTGTCTCTTTTATTTCTTGTCTTGTAATTTTATTATCTTGTATTGTAATTTTAATTCTTGTTGCTAAGTAGTTGTTGATATTTCTTTGCTTGTTTTATTTTCCTTCTCTTCTCTTTTCCGTATTATTTTCAAGCGATGATATTCGACGGAGTTCCATGCTAAGGTGAGGACCCAAGAGTTAGCTCGCACCATTTGTAAAACCGTATTTTCATTTTCTCTCTTTTCTTCCTTCTTGTTTTGTTTTATTTTCTTTTATCATGTGTGAATAATTCCATACTTGTTAAGGCTAAGGAAGGTGGTATGAGAGACGAAAAAATCTCTTGTGCTTCTTTTCACCAAACATCTTGAACGAACCTCGACCAAACAAACGCAACCCTCTCACTTAGGCGTGCTATACGTGACATATAGCCGCGACCTAAGTCGAGAAGTCCTTTAAGCGCACTACAACGTGACATGTAGTTGTGACTTAATTGGATACATGGTTGCGGGTGTTTGGCCGAGAGTTGGAAATAAGCGTATTTAGCGGACGAACAAGGGGCACTAGGAATGGATTTAGCATTGGAAAGCTTGCTTAAACTCGCAAATACCATTCCTATGTTCTCCTAATCCCCGCTACTTTCGATTATCCCAATATCGTCTTAAGAATGGTAAAAGAAAAGTACAAGACTAATCCTAACTCTACTAACCGACCTTAACCTTAACAAGTTTACTTGAATATAAATACGAACACTTAGGATAGAACTGAACAAACATATACACATTCTTTATTGACTCGTCTAAAACTCAAACGGACATACAACCATCTCCCTGAGGATCGATCCGTGCTCAACCGGCTAGCTGCGAAGCGACACCGTCTTGATCGTGGTTATAACTTTAGAACTTTGAACTCCGACACGCCAAAAGCGTTCGATCAAATGCCGCCGTTGCCGGGGAGACGGTAAAGTATTTTCTTTCTTGTTATTCGGGTTAATATTCTTTTTGTATTTATATAAAATTATAAATATAAATATAAAATAAATTTTTTTTGTTACTTTTGATAATTTTTGTGTTCAAGTGTGCAAGCTATCTGGAGCAAGTACAGTAATCAAAAAATAAAATAGAGCATTTTATTTTGGTGTAGAGAGCAAGGAGAGTCCACGGACCAATTTTGAAGTCCCAATTCCAAAGTTTGACCGTGGAACCGCGGTCAAACCTTGAGTATTGCGGCGGTTCCGCGGTATCATTGAGGCTTCTGGGCCCTAATTTTTTTCACCTTCTCTCTTTCCTTTTATCTTCTTTGTGAATTCCACTATACTGTATTTTCTGCAGGTTTCTTTGCACAGATTGCACCGCCGCCAAATAAATTTTTTGTTGTTTTAAATTTTTGTTTGGTTACGCGCTTTGTATATATTAATACGGACTTTAAGGGGCTATAACACCAATTTGGATTGGGTGGTGATTTCATCACCCTTCCTAAGACCCCATAAATCACTGATTGCATACACATTATCTTGAGCTAATAAAAAATATCTAGACCAAATCTATAAGGACTTGTCTCGCTCATTTAGGACAAGTGAAGGTTGCGGGGAATCGGTCGTTTATCTAAATTTGACTTTGTAGTGCCTAGGCTAGACAAGTGAGGAGCTAATTTTTAAAGGCCCGTCTCACGGTAATTCGTGAGCGGAACCCTCCTTACCTCACTTGTACTTACCTGGCCACAATTAGCAGTAAAGAGGCGATTTGAGGGTTATCCTGCAACTTGTCGTTTGGAAGTCTAGGAGCGGTCTAGTTGGACTTTGAAGACCCTAGCTCTAGGTATTGTTTGTGCGTATTGTGATTGTGATTGTGCTTGTATAAAGTTTAGTCCCATAATTCCGTATTCTTTCAAAAACAAACAATTTCAAAACACCAAAAACAAACATTTTTTTTAAAAATAAAAATAAAATAAAATAAAAAACCCACTTCCTTCCCGCCATACCTTTTCACTATTCTAACATAGGTACCCCACCTCGAAAAACTCTTGCCGAACTTTGGTACCCACAACCAGACATTACATCCTACGGTTCTTGCTTTGGCCGAACTTCGAACGATCCCTCCATGCCAAAAATTTCTTTGAAAGATCGGATAGACGCGTCTAGGACAACCAATTGGACTTCACAATCCACCTTGTATCAACCATTTCAACCTTCACCACTTTCTTACGTTGATACCTCTTTTGGGAGTCCAGTTGTAACCCCAAGACCTATGTCTCTTACTGAACATATTGAACAATCTCGTAACCGATCTTTCACTCCTTTCACCACTGCGAATTCTTTGGATCAACAATTTCATTCATCTTCTTATCCGTATGTTGATCCTACCCTTGTCCAATTATTCAATTTCTATCCATCCTACCCAACTTTTGCACCTTCCCTAGACATTGCTTCTGAACCGTCATTTGGGAGTTTTCAGTATCCAACAAACTTTGAATCTTTCACTGAAACACCTTCACAACCCATATCTAGTCTGGAACAGTCGTTGGAAGACTTTAAGGTAGCGTCGTACCAACAAATGATGGATTTGAATGCGTCCATGGCTGCCCTCATACAACCGAGTGACCTTGTAGCTAGTTTTCAACTAGCTCCAAATTTTCCAATGTATGATGGGGCGGTTGGACAGGTTAAAAATTTGAGTGGAGAGAGTGAGCTGTATACCCTTACAAATCAAACCTACTCGTTTCAACGTGAATTCCACAACTCCGGTTTTGAATGTCTATCTAGTGTTCCAAACGAATCACAAATTGCCGATAGAACGTTTGATGAGTTGTACGACTTTGTAGTGTTTAATTTGCCCGATTGTGAAGGGTCCCTTTCGAGTGAATCCACACCCAATCTCTTTGATCTCTACACCTCCATATTAGAACCTGAATTGATTAATATCCATGCTTTTGATGAGGTGTCTGAGAATATTGATTTTCACTTGATTGAGGATATCGACGCCGGGAATATTTCAGATGATGAACCCATAACTTTGGATGAGTTTGTCTCTCAAATTCATCATTTACTTTCCCTTCCGTGTGGACATCATCCCGACAGTAACTATCTTTCCCGAACTCCATTTGCGTCTTGATTTTGATGAAATATGCATGGATGAGCTTAACATTGAGGCGAATTTTGAGCATATTTTTGAGGATGAACCAGTTTTTCATGATGAGTCAGATTTTCCAATTCATCCCATCCCTTTCATTGACTGTGTACACCCTCCTGAAGCTTTAACTAATACCCTTTCTCAATCACTTCCCTCCATCCTTTCAATTGTTCCGACCTTGCAAGACACCGTATAACTTTCATTTCTTGTGTCTGGTTTACCAAGTTTGGCGTACCCATGGTTTCTCATGAATCTTGAGGGATTTGACCCAATTTCTCGACATATTGATAGATTAGTACAATCCTTCTTTTCACATCGATCATTACAGATTGTACTAATTTATTCAATCCATTTCCACCCTCAAGTTCGTATTCCACTTCTTTCTCCCTTCCGCCATTCTTCTCCTCCATGGAGAACGATCCCGCTTATCCATACGGTCTCACGTATTCTCCATTTCTTTCCTCTCCATATTCTTTCACTAACCACACCATTATAACGATAAAATTTTTGAATGGTTGGTGTTTACCTTTGGCCTGTGTAAGGCCTTGTATAGATAAACACTGTTCTCTCCCCCTAATCCTGAACTTCACCGCTTAAACAATGGAAACACTGTTTCACTTATGTTTGGGGGGACCTTTTTGTGTATATATTTTTGTTTTGTTTTGTTTTGTATAAAAATTTTTAGGAAGCGCCGACAATTTTGACCCCCTTGGTGTAGCCTGACAGTGAGGGCACTGTCAAGTTTAAGTTTGGTGGTGTGCTCGGTAAGCTTTCTTCCTTCGCATTCATTTGTATATTTTGCATTTGCATACATATAAAAAAAAACCATAAAAAATCAAAAAATTTACAAAAATATAAAAACTTTGTCGTCAAGTTAGCTAATAAGGTAACATAGATTTTTATTCCGAAAGTTTAGTTGATACGTTAGAAATAACTAAATCCTAGGCCTAGGAATTGAAACCCTAAAAATAACCCTCATTCTGTTTAACTTTGGTAATTATACATCCTTACAGTTTTTTTTGAGAAATAGGTAATCTTGAGTTCAGTTCTTGAGTTAAGTCGAAATGAAAGGAAAGTATTGAAACTTTACTGAAAGATAAGTCTGAAAAATAGTTTCTATTCTTGAGTTCAACTTAGAAAGTATATACCTACAAATTGCACTTATACGCACCATGAAACTCGGGATAGTAGAGGATACCTAGAAATACTATTGCCTGAAAACCTAGTATGAAAGAAAAAACGGTATTTAAAACTAAACACCAAAAGAGCATCAATGAAAAATATATCCGATCTTGAAAAAGAAAAATAAAGAAAAGAAAAGAAATAAAGTCAAAACCTGGAAACTGCTATTTACGCTTTAAGCTCACACATTCAGTAATCGGCTAATAGTGCCTAAAGAAGCATTAATAGTCGCATGAAAGGTGTATGAGCAAAATTGTCCATTATTAATGAAAAGAAGTAGTATTAGGCATTGTAGCAAGGGTACTATAGCTTGAATTGAATTCTTAAGTGTAGGGGTGAATAATTTACACACACGTAGGGTTATACAATCGATGTTTGGATGAAAAATAGAAATAAAGAATAAGAATTATGTTTTCCATAAAACTGATAAAAATCCCTGATTGGAGACCACACTTTAGAAGGAAAACTCAGGAGATACCAACATCTTTCTAAACTTTTTTGGAACGTATAGGATCTAAGGTTAAATAAATAGGAGGTGTGAAACATAAGGGTAGGATATTTTTAAGTTAGGATAATAGAATTTCTAATCTAGATACTTAACCATAGGAGTAGAATCGACGTTAACTTATGAAACTAGCTTGACGGGATTTTGTGGGCAGTATCCGTTGAAAACCCTCAGGAGACAACACTCCTCCTACTAGGGACACCTAGAGGTTTAACGACTTGTTGCACGAGCTTAGTGCAATCGCGTTTCCTGCGAAAATGAGGTTAGGACTTTTTGTGAATAATTGGTTTTGCTCGGGACGAGCAAAAGTTAAGTTTGGGGGTATTTGTTTATACCAGAATATTACATTTAATACCGCCCATTTTTACGCTCGTTTGTTTATAGGTAGGTACTTTTAATTCATGTTTGCTACATATTTACAGGCTATAGGTTCCTAGTCCAAAATAATACAAATCATACAAAATCTCCACTGTTACGCCAAAATCCAGAACATCTGTTGACAACAGATAAAAGCCGGGTTCCGGTCATCCGTATCCATCCAGTGCCGCGTGTAAGTGCACGGCGGCGTCCCGGCCGTCAATCCGACGCCGGAATGCGGAAGCGGTGAAAACTTAAATTTTGCGGACTTAGCAAACCGGCACCACCGCGCACTAAACACCCGGATCGAAACCATTAACTAGTCTAAGCTAACTAGAAGATGGGTTAGAGATATACCGACGATCCAAGTCCTCCGGTCTTCTCGTCATGGTCCCGATCTCCTGCGGAAAAGTCCCGTCTCCTCCTCGTCGCCGGAAGTGCACCACATCGCCTACTTTGTTTACGGGCTCCCACCTCAATGCCGAGGCAACTCGGGCACGAAGCCGGCTACTCGACGTGCCCAAGATTCGCTGTAGAATGTGTAGTAGAACTTGTGTCTCTTTTTGGGGTAGTGGAGGTTGCCATTGGTGGAGGGATTGAACAAGAAGTATATGGAGGAGCTTGGAGAACTTTGGTGCAAGAAATAAACAACATTTCCCCACCTCAATATTTTGGACAGCCCATCACCAATTTTGGCCGGCCACTTTCTTGTGAGGGAGGGAGTGAATGAATGAGCAACACAAAGAGGGAGTGAGTGGATCAATCATGCAAGAGGGCATCATGAAAGAATATGATTACAAGCAAAAACCACACACAACCACAACCATCAAGTCCACAAAGTCAATCCATCATGAGAAGGAGAAGTCAATGATGGTGCACATCATGAAAACCATCATGATGCCAAAAGATGCAAAGAACCCCCTTCCACAAATGCCTATTTGCAACAATGCAAATAAACCCTTCTCCACCAAACTTCGGCCAATGAACGATACAAAGGAAATCGGCCGAAACGAAAAGCAAACTGGCAACTCCAGAAAACTGGTCCCGTAATAAATTACAGGAAAACCCCAATACTGTGCATACACACCCGCATCTGTATTTCGACCGAAATACAGATGCAATGAGACAAAGTCTACACTGTACTATACTAAGATCCGGCTTATACCAAAGCCGGCTAGTAAAATCTGTTCGATCCTGATCCGTGCAATACCGCACGTATCTGATCGAACCCTGCCATATAACCATACGGCCTATAGTACAAACTGTCCGATCCTGATCCGTGCAATACTGCACGTATCTGATCGGACCTTGCCATATCTCCATACGGCCTCTACAACCTTTCGCCCGAAAGCTGAGTAACTGAATGTGGGGGACTCTAAAGACTCGTCAACACCTTGGTTGTGGATTTAACCACTAGCACGTCAGAGGTATAAGCCAATACGTGACAGGCTACCAGGTACTGACTAAAAGGGACGTCTGTGAGCGAACTTAGCCCGACAACCCTACTGAGCCTGTCAGTGACAATATCCGTGCAGTCCGGTCCGTTCGTCTATGAGTATCGCATGGCGGGCCTAGGGGGTTGGTAAAAGTCAGACCCCCAAAAGCGGTACAAGTCGTGTCGGAGTGTAGCCCAGAACACCCTGAGATACTACTGGAATACCTACCAGTAAATCTCCTTGCCTTAGCCAAGGACTTTGTGTAATGGCTCTCCTAGACACAGCACGACCTCACCCCCAATACCGGGAGAGACGAACCCCTGAAGATACGCTCACTGCCTCCATGTGGCTCGGGACTGTACCCAACTAAAACCTGTTTGCACGACTCCTTTGAGCCGTGGTAGGGTAGTAATCAAAGTACAGTGGGAACTCACACGAGACAAATGACGATCCCCAGGTCGATGAACTAACCTACACACATGTCACCAGGGAACTGCCATCTGACGTCTGGTATATGACCAACTAGCATGTTCCCGGCGAGTCCTGTCCGGTGTACTCATAACCCAATGAGCACCTGTATACATCTTAGGTGATCCAACTGACACCAGTGGCTTGTGAGACCGGCCACCGCCCCTCGTCGGGGTCTCGACTGTATACACTAGTCTACTAATGGAGTATCGATGCCCGGTCTCGAAACTCCCATGACTAGGGACCTTTTAAGGATATGCTTGTAGACCCCCAGCTCCCACTTATATGATCGCCCTCATACTGCTGGTGGTCAAGCAAGAATCCTAGGGTCTCTATCAACGTGTAATAGCGACGTGTCAGGTCACCTAAAACAGCACACGATGATAAAGGTAAACCAGATAGCATACTATCATCTCGAGTAAGACTGTCCTACCGGGATAGGTCCTCCCTCAATCACCGCAATCACGTGCCTGTGATCCAATAATTGTCTCTGAGGGCATTATCTCCAACAATCTCCCATTTGCACTCAAGGCTAATTATTGCGATGTCGCATACTCACAGCCCGTGTGATACCGAACACCCAACTCCTCTACTAGTCGATCTCACACAGCTCGTTTGCGAAACTATTGCGTTCGAGGAATAGCCTCAGTGAGTGGATCCGCTTTGATGTTCCTTTCTATGTCTCTCTATATCTCAAGTTCGCGGAGAAACCCATCTCCCGAAATGAGCAATACGTGTCTTATAATGTGTCTGGATGTCTGATGGGACATAGCTCATAAATGAACTCCAAATCCAAACTTCTTAGACTGTATCGTCAACTGAACTTAATCAGTATCCTGCGCCATGCCTCCCTCAGTATTGCCTTGGATCACCTGTCCAAAATACTGCCCCTCGTCAGAGGGAAAACTATAACTCTGACAACCTCCTTGTCGTCCATGTCACCTTGGAAGCCTGGAATGATAACTGTCTCCTGAATGAGGCTGTCGTTATCATATGCCTAGAACATCCACTTATGTTCTAAAACTGCTTCCGACTGTTTCTCCAGGATTGGATTAATGTCAACTTATTGCATCTAGTGCAAGAACAACATCTGGTGTGGTACTTGACATCTCACGATTGACTCAATTGCCTGAGCAAGTGATCTGCCAATCATGCCCGTCCCTCTCCCATTTAGTCTGTAAGACACCTTTGGAGAGGGTGACTCCATTACTTGCAGGTACACTACCGTGCCAGGAGTCGTCCATCCTAAATACTCTTAGAATGCTGTCAAGTACCCTGATTGGGAAACCACCCAAATCTAGATCTAAAACCATAGATCCAGTAACCTGTATGTCAGATATAAAATCCATTTCCTTTGTGGAGAAACCACTGTGTGACGACCAAAGTATAACCGATTGTAGTATAGGAGTTTCTTTTCCTATTCTGTGTATGTCATCCAGATACCAGGACATCACACCCTACTACCTTCTCAACAGATCCATCCCCTATTCTGATGAAGTCAAACCCATGACTGTCACGTCAGAAATAGATGATCTATCTCCGCTACATCTGCTCTAGTCTATAAATAGACATAAGCAACCTGTCCACCAATGCTTCCGCTGCTCCCACTGACTACGACAACCCTCTGGCAGAGTCATATAGACGTACACTTCTAAAACTGGTTTAGAACGACGCTATACTCATCCTCCCGCCGGGTCTCGTAACCTGGAACAACAACAATGGCAATTGTGGGTAAACAAGAACTTCCCTGTCACCGTTCTTGAGGCTACCGTAGTGCCTCTCGGGTGCCTGAAGTTACCCACCTTATCTGCGGAGTGGCCAATGGAATGTCAATTCAGATTGAATCTTTAGGTTCCTTGTCAAATCTTCAGTAATCGTTTGTGGTTCTGGAATCACTTCCAGTTCTACCATACTCCCACTACTGTTTTCTGAAAAAAATGCAATTTTATTAAAACTGTGGCGAGTCAAGAACAATATCACTATTGATCTTTCTTATGGTAGAAAGTCAACCCTCGTCATAGCCTGGGTCAACCCACAAACAGCCATTACAGAAACATGCCTTTGAGTTATCCAGAGTCTGGTTTTAAGCATAAGCCGGACAACTCCCCGTACCTTAACATCGTTAAGATACGAACTGTTCTATATCCAATATAGAAACAGAGGCACTGATTTAATTGAACCAGATTCAAATCATGCAGCTGTCTCCAGTGTATGTCATCTTAATGGAAGGAGGCCGATCAGCGTTACTCAATTTAGGAATGCTTCCAATTATGAGTAACCTGAAAGAGAAGCAATTTCTCTTAATCACTACTATCAACTGAATACCATATACAAGTATCTACATCTTCGATCTCTTTGAAGAATCCCGATACTTGCTACACCTGGTTCTCTACTCTATTCAAATACCAATAACTTCTCAAAATTCGGACCCTATGTTTCCACGAAACACCTGTCTAAAAACTAGAGAAGTCATAAGTAAACCGAATATAGTACGAGGACCAAACCCCTCTGTCCTGATGGACCCTGGACATCATACAATACTCTGTACAAGTCCCTTGAGTCTGATAACTCACTCACTGTGTGTCGTAGGTTGAAAACTGTACTTATGGTTAAGAAGAATTACACCGCTGTTTAATGCTCCTTACCTAACCATCCACTGATATAGGTAAATGTTGTAGACATAATTTCAGAAAGGTATATCTCACTCTATGAAAATAGACGTACAGATATATCAATTTGAAATTGGTGCATGACTGCGGATATTCAAAACCAAATATTTGCCGACCGGCAAACAGCCCAGGTGATTTCCTCAAATATCACTGATTACAACGAATCCCGATATAATGAGGATAATCACCCAATTCCCAACAACTTACTCCCACTCATCATCTGTAAAACCATACAGATGTGAGAATCGTACTTGGTAAATACATACCCTGGAATAAGTATCTAATCGGGAAATCAGTTTTCTTTTAACATTACACAGTGAGACTGAAACATCGAAGTGTTTCGATGGGGTATCCTGGTATTCCTAGTAATGCCTCTTCCAGATTCACGACTGTAACTGTATAATTCTTTGCCACCTCTCCAAATCCCTTCATATGTCTTTAGTCTTTACCTTCTGTACACCCCTTTAGGCCAAATGGTTTTCTTCCTTCCCTACCGTTCGGCACCAGCCTATGGTTTGGAAGAAGACTATCCAATAAGCATAATGGGTGTACTGTCCCAATCCTAGGAACACTCGCAATGAGAGAGGGTGAAGATAAAAGACAACCGAATAAACCTTATTCCTATTTCTCCTGAACCAGAATCCATCCCCGAACTGGAACAAATTCCTTTCGAGTTCGTATATAACCATACGATGGAGTATCCAAATAAACTGTGGATCTTCGTAGTGATACGGAGTGTCCTGGAGAAATACAAAGGTGATGTGGGAGTGGTAACGAAATATTTGGTTTGGTCGTGAATATCTGTTGCAATTTACATTGCCCTCTTACTAATCCCTTGCTTTGTCTGAACTTAATACCTTCTGCACACCATCGTTATGCTAATTGGTTTTCTTCATTCCCTACCGGTCGGCACCAGCCTAAGGTTTGGAAGAAGACAATCCAATTTGCGTAATAGGTGTACTACCCCTAAACCAAGGAGTACTCGTAACCTGAGAGAGGGTAAAAGGAAAAGACAACTGAATAATCCCATCCGTTTTCTCCAGAACCGGAAACCATCCTCGAATAAATTCTTTCGAGTTCGTATCTAACCATACGATGGTTTTGTCCAATGGAAGTGGACGTTCGTAGTAATACGGGGTGTCCTGGAGAAAAGGGTAAAAGTAGGAGTGGCAATGAGGTTCGCAACTCTAACAATCCAAAAGCCGGTGTTAAGAAGGTTCGGTCAACTTGGTCACTGAGTCATAGTCTTAGGGTCGGGTCAATGGTCGCTGCCAAAGAGAGAGAGAGAAAAGAAACACTCAGCGTGCACTCTAACCTAGATCAGAATGGTTACCAATTTATCTAATCTGAAAACCTCCCACTGTACCTCAAATTCTCCTCCAAACCTGAAAGAAGAATTAGTCGGTGTCACCCGAGGAGTAAACTAACTCATCAGTGGGAATCGGGATCCAACTCTCATCGCATGACAACGTGACGGAATCCGCTCACGGTATCACACTCCAGAAGGTATGCGCATATCTGGCAAGTTTCAGTTCTTTTGAAACTCCCGATGTGATTTCTGCCCCATGCTCTTATGACCTTGACTTTGGCCAACAAATCATAAGTCACATGTCAAGTTCTACCCGTCATTCTCCAGGTTGATTCGAATCCACCCGCACAAGCCCTTGACTTTGGCCAACAAGGCTATACGACTGTTCCAAACCAACGCATCTATCTATGCTGCATATGAATAACCAACAGCTACCAAACACTGTGCCTTGACTTTGGCCAACAAACACAGCTTGAATACTATTGACTACCCATATGAAACGACGGAGGGCTACGAATGGTTTCTGGCGAAAACCTTTAACGTAAAGAACTTGATATCGTTGAAGGAACTGATAGCTTTTAAAAATATAGTGACGAAAACCGTTGCTAAAGAGGTCACTCCCGGTGAAGGGATCTCGGCTCTTTCCCCGTAGAATGAGGTGCAGGATATTCCAACTGAATACCACGGTGCAAAGCAAAAGTAATCGGCTATAGTGAAGTTAGTGCCCTGACGCAAACTTTTTGTCCAAGGGGTCACTCCCGGTGAAGGGATCTCGGCCCTTGCCTCGTCGACTGAGGAGCAGGATATTCCAACTGAATATCACGATGCAAAACAAAAGTGAACGTCCTTGCAATAACAGCTTTTTGAAAAGTGTTCCAACAACATCAGATTAGGTTTGTTTTTAACTTGCATTGATCCGAATCAATGCAGTCCCATCAATTGATCACACCAAAAAGAACGAAAATATACTGATGTACGTATATGCCATCCGCATTCGCCACTGGGTCCCGTCATTACCCGTTAGGTTAGCTAACTAACGACAGAGCGGGGACTGGACTAGCGCGGATGCAAAACATATACAACATCTACTAATATATATACCAATATATTATATTCGCTCAAGGCGTGAAAGAAATGCAACATCACAGAGAATGAACAGCATCACAGAAACAATACATATATCTGGGATCCCCGGGTTTCACAGAGCCACCACTGAAACCCGACGTTCCCCTGGTCGTGTGGATAGCCTGTGCAATGAAATCCTAGACCCCTACGGGCGCGGCAAGTCACCCGCCAAAACCTGAAGCGAGGCAGCCCCCTTCAGCTCCGTGAATGGACCACCCAGCACTCCACGGAATCCGGCAACTTGGGCACCCCTCCTGGGTCAACCTGTACCCCCTACGAGTGCGGCGAATAGCCCGCCAATCCCAGAGTGAAGCCCCCTCCGTCTCAATGCCATGAGATGCGGGCTTGTTGCCCTCCAGAACCCGGCTATCCGTGCACCCCTCCGCGGGGTAATCCTAGTACAGAAAGTAAAATATACATACACCGGGTACATCGACCGCAACCAGGTCGTGCCCCAAAAGAATAATACAAACAGGCAGTGACGGCAGTCCACATGTCGGACGCTCGCCCCGCAATATCAAATGTACATAATACAACAGCACTGTACTAGCATTGCATCCAGGCTATCCCCACCGACCGATCCGCAACATCACAGCATAAACGTAGAACATCAACGTGAAAGTCACGTTCGCAAATCCGTCTAACCGGGTTATAGCAGTTAGACCGGATTTACCGATCGAGTGACATTCACGGTCGCAGATATAATGTAAATACTGTGAAAAATGTGTTTAAAATTTTCCGATTGACCAAAAATTAACAAGTGGGCCCCCAATCAAAACTGTAGCACCCACAGAAAACCTGGGCCCAATTTTAATATTCCAAAACCCATATTTTAAGCCCAGAAAGCCTCTGAAAAAAAATGGTGCAGTGATGTCTACAGTGCGCGGCGGAAGGGCGGCGGAATGGGGGTTTGTGCGGCGCTTCCGCGCTCTGACTGTGGAATCACTTCATCGAAATTTTACAGAGTTCTTAGATTTTCTAGTACATCAATATTTTACAACCTGAAAAATTTTTCGAGACCAAAAATTTTCAACAGAAACTGATGCGAAGGTAAAATGCAGTTTTGGAACTTTTTGATCGATCGGAAATGCAAACACATTAAACCAAGCTACACTAAGTTAATGGCGAGTCTCTGATACCACTGTAAGTGCACGGCGGCGCCCCGGCCGTCAATCCGACGCCGGAATGCGGAAGCGGTGAAAACTTAAATTTTGCGGACTTAGCAAACCGGCACCACCGCGTACTAAACACCCGGATCGAAACCATTAACTAGTCTAAGCTAACTAGAAGATGGGTTAGAGATATACCGACGATCCAAGTCCTCCGGTCTTCTCGTCATGGTCCCGATCTCCTGCGGAAAAGTCCCGTCTCCTCCTCGTCGCCGGAAGTGCACCACATCGCCTACTTTGTTTACGGGCTCCCACCTCAATGCCGAGGCAACTCGGGCACGAAGCCGGCTACTCGACGTGCCCAAGATGCGCTGTAGAATGTGTAGTAGAACTTGTGTCTCTTTTTGGGGTAGTGGAGGTTGCCATTGGTGGAGGGATTGAACAAGAAGTATATGGAGGAGCTTGGAGAACTTTGGTGCAAGAAATAAACAACATTTCCCCACCTCAATATTTTGGACAGCCCATCACCAATTTTGGCCGGCCACTTTCTTGTGAGGGAGGGAGTGAATGAATGAGCAACACAAAGAGGGAGTGAGTGGATCAATCATGCAAGAGGGCATCATGAAAGAATATGATTACAAGCAAAAACCACACACAACCACAACCATCAAGTCCACAAAGTCAATCCATCATGAGAAGGAGAAGTCAATGATGGTGCACATCATGAAAACCATCATGATGCCAAAAGATGCAAAGAACCCCCTTCCACAAATGCCTATTTGCAACAATGCAAATAAACCCTTCTCCACCAAACTTCGGCCAATGAACGATACAAAGGAAATCGGCCGAAACGAAAAGCAAACTGGCAACTCCAGAAAACTGGTCCCGTAATAAATTACAGGAAAACCCCAATACTGTGCATACACACCCGCATCTGTATTTCGACCGAAATACAGATGCAATGAGACAAAGTCTACACTGTACTATACTAAGATCCGGCTTATACCAAAGCCGGCTAGTAAAATCTGTTCGATCCTGATCCGTGCAATACCGCACGTATCTGATCGAACCCTGCCATATAACCATACGGCCTATAGTACAAACTGTCCGATCCTGATCCGTGCAATACCGCACGTATCTGATCGGACCTTGCCATATCTCCATACGGCCTCTACAACCTTTCGCCCGAAAGCTGAGTAACTGAATGTGGGGGACTCTAAAGACTCGTCAACACCTTGGTTGTGGATTTAACCACTAGCACGTCAGAGGTATAAGCCAATACGTGACGGGCTACCAGGTACTGACTAAAAGGAACGTCTGTGAGCGAACTTAGCCCGACAACCCTACTGAGCCTGTCAGTGACAATATCCGTGCAGTCCGGTCCGTTCGTCTATGAGTATCGCATGGCGGGCTTAGGGGGTTGGTAAAAGTCAGACCCCCAAAAGCGGTACAAGTCGTGTCGGAGTGTAGCCCAGAACACCCTGAGATACTACTGGAATACCTACCAGTAAATCTCCTTGCCTTGGCCAAGGACTTTGTGTAATGGCTCTCCTAGACACAGCACGACCTCACCCCCAATACCGGGAGAGACGAACCCCTGAAGATACGCTCACTGCCTCCATGTGGCTCGGGACTGTACCCAACTAAAACCTGTTTGCACGACTCCTTTGAGCCGTGGTAGGATAGTAATCAAAGTACAGTGGGAACTCACACGAGACAAATGACGATCCCCAGGTCGATGAACTAACCTGCACACATGTCACCAGGGAACTGCCATCTGACGTCTGGTATATGACCAACTAGCATGTTCCCGGCGAGTCCTGTCCGGTGTACTCATAACCCAATGAGCACCTGTATACATCTTAGGTGATCCAACTGACACCAGTGGCTTGTGAGACCGGCCACCGCCCCTCGTCGGGGTCTCGACTGTATACTAATGGAGTATCGATGCCCGGTCTCGAAACTCCCACGACTAGGGACCTTTTAAGGATATGCTTGTAGACCCCCAGCTCCCACTTATATGATCGCCCTCATACTGCTGGTGGTCAAGCAAGAATCCTAGGGGCTCTATCAACGTGTAATAGCGACGTGTCAGGTCACCTAAAACAGCACACGATGATAAAGGTAAACCAGATAGCATACTATCATCTCGAGTAAGACTGTCCTACTGGGATAGGTCCTCCCTCAATCACCGCAATCACGTGCCTGTGATCCAATAATTGTCTCTGAGGGCATTATCTCCAACACCGCGTACCAGTCCCAGAGACAAGACATATAACAGTGGTCATTTGTGTCTCGGACAAGCATATAGTACGAGGGGGGCAGCACAAGAATCAATGGGTGCACGGAGCTAGAGAGAGATAAGGTCAAAAGTATTATTTTTTGTGCCACTTTGGACTGTTGCAGATCTGAAGAAATTGTTGATGCAATTTGCAATTTGGAGCATGTAGAACAACAGAAGAGAGCAACACAAGAAAACCCAGAGAAAACGACAAGCCAACTTCTCCAAATAGCCTCGGATCCGCAGCCAATATGGCAACTCAGCGGCGGATCCGCGGCCGAGTTGACTCAGTGTCAACTCGGATTTTGGGGGTAGTTTGGACATTTCATTTGGGCTCAGAATTTTGCCCTAGGGTTTCAGCACCCAGCCTATAAATAGCCCTGTTTTGTGCCAAGCCAAGGGTCCAATTCTTATGCCTCTTTTTGTTAGGTTTTAGTGTAGTTTAGTTTAGCTTCTTCTTCTTCTTTATTCTTTCCTCCATTAAAATATAGTGAGAGTATTGAGTGGATGATAAAATGAAGATGAGGGTTTTTATTATCTTGTCTCTTTTACTTCTTGTCTTGTAATTTTATTATCTTGTATTGTAATTTTAATTCTTGTTGTTAAGTAGTTGTTGATATTTCTTTGCTTGTTTTATTTTCCTTCTCTTCTCTTTTCCGTATTATTTTCAAGCGATGATATTCGACAGAGTTCCTTGCTAAGGTGAGGACCCAAAAGTTAGTTTGCACCATTTGTAAAACCATATTTTCCTTTTCTTTCTTTTCGTCCTTCTTGTTTTTTTTATTTTCTTTTATCATGTGTGAATAATTCCACACTTGTTAAGGCTAAGAAAGGTGGTATGAGGGAAGGAAAAATCCCTTGTGCTTCTCTTCGCCAAACATCTTGAACGAATCTCGACCAAACAAAAGCAACCCCCTCACTTAGGCGCGCTATACATGACATATAGCCGCGATCTATGTCGAGAAGTCCTTTAAGCGCACTACAACGTGATATGTAGTTGTGACTTAATTGGATACATGGTTGTGGGTGTTTGGCCGAGGGTTGGAAATAAGCGTATTTAGCGGACGAACAAGGGGCACTAGGAATGGATTTAGCGTTGGAAAGCTTACTTAAACTTGCAAATACCATTCCTATGTCCTCCTAATCCCCGCTACTTTCGATTATCCCAATATCGTCTTAAGAATGGCAAAAGAAAAGCACAAGACTAATCCTAACTCTACTAACCGACCTTAACCTTAACAAGCTTACTTGAACATAAATACGAACACTTAGAATAGAACTGAACAAACATATACCCATTCTTTATTGACTCGTCTAAAACTCGAACCGACATACAACCATCTCCCTGCGGATCGACCCGTGCTCAACCGGCTAGCTGCGAAGCAACACCGTACTGATCGCGGTTATAACTTTAGAACCTTGAACTCCGACACGCCAAAAGCGTTCGATCAGCCATGCCTTCCTCGGTATCTGCTTGGACCACCTGTCCAACATATTGTCTCTCAGTAGAGGGAAAAACTATAACTCAGATAGCCACTTTGTCATCCAGGTCACCTTAGAAGCCTGAAATGATAACCGTCTCTTGAAAGAGGCTGCCGTTACCATATCCCTAGAACATTTATTTATGTTCATAAACTGCTTTCCTACATTTCTCCAGGATTGGATTAATATATGTTTATTGCAGGTAGTGCAAAAACAACATCTGGTGTGGTATTTGATATTTCATGACTAACTCAATTGCCTAAGCAAGTGATATACTAATCATGCAGATCCCTCTCCCCTTTAGTCTATAAGACACCTTTAGAGAGGGTGACTCTATCACATGTAGGTATACCACCATGTCAGGAGTCGTCCTTAGAATAGTGTCAAGTACCCAAATTGGGACACTTCCCAAATCTAGATTTAAAACCATAGATCTAGTAACCAGAAATCCTGATATTATATCCATATCCTATGTGGAGAAATAACTGTGTTACAACCACAGTATAACCGATCGAAGTATAGGAATTTGACTTCCTATAAAGTGCATGTCATCCCAAATATCAGAACATCACACCCTACTACCTTTTTACCAGATCCATCTCCTGTTCTGATGAAGTCAAAGCCTATGACTGTCACATAAAAAATAGATGATCCTTTTCCGCTATACCTGCTTTAGTTTATAAATAGACATAAGCTACTAGCCCGCTATGCTCCCACTGCTCCCACTGACTACAACAACCCTCTGGCAGAGTCAAATACACGTGCACTTCTAAAGCTAGTTTAGAACAACGCTATACTCATCCCCCTGCCGGGTCTTATAGTCTAGAACAGCAGCAATGGAAAGTCTGGGTAAACAAGAATCTCCCCGTCACCGTCTCTGAGAAGACCGAAGTACCTCTCGGGTGCCTGAGGTTACCCACCAAATCTGCGGAGTGGCTAATGGAATGTCAAAACCAATTGAATCTTTAGGTTCTATTAAATTTTCAGTAATCGTTTGTGGTTCTGGAATCACTTCCAGTTCTACCATACTCCCACTTCTGTTTTCTGAAAAAATCCATTTTACTAAAACTGTGGCGAGTCAAGAACCATATCACTATTGATCTTCCTGATGGTAGAAAGTTAACGCCCGTCAAAGCCCGGAATAACCCACAAAAAGCCATTACTGAAACATGCTATGAGTTTATCCGGATTCTGGTTTTAAGCATCAACCGGACAACTCCCTATACCTTAACATCGTTAAGATATAAATTGATTCTATATATATCCAATATAGAAATAAAAGCACTAATTTAATTGGAACCAGATTCAAAATCACGCAGCTGTCTCCAGTGCATATCAACCAAATGGAAAGAGGCGAATTAACATTACTCATCTAGGAGCGCATCCATATATGAGTAACCTGAAAGAGAAGCAAGTTCTCAAAACCATTACTATCAACGGAATACCAAACACAAGTATCTACATCTTCGACTACCTCGAAAAATCCTGATACTTCCAACAAATGGTTCTCTTCTTTATTCTTATACCTATAGCTTCTCAAAATCTGGACCTTGTATTTCAATGAAATACTTGTCTAGAACTGGAGAACTCATGAGTAAACAGAATATAGTACGAGTACCAACCTCTTTGTACTAATAGACACCGAACAACATACAATACTTTGTATAAGTCCATTGAGTTTAATAACTCAAACCCTGCGCATCGTAGGTTGAAAACTGTACTATGGTTAAGAAGAATTACACCGCTGTTGAATGCACCTTACCTAATCACCAACTGATATAGGTAAATGTCATAGACATAATTTCAAAAAGTTATATCTCACTTTATAAAATAAACTTACAGATATATCAGTTTGAAATTGGTGCATAACAACGAATATTCAAAACCAAAAATTTGCCATCTGGCAAAACCCAGGTGATTTCCTCAAATATCACCAATTACAACGAATTCTGATATAATGAGGATATAATCACCTAATTCCCAATATCTTACTCCCACTCACCATTTGTAACACCATACAGATGTGAGAAACTGATCTGGTAAATACATACCCTGTAATTAGATTCCAATTGGGAAACAGTTTTCAATTAACATCGCACAGTCGGACTGAAACATGAAAGTGTTTCGAAGGGGTGACCTGGTATTCCTAGTAACGCCTCTTCCACTATCCTGATTCATGACAGTAACCATATACTTACCCGCCCTCACTTCAATCCTTTTATTATGTCTTTACTTATTACCTTCTGTACATTTTCTTTAGGCTAATTGGTTTTCTTCCTTTCCTACCCTTCGGCACCAGCCTAAGGTTTGGAAGAAGACTATCCAATAAGCGTAATAGGTGTACACTCCTTGCCAGGAGCCCTCGCAACCTGAGAGAAGGTAATGGGAAAATACGTCTGAATAATCCTATTCTATTTCTCTTGAACCGAAAACCATCCTCGAATCTGGAATGAATTCTTTCGAGTTTGTATGTAACTATACGATGGCATGTCCAAGCATTATGGACATTCGTAGTGATACGAAGTGTTCTGGAGAAATCCAAAGTGGATGTGGGAGTGGTAGGGGTATACACGATTTTGTCGTGAATGATAGCAATCGCAATTTTCTTTGCCGTTATTCTAATCCCTTTATATGTCTTTACTTATTACCTTCTGTACACCACTTTTAGGCTAATTGATTTTCTTCCTTCCGCACCTTTTGGCACCTGGCTATAGTCTGGAGGAAGACTATCCAATAAGCTCAATAGGTGTACCCTCTCCTAATCTTAGGAGCCCTCACAACCTGAGAGAAGGTAAAGAGAAAAGACAACCGAATAATCTTATTCAATCTCTCCAGAACCAGAATTCATCCTCGAATTTGGAACAAGTTCCTTTGAGTTCGTAAGTAACTATACGATGGATTATCCAATAAGTGCGGATCTTCATAGTGATACGGGGTGTTCTTGAGAAACACAAAGGTGATATAGATGTGGCAATGATATATGCGACACCGTGCAATTCCAAAAGACAAAGTGTTTTAAGAAGGTTCGGTTAACTTGGTTCATGAGTTTTAGTTTAGGGTCGGGCCATGGTCGCTGCCAGAGAGAGAGAAAAGAAACACTCAGCGTGCATTCTAACCTAGATCAGAATGGTTAATCACTTTATCTAATCAGGATGGCTCCCACTGTATTCTCGAATTCTCCTCCAAACCCTAAAGGAGAATTAGTCAGGATCATCTAAAATCACCCGAGGAGTAATCGTACTCATCAGTGGAAATCGGGATCCAACTATCATCGCATGATAACTTGATGGAAGCCACTCAAGTTATCACACTCTAGAAGGTATGTGCTGTAGGGTTCCTAGGCACACTAATGAGGTCTCACAAGGCATCAACCATGCCAAATTCAAATTTTACAAGTGCCTACAAACCCTAATACGGATCGTTAACTAGATTTTAGGCGAAACTACAAGCTACTAAACTACTTTAGTGCTAAGTGAACGGAAATACAACCTTTGTAGATCCGGTCCTCCACCTCCATAGCTCCGTGATGAAGTCCCCTCGCTGCGATCATCGGATCCCGGGCTCTAGCGTCGGCTTCATCGGAGAAATGGGCGGGCTAGGTCGTCGACTTCAATGCCGAAGATGATCTACGTCGAGGCAATACAAGATCAAGCTCCAACTTCACCAAGCCATGAAACTTGTGAAGAAAAACACCCTATACTACTTGGTAAGTGGTAGAGGATGAAGAAATAGGAAGTGGGTTCACTTTAGAATTGGATTTCTCACTCTTTTTCTCAAGTTGCCATTAAAGGTTGCAAGCTTTCTTCTTTGTTGAAGAAGAAGAAGAAGAAGAAAGAATATCATAAGTCCTTTTCAAAATAGAAAATAAAATGATACTTATCATATTGGCAACCATGATTAAGTGTAGAGAGTAAACTATAGTTAGGTGAATGGTTAGGTTTAGGAAAGGAACAAAAATAGTCAAAGCATCTTGAAGCTTCAACAAAAGAACAAAAGAAGCAACCATTTTTGTTTCTTGCCCTAAAGTAAATAAATAAGAATAGATAACAAAACCCTAACCATTCACTTAAATATGGTTTAAAGGAAACATACACACAAGTTTGCTTGTATCATCAAACATGATACAAACAAGTGCACAAAAGTATATCACATATACAACTTGTGTACTTCAAGTGAGAAAATCCATTTTAAGTGAACCAATACTAGTTAATGTAAAGTAATATATCAAATATATAATTATGCATTAAATCATTAAATCAACACTTGATTTAACGATCCGGTCATATCGCATATGACCGACTAATATCCAAAGTATCGACTTATCGAATCAATCCTCGATTCGATAACTAGGTTATATCACATACAACCATTTGATACATTCATCGCGAGAATAGAATACGGTATCACATACACGCATTATTCTCGGTCCCGCACATATCTCATATGCGCTCCTATTTTGTTTCGCTTGAGCCAGGAAACCTCTGTGTAGGACTCTAAAGACTCGTCAATACGCCGGTAGCAGATGATGATCATATCAAGCACCCACAAGCCGCAAGCGGTCTGCTAAACGTAACGGCCACTCGGGTATTGAGCGATCAGAAGATCGACGAGCAAGCCCGCTCACACTCCTGTGAATCCAACCAGTAACACTTACCGTACAGTCCGGTCTCGTCGTCTGATATGTCGCATATCTTGCCTAGGGGTGGTAAACGTCAGACCCCAATAGCTCGATAAGTCGTGTCGATATGAGGTCTATAACAGTTCGAGAAACTACTGGTAACACTTACCAGTAAATCTCAGCAACCCTGGCCAGGGATTTCCGGTTATAGCCAATCGAACAAAGCGCAACATCAACTCCTTATACCGGGAGAGACGAATCCCCTCCTATTGCTCATTGCCTCCATGTGATTCGGGACTGTACCCAAAAACCACCGTTTTGCACGCCCTCTTGGACGTGGTAAGGTGGAAATCAAAGCACAGTGGGAATCACACAAGACTCTATGACGATCTCGGGTCAACAGACTACTCTGTACCAGTGTCACAAGAGAACTGCCATCTGACGTAAGGTATAATACCATCTGGGAGTTCTCGGCGAGTCCTTCCAGTGTATCCAGTCTCCACTGAGCACCCGTATATCATCTCTGATGTCAAACACCAATGGATATGGGATCATCCATCGCCCATCTGTATGGGTCGAGAAGGTATATGCTAGTCTACTCTGGTATATCGATGCCCCGTCTCGATACACCCACGACTAGGGACCTTGAAGGATGTACTTATGGACTACCATGTCCCCACTAGTATGATCCTCATCATAGTCCAGGTAGTCAAGTACACATCCTAAGGGCTTTACCAACATGTAGCAGAGAGACAATTAGTGTATACGTTAAGGTAAAGAGCAACCAGATAGCATACTATCATGTCGAGCAAGAAAGTCCTTCCTATATATGTCCAAGCATCCACTACAATATACATCCTATATATAGTAATGGCCTCTAGGGCATACATATAACTAACATGTGCATGCCTGGCAAGTTTCCTGTATGTTTGAAACTCTCGATGTGATTTTTACCCCTAGGACCCAAGTGATCTTGACTAAAGATCGAAATGTCAAAAGGTCCTAGTCAAGTTCTACCCGTCACTATCTTAATTGCATTAGACCTACCCATACGAGCCTTGACTAAAGATCAAAATGATCACACGACTGTCCTAACCAATCGCATATTCATGCAACGGAAAAGCATTACATAGCTATCGAACACTACGCCTCGACTAATGATCGAAATGCGTAGCACGAATACTAAGCACTACCAATCCGAAATGATGGAGGGATACTGCTGGTTTTTGGAGAAAAACCTTTAACGTAACTTGATCTCGTTAAAGGAATTCAAGTGGTTTACAAATATATAGTGGAGAAAAACTTTTGCTAAAAAGGTCACTCCCGGTGAAGAGATCTCGGCTCTTTCCTCGTCGAATGAGGTGCAGGATATTCCTAACTGAATACCACGATGCAAAGCAAAAGGAAATGACTATAGTGAAGTTATTACGTTGACGCCAACTTTTACTTAAGGGGTCACTCCCGATGAAGGAATCTCGGCCTTTGCCTCGTCGAATGAGGTGTTGGATATTCATAACCGATTACCACTGTGTAAAGAAAAAGAGAACGTCTTTAATGTCAGTTTTTAAAAACTTGATTCCAACAACATCATATATAGGTTTTTTTATCCTTGCATTGATAAGAATCAATGCAGTCCCATCAATTAATAACACCAGAAAAGAACGAAAATATGATGTACGTATATGCCATCCGCATTCGCCACTGGGCCCCGTCATCACCCGTTAGGTTATTTAACTAACGACAGAGCGGGAGATGGACTAGCACGGGTGCAAAACATATACAACATCTACTAATATAAATATAAATATATATAACAATTGTCCCAGGCATGATATAAAGCAACATCACAGAAGCATCACATAAGCAACACAGAATGGTGGATAATCTTGGAGCCCCGGGTTTCACTTGAGCCGCAAATGAGACCCGACGTTCCCTGTCGTGTGGATAGCCTGTGCAATAAAACCTAGACCCCTACGAGCACGGAAAGTTACCCGCCAATCCCTGAAGCGAGGTAACCCTCTTCATCTAAGTGAATGGGCCACCCGGCACTTCATGGAATCCGGTAACTTGAGCGCCCCTTCGTGGGTCATACCTATACCCCCTACGAGTGCGACGAATACCCCGCCAATTCTAGAGTGAGGCCCCCTCCGTCTCAACGCCATGAGATGCGGGCCCGTTGCCCTCTAGAACCCGGCTATTCGTGCACTCCACCGTGGGGTAATCCTAGTATAGAAAAGAAAAGAATATGTACAAGGGTGACATCGACCTCAACCCGGTCGCGCCCTAAACAAATAATATACAAACTGACAGTGACGGCAGTCCACATGTCGGACGCTCGCCCCGCAATATCAAATGTACAAATGAAACTAAACTGTACTAATATTGCACTGAAGCTATCCACCACGACGATCCAACCATAATCACAGCACAACACAGAACATCAATGTGGATGTCACGTTCGCAAACCCGTCTAAAAGAACATATAGCAATTAGACGAGTTATACCGTTCGAATGACATTCACGGTCGCAGATAGTAATGCATGTACTGATAAACATTTAAACAGTGTTAAATTATCGACTTCGAAACACCCCGAATTGCCCCTGAAGAAAAGATAACATAATATCCAAAATGGGCAAAACAAGAAATACCACTGCACCAATATTCCAGAGACTAACATACACCCAAAATACGAAACTTTAACTCAAAAGCAGGGCCGGCCGGCTCGGAAATTTTGAAAATGTGGCCGGATCAATTCGGGTGAAACTAGCTCGCATTTGGGGTGTAGTCTAGTGGTCACCATAGTAGTCTTCAGCAGTTGCTTAAAATTTTTTTGAAGACTTTAAAAATTGACAGAAACTAGAATGTGCAGTGCACTATTTCGGGGTTGTTTCAGTTTCGATACTTTAACATCGTCTAAACAAGCTAGTTATGGGTTTAAGGGTTGGCTCTGATACCATGTTGGATTACGGCAGTGCCCCGGCCATCAAACCGTAGCCAAATGCGGAACAAAATTTTTCTAAACTGGCGCTACCATGACCTGATACCCGGATCTACCCTAAACCCTATACTAGCAAGCAATATAAAGGAAGTTAGGAATGGTTATACCGAGTTGATCCGTGTCCTTTGGTCTTCAACCATCATCCCAAACTCCTAGACGCTCCTTGATCGAATTTGGTTGCCGGTCTTCCTCCATCTACGATGATCCACCTGAGGGAAACAACGCAAGCTTCAGCCTCGCGAAGCGAGGCAACCGACGCTCCAAAATTGCTAGTAATAGAGAGTGGAGGTGTAGGAATATCTCACTATAATTTTCTCTCATCACAAATGCTCAAAGAGAAACCATAGAAGATGAAGATTAGGTGAGAAAACATGTGGCATGAGCAACTAAAGAAAAATGCTAAGTGTTTCTCCAAGTGAGAATGAGTGATGAAGTGAAGAGAGCAAGTCAAGAAAATCAAGTGAGCAAGCCATGTGGGGAAAGAATAGTGGTTTCCTTTTACTCCCTCAATCATGCACATCCACACAAAATATCTCCTATCATCTTACAATAAACAAATGAGACCCATACCTCTCTACATGCCAAGCCCATGCTCTTGCCAACTCACCCTCCACCTCATTTTCCAAATTGATTTTCTAAAATGAAAATCAATTAATGAGGTTGCCTTTTCTAGAAGCTAATCCGTATAAATAGGGAATACAACCCGGTACACGTATTGAAATACATATACGTGTATTCGTAAAAAAATACGAATAGCCAAGAGAGAAAATGAATAGTCAATAATAATACTAGAATACATATATATAAATCCATAAATAAATTATTAAATCAAAACCTGATTTAATAATCCGGCTTAATCATAAGCCGCTAGTATTATCAACCGTCCGATTAAAGTCTGTGCAGCCTGTACACATACTTAATCGGACACCTGTATGTACCAACATACGTCATCTACACCATATCGTCTGAACCGTGAAAACCCTTTGTGTGGGACTCTAAAGACTCTTCAATACGCTGGTAGTGGGTTTAACCACAAGCATGTCAGCGGCACTAGCTATACGTAACGGCTACCCAGTATTGAGCGAAAGGAAGGCCGACGAGAAAACTCATCCAAACCCCTACCGAGCCTAACAGTGACAATATCCGTACAGTCCGGTCTGTTCGTCTAAGAGTATCGTATATCGAGTCTAGGGGGTGGAAAAAGCCAGACCCCTAACAACGTGACATTTAGTGTCGGCATGAAACCCATCACCACCTGAGAAACTATTGATCCTGGATCGGTAATTCTCGTATACCCCAGCCGATGATTTCTAGTGATGGCCACCCATGCACAACGCGACATCAACCCCCAATACCGGGATAGGGAATCCCCGACGATCCGCTCACTGCCTCCATGTGGCTCGGGACTGTACCCAACTAAAACCTGTTTGCACGACTCTTTTGAGCCGTGGTAGGGTAGTAATCAAATCACAGTGGGAACTCACACGAGGCAAATGACGATCTCAGGTCGACAGACTAACCTGTACATATGTCACCTGGGAGCTGCTATCTGACAATAGGTATAATACCAACTAGCAGGTTCCCGGCAAGTCCGTCTAATGTACTTATAACCCAATGAGCACCTGTATACTATCTTAGGTGAACAAACTAACACCAATGGCTTGTGAGACCTAGCCACCACCCCTCGTCGGGGTCTCGATCAGTATACACTAGGCTACACCGGAGTATCGATGCCCAGTCTCGAAACTCCCACGACTAGGGAAATTTAAGGATTTTCTTATAGACCCTTGCTCCCACATATATGATCGCCATCATAATACTGGTAGTCAAGCAAGAATCCTATGGGCTCTATCAACATGTAATAGTGATGATAAAGACAAACCAGATAGCATACTATCATCTCGAGTAAGACTGTTCTACCGGTATAGGTCCTCCCTCAATCATCACAATCGCATGCCTGCGATTCAATAATTGACTTGAGGGCACTATAGCGAATAATACTAGCTCCAAATCTAGCTATCTTTCAAACCTGCTAGCATTACTAAATAGTTCGATTAAAGCACGTGTATAAAAAACACGTGTTCAATCGAACACCAGAGCATATCGAAATACGCATACTACACCGTTTTTCCTGAACCTGGAAACCCTCTGTGTGTGACTCTAAAGACTCGACAATACTCTGACAGTGGGTTTAACCATAAGCACGTCAGTGGAACTAGCTATACGCAACGACTACCCAAGTATCTATCGAAAAGAAGATCGATAAGAAAACTCATCCGAACCCCTAGTGAGCCTATAGGTGACATTCTCCGTATAGTCCGGTCTATTTGTCTAAGAGTATCACATATCGGGCCTAGAGGAGGTAAACGTTATACTCGTATTAGAGCGATAAATCGTGTCGGCATAGAACCCAATACAGCAAGAGAAACTACTGGTGTACCTACCATTAAATCTCACTTGCCCTGGCCAGAGACCTGTAGTATCGGCCTGCTGTACACAGCGCAATATCAACTCCTAATACCGGGAGAGACGAATCCCTTCTATCACCTACTGCCTCCAAGTGCTTCGGGACTGCACACAACTACTACCGGTTTACATGACTCTTTAAAGACGTAGTAGGGTAGTAATCTAAGTACAGTGGTGTTAGTGTATATGCCCTAGAGGCCATTACTGTATCATACTAGCTTGTATATTGCTTAATGGAAGCTTGGGATATTCACAGTTGTATAGACAATCTTGCTCAAAATGGTAGTATGCTACTTAGTTTGTCTCTACTTCAATATGTACATGTGTTTCTTTTAGCATATCGCTTATATACATATTAGTAGAGCCCTTAGGATTTTGCTTGATTACCAGCGTTGTGATGGCGCTCACACTCGTGGGGGCTGGGTAATCCATAAGCACATCCTTATATAGGTCCCTAGTCGTTGGACTATCGAGATAGGGCATCGATACTCCGGAGTAGACTAGCGCATGCGCTTCTCATCCCAGCGGGGGAGACGGTCTGTCCTACTACCGTCAGTACGTCGTACTTGAGATAGTATGCGGGTGCTCGTCAGGTTACGAGTACACTGGACATGACTCGTCGGGAACTGTTGGTTGGTATTATACCTATCGTCAGTTATCAGTTCTCAGGTGACATGAGTACAGCTTAATCCGCCGACTTGACACTGTCACTTCGCCTCGAGTGTGTTCCCACTGTACTTAGATTACTACCCTACCACGGCTCAAAGGAGTCGTGCAAACAGGTAGTAGTTGGGTGCAGTCCCGAAGCACTTGGAGGCAGTGACGGTTAGACAGGATTCGTCTCTCCCGGTATTGGGGGTTGACATCGCGCTGTGTCTAGGAGAGCCATTACACAAGTAGTCCCTGGCCAGGGCAAGCGAGATATACTGGTAGGTTTCCAGTGTTATCTCAGGGTGTTCTGGGCTACACTCCGACACGACTTGTACCGCTATTAGGGGACTGACGTTCACCGCCCCCCTAGGCCTGCCATGCGATGTATCAGACGAACAGACCGGACTGTACGGAGATTGTCACATACAGGCTCAGTAGGAGTTCGGATGGGTTTACCTCATCGGCCTTCTTATCGACATCTACCTGGGGACCGTTACGTACAGCTAGTGCCGCTTGCGGTCTGTGGTTAAACCCACTGCCAGCGTAGTGTCGAGTCTTTAGAGTCCCACACAGAGAGTTTCCCTGCACTGAGCGAAACGTGTAGAGGCCGTATGGTTTTACGGCAGGGCTACGATCACTTACGTGCACTTGTGTGCGTATGCTGTTCGGGCAGGCAATACTAGTGGGCTTTGGTTTAAGCCAGATCCTAGTATTGCACAGATGGATTTGTTTTGTCTTCTGTGCATTCGCATTCTACGGAATGCGGATGCAGGTGTGTATGCACGGTTTTGAGGAGCGATAAAGGAGGAGGTGCCCCATTAGGGTTTTTGCAGTTGGTTCGGCCAAAACCGTAATGTGGCACACTCATTAGGGTTTTGACAATTCGTTTGGTCAAAACCGTTGTGAGCCGGAGACATTGTTTACTAATCCTTTTAGTGATAGATTAGTGATGGCTAATTGCATTGACCATTTGACCACTTAGATCTCTCTTGACTTTGTTGGCTTGTTGACCCTGTTGACCATTGACCTTCAAGAGAGATCCACACTCTTCTTTTATTTTCATTTTAATTTATGTGTTATGATAATGGTCAATTCAATGTGCCATCAACTTATATCATGATAGGATTAGTAATGATGATCTTAGTGTATTATTGCAACCATGGTTCATTTCATTTTGGTTTAATCTTTTCATTATTCTCTTCTCATTCTCTCTCTTGAAATGAGAAGAAAAGAAAAGCTCCATGGTTGCAAACTTTCTCCTTCTTCTTCCTCCTCTTGATCTCTTCTTTTGATCTCATGTGTTGAGAGAAAAAGAATCCACATAGACAAACACTTCCATCTTTCTCTTCTGCACAACCTAAGGCATTTAGATTAGCAATCTCTTTGCCCTAGTTGCCTTGGCTTGAGGCGAAGCTTAGTGTACAACTTTCGGGTGGATCGTCTTCGACTCAAGAAGGCCGCGGAGGTGCCCAAGGTCCGGATCGACGCTTGGAGCTTGGATGGACGAGTGGGACAGCGGGATGAAGACCCGAAGGACCGGTTCCGTGAGGTATACTTTCTACAGCATAGTAGCTAAAACCTCTTAGTGTTTACTAGTTTCTAGTTTAGCAAAGATCCGACTTTTAGTCCATGTTGCCTTGCGCCAAAATCATTGTTTTTCGCTGTTTCCGCCTCCCCGTAAGAACCGGGGTGAGCAACGTGGACTTACAGTGGTATCAGAGCCTAGCTAAACATAAACTAGTAAGTTAGCAAAGTGTTTAGAACATCGATCGGAAAAAGGTCGCAAAACACATCCGCAAAACCACAACTTTCTGTTGATTTTTTTTCTGCTCTAAAAATAAAAAATCATACTTCAAAAATCGTCTCAGGGTTTTGTGAAAACACTGTAGAAAAACGATCCAGTGATTCGATCAAACGACCGCGGTTCCGCGGCAATGACATGCTCATTGCCGCGGTTCCGCCGCCGTTTTGACTCTTCACTGGATCGGGTTTTGTGCAGTGTTTTAGTTTGGATGTTTTGGGATTTTTAATGCATGTTTTTTCCACCCAAATTTTCCAGAGAGCAAATTGACTTTTGGGGTGGTTAAAAATCCGTATTTTGATCGGTATTCCGTACACTTTGGCTAATGGATATTATCTGTGATGCGATATATGTATTGAACGTCTACTAATCGCTATAAGTCGATTAGTGGGGGTTATACATATCTGTGATCTGTAATGTTGATGGTTTGTGGATATTAACTCGGTGGATTGTCGCGGATGAATAGCCGGGAATGGGTGTGAGATGAGAGTTTCTTTTTCTTTCATTCATTGTAAAAGTTGTAAATTGATGTAATATTATTTGTATGGCCGCACAACCGGGTCGGGGTTGTAGCCGTCATTGTATAATTTCATTATACTGTTTTTGCTCCTAGGATAGACCCAAGGTGGGGTGCACAAACTACCGGGTATCTCGAAGTGCCGAGTGGCCTACTCACGGTGTTGAGGGAGGTTGCTTCGCTTCGGGTACTTGGCGGGTAGTTTGCCGCACCCGTAGGGGTCTAGGGTGGGGTTTGGCTATTCATCGCGACCGTGTAATCCGTTTTTCGTTGCAGGCTCGAACGAATCGCGGATTCCTAGTATATCCAAAATGTTCATCTGTGATCTGTAATGTCTATCATTGCTATATATCTATATATATAATAACTATTTAGGCGTTGCTTATGTTTTTCAGCCGCACAAGCCCAGCCCCCGCTCTGTCGTTAGTTAAGTAACCTAACGGGTGATGACGGGGCCCCGTGGCGAATGCGAATGGCATAAGCGTACGTCATATTTTGGTTGTTTTCTGCAATGGTAGGATTAAATGATGGGACGCATTAAAAGAACTAATGCAAGAAAATAAACCAGGTAAAAGTCGTTGGAACACTTTGAAAACCACTCAGTTCTTTTCAAAAACAAGCATTTTAAACGCGGAGCTTGAACCACTCCTTTTAAAAGCTATCTCGTTCCATCGACTATATCAAGTACACTACGTTCACGGTTTCGCCAAAACCATCCGTAGCCCTCCGTCGTTTCATATGAATATTCAACAGTATTCAAGCTGTGTTTGTTGGCCTTAGTCAAGGCACAGTGTTTGGTAGCTGGTGGGTATTCATATGTTGCATAGATAGAATGCGTTGGTTTGGGACAGTCGTATTGCTTTGTTGGCCATAGTCAAGGGTATATACGGGTGGGTTCAAATTAACCTGGACAACGACGGGTAGAACTTGACATGTGACTTATGATTTGTTGGCCTTAGTCAAGGTCATAAGAGCATGGGGCAAAAATCCACATCGGGAGTTTCAAAAGTACTGAAACTTACTAGCACTGCATACCATTCGGAGTGTGATGATTCTGGTAGGATTCCTTCGGTTTTATCACGCGATGATATTTGGATCCCGATCCTACTGTGAGTATATGCTACTCCTCGGGAAAACTCTCACTTAACGATCAATGCTATAAACCAAGTAGGTGTCTAGAAAGGTGTTAGCGGGGCTACGCCCATAGGGAAAAGAGGTTACTTAATTAAGGAACTTCGCGAAAGCGTTGGAAAACCTCCCTCGAAGTACCGACACTGGCCTGGCTGAACGGTTAAGCAAGTATTGTACGGTGAGATTGATCCTGACTAATCCTTCCTTTATGGTTTGGGGAGGGATTCGAGAGACAGTGGGAGACATCCTGTTTAGATAAATTAAAAACCAATCTAAACTTGCAAGAGCATCATGCTGAGTGTTTTCTTCTCTCTCTCTTAATTGCAGCGACCCAGTGACCGCACCTAGGTTACATCTAGATAATAAAATGACTGAATCTGACTGTCATGACTAGCAAAGATCTGTCCAGATGTCCATTGCCCATGACAAGCTGGGACACCTCTTGACTGATCCAACCCCTGCCGTCTCAGGTCCAGTTTCCCCTGTCGCGGATATTCATATCCGTAGGACATCGGAAGAAGACTGTGCGAAAGCCAAGTGCCTCGTGTTAGCCTCAGTTGATGGTATATACCAGAGGCAGCACAAGAAGATGGACTCAGCTTCTATCTTCCTCCATAACAAAGTTTTATATGGAGAGCAATCTCGTATCGCAAGATATGAGACCTCGAACGAATTGCTTCCAGCGAGGTTGGCTATCGGGGTCATCTGTAGGGGGCAACGTCCTTACAGAGACCAGCTCTTTTGAGCTCTCGGACCTGAAGACCACGTTGAAGAACGGGTCAGATGCTGACTTAGTTCAACAGCCTCTACCTACTACCCTAAAGGAAACTAGGGAAGTTGAAAGAAAGGGAAGGGCAGAAGTTTCAGGAACAGATGTAGTAAAAGAGGGATGTTCCTATTGTTACGGGAATGAACATGGGCAGAAGGTTGCAGGGCTTGTAAAGCCAGTAGCCAGAATTCGAAGCATGTTGTGGCTTCGGCTTCGGGTGTGTTTGTAATAGAGAACTGTATGTCAGTTAACCCTACTTCATAGGCATTGGATACCGGATCAGGATCTCATATCTGTAATTCGTTACAGGCTTTGAGAAACCGTAGGGCTATCAGGAAAGGTGATATGACTCTCAGGGTTGCTAACGGAATGAGCATGTATGCTGAATCCGTAGGGGAATATCATCTAGGACTGACAACTGGGCAGATATTGATTCTGTGTGACTGTTTTTATGTACCAGGTGCGACTTGTAACATCATATCTGTATCCTTACTTTCTAAGGAAGGATATGATTTTACTTTTGTAAGCGATGTAGTAAACATCCACCTAAATCAAGTGCTGATTGGGTCAGGTACATTGAAATACGGTATATACGTTTTGAATCAAGCTCAGGTCTTCAGTGTCCAGAACACACTTAAAAGAAAGTCTCCAGAACTAAATCAGGCTTTCTTATGGCATTGTAGACTGGGTCATATTAATGAGACACGGTTGACAAAGTTACATAAAGAAGGATACTTGGATACGTTCGAGTACCAGTCTTATGCCACTTGTGAATCTTGTCTCATGGGAAAGATGACAAAGACTCCGTTCACTGGACACGGAGAAAGAGCGAGCGAGCTCTTGGGACTCATACACAGTGATGTGTGTGGTCCAATGTCTACACATGCGCGAAGTGGTTATTCATACTTCATTACTTTCACAGATGATTTCTCTAGGTTTGGGCATGTCTTCTTGATGAAGCACAAATCCGAAGCCTTTGAGAAATTTCGGGAATACAAGAATGAAGTTGAAAAACAAACAGGCAAAAGTATCAAGACACTGAGATCTGATCGAGGTGGTGAATACTTGAGTGCCGAGTTTCTAGGCTTCTTAAAAGAGAATGGAATTCTCTCTCAGTTTACTCCTCCATACACACCACAACACAACGGTGTATCGGAAAGGCGGAATCGAACCCTATTGGATATGGTTCGTTCCATGATGAGTAAGGCTGAGTTGCCGCGATCCTTCTGGAGTTATGCACTAGAAACAGCTGCATATCTTTTAAACCAAGTTCCTACTAAGTCAGTGCCTACCACACCATATCAGATTTGAAGTGGGAAGAAACCCAGTCTTAAACACTTTAAGACATGGGGGTGTCCAGCTTTTGTAAAAAAGCTGCATGCGGACAAGCTCGAGGCACGTTCGGTACAGTGTAAGTTTGTGGGATACCCAAAGAACTCCAAGGGGTATCTTTTCTATTACGCAGAGGAACAAAAGGTTTTCGTTTCTCGCCATGCCCGCTTCTTGGAAACTGAGTTTTTAGAAAATCAGATAAGTGGGAGCGCAATAGAACTGGAAGAAATTCCAGAACCGCGAACTGTTACTGAAAGCTTAGTAGAACCAGAGGGTTCGAAAGAACAGGACATTCCTACGCCACTCCGCAGGAGTAGTAGGCAGTCTCATCCGCCCGAGAGATACTACGGTTTTCTCATTGACGGGGATAGAGAGGATTGCACTATGGATTATGATGAGCCTACTAGCTTCCAGCAAGCCATTCAGAGCGGTGACTCGGTAAAATGGCTGGATGCAATGCGGGCCGAGATGGAGTCTATGTACACCAACAAAGTTTGGACTTTGCTCCAGAAGGGGTAAAACCCGTAGGATGCAAATGGATCTTCAGAAAGAAGATTGGTGTAGATGGGCAGGTTGAGACCTATAAAGCTAGACTTGTTGCAAAGGGTTTTCGTCAAAGACCTGGTTTGGACTATGACGAGACCTTTTCTCCAGTGGCTATGCTGAAATCCATTCGGATCCTTCTTGCCATTGCTGCCTTCCACGATTATGAAATCTGGCAGATGGACGTAAAGACGGCTTTCCTAAATGGACATTTGGAAGAGTGCGTCTATATGGATCAGCCGGAGGGATTCATTCAGAGTGGGAGCAGCGGTAGAGTGTGCAAGTTGCTCAAGTCCATTTATGGACTTAAGTAGGCATCGCGGAGTTGGAACATATGCTTCGATGATACTGTCAAAGAATTCGACTTTATCAAAAATCCAGATGAACCATGTATTTACAGTAAGATTGTAGGCAGAACTGTGGTATTCCTCGTCTTGTACGTGGATGACATTCTCCTAATAGGAAATGATATTCCTATGCTACAGTCAGTCAAAGGATTCTTGTCGCAGAGGTTCTCCATGAAGGACCTGGGCGATGCCAACTACATTCTGGGGATCCAGATCTATCGTGATAGATCTAAGAGGATGTTGGGACTTTCACAGTCAAGGTACATCGACACCATACTGAAAAGGTTCAGTATGGAAGATTCCAAGCGCGGTAATCTACCGGCTTGTCACGGGATCACCCTCTCCAAAGAGATGTCTCCCAAGACTGATTTGGAAAGGGATCGCATGTCTATTATACCCTACGCTTCTGCGGTAGGCTCTATAATGTATGCGATGTTGTGTACCAGACCAGATGTAGCATACGCATTGAGCGTTGTAAGCCGGTATCAGTCAAATCCAGGGGAGAAACACTGGATAGCGGTAAAGAACATTCTCAAGTACCTGAGAAGGACTAAGGAGATGTTCTTGGTGTATGGCGGAAAAGACCTCCATCTTGAGGCCTTTGCTGACTCCAGCTTCCAGAGTGACAAGGATGACTCCAAGTCTATGTCGGGTTATGTCTTTACCCTCAATGGAGGGGCGGTTTGCTGGAAGAGTTCCAAGCAGGAGACCGTTGCAGACTCAACTATGGAAGCGGAGTACATAGCTGCTTGCGATGCCGCAAAGGAAGCTGTCTGGATGAAGAAGTTCCTTACGGAGCTTCAGGTGGTTCCTACCATTGTTGATCCAATACCGCTGTATTGCGACAACAATGGAGCTATAGCTTTAGCGAAGGAACCCAGGTCCTATCAGAAGTCCAGGCACATTTTGAGGCGGTACCACCTGATCAGGGAGATCGTAGATCGCCGGGAGATCGAGGTGAAGAGAGTAAATACGGAGAATAACACTGTAGATCCACTCACGAAGGCCCTACCCCAAACTCAGTTCGAGCGGCTGATCGAGATGATAGGTCTTCGATACGCCAGTACATGGCCTTAGTGCAAGTGGGAGATTGTTAGTGTATATGCCCTGGAGGCCATTACTGTATCATACTAGCTTGTATATTGCTTAATGGAAGCTTGGAATATTCACAGTTGTATAGACAATCTTGCTCAAAATGGTAGTATGCTACTTGGTTTGTCTCTACTTCAATATGTGCATGTGTTTCTTTTAGCATATCGCTTATATACATATTAGTAGAGCCCTTAGGATTTTGCTTGATTACCAGCGTTGTGATGGCGCTCACACTCGTGGGGGCTGGGTAATCCATAAGCACATCCTTATATAGGTCCCTAGTCGTTGGACTATCGAGATAGGGCATCGATACTCCGGAGTAGACTAGCGCATGCGCTTCTCATCCCAGCGGGGGAGACGGTCTGTCCCACTGCCGTCAGTACGTCGTACTTGAGATAGTATGCGGGTGCTCGTCAGGTTACGAGTACACTGGACAGGACTCATCGGGAACTGTTGGTTGGTATTATACCTATCGTCAGTTATCAGTTCTCAGGTGACATGAGTACAGCTTAATCCGCCGACTTGACACTGTCACTTCGCCTCGAGTGTGTTCCCACTGTACTTAGATTACTACCCTACCACGGCTCAAAGGAGTCGTGCAAACAGGTAGTAGTTGGGTGCAGTCCCGAAGCACTTGGAGGCAGTGACGGTTAGACAGGATTCGTCTCTCCCGGTATTGGGGGTTGACATCGCGCTGTGTCTAGGAGAGCCATTACACAAGTAGTCCCTGGCCAGGGCAAGCGAGATATACTGGTAGGTTTCCAGTGTTATCTCAGGGTGTTCTGGGCTACACTCCGACACGACTTGTACCGCTATTAGGGGACTGACGTTCACCGTCCCCCTAGGCCTGCCATGCGATGTATCAGACGAACAGACCGGACTGTACGGAGATTGTCACATACAGGCTCAGTAGGAGTTCGGATGGGTTTACCTCATCGGCCTTCTTATCGACATCTACCTGGGGACCGTTACGTACAGCTAGTGCCGCTTGCGGTCTGTGGTTAAACCCACTGCCAGCGTAGTGTCGAGTCTTTAGAGTCCCACACAGAGAGTTTCCCTGCACTGAGCGAAACGTGTAGAGGCCGTATGGTTTTACGGCAGGGCTACGATCACTTACGTGCACTTGTGTGCGTATGCTGTTCGGGCAGGCAATACTAGTGGGCTTTGGTTTAAGCCAGATCCTAGTATTGCACAGATGGATTTGTTTTGTCTTCTGTGCATTCGCATTCTACGGAATGCGGATGCAGGTGTGTATGCACGGTTTTGAGGAGCGATAAAGGAGGAGGTGCCCCATTAGGGTTTTTGCAGTTGGTTCGGCCAAAACCGTAATGTGGCACACTCATTAGGGTTTTGACAATTCGTTTGGTCAAAACCGTTGTGAGCCGGAGACATTGTTTACTAATCCTTTTAGTGATAGATTAGTGATGGCTAATTGCATTGACCATTTGACCACTTAGATCTCTCTTGACTTTGTTGGCTTGTTGACCCTGTTGACCATTGACCTTCAAGAGAGATCCACACTCTTCTTTTATTTTCATTTTAATTTATGTGTTATGATAATGGTTAATTCAATGTGCCATCAACTTATATCATGATAGGATTAGTAATGATGATCTTAGTGTATTATTGCAACCATGGTTCATTTCATTTTGGTTTAATCTTTTCATTATTCTCTTCTCATTCTCTCTCTTGAAATGAGAAGAAAAGAAAAGCTCCATGGTTGCAAACTTTCTCCTTCTTCTTCCTCCTCTTGATCTCTTCTTTTGATCTCATGTGTTGAGAGAAAAAGAATCCATATAGACAAACACTTCCATCTTTCTCTTCTGCACAACCTAAGGCATTTAGATTAGCAATCTCTTTGCCCTAGTTGCCTTGGCTTGAGGCGAAGCTTAGTGTACAACTCTCGGGTGGATCGTCTTCGACTCAAGAAGGCCGCGGAGGTGCCCAAGGTCCGGATCGACGCTTGGAGCTTGGATGGACGAGTGGGACAGCGGGATGAAGACCCGAAGGACCGGTTCCGTGAGGTATACTTTCTACAGCACAGTAGCTAAAACCTCTTAGTGTTTACTAGTTTCTAGTTTAGCAAAGATCCGACTTTTAGTCCATGTTGCCTTGCGCCAAAATCATTGTTTTTCGCCGTTTCCGCCTCCCCGTAAGAACCGGGGTGAGCAACGTGGACTTACAGTGGTATCAGAGCCTAGCTAAACATAAACTAGTAAGTTAGCAAAGTGTTTAGAACATCGATCGGAAAAAGGTCGCAAAACACATCCGCAAAACCACAACTTTCTGTTGATTTTTTTTCTGCTCTAAAAATAAAAAATTATACTTCAAAAATCGTCTCAGGGTTTTGTGAAAACACTGTTTAAAAACGATCCAGTGATTCGATCAAACGACCGCGGTTCCGCGGCAATGACATGCTCATTGCCGCGGTTCCGCCGCCGTTTTGACTCTTCACTGGATCGGGTTTTGTGCAGTGTTTTAGTTTGGATGTTTTGGGATTTTTAATGCATGTTTTTTCCACCCAGATTTTCCAGAGAGCAAATTGACTTTTGGGGTGGTTAAAAATCCGTATTTTGATCGGTATTCCGTACACTTTGGCTAATGGATATTATCTGTGATGCGATATATGTATTGAACGTCTACTAATCGCTATAAGTCGATTAGTGGGGGTTATACATATCTGTGATCTGTAATGTTGATGGTTTGTGGATATTAACTCGGTGGATTGTCGCGGATGAATAGCCGGGAATGGGTGTGAGATGAGAGTTTCTTTTTCTTTCATTCATTGTAAAAGTTGTAAATTGATGTAATATTATTTGTATGGCCGCACAACCGGGTCGGGGTTTTAGCCGTCATTGTATAATTTCATTTTACTGTTTTTTCTCCTAGGATAGACCCAAGGTGGGGTGCACAAACTACCGGGTATCTCGAAGTGCCGAGTGGCCTACTCACGGTGTTGAGGGAGGTTGCTTCGCTTCGGGTACTTGGCGGGTAGTTTGCCGCACCCGTAGGGGTCTAGGGTGGGGTTTGGCTATTCATCGCGACCGTGTAATCCGTTTTTCGTTGCAGGCTCGAACGAATCGCGGATTCCTAGTATATCCAAAGTGTTCATCTGTGATCTGTAATGTCTATCATTGCTATATATCTATATATATAATAACTATTTAGGCGTTGCTTATGTTTTTCAGCCGCACAAGCCCAGCCCCCGCTCTGTCGTTAGTTAAGTAACCTAACGGGTGATGACGGGGCCCCGTGGCGAATGCGAATGGCATAAGCGTACGTCATATTTTGGTTGTTTTCTGCAATGGTAGGATTAAATGATGGGACGCATTAAAAGAACTAATGCAAGAAAATAAACCAAGTAAAAGTCGTTGGAACACTTTGAAAACCACTCGGTTCTTTTCAAAAACAAGCATTTTAAACGCGGAGCTTGAACCACTCCTTTTAAAAGCTATCTCGTTCCATCGACTATATCAAGTTCACTACGTTCACGGTTTCGCCAAAACCATCCGTAGCCCTCCGTCGTTTCATATGAATATTCAACAGTATTCAAGCTGTGTTTGTTGGCCTTAGTCAAGGCACAGTGTTTGGTAGCTGGTGGGTATTCATATGTTGCATAGATAGAATGCGTTGGTTTGGGACAGTCGTATTGCTTTGTTGGCCATAGTCAAGGGTATATACGGGTGGGTTCAAATTAACCTGGACAACGACGGGTAGAACTTGACATGTGACTTATGATTTGTTGGCCTTAGTCAAGGTCATAAGAGCATGGGGCAAAAATCCACATCGGGAGTTTCAAAAGTACTGAAACTTACTAGCACTGCATACCATTCGGAGTGTGATGATTCTGGTAGGATTCCTTCGGTTTTATCACGCGATGATATTTGGATCCCGATCCTACTGTGAGTATATGCTACTCCTCGGGAAAACTCTCACTTAACGATCAATGCTATAAACCAAGTAGGTGTCTAGAAAGGTGTTAGCGGGGCTACGCCCATAGGGAAAAGAGGTTACTTAATTAAGGAACTTCGCGAAAGCGTTGGAAAACCTCCCTCGAAGTACCGACACTGGCCTGGCTGAACGGTTAAGCAAGTATTGTACGGTGAGATTGATCCTGACTATTCCTTCCTTTATGGTTTGGGGAGGGATTCGAGAGACAGTGGGAGATATCCTGTTTAGATAAATTAAAAACCAATCTAAACTTGCAAGAGCATCATGCTGAGTGTTTTCTTCTCTCTCTCTTAATTGCAGCGACCCAGTGACCGCACCTAGGTTACATCTAGATAATAAAATGACTGAATCTGACTGTCATGACTAGCAAAGATCTGTCCAGATGTCCATTGCCCATGACAAGCTGGGACACCTCTTGACTGATCCAACCCCTGCCGTCTCAGGTCCAGTTTCCCCTGTCATGGATATTCATATCCGTAGGACATCGGAAGAAGACTGTGCGAAAGCCAAGTGCCTCGTGTTAGCCTCAGTTGATGGTATATACCAGAGGCAGCACGAGAAGATGGACTCAGCTTCTATCTTCCTCCATAACAAAGTTTTATATGGAGAGCAATCTCGTATCGCAAGATATGAGACCTCGAACGAATTGCTTCCAGCGAGGTTAGCTATCGGGTCATCTGTAGGGGGCAACGTCCTTACAGAGACCAGCTCTTTTGAGCTCTCGGACTTGAAGACCACGTTGAAGAACGGGTCAGATGCTGACTTAGTTCAACAGCCTCTACCTACTACCCTAAAGGAAACTAGGGAAGTTGAAAGAAAGGGAAGGGCAGAAGTTTCAGGAACAGATGTAGTAAAAGAGGGATGTTCCTATTGTTACGGGAATGAACATGGGCAGAAGGTTGCAGGGCTTGTAAAGCCAGTAGCCAGAATTCGAAGCATGTTGTGGCTTCGGCTTCGGGTGTGTTTGTAATAGAGAACTGTATGTCAGTTAACCCTACTTCCTAGGCATTGGATACCGGATCAGGATCTCATATCTGTAATTCGTTACAGGCTTTGAGAAACCGTAGGGTTATCAGGAAAGGTGATATGACTCTCAGGGTTGCTAACGGAATGAGCATGTATGCTGAATCCGTAGGGGAATATCATCTAGGACTGACAACTGGGCAGATATTGATTCTGCGTGACTGTTTTTATGTACCAGGTTCGACTTGTAACATCATATCTGTATCCTTACTTTTTAAGGAAGGATATGATTTTACTTTTGTAAGCGATGTAGTAAACATCCACCTAAATCAAGTGCTGATTGGGTCAGGTACATTGAAATACGGTATATACGTTTTGAATCAAGCTCAGGTCTTCAGTGTCCAGAACACACTTAAAAGAAAGTCTCCGGAACTAAATCAGGCTTTCTTATGGCATTGTAGACTGGGTCACATTAATGAGACACGGTTGACAAAGTTACATAAAGAAGGATACTTGGATACGTTCGAGTACCAGTCTTATGCCACTTGTGAATCTTGTCTCATGGGAAAGATGACAAAGACTCCGTTCACTGGACACGGAGAAAGAGCGAGCGAGCTCTTTGGATTCATACACAGTGATGTGTGTGGTCCAATGTCTACACATGCGCGAAGTGGTTATTCATACTTCATTACTTTCACAGATGATTTCTCTAGGTTTGGGCATGTCTTCTTGATGAAGCACAAATCCGAAGCCTTTGAGAAATTTCGGGAATACAAGAATGAAGTTGAAAAACAAACAGGCAAAAGTATCAAGACACTGAGATCTGATCGAGGTGGTGAATACTTGAGTGCCGAGTTTCTGGGCTTCTTAAAAGAGAATGGAATTCTCTCTCAGCTTACTCCTCCATACACACCACAACACAACGGTGTATCGGAAAGGCGGAATCGAACCCTATTGGATATGGTTCGTTCCATGATGAGTAAGGCTGAGTTGCCGTGATCCTTCTAGAGTTATGCACTAGAAACAGCTGCATATCTTTTAAACCAAGTTCCTACTAAGTCAGTGCCTACCACACCATATCAGATGTGGAGTGGGAAGAAACCCAGTCTTAAACACTTTAAGACATGGGGGTGTCCAGCTTTTGTAAAAAAGCAGCATGCGGACAAGCTCGAGGCACGTTCGGTACAGTGTAAGTTTGTGGGATACCCAAAGAACTCCATGGGGTATCTTTTCTATTACGCAGAGGAACAAAAGGTTTTCGTTTCTCGCCATGCCCGCTTCTTGGAAACTGAGTTTTTAGAAAATCAGATAAGTGGGAGCGCAATAGAACTGGAAGAAATTCCAGAACCGCGAACTGTTACTGAAAGCTTAGTAGAACCAGAGGGTTCGAAAGAACAGGACATTCCTACGCCACTCCGCAGGAGTAGTAGGCAGTCTCATCCGCCCGAGAGATACTACGGTTTTCTCATTGACGGGGATAGAGAGGATTGCACTATGGATTATGATGAGCCTACTAGCTTCCAGCAAGCCATTCAGAGCGGTGACTCGGTAAAATGGCTGGATGCAATGCGGGCCGAGATGGAGTCTATGTACACCAACAAAGTTTGGACTTTGCTCCAGAAGGGGTAAAACCCGTAGGATGCAAATGGATCTTCAGAAAGAAGATTGGTGTAGATGGGCAGGTTGAGACCTATAAAGCTAGACTTGTTGCAAAGGGTTTTCGTCAAAGACCTGGTTTGGACTATGACGAGACCTTTTCTCCAGTGGCTATGCTGAAATCCATTCGGATCCTTCTTGCCATTGCTGCCTTCCACGATTATGAAATCTGGCAGATGGACGTAAAGACGGCTTTCCTAAATGGACATTTGGAAGAGTGCGTCTATATGGATCAGCCGGAGGGATTCATTCAGAGTGGGAGCAGCGGTAGAGTGTGCAAGTTGCTCAAGTCCATTTATGGACTTAAGCAGGCATCGCGGAGTTGGAACATATGCTTCGATGATACTGTCAAAGAATTCGACTTTATCAAAAATCCAGATGAACCATGTATTTACAGTAAGATTGTAGGGAGAACTGTGGTATTCCTCGTCTTGTACGTGGATGACATTCTCCTAATAGGAAATGATATTCCTATACTACAGTCAGTCAGAGGATTCTTGTCGCAGAGGTTCTCCATGAAGGACTTGGGCGATGCCAACTACATTCTGGGGATCCAGATCTATCGTGATAGATCTAAGAGGATGTTGGGACTTTCACAGTCAAGGTACATCGACACCATACTGAAAAGGTTCAGTATGGAAGATTCCAAGCGCGGTAATCTACCGGCTTGTCACGGGATCACCCTCTCCAAAGAGATGTCTTCCAAGACTGATTTGGAAAGGGATCGCATGTCTATTATACCCTACGCTTCTTCGGTAGGCTCTATAATGTATGCGATGTTGTGTACCAGACCAGATGTAGCATACGCATTGAGCGTTGTAAGCCGGTATCAGTCAAACCCAGGGGAGAAACACTGGATAGCGGTAAAGAACATTCTCAAGTACCTGAGAAGGACTAAGGAGATGTTCTTGGTGTATGGCGGAAAAGACCTCCATCTTGAGGCCTTTGCTGACTCCAGCTTCCAGAGTGACAAGGATGACTCCAAGTCTATGTCGGGTTATGTCTTTACCCTCAATGGAGGGGCGGTTTGCTGGAAGAGTTCCAAGCAGGAGACCGTTGCAGACTCAACTATGGAAGCGGAGTACATAGCTGCTTGCGATGCCGCAAAGGAAGCTGTCTGGATGAAGAAGTTCCTTATGGAGCTTCAGGTGGTTCCTACCATTGTTGATCCAATACCGCTGTATTGCGACAACAATGGAGCTATAGCTTTAGCGAAGGAACCCAGGTCCCATCAGAAGTCCAGGCACATTTTGAGGCGGTACCACCTGATCAGGGAGATCGTAGATCGCCGGGAGATCGAGGTGAAGAGAGTAAATATGGAGAATAACACTGTAGATCCACTCATGAAGGCCCTACCCCAAACTCAGTTCGAGCGGCTGATCGAGATGATAGGTCTTCGATACGCCAGTACATGGCCTTAGTGCAAGTGGGAGATTGTTAGTGTATATGCCCTAGAGGCCATTACTGTATCATACTAGCTTGTATATTGCTTAATGGAAGCTTGGGATATTCACAGTTATATAGACAATCTTGCTCAAAATGGTAGTATGCTACTTGGTTTGTCTCTACTTCAATATGTTCATGTGTTTCTTTTAGCATATCGCTTATATACATATTAGTAGAGCCCTTAGGATTTTGCATGATTACCAGCGTTGTGATGGCGCTCACACTCGTGGGGGCTGGGTAATCCATAAGCACATCCTTATATAGGTCCCTAGTCATTGGACTATCGAGATAGGGCATCGATACTCCGGAGTAGACTAGCGCATGCGCTTCTCATCCCAGCGGGGGAGACGGTCTGTCCCACTGCCGTCAGTACGTCGTACTTGAGATAGTATGCGGGTGCTCGTCAGGTTACGAGTACACTGGACAGGACTCGTCGGGAACTGTTGGTTGGTATTATACCTATCGTCAGTTATCAGTTCTCAGGTGACATGAGTACAGCTTAATCCGCCGACTTGACACTGTCACTTCGCCTCGAGTGTGTTCCCACTGTACTTAGATTACTACCCTACCATGGCTCAAAGGAGTCGTGCAAACAGGTAGTAGTTGGGTGCAGTCCCGAAGCACTTGGAGGCAGTGACGGTTAGACAGGATTCGTCTCTCCCGGTATTGGGGGTTGACATCGCGCTGTGTCTAGGAGAGCCATTACACAAGTAGTCCCTGGCCAGGGCAAGCGAGATATACTGGTAGGTTTCCAGTGTTATCTCAGGGTGTTCTGGGCTACACTCCGACACGACTTGTACCGCTATTAGGGGACTGACGTTCACCGCCCCCCTAGGCCCGCCATGCGATGTATCAGACGAACAGACCGGACTGTATGGAGATTTTCACATACAGGCTCAGTAGGAGTTCGGATGGGTTTACCTCATCGGCCTTCTTATCGACATCTACCTGGGGACCGTTACGTACAGCTAGTGCCGCTTGCGGTCTGTGGTTAAACCCACTGCCAGCGTAGTGTCGAGTCTTTAGAGTCCCACACAGAGAGTTTCCCTGCACTGAGCGAAACGTGTAGAGGCCGTATGGTTTTACGGCAGGGCTACGATCACTTACGTGCACTTGTGTGCGTATGCTGTTCGGGCAGGCAATACTAGTGGGCTTTGGTTTAAACCAGATCCTAGTATTGCACAGATGGATTTGTTTTGTCTTCTGTGCATTCGCATTCTACGGAATGCGGATGCAGGTGTGTATGCACAGTTTTGAGGAGCGATAAAGGAGGAGGTGCCCCATTAAGGTTTTTGCAGTTGGTTCGGCCAAAACCGTAATGTGGCACACTCATTAGGGTTTTGACAATTCGTTTGGTCAAAACCGTTGTGAGCCGGAGACATTGTTTACTAATCCTTTTAGTGATAGATTAGTGATGGCTAATTGCATTGACCATTTGACCACTTAGATCTCTCTTGACTTTGTTGACTTGTTGACCCTGTTGACCATTGACCTTCAAGAGAGATCCACACTCTTCTTTTATTTTCATTTTAATTTATGTGTTATGATAATGGTCAATTCAATGTGCCATCAACTTATATCATGATAGGATTAGTAATGATGATCTTAGTGTATTATTGCAACCATGGTTCATTTCATTTTGGTTTAATCTTTTCATTATTCTCTTCTCATTCTCTCTCTTGAAATGAGAAGAAAAGAAAAGCTCCATGGTTGCAAACTTTCTCCTTCTTCTTCCTCCTCTTGATCTCTTCTTTTGATCTCATGTGTTGAGAGAAAAAGAATCCACACAGACAAACACTTCCATCTTTCTCTTCTACACAACCTAAGGCATTTAGATTAACAATCTCTTTGCCCTAGTTGCCTTGGGTTGAGGCGAAGCTTAATGTACAACTCTCGGGTGGATCGTCTTCGACTCAAGAAGGCCGCGGAGGTGCCCAAGGTCCGGATCGACGCTTGGAGCTTGGATGGACGAGTGGGACAGCGGGATGAAGACCCGAAGGACCGGTTCCGTGATGTATACTTTCTACAGCACAGTAGCTAAAACCTCTTAGTGTTTACTAGTTTCTATTTTAGCAAAGATCCGACTTTTAGTCCATGTTGCCTTGCGCCAAAATCATTGTTTTTCGCCATTTCCGCCTCCCCGTAAGAACCGGGGTGAGCAACGTGGACTTACAAGTGGGAACACACTCGAGACTAATGGTGATATCAATGTTAGTTATATGTATGCTCTAGAGGCCATTACTGTACATACGATGTATATTGTAGTGGATGCTAGGACATATATAGGGAGGTCTTTCTTGCTCGACATGATAGTATGCTATCTGGTTGTACTTTATCTTAACATGTACTCTGATTGTCTCTATGTTACATGTTGATAAAGCCCTTAGGATATGTACTCGACTACTGGGACTATAATGAGATCATACTAGTGGGGCCACGGTAGTCGACGAGTACATCCTATAACTGTTCCTAGTCGAGGGTGTATCGAGACAGGGCATCGATGCACCAGAGTAGACTAGCGTATACGCATCTTGACCCATATGATGGGCGATGGATGATCCCATATCCATCGGTGTTTGACATCAAGGATGGTGTACGGGTGCTCAGTAGAGACTGGGTACACTGGACGGACTCACCGAGAACTCCCAGATGGTATTATACCTTACGTCAGATGGCAGTTCTCCAGTGACACCGGTACAGAGTAGTCTGTTGACCCGAGATCGTCATAGTGTCTTATGTGATTTCCACTGTGCTTTGATTTCCATCATACCACGTCCAAGAGGGCGTGCAAAAAGGTGGCTTTTGGGTACAGTCCCGAATCACATGGAGGCAATGAGCGATAGGAGGGGATTCGTCTCTCCCGGTATAGGGAGTTGATGTTGCGCTGTGTTCGATTGGCTATAACCGGAAATCCCTGGCCAGGGTTGCTGAGATTTACTGGTAAGTGTTATCAGTAGTTTCTCGAACTGTTATAGACCTCATATCGACACGACTTATCAGGCTACTGGGGTCTGACGTTTACCACCTCTAGGCGAGATATGCGACATATCAGACGACGAGACCGGAGTGTACGGGAGTGTTACTGTTTGGATTCACAGGAGAATGTACAGGCTTGCTTGTTGATCTTCTGAGCGCTCAATACCTGGGTGGCTGTTACGTTTAGCTGGCCGCTTGCAGCTTGTGGGTGTTTGATATGATCATCACCTACTGCCGGCGTATTGACGATTCTTTAAAGTCCTACACAGAGGTTTCTTGGCTCAGGCGAAACGGAGTAGGGAAACATATGTGATATGTGCGGGACTGAGAATAATGCGATATGAGATACCGTATTCTATTCTCGCGATATATGATATCAGCCGGGTCATCGGATCAAGTGTTGATTCGATGAATCGGTACGGATAAATATTAGTCGGTTATATGCGATATAGCCGGATTGTCGGATCAAGTGTTGATTCGATAATTTAATGTATAATAATATATATGATATATTAAATTACACTAACTAATATTAGCTCACTAAAAGATTCTTTTTCTCACTCGGGTAATACATTGATATATATGCGATATATGTTAAATATATTATTTTATTTTGTTACGATAAATATTATATATGTGATATATAATATTGTAACATGATATGATAACTAATGCAACATATTTTATGGAGTTTAAACATGATTAGGGTTTGGATTAGGGTTAAGACTTCTAGTAGATTCTAGAAGGTTTCTTTTTGTCATGATAAAGATATTTGTGTTGATATTTATCTATGACTCATACTTAACCCAACCCAAACCCTAGCCCTTGGTTATTTCTCTACAATGGTTTAGTCAACCATGGTTGCATTATTCATCATATTAATCCTTTCATTATTCATCACAAAAGAAATAGATCACTATTCTTCTTCTTCTTCTTCCTCCTTTTGCAAAGCTTTCTTGCTTTTTATTTGTGATGAAAAATGAGTGAGTAAATGAAAATAAAAAAGAGCAAAAATCCTACTTCATCATCCTCATCTATCCTTGCCATTTAGATGAGGGTGTTCACATCATTTCATGAGTGATAGCTTGTGTTAACGAAACTTCAAGGTAGATCATCTATGTTATCGAAGATCGGAAGCAAGACTGCATCTTTCTCCTCGTGAAGCCTCTCGAGAGTCCGGAACACGATGATCGCAGCGAAGGGACCTCAACACGGAGCTTAAGAAGTGAAGGACCGGATCTACAAAGGTTGTAATCCCTCTCACTTAGTGTTAAAGTGTTTAACATGCTTGTTTTCGCCTAAACTCTAGTTTAAAGATCCGGCTTTGGGTTGTTCGGCACGGCTAAAATTTTAATCGGGCATGGTTGATGCCTCGTGGAACCTTGTGCGCGTGTCTAGCAACCCTACAGTGGTATCAGAGCCAAGTTAGAGCTTTAGGCGAAATCTGAGCGAAGTTTAAAATCCGATCGAACCCGGAAAACCCCGATTTTACCCCTCTCTGTACATTTTTCAAAACTGTGATTTTTTATGAATTAGAAATGCTCAGAAAAACAAGCAGGAAAAACTAAGAATTACTGTGAAGTACGGTCAACTAAGTCAATTATTTGACCGTGGAACCGCGGCCAAACCAAGGGTTTAGCAGCGGTTCCGCGGCCAAAATTGTGACTTAGTCTCTGGAATTTCATGTAATTATTCTTAGTTCCTTTCTTATTTTTTTTTCTGGAAATTTTTTAATTCCACTCAAGAGTTAAGTTTTCTAGGGTTGTATTGGGAACTCGTTGATTCGATCGAATAATTTAACTTCGTTTATTTTTCCGGATAATTTTTAGAAACTGTTAAAAAGTTCGACCGGATATCAATAACTCATTTTTCCCCTGTCGGAAATTTTTTCAAAAGTTGGATTTTCCTCGAGTTTAAGAACGTTCTAAGTCGTGCAAGTAACGCGGTGGACCCTCTAGAAGATAACAAACCTTAACTCGATTATGTGACCGTCTTGAACTGCCTCTTAACCTTAGGGTTTGTGGCAGTACGGCGTGCCGCATGTGAGGCATTGGCTTGACCCTTCTACGACTGGACCATTGGTACTGTGGCATGTGATGGATATTTTTAAACTGATTTCAAGTGTTGAGATATATTGGGGAAATCTTAGGTGTTTGATTATTCGATCGGAAAGTTTAACATTGTCTATTTATCTGGAATGTGATACAATATTTGGAATCCACAGGTAGTTATGAGATAACTAATTTGAATGTTATAAATCTAGCACTTCAGTCTCAGTTGATCGGTTGCCACGGAATTTTGATGTGATCAAAAGTCCGTCGCAATCACGTAGCGTACGCGGATACTCGCCAGGTAAACTTAACAGACAGCCACGCCTCATAGCCCTGACCAAGTGACTGTAGGAGAACCGCGTCGCCAAAAGCATCCGTTCGGGTGCTCGCAGCAGCGATGTTTCGCCTTAGTGCACTTCGTCGACGGCATCCGGGGGTGCGGCCGTCTACTAAAGTTTGCGACGAGCATTCGATCAGGATGTCGGGAATCTTGTTGAATTGCCCGACTTGATATTAAAAAGAGTTTTCGATAATGAGACTAAAATGCGGGGTTTATAATTGTTAGACATGCGATGTCTAAGGAATTCATTTGGTTAGGCATGCGATATCTAAGGAGGTTACGGATTCCAACTGTTGTAGTTTTACACCTTTTTTCTGTGACCGTAAGCGTAGTATGTGGTGTATCGCCGGCTTCGTTGCTATACATCAACGACAATCGGGATATGCATACTTGCTTACGTTGATGATATGAGATATTATGTGTTGCTGTGATATGTTATATTGGATCGTCGCGTTCTGAGTAGCCGGGGGTTTTATGTGAGATGAGAGTTTTTCTTTTTCATTCATGTAAAATTCATTTGTATGTAATATTCTTTTATTGGGGCACTTCCGGGCTGAGGATGATGTCACCGTTGTATATTATTTACTTTTCCGCATTAGGTAGACCCAAGACGGGGAGCACAAGTAACCGGGTTCTGGGGTCCAGTGGGAGACCATCTCGAAGAGTCGAGACCGGGTCTCCTAACCCTAGAATTGGCAGAGTTACTTGCCGCTCTCGTAGGGGTCTAGAGATGTGGGTTTGGCTATTCATCGCGACCGTGGAATCCGTGTTTTATACATGCTCGTATTGAAAACACGGACGTCCTAGTATATCCAATATTTCATATATGTTCTTCTGCTGCAATGTTCTGTGATGAGATCATATTACTTCCTGAGACGAATGTTTATATTATATATATGAGATATATGTTATATTGCAGATTTCGTTTCAAATGTGATGCTTGTGAAGCATAATAAAATGGGACTTCATTAATGAGATTAATGAAACTAAAAGAAACCTAAAGATATTGTAGAAACTTGTTTAAAAACTGGTAGCTCTAGTTCTTACTTTGCATAGCGGTGTTCCTTGTAGAACATCCAGCACCTTATTCGATAAGGAAAGAGCCGAGATCCCTTCACCGGGAGTGACCTCTTTAGTGAAACTAGCAGATGCTACAAACTCGGTCTGTCTTTTGATTGCTTCTATAGTTTTCGCTTTGCATAGTGGTATATATGATATACCCTGCACCTTATTCGATGAGGAAAGGGCCGACGATCCCTTCACCGGGAGTGACCCCTTTAGCAAAACAAGAAAAGCCTCAAAAGCACTCCATTTAAAATCACTCGATTCTACAACGATATCAAGTTCATTACGCTCATGGTTTTCTTAAAAACCTGCGTAGCCCTCCGTCATTTCAGATAAGTACTAGTTAGTAATCGTGCTGCGGTAGTTTAGCCTCCGTCAAGGCGTAGTGTACGGTAGCTAACTAGTGCTTATCTGCTAGCATATGATGCGATTGGATTAGGGTATTCATACGGCGTTGTTTGTCCTCCGTCAAGGGTCGTGCTGGTGGGTTTAATTCAATCAGGAAATAACGGGTTGAACTTGACTAGCGGACTATGGGTAGTTTGGCCTCCGTCAAGGTCATACGACGCTAGGGGTAAAATATTATTGGGAATTTCAAGTGTTGAAATTTGCAATGAGATTGCATACCTTCTATGAGATAGTTGGATCCCGATACCCGCTGCGAGTAAGAGTTACTCCTGGGAGAGTTTTACACATTACAATTAGTCGATCAAGTAGGTGTCTAGAAAGGTGTCAACGGGGTTACGCCTCTGGGAAAACGAGGTTTACTTTAATTAGGTCCGTGCGAAAGTACGAGGAACCTCCCTCAAAGTACCGACACTGGCCTGGCTGAAAGATTGGCGAACTTGTAGCGTATAATTAATCCCGGCTAGTCTTTCCTTTTAGGGTTTGAAGGAAGATTTGATTAAAACAGTGGGAGACATCCTGATTAGATATATTAGATAACCAATCTAATCTTGCAAGAGCATACGCTGAGTGTTTTCTTCTCTCTCTCCAGGTAGCGACCATATCACGCCTTAATCAAGATAATAAAACAGATATATTGACCGAACCTGCTTGTTATACTGAGCTGGGGAACGTTGGTCCCGCTCCAACTTATAATTGTTATAAGACAGAGCAGGAAATTGGGGATTACCAGAATTCCCGTGCCGCCCAAACGAAGAAAGTGCATGCTGATGCATCATCTTCGGGTGTGTTCATTACATAGAACTGTTTCTCAGTATCCTTTACGTCCTGGGTATTTGATACCAGATCAGGATCCCGATATGTAATTTGTTACATGGGCTACAGATAGGTAGAGAACTGAAAACGGGTGATAAGTTTCATGAGATAGAAACGGTGCAAGTGTTGCAGCCAAGTTTGTTGGTCACTATCACCCTATATTACCAGAATATATTGATTCAGAACAAATGTTATTAGATACCGAACCTGATATACAACATCATATCAGTCTCTTTATTAGTAAAGAAGTGATATAATTTTGTATTGTTGGATAATGTTTTGAACATTTCCTATATCAAGAGTTGATCGGTTCAGGCACGTTATCTAAAAGCATTGACGTTCTATATCAAACTACAGTTCTTAATATACAGAACACACACAAGAAGAAGAGTTCAGAAATGAACGGATCCTTCTTGAGGCATTATAGACTAGGTCATATCAATGCGACCCGACTAGCAAAGTTACATTTAGATGCATATTTAAATTTGTTTGAATTTACATCTTGTGAAACTTGCCGGTCATGTCACAAAGATAAGATGACCATAGCTCTGTTTGTTGGAAACAGAGAAAGAGTTAGTGAACTCTTGGGATTGATACATGCTGATGTATGAAGGTCCCCTGTCTACAAATGCCAAGACCGGTTCTTTGTACTTCATTACATTCTCTGATGATCTCTCAAGATTCGGACATATGTTCTTGTTGAAACAGAAGTCTGAACCTTTTGAGATATTCACAGAATATAAGTAAGAAATAGCGAACCAAAATATGGGTATAAGTATTATGTCCTTTGATGAGATCAAGGAGGAGAATACTTGAGCACGGGATTCCTGGACTATTCTAAAGGAGAATTAGATTCTCTCTCAGCATTACTCCTCCGTATACACCATAGCACGATGGTATATCGGGGCGGAGCAATAGCACCCTATGTGATATGGTGTGCTCTATAATGAGTACTAGTGAGTTTCCTATTTCCTTTTTGGGAGTTATGCACTTGAGAAGCTGCATACCTATTGAATAGGGTTCTAATCTAATCAGACGCCTACCACTCCATATGTGATATGGTATGAGAAGAGCCTATCTCTTAAGATAGTTAAGATTTAGGGTTGTCCGGCCTATGTCTAAAGGCAAAATCCGGACAAGCTCGAGGCAAAGTCAATTCTGTAGAACTGGAAAGAGTTCCAGCTATACAAACTGTACCTGATGATTTGGTAGAACCCGAAGGATTGCATAGATTCCAACGAACCTCAGCCTCTCCGCCGATCTAGTAGGGTTCCTCACCCACCAGAGAGATACTTCGGTTTCTCTATGACAGTGGGAGCGAGGATTGCATCATGAGATGATGACACAACTAGTTTCGAGCTGGCCATTAGGAGTGGGACTCTGTAAGAATGGCTGGATGCTTAGTGATCTGAGATGGAATCCTTATACACCAACAAAGTATAGACTTTGGTTGCTTTATCTGAAGGGTTAAATCCCCATCAGGAGCGAGTATATCTTGAGAAGATTACTTGGTGTACATGGAAAAGTTGAGACTTTCAATGCTATGCTTAAGTCCATCCAGATCCTACTTGCCACGGCTACATACCATGATTACGATATCTGGTGGTTGGGTGTCATGACTGCTTTTCTAAATGATGTTTTAGAAGAGAGCGTCTATAAGTACACAGCCAGAGGGCTTCGTAGACAGTGGGAGCAGCGAAAACGTGTGCAAGATGTTTTATATGATAAAACAGGCATCGTGGAGTTGGAACATCTGTTTTGGTGTGGTAGTCAAAGAGTTTGACTTCATCAAAATGGTAGATGAACCTTGTATATACAAAAAGGTAGTAGGGAGTATGGTGGTGATCCTCGTAGAGTACGTGGATGGCATACTCTTGATAGGGAAGGAGTTTCCTATGCTACGCTCGGTCAATCTCCGCTTATCACAAGGATTCTCCATATAGGATCAAAGTGATACCTCCTAAATCCTGGGTTTTGGATCTATGAGATAGATCTAAATGGATGTTAGAATTGTTAGTTATATGTATGCCCTAGAGGCCATTACTGTACATTGGATGTATATTGTAGTGGATGCTGGGACATATATAGGGAGGACTTTCTTGCTCGACATGATAGTATGCTATCTGGTTACACTTTACCTTAACGTGTACACTGATTGTCTCTCTGTTACATGTTGGTAAAGCCCTTAGGATGTGTACTTGACTACCTGGACTATGATGCGGATCATACTAGTGGGGACATGGTAGTCCATAAGTACATCCTTCAAAGTCCCTAGTCGTGGGTATATCGAGACGGGGCATCGATATACCAGAGTAGACTAGCGTATACCTTCTCGACCCATACAGATGGGCGATGGATGATCTCATATCCATTGGTGTTTGACATCAGAGATGATATACGGGTGCTCAGTGGAGACTGGGTACACTGGACGGACTCGCCGAGAACTCCCAGATGGTATTATACCTTACGTCAGATGGCAGTTCTCTGGTGACACTGGTACAGAGTAGTCTGTTGACCCGAGATCGTCATAGAGTCTTGTGTGGTTCCCACTGGTGCTTTGATTTCCATCTTACCACGTCCAAGAGGGCGTGCAAAATGGTGGTTTTTGGGTACAGTCCCGAATCACATGGAGGCAATGAGCGATAGGAGGGGATTCGTCTCTCCCGGTATAGGGGGTTGATATTGCGCTGTGTTCGATTGGCTATAACAGGAAATCCCTGGCCAGGGTTGCTGAGATTTACTGGTAAGTGTTACCAGTAGTTTCTCGAATTGTTATAGACCTCATATCGACACGACTTATCGAGCTATTGGGGTCTGACGTTTACCACCCCTAGGCGAGATATGCGACATATCAGACGATCAGACCGGACTGTACGGTAAGTGTTACTGGTTGGATTCACTGGAGTGTGAGCGGGCTTGCTCGTCAATCTTCTGATCGCTCAATACCCGGGTGGCCGTTACGTTTAGCAGACCGCTTGCGGCTTGTGGGTGCTTGATATGATCATCATCTGCTACCGGCGTATTGACGAGTCTTTACAGTCCTACACAGAGGTTTCCTGGCTCAAGCGAAACGAAATAGGAGCGCATATGAGATATGTGCGGGACCGAGAATAATACCAGTATGTGATACTGTATTCGATTCTCGCGATTTGTAACATTGATCGGTTATATGCGTTATAGCCGGGTTATCAGATCAAGTGTTGATTCGATAAGTTGTTACTATTAATATTAGTCGATTATATGCGATATGACCGGGTCGTTAAATCAAGTGTTGATTTAATGATTTAATGTATAATTATATATTTGATATATCACTTTACATTAACTAATATAGGTTCACTTAAAAAGGATTTTCTCACTTGAAGTGCACATTGTATATATGATATACTTTTGTGCATTTGATTGTATCATGTTTGATGATACATGATTGTTTGGTGTATAGTTTAAACCATGGTTGGTCAATGGTTATGGTTTCTTTTGCTTCATTTACTTATTCATTTATTCATTTATTTATCCATTTTGTTTATTTTTGCAAAAGAAAAGGATAAATGAGGAAAATGGTGGCTTTCTTTGTTTGTAGTTGAAACTTCATGAAGCTTTGACTACATGACCATTTTGTCTCATGCTTAACCCTAAACCATTAAACCTTATCATGGTCTATTCTCTACACCTAACCAAGGTTAGGATATGATAAGTATTCATTTTTATTATTCATTTTGGATAATACTTATGATATTCTTTCTTCTTCTTCTTCATCTTCAACATTGAAGCAAGCTTGCCTCCATCAATGGCAACTTGTGAAAAAGAGTGAGAAATCCAATTCTAAAGTGAACCCACTTCCTATTTCTTCATCCTCTACCTCTTACCAAGTAGTAGAGTGTGTTTTCTTCACAAGTTTCATGGCTTAGTGAAGGTGGAGCTTGATCTAGTGATGCCTCGACGTAGATCATCTTCGGCATCGTCGTCGATGACCTAGCCCGCCCATTCTTCGATGAAGCCGATACTAGAGTCATGGTTTGATTTGGACAGCGGAGAAGACTTCATCACAGAGCTATGGAGGTGGAGAACCGGATCTACAAAGGTTGTATTTCCGTTTACCATTTAGTTAAGTTATTAACTAGTTTCTTTTTCGACTAAACTTCTAGCCAACGATCCGTATTGGGGTTTCTCGGCACCGTAGAATTTTAGAAATTGGCATGGTTGATGCCTTGTGAGACCTCTTGAGAGTGCCTAGGAATCCTACAGTGGTATCAGAGCTACTAGGCATTGGATGTCGACCTATGGGGGGTTCTCACTGTGTGACAGTGTGGCGAAGCATAGGCTCTTACCCCCAGGGTGTCCCTAGACCGGAAGGTGTTCCGGTGGGTTGTAGTCCTCGCGAGGGGGCATGCGTAAAAAGTAGCTGCTGAGGGACCCGTGGGTGCCACGGTGACCCCATTGGATGGGGTGGCTGCCTGACCTACAAGAATACTCACTAGTTGTAGTGAAATGGTATCAATCGATCCTGAAGAGAATCACTGGAAAGGTTCCAGGGTGATAAGGACGACTGAATGTCATTCGCAGGCATTGTCTTTACCCTCAATGGAAGGACGGTATGTTGGAAGAGTTCCAAGCTAGATACCGTGACTTACTAGACGATTAAAGGCAAGATACATCATTACCAAGGATGCTACCAAAGAGGCAGTCTGAATATATATAAGTTCATGAGATGAACTTCGTTCCTACCATTGTGTGACAATGGAGTTGTGGCTTATGCCAAGGAACCCCCGTCCCATCAGAAATCCAGATATAATTCTTAGGCAGTATCACCTGATCATAGAGATGGTTGATCTCCAGGGAGATCGAGGTTAGGAGAGTAGACACAGAGGACAACAGCGCGGATCCACTCACAAAGGCCTTTTTTCCCAATAGAGACTTTTATGGGATGGTTGAGTATGAGATACTTCGACCACAGCTAATTGTTGGGTATGTGATACCACAACAGATGGCCCTAGTGCAAGTGGGAGATTGTTAGTTATATGTATGACCTAGAGGCCATTACTGTACATACGATGTATATTGTAGTGGATGCTAGGACATATATAGGGAGGACTTTCTTGCTCGACATGATAGTATGCTATCTGGTTGTACTTTATCTTAACATGTACTCTGATTGTCTCTATGTTACATGTTGATAAAGCCCTTAGGATATGTACTCGACTACTGGGACTATGATGAGATCATACTAGTGGGGCCACAGTAGTCGACGAGTACATCCTATAACTGTTCCTAGTCGAGGGTGTATCGAGACAGGGCATCGATGCACCAGAGTAGACTAGCGTACACGCATCTTGACCCATATGATGGGCGATGGATGATCCCATATCCATCGGTGTTTGACATCAAGGATGGTGTACGGGTGCTCTGTAGAGACTGGGTACACTGGACGGACTCACCGAGAACTCCCAGATGGTATTATACCTTACGTCAGATGGCAGTTCTCCGGTGACACCGGTACAGAGTAGTCTGTTGACCCGAGATCGTCATAGAGTCTTGTGTGATTCCCACTGTGCTTTGATTTCCATCATACCACGTCTAAGAGGGCGTGCAAAAAGGTGGCTTTTGGGTACAGTCCCGAATCACATGGAGGCAATGAGCGATAGGAGGGGATTCGTCTCTCCCGGTATAGGGAGTTGATGTTGCGCTGTGTTCAATTGGCTATAACCGGAAATCCCTGGTCAGGGTTGCTGAGATTTACTGGTAAGTGTTATCAGTAATTTCTCGAACTGTTATAGACCTTATATCGACACGACTTATCAAGCTACTGGGGTCTGACGTTCACCACCCCTAGACGAGATATGCGACATATCAGACGACGAGACCGGACTGTACGGGAGTGTTACTATTTGGATTCACAGGAGAATGTACAGGCTTGCTTTTGGATCTTCTGAGCGCTCAATACCTGGGTGGCTGTTACGTTTAGCTGACCGCTTGCAGCTTGTGGGTGTTTGATATGATCATCACCTACTGCCGGCGTTTTGGCGATTCTTTAGAGTTCTACACAGAGGTTTCTTGGCTCAGGCAAAACGGAGTAGGGGCACATATGTGATATGTGCGGGACCGAGGATAATGCGATATGAGATACCGTATTCTATTCTCGCGATATATGATATCAGCCGGGTCATCGGATCAAGTGTTGATTTGATGAATCGGTACGGATAAATATTAGTCGGTTATATGCGATATAGCCGGATTGTCGGATCAAGTGTTGATTCGATAATTTAATGTATAATAATATATATGATATATTAAATTACATTAACTAATATTAGCTCACTAAAAGATTCTTTTTCTCACTCGGATAATATATTGATATATATGCGATATATGTTAAATGTATTATTTTATTTTGTTACGATAAATATTATATATGTGATATATAATATTGTAACATGATATGATAACTAATACAACATGTTTTGTGGAGTTTAAACATGATTAGGGTTTGGATTAGGGTTAAGACTTCTAGTAGATTCTAGAAGGTTTCTTTTTGTCATGATAAAGATATTTGTGTTGATATTTATCTATGACTCATACTTAACCCAACCCAAACCCTAGCCCTTGGTTAATTCTCTACAATGGTTTAGTAAACCATGGTTGCATTATTCATCATATTAATCCTTTCATTATTCATCACAAAAGAAATGGATCACTATTCTTCTTCTTCTTCTTCCTCCTTTTGCAAAGCTTTCTTGCTTTTTATTTGTGATGAAAAATGAGTGAGTAAATGAAAATAAAAGAGAGCAAAAATCCTACTTCATCATCCTCATCTATCCTTGCCATTTAGATGAGGGTGTTCACATCATTTCATGAGTGATAGCTTGTGTTAACGAAACTTCAAGGTAGATCATCTATGTTATCGAAGATCGGAAGCAAGACTGCATCTTTCTCTTCGTGAAGCCTCTCGAGAGTCCGGAACACGATGATCGCAGCGAAGGGACCTCAACACGGAGCTTAAGAAGTGAAGGACTGTATCTACAAAGGTTGTAATCCCTCTCACTTAGTGTTAAAGTGTTTAACATGCTTGTTTTCGTCTAAACTTTAGTTTAAAGATCCGGTTTTGGGTTGTTCGACACGGCTAAAATTTTAATCGGGCATGGTTGATGCCTCGTGGAACCTTGTGCGCGTGTCTAGCAACCCTACAGTCAAGTCATCGACTAATCTGTACTCATGTCACCAGAAAACTGCTATCCGACGATATGTATAATACCAACCAGCAGTTCTCAACGAGTCCGTCCAGTGTAACTCATAACCTAATGAGCACCTATATACTATCTTTGGTATCGTATACCAATGGCTGCTGGACCGGCCATCTTCCCTGACGGGGATAAGAAACATATACACAAGTCTACTCTGGAGTATCGATGCCCAGTCTTGATAATCCTACGACTATGAACAATTTTAAAAATGTGCTTATAGACTACCCAGCTCCCACAAGTATGATTGCCATCACAACGCTGGTAGTCAAGTAAAGATCCTAAGAGCTCTATCAACATGTATTAGCGATACGTAAAAAGAAATATATACATATGTTAAGATAGATACATACCAGATAGCAAACTATCATATTGAGCAAGATTGTCTTATACATATATATCCCAAGCTTCCAAAATGCAATATACAATCCTATACTATACAATAATAGCCTATAGAGCATATATATCTAACAATCTCCCACTTGCACTGAGGCCATGTATTGGCGTATCGTAGACTTATCATCTCGAATAACCTCTCGAACTGCGTCTAAGGGATGTCCT